>JAEOAD010000055.1:11137500-12595000 GCA_036365145.1 Orientallactaga sibirica | reverse complement strand
CATTTCAAATCCCTAGGGTAAAAATAGATACATTAATAAATGTTTCCATGATAAATGAGTAGTAGTAATTTGAAAAAAATGAAAATTAGATTCATATATCACATTATACATATAAATTAGCTCCAAATGTCTAAATGTAAGAAATGAAGTAAAAGTCCAAAGATAAAATATGCCTAAATTCCTTTTTCATTTCAATATAGGAAAAGGTATTATACTATGATTCAAATTCTACAAAGAGAAGGTAAATTTAATTATATAAATGTAAAAATAATAATGAACAACATTAACAATATCTGATAAATGTATAAAATATTTATAGCATGTACCACACACAAAGGACTAATCTTCTTAGATATAAAGAATTGTTAAATTCATGTGACAAATAACTGAACATCCAGTAAAAATAAAGTATGATCATATAATTCATAGAGGCATATAGCACCATGAATAACTGCTCATTTTTCCTCATATTTGGAGAAATCCAAATTTTAATTGCATTGAATATTTTTAAATGAAAGAATTTGATAGCATATTCTATTGGCAAGATGTGAAGAAACAGCCCCTTTCATCATACATTGATGGTGGCTATGCAAATTGATTAACCCCTTTGCTGGAAATACTCAATAACATTGCAGCTATTCTAACTTTTAGTTCAGCAATTTCCTTTGTGAAGTTTTTTAAAGTTGTCACAAAAGTATTTCGTTGTAAAATATTGGGGGGAAATGTGCATATCTAGAAAAGTGATTAAATAAGCTATGATAAATCCATGAGGAGTTCTGTGTTAATTTGCATCTATTAAAAGAGTATCAGGAAGATCTCTTTGAGCTGATAGGATATGACTTCCAAAATATGCTTTGAAATGAACAAACAAAAACCCCCCAAAATATGCACAATATTACTTCCTTTATGTGGCAATTAATGTAATTCATGAAGACATACAAATATCTGTTTATTTGTATACAAGAAATGCAGGCAGGGTAAATAAGCTAAAAAGATTTTTTACTTACAAGAGTGTGAGAGAAGGATGGAAACAAGTGGGGCTATGCTTCTGGTAGCAGGGATGTGGTATTGTCTGGGTACAACTTTTTGAGTACTAATGGCTTTTAGTGTTTTATTGTACATGCCCTTATGCCCACCCCTCAGTCAATAAAACCAGCCAACATATGGCTTGAACAAAAAGGGAATACAAGTACTAAAAAATGAGTTGAATTTTATGACAAATTAATAATCTGCACTGGCCTGAGTTGGAAAGGAAATTTCACTGTGGAAATATTTTCTTGATTGAATATTGCAGTTGGAGACAAAATGAATGCTACATAAATATTGCAAAATTAGTCCATGATGCCAAAAGGAATCCCTTTTTATTTATGCAAGTTTTGTTTGCTTTGTGCCATCCTAATGTTTCTGAGTCACTACTGCTTTTGTCTTACACTATATTCCTTTTGTACATTCCTTTTTCTCTTGGAATAAATCCAGAAATAAAATTTTTATTTAAAATGTTCATATATTAAAGTCCAAAATAAAATTATGTTAAAAAATCTATGTATGGTAAAACTTTCTTCCAGTAATTTCAAATTTTGTGTTTTCTTGATTCTTGCTATCCTTTTATGTCAGTAGTTGTACCTGATATCTCTCACTTGTGTCTTGATCCCTTTTATATTCTTTAGATTTCTGTCTCTGATTCTGAATATTTTTTGAGCTCTATCTCCCATGTTATTCTTTCTGCAGATATGTATAATCTGCTGAGTTACAAATCTGATGAGTGTTTAATTTTAATATTTAGACTTCATATTTCTTGGTGTTCTCTTTGATTATTAAATCTGCTTGGTTGGGTCATACTTGATGGGTCTATTGGTTTTATCTTATCCATTTGTAGCAGACAGCTTCAGGTTCGCTGAGATGAACTTCCAGACCAGGCACAGTTATGGAGGAAGGGATATTATTTATTGAAGCTTACAGATCCAGGGGAAGTTCCATAATAGCAGAAGCTGGCCTTTCTTCACAGGACCAGGCAAGAGAGAAAAACCAAGCTGCCAGCTAAACAGCACACTGAGCAAAACTACAGCCAAAAGGTCACATAGCACACTTCAGGAACTCCTGCTAGGCACATTTGCATATCTTTACAATGGAATCTCAAACCCACACCTTAAGACCAGCCCCCAGTGACATTGCCTCTAGCAAGGTGATTGCAGATGCAAACTATAACTAATAAAACACTGAATATATTGGGGGACATATATTCAAACTACCACATTCTGCCCCTGGCCCCCAATATATTTAGCTCCTGGCACACAATAGATTTACAACTATCACACATTGTAAATTGTACTCAGTCCAATTTCAAAGGTTCTCACAGTCTTGATCAACTTAAGATAGTGAGTCCTGTAAAATCAAACAAGTTAAATACTTTCAACTTGTAAAGGCACAGAGTAAACATTTTTAACTAGTATAAGGCATAGCAAGGAGAGACTAGAATAATGCAAACTCAACCACCATCAGCAGTCATCAAACTTCTGCAGTTCAAGTTCAAAATAACCAGAGACTGACAGTCTCCAGGTTTTCCAATTCCGCCCCTCCAGCTGGGCAGAGTCGCCAGGGAAAACTTTCATCCCATGCCAACACTGCACTCCATGGTAGCCCTTTTGCACAGTCCTGGTATATCCACAACATCTTCAGGTCTCCATGCAAACCACCGTCCATCTTCCAAAAGGCTCTTCCAGCCTATTCCTCAGGGACCTCATGCCCTGCTTCATGCTGCATCTCAGCAGCGGCTCCTGGAACCGTGTGCAATTTGTGACCATTCTATGTATTTTTCATATTTCCAAAACTAATACCAGGTGTGCAGGACACAGCCATATTCTTAATCCAGGGACAAAATAAATCATAGCCTTGAAAAGCAGGTTCCTTCTCCAGTCAGCTCTTTCCAAGAATTTGCATTTTTAACAGTCTTTCTTCAGGCATCCTCTCCATTGTTTTAATGTAAATCAGTTGTCAGGCCACCTTCCTTCCACCTTCCTTAAGATTGCTAATGTGGTTGACAATAGCAGCTAAACCAGTCTCAGTGCCTCTGCTTTTAACTTGCTTGAGGTTTTCCAACTTAAAATCTTGAAATCTCTCAGTCCAATATGTTTTGCCAAGTACATCAGTCCATTACAAATTTAACCTTGATCGAACTTTCTGGGCCTGGATAGCAGAATGTAGCCATCCCTTATGCCAGTAGCCCAGTTCCAACAAAGTCCTCTGCACTCTTTCCTTCCCCTTAGAAAGCTCATAAGCCAAGCCTCAAAGTTCAATACTGTCTGCGCTTAGCATTCTCAAACTCTCATCAGAATAGTCCATAAAACTTGGCTTACCACTCCAGAAGGCATCTTCAGTTGCAAGCACCAAGTCCATGCCCATTCCTCCAAAACAAAGGTTCCAAAAGATGAACATCCACACGATCTGGTTCATCTCACCCCACACTCCTTGGTACCACTTTACTGTTGCAGACAGCTTCAGGTTCTCTGAGATGAACTTCCAGACCAGGCACAGTTATGGAGGAAGGGATATTATTTATTGAAGCTTACAGATCTAGGGGAAGTTCCATGATGGCAGAAAAAGCGACCTTCTCTCACAAGACCAAGCAGAGAGAGCAAAAGCCAACCAGCCACCACAGCACACAGAGCAAAACCACAGCCAAAAGGTCACATAGCACACTTCAGGAACTCCTGCTAGGCACATTTGCATATCTTTACAATGGAATCTCAAACCCACACCTTAAGACCAGCCCCCAGTGACATTGCCTCTAGCAAGGTGATTGCAGATGCAAACTATAACTAATAAAACACTGAATATATTGGGGGACATATATTCAAACTACCACACCATTCTATCCACATTTATTGTTTTAAGCATTTTTTAAAATTTAAGAATCATTTATTAAATTAATCATTCAAGGAATTAGAAATTAGTCACCAAGGGAATAGTATTAGTGCTTTAAATCTTTCTGCTTTTAACTTAAATCCAGTGTTTCAAACAAATATTGTATTTTCAAAACAAAACCTATGTATTTTGTCATTTAATGTGTGTCAACCATCTTCTCATTCCATTCATATCCTATAGGGCATAAGCAAAATTAAATTCAGTAGGAAAATGATTGTTTTCCAAGTCTACAATAGTTTTTCAGAATTATTCTGAAATCCATCTAAGACATTGATCACTTCAACTTAGTTTGAAAAGTGGCATCTTAGGAGGAAAATTTGCTCTTTCCCCTAAGGTATTGTGTTGTTGGTATGTTTAAAAAGTCACAAGTACAGAGAACTTTTCTTAAAAATATCAGCTAGAGGAAGACAATATTTTATTTTTAAAGGCTTACTATGTAGAAGAAAATAGACTATGAAAGAAATAGAAAACTAGGGAATGTTATCTATAGATATTTTTAATCAAACAAGTGCTTATTTTTGTTTACCTTACAGTTTCTTGTTAGGGAAGATAAAAAGTAATAAAAAATGATCTGAATTAAGTTAATCCCTATACATGTTCTTAGAAACTGCTTAAAATGTATCACTAAGTTATTTTCTAAAGATATTTAAGTCATGTTTGGATGTAGAATTGCACTTCTGTACTTACCTTATATTTAACACCAGTCAAAAGCATGTCTATTTACTGTAATTTGAAAAGACAGATACTTGTGACAAGTAAGTATGCACAGTATAATGAAGCCAAATATTCAGTTAAATATGAAAAGTAGCCTAGAAATCCAGGTGTTGTTTTAATCATTTTATATTTTACACACAAAAATCTCTCATTTGGGGTGTTTCTGGGTTTATGCTTAGCTTAATTTTTGTTAGCCCTAGCTATGGTATGTTGCTTCTTCAGGAGTTTAAAAATATGAAATAAATTGTCCACATTTTTTGAGAGATAATGTGAGGGCAGAGTTGTGGATGCACCCTTTAAAGAACTTTTGGTGTCAGATAAGTTTCTGAGGCACAACAAAGCTGGAACAAATTTCAACCATCCTTTTGTTTTTGTTTTTATTTTGAGAGAGAGAGAGAGAGAAAGAGATAGAGACAGAGAGAATTAGTGCACCAGGGCCTCCAGTTGCTACAATCAAACTCCAGAAGTGTGAGCTATCTTATGCACAAGTGCAACCTTGCTCACTTGCATCACCTTGTACGTGGGATCTGCAGAGTTGAACATGATTATAGGGTTCACAGGCAAGTGCCCAACTGCTAAGCCATCTCTCCAGCCCTCTTTCTGGTTTTGAGTGTATTCAGATGCTATAACTTCTGCATGACACCAGTCATCCTTTCGGAATTATTTGGGAAGACAGCTTCTGTTTTTTTTCTCTAACTTTTTTCTGTATCAAAAATTTAAAGTTAAAACACACAGAAAGCTTAGTATGTCCCTTTGAATTGTCTTTTCTTTCTTAAAAAATTTTTTTTGTACTGCTTTAGAGGATCTTGTTTTGGTTCATGAGTCTTAGTCTGATTGTTCATCTTTTCAGGCCCCAAGATTTCTCTTTTATTTGATAAAGACACACATATGTCCATCATAAAAACCTAGGTGCTTGTCCATCAAGGATCTTTAGAAGTTCATACAGTGGATTTTTTTCATACAGTGGTACTGGGAACTTGCTTTTATTTCTATTTGTTTGCTCTGAGGATTTTTTTTTTTACTACCTTTATAACTCAGTCAGACCTTTAAACAAATTAAAACAATTCTATCCAGCATTTTCTGTTCTAAATTAGGAGGACTGATGATCTGATTTATTCTCTGAAAGTCATTTTATTTTGAAGCAGTGAGGATAGTGTAGACTTGTTTCTTATTCTGAATTTATAGTGTGGTTCTAGTTTCACTGCACATAAGTGTGTGTATCTGTTTCTTAGATCATAGGAGAAAAGATCAATGTGCTCTATCTGTGGGACTGGATGATGTGATCAGACCATTATAAACTTCTGTTTTAACATATTTGAACAAGGCTGCAGAGATGGATTAATGGTTAAGGTGCTTGCCTGCGAAGTATAAGGACCCAGGTTTGATTCTCCAATACCCATGTAAGCCATATGCACAAGGTGGCATATGTGTCTGGAGTTTGTCTACAGTGGCTAGAGCACCCATTCTATCTGCATCTTCCTCTCTTTTTCTCTCCCTCTCTTAAATAAATAAAGAAATAAAATATATTTTTTAAAATCTGTGAACAATTTCTCAGTAAAATTCTCCAAGTATAGCTTCAGGATTCTTTTACCTTGATTTTGACCTGATTGTATTTTTTTTTTTTTTGGAGAGAGAGAGAGAGAGAGAAAGAGAGAGGAAGAGGCAGAGAGAGAGAATGGGCACGCCAGGGCCATTTCAACGGTTGTGAATGAACTCCATATATGTGTGCCCCCTGGTGGGCAAGCTTGGCATTGCATCCTTACGTCACTTGGGTCTGGCTAAACATGGGACCTGTGGAATTGAACCGGGGTTCTTGGGCTTGGCAGGCAGGTGCTTTAACCTCTACACCATCTCTCCAGCCCTAGACTGTAGTTTGACTTCACAATTTTAACTTTAAGGGAATTTTGACTTTGTAATATAATATGTATTTGAAAATTTTTGTAATATAGTTTGAAAAAGTTCATATTTTAGTAAATGTGTCTTCATTTTCATTGATAGAAACTGTTTCACCAAGGCCATTTTCCTCCATTTATTCTTTTAAAAGAAGATTTTGATTACAAATCAAGGATTTTTAGCTGTTACTTTTGTTACCATTATGCTTAAAATTTATAATTTTACTATTATCTCTCTTGTCTCTTCTCCTCTCTTCTCTTCTCTACTTCTTTTCTCTTCTCTCTCTCTCTCTCTCTCTCTCTCTGTCATCAAACTCAGGGCTTCAAACATGGTAGTTAAGCACTAAACACTCAGCTTCACCCTCAGCCTTATACTTGCTTCTTATAAGAACTTTCTTTCTTAGCTATGTTAAAATGGATTAGTTTCATTTATTGCTGGTATAGTACTTCAAAATTCTTTCATTCACATTGTAAACCTTGAATTAAAATAGACATTTTGGTGCACTATCAAGCAATAAACAGAAATACCCAATGTGAAAAAACAAAACCAAAAATCACCAAATCAAAATGTCAGGGTAAAACAGTGTAGTGGTATTGGAGGAGCAGTGTCATGATTGGACAAACTTCATACTGTTTCAGTAGGTATTGATAGAGATTCAACATTAATCAAAACTAGAGGTTGAATAAAAATGAATGAACATTATGTGGAGGGTAGGCATTTTCTTTTAGAGAGTGGAAAATAGTCTTCTCTGATTTCTGAATAAGATAGTTTTGTAATTTGTTCAGAAACTAATTACTTAGTAGTGCCCTTTCTCTTCTGCTTTGGTTGTACAATGTCAGAAGAACCAGAAATGTTAGGGGAGATATATCTCAAGTATGGAATGCCAAGAACAGCTCACCTCCACTTCTCTGTGTTGAGCTATTCATCACAACCAGGTAAATGGAAGCATTTTAGAGCTGCAATAAATTCCCAGATACTTGTGTCCACATAAAGTAATTTTTTTCAACTCCAGTGACAGAATTTCTTGTGTTACCTAGATCTGGTAAAATATGAAATTTGAATCCTTACACTCTAGAATTCTAAATTAATAACCTTGTTGATTCTAGGAAATTTCATTCTTTAAATAAACATTCTCAGTAACTCCTAATAAACACTAAGTCTGATATATTACATGATATCAGAGCTAGAATATATCCAGTAGGAGGGCTTAGACATATTTCCATCTCATTTGAAAGTAAAAAATCCAGGATACATTAAGCTATGAATTAATAGTTTAGGCTCATGTGTCTTTCACATCAGTGTCCCTATCCTTTAAGATTGATCTAAATCTTATCTCAATCTAAACCTCAACTACACAACTTTGCTTCTGTTGATTCAATGAAGAACTATATTTTGCCTGATATTTATTTATGTTTTTAAAACTATTTTTATTTATTTATTTGAGAGAGATACAGAAATAGGCATGGAGAGAGAGAGAGAGAGAGAGAGAGAGAGAGAGAGAGAGAGAGAATGGACACGCCAGGGCCTACAGCCACTGCAAATGAACTCCAGATGCATGCGCCTCCTTGTGCATCTGGCTTACTTGGGTACTGGGGAATCGAGCCTCAAACCAGGATCCCTAGGCTTCACAGGCAAGCACTTAACCACTAAGCCATCTCTCCATCCCCTATTTATGTATTTTAAAAAAGAATGTGAATAAAAATTTATATATCATGTTACCAATCATGACTATAGTTAAAACCAGTACTTCTTAAAGTCTGTGGGTAAATGCCAGGGACATGATGTACGATAATAGGTGGTTTATAAGAAAATGGCTTGATCGTAAAGTATATCTATAAAACAGGCATTAAGTAAACTTAAATGTGTTATTCAACATTTTTAAAAGATGCATCATTATTCTTTAGGAGGTATATTTTATCATTGATAGGGAAGATCTTTTTTAGTGAGACATCTATTAACATGTCTGAAGATATTAATGGTCTCAGCAAGAGTTTGTGACCTATTGGTTGTAATTTAGACCTTTGTCCACAATCCATGACATATTCAGAAATAAGTGTCAAGTCTTTGGGAAACAGCATCTGTAAGCTTGGGCAAAATAAAGCGAGTGACAATTTTGTTTGACTCTGCATCTGTGTTTTTAGATTTTATGTATAAATATAAATGGACATCACCTCACATCAATAGCATATATATGTGTATTTGTATTTTAAATATTTTTATTTATTTACAAGTAAAGAGGAAAAGAGAGAAGAGAGAGAAAGAAAGGAGAAAATATGAATGAGACAGAGGAAATGGCCATGCCAGGGCTTCGGTAAATGAACTCCAAGTGCATGCAGCACTCTGTGCATCTGTCTTTATGTGGGTACTGGGGAATTGAACCCAGTTAGCAAGCACCTGTACCCACTGAGCCATATCTCTAGCCTGATAGCATATATTTTATTAAAATGTATCCAAATGATAACTTTAGATGCAATAATAATCAGTATATTGGTAAGCTAGCAATTAAAAATTTTCACACTGTTGAAAATCATATGGTGTAATTAAGAATTTACGTGTAGCCAGGCATGGTGGCACATGCCTGTAATCCCAGCACTCGGGAGGCAGAGGTAGGAGATTGCCATGAGTTTGAGGCCACCCTCAGCCTACATAGTTAATTTCAGGACAGCCTGGGCCAGAATGAGACCCTTCTTTGACCTCCACCCAAAAAAAGAATTTATGTGTGAGAATTTGAGCAAAATGTGACTGAATTTTTTCCTCATTTTCCCCCTTTCTTTAAGCACACCATTTGTCAGTCACTTACTGATCACTGTTACTTTCCCTGGATTTTTCAGAAATACAGAAAACTTCAAAGCTGTTTATATTTTTTCCCTTTAGGTAGCATATGTTAAAATCTACATGTAGAAATATAGCTGTTTTGAAATAAATCTAGATTTTTAGCTCTTGCATTAGCAACTGAGAGGAAACTCTAAACTTAAAGACCATAGCATATTAATGATATAATCCGATAACTCTACTCAATCTTCAGTATTGGATGAAATAATTTAAGGTGAAATAAGTATCAATTCAATCTCTATATACATACTAAGTTCCTACTCTGGAAAAATTATAGACGTAATTTTGACAGGAATATAAAGCTACCTTGATAGAAGTTTGTACTAATAAGAAAGATAGAAGGACATTTTAAAAATAATATATTTATTTATTTATTTGAGAGAGAGAAGGAAATAGAGAGAGAGAGAGAAAGAGAGAGAGAGAGAGAGAGAGGGAGAGAATGGGCATGCCAGGGTCCTCCAGCCACTATAAATGAACTCCAGATGCATGCACTCTCTTGTGTATCTGGCTTACTTGGGTCCTGGAGAATCGAACTGGGATCCTTTGGCTTTGCAGATAAACACCTTAACCTCTAAGCCATTTCTCCAGCCCTAGAAGGACATTTAATAAGTAACTATTGTATGTGTGAAACAAGTTCTTTTTAAAGGAAGTATAAGGCTTTAACCTTTTGCTGTAGGTAGGAAAGGGCTTTTTGGGAGTTGATACTATAGCTGACAGTATTCTAAGACTCTTAGTGGTGGTGATAGTGGGGAGAGGCTAAGATGCTACATGTCAAAGACTTTTAGTCAATAAAGATATTTTTTTCCAGTCAGTGATAGTGTCCCAATGTGATACAGAATAATGGAGAAAGTCAAGTGAAGAAGAAGACATAGATCATCAGGGGCCTCCGGGACCATATTCAAAATTAAAAAAAAAGTTATTTATTTATTTATTTATTTATTAGAGAGAGAGAGGAGAATTGGCATGCCAGGGCCTCTAGCCACTGCAATCAAACTCCAGATGCACGTTCTACCTTGTGCATCTGGGTTACGTGGGACCTGGAGACTTGAACCAGGATCCTTAGGGTTTGCAGGCAAATGCCTTAACTACTAAGCCTTCTCTCCAGCCCCATATTCAAACTTTTTATGTTAGATTAAATGCATTGGGCAGTCATTGGAAGTTTAAATCCATGCGAATTATGTGTAAATATAAGACATATTTTGAAAAGATCATTCTTGTTAGTAAAACTGAGAAGCTCTTGTGGTAGTGTGGTAGTGATTTTTTTTTGGATTTGGTTAGTGAAAACAGCCTAGAAAACATGAAAATCAAAAAGTGTTTATTATAAGCTCAGAGTGGTACCACATACCTATAATTCTAATTCTTGGGAGGTGGAGGCATGAGGGTTTGTGACAGGTTCAAGACCAGTGTGGGACATAAACAAGATCTTGTCTTAAAACTGTAAGGAAACCTAGATATTTTATACTATCTCTAGGTTGATAATTGATTAGCTTGGGGAGATGATAGAGCATAAATGTTGTATGCTATTGCAGTCAGGTTTGCATTGCTGGTAGAAATCACCAAACCAAGAACAGCTTGTGGGAAAAAAAGAGGTTTATTTTGGCTTATAGGCTTGAGGGGGAAGCTCCATGATGGCAGGAAAATGATGGCATGAGCAGAGGGTGGACATCACCCCCTGGCCAACATCAGGTGGACAACAGGAACAGGAGAGTGTGCCAAAAACTAGCAAGGGGGAGTTGGCTATAACACCCATAGCTCTGCCCCCAACAATACACCACCTACTGGATGTGTTAATTCCCAGATCTCCATAAGTTGGGAACCTAGCATTCAGAACACCTAAGTTTATGGGGAACACCTGAAACAAACCACCACGTATGCATTTCTCTTCTGTTCTTTCCCCCTCTTTGAATAGAGCTATTGGGATTCAATCATAGGTTTCTCTCTAATGGCCTTATCTAATTCTAGTCATTTATCAAAGGCCCTATATATAAATAAAGCCTTACATCATGGATTAAATTTCAACATGTGTAGCTGTGGAGGATACACTGAAATCACATTCATAGAATAGCATTTCTAGATCTAGAAAACACTGGAGTAGTGTGATAGTTAATCTTAATTGTAAACTTCACAGGATTTAGAATCAATGTAGAAGTCACAACTTGGAGAGTATCTGTTGTGAGAGCATTTCCAGAGAGGATTACCTGAGGGAAGAAAACCTACCTTTACATTGATTAGCTTTTCTATGGGTAGTTTAGAGAAAAAGTGATGTTGCCTACTTCCCTCCTTCCTAAATGAACGTGCAAATAGCTACTACACCCATCTTCTATTGACCACACACTCCAGCTTTTTTGGACTTCTAATGGTACTGAATACCAGAAGTTTCCAGCACTGTGAGGGCTCATCCGGAGGATGCTAGTTTCCCTTTCAATTCCAGCATGCTATTCTGACAAATCCATTTTTATAATACATATGCATTGTATTATTTCTGTTTTTCTAGTTAGATTTTGGTACCAGAAGTGGTGTGGCTCTAATGAACCAGAATTGTAGGGGTGAATTTTTGTAATGGGCTTGGTGTTATCTTGAAAGTTGATAACACGCTCCGCCCCCCTCAAAGTATGGAAAGTACTGGTAATCCATGTTGTGAACTGTTTAAAGCATTTAATATTCCTGATTTACCACTTATGAAAAGCAAGGAATTTAGTGTTTCTTTAGAAAATACTTTTGAACATTTCTGGAAAACTAAAGAATGCCAGCTGGTTGCTTCTAGCATCTTTGGATAAAGTAACAAAGGAAAAGAATGAGCTCAGAGATTAAATTTTCAAGCTCCAGGTGCTCATAAACACTCTAAAGTTTTCTAAGTATTTCCTGAGAGACAATGTTCTCTAAGTAGCCATAGAGCTGAAATTGCTTAAGACAGCCCTCATCATGTGATTAGCTGACTTACTATGCAAGTGTAAACCTCAGCCTCGAAGGTGTCTGCAGCCAAAGCAAGGGCACTAACTGAAAAAGTGTGGCGTCCTGTAACTCGGGATGAATATGTGTAGGAGCAACTTGGTGAGGCTAAGGACATCAAATTCTCAGATGCTGTTTGGTTTATTGATTTGAGGAAGCAGTTTCCTTACCCTTGGTGTCCAATGTATCCCTAGCCCCATGCCCATTCACTATAGTATTGCCCTCATCATCCTTACATGAGACAACTAATTATGTATTGTTTGTGGAAATACCAATGACCTTACCTGAAAAGGATACTAAATAAGACAATGCTAATGCCCCTTCGGACACATCCTCGCCTTCCATTTTTACCTCTTTGGCCTATAATTTGACTCAAGTCTCAGCTGGCTCCAAGAGGTGAAGTACATAGTGTGACCCGTCAGGGAATGAGCTGTACTACTACCAGACAACTTCTTGTCTTTTTCAATTAAGCAGACATCTGGAGAATATATATGGGGATGAATTTTAAGAGTGTAGGAAAATGGAGGAATGAACATAAAATTACATCAGGCTGAATTTAAAGATATATGTCCATTGAGCAAAGATTCTGGGTTTAATGCTGAAGCTGACATAGTTAAAGAAGATAATAACAGTTTATTTGATTATTTGGCCTAAGTATGAGTCAAAAGATAGCCTACTGTGAATAAGCTGGAGATACCTGATATCTCTTGGCTTAATGTTGATGAAGAGATTCAAATGTTCAGGCAAATCAGAATGCTTGAGAGGATTTGAAATATAAAACCTAATCCTCTACAATGGGAGGGTCAAGAAGATACTCTCTTCAGTAGTAATATAAGAAACAGATTTCTTAAGGGAGAACCGGCATACTTGATGGAGTTTGTCATTGCTCTTCTCTATATACTAGACTTTACAGTGGGAATCTATATCACTTCTCACTGCTTAGACAAAGTACATGACCAGAAGCAGCTTATGGAGTGAAAAGGGTATAATTCAGCTTATAGTTTAAGGAGGGAAGTTCATAAAGTCAGAAAGGCATGTCAGGACTGTGAAACAAATGTCACATCTAACCAGATGTCATGAGGGAGGGAAGAAGGGAAGCAGAAAGAGAGGGAGGGAGAGAGAGGGTGAGAAAGAGAGAACAAGAATGAACAGCAAGTGGGGCTTGGCTGTAACAACTCAAGTCTCACCTCTAGTGACTCACTTCTTCCAGCAAGAATATATCTCCCAAAGATTCCACAACCTTGCTTGATAGTACCAACAGCTGGGGATTAAGGATTTAAACACATGAGCCTATGGGGGAACATTTTACTTTCAAACCACCATATAGCCATGACTGCTCAATTGGTTAAAATAAGTGCAGTGGGTCTGACTGTTCCTGGAGTGGTAAGAGCCAAGTGACAGCACATGCTCATCAAAGGCAAAATGAGCATAGTTGCTGGAGGAACCTGAGAGGCAAAGTTCTGATCCTGATGGTCTGATTCATATAGATCTATTTTCCTGGCTAACTAATAGTGGTGTTCCCATAAGAGAAGTAGATGTTATGATCTTAAATCCTTATTCATTTTATATGAACAGAAGAACTCCATATCAAATAAAATAAAGTCTACTTTCAACCATAGCCACAGAAAATTGTGGCCTGTTGACATAAAGTTGTGCCCTTCCCTAAGTTATATCATATTGTGTTAAACAGCAACAACAGGATTTTTAGATGGTGCCTTGCCTTAAAAGACTCCATTTTATATGCAGCTTTTGACTCCATTTTGAGTGTGGAGGATGACTCTTCACTTTGGTGGACAAATGATTAATACCATCTAACCAGCACCACTTTTGAAGTACAGACTAATAGTTCCTGGGAGCAGTACTGGTACTACTACATACATTTATCAGAGTGAACTCTAATTGTAGACATATGTGTATGTATTAAAATAAAATCATATCAGGAAAACAAACTTGTCAGAAACACCAGACTCAATAACATGTGCAACTCTCACACCTATAAAACAAGTGGACTCCCAATTCTATGATGGCAACAGCTCCATTGACCTGATGTTTGACAACCCAATGTGTGTTTGTTAAGGGACTGACAAATGGAGCTCTCTCAGTTGTTCTAGTGGATTCAGCTCACCTTGGTCCCCACTGTTGATGTGGCCTCCTCAAATGACCATGTGCCAGTCCTTTTGTTCACACATGTGGACCTGCCATCCATCCGTCTGGTCCCTAGTCTTGTCCTCTACCTGTCTAGTCTCCAGGGTTCTGCACCTCATGTCCTCAGCTTCACTCAAACCTGTGACCCTGCAGTAGCTTGACTCTACAGCAGCAGCAGCAGTTTCTGAAGTAACTCCAACAGATTTCTAGAAGTGTTACTTACCTGACTGCTTCGGAGACTCTTCATACATCTCTTCTCTCTGCCTCTCAGGCCTCTTTGAAGTATGCTGCAATCTCTTTAACCATTTACAGCCATTCTATAACCCCCACACACCTACATGCATATGTGTGCACATATATTTGATATGTTTAAGGTTGAGTGTAATCTGAAAGGTAATATTAATAATTTAGATTTAATTAAAGAACCTGTGTTTTTCTTAGGCAGATCTATCAAGGAAAGGGTGACTACTGGTCGAACCGCTGCTCATAAAACTGCCACACTTTGTGAGTTTATTGCTATGTGACATATTATGAAATTGTAGAAAAACATAAACATGTTGATTTAATTTCTGACATAGCATGTTCACCACATAGACCCTCAACCAGATCCAACCTTATGGCCTAGTGGGATAGATAACATTCAGCAGGAAAGCCGTTAGGTGTTTACCATACCTTGTAGTAAAAGTCAGTGGGAAATTACAACTCAATTTAAATTTGATAATCATTGCCCAGATTCTTTAGGAATAAAGGTGTGGGTTACCCTCTAGGTAAAGAATCAAGAACTGCTGAAGTGGAGGGAATATAGAATAAATAGTAGAAGTTATACATATCAGCCACAGCCAGGCAAATAGTTACAGAAATGGAAATTGTAATTGTCATGAATGTTTCTTTACTGTCTTGCTCAGAATATGCTTGCATAAATATACATGCACATATATTGCAGAGATCTGTGATTACTTTCTTCTCCTTTTCCATTCTTATATAACATGACATCAATTGAATAAATTTCAGTATTTTGTATTGTTAAATCTGTTACTTTACTTAAGTTATAGGATATTAAAAGAATAAACATTCCCCAAGGGAATTTGCTGTGTATGCTAACAGAAAAAAATAATGTATTTTGGTTGTACATGTGAGAGTTTTATATCATTTTAAGTGGAATTATGTCCTTGTTATTTTCTTTATTTGAAAAATAAGCATGGCATAAGGAGATGTGGTTATGTGTCACATTGACAAGGGATGGATTTTATAGTTTGTCTTGTCAACTTGATAGGATTTTAATCAACCTAGGAGACACACCTTTGAGAGTATTATTAAAAGAATTTCCAGAGAGGATTAACTGAGGTGGTGGGGGACTCTCTCTCAAAGGGATTGGCACTAGCCTGCCTGCAGGAGGTCTAAGGAAAATCTAGTATTGTCTGTCTTCCAGTCCTCCCAAGTTTGTCTGTATAACTGCTGCTGCCATCCTTCACTGACATCAGGCTCCAGATGCTTCTGCCTCCCAACATGGACTGCAAAAAACTCTAGGAAGCCTTCAGACATTCAGCATCATGGTCTGAGCACCTAGTGAGTTCGCTAATTGCTCATAATGCATGTTAGAAACCATCCTCAAATGAGTAGGACAACCTAATAGATCTCCTCCTTTAATATATGTGTTTTATTGGTTCTATTCCTTTAAATAATACTTTTTAAAAGGAGATATATTTAATTTTATTTTACTTATTTAATTTTTTAATATGAAAATAGAGGGAGATAGAGAGAGCGAGGGACAGACAGAGAGAATGGGTGGGCTGGGCTTCCAGCCACTGCAAACGAACTCCAGATGCATGCGCCTCTTTGTGCATCAGGCTTTATGTGGGTACTGGGGAATTGAACCCTAGTTGTTAGGCTTTGCAGGCAAGTGCCTTAACCACTGAGTCATCTCTCCAGATCTTCTTTAAATAATCTTCCCTCATAAAAGCAAAATTGAACTTTTGCTTTTCATTTTTGCTTGTGGAACCACTTACTAATTGAGAAGAATAAGAAAGATTAAGGTCATGAGGTTTAAATGCATTTGAAAATCTTCGTTGTGAGAAATGAGGAAACGATCTGAATAGGGAAGAATTACCAGCTAGCACAGAAGGGCTCAGCTGTGGAGGATAACCATTGATTTTTAATAATAAAAATCTTTCCCATTATGTGACTTTATTTAAACTATGCTCAAGAGCCAAGATGCTACTATAGTTTAGACAAATCATTTTCATTCAGGATTGAGAATCTTCTGTACTTGGTGGAATAACACTGGGGGAGAATTTTAGGGTATAATAACAAGGGTGACTGGAGTAATGGGCTAGGGAACCTAAGTTGGGTGGGAAGGAAAGTCAATACAGAAAAGGATTCAAATGTAGCAATAAAGTAGAGGAATCAATACACCAGAGATACTAATGTAGTTCTCATAAGATGTAAAAAAGTACATTGTGACCAGAGAGGAAGATATCTGTTTATGATTAAAATACATCAATTTTGGGTAGGTGACAGGGCTAGTAAAGTGGGTATAGTTAGTGGGATAGAGAAGAATATTATTGAATATAATGAGATACAAGGCAGTAGCATATAAAGAACTAATTCTATAATTGGTTGGTTTTTATAATATTTATATGTTATCTCCTTTAATCCTTTTTTCTCTCACTACTGTCCTGTTTCTCTGTTCACATACTCAAAACCCATGAAAAGATTATACATAATCATTTGCACATTTCCTTTCCCCTTTTCCTCTCCTGAACTCACTCTCTAGCCTACCACCTCACCAAATCTGTCCTTTCAGGATCTGATCAGTTCCAGTATTGACCATACACAGATATGGTCTCTGACTTCACTTTACTTGACCTACAAATAGCCTTTTTTCCCTCTCATAGTTAATCCTTTATTCCAAGAAACATTTCTGATTGACTTTCTTGATCCTACAGCATTTTGTTTCTCTTCCTACCTCAGTAGCTCCTCCTCCTCCTTTTTTTTTTTTTGGTTGTCTCACTCTAGCCCAGGCTGACCTGGAATTCATTATGTAGTGTCAGGGTGGCCTTGAACTCATGGCTATCCTCCTACTCTTCCTCCCTAGTGGTGTTAAAGGTGTTTGCCACCTCACCTGGCTAGCTGCTCCTTCTTAATCCTTTTGACCAGATCTTCCTTTCTTTTTCCTGTTGTCTGTGTATTGGAGCATTCAAGGACTCACACCTCCAGCCTATTCAAAACCTGCCAATTACATATTTTCATTACACCAAAAAAATATAAAGTTCTGAATAATATGCCCTCACACTGTTTCCAGCATCATCTCAATATCATGATTCTCTTACTCCAGGACTTACTTGCTGATTCTTCAGCATGAATAGCACAGCTCTGCCCCAAGATATTCTCACTTTCTGTTCCCTCTTCTAGAATACTTTACTTCAGATAATTGGTTGGCTTGCTTCATACTTTTCTTCAGGTATCTGTCCAAATTTTACCTCATTACTGCCACTTAATGTAAAATACCTCTCTTCACATTTTAGTGCCTACTTTACCTTGTCACCACCTAAAAAAATAGATGTCATAGATTTTTGTTTATATTAATTTTGTAATCTCCTTACATTAGTATATTAATTCCACTGTGGACACCTTTTATCAATGTACCACTATAGTTATAGTTTGCAGTATTTTTTGTTGAATAAACAAATATATATATATATTTTTAATTGAGAGCCTGCATCATTTAGAAGTAAAAATAGTAAACCAGGAGGAGGTGGATCTGAATTCTAAGCCTTTTTCTATCTCCCTTTTGTCTTTCCTTTCACCAAGTAGAGTTTGCAAAGCCTTTCAGGAAACATTTTATCAGTGAAAAGATGATGAAAGAAGAGAGCTCTGGCCAAGTTAAGGCTGTCTCTTTCCTTTTTTCAGTTACCACAGTGTATGTGAAGTACTTCCTTACTTTTCCTAGTCATTGACATTGCAAACTATTTCTATCATGAACCTATTGGGCTTGATTCCATTTCATTAGGACTTGATAAATATTGATTAGGAACCTCCAGCTCTCAATTGCTATTTCTGGAGAATGATTTCACTATCCTGGAAAATTGATTCTGCCTTTTAGTCTTTCAGAGGTCCTTTTGGCATGGGAAAAATTAGTTTGCTCATTTAATGATCATTTGCAAATGCCAGTATATTGGCTTATTTCAAATGTAGCTCATGTGAAAATTACATTTTATATAATTGGTCAATTATTAAAAATATTTCCAGATTAAATGGGACTTCTACTGTGGTTTATTTACTTGATTCTTCATTCCCTGTTGAATTGAGAAGTTCATGGGAGCCTCCTTTATGCTCAATCTTTGTTTTTGAGCAAGGTAGGAAAAGAGTGTATTCTAATTGTATCGATCACATCGTATTTATTTTAGAACTCACTATATTTTTTTTTCCACAAAAAATCCTGCTTTTCTAACAGATGATAAAAATCCTACAGAGCAGATCCTTGAATTCTCCTTAACTCATTCCCTTCTCACCTGGGGCCTGCTAATCCTTGTACAAATGGATTTTTATTTGGAGTATAAAGTTATATTATCATGCTGCTTTCTGAATAATGATTCCTTCTACCTCCTGACATAGCTGTTGTTCCTTTCAGGTCTTTATTGTACCTGTCATTCACAGGTATGAAGGTTACTCAGTTGTTTTCAGTTAGAAAAGGGATCAAGACAATCCTTGTAATAATCAAGAAATAAGCATGAAACTTTGCCACACACCCCTTCTCCTTACTGGTGAGCTATTGGCTTTGCTGGTTCCAAAGTTCCAATATGACCTTAAAGGGAACATACCCAGTGGCTTAACTATCATCTTCAAGGCTCCACTTCTTAATATTCTACTACTTCCAAATAGTGTACAGGCTGGCAACCAAATCTTTAGCATATGGGTCTGTGGTAGAAATTAAAGACACAGACCATAAAATAGATTGTGCCAGTTGAGTCTGCCTTTTTGATGCCCAGCCAAGCTGAGCCTCATAGGAAGCTAGCTCAGAAGTAATTAAATTCAGAATGTCATTGCAGCTAGAGTGCTTGTTTACCAATCTGCCTGCTTAAAGAGTCTGTCAGGTTGGACAGGATGGTAAGATAAGGTTGCATGTGGAAAAATTCGGAACATAGCAAATAGGAGGAACTGTCTGTGAGATAGAAGCAGAAATGCCACTCTGTGTCATTTCTTGAAGGAAAAAGCACTTAGGGAAGTGGTAAACTGATAAAACTGGCTCATTATCTTGCTGGTACTAAGTACCCTTCCTTTCTGTCCAAGGTTGGTAGTTATATTAGTTACTTTTCTCATTGCTGTGTTTAAATACCTGACAGGGAGCAACTTGAGGGAGGTGGGCTTGGGTTTGGCTTGTAGTTCTAGGAGATACAGTCCATCATGATGCAGGAAGGCATGGTGGCAGGGGCAGCAGGTTACATTAAGAAGAATGATGAATGTGTGTGCTCGGCTCACTTTCTCCTTTTTATTCACTTTGGGCTTCAGCCTACAGAATGATGCCACCCACAGTTAGGATGGGTCTTCTCACTTCAATTAATATAATCTAGAAACTCTCTCACAGGCATGCCCATTTGTCTCCTAGGTGACCCTAGATTCAATCAAGTTGACAATTGGAATTAGTGATCACAATTTATTTTTAACATCATTATGACACTTTATTTATGGCCGCAAATCTCTCCAACATCCCTAAAAGTTTATATGCCTGTATGCCATATAAGTTATATGCCTGTATGCCATATAAATCTCCAGTGCCAATCTCATGTACTTCCAAGTCACCTCTCACTTTCCAAGTCTGTGTAGAATGACACAGAATGACACAGAAGGTGGAACCTACTTTCTAAAGTAATTGAATGGCTAGATGATATGATGTAGAAGCCTTGAGAGTTGGTTCTACATAAAGGTGACAGGGGAGATGGGAGCACACTACCATCCAGATAGACTCTGTTTGTATACTTTTAGTACTTTTGAATTGCCCGCAATTTGTCTTTGCAAACTTTCTAAAAGATTCCCTATGCTTAGAGAGATGCTGGGTCTCTTCATGGGTTCTCATGAACACAGTGCAGGTATGTACTGCATGGCTCATTTTCCTCTGTTCTTTTTTTCTTGGTTCTTCATGTTTTCTTTTCTGGAATAAAATGTCATTTTGTCTCAGGTTCTGCTTTCTAAGAGGCTTCAAAGACTTTTCTTGGTTCTTCATAAATTAAAGATTTTCATTTTCTGGAATAAAATGTCACCAACTTAACTTGTCTCAGGTTCTGCTTTCTAAGAGGCTTGAACAAAGACTCTGAAATTTGAGAAGCTTGTATGTGTGTGTATACATAATCTGATTATTAATAGTTTTGAATCTTTTTGGGCTGACTTTTCTGTTGAGTTGCATCTAGTTCTATCGATAATTTTGCAGCAACAGGGGAAAAAGCTGGCAATTTGGCAAGGGGAAGCTATAACATTTCCCAAAATATTTTATATCAGTAAATCCCCATAATCCAAGGTCTTTAACTGAGCCATAATACCAAAAATATCCCCAAAACTCGAGCTAGGCTACTTGCTTTATTTTCTACTCTGAAATATACAAATATTTTAGTATTAGAATATAAAAAAAAGAATAAATTTCTGTGTGTAATTATATATATATTTATCTCCTGAGGTTTCCTGCTGCTGAAAAAAAACTCCATATTCATGAGACACTTTGAATCTGGCTTTATCTCAGTGTTGGGGAATTGAATTCAGGCTGGCAGGCTTTTGAAGCAAGCACCTTTAACTAAGCACCTTTAACTGCTGAGCCCTCTCTCCAACCATTGTTTTTTTAATCATAGTACTGATCATTAGAAACTAAGCTTATAACCTTAACATTGGTCAACATATGTATATTGTCAATAAATATTTCTTGAATGAAATAATATCAAACCATTAAAATTTAAAAGAAGTTCAGTTTTTCTCTATTTTTTTCCACCTTGAGTCATTTTTGTAAACCTTTTGATAAAGCTCCTTCTTAGATACAACTTTTGCTACTGAAAAAATTAACTTGGGGGACTGGGGAGATGGCTCAGTGGGTAAGAACACTTGCTGCACAAGCATGGGAACTTGAGTTCGATCTCCAGAACCCCTGTAAAAGAAGTGGGTGGGTATAGCCAGTTCTGAAGGGGTTGGCAATGACACAGGATTGCTGGTTAGCTAGTGCAGTCAAAACATGGTGAGCTCCAAGTTCAGCGAAAGACTGTGTCTTAAGGAAATAAGGTAGAAAGAGCAGTAGACTCAGTTGTCTTCCTCTGGTCTCCACATGGGTGGTCATAGGGTATGTGCATCTGAACATGCATGTGCATATACCACACCCTCTCATAGTATAAAAAGTATACATGTACACCCAAAAAACTTAACCTAAATGGAGCTGCTAGTATTCAACTTTTTAAAGAATTCTATTGCCTTCTTATTACAGGGTCAGATTTATTTATTTATTTATTTATTTATTTATTTATTTATTTATTTATTTATTTATATGTGTTGCAATTGAGGTTGTATACCCTAAGACAGGAAATAACTTAAGAGTACAGGTATTGCTCAAGATTTTCAGCTGCTGAATATTAAAAGAGAGAGAGAGAGAGAGAGAGAGAGAGATAAGCAATGCTGTGCCAGAAAACAGAATCCAAGGAGTTGGATAACCTCAATGATGTCTCAGTGTGCCATGAGTCACTGGTCATATACCTTTACATGTCTGCTATTTAGTGACATTTGGAAAGATTACTTTGTATTTATCTCTACACTGACACCTTTTGTTTGAATTCTTTTTTATGAAAGCACTACAAATATCCTAATTTGATATAGACAGGTTATATCGTTTTATTTTCTTATCATACTCAAATGTTTATGAAGAAATATGGAAGAATTTTCATTTGCAAAAAGGTAATGTAAATTGGGTCTACCCTTGTATCAGTTAACACTTGCTGCTATAAGAGAAAAACCTTAAATTCTCAGCCACTATATACAATAAGCATTTATTTCTTATTTTTTTAAATTTATTTGAGAGTGACAGAGAGAGAGAGAGAGAGAGAATGGGTGAACTAGGGTCTCCAGCAAACAAATTCCAGATGCATGCACCACCTTGAGCATCCGGCTTACTTTGGTACTGGGGAATCGAGCCTCAAACCCGGGTCCTTAGGCTTCACAGGCAAGTACTTAACCACTAAGCCTTCGCTCTAGCCCTTATTTCTTATTTATATCAAAATCTAACAAATGCAAATGGTCAGCAATGCCACAAGAACATAATCTTGTTCATCTTCGCTCTAAGGTCATCCATCCTCTGGGGCATCTCTTTTAGCCAGACAAATGGATAAAAGAAATGGATGGGGGAGTTAATTATGAAAGATATCTATCTATCTATCTATCTATCTATCTATCTATCTATCTATCTATCTATCTACACACACACATATATATTTGCCAGCAATGTATATTACCTACACCACTCATGCCACTATTAAAAAATCAAGAATTTAGTCATATGATCACATCTAAATGCAAGTAAGCATGGTTGGCCTGCATGTCCAAAAAGGTTTTGGTGAGCACTATCAACCCCTTTTATACTGTGAGTTTTCTCTGGTCAGAATTTTATCAGGGACAAACTGGAACTTGTGGATGTGGGGAATTTAATATTTATAATAACTCAGAGAATATTAACTTTGATAAGCTTAGAAATTATAATTCCATGTTTTATAAAGCTGAGACATATTCTCATTTTGACATTCCTTATATAGGTTTGGGATTGACCTCCCAACTAATATAGATGGTATTATTATAAAATAATGCATTGCCCATTTTTGAATCATAAATGTATTATTTATACAAGACTATATGAAATACAAGCTTTTCTCATAAAAAACCCAGACTTGAGTGAGAGACTTTTATTAGATACAATGCAATGTGGCATGTTTTTAGTATAAACGGATCTTCAGAGTATGATTTAAACAAAGAGACAGGGCTGAAGAGATGGCTTAGCAGTTAAAGCACTTGACCGTGAAGCCTAAGGACTTGGGTTTGATTATCCAGTACCCATGCAAACCAGGTGCACATGGTAGCACATATATCTGGAGTTTGTTTGCAGTGGTTAGAGGCCCTGGTGCACCTATACTCTCTCTCTCTCCCCCAAATAAATAAACAAAAATTATTAAAAAAAGAGAAAGACAACTGAGTTTTGGAAAATGATTAGGAGTTTGATCTCTAAGGTGCAAAAAACTATCCCATGTAGAGAAAAATTGCATATACAAAAATCCAGAGGCATGATAAAGAAGATGTGTTTAGTGAATGTTCACTAGGTCCATGTAACTAGAGAATGAGAGATATATGGCATTTTATGGCAGTGTGTCCCAGTGTATATTGTGTTCTAGTGTTCAACAAGAAGTATGTCTAGGGTGGTCAGAAGATCTTGAAATTTTACTGAATGGAAAAAAATGAATAATAACTGAAGAGTTCTGGAGGAATCAGTAGGAAGAGATAAGACTTTGGAAAGATATGCGATGAATCCTAATATATGAAGGGTATATAATAAAAGATGTAATTTAAGTCTGTGTGGTGGAAACAAAATGTGCAAGGCTTCTAAATTTGGAGCTGGTTAGTGATAGGACAATTCACTTTATTGTGTGTAACAGATATCAGGTATCCACAGATTATTATGTGAAGGGCACATGAAGATATGACTTTGCTAGTTCTTGGGAATATTATAGCATAGATTCTGTTGCAGTCTCTCATTACTGGCAGAAATCACCTGACCAAGAGCTGTTTGTGGGAAAAGAGATTTATTTTGGCTTACAGACATGAGGGGGAAGCTCCATGATAGCAGGGGAAAGATGGCGTGAGTAGAGGGTGGACATCACCTCTTGGCCAACATCCAGTGGACAACAGGAACAGGAGACCGCACCAAACACTGGCAAGGGGAAACTGGCTATAATACCCATAAGCCCACCCCCAACAATACACTGTTCTCTAGGAGGTGTTAATTTCCAAATCTGCATCAACTGGGAACCTAGCATTCAGAACACTTAAGTTTACAGGGGACACCTAAATCAAACCACCACAGACACTTTAATTGGAATGTGTGGATTTGAATATGAGTTTCTCTGTTTATGACAAGTGTCACACTGTGACAAGTTATTTAAACTTTCCAAATCTGTAAAGACGAGTAATGACACTATTGTTCTCAAAGAATAGTTTTGAAGGCTAAATGTGATAATCTATGTAAAATGCTTAGTATGTTTCCTGGTATGTGAAACATTCTATCAATATTAATTCCTCTTACCATTAATATCATAGCCTGGCCACATCAGCTTCACTTATGATCTGTAATGGAAAATATTGATAAGATCAAAAGCTGACCCATATTTTCCCTCAATAAGACCTATAGCAAATATCTTAGCCTTGGACTGTATACTCTCTTGGTTGTATTTCAATCTCTGGTTCTTATTGTTCTTTTTATTTATATTATTTATTTATTTGAGAGTGACAGAGAGAGTGAGAAAGAGGCAGAGAGAGAGAGAGAGACAAAGGGCTCACTAGGGCCTCTAGCTACTGCAAACCAACTCCAGGTGCATGCGCCACCTTGTGCATCTGGCTTACATGGGTCCTGGGGAATCAACCCTTGAAGTGGGGTCCTTAAGCTTCACAGGCAAGCGCTTAACCATTAAGCCATCTCTCCAGCCCCTCTTATTGTTATTTTTATAACACCTTAAGACTATAAAGGCTCTGCGTAGCTCATGAAAACAGTCTGTGAGGCAGATTTGGTCTATTGGTATAGTTTGCTCACCTCTGATAAACATGAATAGAGAAATTAAACAAATAGAATCAAGAGTAAGCAAGAAGTTAAGGTGAAGAAGCAAGTATTTGCAGAGAGTACATATGTACATATGGCATTTCAAGTCCAGATTTGGAATAGAAAAGGCGGATTTGCATGTCAGAGCCACTTAGAAGAGGAAAGTAGGATCACAAAAATGCCTATTATAGCATCAGATATAAATGTTATGTAAGAGCCCCAGAATAGCATGATGGCTGTAAACATGTCAAATATAAAAGCTAAGAGCCTAATTATAGTTCCCCATCTAGTCTAATTCTGTTTCCATTAGCAACAAGGAGGAAAAGCATCTGGGCTTGTTATCCGACCAGTCTGATTTTTCTAGTTTTTCTACCCACTAGCAGTTACTTCCTTTGCAGAGAACTGTAGGGAAAGGGATTTCCAAAGCCATCTGTTGATTGTTCAAGGCCAGGCCTCTTAGGGCCAAGGGATAGTCCCTTGATGAGCTTCTTATAGATCAGGATTTGGCCCTAGCTTTGGAAATGCTAAAATTAATTTTAGTTCATTCAAAGGAGATTAACTTGTGAAAAGAGACTCCTGCTAACCTATTTCTGTAGAGTGTGGTTGGCTCTAGAATATGGGACTGATTGTCTTCACTATTTTCTTCTCTCTTCTCTCCTAGTGATCAAAGAATTAGACAAAGAGAGTTAGATCTGCTTAAGGAATCTGTACCTCAAGTTAAGGCAGCCTTGGTCGACTCTAGGGACATTTGGATCCAGAGCCAGGAATCATTGTATCTTTCCTTGGAGGCAGTGCTGAATTAAAATTGAAAAATTTGTATTCCGTAATTCCCTTTTCTATCAGTCACCAAAATAGCATTTCCTCTAAGGCAAAATGATTGTGTCAAAGTTTCACAGCTTACTGTGTGTCAGATGAAATTAACATGTAGAAACTGAAATTGAAAGTCATGGCCCACAAGATTTTCATAGTTAAGGTATAATTTAACATGGCTGTGAGAGAGGTAAGCTCAGGCAAGCAGAGAACACAGAACAAGAGCACCAGACTCTGCTTACAGGAATCAGGGTAAGATGAGACTGGAAGTGAGTAGAGGGGTAAGGAGGCAGAAATTCTTTTCAAGCAAAAGGAATATACAGCATGACCAAACAGTTGAAAGACAACCTATATGGCTCTAGGAATCAGGTTGGGAAGATATCAAGTTGGGAGAATAAAATTGTAAGCAGGTTATGAAGGGCCTTGCATTTTAGAATAATGACTATGTTTCATTTAAATGGCAATTGGAAATCTCCTTCTAGGGTAAATTGTTACCTTTGATTATGAATCTAAGGGCTTAAAATTTTATTATACTAGATGAGCTTGGCCTTTATTGACTTCATGCAAATTACATTGGTAGAAAATCCCATCTAGAACCTGTAGTCCCATATGTAATTAAAAAAATGTCAGTTTGCTATTGCTATAAAGTTGGTATATTTGAGTCATTTCAGAAGTCAGTGGTCTGAGATGGCAGGCTTATTCTCATGGACATATGGGTCAGTTTGGGATGGTCTGATGTAGACTGTGAAAGTTTGCTGGCCTTGGCCATGCTCAGAATGCATTTCTCTGTGGTGGGGAGTGGGTGGATATGTGCTGTGCTTGAATGGTATAGCTTTGGCATTCTGGTCTCTAAACCACCTTTTTGGAGTAAGTGGCTAATTTAGATAATTCCTTTCATGATATTGATAGATATCTACAAGACTGGGCAACTTCTTAAGACTTTGGTTTAGAAATGATTCATCATTACCTCTTCCCTGTTCTATAGGTTCAGAAATCATAGGCATAAGGCCAATATGAATGGAGTAAGTACAAACATTCCACAGAAATGAAGAGAACAGAATGGTGTCTGGACAATAATATTACCTACCACGGGGATAATGACAGTACAACAGTGATAATTTTTGTGTGAATATTAAATAGTAAAGTAATCCATGTAAAAATTCAGCACAGAATGTACCATCTAATAAGGACTAAAATATTATTGCTATTATTTATATATTATTATTTATATACTAAAATTAAAATTATTATTATTATTTATATACTAAATTATTTTGTAAATTAGACTCCTGAAGGTAATGAATGATATTAAGGTTTTATGGGAGATATTTTATTGAAGGGATTTATATGCTGAGATGTGGTTAGGGCTAGGGAATCCAAAGTGTGGAAGTCAGTACCTTCTTTTGCTCCTGAGAGACAAAGTGGAAATTTACCAGGATTAATTTTTATTTATTTTTTTTGAGGCAAGCCCAGTAGACTGACCTTCTTTTTTAAAAAAAATTATTTATTTATTTGTGTGTGTGACAGAGAAAGAGGTAGAGAGGCTGAGACAGAGAGAGAGAGAGAGAGAGAGAGAGAGAGAGAGGGGAATTGGTGTGCCAGGGTCTCCAGCCACTGCAATCGAACTCCAGACACATGTGCCCCATTGTGTGCATGTGTGACCTTGCATGCGTGCATCACTGTACATCAGACTTTCATGGGACCTCGAGAGTGAAACATAGTCCTTAGGCTTCATAGGCAAGCACCTTAAGAACTAAGCCATCTCTCTAGCCCTTACCAGAATTTATTACCCACTTCTCCCATGGGAAAAGGGCTATATGATAGAAGTTACGGTCTTACAGAGAACATAGCCAGTGGTCAAACCTTGATCTGATGAGGAAAAACTGGTGAAATAAATACTCTGACCTTTCTCTTCTTGGGTCCTCTGATCTTCTGCTAGAGCCTTGCAGGTGATTGCAATAAGCAGCCAAAAGGAAAAGAATCATGGTGACTTTATTGGTACTAGCCAGCATCCAGGGAGGCAGAGCAGGTAGGAGAAAGGTGGGGAATGAATGTGAAGAGGCAAATGGGATAAGCAGACATTTTGTGAGTTAGTAAAGTTTAAAACAGGTCTCTTCCTTTTTACATTTTCTCTTTTTATTCTTTTACATGCATGTGTAATATGCATGTGTGAGTGTGTGTGTGTGTGTGTGTGTGTGTGTGTGCAACATGTATATGTATTTCCGTTTAAGGTGTTCTGTGCACATGCCCACCTACAGTGGCCTGAGAGAAGTGTCTGGTGTCTTGCCCCATTGTCATTCTGACAGTTCTTGCTTGAGTCAGAGGTATTTTTTAAAAATTTTATTCATTCATTTATTAGAGATAGAGAGAGAGAGATGCCAGGGCCTCTAGCCACTGCAAACGAACTCCAGATGCATGTGTCACCTTGTGCATCTGGCTTTATGTGGGTACTGGAGAATCGAACCTGGGTTCTTAGGCTTTGCAAGAATGTGCCTTAACTGCTAAGCCATCTCACCAGTCCAAGCCAGAGGTGGTTTTTTTTTTTTCCTAATCTTGGAGCTTGCCATTTCTTTTGTTGAGCTACTATGATTCCCTGGTTTCCATACCACATGTGACAGGGCTTACACAACTGTGTGGTCATGTCCAGCTGTTTATGTGGTTCCTTAGAATTGAACTCCAGCTGTCTCTCAGGCTTCCTAAAGTGCTCATGCTTGCACAGTCTATTAGTCAGCATTCTCTAGAGAAATAGAACAGATAGAATAAAGCATATTAAAAAGGGGGTTGGGGCTGGAGAGATAGCTTAGTGGTTAAGTGCTTGCCTGTGAAGCCTAAGCCCAGTTTGAGGCTCAATTCCCCAGGACCCATGTAAGCCAGATGTACAAGATGGTACAAGATGGAGTTTGGTTGCAGTGGCTGGAGGTCCTGGTATGCCTATTTTCTCTATATCTATCTGCCTTTTTCTCTCTCGGTCTGTTGCTCTCAAATACATAAAATAAATAAATAAATAAATAAATAAATAAATAAATAAATAAATAAATAAAAATAAATAAAAGGGGATTTGTTGAATTAGTTTACAGCAGTCTAACAGTAGCAGTCTGCAGGCCCAAGAGTCAAGAAACCCAGTAGCTGCTCAATTAACATGGCTGGATGCCTCAGTGGTCCTAATCAAGCACTGAAGGCCTAAAGGCTTCCAGGAAATCTGCTGGTCTTCAGCCCATGGATGTCTTCTGTCCATGCTGGCCTTCAGTCCATGCTGGAAGGCAGCAAGCAGCACTGGTAGCCAGATGGGAGGAAGGGCTTACTCTGGGGGAAGGACTTCCTCTGTCAGTTAATTCTTCCTAGAAGCAACCTCAAAGATCCACTCAAGAGGAATGTCTGGATTGCTCAACACATCAAGTTGTTAATAGAACTTAACCATCACAAGTCCACCCCTTGTCAACTTGATAGTAAACCATATCTCCTTACATCATACTTAGTTTCAAAATGAAGACAGTAACAAGGTCATAATTCTGCCTCACATAATATAACTATCCTGTGTATAACGAGAAATGCACAATATTCCCCCAACACAAAGCAAGGTTCCTTGAGGAATGTATAGTCTCTAATATAATAGATTAAATATAAGTTCAACAGCAGTTAATTTCTGATATAATCTTAGTCAATATTAATTACATAATGGGGAAATAGAGGAAGAACAAAAGCATCTTAACATTGGTGTACACATGAACATCAACAAAGTAGGACAGAAACACTCATGGCAATTATGGTCCATATTTTTGTAAATGGTTACATGGCCTTAGTTAGTATTTATAACTACCTTCTTCCACTACCCATTCTGTATTTACTTCACCTTTAGCAAACATCTCAGCAGGTCTTGGTTCTTTATCTGTATGGGTGGCCCATACCTTCATTCCTAAAGGATATGGGCCATTTATCACACTGCCTTGATTGGGTTGTTGTAGTATTCTGTTGACTTCAATAACAGGGCATGGTAACACTAAGAGGTGCCCTAAAGGATCTCTTGCACTCCAGACATACTCTTCCTCACCTCCATTGTGGAGGAGCAGTCCAATTTCCTCCTTTGTTTTTTGCCTTTCATGTCTTTGCTCTGGAACTTTTCTGCTTATACAGATCAAGCAAGAACTTAGTAAGTTTCCTATCTATTTCACTTCTGGGAACATCATGATTAATAATCTAGCACCAAATGTCTACACAAATCATACCATTATGAGCATTGTTTGGCCTATGCTGTCCATTATGGTAAACGTGCTTACCTTGCCTTTGGTGATTCAGCACTGCCACTTGGCCCTTGTTACTCCGAAATTCAGTTAGACCCATTGCATCTAAGTTACCTAATGCAGCAACTGTGCCTCCCACTGTGATGTCTTCTTTACCTATCATGACAACTACTGGCAACTTTAAGTATGTTGGTGCTCCCCTCACAAATCTGTTTTTTATAGTCTTAGTGAAGGGCATATTTTATGGACACTTCCATTGTGGGGTCAAAGACGAGTGTACATGGCAAATTCACTCCAGCATTCCTAGTTTTATGAGCCTTTTAACCTCTTCATCAATATTAAGCCAAGGGATATCAGGCAGATCAAAGCTCATTCAAGGTAGGCTATCTTTGGATCCATATTTCAGCCAACCAATCAAATAAACTCTTGGCACCTTTTCCAACTGCATAAGCTGTAGTGCTAAATCTATAATCTCCGCTCAATGGGCCCATTTCAATAAATTCAGCCTGATATAATCTTATATTCCTTCCTCCAACATCCCACACCCTTAAGATCCATTCCTGCACAAGATAGAAAACTCATGAAATTCCTTGGGATTGTACCTCACCTCCTCATGAGTCATGCTTTATATTTCAGCTTTAAGGGCCTGCCTAGCCTTAAGTCTAGTTATAGGCCTAAAAGTGAAGATAGGTGGGCACTAAAGAGTATCAACACCTCCTACAGGGAGGGTCATTGCAGGTTCTTCATGTAAAAAGGAATAAGTCCCTCATTCAAGGATAGAGAGGGCAATACTTCCAGGTGTGGGGGTGGGGATGCAATTGCTACTAAGAGAGGGGAGGTTATATTCTCATGCAAAACATCTTCTCCAGAATCTGAGAGTTCAATGTCCCAAGATTCTTCAGGGTCTTCCTACACATCCTCATCCTGAATTATTGGATCCCACTCTTTTCCAATTAGTGCTCTCATTTAAACTTTTGATAGTCTCTGGTGTTGATACTTGAGCTTTGGCTGCAAGTCAGCCAATGAGAGCTTGGGTTTCACAATTTGAGCACTGTTCTGGCTAGAGAGAAGATTCTCCTCCTGGGCACCCTTAGAAACCTTCAGATTATGTGGGTCTTAATCTGGGAATTTTGCTTCCTGAGCTTCTGCCTTTCCCTTATTAGTTTATCCAGAGATGCTAGAAGCAGCCGACCAGCATCATCATTTGTCTTACTTTTCCCCAAATATTCGAATGTTTTAGCTATAGAGTGACTAAATTCCTTGCTCTTCATTAAGATGTGACTCAGGATCACCAAATGCATCTATCTCAAAGAGTTCTTTAAATAGTTCACACCATGTTTTATCAGAGCCCTCCTTATTACTAGCAAAGGCATTCTCCTTATTATAAGTAAAGCCTTTAGTAGCACTGAAGTTGGAGAGCCAGCCCCAGATAGCACCAAGCTCATGAGCAAAATGCATTCTTACAATTCTGTTTCTGGTACCACAATCTGTATTAGTTAGGGTTCTCTAGAGGAACAGAATAGTAGCTCCTCAATCCATGTGGCTGGATGCCTCTCCAGTCCCAACCTAGCACTGACTGTCTGAAGGCTTCCTGGAGAGCTGTTGGTATTCAGTCCATACTGGTCTTCAGTCCACACGGGAAGGCAGCAAACAGCAGTGGCAGCCAAGTGGGAGGAAGGGCTCACTCTGGGGGAAGGACTTCCTCCTTCAGTTAATCCTTCTAGAAGCAACCTCAGAGACCCACCGAAGAGGAATGTCTGGATTTGTAAAAGATCAAGTGTGTGTGTGCTTGCACATTTATCCGTATGCTTGTGAAGGCTAGAAGTGGACTGTAGGTGCCTTCTTCAATCCCTTTCCAGACATTTATTTATTTATTTATTTATTTATTTATTTATTTATTTATTTATTTATTTCCAAGGGGGCAGAGAGAGAGAGAGCAAGTGAAAGCGAGCCAGGGTTTCTAGCCACTGCAAAGGAACTCCAGATGCATGCACCACATTTTGCATCTGGCTTTACATGTGTATTGGGGAATTGAACTTGGGTCATTAGATTTTGCAGGCAAGCACTTTAACCACTGAGCCATCTCTCCAACCCAGAACTTATTTTTTTCTATTAGCTATGTAGATAGTGTGTATACAGTCATGCTGGTACCATTGTTAGTGTCCTCCCCCCCCCTTTGAAGGGTCCCTGCTTATTGGGGAATGTGGGTCATGCATTATGGGGGTAGCCATCAGTTATTGGGAAGAGATAATGTTTCTGTGCATAATGTCTCAACTTGTGGCTCTAACAATCTTTCTGGCCCCTCTTCTGCGACTTTTCCTGAGCCATGTTGGGATTGTTTTAGGTCTACTTCAGTGGTGAGGTCTTGGGAGCCTCTGTGTCTCTGGATATCTGGTTTGGTAGGAGTTGAGTGTTCTCTGTGTCTATCTCCTTCACCCTTGTGTTGGTACCAGGTTAATCAACAAAGGAGCACTCTTGCTCATTTCCCCTTTATTCTATGGTTTCAGCTGGGGCCCTGGTGAGGTGCGATGGGGTGATTCTCTCCTCAGATTCTGTATCCATCTGAAAAAGAGAAACAAATTCTGTAATGGAGAGAGAGGTCAGTACCAGATAAATGGGATAACCCTTATTATTTTAGAGAGAATTTCATAGGTGCAGGCCCTCTTGTAGCCCACAATTGGTGGGAGCTTGATATTGGAGAGTGGGCTCATTTTTTTTGGAAATGGTTCTGACTTGTTTCCAGTTCCAGCTATGGGTTCCATTCCATTGAGCAGATCTGTTAGCCAAATCAAGAGCAGTTGGTTTCCCACCATGGCTATGTGCCACTATTGCCCTTGTGTGAGTAGATGCAGAACCTGAGGAGAGAATCAGCCCTTTGCACCTCACCAGGGCCCCAGCTGAAATCATTGAGTAATGGGGGAAATGAGCAAGAGTGCTGCTTTCTTGGTGAACCTGGTACCAACACAAGGGTGAAGGAGACTGACACAGTGAACACTCAATTCCTACCAAACCAGATATCCAGAGACACAGAGGCTCCCAAGACCTCAACACAAAAAAACAAAACAAAACAAAACAAAACAAAAACCTAAAATGATCCCAACATGGCTCAGGGATATTCATGGAAAAGGGTGTGGAAAGACTGTTAGAGCCACAAGTTGGGACATTATGCACAGAGACATTGCCTCTTCTCCATAACTGATGGCTACCCCTACAGTACACGACCCAACTAGGAGGTTCCCTGCAGAGAGGGGAGGACAGGGAGGAGGCTAACAATGGTACAAGCATGATTGTATACATACTATCTACATAACTAATATAAAAAATAAAAAAGAAATTGAATAACCAAAAAATCCACCTATAAAAAATAATAAAAAAAGAAAAAAACAAAAGAAACATGTAAATAGAAGAAATGGTCCATGGGAAGAGTTTGATATATTCTAAGAGTTGCACAATTTCTATGATTATTAAATCCATTTTTGTTTTTATTTCATATCATAAAAGATATAAATCTAAAGCCTGTCTGAGATGCTCTGGATAACCACTTTATTACTGGCTCAGCTGCACAATTTCCCGGAAGACCTGCATTTGTACTTGTGCTTACACTTTTGTTGGAGACAATTTGTACTCTTTAAATGTCACAGGCTATTGTAAAGAGAACCAGTAGACTTAATCTATAATCACTGCTGTGTACCAAGTTAAGGCCAGGTGACATCCACCTATTGTTACTACAAAGCCTCTCAGTATACCTTAGGGTGGAATTATCCAACTTTTATTTATGCTAATGTGAAGCTTATTAATCAATTCATTTGTATATTTATTTTAGTTTTAGTCATGTAGGAGATAGAAGCTTTAGTACTTTGTTTGTATCTAGTTTTATATTCTGAATTTTGAATAATTGTATAATAATATTTTGTAAAAATAGACTACTTAGTACTTCAATTTTTTTTTAAATGAACAGAATAATAATTGCACACTATTCACATCTGAGGGTTTGGTGAGGCTACTTCATCATTAGTATATATTTCTTATTTGTTTGTGAAGTTCTTGAGAATGGAAAGCATGCTATATCACTTTGTAATTCCCACCTCCACCCCGTAATGACTAGCACAGTTCATGGTCATTGAATCGTGCAACAAATATTTTTTAGATACCTGTAATTCCAGACAATTCCTTAGACTCTGGGAATAAAGAGTTAATGTAATTGGTAAAGCCCTTGACTGTACATTCTAATTGGGGATAGACCGATAATAAATATCTAAAAATGTACAGCAATAAAATTACATATTGAACAATTACTGTGGGGAAATAAAACATTTTCATTTTTGATGTTCTACTGATGTTGTAATTATTAAGGTCAGCAATGATGTCCTTACCACCAAGTCTATTAGCTGCTTTTCTATCCTTATCTGTTCTGCTCAATAGATTTTGGTATGTAGCTTTAAAAATATTGATTTGTACTGAATAATATCCTTGGATTTTTGGGCCATTTTCTAATTAACATTTTCTGAGAACATAAAATATTTTCTTTGGCTATTCCTAAAATCTTTTTTTTTTATTTTTTAATTATTTTTTATTTATTTTTTGGAGAGAGACAGAGAGAGAGAGAGAGAGAGAGAGAGAGGAGAGGGAGACAGATAGAGATGGGTGCACCAGCAGTCTCTCAGCTGCTGTGAACGAAATCCAGATGCGTGCGCCCCCTTGTCGTCAAGTGTGGCATTGTGCCCTTGTGTCACTTTGCATCTGGCTAAACGTGGGACCTGGAGATTGGAACCAGCGTTCTTAGGCTTAGGAGGCATCTCTCCAGCCCCCCCTAAAATCTTATTTTCTTAGATTAATTACCAAGTTTATGTCCAATGTCTTTTTTAAATTTTTATTTATTTTTATTTATTTGAGAGTGACAGGCAGAGAAAGAAGCAGAGAGAGAGAGAGAGAGAGAAAGAGAGAGAAAGAGAGAATGGGTATACCAGGGCCTCCAGCCACTGCAAAGGAACTCTAGATGCATGTGCCACCTCGTGCATCTGGTATGTGGGTACTGGGGAATCAAGCCTCAAACTGGGGTCCATAGGCTTTACAAGCACACAGGCAAGTGCTTAACCACTAAGCCATCTCTCCAGCCCTATGTCCAATTTCTTTATGGAGCCTGAAAACTTCTTGAGAGCAGAAGATATATCTTCTACTTCTCCAGTTTTATTGTGGATTGCACAGTTGATGAACAGTAGCATTAGATATGATTAATTGGCCTCTGTAATCTGGGATGCCATAGTCTGTAAACTATTCTTTGGAAATGTTGGATTCTACAAATCTAACATACATAGGGCCTGAGAGCAGGTATAATAGCTAGGCTCCTCCCACTTTTTTGGAAATAGAGCACTTTTTATACTTTTAGCTTTATTTGGATTTTTCTAAGATTTCATTTGACAAATGATCTGATTCTAAACCTTCACAAAACTGTTTTTTAAAGACCATGCATAAAGTAGCATATATGTCATTGTTATTTTTATGAAGTTCTAAAATGTGGCCTTATACTTGGAGGGTAAACTAATGTATCTGTTCAATGAAAATACATTAGTTTTACCTATTTATTAACAAAAATAAATGACAGCTTATATGTTGTCTAGTTATACCATTTTTTTGGGATATGGGAACTGAGTTCAGAGAGGTGATATGAAAGTTTTAAGACTCACTAGCTAGCTAATGGCAATGGAGACTAGAACTCTTCACTACCCATGAAGCATATTTAAATACACAATTTCTGGTTTCACTATCAACTCTGATATCATGATAGTATGGTGAAAGAAGGTACAAAGGCTGAGAGAGTTCACAAAACATAATTTTGTTGTACTGTAATTTTACTATCAACCTAGAAAACTTAAAATAAGTAGATGACTAGATGGGTCAGCATACAAGGTAAGTATATCTTTACATATAGATGACATTTAATAAGTGTTGACTTGCATACTTAAAGATATTTACATATTTGCCCCACATTCTAATATTCTGTCCTCCTCCTCCTAGTCTTTAATCATTTCCTATGGTCATAATTAATAAAGTCTGATGATGAAATTGAGGCAAAGTAAGATGGTATAATTGTAATTAAAACAAATCTGAGTGGGCAACAATTTAAAGGCTGGAAAACATAACTTTTGACTTTGCCATTCCATGATTAACCCTACTCATAGTTTTTATGAGCAGAGGTCTTCTATGCCTGTGTTCAATTTTACTTAAGTAATAAGGTTTGGCCTTACAAATTGAAGTAGAAGTAAAGAAGTAAGGGATTCTAAGCACTGTGTGACACGTGCGTGAAATGTTTTTATAGACATAAAGCAACCTTTTTTTTGGTTTTATTTATTTTTTTATTTTTCGAGGTAGAGTTTCACTGTAGCCCAGGGTGACCTGGAATTCACTCTGTATTCTCATGGTGGCCTTGAACTCATGGCAATCTTCCTACCTCTGCCTCCCAAGTTCTGGGATTAAAGGTGTGTGCCACCACGCCCAGCCTTAAAACAATCTTTAATTCAGGACAATGGGTAAGAGAAGGAGCTACAGACTTAAACAAACCTGGGTTACAATCTTGCTTCCTTCATTTATGAAAGAGATGACTATATACTTCCTTACACTTCAAAGGTAATTATGAGACTTATGTTGAATAGTACATGTAAAGTCCTTATCATGTCTGTCATAGATTGAGGGCTCAAGCACAAGCTTACTTTATGATTGTTTTGTTCTTGCCATTATGTAGCTTCTATTTTGTCATTAGCATCTACGTCATTCTGTTATGAGCTTAACAGCCACTGTCCAACTCTAATCTTTCCCTTTACATATAATGTACTGCTCAATTTCATTTGCTATTCCTCCTAGCGATTATTATCAATTAATTGACTTTCTGCTCAAAAACACTTCAAGTGAGAGGATCCAAATGTTTTAACCAATCACCATCTGTGTAAAGCACATTTCATAGCTTATTGGGTCATCTAGAGACTGATTAATGGTCAGGTGTTCAGTGATCACCTCACAGGCTGGCATAGTCAGTGTGTAGGAAATTCTCAGAAGGAGCATGACAGGCATTCTGGTGCTTCCTAGAACAAGCTGACACAGCTCATATCTACCAACTGTAATACTATGATTCATAACAAATGTGAAGATTGAAGTGAGTGTGCTACATGTTGTTTGTTTAGCTAATAATATTATTGACGAAATTGGCCCATAGGAGAAGAAAGGAAGCTGGGAAATCAAATAACAGACCAGACAAAGTTCACTCAAGGTAAAGCCAGTATTTGTGATGTAAGAGCAGAATCTGTCCAAGTTTCTGACAAACAGCAGGTACCTGAAGAAGAACAGAATGTGGAGTCAGCCTTTCAAATCCTGTTGACTTGAGCCTTCTGTGAATTATAGGCAGTTTTGCCACTGCTCAGAGAGGTTTTTTTTTTTGACAGTCTGACATCATGTGCTTTCAAGATCACTTTGCACTGTTGCCTCTATCCCATGTCTATTAATTGCTTTAGGGTAAAGGTAGAAAAGGAAATAGTAAGATTAAGACTAGACTATAGTGTTTCATTTCTCTCTTTTTTTAAAGAAGGGAATAACTTTTATGACAAGAAAGGATAACTAATTTTTTTTGTGTTATACCAAGTTAAATCCTAAAGTTCCAAGTGGAAAAATTGTGACAGCTGCTGTTGTTATGACTCCTTTAGTGATCATATCTGATGTGCTTGGCATCTGCTTGTATAGTGACTGTTGGAGGCTCATTTTTACGCCTCTTTGATGAGAATACCACTCTGGCTGTAGTGGCAAGTATCTTGGTCTGGGAATAAGGGGATTCAAGTCCTGGGCTAAGCAGTGCTATCTTTATCTTCTTAATTGAGTCACCCTATTAAACCATCCTGTTTCACATTTATAGTCAAGGGGTGTAAAGATGAATCATCTGGCTTCACCCAGTCTTGGTGCTACGTGGTCCACCCTCACAGGCTTCTCCTTTATTTGTCATTCAATATCTATTTCCTAGATGATACCATGTAATTTTGTGCTTATCTTTTTTTAAAATTTTTGACATTTTCGAATACAATTTGTTGTTGTTGATTAACATCTATCTTCCTATTCCCTTATTCCTCTCAGTTCCCCTCACTCTTGTATTTTCCCTCTTTTGTTTATATGTCACATGTATCCTTTTGCCATTCTCTCCCTCTCTTGTAGCTCATCTTCTTGTATCCTTGTCTTTTGTACCACATATACTCTTCTCACTCACTCATCAGTTCATCTATCTATATAGCTATCCATCCACTCATCTAGCAATAGAGTCTCTAATTCCATGTTTCTTGCACATATTCTGGCTCCCTAGATATGATACGAACCATACTAACATTATCTCTGATTAAAGAATCAAGAAAGTCTAGTAGAGTTTGCAATTGTGTCCCTGCCTGTCTTTTTACCGCCAAACCTTTCTCTTTCTCCTGATTTATTGAAGCTTTAAGGTCCTTACATTGCTTTCTCTTTCCTCAGGTTCTGTATGTTTTCCTTCTCTGACATTCTCTGTCTTCAAACATCCATGCTTTGAAAAAAAAGTATTCACCATTATGTGTTTCTTGAAAGTTCTCCCTCCTTTGGGAAACAAGCTCTCTAGAATAAGGGGCTTTCTATCATTCACTTTATTATTACTGTTTATACTTCCAGCTGATATTTCTTACAGAGTAGTAATAATTTGATTAAGCCATTGAATATTTTCCTAATATGACCAGAAGGAAATTTGGCTTTTGGAGAATGTGAATGCAATATGAATCCCCCAAAATGTTATAAATTCCTTGTTTTCCTTCCCTATCACTATATGTACAGTGTGCCTCATCGGCATAGAGCATCTTTTCCTTATGGTCTTCTTGCCTGTAATAGTTAATTTTATGTAGCTGTGATCAAATGTTTGATAGAAACAGTACTAGGGAGAAAGGGTTAATTTTGGCTCATGGTTTTAGAGGTGTTAGTCCAATAGAGCATATTGGATTAGAGCATTCACATAATAGTGGCCATAAATTAGAGAAAGGGAATATAGGCAGAGGCCAGGATAAGATTCAGCTCCCAAGGATATGTCTTCTAATGACCTACTTTCTCCAGTTAGGCCCCACCCCTTCCGTTTCCCCCACTTCTCAGTATTCTGAGTCATCAGAAGCCTTAATATCTACTTATTTTGAGAAAGGTCCTTGAAGACACATTCAGAGGTGTTCTCTTTTTATTTTTTTTAATTTATTTTGTTTTTGGCTTTTAGAGGTAGGGTCTCACTCTACCTCTGGCTGACCTGGAGTTCACTATGTAGTCTCAGGGCAGCCATGAACTCTTGGTGACCCTCCTACCTCTGCCTCCCAAGTGCTGAGATTAAAGGCATGTGCCACCATGCCTGCCTATAAGTGTTCTTTTTTATATATTTATTTATTTGAGATAGAGAAAGAGGGAGGGAGGAAAAGAGAGGGAAGGAGATAATGAGTGTGCCAGTGCCTCTAGCCACTGCAAACGAACTCTAGATGCATACTCCCCCTTGTGCATCTGGCTTACGTGGGTCCTGGAGAGTTGAACCAGGATCCTCTGGCTTTGCAGGCAAATGCCTTAAATGCTAAGCCTTCTCTCCAGCCCTCAGAGGTGTTCTTTACTAATCATCCAATGATTCTCAGTATTGTAAAGCTGACCCTCATGATTAACCACCACACTACCTTTCTCCTGTTCATATTCTGTTGTTCCTGAAACAAACTTTGATTCCTCCTTCAGTGGTTCCATGCACTGAAACCCGAAGAAGCTGAAGGGGGATATCATTCTGTCCTCTGTATACATCTCTACAGGTTAGTTTTGACAGTTCAATCACTATAGAGTACAAATTCTATGAGACAAAAACCCCATTCTTGCCTAATAATTATAGTATAAATTGAGTGTGTTCATAGGTTAATGTTTTTTCTTAGTTCCAAGTTCTCCCCTCAAGAAGGAACTAGCAGTGAATATAGAGAAACTTGTCCTATACTGCTTGGAAAGTGTGCTTTCTTTTCCTGCTGGATTTTTAAAAATTGTTTATTTGTATTTATTTATTAGCACGAGAGAGAGAGAGAGAGAAAGAGAGAGAGAGAGAGAGAAAGAGAGAGAGAATGGGCACACCAGGGCTTCCAACCACTACAAACAAACTCCAGATGCATGCACCACCTTGTGCACCTGACTTATGTGGGTACTGGGGAATTAAGCCTCGAACCAGGGTTCTTAGGCTTCACAGGCAAGTGCTTAACTACTAAGCCATCTCTCCAGCCCTGTTTGTTTGTTTTTATCAGAGCAAAGGCTAATCTGTCTTATTCACTGCTGTATCTCACTGTCAGACGTATAAAACATGCTTAATAATATTTATTGAAGAAACAAGTGAAAGAATAAAAGGAGGAAAAGGCAAACAAACAATTATGGCCATATAACATGAGACATTCTATACCATAGATATATCTTATCACTAGTTGGATATGATATAGCAAACAAGATAACAAATGGAGCAGATTTGTAAATCCTAAAATATTCTATAGCTACTTTGACAAGGCACTGGTAAATTTTATGCTATAATAGTTCTCAGCATTGCTTGAGGATTTATTAGAAAAGTAAATTGTGGGTGCAACTCTACGCTATTGTGTCATAAGTCTGATGGTATGGCATAGTATTCTGTTTTCTAATAAGGTCTTTAGGTGTTTTCAGTGAAGAATATAATTTGGTAACTGTGAGATCTAAGAAATTAAGATATTGCCTTTAGCTTCTGTAACTCCGCTTGCTAGCGCTCCAGCTTGACAGTAGTACTGCCATTTTTAAGCAGATAGCCATTATAGCAAAACAGACTGCCATCTGAAATAAAAAAGCCCAGGCCTGACTCAAATGAGAAACTAGCGGGCTAATGTACTGACCTTTGCTTCTTTCCCAACCCCCTCCCTCTCTCTTATTGTTCATTCCTGGGAAGTCTTAGGACATCCCGGAGGTAATAAAGAATCTGCAAACAAGTGGCTGATCCTAGATAAGCAGCTCAAAACGTTCCCGCGCGCGCGCTTTTTGAACCAACCATTTCAAATGTTGCAATATGATGTAACTGCTGTATCCCTTCTCTATATAAACCCTTTCCCCCAAGAGTGGGGGCTCTCTCTCACACTCCCACTGCGTTGGTTTGTGTGGACAGAGTCCCAGTCTAGGCTTGGTAATAAAGAATTCCATGTAATTGCAGTCGAGCTTCTCGGTCTTGTTGTCTCATTGGGTGACTCCCAAGGACCCTAACCCACATTTGGGGGTCCTGGCAGTACAGTAACTACTAGTAATAACGCATAAAAATGGAGTATAATCTAACCTTTAACTTTGCAAAGCTTGTATGGAGGGTGATGAAACTGTTTAACAGTTTTGTGGGGCCACAGCAATTAGGACCAGTAGAAAGCAAAGACACTAAAGGAGAGTGAGAGAAATGACTTTTGTGAAAGAGACGCAAGAGAGAAAGGATCTTTGAGGTTGAGCTACTGAGTCATGGTCCATAAACCATTCTAGATGAAAAAGAAAACAAAATCAACAAACAAAATCCCTATAAACCTAAAGCAAAGCAAAGAAAAGAAAATCTGACATTTACTGTGACATAAAAAGTCAGTGTGTAATATCTAACACCATGGTCTTTGGAGGTCCTGTTCTGGCTTCAATAGTTATGGACCAAATCAAGCTGGTCAGATTTATTAAACTCTTTCTTCTTGAGTTCTTCCTTTGTACAGTAGATGGAATGATAGGAGCTGTCTCATAGGATTATTTTGAATATTAAGTGAGACAAGCTATGAGCAAACATTTAATTTACCTTGGCAAACTGCTGATAAGTTGCACATATTGCTAACAAGGAAAAGATGATAGACTCTCAAGATCCATTTTGTTTACTTGTTTGACTGATTCTCCTGTAGGTAACAAATCTCCAGTTGCCCCTGTTGCCCTATCAGATGTCCACCACAGCAAACTCAAGCTCTCACAGTCCATAGTAAGCTACTCTTCTGTACATCCTACTCAGCTGTAAACACACAGTCTAGGATCTGCTTACCACATAGGTGTCTTTTAAGTACTACACAGGTTTTGATCTCATGATTGATCTAACAATTTTACCCTGCTAAACCTATTTTATTTCCACCAAGTTATCTTTTCTTGAGGCAGGCCCCCTCACTTTGTTAAGCCTTATAACTGTGCTGTGGGCCATTTCTCCTCATGGAGGTGTTCCTCAACTTGGTTGGCCCCTGAAACTCTGCTCTGGGCCACCATAGCTCCTCCTCACCAGCATGGCCTTGCTTGTGTGGGGCAAGATTTTTTCAGGAAGGGAATGGAACAAAAGGGGAAAAATGGGATCTAATCAAAAGGTAGAGAAGGAGTATAGAAATAGGAGTTCATAGGTTTATTTTTTTCAATAATATGAGAACAGGCATGGTTTTCTATGAACTGTTAGTGGAACTGTCAGCATCAAATTTTCCCTGTCAGGAACTGGGCAGGATGGTCTTCTTGTTTGACTGTGGGATCTGATGTTGCTTTCTATTTTATAAATTAGGTAGTCTAAGGGTGAACAGCAAAGCTTCCTGTCCAGCTTGAGAATTGTGGTGGATTATATAGGTTTTGTTTCCTCAAGGCTCTTCATCTACAAGCTGGTTTCCCATTCACTTGGAATGAAAGACACTGCACTTTATTTAGCCCATATAAATAAAGCAATGATACCTTTGTCAAACATCAAGTAGCTATAGTTATTTGACCTAAGGACTGGGTCTTCAATTCTGTTCCATTGGTCTATATTTCTGTTTTCGCCAGTACCATGCTGTTTTTGATACTATGGCTTTGTAATGTAGCTTTAGATCTAGTATGGTAATACCTCCAGAGGTGTTTCTTTTGCTGAAGATATCTTTGGATATCCAAGACCTTCTGCCATGCTATATGAATTTTGATATTGTTTTTTTCTATCTCTGTGAAGAATGATGCTGCAACTTTTATTGGTGTTGCATTAAATCTGTATATTGCTTTTGGTAAAATTGCTGTTTTCACAACATTAAGTTTATCTGTCTAGGAGCATGAGAGTGCTTTCCATCTTCTCAAGTGCTCCATGATTTCTTTCTTGAGGTTTTTTTTTTTTTTTTTTTTTTTTTTTTTAATGTTTTCATTATGTAGGTCTTTCACATCCTTGGTTAGTGTTATTCCAAGGGATTTATTTATTTATTTTTGTTGCTATTGAAAATGTGTCAGCATTGCTAATTTCTTTCTCTGTATATTTGTCCTTTGCATATAGAAAAGCTGATTTTTGTGTGTTGATTTTGTATTTTGCCACTTTACTGAAGAAATTAATCACCTTTAGAGGTTTTGAGGTGGAGACTTTGAGTCACTTATATAGGATCATGTCATCTGTAAATAGGGCTGACTTGACTTCTTCCTTTCCAATTTGTATCCATTTTCTTTCTTTCTCCACTCTTATTGCCTGGGCTAGGACATCTAGTACTATGCTGAAGAGCAGTGGTGAGAGTGGGAACACCTGTCTTTTTCCTGATCTCAATGGAAACTCCTTGAGTCTTTCCCCATTAAGTATTATTTGGGCTTTAGGTACTTTATATATAGCCTTAATTGTGTTGAAATATAAGCCCTCCATGCCTGTTCTCTCCAGTGTTTTGATCATGAAGTGGTGCATTTTGTCAAAGGACTTGTCTGCATCAATTGAGATGATTATGTGGTTCTTGTGATTAAATTTATTTATGTGGTATATTATGTTGACTGACTCCCATATGTTGAACCATCCCTGCATCCCTGGGATGAACTCTACTTGATCAATAACATATACTGTATAAAAAGAGCATCTTTAACAAATGGTGCTGTACAAATTGGATAACCATATCTAGAAAAATGAAACTAGCCCCCCTCATCTCACCATACACACAAATCAAGTCCAAATGGATTAAAGACTTCAATATAACACCTGAAACTATTTTCTGACTGGAAGAAAAAACAGAGGAACTGTCCATGATATAGGAGTGGGGAAAGACTTCCTGAGTAAAACCCTGGAAGCCAGTTGGGGTGCCCCCTAGGGCCAGCCCAGGAGGGAGAGCGGGGTCTCTGCTGAGTAGGGGGTGAGAGGTGTCGAGTCACGACACAGACTCTGGGAGTTGGGTTAAAACAGGCAGAGGGTGAGCTGCTGCAAACTCATTTATTCAAGGAAGTGCAGGGGGTTTAAAAGGGGTTTGGCTGGCCAATCATTGTATGGTGTGGTCCCCTTTTTGTGACCAATGACAGCTTGTCTCTGGACAGATCATCTCGTAGCAGGTTTCTCACAAGCATGGGACTGTAGCTTTTGTCACGCCAGGCCTGCACAGGATGCCATGTTCAAAGAAGCCACTTCCTGGTTTCTTCTGCCATGCGGTCTGGCTAGGGCCAGACCTGCATTGTGCCATACATATCCTCCTTTTTGTTTTTATTATTGGCAACCCTGGGAGGTATGGTTTTTTTGCCAAGCCATTGTTGAACCCAGGCCTAAGGGATCATCACATGTGACAGTGCCTGTCTTAGGTTGTCCCAACTCATGGAGTCTTACCCGTCATTGGCTACCCAACATCTTAGTGAGAAAACCCCAGTGGTATGGCCTGGTATGATTATTATTATTGGCGACCCTGGGAGGCATGGTTTTTTGCCAAGCCATTGTTGACCCAAGGCCCCAAGGGATCATCACATGTAATGGTGCCTATCTTAGGTTGCCCCATCTCCTGTGGTCTTACCCATCATTGACTACTCGCCAATCTGGTAAGAAAACCCAAGGGGTATGGCTGTCACCTAGAAGGCATGGGAGGGACAAGTGGTTGTGGCTCTGTGGCATGCAAATCGTCCCAGCAAGCGAGAGTTAACTATAGAAACTGAAAAAGACTGGGGTAGGACAGGTTGCTGGGTGACTGTCGTGAGCTCACCCTTAGCATCATAATTAGTAGCATTGAGTGTCCTTAATGGTAGCAGATCAATATAATCAAAGGAGTTGCAAAGGAATTTATGGCTGGTTGGAGGGTAGCATTACCATAAGAGGCATTAATAAGCAAAAAAGGCAAAGGTGTGGCTAAGGAGAAGTACGTGCTCGTAAGGGGAGGAATACAGTGAAATAGAGTGGCTAAAATAAAGCCTAGGAAAAGCATGGGAATCTGGACCCACTGCACCAAGCAAGTATGACCAAAAAGAATTGTCCGAAATGTTTTCTGGGAAGTGGTTGTAGGGAGAAAAGGAGATAAAAGGAGAAAAAGGGGGAATAAGTTTACAGTCCAGTATCCAGCCTGAGGGGTTTGGCATCATCCTCTTCATCAAGATCCATCCCTGAGTCAGTGACTGGATGGATGTTTCTGGCAGGGATCTGTGAAATTTCTGGAAAGACACAAGCATACCCTTGGCGCTGCATTAAAACTTTTGTTTTATAACTAGTTTCTTTAGGGTCTGGTTAGTTCTCTCCACTATGGCTTGTTCTTATGGGTTATAGGGGATCCCAAGGGAGTGTTTGATTCCCCAAGATTCCATGAAGGATGTGAATTGGGCAGATGTGTATGCAGGGCCATATCAGTTTTAATTGACCAGGGTATGCCCATGACCAACATAGCGGTTTTTGTCACCTTAATGACATGAGACGCCTTCTCCCCTGAGAGAGCAATAGAAAAAGTAAGCTTAGAGTAAGTGTCCACAATGACATGGACATATCTGAGTTTACCAAAAGAAGGTATGTGGGTAACATACATCTGCCAGATAGAATTTGGGGTAAGGCCTCTAGGATTGACTCCTTGAGGCTGTATGGGGCCCAAGCCTTACAGGTATGGGTTAAATGTTTGTATTGGCTAAGTGAGAGCTCAGGGTATAGGGTTTTTAGATTAGTGGGGGATAGATTGAACCTTTGGTGTAAATGTCTAGCTTGTTCTAAAGGTGGCAAGGAGGAGACAGCAATAAATTTGTCTACCTGCGAATTCCCATCAGCAATAAAGCCAGGCAGACCAGTGTGTGAGTGAATGTGCTCAATAAATCTGAAGGTAGATGGCCCATTGTATGTAAAAGGACTTGTGTAAAGTAAGAGTCAATGCCAGATTCCTGGGCTGCCTTGCAGATGAGAGCCAGATCAGAGAGGGGGTGGGGTTCCAGGGCCTGGCTGTTGCCTCCAGCCCTATGTTAATGGGGAAGGCAGCGAAGGGTGGGGCAATGGTGTGTGTTAGTAAACTGGCAGCTGCCTGGGTGTGTCCAGGATGGATCGGGCAGAGGTCCTTCCAAGGGTAAAGAGGGGGAGGGGTGGTTGTGAGTGCAGCTGCCGCAGGCAGAGGTTTGGGTGGTGGTCTTGGGAGGGATGGGATTTTAAGAGCCAGTTTCAGTTTTTCCTTACAGCTTTTGTTATGGGTGGAAATGACTTCCTCCATGGAGGAGCCTTTAAGGGTGGCGATTATGGCAAAGAGGATAAGAAAGAATGGGGCGGGGGTGTGCCCTTCATAAACCTCCCATTTCTTAGTGAGGAAGAGAACCTGGGACCAAATGGAAGTATCCCAGATGTTCTTGGACTAATCCATGGTGCTAAAACAAGAGTTTCATCCCCAAAGCTATGGAGGTCCTTTTGTTTCACTTTTAAGCCATGTTGCAGGAGGAGAGCCTTAAGAGCCTATAATTGCGGCATCCTCTGGTGGGGAGGGAGGTTGCCCATTGTGGCATGGTGGTGTTTGGGGGGGGGAGCTAGGCTGGGACACTCCTGAATCAAAGAGACTGAAAAAATAATAACCCAGATCAAAAACGCTAGACCAAAGGATGATCATGCAAACCACAAGTCCTAATGCTCCACAGCTGTGTGCCCACACGGTGTCTCCGGGGAAGCTCAGCAAAGGCCTCGCCTTGGTTCTGAAATCAGGTTGGCCAGACCCTTATGTGATTTCGCTGGGACAAACCTAGAGTGGAGGGGGGGCGACATGGTCTTCAGATCTGTGTGGCGATATGTGCCTTCATACCAGGGAAAAGGATGAACAAAGGAAAGTGGGGGGGGGCTGCCCGCTCACCCTTGGGCAGCTGTCAGCACACAGAACAGCAAGGGGCCTACTCACCGGACAATCAAGAAGGGGGAGTCTTGCCAAACGCCAAGGGGGCTACTCGCCGACAATCAAGGAGGGGGGCATCTCGCCAACGCCGAGGGAGCAGAGGGTCCCTGTTCAGGCACCAGATGTTGGGGTCCCCCTAGGGCCACCCAGGAGGGACAGCAGGGTCTCTGCCAAGTAAGGGGTGAGAGGTGTGGAGTCACGACACAGACTCTGGGAGTTGGGTGGAAGCAGCAGAGGGCGAGCTGCTGCAAACTTGTTTATTCAAGAAAGTGTAGGGAGTTTTAAGGGGGTTTGGCTGGCCAATCATTGTATGGGGTGGTCCCCTTTTTGTGACCAATGACAGCCTGTTTCTGGACAGATCATCTCATAGCAGGTTTCTCGTAAGCATGGGACTGTAGATGTTGTCATGCCAGGCCTGTGCAGGACGCCATGTTCACAGAAGCCACTTCATTGTTTCTTCTGCCATGTGGTCTGGCTAGGGCCAGACCTGCATTGTGCCATACAGAAGCCCAGGAAATAAACTATCACCCAACTAATGGAATCTCATGAAGCCTAAAAGCTTTTGCACAGACAAATATACCCTAATCAGAGCCAGTACATTACCCACAGAATGGGAGAAAAATTTTGCCATCTGTACCACTGACAGAAGCTTAATATCTAGAATCTACAAAGAACCCAAACAACTAGGTAATAAAAAAATCAAACAGCCTGGAGTGATAGCTTGGCAATTAAGAAGTGCTTGCCTGCGAAGCCTAAGGACCCCGGTTTGAGGCTCAGTTCCCCACTACCTACAAAAGCCAAATGCACAAGGTGGCACATGCATCTGGAGTATGTTTGCAGTGGCTGGAGGCCCTAGTGTGCCTATTCTCTCTCTCACTCTGCCTCTTTCTGTCTCTGTCTGTCACTCTCAAATGAATAAATAAAAATAAACAAAAAATTAAAACATTAAAAAAAAATCAAGCCCGGCGTGGTGGCGCACGCCTTTAATCCCAGCACTTGGGAGGCAGAGGTAGGAGGATCACCGAGAGTTCAAGGTCACCCTGAGACTACATAGTGAATTCCAGGTCAGCCTGAGCCAGAGTGAGACCCTACCTCGAAAAACAAAACAAAACAAAACAAAACAAAACAAAACAAAACAAAACAAAATCAAACAACCCACTCCAAAAATGGAGCAGAGAACTGAATAGGGAGTTCTCAGAGGAAGAAATACAAATGGCTAACACACAGTTTAAAAAATGTTCAACATCCCTAACCATTAGGGAAATGCAAATTAAAACACTATGATATTCCACCTTATTCTGGTAAGGATGGCAATCATTAAAAAAATCAAACAACAAAGGTTGGTGAGGATATGGAGTAAGAGGAAGCTTCATTCACTGTTGGTGGGAATGTAAACTCGTACAACCACTATGGAAATCAATATGGAGATTCCTAAAAAGGATGAATATCGAGCTACCAACAGATCCAGTTATGCCCTTATTGGGCATTTACCCCAAATGTCCATGCTTCACTACAGGGATATGTGCTCAACTGTGTTTAGCACAATTCATAATTGCTAAGGATTGGAATTAACCCAGTCCTATCATTGGATGAATGGATAATGAATTGTGGTACATTTACACAATGGAATTCTACTCAGCGGTAAGGAAAAACGATGCGATGAAATTTTTAGGAAAATGGGCAGACTAGGAACAGATCATACTCAGCAAACTCACAAAATCACAGAGACAAATGCCATACCTGCATGGTCTCACTCATCTGCGGTTCCCAACCTGGACCAGCTGGAGTTGTTGACATTCCTGATAGGCAGCTCAAGGCCCAGACAATAGGGATGGAAGCAATTGGGGGGAAGGAAGGAGGAATACAAAAATACAAAACTAAATCCAAAACAAACTGGTGCCATAGAAATCTTTATCCTTGAAGACAGATTAAAAGATATAACCCTTACTAGGAGGAAGGGGGGAGCATCTGAAAAGAAGGGCCCTGGAGAGGGTGGGGTGAAGCCTAACCTTAAAAAAATTTTTTTTGGGGCCGGGAATGGTGGCACACACTTTTAATCCCAGCACTTGGGAGGCAGAGGTAGGAGGATTGCCATGAGTTCAAGGCCACCCTGAGAATACATAGGGAACTCCAAGCCAGGTCAGCATGGGTTAAAGTGATACCCTACCTCAAGAAAAAAACAAACAAACAAACAACCTTTTTGTCTCTGGCCTATAACTCCTAGTACCTGAAAATAGTTCAATACCTGAAACACAATGGGCTATTGAGCAGAGAGACCTATGAGGTCTCTAAACATGACAGGCGTCTGTCAAAGCACTTGATTACCTACCTGAAGCAAAAGGTAAGACCCTATTGCTGAAGACACCATATGCTGCCAACACAGAGCATGGAGAGACATGACTGGAATCCAGAAGAGAGCCAGTCCCCAGACAGTTAGCCTACCTGGAAAGCGCTACATGAATTACTGGGGGTAAGTGTCCAGCAATAGTCTGAGCAACCAGAGGTCTAAGCTACTCAGAAGCAAACACCCTGACAGGATGTACATGCAGTGCAATAGTGGCACATAGTCTTGATGTGTAACCAATAGCTTTCTGATTGGCTAAAAGATCAGCTCAGTGTAAAGGATCCCATCTCTGGAATTGGAAACCAGGTCAGAATCCTACGGAGACAAAGATTATGCTCTCCAGTGTCAAGCTCTCATTAGTCTGGCTAAAATAGGGGCTACATACATCAAATTCTCCCTAAATTAATAATGCTTATCCCATTTAAACTATGCTGACTCACTCTCTGTTGGAGAATCTGATTTTCTTTTTTAGTAGGTAGTGAGACTCAAGGAGATAAACCACCCCTCACACTTTAGCCAAGTCACAGCTGAAACCACAGAGGAATTGGGGAGATGAGCAAGAGTGCTGCTTCCATGGTGAACCTGACAATCAGCACCAGGTTTTTAGTTTTAAAACTAAAAACCTAAAACTTCACCAGGGTGAAGGAGACAGACCCTGAGGATACTCAACACCTACCAAAGCAGAGATCCAGAGGCTCCTAAGAGCTCATCACTGACATAGTCTTAAAACACATCCATTATGTCTCAGGGAATTTTGCAGAAGAGGGGGTGGAAAGATTGTAACAGCCATAGGTTGAGACATCATGCTCAGAGGCATTGCCCCCCGCCAAACTGACTGCTACTCCCACAATGCATAACCTACAATCCCATGGGGATCCCCAGTGGAATGGGGGCAGGGAGGAGGTAAAAGGAGGGTACCGACATATGATGTATCCATACAAAATATGTTGTTAATAATAATAAATATAAAATTAAACCAATGATAATTTAAATATTTATATCATATTTTCTAATCTGTATTTTATATCTAGGCATAACATTTTCTCATACAAATTCAATATTAAAGGAGGTTAGAGTGGTAAGGAGGTGTTGAATTTAATGGCTCTAGACTTTATTGTTTTAATTTTACTTAAGCAATGCACTTTAATTATATTATATAACATTACATTATAATTCTATTAAAATATAATAGCTATGATTATACATTTTCTATAATGTATATATGACCACTAATTTCATATAATTTATATAAATTGTGTATTACATAATTATGATATTGTGGGCTGGAGAGATGACTTAGAGGTTAAGGCGTTTGCCAGCAAAGCCTAAGGACCCATGTTTAACTCTCCAGATGCTATGAAAGCCAGATGCACAAAGGTGAGGGAAGCACAAGGTCTCATATACTCATTAGGTGGTGAATGTGTTGAGTTCGATTTCCATGGCTGAAGCCCTGGTGTGCCAATTCTCCTTCTCTCCCTCTGCCTCTCTTTTGCCCACTCTCTCTAAAAAAAAATAATAAAACAGAATTATGATGTTGGGGTTTAGGAGATGGCATATTGGCTAAAGGCATTTGCTTGTAAAACCTGTTGTCCTGGTTTTAATTCCCAGTACCCAGATAAGCATTTGTTTGCAGCTACCAAACACCCTGGCACACCCCCACACTCATGCCAAAAAATATTTAAAAATTATGATGTTATTTATGTCTAATAACATAATATAATGGGAATTGTTTCATAATTATATGAAACTGGATCAGATTTTATAGGAGTATATTTTAAGCAATTTCTAGAACCTAAAACTAATGTTTCAGATAATTTGAATGCTTGTTTATAAGCAATGTATTTTTTTAGATTAATCATCAGCCATCGCTTCCTGAGCTAATTCTAAATCAAATGATTACAGACTGCTGTTTGAATCAATTCTTGTTATAGCAGTAGGATGTGACACTTGCCTCAAGTGGTAGTTGACATTAGGTATTTTAATCTGCCAAAGAAACACCCTTCATTACATAGTACTGGGCGGGGCTATTGGCATTTGTGAATAGAGGTTAATAGTCTTATGATTCAGAACTGTTTGTTCTATGTATGAAATAAAAGAAAGAACAAAGTGAAACAAAATAAAAACTGAAAAAAAATCTTGCTATTTGGGAAAAGTGCAATGAGTTCCTCTATATCAGATTGAGGAAATTAGCTGAAAATGTCTTTTTGCAAGTCAATAACAGAATTTTTTTTTTGCTATTTAACACATCTCTAGAGATAAAATCTCATCTGAGTGAGTTAAGGGCATTGATTATGAAATTAACATTAAATAGTGTGTTAAGTATATCTATACTTTATGTGGCTGATAGTAAATTCTCCATAAGTCTGATTTTTATTTCATAGCTGTCCTGCTATCTTTCTTCTGCTGTTTACTTGCTGCCAAAGATAGCTGCAATTCCTCTGGAAAAATTATTAGACTCTTGTTACATAACTAATACTTAATGGATATTCTGTTTGTGGCATATATAAGACAAAATCCAAGAAGCCAGTAAAGTTATCTGTAGCAGCATTTGTAAACATTTAATTGTCTCCAAGCTGAACTATAATGTCTGCAGCTTCCTCCCCTTGGCATTCATCCACTAGGAAGACAGACTCCCTGGGGTCTAAAGTCTTACTCTGTTTGAGGTGCTGATGGAGAGAAAAATAAAATCGTCTCAGCTAAGCACTTGCAGTTGAGATTAGTTAAAATATCATTGGTATTAGACTTTTGGAAGTTTTTGAATGAGCTCTTTAGGTTTTATTTTCCTTTCATCTTTTTAAAACTTAAAATTTTTTTTATTATTTTATTTATTTTTGGAGAGAGACACAGAGAGAGAGAGAGAGACAGAGAGGGAGAGGGATACAGATAGAGATGGGCGTGCCAGCAGTCTCTCAGCTGCTGTGAACAAAATCCAGATGTGTGCGCCCCTTTGTGGGCAAGTGCAGCATTGAGCCCTTGCATCACTTTGCATCTGGCTAAACGTGGGACCTGGAGATTGTAACCGCTGGAGATCGGAACCAGCATTCTTAGGCTTAGCAGGCAGGCGCCTTAACCACTAAGCCATCTCTCCAGCCCTCCTTTCATCTTTTGAATCTAAAGAATCTTTTTCTTTCTTTCTTTCTTTCTTTCTTTCTTTCTTTCTTTCTTTCTTTCTTTCTTTCTTTCTTTTTCTTTCTCTTTCTTTCTTTCTTTCTTTCTTTCTTTCTTTCTTTCTTTCTTTCTTTCTTTCTTTCTTTCTTTCTTTCTTTCTTTTTCTTGAAACGGAGTCTTATGCAGGTAACCTAAGCTGACTCCAAACTTGCTATGTAGTTGGGAATGACCTTGAACTCCTGATCTTTTTGCATTTACCACCAAGTGCTAGGATCACAGTTGTGGGCCATAAAGATTTCCTTAACTGACATTGTAGATATGCATGTGAAAATAAAGTATGCTTGTTTTCGCATTGAAATAATTCAGTTAACCTTTAATATTCCATTATGCATTTTACTAGAGTATATTATACAGGGTTTAAGCTTTAATATTAAATGCAGATTACATACTGGTTTTGGCACTATATAACCTGATTAATCTTGACTTACAGAAAGTTTCAGTTTTTCCATTTCTATATAGTTATAATAATATAAACCTTAAAAATCATAGACTAGATTGAATAAATGATGTTTGTAAAGTTGGACTGCCTTTATATTGCTGTAACAAGAATACCGAACATGAAGAATTTAAGGGAGGAAATATTTATTTTGGCTCATGGTTTTAGCCTATGGTTGGCTTGTTTCATTACATTGGGCCCACCTGAGGCAAGGCAGGTCATCATAATGGTGGGAGTGTGCTGAAGAGTAGGCTGCTCACTTATAGTAGCCAAGAAGCAAAGAGGGAGATAATACTTGTTCTTATGAACTTCCTTCTTCTTTTATTCCATCCAAGCTCAAAACCTATTGGATGATAATGTCCACATAAGGACCAAGTCTTCATCCTTTATTTAATCCTCTCTGGAAATGCCTTCACAGACACACCCAGAGATCTGCTTTACTAATCTATAGTCCAATCAAATTTTTAATCAACATGAGCAGACCCAATGGGTGATGACAAATAATTTATATTCTCTCTTTCTCCTTCAAAGATCAATGTGAACATCTAAACATAGATTGAAAGGCATTTGGAATTAATTTTTGGAGGAGAGGACAGCGGAAAGGAAAATGAAATTTAAAATTAGTCATTAAACCTTACAATACCGATCTCTCCAAAGTGTGGAGAGTTTACATGACAAATTTTTGTGAGATAAAAATGACATAACAATCTTATATCTTAGAAGATTTGATGTGTGATTGAAAGTTAATCATTTCTTGAACATAGATTGAGACACACCTGGTTGTTATTTGGGAGTGTAAGTACTAACAAAGGGTAGCTGATTTCATTAATCATATCTTGAATTTATTTAGTAACTTGAGGTACCACACTTATTAATTAAAGAGACATTTTGATTAAAATTTATTTTAAAGGTTGTATTCTTAAAATCTTTATGTGAAGCACAAAAGTGCTATGTGTTACTTCTTGCATGTCTTAATGTATTTCTATCCAGATTTCTGTTTTAATTAGCCACAGTTTGCTTGTAAATGTTTTCTTTCTCTGAAGTATTATTTCTGCTTTATTGTTCTATGTGTCTTTACTCTTAATTTTTCTGGAAGAAACCACTCCTGCCTAAATATATGAAGTGTCCAGGTATCAAATATTTAATGAGAGCTCTTATATACACATTTATTGTTCAAAGACAAAAAAACCAAATCAAATAAAAATAGTTGACATTGATTATGTTCTATAAAATTGTTTATCTATGTGGAATGCTTATATATGTACATTTTATAGATGGATAAAACAAGGTTTAGAGAAGTAGCAGAGCCCAAATTCAGAGCTTATGCTTTATTTAGCACCTCCTTTTCTCCCATCCTTCCTTCCTTCCTTCTTTCCTTCCTTCTCTATGCACAAAGTAAGTCCAGGCATATAACATTGTGGAAAATTTCTTGAACATTTTGTCTTTTAAAAAAAAAAAACTATTTTATTTATTTATTTGAGAGAGAGAGAGAGAGAGAAAGAGAGAGAGAGAAAGAAAAAGGCAGACAGAGAGACAGAGAGAGAGAGAGGCAGACAGAGAGAGAGAGAGAGATAATGGGCACGCCAGGGCCTCTAGCCACTACAAACAAACTCCAGATGAATGCTCCCCTTGTGTATCTGGCTTTTGTGGGTCCTGGGGAATCAAACCGAGGTTCTTAGGCTTCCCAGGCAAACGCCTTAACTGCTAAGCCATTTTCCCAGCCCAAACATTTTCAATGTAAGTTTTTCATCATTTTCTAGTCTTGCCTCTGAGTCATATCTTGCATAAGTCCTTGGAAACTGGGTTTTGTACTTACCCCTGCCTTGTTTTGTTATTCCTTTACTTGGTGTTGACCTCTATCAACCAGTGACTTTGTTTTCATTTTTAAAAATATTTTTATTTTATTTTATTTTATCTTATTTATTTATTTGAGAGAAAGAGGCAGAGAGAGGGAGAGAATGGGTATGCCAAGGCCTCCAGCCACTGCAAAGGAACTCCAGATGCATGCCCCCCCCCAGTGCATCTGGTTTATGTGGGTCCTGGGGAACCGAACTTGGGTCCTTAGACTTTACAGGAAAATGCCTTAACTGCTAAGCCATTTCCCCAGCCCGGTTTCCATTTTTTTTATAATTGACTGTGAAATTCCACTTCTCTTTCTTTTTTTCCACATGCAGCTTTAATCCTTTCTTCATATCAGCTTCATTCTTGTAATCTTAGGCAATGTCCTTAAGGATATTTGTCTAGCTACATAACATAAGATAGGACACTTACCATACTGATAAAACCGTTATTGACAACTCTTTCTTTTTCTTTTGTGTACATGCTTGTGTGGTGTGCATGGGTGTTTACATGTGTGAGTGCATACATACACATGTATGTACATGTGTATATGAAGGTCATAGGTCTTTCTTGATTACTCCTCACCTTGTTTATTGAAACAGGGTCTCTTATTTGAAGTCAGAATTCGCTGATTCTGCTAGTCTAGCCTATCTGGCTTGTTCCAGAATCCCCAGACTCCACATCCCATGTTGTGGGATTATAGACTGCTCATTAAGCCTTCCTAGCATTTATTTGGGGGCTGGGGGTTTCACTCAGGTTATCCCACTTATGCAGTGAGCTTTTACACAGTGAACCATTTCCAAAGGGGGATAACTCTGCTGTACTTCAGTGTCTGGTCATCTTGGACTCATATGGACCAAAACAATGATACTATTTGAGTTTGCAGATGAAAGAGTATGGGAACTGAAATGCAGGGTGAAATAACTGAATATAAGCTTTATCTGGTCCCCTAAAGAGAGGCAAGTATTCAAGAAAGGCTAATGGAACCTCAAGACTGAAATTTTTAACTTCATTAGATACGTAAAAATCAATTGTACAGGTGAATTGGTCATCAAGTATGTGGTATGAAAGAGACCTGTGGAGAATAGGAAGAAACTTATAAGATGTGTTTTAAAGAAAGCATATCTTACAAGACTAGCATCTTGAGCTGACTTCAGTGCATTCCTGATGCTAAACAGCTTTGGCGAGTGATAGCCATGTGTGCTAATCACAAAATAAACCAAAGATAAAAACCTCTATAGATGTTTCTGACTGAAGCAGAATAAAAGTGACTGTAATTATCCCTATAATGTGCCTTTCAGCATCACTTTTATTCTTGCCTATGATAAAATAAATGAGAAGGTATACAAATATATTGCACATTTTTATCATAGTTACTCTTTCATGTTACAAATGGTTAAATGGTTAATTGAAGAGAAATTCATGAGTCATATGATAAAAAGTCTTGTAACTTAAGGGTCATATTTTCATAATTTAATTCAAGTTATGTCAAAATAATCCAATTTATCATGAATATTATTCATAACTTACCTGGTGCTTTTTGATTAGTTGAAAAATATCAAATCTCTCTGCCAATTAAAATGATTTGCCACTTCAGGGAGTATTTAGAATTCCTCAGATGCTTGAGGGTATATCTCAAAGTAGAGCTCTTTTGAGGAAATAACAGCATAGTCGAAATAAGTATGTCATGTCACATGGTATCTGATTGGAAAAAGATGAACTGTTTCCAGAATATTGGCTTGTAAGTGTGTGCTTAAAAAGATTTTACTATTTCTTATGCAGTTCCTTGAAAGGCTATTTGAAGGCCCAATTGTCTTAAAATCATTGCAGGGTCCAGATCTTAGTTTTAAGGGATTTGGGTTAAAATAAGAAAGAAATTAGGCTGAAAAGGAATTGTTTCCAATGTATAAGTGGATTTTTTATTTTAATAATCTATTGACAGAGAAATCAAATATAATTCCTTTCAACTAAATGTCTAATTACGTGGATCTAAATCAATTTAGTCAGTAATGCTCAGAGGAGGATTGCAGTACCAAAAAGGACTGAATGAAAATAGACTGGGAAGGGCCTGGAGAGATGGCTTAGTGGTTAAGCACTTGCCTGTAAAGGCTAAGGACCCCATGAGGCTCAATTCCACAGGACCCATGTAAGCCAGATATACAAGGTGGCACATGCATCTGGAATTCGTTTGCAGTGGCTGGAGGCCCTAGAGTGCCCATTCTCTGTCTGCCTCTTTCTCTCTTTGTCTGTTGCTCTCAAGTAAATAAAAATAAAACAGACTGTGGAGCCTTAGGCTCTTATCCTGATGTACTCCTTCTTAGAATCAGTTTTGCCAGTTACCCTAAACATGGATGTCAGCTGAAGCTTGTTGAAATGCAGATTCAAATGCTAATCATCCCCAGGTGATTCATGTGTACATTACAGTAGGAACAGCACTCACATGCAAATTTGGCAATGATTTATAGATTTTTTTTTTAAAGTTGTGAGCTCAAAATGGATCTGCCTTCAATAGTTTGAGGAATTTACACTGAATATCCTCAGAGATTGCAATCTTTTTTTTTTTTTCTGGTTTGAAGGAGTGAGCTGCTATGATTAAGCAGTCAAGTCACATAAAATGTAATCCAAATAGTATGCAGGTTTTCTGAAGACCTGAGAGAGGATTTGAGTTTATTCAATGGCTTTTCCTCTCCATGAATATTAGTAAGTATTAGAGAGAAAATGCAAGTAAACTAAGTTTAGCAAACACTCACTGTGGGTTATTAACTGTAAGGGTGCTAAGACCAGAGAATAGAGGGCTGTATAGGACATTGTTTTCATTTCTAAGAGACTTGCCTGACACCTAAAATGGCTGGTTTAATTGAAATCTAGAAAGGTGAAAGAATATATCTACTATAAGGCAGAGTGAAAAATAAGTACGGAGTCAAACAGTATGTTGTCAGAGTGGGAGAAAAGTGGAATTGTTTACATCCCCTAATCCATTGTTGCTTCTTACACAAACAACACCTCATCCCCTATTGCTCCTCACACCCACATCCCTCATCTCCTACTGCTCCTTACACCAACATCCTCTCATCTCCTACTGCTCCTTACACAAACAACACTTCATCCTGTACTACTCCTCACACCAACATCCCCTCATCTCCTACTGTTCCTCATGCTGAAATCCCTTCATCTCCTACTGCTCCTCACACCCACATCCCTCATCTCCTATTGCTCCTCACACCAAAGTTGCAGTTTTGTGCAAAATTCAATGATTTTTAAACATTTCTATGTCATCCTTATATTCATAAAATACTATTTTTATTAGTTTCTATTTTATTTTGTTATTTTATTTTTTTGAGTTAAGCCCAACAGACTGGCCTTTATTTTTTATGTTAGGAGTAAAAGTGAGAGAGAGAGAGAATTGGCATGCCAGTGCCTCCAGCCTCTGTAATCGAACTCCAGACATATGTGCCACCTTGTGCACATGTGCAACCTTGCACACTTGGGTCACCTTGTGCATCGTCTTTATGTGGGACTTGGAGAGTCAAACATGGGTCCTCAGGCTTTGTGGGCAAGTGCCTTAACTGCTAAGCCATCTCTCCAGCCCTGTTTTTATTGGTTTGACAGTAAATACTTTTAGTATTTTTTAAAAGTGAACACTTACTAAAGATATATTTAATTTATATGCAATGTACATAGCATCATAAAAATGTAATAAACATTTCTGAATTGCAACTGAAATCTAGAACTAATTCATCACTATTAATTACTATCTTCCATTGCATTGATCCCCTATTCAATTTTCTTGCCTCCTCAGTTCATTGAAATATCTTCAGGCAGTCCTCAACAGAATGATGATACAACATCTCAGTTTCAGCTTGATAATAATATGAAAATGATACCCATTTAGTAGAAACTGACAAGGCTTTTACTTCTTCCTCAGATAGTGATATCTGGTAAAATATCTTTTGCAATGCTGGATCTCAGCAGTGAGCTGTAGCTCTTACTGAGCCACACTGTCATCCAATTCAACACCGACAGTCTACATTGTCCTGGTTGCTAAGTTTGCTAGGTGCCATGTAGTAAGCACATATTTTCAACTTAAAATGTGGCTATAACATCACTGCAAGACTGGGAAAATCTGTACTTTTCTTCATGTGTTCTTTTGATTTTGAATGTATGAATGTCCCCAAATATAGTTTTGTTTTATACATTTTTAGACATGAAAACATTTTCACTTTGAGACTTGTCATATTTCCAGTCAAGTTTATATTTCTATGGTATATGCTTATACTTTCATAAAATTATAGCTTATTTTCAGTGCTTTTTATATTCTATATAGAAAACAAACCACAATAAATCTACTTCTTTTTCTTGATAAACATTGGATTATTTCTTGTCTTATGAATTATGCTGCTGTGAACATTGTGGTTTGTTTCTTGAGGCATATGTGCAGGAGTTTATCTACAATATACACTGAGTAGAAGAAATGCTAAGAAACACATGGTCAATTTTATTACATTACCATATTTTCCTGAAGTGTCATTAGCAACTTTTTCTTGCCAGGAATAAATAAATTATCACTTATGCATGTCTTTTTTGTTGTTCTTTATATTGTCAGACATTATTATTTTTATTGTAAAGGCTATTATATTATGGAGTTAATTAACATTTACCCTCACTAATAAAGTTCGGATTCCTTCCCTAGTCTTATCAGTGGTATGTGTTTCTTTTATTCTTATTATTTATTTTATTATGAAATGATTGTTTCTACTTCATTCTGGTCATTTCCTGTTCAGATTGGCTTCTCCATGTTTTTTTACATGGCTTAGTAGCTTATTCTCTCTTATCACTACATACTATCTCACTTCATGGATTTACTGCACTTTATCTTTTCTACTATTGAATATCTTGATAACTTCCAGTGTTGGAAATCATGAATAAAGTTGCCATATACAGTCTCATGCACACTGTATGTACCTATTTGTGCAAGTTATTTATGAGTCCTGACTTGACATTTTTTATCCTTTCTTGTCTTTTTCTACAGACATTCAAGAATTTTATGAGGTGACATTACTAAATTCTCAGAAAAGTTGTGAGCAGAAGATAGAAGAGGCCAATCAAGTTGCACAGAAGTGGGAAAAAACGTCCATCCTTGCTCCATGCCATGATAGTCTTCAAAGATCGGCTGAGGTACACTACATAAACTTCTCAAAGAGCTCAATAATATTAGGCCTTGTGCCAGTAACATATACCATATTAATGGGAATTTATATGCATTTAAAAATAAGTTGTAATTCCCCAACAGTTTTCAGAGATAGGTTTATGAGATGAAAAGTTTGGAAGCCACTGCTGAAGTTAGCTGCTGAAGGGAAAGGCCAGTTGAGGTCTGTTACAGGTTCCTTGCTGAGGAGAACTGTGGAGTAGGGAAGATCAATGATGCTGTAAAGTGACAGGCAACGCTTTGAAGAGAGGCAATCACACAACATCTGTCACTTTTTGGATTTTCTATCTCATGAACTGACTTGCTTGGTTTCTGAATTTTTGGGTTTTTTTTTTTTTTTTTTTTTTTTTTTTTTTTTTTTTTAAGATGGAGCTTCTCATATACTTTCTGTATTACTTAGAGCTGACTTGAAAATGAGGTAGGACAAAGTCTATTTATTACCTTAGTTTAAGAAAAGTAATAATGACATGAATTTGTTAATTAGTAGATACCAAGTACATGAAGCTATTTTTAAATGCACATAAGATAACATCATCCCAATTTCAACAACTAAAAGTAATTGTTTTGACTTTTAAAGTACTCTCTCTGTACAAATATAGTTGCAACAACTAAGGACAAAAAGCACGTATGACTATTTTTTTTTGAGATAGGGTCTCATGTAATGCAGGCTATCCTCAAACTTGCTGTGTAGCTAAAGATGACCTTGAACTTCTTGTCCTCATACCTCCACCTCCAAAGTACTGAGATTACAGGTAAGGATCACCACATCCAGCTTTATGTGGTGCCTGGGAGTAAACCCAGAGCATACTCGAGGCATACTAGGCAGGCACTCTACCTTCTAAGCTACATCCCCAGCCCATGACTTTTGAGTTACATATTAAACTTATGATATAACTTGCCATCAAATATTTTTGAAACTGTTTTAATGGCTATATAATGTTTTCTCATCTAGAATTTATTTAAATAGTTCATTATTAAGCATATATACTATTTAAAATATTCTCCTATAGGAGGTGTTGTAATAGATGTTCATGTATATAGGCAATTTTTTCCAGATTTTTATTAAGGTTGATTTTATGAATAAGATGACTGAGTTTAAAAGTACTGATATTTTAAGGCTGTTACTACAGATTGATCATGTTTTTTTCAGAAAAGTCTTATCAGCCAACCTACTTATAGATTCTACTTATAGGTTTATCTGCCTATATCCAAACTAGCATTAAATCTATTTTATATTTAAAATATTTTTTGAAATTAATAGAAAGAGTTTTAGTTAATACTTTATATTGCAATTATTTGTTCACTGTTGGGACTGAATTTATTGGCTATCTATATCTCTTTTGTGATTTTTTTTCATGCTCTATTTTTGTTTGTTTGTTTTTTCAAGGTAGGGTCTTTCTTTAGCCAAGGCTGGCCTGGAATTAACTATGTAGACTCAGGGTGGCCTCAAACTCACAGTGATCCTCCTACCTCTGCTTCTCAAGTGCTGGGATTAAAGGCATAAACCACCACACTCAGCTCAAGCTCTTCTTTCCTTAATCTAGGTAGCACTAGAATCTCTGTTGTTTTACAAAAGCAATTTTGTAATGAAGTATAGTTGTTGCATTTTCTATTTTGTTGATTGCAGTTAATTTTTACTATTGTGCTGTTTAACATACAAAATATTTTATCCTTTTTTTTTTTTTTTTTTTTTGAGGTAAGGTCTTTCTCTAGCTCAGGCTGACCTGGAATTCACTATGTTGTCTCAGGCTGGCCTTGTACTCATGGCATTGCTCCTACCTCTGCCTCCCAAGTGCTGGGATTAAAGTCGCATGCCACCACACCCGGCAAAAACATTTAATCCTTGAAAAACTTTTTATTGATTGGCAGTTTTCATACATAAACATATGTAATCTGATCATAAGAACTTCCTATTACCTTTTCATTTCCTTCCCCCATCTATTTCCACCAAACCCTTCTGTTCAGATATTCCCTCTTCTATTTTATGTCTTTTTTCCCCATCCTTAATTATCCATGCTGATGTGTTGATGTGCTCAATTTTGTGCAGGTCTTGTGCAAGTAACAACAGCAGGTATGATGTCATAAACACAATGGTTACTTACTGTCCCAAAGTACTCCTCCCCATCCTCTGGCTGTTACAACCTTTCTGAGCCTTCTTCTACCATGCTCCCTAAGCCTTGTAGGTCATGATAGAGATTTCTCACTTAGCACTGAGCACTCAAGAGTCACTTTTTGTCCTCATCACTTTGATAAGTTTTCAGTCTCCTCAGTATTCACTACCATCTACATAAATAAGCTTCTTTGACCAAAGGTGAGAAAAGCAGATTTATGAGCCTCAACATGAGGCCATTTGATGGGCACAACATATCCCTTTAGCCAAGTAATTGTAGTAGTTTACCCCCTAGGGTATATGACCTTCTAAGCCAAAGGCTTTTCACTAGGTTTTCACTATTAGCCATGAATTTCCTCTTATGGAATAGGCCAATTCATAGAGCAGTTGGTTATTTCCATAATAGTCACCCTACTATTACACCCATAAGCTCACCTTGCCTGACTGATCAGTTTTGAATCCAATGTTGGATAAGAGTATTGATCACTCCCTGCCCTTCTCAGTAGCCAACATAGCACTATCCAGTAATATGACAGCTAGTTGGCAGGAAGGAGACTTCCAGTTCAGTTCTTTGATTATTCACTGTCCTACAACCGATTCAAGTGATGTGTTTACCAACAGGGTCTTACCATCTAGTTCTCATGGTCAATCAAAAGCCTTGGCAAAAGCTAGTATCTAAAATTTAAAAGTTTTATGTTTTTGCATATACATTTATATATGCTGTGTATATGTATGTTCATATGTGTATGGGCACACAACTATGTTTGGGGGGGTATTTGTGTATATGTGTATGTGTGTAGGCCAGAGGTGTCTTCTGCATTTGTTCTCCATCTTATTCTTTGAAATGGTGTCTCACGTTGAACTTGGAGCTCACTGATTCAGCTACACTCACTAGCCAATAAACCCAAGGGATTCTCCTAGGTCTGCCTCCCTATACCTGGGACTATAGGAATACCATTTATCATGCCTAGCTTTTGCATGGGTCCTGGGGATTGATCAGAATGCAGATCCTACTGGCTGAGCTGTCTTCCAGTCAATATAAAAATACATTAAAATTTTATGTGATAAAAATATAATTTTTTATTCTTTATTCTTTGCTTTGTCATTCTTTGTTTCAAGAGTAGTTGAGTAGTCTGTATTTTTAAGCCTTTTATTGCCTTGGCAGATTCTCTTTGTGACTTTTCAAAAATATGCCTTTAATCCCAACACTCAGGAGGCAGAAGTAGGAGGATCACTGTGTGTTCGAGTCCAGCCAGTGAGTGCATAGTGAATTCCAGATCAACCTGGATTAGAGCAAGATCCAACCTCAAAAAAACCAAAAACCAAACAACAAAAAAACCCCAAACAATTAATTAGTTATTTATTATTTAATATTTTATTTATTTATTTCAGAGAGAGAGAGAGAGAGAGGGAGGGAGGGAGGGAGGGAGGGAGGGAGAGAGAACAGGCACACCATGGCCTCTAGCCATTGCAAATGAACTCCAGATGCATGTGGCACCTTGTGCATCTGGCTTACATGGGTCTTGGGGAACTGAACCTGAATTCTTTGGCTTCACAGGCAAGTGCCTTAACTGCTAAGCCACCTCTCCAGCTCCACAAAATTATTTTTATTCAATTTATAGTTGTATAGCCACACACACAATTTTGCATAAGTGCATAGACATATGCATACTTTTATTTTGAAAGCAATTTTAATTTTTTTTCTATTTTTGCATTGTTCTTTCACTTCTTACATGTATGGCAATAGTATAAACATATAAGGTAACTCATATTACCACCCTAATGTGTTTTTTTCTTGTATAATTATGTAATATTTATTAATATACAAACTATATATACACATGAATTTTTATATATTTATCTATGTTGGTACAGACACACATATATACACACTTGGAACATTTGGGGATACCATTATTACTTTTTAAATGTCCATATTACGTGGTCTTAAAAATTGTCTGGTACAGTTTTAATTTTTTTGTTCTGATGGAGGTATAATGTTATAGTATAGGTATGTCATAATCTGTTAAATTTTTCCCCTCTTGTTGGAAATTTACTGTTTTCAATTTTTTCCAGGGTGACTAATGCTAAATTATACTTCTAAATAGATCAGCCTTAACTGATGCTGTTGTTTTATAGGAAAAATTCATTTGGGTAGAATTGGTGGCTCCAGGAATATGCACACTAAAATTTTTAATTTTTATGTACTTGCAATCATAGAGAGAGACACACAGAGAGAATGGGCATGCTAGGGCCTTCAGCCAATGAATTCCAGATGCATGTGCCACTTTGTGCATCTGGCTTTACATGGGTACTGGGGAATTGAACTTGGGTCATTAGGCTTTGATGGCAAGTGCCTTAACTGCTGAGCCATCTCTCCTGCCCCACACTTTTAATTTGAAGAAGGATTTTCAAAATGATTTCACATTCCTATTAGAATGCATTTAGGCAGAGTTTTTCCTCACATCCATGTCAACCTCTCTTAAATTTTGCCAGTGTTTAGGCACATTGATATTAATTATTTTATTTTATTTATTTTGTTTTGTTTTATTTTATTTTATTTTATTTTATTTTATTTTATTTTATTTTATTTTATTTTATTTTATTTATTTGGTTTTTCAAGGTAGGGTCTCACTCTAGCTCAGGCTGACCTGGAATTCACTATGGAGTCTCAGGGTGGCCTTGAACCCATGGCGATCCTCCCGCCTCTGCCTCCTAAGGGCTGGGATTAAAGGCATGTGCTACCACACCTGGCAATATTAATTTTTTAATTTCTAGTTTCCATAATCAGTAAATCTGAGCTTGTTTCTTAAGTCTTTTGGCCATTTGTCTTTATGTAAATTCATTCATTTTTTTTTCATTGTTTTCTATTGACAGTTCCTGTTTTGTAATTTGTATGGCCTTTTTGTATGTTTGAATCATTCAAGTCATAGAATTCTGCTATGTATAGATTTTCATAGGAAAAAAGGTTTTACATAAATTAATATACACATTACTGTCTTTGGTTTTAATTAATATCTTTTCTTAATATGCATATGACAAGCTGCATGAATTGGACTTTTTAATTCATTTGTGAATAGATGCTACAAATAAAAGTATAAATGATGAGAAAAATGTGACATGAATGTAAGGTTTATTTATATTTATTTTAGTGTCAAATTAACATACACATACAAAAATATAACAGGTCTTTATCTAAATGAAATTTTAGGGTTTTGTTTTAAACTCTATTTTATGCATCCTGAAATCTCTTGCTTAGTAAGCCATTTGCTTGTAGTGATTTGAATACTGGCGTCTTAAACACCATAACACAAGCACAAACAACCTCCAGTCAATCAATATATTTCTCACATGAGTCTGATCGTTCTCCTTTGGTGTGCTGCATGAAGCAAAGGGATAAGTCTTGCTCATCTCTTTCTCTGAGGATGGAGATGGGCAGAAAGTGCTTTATTGGCATCTCAGTACACTGAAACCGGATGATTTAGGACCTGTTCTATGAGGTTTGGCTTTCCTAGGTCTACATTCAGATGGTAAGTTCAACTAAATTATTGCTTAAGTCTTATAAGTAGCAAAACATAATTAGAAATGGGGCCAAAATGAAGCTGATAATGAAAACAGCTTAGAGTAAGGGACAGCAGCCTGGGTATCTTCTAATTCTCCCTGTGTGTTTCTTTCCTTGCACAAGCTAAGCTTACTTAAAGCAGCTAGGAAAGATGCAATGTGAGGATCTCCCTTTTTTATCGTGTCTTATAATATGGAAGGGAATTCTGTACATAGTAAGTTGAAGGAAGGTATATCAAACTAGATCAAAATCTTGCCAAGAGCCCTCTAGTTTCCAATGTCAGTATGACCCTAGGGCTCTTTGTCTATTCCATTCTGTCTCTTTCCATTCTCTTGGCAGAGCTTCTCCAAGATGTAGTGTACTGGAGAAGTAACTGATACGCTTGGTTGATTAGATATAGCAAAAGAAATCCTCTAATGCAATGACAATGACATTTTTATGTGAGTGTAATTTAGCTCTGAAAATAAAATTTTTTGAAAACACTTAAGACAATGCAACAACAATGGAATGTTCTTTCTAGTAGGTTATGTAACACCTGTACATGTATAGAGATATTTTCTTAAGACATCCACTAACCTTTAAAAATCTTTGATAATTCAGGAAAAATGCAAAGGAATTATCCTCTGACAACCTTGATCTCCCAGTATGACGCAAAGTTCAGGATTTGTCATTGAAATAGAAAAACTTCATTATGGATTTAGAACTGAACTTAGAATTATGTATTTTCTAAGTAGAAACAGGTCAATATCTCTAAGTAAAATTGCAGAGGAATTATCCTCTGACAGCCTTGATCTACCAGTATGAGGCAACATACAGGATTCATCATTGAAATAGCAAAACTTTACATTATGGACTTAGAACTGAAGTTAGCATTGTGTATTTTCTTTTTCTTTTTTTTTTTTTTAATTTAATTTAATTTATTTATTTATTTGTTTGAGAGAGCTACAGAAATAGGCAGGTAGAGAGAGAGAGAGAGAGAGAGAGTGGGTGCGCCATGGCCTCCAGCCACTGCAAACGAACTCCAGATGCATGCACCCCCTTGTGCATCTGGCTTACGTGGGTCCTGGAGAATCGAGCTTCGAACCGGGGTCCTTAGGCTTCATAGGCAAGCGTTTAACCGCTAAGCCATCTCTCCAGCCCAGCATTGTGTATTTTCTAAGTAGAAACAGGTAAATATTTTTAAATATTTTGGTAATATAATGACAAAATCTGGTAGCATAAGAATGAAAATGTCAGGATGAACAAGAATTGAATGAAGTGGGGGCTAGAGAGAGAGAGAGGATCAATGGATAAACTGCTTGATGTACAAGCATGAGGACCAAGTTGGATCCTTGCAACCCAAGGAAAGCAGACAGCATAGCTTGAGGATCTCTAATCTCAGTGCTCCTATGGCAAGATGAGAGGCAGAGACAGGAGAATCCTGGAAGCTCATGAGCCTGTCCTATGTGATGGTGAACAAGAAACCTTGGATCAAACAAAGAGGAAGGGGAGGACCAACGCCCAAGGTAGTCATCTTACCTCCACATTCATGTGATAGCATGCTTGTGCCTGCCCTTAAACACATGAACACACACACACACACACACACACACACACCCCAGATAAAAAAGGATTGAATGTAGTATTTTACAGACAGGTAGGCATCATATGATGGGCTGCAAGATGTCATTGATATTTAAATGCCAAGAAGGTACCTGCCTCATTCACTAGAGGATATACAAGGAAGGGCACAAATATATATTCAGTGTCTAATGGTATGTATTTCCGAGACTTCTAATACACAGAATTTTCAGCTTCTTTTCTTCTATAATAATTCTTAGTTTTCTTGGACACAAAACCACAATCTTAGTGCTGAGTTTTCTTAGAGCATTTCTGTTTCCGCCTCAGTCACTTCTCTATTTTTCTTCTAGCATTCTTTCTTCTGGGAATATTCTGGGCACACATTCTGTCATGGCTGTGCAGTAGCAGTTGAGATGTTCTGTAATGATGGACACCTCTATGCTGAGGACACTGTCTGGTATAAGACTCAGAGAGTATTGGTACACTGAAGGACATTGGGAGGGGTAAGGGGAGAACTGTGGGAAGCATTATATTCATCAGTTATTGTTTACTATGGGATAATTCTTGTTGGGACATCTCCTTTCTAACCTTTCAGAGTCACAAGTTTCCACCTTGGTATTTGAAATTGCAATCACATGACTCCATTTTGTTTCTAGGTGTAAGGTGCAGTTCACTATCTGGTTCTTCTCTTCATTCTAACCACAAAGCTTGTTCACTTAAAAAAAATCCAACTCTGTGTTATGTGGCTACACAGGTAATATGAGCAGCAAAAATGCATTTGTCTGCTTACTTCTAGTGGTACAGGGAGATCTTATGAAGCTACTTTTGCCTAGACAGTTGGTAACTCCTGCTTTGTTCTCCTGTGCTTAGAGCTGAGTGAAGCTGGAAATTGAAATGATTTTCATCAGTTTCATTTTTTTTTTGAGAAAGAGTGAGAGAGAGAGAATGGGCATGCCAGCGGCCTCTCAGCCTCTGTGAACAAATTCTAGACACGTGTTCCCCCTTGTGGTCAAGTGTGGCATTGAGCCCTTGCATCACTTTACATCTGGCTAGTTTAGTGGAACCTGGAGAATCTAACAGGCGTTCTTAGGCTTAGCAGGCAGGTGCCTTAACTGCTAAGCCATCTCTCCAGCCCCAGCTTCATTTTTTAAGTATCTCCTGTTCTTTTCCCCTTTCCTTAAAATTAAGTTTTTCTTTTTCCATTCTAGGGAGTAATGATATTTGACAGCATATTTTTATAAGACTTCCTAGTGTTCCTCTGGATGTTGCCTTTCTATTTAGAAACCAGCATTCAAGGACTGTACTTTCTGTTCCTATGTCTAGCTTTCTACAGAAATGAGGATAAGAAGCTAGTGCATAGCTTCTTATTAGTAACCCTTGAAAATTAAGGATTACCGATTCTGAAAAAAAAGAACAAATAAAGTAAAGCCCAAGTTTCACAAAAGTTCACTTGTGAACAATATAGCATGTATTACCTACTAGCTAAATTCAATAGCTCTGATATTTTTGAGCCTGACATTATGTTTTTATCCCTATTTGTTTTCCTATAAAATGAGTCAGAAATGAGAAAGAAATGAAGTTGAAATTCTATAGGTGTATTTTCAAACAGTGCACCCGCTATCTAGAAATCCTCTCTATGGTCAACTCTTTAACAGTTGTATTGATTTGTATTGAAACAAGAATCATAACATGCCACTCTTTTGTCAAAATCTTTTTTTTTTAATTTGAGAGAAACAGAGATAGAGAGAGACGTGCGCGCGCGCGCACACACACACACACACACACACACACACACACACAGAGAGAGAGAGAGAGAGAGAGAGAGAGAGAGAAACAGAGAGAGAATGGTCACGCCAGTGGCCTCTCAGCTACTGTGAATGAACTCCAGATGTGTGTGCCCCCTTGTGTGTATGTACAACATTGTACACTTGTGTTACTTTTGTGTCTGGCTAAACGTGGGACCTGGAGATTCAAATGGGCATTCTTAGGCTTTGCTGGCAAGTGCCTTAACTGCTAAGCCATCTCTACAGCCCTTTTGTCAAAATCTTCTAGCACCTTCTTACAGAGTTTAAACCCAAGTTTCTTGCAATGGCCTATAAATCTCTGCAAATTTAGACCACAGGAAACTTTCTGTCCTATATACTACTGTTCTGCCCCTCAATTAACTCCTGCCCAGCTCTGCTTTCCTCCTCTCTGCTCCCCATACACATGGAGCCTTGAATATTTGCCTTTGCTTTGCCATTCAAAGGAAATGGAGTTCCTTCAATATCAGGAGTCACTTCTTCCAGATAATTCATGTCACTTTCTCAGTGATTCGTATTCCATCCTACTTAAACTACCTCTCGTACATGCTTAACAATATTACTGTTTCTTTTTTTTTTCCTCATTGTACGTAGAACATTTTAACAAGAACATTTTGGCATAGTGGGTAAGAATAGAACTCTGGAGTCAGACCACATGGGTTTGAATTCAGCTCTCTCACTTGGCCTTGTGACTTTGGAAAATTACTTAACCCATTTAGATCTGTTCCTTCCTCTGAAATGGCATTTTCACCAGAATGCGGTGTTTGCTTTTCTGTTGATAGAAAAGAATGTAAGTTTCAGAAGATCAAATATTTTTATCTATTTTTGAATCTCCTTTTTTCTTAACAAATAGAATATTCTCTCATTTTATCATTTGTTTGTTGAGAAGATTAGTTATGTTATTTTAGCTAATGGCAATTTTTCCTTTGAAAAGTTCTACTGTGGTAAACTCCAGTCTTTTATCTAGGATCATCTGAATCTCCCATGAGAGCTAGCTATATTTTTAGAATACATGTGTAGTCCCAGTGATTATTGATATCATGACTAATCCATTAATGTTTATTTAAATATTTATTGTTTCTGCTGCTGTATTTTGTTAGGTTTTGTGCTAGATACACTTGTTAGGAGATACTAACTAAAGAAATATTTTCACACTGATCTCGACCTCAATGCTTTCCTCCAATTAAGAGTTTAAACTTTAAAAAATATATCCAGGAATATAATCATTAATATTAAATGACCTTGAATAAATTAGTTATTCAATCATTCTAAGCTTCATATTTCTTATCCATATAGTAGGAATAATACTCATATCTGCTCTGTGTACTTTTACCTCATTACAGATTATCTGTATGATGTGCATAATATAGAGCCTGACACTGTAACCACTCAGTAACTTGTTACCTGTTGTTATCACCTTGAGTGAGTCTTTGGTTGACAGATTATGAGGAAATGGGCCAGAGGGCATTCTAGGCAGCTACAATTGCCTACAACAAGCCAGATAAAAGGTAAAGCATTGCGTATATACAGGAAATAACAGCTATTTTGTTTGATTGGAGAAGGATGCATAACAATAAGTGAGAAAGTAGAAAGTTTCAAAGCTCATTTAATTCTATCTTCCTGATGTAAATATGAGTTGGATTTTAATAAGTTTTCTTTGTGTGTGCGTGCGTGCGTGTGTGTGTGTGTGTGTGTGTGTGTGTGTGTGTTTGAGACAGGTTAGCACTGAATATCTCAGGCTATTCTCAAACATGATCCCCAGCCCAAGCTAAAGTGGAATCATATTCTTCCTGGCCAAACATCCAGAAAATTACGACTATAGGTCTGTACCACCATGTCTCCTCTCCCTCTCCTTTAAAACATAATGTATATTTATATAAACAATTGCTTATTATAGAATTAAGATTAGAAATGCAGTGTAGCAGACAGCTTCAGGTTCGCTGAGATGAACTTCCAGACCAGGCACAGTTATGGAGGAAGGGATATTATTTATTGAAGCTTACAGATCCAGGGGAAGTTCCATAATGGCAGGAGAAGTGACCTGTCTTCACAGGGCCAAGCAGAGAGAGAGAGAAAACCAACCAGCCACACAGCACACTGAGCAAGCTACAGCCCAAAAGCCCAGCACACTTCAGGAACTCCTGCTAGGCACACTTTGCATATCTTTACAATGGAATCTCAAACCCACCACCAACACTTTAAGACTATCCCCCAGTGACATTGCCTCTAGCAAAGTGATTGCAGATGCAAAGTATAACTAATAAAATACTGAATATATTGGGGGACATATGTTCAAACTACCACATGCAGATACCAGGCTGGGGAGATGGCTTAACTGTTAAGGCACTTGCCTGCAAAGTCAAAGGACCCAGGTTCAATTTCCCAGGACCCATAAAAGCCAGATGCACAAGATTACATACATGTCTGGAGTTTGTTTTCAGTGTCTGGAAGTCCTGACATGCCCATTCTCTCTTCCTCTTTCTGTCTGCCCCCTCAAATAAATAGATAAAATTTTAAAAAAGAAAGAGATGCAGGTCAGAGTATAAACATTTATATGGTTCTGCCTAAGTCCTAGACACTGCTGTAAGTATGTTATATATGTCAATCCCACTGCCTCCCCTCTTGTACTTCCTGACAGGTATCTTATCTCCTCTAACATTTGTTTTTAACAAAAAAAATGAAAAAAACAAAAAGAAAGCAATTACTCTAAATTTCTCCTAAGACATTCTGTCTTTTCAGCATTGCTACTCCACAGTTTATCATTTTTAGTATTTCTCCGTAAGCCTGTGAATGTGATTTTGATTTGACCATTTCTGATTTGATTTACTAGCAGTCACCTTTAAGTTGCAGAGATGAGCCTCCAACCCAGACACAGATTATAGGAGGAAGAATCTTACAGATCCAAGGGAAGTTCCATAATGACAGAAGAAGCTAGTCCCCTTTCACAGGTCCATGCATACAGAAATACTACCACCAGCACAAGCAATCATACTGCAGGCAGAGCTCTAACACTCTGTATATCTTAGGCTGAAATTCCAGATCCTTCCCTACACCTAGGATCCTCCCACAGTGACACTAAGTTATAAACTTGAATAAAACTCCCAAGTCTATTGGGGGACATCCATTCAAACTATCATATTCTACTCCTGGCCCCAAATCGATTTATAACCATCTCATATTGTATATTGTTTTCACTTCAAATTCAAAGATCTCATACTCCTTACCAACTTTAAGATTGCTCCAGAGTCACAAGTTCCATCTGAGATTTAAGATTGTCTTTCAACTCTGAGTCCTATAAAATTAAAAAATGTATATCTTTTCAAAATATAAATTTACAGAGTAAACATTTCCATCTGCTGTAAAGCATAACAAAGAGACTGGAACAATGCAAACTCAATAACCATCAAGCAAATATCAAACAATAGTTCAAGTCTAATATGATAACCAGTACCTGAGTGTCTCTGGGTTTTCCAGTTTCACTCCTCCAGCTGTGCTGAGTAACCAGAGAAAACTCCCATCCTGAGTCAACCATGCTCCATGGTAGCCCTTGCATAGTCCTTGTATAGCCAATGGCTCCACTGGTCTATCAGGGGTATCACACCCTACCTATATGCTATATCTCAACAGGGGCTCCTGGAACCATGTCCCTCTTCATGACTTCCATGCAGTTTTCATGCTTCTGAAACCAATATCAGGTGTGCAGGACACAACCATATTCTTAATTCAGGGATGAAATAAATTGTGACCTTGAAGAGCACGTTCCTTCCTTTCAGTCAACTTTCAAAAGAGTTTACATTGCTACCATTCAGTTTTTCCTCAGACATCCTTTCCATTGTTTCAGTGTAAAGCAATTAGGCCATCCTCCTTCCAAATGCTAAAGTATTCAACAGCAGCAGCTTCAACAACCAGTCTCTATGTCTATAATTTTAAACTTGCTTGAGTTTTTGCAACTTTAAATATTAAAGTTTTAGTTCCATATATTTAGCCAAGCACATCAATCCACTACAAATTTACCTTTGCTCAAACTGACTGGGCATGGCCAGCTGAACCCAGCCAGCCATTAGGCAAGTAGTCCAGTTCCAACAATGTTCTGTGCAGTCTTTACTTCTCCTTAGAAAGTTCATAAGCAAAGCCTCAAAATACAATTCTCTCTGCACTGAGCATTTACAAACTCTCACCAGAATAGCCCATAGAACTTGGCTTACTGCTATGGAAGGAATCTTCGGTTGCAACTACCAATTTTATGCCTACTCCACCAAAACAAAAAAAGTTCCAAAAGACCAAAATTCACATAGATTTATCATGCAGCAACAACCCACTCTCTGGTACCAATTCTATCACTCAATTAGAGTCAGCTCTAATGTTGATGAGATGAACCTCTAAGCCAGACACAGTTTATGGGAGGAAGAAAGGATTTATTTGAAGCATAAAAATCCAGAGTAAGTTACACAATGGCAGAAGAAACTGTCCCCCCTTCACAGGCCCATGCAGAGAGAAATACCACCACCAGCACAAACGATAACACTCCAGGAACTCCAGACACAGCTCCAGCACTCTGCTTAACTTATGCTGGAATACCAGATCTACCCCCACACCTTAGGGCTGGACCCTAGCATCCACCCATAGTGATGTTAAGTTACAAACTTGAATAAAAATTCTGAATCTATTGAAGAACATCATCTCAAACTACCACAACTTACTTCCATTTCTGTAGTAGGAGTGTAGCAGACAGCTTCGGGTTCGCTGAGATGAACTTCCAGACCAGGCACAGTTATGGAGGAAGGGATATTATTTATTGAAACTTACAGATCCAGGAGAAGTTCCATAAAGGCAGGAAAAGCAGCTTGCTCTTCACAGGGCCAAACAGAGAGAGAGAAAGCCAACCAGCCACCACATCACACAGAGCAAAAACTACAGCCAAAAGGTCACACAGCATACTTCAGGAACTCCTGCTAGGCACACTTTGCATATCTTTACAATGGAATCTCAAACCCACACCTTAAGACCAGCCCCTGATGACATTGCCTCTAGCAAGGTGATTGCAGATGCAAACTATAACTAATAAAACACTGAATATATTGGGGGACATATATTAAAACTACCACAAGGAGTCATCTCTTAAAACAGAGAATTCCTCATATCTTTTCTCCTACTGGAGGAGAAAGAAGAACTAACTAGATAAGATGTGTTAAAATATTTAGAATAATTTTTTTTTGTTGTTGTTTGTTTGTTTTGTTTTTAAGGTAGGGTCTAGATCTAGCCTGACTGACCAGGAATTCACTTTGTAGACTCAGGGTGGCTTTGAATTCAGGATGATCTTCCTTCTTCTGCCCATGAGAGTGGATTAAAGACATGTACCATCACGCCCAGCCCCAATTGTCCTTCTTCTTCTTCTTTATTTTGGAGAGAGTCAGAGAGAGAAAAAGAGAGAGAGAGAGAGATAGAAAATGGGCATGCCCGCAGCCTCTCAGCTGCTGTGAACGAACTCCAGATGCATGTTCCCCCCTTGTGGGCAAGTGTGGCATTGCACCCTTGCCTCACTTTGCTTCTGGCTAAATGTGGGACCTGGAGAATCGAACAGGCATTCTTAGGCTTAGGAGGCAGGTGCCTTAACCCCTAAGCCATCTTTCCAGCCCTGTTTGTCCTTCTTAATTTCTTTAAATACTTATTTGGTGATTGGACTTACCACATTACCATTTCCCAGAAAGATGGAGAAAATTGCTTTTTTTTTTCCTGTTTATTCTCTCTTAGTGCCATGTGTAAAGTCACTTAAACATAAGAAATTTTAGCTTCTCTGTTAAGTCCTTTATAATATACCAAGAAAATAATAACTCTAGTGACATTAGAGTTTCTGAGGCTGTAATTACTTGGTTATAAGGTGTATGGTATAATAAATTCCTTCAGATTGCCAGAAAGTCCTAGCATGGAAAGGATTTACTGTTTTTTTTTTTTCAGCCTTATTGAAAAATAGTTTTCCCTCAGACTCCCCAATTAAATATCTTCCACAACTCTTCAACATCATTGTCTGTTTGTCTTCTTTAATAGTATTGTTTATTGATATTATTCTATTTTGCATCATTCATTGAATAACAAGTCTTATTGAGGATATCATATTTTTTCATTAATATAACAGTATTTATTGAGACTTATGTGCCAGATATTACAAACGTGTTAAAAAGCAAAACAGGGCTGGAGGGATGGCTTAGCAGTTAAGGTGTTTGCCTGCGAAGCCAAAGGATCCCGGTTTGATTCTCCAGGACCAATGTAAGCCAGATGCACAAGGGGGCACATGCATCTGGAATTCATTTGCAGTGGCTAGAGGCCCTGGTGTGCCCATTATCTCTCTCTCTGCCTCTTTCTATCTCTTAAATAAATAAATAAACAAGTAAAATATATTTAAAAAATAAACTGCTTAATAAATAGAACAATATATTTATATTCATGGGACTTACATTGTAATGGAGGAAACAAGTGATTATAAAAATTAGTGAAGGGCTGGAGAGAGGGCTTAATGGTTAAGTTGTTTCTGCAAAGCCAAAGGATCCCTGTTCAGTTCTCCAGGACCCATGTAAGCCAGATGCACAAAGGGGCAGATGTGGCTGGAGTTCGTTTGCAGTGGCTGGAGGCCCTGGTGCTCCCATTCTCTCCCTCTCTCTCTCAAATAAATAAATAAATAAAATGTATTTTAAAAAATTCTGTGAAGCTGGCCATACACCTTTAATCCCAGAACTTGGAGTTTGAGATAGGATTGCTGTGAGTTTGAGGCCAGCGTGAGATTAGTGAATTCCAGTTCAGCCTGGGCTAGAGTGAGATCCTTCCTCAACTCCCTCCAAAAAATAAGTGAAACATATACTATATATGTATGTATATATATGTACATACATGTATATATTGATGATCATGTGTGTATGAATGCCAATGCATGTGTGTGCATGTGTATAGAGACCAGAAGACAATCTTGGATGTTGTACCTAAGATACCATCTATCCTTTTAAAAAAAAAATTATTTATTTATTTATTTGCAAGCTGAGAGAGAATGGGCATGCCAGGACTTCCAGCCACTGCAAGCACACTCTGAACGCTTGTGCCACTTCTGTGCATCTGGCTTTATGTGGATACTGGGGAATTGAATCCAGGTTATTAGGCTTTGCAACCTTAGCCACTCAGCCATCTCTCAAGCCTCTATCTATCTTTCCTCAGAGAGAGGCTCTCACTGGTCTGGAACTTGACAAGTAGGCTCGACTGGCTGTCCAGCAAACTCCAGGATTCCACTTGTGCCTCCTTCCCTAGTATTGGATTGGGATTACAAGTACAAGTTTTTTTTTTTTTTTTTTTTTTTAACTGAGCTCTCTCTCTCTATCCTGTGTGTGATGATTCTTATGAGAAAAATAGATCTGATTGTAGGAGACTAAGGTTATAATAGAGTGGTAATGAGACATTTCAATAACAATTTGATTCCTAAAAGGGATAAAATAATGAGAAATATGAAGAAATGTATGACTTTATCTGGGTTGGGATTAATCCAGGTAGAATGATTAGCAGAAAGGTCCTAAAGTGACAACACGCTCTATTACACTCAGGGAATAATTGAGCAGGCCTGTTTGGATGCAGCTGTGTGAAGAAATAGTAGAAGGTGGGGTCAAAGAGATAAGAGGAGGCCAGATAATGGACATCTTTCGAGGCTATTGAGAATCAATATGATAGCACTGGGAAGCCACAGCAAAATTTAGAGCATAAGAATGAACTGTTCTACTTCCCCAAAGGTATGCAGAATCTCCTGGCTTTAGAAATTAGTTGTGTTTTATTTTGGTTATATCTGCTTTTATTTATTATTAGTTTCTACATGCTTTGCTGTTACATCTTGTTTAGTGTGTAATGAGGTTAATGGCAAGAACAATGAAGCCATTGTTTGAGAGCCTATGGAGTCCCTGGAATGTGTTTCCCAATGATTTCCATTTAAAACAAAATTAACTGGGTCCCAAAACTAAACATTTATTGTAGTTTTAATAATATATAATTTTAAAAGACTCAGAAGTCAAAATTTTGGAATTTTCTTATCTCAAAATAAAGTAGTATTTACTTGCTTGCATTCAGCCTGGGAAGGTCCTAAATACAAGGTTCAGCTACTAGTTCTTAGAATTTCATCTTCTGGTGGGAGACACCTATACTCTCATTCCCTTAGCATAGGCATGACAAAATGTCTGGTGCTCAGCTTAAGCTATATTATATATGAAGGTTTTTGAAAAATCAGTTTACCCTCACCAAAGCACATATGATTTTAGCCTGTAATATGTCACTGATATCAAAAGATGGCAGCAGTAGAGTCAAAATAGAGCTATTCTATATGGTGATGTTCTGAAATAAGATAGAAACTATTCAGTCTTATGTTAAGAATATATAATAAAAAATCTTCTAAAAATCATTTAAAAAGAAGAATGTAACTCATTTCAATTTTTTTTGGTATTTCTTAGATGTTTTACCAATTAATTACTCCATCTTTCTATCTTATACTGTTCTATACTAAGTGTATGTCACCCCTCTTTAATAGATCTATATTAATTGATTTTTTTGCTCCTAATTATGGTTAGTTTCGTTTCTACCTGTGTTTAAATTTTCCATGGACAAATTATTTAATCTTTCTGACTTTAAATTCTTTTTTTATCATAAAATGTTAAAATAACAATAGTATCTACCTCATAAAGTTGATATGAGAAATGATTAAGATATAAAGTATGTAAGTACCTTAGTACAATTCTTGACCTAGTATGAACCTCCATGAACAGCAGCTGGGTTGATAATGAGTTTATTGAAAATGCTTTCACATCTCTGAGTATCACTCTTCATCATTAAATGGTATTGAAATCTATACCTTCAGATGATTCAAATGAAAAGATATATATATACACACATACATATACATATAGTTTTTGTATATAAATTCTATAAATGTGCACAAACACGATTTTTTCTAATTTTCATCACTCCTGGGGAATTCAGACCATATAATAACAGAAAATATTTTGCAAAGAAAAAGTATTAGTGCATGTAAGATAATGTTATCATCATTTGTGTATAATACATAAATACCTTCTCTTACCCACTGATGTTACTTGAAATTATTTTTATGTATATGTTGGTAGTGCTAGAGAATATATATAAGGAGTTAAGGTTAAAATGTACATGGTGCCGGGTTTGGTGGTGCACGCCTTTAATCCCAGCACTTGGGAGGCAGAGGTAGGAGGATCACCATGAGTTTGAGGCCACCCTGAGACTACATAGCTAATTCCAGGTCAGCCTGGACCACAGTGAGACCCTACCTTGAAAAACCAAAAAAAAAATAAAAATAAAAATAAAAAGTACATGGTATTATTGCTCTTGGTATTTTTTTTTATTTTGTTTATTTATTTATTATTATTTTCTTCTTTTTTATTGACAACTTCTATACTTACATACAAAAATGCATGATATTTCCCTCCCCTCCCCCATTCTCCTTTAGAACTCCAATCTCTATAGTATCCCCTCCCTCTCTCCATTAGTCTCTCTTTTAATTCAATGTCATCATCTTTTTCTTCTAGTATGAGGGTCTTGCGAAGGTATTGCTAGGCACTGCAAGGTCATGGATATCGAGGCCAATTTCTGTCTGGGCCTTTGTTTCTTCCATTCTATCCGCCCCCTCTTCTGCAATGGTCCCTGAGCCTTGGAGGGTGTGACAGAGGTGTTTCAGTTCTGGGCACTCTTCCATACCTTCTTCTCAGCACTATGTTGCCTTTTGGGTCATCCCAGTGGTCATCGCCATCTGAAAAGAGGAGCTTCTCTAACCAGAAGTGAGAGTAGGATTAATATGTGAATATGAACATTAAGTGTAGTGCTTTCAGGGCAGTTTGCTCTTGGTATTTTTAAATAAGCTTGGCAGAGCTCTATATTGACATTTAAGTAATAGTAATCTTTTCTTATTTGTTCAGTTTGAATAAGTAAATAGAAATGAGTTCTTACTTGTTATAGATTAAACACAGTAGCTGGAGAATTTACATAATGTAGGAGACTAAATGATAATAAGTAGCAATTGGGAGAGATGTGGAACAGAGAAAGACACAAACTTGAGAAAGGGAAATGGGAAAGAAAAATGCGTGTTTCCAAACACAAGTTTTAGCTGCTAGTAAAACTTCTATTTTACCAAGCAGGCAAGAGGTACAGAAAATAGCCCTTACAAGACGTGATAAAATTGACTTCCCTTATCTTCTTCTTCCCTAGCCACTTTCTTTTCTTCCTTCTTCTCCTTTTTAACTCTTATTGAACACCTGCTTTGTAGCATCCATCCTTGTGTGGTTTCTCTAACCTGCCACTACCTTTGCATACATTGATTGTTATGCAAAACTGGCCCTCAGCAATATTTTCTTTTAAGAATCAGACTCTTCTACATGATTCCTTCTTGGTTCCAGCCTTAGAATACTTGACCTGAGTCCCAGCTATTTTCTTCTTCCATGGAATTGATGATTTTGTTTTAGTGACAAAGGTAAGAAAGACTGACATTTTTATTGATTTAATACTTTTGTAGAGATCAGTAACTCATGTCTATATGACATTTTATGGTTTAAAATATGACTTATTTTCTTAGTTTCATAATGACTATTAAGCCAGATCTATTGTCATTATCAATATTAGGAATAAAAAAGCTGTAGATGGTATATTGTCCAGGAATATATTGCTAGAAATTGATAGAAAAATGACCTTAAGCCAATAATTTTCCATTATTCTATTTGAGAAAAAGGGATATTTTCACTGTAATACAGAAGATGTTTTCAAAGTAGCGTTAGAACATAGCTTTATGTGGTAAGATTTAGGTTGAAGACTCTAGATTCAGAGAAAACTTTATGAATAGCCTTGGAATAATAATGAACCTTGCTAGCTATAAAGGTGGTCTAGGTTAAGTACTTTTCATACAGATTTTGGACTCTATAGTAAGGGTGTCCAACCTCTATATACTGCAAAAGAATGTTGTATCTATGTATGTGTTGGGCTAAATTCATAGCAATCTTGGGATGCATGGACCCCTCAGGCTGCAGTTTGGATGAATTTTTATTTTATTGATGGATGTGGTAGTTTAAATGAATGTGCCAATATATTCAGGATTTTATTACAGTTTTGTAATTTACATCTGCACCCATCTTGGTGGGTGAGGTGTCACTGGGTAGATCTTAGGGTCCAGCCCTAAGGTGTGGTGGTGGATTTGAAAATTACAGTCTAAAGATATGCAGAGAGCTTCAGTTCCTCCTGAAATTCCTAAATGAGCTTATGTGTGGTATGGTTTTTGGTTTATTTGGCTTGGGGCTTTTCTCTCTCTGCTTGGTTTTATGAAAGAGGGCCAGCTTCTTCTGCCATTATGGAACTTCCCTTGGATCTGATAGTGTCAATAAATCCCTTTCTACATAACTGTGCCTGGTTTGGAAGTTCATCTCAGTGACCTTAAACTATCTACTACAATGGATTACTCATCTTGTTTTAAATTTAGTTTGTAGGAATAGGTAAATATTATGACTTCTAATCTACAGAAGATGAAAACTAAGCATTAGAAAAGGTAAGGAACCTGATCAAGAGTGCATAGTAAAATTTGATATAACAGGGACCATAAAAATATGGGCCTGACACTCCATAGCTCTTCCCAGAGAGAGTGGAAAGTATTTATGAATAAAAGTGATGAGTTAGGCTTAGAGACCTAGAGTAGGCACATTGAATATGTGGTTGTAGCTGTCTAAATAAAATCTTTAATAATGATGCCATGTTAGAGGTTAGGTTCTCCTTTTTAGGCATCTGTGGGCCACAAAATGTGTTCATGAATGTGGTGTTTTGAAGTTGGCTGAGGAAGATGAAGCAGACAGCCTCATGCATGATAGAACAGAGATGGGAGATACTGGTGGTAGTGAGATTAATTTGGTGGATGTCACATCAGGATATCAGAACTTGGAGAACTATATATTACTATTCTTTTTTTTTTTTTTTTTTTTTTTTTTTTGGTTTTTCGAGGTAGGTTCTCATTCTAGCCCAGGCTGACCTGGAATTCACTCTGTAATCTCAGGGTAGCCTCAAACTCACGGTAATCCTCCTACCTCTGCCTCCCGAGTGCTGGGATTAAAGGCGTGTGCCACCACGCCCAACTTTATATTACTATTCTTGAGGATAATGACCGGTAAGCTTTTTAATGAAGTAATATTTCTCATGAATAGCCACAATTAAAAAAAATAAAAGCACATTGTTTAAAAAATATTTAACTTATAAATGAAATGAAAATCTTTATTGCAGGATTATCTGGGAAGCTGATATTTCTTTGCTGAAAGTGAAGGTTGCTCAACATTAACTATGAGTGATTTATTTAAGACTTTTCTTTGGAGGGCTGTTGCTAGACTTTCAATAAAATCTTCTAACATGGTGAGACTACTTTAGTTTTCTACCTATTATAATTCAAGTAATGAAAATTTATTACCTTCATATCTTACTAGAAACATGAGGAGATAAATGGAAGGATATATGATATGACTGGGAAGGAGTAAAGACATGTGACTACAAAACTCTACTAATATGAATAAATTAAATGTTTAAAATCCCTCTCTACTTAAAATGTCACTATCTAGCTTAACAAGATTGCATAGATTCTTATTTTTTGGTTGCTGTTTGTTGTTTACAATGAACATCTTCAATGTATCCCAGGATGGCCTGGAAGGCAGTATGTAGCCTAGACTAGTCTTGATCTTGTGATCTTCATGCATTAGCCTCCTAGGTGCTTAGATTATATCATGTACCAACCATACCTAGTCATAGACTCTTTCTAAGGATTTAGCAACATGATTTCATCATGCTTTCATAAGCTTTCCTCTTCTAACTTTCCTCTTTTAACTCAACCTCCCACATTAACAACCTTGAACAATATATTTAAAAAAAAAAACTACCTGCTCATTCTCAATAATTATTGAGTATTGTAACTCCTATGCTAAATTTTCATGCAACCTTGTCTTATTATGTTTTCTCTCTGGAATATTATTTCTTTCATTTACTTTTAAAATTTCTTATTTAATCTTTGAAAGTCATATTTGTCAATCAGCAGTTTGCATGATATCAAGTAGAACAAATTCTCTCTGTACTTCCCAAGGCCTTGGTTACAATATTCATTATATTACAAAGGAGTGAGTTGCTCAAGTATTGTAACTGTTAGATTGTGAGTGTCTTGATATTGCACATCATTGTAGTTATAATCTAGTTTAGAGCTTATTAGACACTAAGCATTCAGTAAATATTCATGGCATGGGTTAATGACTTTTTTTTTTTTTTTTTTTTTGGTTTTTCGGGGTAGGGTCTCACTCTAGCTCAGGCTGACCTGGAATTTACTATGTTGTCTTCAGGTGGCCTTGAATTCATGGTGATCCTCCTACCTCTGCCTCCCTAGTGCTGGGGTTAAAGGTATGCGCCACAATGCCTGGCTTATTTTTTAACTAAATATTATATACTGTTTTGTTGTCCTGTTTGACTCAGAGAAAAGATACCTAATGTTTGGTAAGTTAATGCAGGAAGTTGTTGAAAGTACAGGACTAAGTGATGGTAGATCACAGCTGACTTTGCCACGTCAAGTACTGATGTGGGAGAATATAGGAAAACTCTGAGCTAAAATGATGTTATATAGGAATATATATATATACACACACACAGAGAGAGAGAGAGAGAGAGAGAGAGAGAGAGAGAGATATATCTTTCCCAAATGAATAACAATATTTTTTAAAATATTGGGTTATCTAAAATTAAGGAAACAAAGCAGGATAATTATAATTGAAAATATACCTAAAAAATTGAGATACATGATTATCTATCAATCTAACACATTGTCCAAGAACTGAATCAGATAGTTGTTTTAAGGCTTGGTTACTAGAGATCTATGTTAATATACCATTATATAAATATTTTATATATATTCATAGATAATACTGTTTTGTTATTATTTCATTATTATTTTAGTAAACATGATTGATTTGTATGTATGCCACTAAGTTTGAAAGTAAATAATACAAGGCCTAGCTTGTAAATGACCATTTGTTGCTTATTTAAGAGAAAGTTATTTTATTTTGAAATATGTTGTGATGTCATCACTTTCTGCAACCTGTCGAAAACAATCTATGAATTTATATGATTTCTGAAAGCATTGCAATACAGGAAAATCCAAGAAATTCTTTTTTAGTGTGTATCAGAGTGAACCACAAGTCTAAATTTTTTTTTGTCTAAATTAGGTCTGAAAGATAGTCTATAATGTAAAATCAATTTTATGATATTTATTTATAGTATTGTGATAGTTGGTCTTATGCAGATACCTGGAGAAGATATAGTTCCCAGTTATCATGGTATGTGTTTGTATGAAGTTACATTAGTATGTATAATCAGATGTAACTGAATGTTATTACTTGATATGTACATGCCTTTCCATGATTAGTTCAAGTCCTCCAAAGAAGAAGCAGTGCTTAAATCTATCCATCTCCTTATCCACTCATCCATCCACATACCTTCCCACCCACTCATCCACTTTCCTACTAATGTATCCATATATCCTCCTAGTTCTGTTTTCCTGGAACACTCATATAAGTACTAACACACTTTTAATTATAATTAACCCTAATAAAGTCATTCTTATATTTCAGCATGTTTAAGTAGTTTATTTATATTACTTTATTTAATTATAACAGTCATGCAAGGTTTTATTGTTATTTTACAGATGGATGAGCTAGAGTGCAATAAATTTAAATGATTTTCCCAAAGTCACACAGCTTAAAAATGCAAAAGAATGATAGGTTATGGTCCTGGACACAAATCACAAACTGAAGTATAACAAGAGTAGACATTCACTTAATTATTTCTCTTTGGTGATTGATCTTTTAACCAATTTGTGGTTGGAATTGGTACCTTTATACTTGCTACCAGCCAACAGTTTACCCGAGGAGTTAACCTTTGTTAAGCATTTTGACTATACTCCAACTTTTAAATATATACTGTTCCACTTATTTCTTTTAATAAGTTTGTGAAGGTTATTCTATTATTAACTATATTTCATAATGGAATAGAAGATTAAGGTTTTAAACCCAGTTTTCTCTAGTTCTACAATCTGTGTTTTGCCCCTAGGGATATTATAGAATCCTAAGAATTTTGAGAAATGTAACTGTTGAAATAATTCAAGGACTTATCCAATGCAGAATGCTTTATGCAGCATTCTGTCTGATACTGAGCCATTTTCATCTTGAGTCTTTTTACTATTGCAAAGGGCATGATCAGGTGACCTGAATGCTATCTAGTGGACCAAGTCAAAGAACAGGCATATTCACAGGCATTGTAAGAGTCCCTGGAGTATTGTCAAGGTAGATTCTACAAGGGATAAAGGTGAAAATTAGAAGGTTGGGTAACAAGGTGAAAATAATAATTCAAACAAAGAGGCAGTACTCTTTTAAAACAAGGATCTGGAAAGATCTTGATTGAATTAAAATCTCTCCTGGGATACCCAAACATAGTGTTAGCTATATGGTTAGAGTATCAGACTATTTTAAGTGTAGGATTGAGATATAGAGTTTACTATTTTCATTGTGAAAATGTTAAGTTTTAGAGTTATAAGATGAAGTAAAGGTATATAGTTTTTTAAAATTCACCTATTAATCATACTTTTGAAACAGTGAAGATTTTTCATCACTTCAAAAATCACCAATTATTGCTTTGATGTTCTCTCACCCTTCCATACCAAGTACTTATCTGACAGAAACATCACAGAGTGCCTTTTGAAAGGTATTTGCAGTCTCAACTATGTGTTTTAAACATTAAGTGTGAAAATAAGGTGACAGGGAGTTATGCATGCTTATTGTAATGATGCTTTCTGAAATGTGGTCATTGGGATGGGAGTTTCTGAAGAGGGGACAATAACAACTGTAGTTTAGTTACAGTTAAAATATATAGAACCATTGTCTAGGTTGACTCATGAGGACCTGTCAATAAAAACCGGGGGGGCGGGGGAAGAACTCTAAGCAGCATCGATTCTGTCCTTTCAGAAATTTGTCAGGATTAAGCAACATAACACAAAGTGCTTAGCACATTGCCTGTTAAACTCTCAATACATAAAAGATATTACATATAGGTGAATGTTATTGGTAGAGATATTTTCAGAAGAATGAACTCTGATTTTTTATAGTAAAGAAGATATAAAAATGTGTACACACACATACATGTCCACAACACACATGCACATACCCTGAAGACCCAACATCTGATCTTCACCTATTTTTATAGGAAGTGTTTCTACCTTTGCAAAGGATCTGATCAATCCAGTGAAATATTAAACTTGTTGGCTAGGACAGAGGCCAGATCTATTCATTTAGGCAGTCTGAAAAAGAGAGTGTGGATGCACTATGTCCAAATAGAATCTACAAGGCGTAAAGGTGCACTGCAGTCAGAGAACATATAAAGGGGCCTATATATTTTATAAGGCTTTCATATAATATAAAAATAAAACTTTATTTTAAAGTATTAAGCCCTAAGACATATGGAAAATTTGTCTTTTAAAAATGACTTACATGGTTTTTCAAATAGGTTTTTTCTTTTTAAAAATTTTTTGTTTATTATTTATTTGAGAGAAACAGATGGACAGAGAGAGAAAGAGGCAGATAGATAGAGAGAAAATGGGTGCACCAAGGCCTCCAGCCACTGCAAACGAATTCCAGATGCATGTGTCACTTTGTGCATTTGGCTTACATGGGTACCGGGGAATCAAGCCTTGAACCGGGGTCCTAGGCTTCACAGGCAAGTGCTTAACCACTAAGCTATCTCCCCAGGCCCTGTTTTTTTTTTCTTTTTACTTGACTTTGGTTTAGTGTGTCAGACTATTTCACCACACTATCACACTTATTTAACACACATTTTTATGAAACGTCTTACACCAAGTCCTCTCCTAGTTGTATGTGTGTCAAGTGGAGTGTTGAAAATTAATGATACTAGATCTCTGATCTCACAGCACATAGCCAAGTGTGCTTTATACTAAATGTAGCTTTCATATCTAATAGTTTTCTACAGTTGTGATAAAATGGATTTCTGTGAAACAAATTCTTGTTCATCAGAAATGACACATTGTAGGCTGGAGAGATGCCTTTGTGATTAAGGTGCTTGCCTGAAAAGCTGAAGGACCCAGGTTTAATTCCCCAGGACCCATGTAAGCCAGATGCACAAGGTGGTGCATGCATCTGGAGTTCTTTTGCAGTGGCTGGATGCCCTGGCATGCCAATTCTCTCTCTTTTTCTCTACCTGCCTCTTCCCCCCTCTCTCAAATAAATAAATAAAAAAAAATAAAAGAAAAAAAGAAAGGACATATTATAAGAAATGAAATCAAAGTGGTTATAAAAACTACTAAAACTATCACATTGCTAGTCTTTCACCATATATTAATTGTTTGGCCAGGATGAAGCATATAGCCCAGTGGGATATTTTTGTAGTGTATGATATGGTATGGTAGAGTACAGAGTGCATGTACCTACCTGTAGGAAAGGAGGGCCTGTCAGAAAAAGGATCTGAGGAAAATCCTTGAAGAATATAACAGGAGTGAACAGAGTTCCTCACTGAAGAAGAAGCATTTGCCAAAACAAGGCATTTGAAAGTAAGTGTGTATTTTTCTTTCTAGGAACTGTAAGCAGCTTTGCATTCCTAGAACAAAGGCGAGGCATAGTGGAAAGAAAAACAGTAGACGAGATTATATTTGACAAAACCTTCCATAATCTCTGAGGAATTCTGTTTTAGGAAGATGGGAAGATTCTAAGCACAAACTAAAGCAGAAGTTCATTGTGAGTAAATGGACTGTTGAGAAACTATATCCATGAAGCCAAATAGAAAGTAACTTTCTTTGTGAATAGCTCTTGGAGCAGATACTGATTTCAAGAAGGAAAAATGTTTAGCACTTTTAGTCTGAGCAGGACCTACACTCCTGGGACTGTAGACTTCATGGGCATATAATGCTACAATCTTAGGTTTGCTTTATCTTTTTGGTACAAAGGTATTCTATCATAATATATTGTCTTTTGATATGTTTAAAATTTTTCATCTTTCAAGATTTTGAATCTTCTCATTTGTAAAACTTCTCAAGTGTGAGATCGTATATGGATATAATTTATATGTTTAAATTTTAGTTTTTTGTTGATTTATTTTTCTGGAATAATTCTTTTTCTGGAAGAAAAACTCAAAGCTTTGAAAGAGTCACTCACTATACAACAACAACATGAGATGACATCAGTTCACTTACCATCTCATTGTTGTACAAGCAGGTATTCCTTAAATATTTCCAAAATTATTTCTCAGAATTATAAATGTTTAAGATAGCACACTTATCCTCCTCTATTATACTTATAAAAGTTTCATAAAATCATTATTTAAAAATTCTAGTAGGCGTGGAGGCACACGTCTTTCATCCTAGCACTTGGGAAGCTGAGATAGGAGGATTGCTGTAAGTTCAAGGCCAGTCTGAGACTACAAAGGGAATTCCTGGTCCACCTGGCCTGCAGTGATACCATACCTCAAAAAAAAAAAAAAAAACACACAAAAAACAAAAAACAAAAAACTAAAATAATCTAATCCATTTGTTATTACTAGGAACATTTTGTGTATAAACATGCTCACAGACATATTGCATAGTGTTCATACAATTTAGCTTGAGATAACTTTTAAATTTAACAATTTGACATGGATTTTTGATTGTCTGCAGTTTGTTTCTGATAAATATAGCTGCATTATTTTTCCATATGCTCCTATTTAGAAGCACTTTTGAGTTTATCTCTCTATAGAATTTTAAACAGATTTTATATGTCCAATTATTGCCCTTCATAGAATTGATATGCACATTTGTATGCAAAATGAATAGAATCTGATTTTGCCTTATGGTTACTCTTATAAATGTTATGAGTCTGGGGTTTCCAGAAATAAGTGTACTTATTGAAATTGTTCAGGACCTACTTTTTGTAGCATTAGAGTTAATGAAATTGTTCATTTGCTGTAAACACAGCAGGCACCCATCATTATCTTGTATAAAAAAGGATTGATTTTTTTCTTTCTCTCTCTGTTTCTTTCTCTCTCTTTCACATGTACATTTATTTCCATTTTCAATTAAAATGATTCATTGTCATTAATTTTAATTCTATTTAATTCCCTTTGTTCAGGTAGTTATAATCATTCAGATAATCATCAATCATTCCATATTAGGAAGCATATCTGAACATATTTTTATTATCTTTTCAACTATTGCAAATAGCATTATCAGAAGTATTGACCTTTTTGTAAAGGCTTTAATTTTTTTATAATGGTTAAGGTTATAAACACTTTTAGTCCCTCTTTAGCTAAAGCTCTGATGATGTCTCTGAAACTTCTTGCTCTCAACTCTTGGTAAAAGAAAAGTCAGCTTGGTTAGTTTTCTAAGATACGCTTTTATTTGCAATGTGCTCTTTCACCTCACTCTTGTTCTTTCTGTCTGCTTTCTATCATTCATACAGCAGTGAACAAAACTAATTTTAAATTTGTCTTCCAATGCAAAAAGTATATGAATAGTAATTAGAAGTTCTTTTCAAATTTAGAAGTATAAGAGCCATGTCTGCATCCTAAGCATTGCTCTTCAGATGTACTTAAGATCCTATTCATTTGGAGTGCTTCACGTCATCATGGTACATGGCAGTGAAAGATAAAACCAAATAAGTGAGTGACAGACTTGAAGGGCCTATGATAAATAGTTACTGTGTCAAATTTCCACTGAGTTATTTGAAACTTAAATGTTTGGATGTCAAGTAAAATTAATTTAAATGTGTAATTATTCAATATGACAACCTCTGTAGAATAGAATAAACCATAAATCTATATATGTGTGAATGCGTATGACTGTCTATATTCTGCAATATATATATATATATATATATATAATTATCTATTCTATATAAGAGTTATAGTAACTACCAAAATATAGAGGAAAAACAGCTAACTATTAAATACTCAAGAGCCTATTAAAAGTGTGATATCCCTGGAGTTAATAGGAATTCTTTTAATTATAAGCCCACAAAAGGATGTGTTGGCAATTTTACTTTTAGTGCCATGGTATAAGAAATCCACTTAAGGCATTTAATAATTAGGGTGGATGTGTTATAGAGAAGAAAAATAGTTATTTAAAATGATTTTAGTTTCTTGATTTAATTTCATAAAAATTATTTGTTTTTTAACCAAATGATATACAAACAATTATAAGTGGTAAAAATGATTATTAGAGAGATGAATCAACATTGAAAGGCATTTATTTTGTAAGGCTACCAGACTGCTTGTTTGATCCTCCAGCATGCATAAAGCCAAATACAGAGTAATACAAACATCTGTGACGCCAGTGCAATGGGATGTACATCCAGGAGTATAGGAAAGCTTGTGGTCAGATTGGCATTCACACAGCAGCAAAATAAGAGAGACCCTGTCTCAAAAAGTGGTGAATGACAGGCTAAACACCCTAAGGTTTTCCTCTGATCTTTACATGAAAGCTGTGGTGCCCACCTCCACCTAACATACACTATAAATATCCACACATACATACACACATAAAAAACAAAACCAAAAAACCCATGATGTTTGTAAAAATAGTTTTCCTCAATAACAAAGTATACCAACATTCCATATAAATTATGTAGTCAAGATTTATATCAATATAAATATCTTTAATTATCTTATATATATTTCTAACAAAATAACACATTCTATAAAAGTAATCACTAAGAAATGTCTCTTGGTGTGTGTGTGTGTGTGTGTGTGTGTTTTCACTCACAAAATTGAATACTGTACAAAAGTTTTGAAATTTTATATTGTTATATTGCTCAGGCTGGTTTCAATCTCTAGATCCTCATGCCTGAGCCTCCTTATGCTGGGATAAGAGATTTATGTCACTAAACCATACAGTGACCTATTTTATAGCTAATAATAATAAAATAATAAAGCTAATAATATTCTGTGGATATTTCCTATCTTGATAGTCTTTCTTCTATTATTTTAATGAAATAATAATAATAATATCTAATATAAATCTTAGTTTCCTTGATAATTTTCTTGTTTGAGGGTTGATTCACATTTTTTGGTATAGTTTTATTTTTATTTACTTACTGGAGAGAAAAAGCAGAGCGAGAGAGCAATAGACACAAAAAGAGAGAAAGAGAGAGAGACAGAGAGAGAGAGAAGGAGAGAGAACAGGCTTCCAGCCACTACAAATGAACTCCAGATGCATGCAACCCCTTATGCATCTGGCTTACGTGGGTTCTAGGGAATTGAGGTCCTTTGGCTTTGCAGACAAGTGCTTTAATCATTAAGCCAACTCTCCAGCCCCTTGATTCACTTTTTAACATGTTAAAATAAGCTATGTACTGATCTTGAGATAGTTATATTAATTTTTATTGTTTATATTCATGACATATCATACTATATTACATAAATATTATAGTCATTTGTATATAATTCTGTATTGTAAATTGAACATATTTCCCTTTACTCTGCTATCCTCTTCGTTCTCCCCATCTACTATTGTTTTTTCATCCCTTGAGATGATTTAATTTTTGTTTTCACGGCATATATGCATACATGATTTTATTTATCTACATAGAATCTAGGAATCACAAATGAAAGAAGAGCACATGATACTTGTTTTTCTGAGACTAGCTTAATTTTCTCATCATGAGTATTTCTAGTTGTATCCATTTTCCAGTAACATCATGCTTTATTGCTAAATAAAAGGCTCATTGTGTACATATACCACATTTTCCTTATCCATTCCTCTGTCTTGTACACCAATGTTTGTTTTACAACTTTTCTCTTGTGAATAGTGACACATTAAACTTTGATGTGCAAATATCTCTGTGATATGTTGAAATCGAGTCCTTCAAGGAAATACCCAAGAGTTGTATAACGGGGTTATATTATAGTTCTATTTTTAGTTTTGTAAGGATCTCTATACTGATTAAATAATGGTTTATATTCCCGCCAGAAGATTATAAGGTTCACATGTATAAGGTGTCTACAACATCTCTAGTATTAGAGTTTCTTAATGTCTGCCAGTCTGACTAAAGTGAGATGGAATCTCAGTGCAGTTTTCCTTTGCCTTCTGATGGCTAATGGTGTGGAACATCTTTTCATGAGTTTATCGTCTATTGATAGTATTTTATCTTTTGAAAACTGTCCATTTCATTAGCTATTTGTTGAATGGGATATTTAACTTCTTTGGCTTTTGGAGTTCTTGATTTTTAGGTATTTTTTTCTAGATAATTATCTAGATTTTCTAGATATTAATCCATTGTCAGATGTATAGTTAGGAAAGATTTTCTCCCATTCTGTGGCTTTCCTCTTGACTCAGTTAACTGAACCCTTTATTATTAAACAGATTTTTAATTTTATCAGGTTTATTTTCAGTTGTTGGCATTACTTCCTAAGTGATTGAAGGCCCATTTTGAAAGTACTTGACTATGCCTATATGTTGAGGCATTTTCTCTACCTTATTTTAATTTTATTTAATTTCTTTAAAAATTAAGAGTTTCATGTCTTAAATTAAGGTCTTACTCATTTGTTGTTGAGTTACATACACAGTGAGATAAAAATACTAGTTTCATTCTTCTACATGTCACCATTGGTTGAAGAGTTTAATTTTTCTCTCATATATATTTTGGACATCTTGAAACCATATATGATGATACATCCAGCATTATTCCTTTAGTCTGAATTGATGTTGGTACATAGTCTTTTGTGTTTCAAAATAGCTTTAGAATTTTGGTGATAAATATATTAAATCTGTAAACTACTTTCAATAGTATATTCATTTTCACAGTATTAATTCTTTCAATTTATCTTCTAGTGCCTTTTTAAACTTCTTTCATGAATGCTTTAGTTTTCAATGTATAGTTTTTCTTTTATTTCCTTGATTAAGTTTATTTCAGAATTTATTTATTTATTTATTTATTTATAGTTTTGGTTTTTCGAGGTAGGTTCTCACTCTAGACCTGGAATTCACTGTGTAGTCTCAGGGTGGCCTCAGATTCACAGAGATCATCCTACCTCTGCCTCCCGAGTGCTGGGATTAAAGGTGTGTGCCACCACGCCTGGCCACAATTTTATTTTTTGAGGCTGTTTGTTTGTTTTTGATATTTTTGTTTTTCAGGATAGGGTCTCACTCTATCTCAGGCTGACCTGGAATTCACTCGGTAGTCTCAAGGTGTTCTAGAACTCACAATGATCTTCCTACCTCTGCCTCCCAAGTGCTGAGATTACAGGTGCATGCCAACATGCCCAGCTTGAGGCATTTTAAAATATAATTGTTTCCCCAATTTCTTTCTCAGTACTTTTGTTATTGGTATGTAGGAAGGCTACTTATATTTGTTAGTATCCTGTCACTTTGATGAAAGTGTCTGTCACATCTATCAGATTTTCAATGGAGTCTTTAGGGTCTTCTATATCTAAAATCATATAATCTGCATATAAGGATACCTTGACTTCTTCATTTACTACTTTTATCCCTTTTTATTTCCTTCTCTTGCCTTATTTATATAGGTAAAACTTCAAGTACTATATTGAACAGAGTATAGGGTGTGGACCTCTTTATTCTTTTTTATAATTTGTTTTTATTTATATTATTCTAATTTTACATTCATAATGGTGACTCCATTATCCTTCTCCCTGTCCTCTCTCTTCCATAGGGACCCTCATCAATGGAGAATGTGGGTCATGTATTGTGGGGGTAGTCAAGAGTTATGGGAGATAGGCCAAGTCTCTGTGCATAATGACCCAACTTGTGGCTCTAACATTCTTTCTGCCCCTTCTTCCACGAATTTCCTGACCCACATTGGGGTCATTTTAGTTCTACTTCAGTGATGAGGTTTTGGGAGCCTCTGTGTCTCTGTATATCTGGCTTAGTAGGAGTTGGATATTCTCTGAGTTTATCTTCTTCAGCCTTTTTCTGTTGTTGTGATCCCCATGAATGCTGAACTCTTGCCCATTCCCTGCATTACTCTATGGTTTTAGCTGGGGCCCTGGTGAGGTGTGATTGGCTGATCCTCCCTTCAGGTTCATTGTCCATCTGAAAAAGATAAGCAAATTCTCCAATGGAGAGAAAAGTTAGTACTAGATATATGGGATGGCCGTAGATATCTTGGAGGGAATTTTATATGTATAGGCCCTCTTCTGGCCCACATTTGGTGGTACCTTGATTGGAGACTGTGCTCATTATTTGTACATGGTTTTGACTTATTTCCCAGTTCCAGCAATGAGTTCCATCCCACTGAGTGTATCTATTAGCCAAATCAAGAGCAGTTGGTTGCTCACCATGGCTGTATGCCACTACTGCACTTGTTTGAGCATTATGTCAGGTTGTTTCCTGCTGGGTATCTTAGACTGCAAGTTGTTTGGACTGATGTAGGCCATTTTCCCCCAGTTGCTCATGTAGCACCCTCTGTCTCTAGACTAGCTAACTGTCTGGGGACTGACCCTCTTCCAGATTCTGGCCAGGTCTCTCCATGTTTGGTCTCACATGTGTATACTGTCTTCGACAGTAGGGTCTTACCATTAACCTTTGGTGGGTCATCAAGAACTCTGACAGAAATCTGTCTTTTTTGGGAAACCTTGTAGGTGTGTTGGATCAACAGCTCATTGTGGAAGTTAACCTCGTGCTGGCACTGGGAGTTATAAGTCAGTGCCTAGGAAGGTGATGGGAGAAAAGATAGATAATATAAAAGCGAAAGTGAATTTAGAGAAGAGATGGAGAGAAAGAGAGAGAGAGTGAGAGAAGAGAGAGAGAAAAGCAGGAAAAGATTAAGGTTGGTCTTCATGATGTTCTCTCCAGTTTCCTGTGGTTCAGGTGTTCCCTCTGTGGGCCTGCTGAAGGTCAATGTTTTAGCCTATTGTTCAGAATAAAGAGTTTTATAGTATCAATTCCTTTTGCATCCCTATTTGTATCCCCCACCCTTGTCCTCCTTCCCACCCTCTTGTGGTCCCTCCTGCCCTTACCCTCCCTCCATCCCACCCTCTCTATTGTCTGGTCCTCAGAGTGCTTATTAGGCTTGGCAGCCTCTTGGGTAGATTCAGGTTAGGAGCGACAGATAAACGAGACCATGCGACAATTTTATTTTTGTGATTGGGTGAGCTCACTGAGGATGATCTGTTTTCATACAAATATTTTTGTTCCCCCTTCTTTATTCCTCCTGCCATGTGTCCTTCCTCCATTTTATCTTTGTTCTTTTTGTCTCCTCTTCTTTTCATCAACTCTTGTCCCTCTCTGTGATTACCTATGTAGAATGATTATTTTTAGATTTTTCTTATTTCTGTGGAAAGATTTGCAATTTTCAAGACGCAGTAGATTGTAGTAGGGTTAAGGTATTTGTTCCTCTTGTAGACTAGTATTAGGTGCACCAGGCTCCATTCTTTGTGCTCCACCCAATGTGGGATACTGTCTGCTACAACAATCAGTGTTATATACTATAGGTCTGCTATAAAAACACAGTGATAGTCAAATAATAATCACTCCTTAAGTTCCAAATGTATTAGGAAGTAAAAGTACACTGACAATAATACAAACTAGCAGCTAATATTGGGTTTATAAAGAAAAAGTACAGATGAGATAAGCCAATGGAAGAAGGAATTGTCAGGACAAGTGGAGGGGAGGTAAGGCAGTTTTGTCTAAGTATAAAATGAGAAGAGAGATAACCTAAAGTAATCCCAACTTTCTGATGGCTAAGACATAGAACCCTGCAAACCAAGGTGTACTGGTTTGAATGGATGCCCCACAATTGATTCAAGAGTTGATTAAAGCTTGTAATTTAGATCTCCAGCTGCCTGGCTGGAGTAGGTTTCACTGTGGGCAGATCCTAGAGTCCAGCTCTAAGGTGTGGGGGCAGATCTTGAATTTTGAGTTCTTTTTAAAGATATGCAAAGTGCTTGAGTTTTGCCTGGGGTCCCTGGAGTGTGCTTGGTATTTACTTTTCTCTCTCTTGGCATGGACCTGTGAAAGAAAACCAGCTTCTTCCACCATTGTGGAGCTTCCCCTTTATCTGTCAGCTTCAAGAAATCCTTTCCTCCATAGCTGGGCCTGTTTTAGAAGTTCATCCCAGCAATGTTGTAGCTGACTATGACACAGGGTGACCTATTTTGGGGGATAGTTTACCAAAAGGAAAATGAATAATTAAAAAATAGGGAACAACAGAAGAAGAAGGAGGACAAGGAGGAAGAGGAGTAAGAATAGGAGAAAGAAGAGAAGGAAGGGGAGAAGGAGAGGAAGAAGAAGAAGAAGGAGGAGGAGGAGGAGGAGGAGGAGAAGAAGAAGAAGGAGAAGAAGAAGAAGAAGAAGAAGAAAGGGAGAGAGACAGACAGAGAGAACAGAGTAGGACACACAGAGCTAGCCTGGGGAATTGACATTGGACATATTTAAAGGGGAGAGCTACAGGTGATACTTCAGCCTCATTTCTCACACTGTTCCTTCCTACTCATACACCTGGGTAGTGCTTTGCGAGGTTGGTGGTCCCTTTTGGGTCATGTCACAATTGCTGGTCACAGCTCTATGCAGTCCTTTAGGCATCCAGCCATTAATACAGGCACCACCAGTGTCAGGCATGCACTTGGAAATCCTGTTTGTTTCCCTGCAGTCTCTGGCTATGACTCAGTTTCCACTTTGCTGAATATGAGTGGGCTGGAGAGGTGGCTCATAGGTTAAGGCACTGGCCTGCAAAGCATAATGACCCAGGTTTTCAATTTCCCAGTACTCATGTAAAGTCAGATACACAAGGTAGCACGCACATCCAGAGTTCATTTGCAGTGGTTAGAGGCCCTGGCACACCCATTTTCTCTGTCTGCTTGCAAATAAATAAAAATATTAAAAATATTATTAGTGGGGCTAGAGTGATAGCTCAGTGGTTAAAGGCACTTGCTTGTAAAACATGATAGCTTGGGATCAATTCCCTAGGATCCATCTAAAGCCAGATGCATAAAGTGGTACATGTGTCTGGAGTTTATTTGAAATAGCACTTATGCCCTGGTGTGCCCATTCTCATATTCTATCTCTCTTTCTCTCTCTCTCCTTATCTCTATCTCTCCTTGTAAACAAATAAATAAACTTTTGAAAGTAAATTACTAGATCATAGAGTGCCAATTCTCTGAGACTTTCTGTATTATGTATGGCTCTGGTTACTTGTTCTCAATAGGTAAGGCCATTCCCTCCAGAAAAGACTCTGGATTCCTCCCTCCATTCTTCTTTGTAAAGTTTCCTATTTTATTTTGCTGTTATACTTGAGATTTTTGCCTCTCATATACCTCTTCTGACAGCTGTTATGCAACCTTCCCCTGTTTATTCCATGGAGATTCTAGAAGACCATGCCTGAACGTGTGTTGTCTGCCATCTTCCGACAGAACTGAGAATTCTTGAGTTATATATTCTTGAAATCTGATTGCAGTTTTTCTAAGACTTAATGTTTTTATAGACTCCTTTCTTTCTGCTTTCCTTCTTCATTTTTCCAAAGGAGTTGGATATTTCTAGTTTGTTTCTAAGGAATCTTTTACATAATTGTTACCAATTTCAGTTTCTCATTACAGTCACTTGAGCAGGCTTGACAATTATTATTTTTATTTTTTAGTTTTCACATGTAATATCTTGATAGCTTTAACTTTATAAACTCTGTAATAAGTTGTTTTATTTACACATTTTATTTTTTGTGTGTGATCATTTCTTTATAATACATTCTTAGAAGTGAAATTGTTGAATCAAATATCATTTTAATTTTCCGTAACTATGCATTTTACATCTCTTTTTCAAATTATTGTGTGGGAAAAGAGCTATGATGGATAATCTTGATTAACTTGATTAGACTGAGAGACACCTCTAAAAATAGAAATATCTACCTTGTGTGCATTGGTGATGACACTTCCAGAGAGAAAGAAAGAGAGAAGACCACCCTGAATGTGGGTAGTACCATTTAGTAGGCTGGAGGTCTGAATGCAATTAAAGAGCTTCCTCTCTGCTTCCTGGCCCGCAAAGTTAGCAACTTTGCCCCTTCACATCCTACGTTATTGTCTTCCTCACTACAAACTGAAAAGAATGGAATTGGTTGACTTTGAACTGAAATCTTTAGCTAAATAAATCTTATCTGCTGTTATTTGTCTCAGGCAATTGTCACAGCAATGAACAGTCCAACACATAAACTAGTGTATATTTCATATTTTGACTCTCCTGTTTCCCTAAATTCTATTGCAGTTTTTTATCTGAATAAAAACTTCTTGTAAATATAAATATGTGTTCAGCATTTGATTTTTTTATACTGAGGATTGAACCTAGGACCTCACAGTTGCTAGCTAGTAGCTATGCAAGTAACCTACCACTGAATTGAATTCACTGTCCTTGGGTTTTACTTTACATTTTGATACAGTATATTACTAAGTTGTACAAGGTGGCTTTGAGTTTTCCTTTTTTTTTTTTTAACTTTTGCTTTTCATGAAGAGACTCTTAAGATTTATAACAGCTAGGCATGGTGGCACACAATTTTTTTTTATTTGAGAGAGATAGAGAGAGAATGGGTGCACCAGCGGCCTCTCAGCTGCTATGAACTCCAGGCACATGTGCCCCCTTGTGGGCAAGTGTAGCATTGCGCCCTTGCATCACTTTTGCATCTGGCTAAATGTGGGACCTGGAGATTGGAACCAGCATTCTCTAGGCTTGGCAGGCAGGTGCCTTAACCACCAAGTGGCTTTGAGTTTTCTTTGTAGGCCAATCAGACCTTGAACTTAGAATCCTCTCTCTTTAAACCTCATAGTAGAACTTCGGAACACTTAGCTTCACAGTGCTATGGAGGCCATTGGTCATTAACTTTCACATATCTTTGTAATTACAATGGTCAAAAGATAAATCCTAAAACATCAATCACTGTAAGAATATTTGATTTTACTTTTTGAAGATATCTTGTGATGTAGTCAAAGTTATCTTGTAACTTGTGATGTAGCACAGATTGATCTCAAATTCCCAATGATCTTTCTGCTTCAAACTCTCCATATAACCACACCCAGCTAAAGTTTCGTTTTTGTGCTTCACAGTAGACTATATAAAGTTGAGGATTTATTTCTAAAATAAGAAATATGTTAGAACATCATCACAGAAGGCAATTAAAATCTATTTAGTGCAAGGGAATTAATTCAAATATATTCATAGAGGAAATAACTGTACACACACATACATACACACAGACACAGACACAGACACAGACACACACACACACACACACACACACACCCCAAAGGTTTATACTGTTGACTAGTTTTCCCAGTTTGAGAACCCCTGGAGATTACATCCAAGATTCTTAGTTTTAGGAATATTGGTTTATTTAATTAGTTTTAATTGCTAGATGAGAATATTCAATAGATTATCTTTGTTGTCCTAGTGATTCTATTTACTGATACCAGTTAGAACAAAATAAATAATTTTGGAGCCGGAGAGTTGGCTCAATGGGTAAAATTCTTGCTACACAAGCATGAGTGCCTGAGTTCAGATCTCCAGCACCCACATAAAAGCCAGACAGTATAGCTGGTGTCTGTCATTCCCTCATGTCTACAAGTGAGGCAGAGACAACACAATTATAATTTTTATTCAGTTTCAGTACTTTTTCTTAGCATTGACTACTTATAAAGCAGCTAGTCTATTATATAGAGCAGTATAAAATGTTCATGGACCAGTTAGGTTCTAAGTATTAGGTAGGAGTTTTATTTTAGGAAACATTTATTTTGCTTACAAAATATGTATAAATATAAACACACACATATATCTATACACATATAGGCTAAATGTATATCAAGCTGAAAAACTAATGACTCACACTATTTGTTGAACTACATCTATACATGTGAAGTTTTTCTCAGGATTAAAGAAGTAGCTGATTAATTTTTCAGAATCATAGTTACACACAGTCATCAAGTTTAATAGATTTGAAAAATGTACTAGGGCTGGAGAGATGGCTTAGCACTTAAAGGTGCTTGCTTGCAAAACCTGCTGTTGCAGATTAAATTCCTTAGTATTCATGTAAAGCCAGATGCACAAAGTGGTGCATGTATCTGAGTTCATGTGCAGTGGCAGGAGGCCTTGGCATGTCTATTCTCTCTCTCTCTCTCTCTTTGTGTGTGTCTCCACCTCCCATCTCTCAAGTGAATAAAAAATATTTTTAAAAGTTCTATTTGGACACAGATTAATATAATGAGACATCCAGTGATAAAGTTTAAAAATCTGTAGTACAATTTGTAGTAGAATACCTTAAGAAAACTTAAATAATTTATAAAGCATAGTATATACCCAACATATCAAGAAAGATTTAAAAACACTGCAACTACACTGTTAAATGTAGATCTCTAGCTACATATGGTATCCGCTTACTCAGTTATTTAACTTAATTGGATAACTTGAAACTTAAATATCTTCCAATGTCATTTTCAGTCTTATGCATGTAAAAAATAACCCTCAAATTTGTACCCTAGTTAAAAAGATTTCCACAGTTGATTCTGGTTTCTTGCATTTGGCTACAGTTTCAGTAGGAAATGCCCCTACAGGCTCATATACTATTTTGGGAAGTACATCAAACTTTAGCAGATAGATTTTATCGGGATGAAGTAAGTTATAATATATACTGTGTCTTAGGTGTGTCTATCATCTATCTATCTGTCTATCTACCATCTAGCTACCTAGTTTCCTGTGCACTGTGAGGTGAGTTGTTTTCTTCCATCACATGGTGTCTGTCTTGATATTCAGTCTCACATATGGCCCACAGCCATGGAACCCGGTGACCAATGACAGCAACTTCTTTTCTGAAACTGTGAGCCGAAGTAAACCTTTCCTCCCTCAACTTGTTATCCTTGTATTTGTTACAGCAAGAAAAAAATCCAGCAGGCCTTTGATTTCTTCATTTTGTTTTTTAGCCCAGCAATGAGGCAATAAAGAAGGTATAAAATAATGTCGTACTTGCATATCCTTGAAATCGGAGACTATTCTTTGCCTGGCTCTCAGCAATCTCACATTTTAGCACTTTCTCATATGTTCTGCTACTTGGATTAACAACTTTTCTTAGGGCTTCTTGCTTTTAATGGAATTCTCACTTCACTTATCACTTCTACTAGAAAATTTTGCCCCTTTCTTCTCACCTCAGTTGCTACCTGTGGCCTCCTGTGTGCTCAATCCAGACTGTTTTCTCTGTCTTCTGCCCCACTTCTGCAGTCTAATCATACCCATGAGACATTGCTGCCTAGACAGCAGTGCCACATTTTCTCTTTACTTTAAAGCAAAAGTTTGAATCTTCCACATTTGTTGAACTTAAAAATCTCTAACTTTAAAGACTCTGTTAAGTAAGAACTTGTTATTGAATGGTGTCAACTTTAAAATACTAAGTCTTAATAGTCTTTGCAATGGAAGCCATATTTTAAAAAGTATGAACACACTGGTACTAGAACTGAATGACAATGTTGTGACAACTCTCACAGATGCCTTGACATCAGGTAGACACATGATACCTCTGTTTATTTTGCTGTAACATGGAATAGCAGCCCTAACTATCCTAATGAAATGCTAAGAAGGAAAACACTTAGAAAAGCAAATGGGCTACACAAATTTAAGGGATGACTGTGCATCTCGTTTACATTTCTGGGGTGGAATGGCAGGCTAGTGCATTGGCATTAATATATTAAAAGTTGGCAACTGAGATCAGAGAGCTGAGATAAATAAGGCCCTAAGCTTCTTTGGAGTGGCAATTTACAGAAAATGATGAATGTTGTCAAGACAATTGTATTTGGAAGAGGACCAGAGAAATGATTGGAAAATGTGGTTCTGAGTTGCTGAGGCACTGAAATAGAAGGACTTTCAAAAGCATCTAATGTAATATACAGTCCTGTGATTTAGCAAGATAATGAGCGAGTCCATTAGTGTTCACACTTAGGATAGAAAGCAAAGTCTCCCCTGACTTATTTCTGCAGAAAGGGAATATTGTAGTCCCTTAGAAAACTTGGAAAAACCCCTGTTTTCTCTAGTTTTGTGTTAGTAATTACTAACAAAAAATTACATAAGCAATACATAGATTTAGTGATGAGTAATAAGGAAAATGAGACAAGAAGGGGCAGTAGGACATGTCTGAGTTTAGGAACTCACTTTGGATAGAATTCTAGGAAGGACTCAATGAAGATTCTGAGCATAGGCCTTAGACGTCCAAACCCATGGTGACACAGGTGAATGCAGCAACAATAGTTATCATTTAGCCCCACAGGATTGTAAATAAATCAAAAATATTTTCACAATGTCACTGACTGGAAAAAAAAAAAAAAGATCCCCTTCCATTAAGTAGAGTCAACTTGAACATACATTTTTAAAAACAGGTTCACCAATAAAGCAGCACTCTTGCTCATTTCCCCTATAACTCAGTGTCTTCATCTGTGCCCTTTTGTGGTATGATGTTCTCTCCTCAGGATATGCATCCATCTGAAAGAGAGAAGCAGATTCTCCAATGGAGAGTGAGGTCAGTGCAAGATACATGGAAACCATTATTATTTTAGAGAGAGTTTAATAGGTGGAGGCCCTCTTGTATCCCACTATTGGTGGGAGCTTGATATTGGAGAGCGGGCTTGTTTTTGGATATGGTTCTGACTTGTTTCCTGTTTCCAGATATGGGTTCCATTCCACTGAGTGGATCCGTTAGCCAAATCTAGAGCAGTTGGTAACCCACCATGGCTGTGTGCCACTACTGGACTTGTGTGAGCATCACATCAGATTGTTTACTGCTGAGTAGCTTAGACCATGAGTTGCTTAGACAGATGATGGTCATTTTCCCCCAGTCACTTATTTAGTGCCTTCTGGAACTAGACAAGCTAACTGTCTGGGGACTGACTCTCTTCTATATTTCACCAGGTCTCTCCATGTTCCATCTGAACAGCATATGGTATCTTCAGCAGTAGGGTCTTATCAATAACCTTTGGTGGGTCATCAAGTACTCTGACAGAAATCTGTCTTTTTTTGGAAAACCTTGTAAGTCTCATTGATCAACAGGTCATTGTGGATGTTAACCACATGATGGTATTGGGAGTTATAGGTCAGTGCCAAGGGAAAAGAAGGAAGAAAAAATATAGGCAATATGAAAGAGAAAGAGAGAAGAGAGAGAAGAGGGAGTGATACAGAGAGGAACAGGAGAAGATTGAGGTTAGTCTTCATCCTACTCTCTCCCAGCCCTTGTGATTTGGGTGTTCTCTCCAAGCACCTGATGCAAATGGAGATGTAAGAATCATACAATAAACTTAATTTGATTTGAACATTAACTTATCAGCATAAAATACATTGATTTTATCATGACAGATGTTAACAATGAAACTCAGCGTATCTTTCAGCTCACATATGTTTAGAAAAGGTTCTGGAGTGCTGGTCTAGTGGAATCTCCAGCAAAAGCATAGTACTCTTAAGTTGTACTAAGAGCTTAGTTAACTATGAATGCTGATCAGATTCATAAGATATTGATTTTATCTTGCCTTATGTTGCAGTCAGTTTTGCATTCCTGGCAGGAAACACCCTACCAAGACCAGCTTGTTGGAGGAAAGGATTTATTTTGGCTTATAGACATGAGGGGAAGCTCCATGATGGCAGGGGGAAATGATGGCATGAGCAAATGGCCAATATCAGGTGGACAACAGCAGCAGGAGAGTATGTCAAACACTGGAAAGGGGAAGCTGGCTCTAATATTCTTAAGTGTGCCCCCAACAATTAATTCATCAGCTCCAGGAGGCTTCAATTCTTAAACTGTTGCCAGCTGACGACCTAGCATTCAAAACACATAAGTTTATGAGGGACACCTTAATCAAACAACTACACCTTGCTTCTATCATCAGATTTTATATAAAAATTCATGTTATCATTATTATAAAATTATATAAAGTATATAATTATATGACAATAAAGTTACACAAATGCAATGTAATTATGAAAGCATTATATGATCACTACTACTACATATTGATAACTGATTCAGTGCTTAATTCACAAAACCCATTGAACAATATCACTTATTTTAAGGCTCTGTTGCATAAATAGTTCAACAGAGACTTCCTGACACATATTAATTTATTTTTTATCATTGAAATAAACAGTGACTTAACTGGAGTTATTTGTTAAGTGAGGCATCCAAATACTTTTTACTATAGTATAATTTAGATGCATTTGTTTTTGTTGCACTAAGAACACACATAGAAATCTGATTATGGTTATCATTTACTCTCTCTTGTTCTTGTCACAAGTAAATTGCACCATTCCGTTTTGGTTTCTCCTTTGTTTCACAGCTAAAAACAATGACACATACATTTTTTTAAGATAGTAGCCATTGAATTTCACATTGTTGCCTCAAGGCATAAATATTTTCCTAGTATATCATTGGGTGAATATTCTGTGGAGCAGCTGCTAATGTTTAAAATATAAATGATATATGCATGTCACCTTGTTTTCTCTCTTTGTGTATACGTTCCCCAATGATTTTAGCCTATGATGACTGAATATTTAACACCAAGAAGCACTGGAGTTAATCTACTGAACTTCTAAATCATTTATAGCTATGACTTGACATCTATATGTAAATTTCTGAGAGAAATAATTCAGTGTGGAAACTTCAGTAGGCATCCATATTGTATTACAGAGTTGATATATATGGGATCAGTTTCATAAATGATATAGACTCATAAGTATTGAAATAGAAGATATTTCAGACAATGTGGAAAGATAAGATACTAATGTTTTGGGAACTCTCACTATAGAGTTGATGACAATACACTTTATAGTGCTTCACTAAAACTTCATAGTGACTCAGTGAAAGCATTCTTGTCAAGATAAGGAGTTTGAGGCTATAACATGATTAAGACATTGATCATGAAAAAGTTGGAGATCTGATATTCAGCCCCACTTTGTCTTACATATCATTCTGCCTCAATTCTCATTTTGTAATTGAGGAAAATCAAACTATCTAATGAATATCAGGTAGGTGAGATATGACAGTGTTTGAGTTAAATCTCTTGGGCTTTCCAGACTCTCCTTTTGTCATTGCCAGTAGTTTTTTAATTCCTGGAAAGTTGATAGTTCACAGTATTTAGAATTATATATCATTGTGAAATTATAGGAAATTTCATAAGTTGATTTTGTCTTGGCAAAATTGGCAGAGGATTTAAAAACCACATGAGGCTTTTGAACAAGTTAACTTTTTAAAGTACAACCTTTATTTTTTGGGTGTGTAGCTTTTTGTTCATTGACTTTCAAGTAAGACTTGTACCACATTGGCAAGGCCTACTGCTGCAATACTTTAGAGGACAAAGTAAGACTGAATAGCACTGTAATAAGTAAAGCAGACATCAAAGAAGAGATCAGTGTTAACTTGAGATCATAGTCAAAACTGGTGGAATATTTTCAGCTTTTTGTAGAGAATTTATTTATTCAATTCAAAATTATATAGTGAATGTCAGCCACATTTCAGATGTTATAAATATCTAGGAATATAAAACAGAATGAAATAAAATCTCTGAATTTAAGATGTCTAGTCATACTGGAAAGCAGACAAGTAAATTCTGTTCCTGGTAAAATGCAAAGTAAGCATAGCAAACCTCATCTCTTGATGCTGGATGGAAATGCAAGGAGCAATAGAAGATTGTAAACAACAAATCCATGGGTAAACATGGGGTGTCTGAACTGGTGGTAGTAAGAGGATCCACAGGTTTACAGACTCCAGGGGAAGCTCCATTATAGCAGGGGAAAACAATAGCATGAGCAGAGGGTGGATATCACTGGACTACATTAGGTGGAAAACAGGAACAGGAGAGTGTGCCAAACACTGGCAAGAGGAAGCTGTCTATAACACCCATAAGCCCTCCCCCAACAATACACTCTCTCCAGGAGGCTTTAGTTCCCAAATTGCCATCAGCTGGGGACCTCGCATTCAGAACACCTAAGTTTATGGGGAACACTTGAACCAAACCACCACAATGGTGAAGTGCTGGATTAGTCTTGAGCAATGTTTAGACACAGCAGTATAAGCTCAAAGACAAAGATAATGAGATTTAGGATTGTAGCAAATTCAAAAGAAAAAATATACTACAAGTAGAGAGTACAAATACTAAGTGAATAAGTTGTTGTAGAAGGATAAAAAATTTAAATAAACTTAAAAACACAATAAAATAAAGTAAAATATTATTAATACAAGAAAAGGAGTTGATCATATAAAAACAGTTATTAGGCTCATTTCTTTTTCCCTCTCTCTTTTGTGTGTGTGTGTGTAATATGTGTGTGGTGTGTACATGCATATATGCGGATGGATGTGCCCCATAGATGTGTGTGCAAAGGTCAGACGTCCTTCTCTTATCCCTCATCCATGTATTTTGGACTGTTTCACAACCCAGAGATGCTTTCATTAATGAGCTTCAGTGATTCTCTGGTCTCTGCCCTTCCTAGGGGCTACACATATGCATAATCCAACTTATTACATGGGGACTAGGGAGTTGAACTTGGCAGCCTCTGACCTAAGTAGCCCTTATGCTTAAGTGGCAAGCACTTTTAACCACTGAGCCAACTCCCCAGCCCTTGTTTAGCTTTCTTAAGTAAATATTTGAAATGAAGTCAATAAGAGAGATTAATAATAGAAGAGAACATCTGAGAAAAGTAGATCATGTCACTGAAAGCATATAAGAATTCTTATAGGAGGAATCAAGAATGAATAATGCATAGTGTGTGTGTGTAAGTGTAAAAGAGATGGCTCATAGAAACTCTCTGTCCAAAGGTTTCAGAAAACTAAAAAAATAAATGTAGAGATCATTTTAAGAAAGTATTGGAGGTAGTTGTCTTAGAAGAATTAACAACAATTATTAAACCAAGAATAACATATACAAATTATCATAAACCTAAAGATTCACACTAAGTCACATTATGAAAAATTAAGAATAGAAAGGGACAAATGCTTGTAAAAAATTCTGATAGTAAAATCAGGTCAAATTGATAGAAACAGGAATCAAATTGATATTGATTTGTTAATAGTAAAACAGTTAAACAATTTCAAAGTTCTGAGGAAAAAAAGTTGGGGCAGAGATAAAGAAGTTAAAACATAAGTTTGTAATCCATTTCTATTCCTATAGGTGACATGATTTTTGGGGACAGAAGCAGCTGGCTTATTCCAATGTCCATGTAAACATGGTGATGACTGATAAACATAATGTCTTACATTTGTATTAGCACATCTTCACAGTCCACTTTTCAGGATGTGTTTAGGTTAGAATTGCTTATGATAAATAAACCTATGACTCATGGAGACATGGCCCACTAATAAATGTCATGGAAGCAACATGACTGTTTTTCCATTTTTAATTTTTTTTTTTTTTGAGAGAGAGAATGGGTACGCCAGGACCTTCAGCCTACTGCAAATGAACTCCAGATGCATGCACCCCAGCTTGTGGTGCCTGTGCAACATTATGCACTTGCATCACTGTGTCTGGCTACATGGGACTTGGAGATTTGAACATGAGTTCTTAGGCTTTGCAGGCAAGCATCTTAACCACTAAGCCATCTTTCCATCCAACAACTGTTTTATAAAGCCTATGGCAGGGGAGGTCATGAGCCTTAGTGTATAAAGTCTGCTCTTGTCTGGCTAAATGTATATGTTATGAACAACAAACTGCCCTGTAAGCACTAAACTTACTGTTCATATTCATATATTAATGCTACTCTCACTTTTGTTTAGAGAAGCTTCTCTTTTCAGATGGGTTGACCCAAAAGGCAACACAGTGTTGAAAAGAAGTGACAGATTAGTGTCCAGCACTGAAACATCTCAATCACACCCTCCAAGGCTCAAGGTCTATTGTGGAAGAGGTGGTGGAAAGAATGTAAGAGCCAAAGGAAGGGTACCACTCCTTACAATGCAACTGTCAAGACAGAAATTGGCCTTGATATGCATGACCTCACAGTGCCTAGCAATACCTTCATGAGACCCTCCTAATAGGAAAAAAAAAAAAGATGACATCCAAAGAAAAGACAGACTAATGGAGAGAGGGAGGGGATATGATGGAGAGTGGAGTTGTGAAGGGGAAAGTGGGGGAGGGGAGGGAATTATCATGGTTTATTTTTGTTAAGTATAGAAGTTTTCAATAAAAAATTTAAAAAATATTTTGAAACCTAAACCTGTAGGAGATAAATCAGGAACTTTAGATAGGGGGATCATGTATTAATTTAGTAGGAACATTCTAATAAAAGAAGAATCAGTTTATAGAGCTGCATGGGATGAAATAGATTTCTGAGTCATTTATGTATTTTTATTGCTTCTATCCTTGAAATTAGTAGCAAGTCTCAATACTGGATAATAGCTTAGAGTCATGTAAATCTGAGGTAACCTCTAACTTTTCTGTTAGTATATAACTTCAAATTTTATGTATAAAGGCATAAAAGGAAATATTCTTAATCTATCTTATAAAGTCTAAGATATATACACACACACACATACACATATAAAACACTGTTAAATGGGAAAATGTTAGAAGAATTTTGGTTAAAATTAGAACTGAAAATAAGACAAGGGGGTGGAAGTTACAATCACCAAATAGGCTTAGCAATATATGGAAGCAACTGGCATGAGTACAACTAACTTTACCCATTCCAAATCTTAAACAAAAAGTAGTTATTAGAGTTTATTAGAGGACAGATGTAAAATATTAAAGATAAAGCAATTTTGTATATAAACATTAGTGAAAGTAGCCAGAAGGCATCATTTTAATAGGAAGCATTTACTATAACACTACAAAACTAAATAGACTATAACAAATCCATCAAAAATACATAAATATTTTAAAATAATGCATTAAGAAAATTTAAATCACTAATAAATAAGCAAATACGTTGTTCAAGAGTAAATGTTAATTTTTTCAAATTGATCTGTATATACAATGACATTTGTAAACATCTTATAGGATATTTTTCTTTTCTTTTTTTTTTTTTTTTTTGGTTTTTTGAGGTAGGGTTTCATTCTAGTCCAGGCTGACCCTGAACTCACCATGTAGTCGCAGGGTGGCCTTGAACTCATGGTGATCCTCCTACCTCTGCCTCCCAAGTGCTGGGATTAAAGGTGTGTGCCACCATGCCCAGCCTCTTTTTCTTGTTTAAAATTTTTTATTTATTTGCAAGCAGAGAGAGAGAGATAGAAGAGAGACAGACAGAGAGAGAATGGGCATGCCACTGCAAATGAACTCCAGATGCATGTGCCCCTTGTGCAAGTGGCTTACATGGGTCCTGGAGAATTGAACTGGGATCCTTTGGCTTCACAGTCAAATGCCTTAACCGCCAAGCCATTTCTCCAGCCCTCTTACAGGATATTTTTGATGCTTCATAAACTAATTAATTTTTTCATTGAAAAATACATGTCTTATGTATTCAGAGTATTATAATTAAAAGTAAAGAGGGGTAATGCCAGCAGAGGATCCCTTTGGAAGAAGGAGGACAGGGAGGAGGATAATGGAGTCACCATTATGAATGTAAAATCAGAATAATATAAATAAAAAATAAATTATAATATAAAAAAGACATTTGATAAAGTTATACCAATGAAGACAATATGCTACTGGCCTTGGTATTTATAAATTGACTAAGTATGAAAACTATCCTAAATGGAGATACATATGTTCATAAAATCTCAATATATAAAAGTTGTGGTAAACAAGTGAATGGAGAAAGGGAGATAGTCCATGAGTTGGTGATGCGTATAGAAAAAAGTTGGATCTTCTTCTACTACCATGTTCAAAGTATCAATTTCAGGTAAATTAACAGTTTAAATATCACAAGCAAGCCTTTAAGATCGTCAGAACATATACTTGAATATAACCAGGTGTAACAAATGATTTTTAGGATAACAAAACAGCTAACCATAACTAAAAGGTAATGAATTTGACTTTAACATATAAGCATTTTTGTTCATCAAGCCATTTTAAGAAAGTACAAAACTGAGGTAACTATATTATTTGCCCATAGCACTACACAGCATCAGTGTATGATTTATTTCATAAATAGATTACGTATATTAATAAATGCCAAATAATTTGAAAGAAAAACTGTCATGCTGTTAACATGTTGGGAGTTATATGTGGAAATAAATATGAGAAGAAATGGTCTAGTTCATTAGTAATCAGCTGTAGTAGACAGCTTCAGGTCACTGAAATGAACTTCCAGACCAGGCACAGTTATGGAGGAAGGAATATTTACTGAAGCTTATAGATTCAGGAGAAGTTCCATAATGGCAGAAGAAGCTGGTCTGCTTTCATAGGTCCAAGCAGAGGCGAGAGAGAGAGAGGGAGATGCCACAAGCCAAATCCCAAAACCATACCAAAAGCAAGCACATTTCAGGACCTCCAGGCACTTTGCATATGTTTTTTAAAAATTAGATATGGAAATATTTAGTATGTAAACAACACATGTTGGTATCATCCTTTCCCACCTCCTTGCCACTTTTCTGATGAGGCCTTCCTCGTTTGGGATGCAGGTCAACCCTATGGGGATTTTGGGTCATGAATTATGGGGTTTGGGGAGAGGCAATGTCTCTGTGCAAAATGTCCCAACTTGTGGCTCTATCAAACTTTCCACCTCCTCTTTCGCAAAATTCTGTGAGCCATGCTGAGAACATTTAAAGTCTACTTCAGTGATGGGCACTCAGGAGCCTCTGGATCTCTGGTTTGGTAGATGTTCAGTGTCCTCAGTTTGTATCTCCTTTACCTTTGTGCTGATATCAGATTCACTAAGAAAGCTGCACACTTGCTCATTTCCCCAATTCCTCTGTGGCTTCAGCTGGGGCTGGGTGGAGTGCACTGGGTCCTTTATCTCCTCAGATCCAGCTCCTGTCTGACAAAGAGAAGCAGAGAAGCAGATTCTCCAATGGAGATGAAGTCAGCACTGGTTAAGTGGATTAACCATTATTAATTTAGAGAGAATTAAAAGTATGTAGATCCTCTTATAGTCTAAGGTTAGTGGGAGCTTAACAATGGAACACAGAGTTATTATCTGGATATGATTCTGACTTGTTTCCAAGTTCCAGATATGTTTTCCTTTCCACTGAGCAGATCTGTTTGCCAATCCAAGAGCAATTGGTTATCCGCTATGGCTGTGTGCCCACTTTGCATATCTTTAGATTGGAATTTCAAATCTACCACCACACCTTAGGGCTGGACCCTAATATCTGCCCAGTGACACCTCCACTACTCAGGCGGCTGCAGATCTAAATTACAAACTAGTAAAACACTGAATATATTTGGGGCCATCTATTCAAACTTCCACATCAGGTAAAAGTAAATCATGGGGCTTTGGAGAGATGGCTTAGCAGTTAAGGCACCTGCCTCCTAAGCCTAAGAACGCCTGTTCCAATCTCCAGGTCCCATGTTTAGCCAGATGCAAAGTGATGCAAGGGTGCAATGCCGCACTTGACCACAAGGGGGCGCATGCATCTAGATTTCATTTGCAGCAGCTGAGTGGCTGTTGGCACACCCATCTCTATCTGTCTTCCTCTCCCTCTCTCTCTGTCTCTCTCTGTGTCTCTCTCAAAAAAAAAAAAAAAAAAAGTAAATCATGATTAGGAAGAAGTGCTTGGGATCGAGGTCAGTGGTCCAGGACTTGCATAGCATGTGTGAGGCTTTGGGTTTGAGCTCCAGCAGTGAGGTGAAAGAAAAGGTTAGGATGAAATAACATTTAAATTCATTTTATTGTGAAAGAAATTGAAAATACTGACATTGCCAACTGGACATTTTGTTAAGCAGATTTCCTACAGTGTTGGTGGGATTATGAGTTAACATAGAAATTAGATTGTCATTACATTGCAAAATGTTTCATTTGCTTATCCTGAAATTTCCAGTGGCATGTATATACTCAGAGAAACTTCTTTCACACTTTCTATAGGAAAAATTGATACACATTGCATGTTCAAAATAGTTAAAAGCCTAGAAATAACTTAGGTATCCACTTATAGATGAATGGATTGTATTATGTGCAATCAAGGGATTTTTTATAGTATCCAAAATGATAAAACTAACTGTAAGTAAAAATATTGATCAACTTTAGAAATGTCATGTTGAGAGAAAAGGGGTATTGTAAAATATCATATAATAAACTTCATAAATGTCATAGAATAAACTTTTACAAAGTTAAAAAATCTAAATCTAAACTATAAACTTTTTGTCAGAATATGTGTGTATCCAGCAAAATTTCATAAATACTTGTACATTCCTGTGTATGCCCACATATACATAAAATTAAATGAATATATGCACATAGATGAAAATATTTATATAGCAATATCACATATATTCATATGTACTTAGATATTAAGTATTAAAACATGTACAGTTCAAGATGGTAGGGAGGATGATATTCAGTGGTAGTGATGTTCAGTGAATAGTCTTCAAGGTAGATATAAATTAATATAATTTTCTAAGTTTTATTTGAAATGGTGGTTTTGCTCCTGTGTGATTGTGCACACCTGGAATCCCAGCATAGACAGGAGAACTTAGTTCCATAGAAATATCTTGTTTAGGGCTAGAGAGACAAATCAGAAGTTATGGCACTTGCTTGCATAGCCTAAGGACTATTCCCCAGTGTCCACATAAAGCCAGATACACAAAGTGGTGCATGTGGCTGGAGTTGTTTGGAGTAGCTAAAGGCCCTAGAGTGCTTATTCAGTCTCTCTCTTTCTTTCTCTGCCTCTCTCTCCTAAATAAATAAATAAGTAAAATGTCTGAAAAACAAATCAAATAGTGGATTTACTATATTAGGTTATTATAGAAAAAGAAAGAATGAAAGAAATAAAAGTGGGACATACAAAGACTAATGATGAGTGTGACATGAACCAGTGTTCATAATGAATTTCATCTGGAGAACTTAAATCACACATATGCTCATAATTCAACAAGAATGGTTATATTTTCTATGAGAGTACAGGAAAATGACATTTACTCCAAAATGGATGAAAGAAACTGGAAATGCTTGCCAAACAAGATATAATTGAAATACAGACTTGATAGATCATTTTTATTGTACTTCTTCAGTATGTCATGTAACTAGTCAGAATGTGTGCTAACTCCTTTAACAGTCACAATACTAGATTCTATCATATTTATTTAATGAGTATATATTTTTTAATTAACAACCTCACCAAATGACAAGGGGCAGAATTAGGTTTAAAATCTGGGCAGTCTGACTCTGGAATCCATATTCTTAATCTTTGTCTATAGTCAGATCTTGATTTTTTTCTATGATCTAGTACAGTTTTGAAATCTAGTCTACGTGAGCAGTTGTTTGTTATTTTGAATTGGATATTTTCCATGATGGCAACCATTACAGGGGGAGATGTAACTTCATTGTTTTGTGTACAGTGGTAGCTCTATTTAAGCACAGGAGCAGAACCGATAGGAAATGAATGATTAACCAAAACTCAGGCAAAGAACAAAGCAAGACAAAATGTCTCATTATGCTTTATGGTGCCTTCAAGGTACATAATGTTTGCTCAAAATGAATTGAATTCAGTTTGTAGTTCATTTATTTCCTGAAGATTTCAGGAGCTTATCATACATATATCCAGAACATTGGTCACCTCATGAACAAATCTATACTTCTGTTCCTTCTATTAAGAATATTTATTTATTTATTTATATGAGAGAGAGAGACAGAGAGAGAGAGAGAGAGAGAGAGAATTGGTACACCAGGGCTTCTAGCCACTGCAAATGAACTCCAGATGAATGCGCCACCTTGTGCATCTGGCTCACATAGGTACTGGGGAAGCAAACCTGGGACTGTTAAGCCATCTCTCCAGCCATGTTCCTTTTTTGTTTTTAATAAAGCAGGATGCTTGATATCTAATTTACAGTTTTTTCATGATGATTTGATGAGTTTAAACATGTAAAGATGTGAGATTAAGACTTAAATATTTTTAAAGTAAGCTACTACACTTAACATGATCCTTCCATTGTCTTGACTACTGAAAATATCTTGTGATGTATATGTCTTTTAGCCAGTGTTTCATACAAAAGATTCTTTACATTTTCCTGGAATTGTCTTTCCAAAATATCTCTGATTGTCTTATTACTCATTAACAATGAAACATTTCCTTTGTTTGTCTATCCTGGTATCCAAAGCCTTCAGAAGTCTATATCCTAACCATCTCCCTACCCTTATTTCTTACTACTGTTTTCTACTTGAAATCAGCTTGCTTATGTTACTTACATGTATGTAAAACTAGTTCATTTATTTTAATTCACTCATCTTTTTCTGAACATAATCTCTTCAACTACTTTTCTTTAGTATAGACTTTTCCTTCTACATTCAATTCCATCTGTATATTTTCTCCTGTTAAATCCTAGGTATTGATTAAATCATTATTCATCACACAAACATTTCATTCAAACAAAAATGAGTCTTGCTTTCACTTGTGAAATTTTGTTATTAGAATTATTGACTCTAATGGGCTGTTTAAGAATATATAGAGAAGGATAGATAGAGGTGACTGGGAAGAAGACTGGCAAATGAAAGTATGAACAAAGGATATGCTGATACCTGATAAACATACCTGAATCTGCTATCAATAAGAACATTTTAAATATGGTAGGAACATTTGAGAGAAAATTATAATTTTAATTATTTGCCATTAAAATTAAAACTAGACAGCTTCAAAATGAATGAATAAATGAATGATTGAATAGGGTGTTTAAATTTTCTCTTTATCTCTATTTTCTAGTTAAATATTCTGCTTAATATTGATTTTGAAATTAGTTTACATATATTATTACATGCTTTCTTATGTGAAGTGAAATTGAGACTTCATTTGGGGATTGACTTTATTATGTTTCTGAGATAGTTGTAAATCTTCCCTACTATTTATGAAACTGAGTGAGTCTATAGATTGACACAGATAAGTGCATATATAGTAGCAGTATAATTTTCTTGTCTGATGGGAATATTGTAAAGGTTAATTAGCATCTGTGATTTTTGTCCCCTTGATGAAAAGACACTATGCAAATAGAAAGTACAGAACAAAGAATTGCTTTAAAATCAAAACGGTTATATCATCAGTGGCTATAGATGGATTTTACAGATTTGTTCCAGAAGGGTAGGGATTGCACTATTAACCCAGAAACTTTGTCTCCAGGTCAAGTGTCTAAACCCCTAGGTACAGCAACAAACATGTTTTCATCTGGAAAAGGCCATTATATGGTAGATAGAGTCCTGGACATATCACTCCAATGGCCAGAAAGTATAAGAAAACCATTTATGTTTTGCATCTTCTAATATCTGTGGGTAGGTACCTTATTTAATTATTTATTCAAACTTGATTACCAGCTACTTTCTATCACTATCAAAAACATTGCTAAACTCTTCAAGGTAAAATATTTCACATTGAGCTGCCCCTACTTTTCTTTACCTGGCATGACTTGCATTAGGCTGTCAGAATTCAGTTCTATCAAACTATACCTACATATAAAAATACTCTATCTTCTTCATACTATATAATAATATTTTTGACAAAATAGATCTATACAATATGGGTTGCCAGTATTTTTTCAGTTACTTTGTGGGTTTAGGAAGAAAAAGAAAATTAACATTTTCTTAGCATCCACTATATTCCAGCATTGGATCTTGTAGACCATTAACTTGAAAAGCTCTCACTGGTGTTATACTAGGTATATCTGGTATGAGGTGTACTCTTCTCTATCATATCAACATTACTGTATTGTAGTCAGTGATTTGAATGTGTATTTTTTCCAATAGAAGGTAAACAATAGAAGGTTTGCAAGAGCAAAGGCTGTATCTCTGGCATTCATTTCTGCTTCCTCATTACCCAACACAATGCTTGGCATATTATAGACCTAATTCATCTTATTAAAGAATTATAATTTTGAAAACATACTTAATTTTCTCATTAATACTTGTAATCTGTTTGTACCTTAAAATGTCAAAGCTAATAATCCTGAAGATTGAAAATATCTCCAAATAATGGGTCTTTGGTGAGGCAGAACTTCACAGCATGAAAAAAAAAGGAAAGCTACTTACCTCTTGACAGCCAGGAAGAGGGGTGTAGGGGTAATATTTCCTATAAGACCATGCCTACTATGACCTCCTTTCTCCAACTAATCCCATCTCCTATACTTTATACTACAACTTTTTTTTTTTTTTTCATTTTCCAGGTAGGGTCTCACACTAGCCCAGGCTGACCTGGAATTCACTATGTAGTATCAGGGTGGCCTCTAATACATGGTGATCCATCTACCTCTGCTTCCCAAGTGCTGGGCCACCACGCCCAGCTGTCTACTACTTCTGGATAGATACTTCCATTAGCTGGAGACCAAACTTTCTACACATGAGTCTTTGGAGGCATTCCCAATCACAACAATAATAGTCACCCCCATCTTCATAAATCAGGAGATTGAAATGACTAATAGGAACAGGAATATATTACAGGGATATTACATTGAGCAAACAAGGCTGTTCAAATGCAATTATAGATATATTTATAGAATGCAAAAGAAAAAATATGCCTATTTTATTTTTTACACCTAATTATTGAACATATGTAAGAAATGATTTTACGAATCCAAGAACACTTTCTTAATATGAAAACTATAATATCTTAAATGAAAAAAGTCCAAATCTGCTCAACACCAGAGTAGATGCAGTAGAAACAAATACAATGAATGTAAAAATGAAGATCTAAAAATAAAAAGTAACTGCAGTCTCACATCAAATTGTCTCATATACATGGAAAAAAATAAAGTGAGATAAAAACTAAATACCCAGCAGGGTATCTATATAAATATGAAAAAAATTCCAAATAATCATAAACAACTAAGTAGTAAAGCTGAATAACTATATTAATATCAGAAATACTAGATTTAAATATAAGAAGTATTACCAAGGATTTGAGGTATATACCCTAATGATTAAGGGAAAATAGTTTATGGCATATCATTCTGAACATGCTATTTTGAAACCTAGTAAAGCAGTGGCTAAGATTGCTGGGTATGGTGGCACATGCCTTTAATCCCAGCACTTGGGAGGCAGAGAAAGAAAGATTGCCATGAGTTTCAGGCCAGCCTGAGACTATATAGTGCATTCAAGGTCAGCCTGAGCTAGAGTGAGACCCTACCTTGAAAAACAAAACAAAAAAAAAAAAAAAAAGAAAAAAAAAAAAAGAAAAGAAAAAAAAAAAAGAAAAGAAAAAAAGAAGCAGAAGTGTTGTGGTGTGGTGTGGATGATATGGTGTTCTCACGCTTGTGTGACATGTGCCTCCCACAAACTTTGTTATGATGTCAGCACGTTACCTGTCTGACATAAAAAAAAAAGAATAAAGGAAAAGATTAAAACCTGTTTTTTTAAAAATTAATTTATTATTTGAGAGAGAGAAAGGGAGAGAAAAAAATGGGTGCACTAGGGCTTCTTGCTGTGGCAAATGGACTCCAGAAACATGTGCTACTTTGTGCATCTGGCTTTATGTAGGTACTGGGGAAGAGAACCCAGGTCAGCATTTTTTGCAATCAAGTGCCTTTAACCACTGAGCAATCTTCCCCTAAAACCGAGTTTAAATGGGATGCATTCTAAAGTACATATTCCCTTGTTTTTCATAATTTAATTATACATGTTTTCTTATGCTTTCTTTTCTGATTCTCCTTGTGTATATAGTTCATATATGAAATCCACCTCCCCCCCTTTTTTCCTTTTTAACTTGAAACTCCTTTGCTGCTTCTTTCTTTCACAGGCAACATCTTGGGTAAAAGGCATACCTCAATAGCCTACCCTGGTGGCCTCATCATATTTAATCTTTCACTAGTCTTTCAATAACTATTTATTGAGCTCCTCATATATATGTACATTTCATTCTTTTTAGGGAAGGAGGTTAGACAGTGTATCATGTACCTAAGGCTTGCTTCACACTCACTTAGTAGCTGAGGATGGCCTTGAACTCCCAGTCTTCCTGCCTCTATGTCTCAAGAGCTGAGATTGATTATAGGCAGGAAACAACATACCCGTCTTTGTATTAAAGACATTTCTGTGTATAAAGATGGAACATTGAACTAAGCTCCTAGGACTTAGGAGATGAGGGCAATGAAATATGACGTGTTCAAGGTTGTGATGTATGAGAGAGAAAAAATAAAGAAATGTATTTAGGGAATGTCATTAAGGAATAAAAGGATTCTCTCTGAAAAGATGTCACTTGGGCTAACCATAAAAGTAAAGTATCACTTTTAGATAGATGTGAAAATTGTCTGAGGTAGAGGCAACTAATGTGTGAATCTGCTAAGCAGGTGAAGAAGATGGGGTAAATGTCTGGAGGAGGGAGTGGGAAAGGGACACAATAGTAGCAGGTGAGTCCAGGCAGTAATAGGAGCTGTGTCACATAGGATTATCAATGCCTCTAGATGGACACAGAGTTTCTTCTCTGAATGAAAAAGGGAATTATTGAAGGGGGCTTTGGTAGAGGAGAAAAATTTGACACATTTTATGATATAACTTTGGCTTTAGTGTGAAGATTAAATCTCTTATCTCTTGAGTTAGATAACAAAGAATTATTAAAGTCAGATAGAAAAGAAGCACACATGCAGATTTATTAGTCTGTTCTTAATAGTAGATTTCTGCATTACTGGTTTTTATAGGATCTGCTAGTGTTCCTTTGAGCTATTCAGAAAAATCTTTGGCATTCAACTATTGAAATATTTATATTAACATGTCCATATATCTGATGCGTGAAAATGTAGGAGGACCAAAAAATAACCATTTTATTTTCTAGTTAATAAAATAGAAAAGAAATAAGTATCCACTAAGCCTGAGAAAGGAATACGTACTTGTTATTTTCTTTTCAATCTTTTTTTCTTACCTTTACATGGAAGGCAGATATCTTTATTTACAAATGAAATAATTTGTTTCTACCTTCTTTACAAATTCTGGTAATACCTTCAATTGATTTATCATCATCAGAATGATCTAACGGTCTTCCTTTCCTGGAGCTACTTGATGTTTTACAGCAGTTCCTAGCTTTGCCTTGGTCATCCAGCAAGTCAGGTCATGTGCATAGCTTTAATTTCTAGTTGTTCCTACTCTGACTTTTCTCAGCACCATCTGTCTTTCACAGCAATTTAAAAAAGAAGTCAAAATATATAAGTGTAAAAGTAGCTAAGAAAATTTAAGCTTCATCAATTTTTTTATAATTTATTCTTTATTTATATTATTCTAATTTTACATTCATAATGGTGACTCCATTATCCTCTTCCCTGTCCTCCCTCTTCCAAAGGGACCCTCATCAATGGGGAATGTGGGTCATTCATTGTGGGGGTAGTCAAGAGTTATGGGGAATAGGCCAAGTTTCTGTGTATAATGCCCCAACTCGTGGCTCTAACATTCTTTCTGCCCCCTCTTCCGTGAATTTCCCTGAGCCACATTGGGGTCATTTTAGTTCTACTTCAGTGATGAGATTTTGGGAGCCTCTGTGTCTCTGGATATCTGGCTTAGTAAGAGTTGGATGTTCTCTGTGTTTATCTCCTTCAGCTTTTTTCTGGTGTTGTGATTCCCAAGAATGCTGTACTCTTGCCTTTCCCCCTCATTACTCTATGGTTTCAACTGGGGCCCTGGTGAGGTGTGATTGGCTGATCCTCCTTTCAGGTTCATTGTCCATCTGAAAAAGATAAGCAAATTCTCCAATGGAGAGAGAAGTTAGTACTCGATAGATGGGATGGCCATAGATATTTTGGAGGGAATTTTATATGTGTAACCTCTCTTCTAGCCCAGATTCAGTGATGACTTGATCTTGGAGACAGCCCTTTTTTTTTTTTTTTTGGAGTGAGACACAGAGAGAGAGACAGAGAAAGAGATTAAGACAGAGAATGGGCGCACCAGCAGCCTCTCAGCCACTGTGAATGAAATCCAAATGTGTGCGCCACCTTGTGGGCAAGTGCAGCATTGCGCCCGTGCATCACTTTTGCATCTGGGTAAACGTGGGACCTGGAGATTGGAACTGACGTTCTGAGGCTTGAGGGCAGGCCCTTTAACCACTAAGTCATCTCTCCAGCCCATAGCTCATTGTTTGTATATGGTTTTGACTTATTTCCCTGTTCTATCAATGAGTTCCATTCCACTGAGTGTATCTATTAGCCAAATCAAGAGCAGTTGGTTACCCACCATGGCTGTATGCCACTACGGCCCTTGTTTGAGCCTTACATCAGGTTGTTTCCTGCTGGGTATCTTGGACTGCAACTTGCTTGGACAGATGTCGGCCATTTTCCCCCAGTTGCTCGTGTAGTGCCCTCTGGCACTAGACTAGCTAACTGTCTGTGGACTGACCCCCTTCCAGATTCTGGCCAGGTCTTTCCATGTTTGGTCTCACACACATATGCTGTCTTCAACAGTAGGGTCTTACCATTAACCTTTGGTGGGTCATCAAGAACTCTGACAGAAATCTGTCCTTTTTGGGAAACCTTGTAGGTGTGTTGGATCAACAGCTCATTGTGGAAATTAACCTCATGCTGGCACTGGGAGTTATAAGTCAACACCTAGGAAGGTGAGGGAAGAAAAAGATAGGTAATATATAAGAGAAAGTGAGTATAGAGCAGACAGGGAGAGAGAGAGAAGAGAGAGAGAAGCAGGAAAAGATTAAGGTTGGTCTTCATGATGTTCTCTCCAGTTTCCTGTGGTTCAGGTGTTCCCTCTGCGGGCCTGCTGAAGGATCAGTGTTTTAGCCTGTTGTTCAGAATAAAGAGTTTTAAAGGAAAGCTTCACCAAATTTTAATTCTAATGTTCAAGATCTTTGTTCTTAAAGTGATTCCAGGTAATATACTGGTTCATGGCTCATTTCAGTCCTGGCTCTTAAGATTTTTTTGTACATGCTTTTTCTTTTCTTTTTGTACAAGGAGATTTGAAATGGGCTAACACAGAGTTGCCACAGTTTGGTCCATGAGATAGGGACTTCAGCATTCTCTTTTGTCTATTGTTCTAAACTTGCACTAATTTTAAAGGAATCCTTTTTTGATACATCATGTTCCCTAGTTTATTTTCCCAATTCCACATCTTTATTTGGTTGAGTACTTACTTACTTTACATTACTGTGTTTCAGTGCTTTGTTTAACAGTATCCAAATGTGAAGCTCAGGTGAATCACTGAACTTGTCATAAATGCATCATTAGTTTTCTTGCTCATATCTTTTCCCTGAATCATTATTTATAGCACAATGATTTGTCTTATATATCCTCTTACTTTTGGCAAATTTTTATCCATCTATGCTCCATCCAACCCACTTATCTACCTAATAACTGACTCTAATTTTATTGAAGTTTAGGCATTGAGATAAATACTTTGGTTCATAATGAGTGGCTATGGTAGACAACTAATAGATATTTGTAGTTTGATTATAGTTTTATTCAATGAAAACATAAGGGAATATTAAATCCACTAGAAGTTAGTTTAAATGATATTTCTCTTTTAATTTATTTACACTAATGAACTGATTCAATACATATTTAATCAGTGTCTGCTATGTTTCAGACAGTTTCAGACAGTGTTCTAAGACACTGTGAGAATAAGGGGTGGCCTATGCCCTTCGAATACTTAGGTGTTAGTAGTAAATAAATAAAAGAAATGTTTATGTGAGAACTTGGAGTGTTGTAGTAGAGATCAATACAATGTTCTTATAGCTGCACAGGGATAGGAGTGACTGCCCGGGAGAGGTTGAAAGCCTCTAGAGGAGATGATGTTTAAGTTGGATCCAATTCTTGTTACTTAGAATGTGGCTAGTGGTCTAGCAGCATTAGTATTATTGGGAGTTTATTAAAATGCAGATTCTCATATAGTCCATGCTGATGGAGTATATTATGAATATTATTAAGATTGGTTGAATTTGTATGTATATAATGGCATAGTATGTTGAATACTTTTTCCATTTTGTTGTATTGTGTGTTGTATGTGTGGTGTGTTTTGTATGTGTGTGTGTGTGTGCAGATGCACATCCCCTGTGTACCTGTGGAGACCAGAGGAGAATTTCTGGTGTTCCTCTCTATTGCCCTATTCCTTAAGGTGCAGACTCTAACTCAACCTGGACCTACCATGTTTTATTTATTTATTTATTTTTTTGTCAGACTGGCTCACCAGTGAGTCCAAGAGATTCTCCAGTCTCTGCTTTCAATAGCAGTGGGTTTACAGAGATGAGTGACTACATATAGTTTTTTTTTTTTTTTTTTTTTAAAGGTAGGGTCTCATTCTAGTTCAGGCTGACCTGGAATTCACTGTTGTCTCAGGGTGGCCTCGAACTCACAGCGATCCTCCTACCTCTGTCTCCTGAGTGCTGGTATTAAAGGTGTGCACCACCACATCTGGCTTATATCCAGCTTTAAAAAAAGCTATTATTTATTTGAGAGAGCAAGAGAGAGAAAGAGGCAGACAGAGAGAGAGCAAGAAAGAGAGAGAAAATGGGCATGCCAGGGCCTCCAGCCACTGCAAAAGAACTCCAGATGCATGCGCCACCTTGTGAATTTGGCTTATGTGGGTCCTGGGCAATTGAGCCAAGGTCCTTTGGCTTTGTAGGCAAACACCTTAACTGCTAAATTATCTCTGTAGCCCTACATCCAGCTTTTTATGTGGGTGCTGGCAAATCAAACCCTGGTCCTCTCAGGCCCTATACTTGAGAAGCAAGCAATTTTATTCACTAAACCATTTTCCCAGCCCCCTTTTCAAATATTTGTTAATCATTTGTGTTAAGTCCTACCACAAAGATGTTAGCACATCTACGTTTAATGCTGCACTCTTTACAATAGCCAAGATATGGAACCGGGCAAGATGTACACCAAAAAATATGACTAGATAAAATAAAAAAATATAGCATATATACACAATGGAATTTTATTCCTCTATAAAAAATAAATCATGATAATTGTAGGAAATGGATGGAACCACAAATCATTAACTTCAGTGAAATAAACCAGACTGAGATTGACAAATGCTGTGTTTATCTCATATGTTAATCCTAGATTTTTAATTTGGATAGGTATGTGTTGCAGTCAGGTTTGTATTGCTGGTAGAAAACACCTGACCAAGAGCAGCTTGTGGAAAAAAAAGGTTTATTTTAGCTTCGAGTCTCAAGGGGAAGCTCCATGATGGCAGGGGAAAATGATGGCATGAGTAGAGGGTGGACATCACATCCTCGTCAGCATAAGGTGGACAACAGCAACAGGAGAGTGTGCCAAACACTGGCAAGGGGAAACTAGTTATAATACCCATAAGCCCATCCCCAACAATACATCACCTCCAAGAGGCATTAATCCCCAAATATCCATCAGCTTGGAGCCTAGCATTCAGAAAACCTAAGTTTATGGGGGACACCTGAATGAAACCACCACATTCTGCCCCTAACTCCCATAAACTGATAACAATCCATGATTAAAAATGCATTGCATTTAGTCCAACTATAAAAGTCCCCACAGTTTTTATCAATGATGTTCAAACATCCCCATAATCCAAGGTCTTTTAACTGAGCCATAATACCAAAAAATGCCCTCCAAACCCATAATGGCACAGAATAAGCATTCACACCACGAAAGATGGCATTGGACATAACAGAAATATTCAGTCAATATAAGATTTAAACAGGGCAGACATCAAACTTTGTGCTTCAAGTTCAACAACTCTAGTTAGTGACAAATCTCTAAGTCCGATAATTCTAACCAGCAACAAGTCTCTGGAGTTCCAATTCTGCTCCTCCAGCTAGGCTACTCACAATCCTGGAAAACTTCATCTGAGGCTGGCAGCTCTCCTTAGCAGCTGTTTTGTGGTCCCAGCATCTCCGTTGAGTCTCCATTGAAACCCATGGTCCATCCTCATGGCTCCATCAAATCTTCATGCTGTCAATCCAGGAAACTTGCTTCACAGTGGCCATTGCCATTTCCAAAACAAAAGAACATGTTTCAAATTCAATGACCTTATCTTTTCTGCATTTATTATACTCCGTTATACCAGGTGGGGTGCCAATATGTTAATCCAGAGGGAATAAAGCTGACTTTGAAGAATAGGAAAATTATTCAGTATTCAGGATTCTTTGAAAAGGTTCTGCATTCTTCCTGTTGTCCCAGTGCAGGTCCAATCTCAATGGTTGTAATCTCTCATACAATTGCAGCTGAACAGGCAGCAGTTTCACCCAAAGATTTCATTTTTTCTATGCCATATCCCTCTTCTCACACCAGTCTATTTCTATGAAATGTACCCGTGCACAAGTTTTATGAACACAAACATGAAAGCAAGCCTCTCACACAAACTCCTTCTAGCCCAGTCCAGGCAAAGCTCTTTCTCACCCTCATAAGCCAAACCTCACAGTCCATAGTTCTTACTGCATTCAGGTCTTTCAACTCTGACCAGAATAGTCCATCAAGCTGTACCCACAGCAGTAGGGCGTCTCTTAAGCCAAGATTTCCAATTTTTCCTCATTCCTCTTGAAAATCAACTCCAAAAGTCCAAAGCCACACAGTCAGGTGTCTGGCAGCAGTGACACCACTCTTGGTTCCAACTTTACTTTTGAAGTCAAGTTCACATTGCTGGTAGAAATCACCTAACCAAGAGCAGCTTGTGGTAAAAAGGTTTATTTTGGCTTACAAACTCGAGGGGGAAATGCCATGATGGCAGGGGAAATTGATGGCATGAGCAGAGGGTGGACATCACCTTGTCACCAACATTGGGTGGACAACAGCAACAGGAGAGTGTGCCAAACACTGGCAAGGGGACATTGGCTATAACACCTATAAGCCCACCCCCACAATACACTGCATCCAGGAGGTGTTAATTCCCAAATCTCCATCAGCTGGGAACCTAGCATTCAGAACTCCTGAGTTTATGGGGGACATCTGAATCAAACCACCACAGTGTGTTAGGGATGTTATGAAAGGGAGCCATGAGAAGGACCAAGAATTCTTAAGGTGGGGTAGAGATGAAAAGATAGGGCAATTGAATGCATGTGACATAAACATTGAAAGGAGAGGGAACTACCAAGAGAGAGAAAAGTGACCAACAAAAAAAGTCAGGAGTTGTCAATAAAAATTAAAAAATAAATAAATAAAAAGTCAGGGAGATGGGGAATGGTAAGAACAAAATGTAAATGAGAAGGCCACAGGGAAACCCATTACTTTGTATGCTAACTTAATAAAATTTAATAACTGTAAGTATGTTGTAAGATATGAGTGAATTTGGATGTAGAAGTTGGAGAAGAAAAGGGAAAGTTTGTACTGTATGCTCTCTGGTGAAGGAGGTGGAGGGCCATCTGCAGAGTAAGGGAGGTAGGACAGGGTTTTGAGCATGAGGAAGGTTTATAACAACTGCTAAGCATGTGGGAGAAGCAGGTGGCTTGAGACGCTTATAGCTGGCTGTGGACCCCCAAAGGATTCTGGGTAGTTCCAGGCTGAGAAGAGGCTAGAAAACAGAAATAACTTGTCTTTTTTTTTCACTCTTCATCCTATGGAAGCTGTTCTTTCCTCTCCCACTTGCTTTCTTTTCATTCATAATTAGATCAGAAAATAATTATCCAGTAAATTTCAAGTCTATTTTGGGCAAAAATTAAAAAATAAAAGGCTTATTATTTCAAGCACCTAAGGTCAACATGCTTGCAGTGTTGTGCTTTAATAAAATTAATTAGTACCCTTCCATAATGTAAGTACCTCACGTCCATTATTAAAAATGTGGAAAATAATTAAAGATAAAAAGATAGAATAATATTGTCTATTGAAAAATTTTTCTTGAAATATATTTGTTGCTTTTATTACTTTGACTAAGCAGTTTTATTTGTCTGCTTTAGATAGTTGTGTTAATAATATGCAACTGCTCTGTGTCTTGCTCTTTCCAACTCCTTAAGTTTTATAATTGTTTTATTCTTATTAAATCAATTTATATTCATTGCAAATTTTTGAAAATGCAAAAAATCAGAAAGGTGGAAATACAAATCACTTATAATCCCATCACACAGAGATAATGACTCACTTTTTATAGGTTTTGAAGAAAGCTTTCATGTTACACTTCAGAAAGCATTTTCCAGCAACATTTCTGCTAATATTTAATCCCAGTTCTTGTGCACTGAATTTGAACAGCTTGAGTCACCACAAAATTTTACCTGGAGATTCATTTGTCAGTGCAGTCACCACAAACATCTCAGTCCCCTAATGGCCAAGATATGCATTCTCTGACAGAATGTAAGAGAAACATGTCAACTTGTATTAAAGAAGAATGTGCATACTTGCTCCTGCGTCTTTATAAAATATAAATAGTAATATTAGTTAATTTCTTGTTGATTAGAAAAAAAAAAAAAAACCTCACTAGATGAAACTTTGGAAAGAAGAGAATTTATTTTGTCTTACAGTTCCAGAGATAGAGTCTTTGATGGCAGGAATAATTCTGAAGGATCAGGAAGCCAGAATCACCTTGTCACATTACCAAAAGGAAATAGAGAAAATAGCAAGTAGGGATGGGCTAAAACACCACAGGCTTGCCCTTGGTGACACACTTCTTCCAGCAAGGCTCTGTTCTCCTAAAGATTTCACAACCTTCCAGATAGCACCACCCAGTGGAGATTAAATATTAAAACACATGAGTCTATGGGGACATTTTACATTCAAACCACCACAGGATATATGTCAAGCAGCATGAGATGTACCTTTGTCATGAACTAAAAATATCTTATCATCCCATTTTCTATTAGTTCATATGATACTTGTGACTTCCATCTATTATATGTTCTCCAAGCAGCCAGTCTAGAGACTAATGAGGCAGGGTTTTGAACAGTGTAATAACTCCAACACTATGGATTGTTGTCTGTGTGCATCTAGCACTATTGTAAATTTTATTTAAATTAATTTTATTTACCTTTCACAATAAAACTAAGAAGTAACAGAATTACTTTCACTTTGAAGGTGCAGAAACTAAGATCTAAAGCAAGTTAATGATTTGTTGAGGCCATGTTCTTTATGTGGTAGGATGGGGTTTCAAACTCAAGCAAGTGGGGCAGAATCTTGTTTCACTTATTTTATGTAGTTGGGTAGATCATATGCAAACAGCTTCTATCCCAGATGAACTTAGATGCAAAATCCTCAAGAAAATCTTCACAAAGCAAATTCAACAATGCATCAAAAGCATTATCCCCCTTGATGAAGGAGAATTAATCCCAGGGTGCAGGTATGTTCAACATATGGAAAATGGTCAATTTAATAAACCACAGAAAAAATTTAAATCACAAGAACCACCTAATCATCTCAATAGATGAAGAGAAGGCCTTTTTATTTATTTGTTAGAGTGAGAGAAAGAGGCAGATATGCATATGAGAGAGAGAAACAGAGAAAGAGAGAGAGCGAGAGAGAGAGAGAGAATGTGCCAGGGCCTCTAGCCACTCTCTCTTTCTCTCTCGAATAAATGTTTTTTTTTTTTTTTTTACATTACAGTTTAAGTCAAATTAAAAACAAAATAAACAAAAAATACAGTGGGATAAAAGAAGATCATACAACTAGTTACTTTTGACATCTTTAACTTAATGATTGTATTTACATATTTATTTTTTAAATACATGGACTCCTGTTTTAAATAGATGAACTCCTGTTGCATGTGCTGCCTTGTTCTAATATATGTGCTGTCAAAGTGAGTACAGAATGCATCACCTTGTGCATTGGCTTGACATGGGTACTGGAGAGTCAACCCCTGGTACTTAGGCTTTTCAGGCTACCACCTTAACCACTGAGCAATCTCTCCAGCCCTATCTTACTTATTGTGAATAATACTCAAATAAATATGGAAGTACCAGTATCTCTGTGGTATGCTGGCTTAGAACCCTTTATTAGAGGAAAAGTAATTATTCTCCTCTAGGAAATTCAAAGAGAACATTGCCATATTGATATCCTAAATTTTGTTCTTCTAATATTAAGAACTGTGAAATATATTTCTATTGTTTTATGATATTAACTTTTTGGTAATTTTTTTCTGTTTGCACTAGGAAACTAATATACAAAGAACTAGAGGTCTTTAACTTTGTCATCATTTTATTGTGCAAACATTTTCTGTACATTACACAACATCTTAAACACTGGAGTAATGGTAACTTATCTAATTTTCCCTCAGAAATCAACTGGAACTTCAGAGATGCCAGAGATTCCAGGGTTATCTAGACCCTAGTGCTAATTTCATTAGATTGAGACAAAGACAGAAAAGCAGGTGGATCTTCCTTGTAGAAAGATGGTTCTAGTTTAAGGTAGAGTCATCCCAAAGAACTCTTCACAAGAAAAAATAAATATAATCAGGGGACTTGGAGGATGAATCAGTGGTTAAAGGCACTTACTTGCAAAGACTGCTGGCTGGGTTTAATTGCCAAGCTACTCACATAAGCTAGACACAAAAAATGGTGCAAGTGTCTGGTATTTATTTGCAGTGGCAAGAAGCCCTTTTGCCCCCACCCATACCTATACTTACATGTGCAAATAAATAGATAAAAAATTAAAAATAAATATATAAATACAATCATTAAATTAAAGATATCAAGAGTAGCTAGTTGTATGATCTTTTATCCCACTGTGTTTTTTGTTTATTTTGTTTTTAATTCTACTTAAACTGTAATTAAAAACATCATTTATTAGATAGAGAGAATGAGAAATGGAGAGAAAGAGGCAGAAAGAGAAGAAAGAGAGTTAGCATGAATGTGCTGTGGCCTCTTCCAAACGAAATGCAGACACATGTGCCACTTCGTGCATCTAGCTTTATGTGGGTACTGGGGAACTAAATCCAGGCAGTTAAGCTCTGCAAGCAAGCACCTTTAACCACTGAGCAGTATCTCCTGTTAAACTGCAAATTTTATTACCTTAAAAAAATTCTAAGTTATTTTTAAAATTAATTTATTTATTGCAGAGAAAGGGAGAGAAAAGAGAGAGAGAGAATGGGTGCACTAGGGCCTCCAGTCACTGCAAAAGAACTCCAGATGCATGTGCCACCATGTGCGTCTGGCTTACGTGGGTACTGGGGAGTTAAACCTAGGTCCTTAGGCTTTACAAGCAAGTGCTGTAACCGCTAAGCCATCTCTCCAGCCCTAAGTTATTTCATAATACCTTTTTGGTAGAGAAAAGTTTTATTTTGGCTCATAATTTCAGAGGTTTGAGTTAAAGATCAGCTGTCTTGTTTGTTTTGGATCTAAGATGAGGTAAAAACAAAATAGAAGGGTTGCTTATGGTGAAGGAAACTCATATCTCATAGCAGCTAGGAAGCAGGGAGACAGAGAGAATGCAAAGGAAAGAGGGGGAGGAGGAAGAGGAAGAGAAGAAAAGAGTAGTAGGAGGAAAGAGACAGGAACAATATATTACCATCAAAAGCATGTCCCCAATAACCTACTTTCTGCAATTAGGCTTCACCTCCTAATAGATTGTCCTCATTTGCTAGAATCTAGCATCATTGAGTACAAGTACTTTGTTGTATCTCTTTGTATTTTAAGTCTTTGAAATTGTAGCATATGTGAAAATTTTCCTTTTATCATCATTGGTTCATTGAAGTCCTATAAATTAGACATAAAATAAATATTAGCAAATGAAAAACAAACACACTTATGGACATACACATTGCTAATATACACAGCACTAGCACTGAGTAATTCAAGGGATTGTAGAAACTTTGGTTTATGTTGTGTTTTTAGTCAGTCTTTTTTTTTTTTTTTTTTTTTTTTTTTTTTTGGTTTTTCGAGGTAGGGTCTCACTCTGGCCCAGGCTGTTTAGTCAGTCTTTTTGTCACTGTGACAAAATACATGGAGAAACAACTTTTTTAAAAAAAAGAAACACTTGTTTTGGTTCATAGTTTCAGAGGTTGTTGTCAATACTTAGTCAGCCCTCTTGTTCCTGGGCTTTGGTGAGGCATAGATAGCATCATAGTGTTGATGAAAAAGGACACAGGTCTCACCTCAAAGGGGAGAAGAGATAGTTGACTTTGGAGCCAAATATGAGTTACCATGGCCCAGGAACTCAGATTTAGGTTATCCCAATTTCATGGTCCAACATGTTAACAATTTCAAGTTACATGTTACAGAACAAAAGAGAGTCATAATTCAAGGCCTTTTTCAAATACACTGGCGGACCATCAAGTAGGCAGGTTATAGCAAAGTGGGGAAATTTCCACCATAGGCCTCAGATGCTATCTAATGACATTCTTAGCCCCTGGGCTTGTGGAAGCTGGGGGTCTGTTCTTGCATTTGAAAAAGTATTACACCTGATCAACTGATAGTCATGTGGATGTTAGGTCCGACACAGAGGTGGGCAATAAATGGTTATTAAGGGGCTAAAGGTAGCCCGAGGAAATTCGGCTTTGGTTTTTAAATGCTCCATCTCTCGGTGATCACAGGAGCTTTATCAGTCCATTTAACCTTTCTGGAAGTAGGTACAACAGATACTGTGCTTTTCTGGGATAGCTCACAATGCAAGGGAGGATGAGGAGGACCAAAGTTAGTCAGTACACAGAAGCCAGGAAGCAGAGATAAAGAAGGGCCTGGAATAAGATACAGACCTCAAGGGAAACTCTTCTCCTCCTGCTGCCTCCAGCTAGGCCCAATCTCCTAAAATTCTCTAAACCTTCAAGGATAGTGCCGCCAGCTTGGGATGATACCTTTAATGGCAGAGCTTTTTGTGTGACACATCCAATTCACATCATAGAGCATCTTAGCAAAGGACATCAAGCTTGAAAGAAATGAAAAGACAAAAATAAGGTCTTTAGGTTCTCTTAGGTTACAAGCTCTAGGCAGGTAAATCTATGAGAAAACTAAAGGAAAATAAGAGTTGATTTAGTAAGGTTTATTTTGTAAATTCTTTTGCAGCATATCTATGTTAAAAGTCTAAATTTAACTTTTATGATCAAAGATCATCCTGTCTTGCCTTGTAGAGAGGGTGAGGGCAGAGAAATGTCCTTGTCTGTTTATTTATTTTTTTCTCAACTTCCTCCAGCTCAGAATAATCCCTATGTCATAGTGACATATTTTAGGATGGCACACTCTGAACGTAAGCATGTAGAATGTGCTATTCATTTACAATTGTTAAATGAAAGAAATAAAAGCATTTGAGAAAAAAACAATTTTTCATGGATTCAGTAAGCATTTATGCTTTAAATTTAGTTTTGTCAGCAACCATCAGTAAAGAAATTATTAAGCATCTAAAGCTTCTATAATGACTGAACTGCTCTGTGATTTTTATATCTACACAATGAACTTACAGCATCAAATATGGCCAAACGTATTTTTAAAATATACAAATGTTTCATCAAGATTGTATTATGGGTCTGTTTACAAAAGAATTCATGTTTGATTTATTCATTGCTCCTAATATGGTTCTTGAAATTTTCATTCCAGTTCTTTGCAAAAGCAATCACATTCTTCATTCAGTCTCTGGTATGAAAATAGGTCACTGTGATAGGCCTGTCAGAATACAAATGCATGGGGAATTGATATTTAGGGCTAGATCTGACTTGGATAAGTTCTCATTGTAAAAGTATTATAGAACAATTTGTCTTACCCTTAAATCTCTCTCTCTCTCTCTCTTTTTTTTAATAAGAGATTTACCATCCGGAGCAGCCTGGCAAGGGGAATTGAAAAATCTTAGCTACAGGTCTATTAGGATGTGACTATGTATTATGGAGTATTTCCTAATCTCTTATAAAAAAAGAAAACAGGGCTGGAGGGATGGGTTAATGATTAAGGCATTTGCCTGCAAAGCCAAAGGACCCAGGTTTGATTCCCAAGGACCTACGTTCGCCAGATGCACAAGGGGGCACACGCATCTGGAGTTCATTTGCAGTGGCTGGAGGCCCTGGCACGCCCATTCTCTCCCTCTCTCTCTCCCTCTCATTCTTTCTCCCTTTCCCTCTATGTCTCCTTCTTTCTCTTTCAAATAAATAAATAAATTAAAAACCAAAAAGAAAAAAAAGAAAAGAAAGCAAGATTCTTAATTCAAAATAACATATTCAATGACAGTTTGAAGGTTCTTTTATGTGGATCTCTAAGCCTTGTCATCTGCAGCTGAAGTCTTGAAGACTGGTTCAGGAAGTTTTAAGTTCAAGGTGAGGTTCTGGGATGGGAAGTAGATGTCTCAAAAAGAAATACATAACTGTGGGAAGGTATTCTAGAAAAATGTAATAGTTTAGCTGAGAAAACAGGAGTCAGGTAACAGTAGGCAGTGAGGCATAGAGACACATGGGTAAAAGTTGCTTTTATCAAGTTGAAGAATTTCAATCTTATTCTTTATGCAGATGGGAAATTTCATGTATTTGCCATAGGAGCATGAATGTTGAAGTGCAACTAAAACATTTGAGTACTGGAGAATGGAGAAAGTAACAAGAACCAGAAGGCTATTTGAACAATCAAGGCCAGAGCTAAAAAAGGGTTTAAACTAGAGAGATGTAGTAAGAGTGGGAAGGAGAGGACAAACTGGAGACTGGAATAGTAGGAAATCTCCATATTCAACTTACATGGACATCATAAAGAGATGTGGGAGTAAATGTCAATGCATGAGCTGGGCCCTTGCCTTTATCTGCCCAGAAATTTAACAGAGTCTTGAAACTAAAGTAAGATGAAAAGGTGAATCAGAGCACCAGAGTGGCTTTAGAGCTTGTCTTTTCCTTTATTTAGGAGATGTAAGTATCCCTTAAACTCTAAATTCTGTTTGAGATTCTTGTAATGCAGAGATTCTAAACTTTTAGGTCATCTGAAAATATGTAATTATTTTTATTCTTGAGAATCTTTGCAACAAATCTTAATATTTATAATTTGCCTACATGATGTTTTTTGCTTCCTCATATCTTTATTTCTTATTTTTAAGCTCATCTCAGAAATTAGCAAATACCCAGACAGCAAAGAAATAAAGACATAAAATCAGATATCTACACAATTATAGCAAAGCCTACATACTCATATTTTGTAGGTGGGCAATAAACAGTTTTCACCTTACTTGCTAATTTCAAGTCTAGAAAACAGAGGGGCAGTTGAGTTATTCTCATGAGAAAAGTTTTCATGTTTAATAAAAAGAGCATTAGTTAAGGGCTATCAGCCACCTTTGTGACTTGAGAAGTTTATTTAACTTCTCCATGTCTTACAGGTATGGTTCCCAAGGGTTCAAAATGTGAGAGTATTTTGAAATTTTGTCCCTTTTTAGATGCTGGAAATGGAACCCAAAGCCTGGCATATGCAAGCACATACCTTATTACTGATCTGTAGGCAAGCCCCCATTTTGAATTATTTGAGAAGAAATTTAAAGATGTATACCAAACTTCTTTTAGCTACCCTTGTGTTCCTGGTTGCTGAAAAATTTCAAATAGATAGGGCTACTCAACCAGAGGCTTGTTTGTCCTTTCTCTACACTTTCTTGAACATTGGCAGCTTTTGTTTTTCTCTGGTAAGCCAGTAAGTCAGTCCTTACTGATGAGCAAGTCAGCTGTGATGGAAAAGATAGAAATGAGACTTGAACGGAAGCAGGGCTTCTTACTCAAGCTCACTGATTTTGTACTGTTTTCTTGGTATATAATGAAGAGGTAGGTGGAGGAGAAGCATACATACTTATGTGGTTATGTGCAAATGTAAATCCATACTGAGGGCTTTATAAGCTGTACTCAATAGTTCTAGAATACTGATTAGTAGCTCTGTTCCTTTTCTAGCCTGTATCCCTTTCTTCCTATATCCCTTTATCCATGAACCTCTTTCTCAAATTTTGGTTCATTTTTTCTTTTTTCTACAAATGGGTAGCTATTACTAACCATAAGGGATAATGTAGAAGTTATCCAGATTATTTTTGTTTTCCTATTCTTCTTGCTTCACAGTATCCTATTACTTAAAGTGCTTTTGCTCTTCTGCTTGAGACGGAAACCTCCTCCAAACTGTCTCCCTATGGTCTCAGGCTGTTTCCTCAGCAACAAGAATCACATTGCCAAGTTGTATTTCTGGGTTCTGGAGAGCTTCTCCTTTCTCTTTCTTCTGCCTGATGATGTGCATCTTTATTCCTCCATATAGTCACTTGTTCATGTCTCCTGGTATTCCCTTCTGGTTAGGAAATGTTGTGAGCTGTATGAGTGCAGGAGCTGCATTGGAAGACTACAAAACTCAGGCCCAAGGAGAGCCTGGGGTCCACCCACACAGATACAGTTAGCCAAACATCACCTTTCTGTGATGATTTATTTATACTGAATTAAGTGGAGAATTGTATGGAACTGTATAAAATATTCCCCTAATAAGTAATAATATATTGATTCCTTTCACTAGGATACTCTTAGATGGTGGCAATACAAATATAATATGAACATGTAGGATTTAATAAGAGTGACTAACCGCTGTAATTCAAAAGAGGCTATCACATATTATAATATATAAGAATTTAGTGTAAATGAGATGGAAGTTATATAATTAGATGGACAAAATGGCTTTGAAGGACTCTTTGGAAACAAGAACTGACTGTAGCTAAGTAGAGCTAATAAAACAAGAGGGAAGGGACTGTGGAGATGGCTCAATGGGAACAGAGCTTGCTATACAGGCCTGAGGACCTGAGTTTGGATCCTCAACACCCACATAAAAGCTGGGTGTGGAAACATGCACATGGAATCTTAGTACTGGGGAGGTAGAGACAGGACACCCTAGGGCTTGTTGGCTAGCTAGTCTTGCTGGCTTGATTAACCCTGGGTTCAGCAAAAGACTGTGTATCAAAAACTAAGGAGAATGATTAAGAACAATATCCAACATTGACCTTTGTCATCTACATGCATGCACTTCCACATACAAATGTGCTCAATACAAACATGTATACATAGCACACTTATGTAATATACATATACACAAAAAAGAAAGGGAAATAAGAATGCAAGAAAAGAAAGAAGGGAAGAAGAGATATAAATGCACTTTTTTTTTAAACGGCATTAATATTCCCTTGTTCTCTGATAGAAGGCAGCTGCTAGAGCAATGGCTACTATGCTCTGTACTCCTTGGAAACTACAAAGGAAAGAATCCCAACTAGACTGCTGAAAAGCACTTAAGGCACCATTCTGCCCGAATAAAATCAGGGGACCATTCTTATTTATTCCCACACCTCACGTCAGGTAGTCAGAATGTGGGCAAGATGAATCAATGATCCCATGAATGATTTGTGTGACTCTCTAAACAAAGGGTAGGAAGATACCATCCCATTTATTTGTAAAACTTTCTTTATGTCATGAGTGGATAGATGGATAGCAGGAGTATGAGAGCTATAGTTAAGTTTAAATGGGACTTTTGCAGAACAGATGACTTTTATGATTGGGTAGTTAGGAGTAAACTGTCCATGTCTTTCATGCATTTGCTCATTCATTTTTAAGTTATTCGTAATTCTTTTACAGAGCTATTCAAGAAATAATGTTAATTAAGACCTTACTTTGTGCCAGGTGTTGGTTATATAGCACTCAACATACAGATGAAGTTTTCTCATACAGTGTATTATCTGCTAATGACAGAGCTCTCAAGTGACAAATTACACTTTTGGAAAATGCTGAGAAGAAAAAGTAGAGGGGGTTTAGAAAGCCCATCAAAGGGGGAAGTGGCCTATGCTTGAAGAAACCATAGATGTCTTGGAAGTTGAGATGCATCATTTTCGGAAGTTTGAGCTAGGAAAGTTTAATTGTATTTTTGATTAACATGTGACATATGAAAATATTGTGTCAAACCATTACCATTAAAATATATTTTATTCTCCCCTTTACTTAGTCAGTATTATATTGTACAGTATATACTCATGCAATAAGAGATAGTTTTCACTTTACACACTCTGAGAAAATTTCACAAGGAATACTTGCTTCTGAGACTATTATAAGGGTTAAGACACAGTGACTTGATTTTGAAATTGAAACATACTTAATAATTCATTATATGTTCATAATACTTTATGTTCATTAAGTTGATAAGTCAAAGTTTTACCTTTTTAATGTTATTTGTGGGTTAATATTTATGATGGGACAACTCAAACAATGCATTAAAAATCAGACTTAGGACTGGAGATATGGCTTAGAGGTTAAGGTGTTTGCCAGTGAAGCCTAAGAACTTATGTTTTGAATCTCCAGGTCCCATGTAAGCCAAATGCACAGAGACACAAGTGCACAATGTCACACATGCGCACAAGAGGGCGCATGCATCTAGAGTTTGTTTGCAACAGCTGAAGGCCCTGGCATGCCCATTCTCTGTGTGTGTGTGTGTGGTGTGTGTTTGTGTGTGTTTGTGTGTGTTTGTGTGTGTTTGTGTGTGTGTGTGTGTCTCTCTCTGCTTCTTTCTCTATCTTTCTCTCAAAATACATTTTAAAAAATCAGATTTAAAATATGTGGAACAGTCTAAAGAGACATTTCTCAAAGAAAATATACAAATAGCTAGCAGGTATATGACAAAATGCTCAGTGTCACTAATCATCAGGGGCATGAATATCAAAGCCACAGTGAGATATCACTTCACTCCAGTGACACATGCTGGAAAGGATGTGGAGAGAAGGGACTGTTGTTGGGAATAGAAATCAGCACAGCCATTGTGGAAAACTGTGGGGAGATCTCTAAAAAGATTAAAAATAGAGCTAACATATGATCAGCAACCCTACTGCTGGATATATATCCAAGCAAATGAGAGCAGTATGTTGAACAGACATCTGCCATTCCATGTTCATTGCAACACTATTCACAATAGCGAAGAAGTGGGATTATGTTGATAGTTTTTGGAAGGAAATTCCAAGCAGAGGAAGGTATAAGTAGAATGGCCCTGAGATAGAGGGTTCATGATGATGAAGTTGAACACCCATGTGTCTGGGGAAGGGCAAGTAGGAGGAGAGTTATGGCACTTTGGTGCTTACCAACTAAAAACTTATTGGGGAGCTAGAGAGATGGTTTAATGTTTAAGGTGCTTATCTGTGAAGCCTAAGGACCCATGTTCAACTCCACAGTTCCCATGTAAGCCAGACACACAAGGTGACACATGTGCAAGGTGGAATACGTGTCTGGAGTTTAATTACAGTGAATGGAGGCTCTCAGGTGCCAATTCTCTCCCTCCCCCCTCTATCTCACAAAAAATGCATAGTAGTTATTGGGTAACTACTATGTATTAAATTCTATTCTAGAAGTTAAGAGCATGGAAGGAACTAAACAGAAAATTTGCCCTTAGATTCTAGAAAGGAATGGAGATAATTAACAAGATATGTCACTAGATCAATATTAAGGAGAAGACATAAAGTGGAGATGGAGACTATGAAGTGTTGAGTAGATAGAATGATATTGATCTGAGAAAGTGACTTTGGAATAAAAGCCCAAAGTGAGAGATCAAATATAGCTAGCTATGGGCAAGGGAAATATTGCTATGGGAACAAAGGTCCAAAGTTTCCGAGGCCAGAATATACCTGGTTTACTCTGGGAACAGCAAGGCCTGTGGGTGAGAGGAATAAGTGAGCAGAGATGTGATGAAATCAGAGCAATATTGCAAAGCTACCTTCTGGAGGCCCTGTGGTCCATGTAAATCTAGTACAGAATTATAAAAGAAATACTGCTTCTCTTTCTCTTGCTTATTGTTCCAACTCTTATCCTGCTATGAGAAGGATCTGTACAAGGACAGTTTACTAAAAAAATATCTAAGAAGATGAGTATTGATTTTAATCTAGTACTTTGATTCAATGTTCAAGTATTTCCTTTTACAGTTGGAAAGGTCTTAGACTGAGTTAGTGGGATCTATTTTCCTGGAAAAGGAACTGGGATTCTAAGAGCAGAATACAGACGAAGGTCACACAGCTAGTTATGGGCAGTCCCAGAACAAGAATCCATGGGGTCCACATCACAGATCAGTGTTTTCTCTTGGACTCCAGCTGCCTGTCAGAATCTCTGATTCTCCCAGTGTGCTTGCAGAAGGGCGCACATTATGGGAGGCTAGATGAGGAGTGTGGCTGGGCTTGTTTTCCACATAGCCTTTTCATTAAGGAAAAGAACAACCGAAGGACTTTCTCTTCTTTTCACCTCTCCCTGGAGGGCCCGTCTGTCCCTCCCTTGTTTGCAATTGCCCCTTTAGGTTATAAACCCCTTGAGCAGGGAGTGTGCTGATTTTGTGATTCACCTTATATACGAAACCTCTCTGGTCTCCTGGTAACTGATGTTATTTGACTGATAATTGTACATCATCATCTAATGTTAATATTAATCCCTTAACTGAAATTCATTTAACCTAGCTCAACAGACATTTGGTGCATGTAATAGCTCCCAGTTGGGATCCCTGGGCTGATAACCAAGGAAAATGTTTGCAGAATGGCTTACATGGAAAAGACATATAATAGGGCTCACTGGATACTGGGGTTTTGAAATAGGAACATTCTGAAGAGCTCCGTGATAGTAGGTCCTTCTCATAATTTCTGAAAGGAAGGATTGCATTCAAATCGTGGTGCATTCTTTGCCACAGACTTTGTCTATCTTATCCTAATCTATCTATCTAATACAAAATAAAGGAAAAGGTGATATATCAGATTTATCATAGCCATGGGATCTCATGAAGTTATAATGTAATTTTCTAAAATCATGTAATCACTCGTTTATTCAGAAGCTAAATTATATATAATGCTTTAGGCTTTGAAGTCAGAGTCTAGATTGAATTTCTATTTTATGGATTACAGTCATCTCCTATTGTCTTTGGGGAATATATTCCAATACCCCCAGTGGATGCCAAAAATGAGGATAGCATAAACTTGGTATATTCTTTTCCCTCCTATATGCACATATACAAATTTAATTCCTTTCTCATCTTAAATAAGCAGTTTTCACTCACTGTTACTCTAGATTTTGTGATTTGAGGAGTGATGCAAAGTAAGAATATGTTTATTTTTCCCTTTTCACAATTTCAGGAATATAAAGTTTGTTCATATGGTTGATCTTAGAAATCTCTTCATATCATTTTTCATGCATTATCCAATAGACAACTTTTAGATTTCACCATAAAGGGACCATTTTACAACTTCTTTTGGGCATGCTAGCATTGCCAATATCACAGTTGTATGTTGGGGTGATTATTAAAGTCAAATAAAGGTAAACACAAACAGTGAGGTATCAGGATAGTCAAATTGATAACTGAGATGGCTAAGTGACCAACAGATAGGCAGCATGTGCAGTGTGGCTGTACTAGACCAGGGAATAATGTGCAGATTCATGGTTCAGGTGGATGGAGCAAAGTGATTAGTCCAAGATTTCATTATGCTGCCCAGGATGAAAAAGAGTCATGAGTTGTTTATTTGTGCAAGTTTTCAGTGAACATATTTGGACAATGTTTGACCCTAGGTCATGGAAACCAAGGCATATGAAACTACTGACATTGAGGTGGGGTTATCATACTAACCATGGACCTTCTGTAGGGTCTTAACTCTTATAAGCTTTCATTTTTAGAATTAAATAAATCATTTTGTATGATTATTATAAGAAAAATAGATATATTTTGTAACAGTTCACGTATAATCCTTAGACATAATAGGCACTGCATTACTAGGTGTTATTCATCATTACTAGTGGTATCAACAGAGAAATTTACTACCTATTCTGAATATGCAGTAGGAAATGCTGGGGAGGCCCTGTTGTACCCATTCTTTCTCTCTCTGTCTGTCTTTCAAATAAATAAGATATTTTTAAAAAATATCCAAGAGATTAAACCCCATTTTCCATCCTCATTAGCACAATATATGTGGTTGATGTTTGATGCATAACATATGAATTATGCATGAGCAACAGGAATGAGATGTTGTCATGATAAAATTTTAATTACTATACATTGTATTGCTGATGAGACAGCAGATTGAATATCACTGTCAAGTTGTCTCAACAATGAAATGTGTTTGATGAAATGTCCAGCCAATGATGAGATAATGAATTATCCCCCTACAACTGTGATGACTACAGCTTTGAAAACAAACTTCCCAGAGGAAATTGAAGTTACCTTGGTGAACCTTTGAAGATTTGATTTGTTTTGTTGGAAAAATCAGAGCAGAGCTTTGCACTTGCTAGGTAAGTTATTTATTGCTCAGATCCATATTTCTCCTGTCCTGAAGTTTTTTGTTTGTTATGGAAAATACATATGACCCTATTGGACTTAAAATTTTTAAAGGGCTTAGAAATTTTTTGGCAAGTAAGAAGGAATTATGTGTAATTACTATCTTATTACAAATTCAGACTCTTTCCCTTTTTGTTGTATTATAGATGTATAGAAATATTTGTAAAGCATTTATAAGAGTGAAATAAAGCATATATTTATTGCTTAAGAACCATTTAGTTTTTTTCACATTCATTATGTTAAGGACTTAGCAGTAGTTCAGTTTTTACCATATTCTGAAACACATGTGCATAAGTAACTATTTCAATGTCACATAGTTTGAACTGACAGAGCAGAAATTCTACTTCAGGGCTACTGGTTTCAAATCATTAGGTCTTCCTAGAGTAAAAATATTGTGCCAGTGTTGTGTAGATGGCTCAGTGGGTAAAGCTCTTGACATGTAAGCATGAAGACCTGAGTTTAGATCCCCAGCAGTCTCATAAAAGTCAGGCGCAGCATATGCCTATAATCCTAGCACTGAGGAAGTGGACACAGAAGGATCTCTAAGGCTAACTAACATGACTTGTTTGTCCGTTGAATCAGGGAGCTGTAAGTTCAGTGAGAGACCCTGTTTCAAAAATAAGGTGGGAGGTCTGGAGAGATGGCTTAGCAGTTAAGGAACCTGCCTGCAAAGCCTAAGAATGCTGGTTCATATCTCCAGGTCCCATGTATAGCCAGAGGCACAAGTGACACAACCACACACAATGTTCCAAATGCACATAAAGGGGTGCATGTGTCTGGAGTTTGTTCACAGCTGAGAGGCCCTGGTGCACTCATTCTCTCCCTGCCTCTCCCGCCCCCTCTTTCTCACAAATAAAATAAAATAAGTAAATAAGTAAATAAATAAATACATAAAAATAAGGTGGGGAGTAACTGAGGAAAACACCTGATGTCCACCTCTGGCCTCTGCATGCACACTCACATAATGTGCATGCACATCTGCTCACACATCTGTAGACACATGTGTAACCATGCATATTCATATATGTATGCCAAAATACACATACAAAAATTTTTAAAGTGAACTGTTGAGTAGAAGTGTGCAAATATGTTTATGCCAGTTCATTGAGAATGACACATTTTTTTAAATGTTTATTTTTATTTATTGATTTATTTGACAGAGAAAGAGGAGAGAGAGGGAGAGAAAGACAATGGGTGCTCCAGAGCCTCTAGCCACTGCAAACAAACTCCAGACTAGTGTGCCCCCTTTTGCATCTGGCTAACGTGGGTCCAGGGGGATCGAACCTGGGTCCTTTGGCTTTGCAGGCTAACTGATAAGCCATCCCTCCATATCTTTTTTAAAATATATATTTTATTTATTTATTTATTTGAGAGAGAGAGAGAAAGAGACTGAGAGACAGAGACAGAGAGAAGGAGAGAATGGGTGCGTCAGGGCCTCCAGCCACTGCAAATGAACTCCAGATGAATGCACCACCTTGTGCATCTGGCTTACATGGAATCAAACCAGGGTCATTTGGCTTTGCAGGCAAATGCTGAGCCATCTCTCCAGCCCAAGAATGAAACATATCTTGACAACCACTTAGATATGCAAAGAAGATGGAGATGACTACATCCTATTCTTGTCTCTGCCTCAGCTAGCACTTATTGTCTGGATCAGTTTTTCATCAGTTGAGTTGTTCATTTGATACCATATAATGTAGGCTTCCTATATGATTCAGAAATTTGTCATGAATTGGGACCTGTGATGTAGCCATGTGAAGAGTGGATTTCCCTATCTGTGTCTCAATAAGTACTTAGAGCCATGATTAAAATTCTATTACTTATTTTTCATCCATTATTATGTAGAAATTATAATTCAAAGATGAGGACAAGTTTTAATCTCACTGATAATGATTTTCAGAGAGGTCTATACCAGTTACTTTCTCATTGCTGTAACAATATATCCAACTCTCAGAAGCAACATAGTTTGGCTTACATTTACAGAGGGTAGAGTCTGTCTTGGCAGCAAAAGCATGGCAGACCTTAATATCCAGTGTCACATCAGGGAGGATATGAAGCAAAGCTGTGAATGCTGAATGCACCTCCTTTATATATAGCCCTGAAACCCAGCCCATGGGATGCCTACAGTTAAGGTGTGTCCTTCCCACCTCAGGAAATCTAACCTAGAAAATCCTTGAGGCATGAGCAATGGTTTGTTTCCATGGTGATTTAAATCCTGTCAATTAACAACAGAGATTAACTATCACAAGGTCAATGAACCCACTTATTCAAGAATCATCATGGAAGCTGAAGAGATGGCTTAGCAATTAAGGCACTTGCTTATAAAATCAAAGGACCCAGGTTTGATTCCCAAGTACCCACGTAAAGCCAGATGCAGAAGGTGGCACATGCATCTGGAGTTTGTTTGCAGTGGTTAGAGGCCCTGGTGTGCCCATTCTATCTATATATCTTCCCCTCTCTCTCTACCTCTAATAAATAAAACATTTTTAAAAAGAATCTAGTTGGTTGGTTATTAAGTAGACTTATTGCAATAAAGGAGATTTTGAAATTAATGTCCAGAATACCAAGTGAATAAATAGTTGATTCATGTTACATCATTTTAAAAGCTTAACTCAATGGACTTTGAATATATATATATATGCACATATATAAACTTTTATATATATATATATATATATATATATATATATATATATATATATATATATATGAACTTTGAACACACACACATGTATATATATATATACACACTCATATGACTTTCAGCTTAAATGACATCACTCTAGACAGTTCATGCCACAGAATTAAATATGTTTTTGGCATAGAGTAGTTGTTTCTCTTCTAGCACTTTTTATTTTATTTATTTTTATTTTTTGTTTTTTGAGGTAGGGTCTCACTCTAGCCCAGGCTGACCTGGAATTCACTGTGCAGTCTTAGGGTGGCCTTGAACTCATGGCGATTCTCCTATCTCTGCCTCCTGAGTGCTAGGATTAAAGGCGTGTGTCACCACACCCGGCTCTTCTAGGACGTTCGTAAACAGTACCATGCAGTATGTATGGATGTGTGACTTCTTTTGTTCAAAATAATTTTTATGAGTTCATTCATGTTGTTACATGCAGTTCTTCTTTATTTCTGAGTATTAACACAATGTATTAATTGGTGTTAGCCCTAGTCCTGAAGACTATAATCTTGAACATTGCAATCCCTAACTACAGTTTCTTCTCTTAGAGCTGGGTCAGGGTTTTCTTCTGCTACCTCTGGTAAACAAACTCCAGCTTTTGGACTTAAGAACTTATACCAGTGTTCTCCTTTGCTGGGTTTGATAGGTTTTTATCATCAATATTTCTAGTTCTGAGACCTTCAGACTTGGACTGAACCATGGTGATACCATCCTAGGATCTTAAGCTTAAGTACACATAGCAACCTAATTTTAATGACCTAGGATAACTAAACTTTCAAATGGATAGATAGCACATATCAAGCATTTTTGGCCTAAAACTACTCTCTGAATATATTAAGTGTTTTGTTATCATTATTTGCAGATGATATGATTCTATACATAAGGGACCCTAAAGCCTCTACCAGCAAACTGAAAGAGCTGATAAGTGTTTTGAAGATCATACAAATGAAAGTATGGGCAAAATATACAATAAATCTCCCCTGCCAAATTAGTCAGTTGTATACTTCTGTCCTTACAAATGGCACCATGCTTATCTTCATAAAACACCCTCATTAGAGAATAAAAAGTACTGGACAAGTGCAGTGGCGAGAAGCAAAGACACTTCTAATACAGGTGATACTCTAGTGTTACAAAATAGATTAGATGATTCACCACTATGGATTAGGGATCTGATTGTTAACACACAGTTCTTATAATTACCACTTTAGTAAATAGATGCCACTTTTGAAGTGTCTCCTTTGTATTTTTTTTTTTTTTTGGTATGTGATTGCATGTGTATGATGTAAGTCTGTGTGTACATATGACATAGTCTGAGTGGATGTCAGAGGACAACTTTCAGATGTTGGTCCTTATCCTCCAACTCATTTGAGGCAGTCTCTTGTGTCTCATTGCTCTGTTCACCAGGCCTGGACGCTTCCCGTAGATACTCCTGTCTCTGCTTCTTCTTGCTGTATAGATATCCTGGGATTGATTACAGACTCCTGCTATAGCATCCAGCTTTACCTGGGTTCTGGATATCCAAACTCAGGTACTCATGCTTGTGCTGCAAGTGCTTTTTTAATTCTCTGAGCAATTTGCCCAACTCCTGGTGTCTTCATTTTTGTTTAAATCAAATATATACAATATGTGCCCTTGTTGGATTTCAAAGATCAACAACATTAAGACTTTCTCAGTTAAAAAAAGAAGGAACATACTGTTTTATACATCTTTATTTGTGAAAAAAAAATCCCAAGATTTCAGCTATTTGGGTGATATGCAATGGTGACATATTGTGGATTTTGGTCAATCTCACTGAAAGACATTAATTCCCGATCATGGTCTTTCATGTGACAGTAGTTATGAAGCTGGATGTGCACAGTTGCCAATCACAGTGACACACATTTACGTGTTTAACTTTTGAAATTTGTCTTTATTGAAGTTTTTCATCTTGTCCATTACTGTTATGCCTATATGACTATATAATGTTCCTGAGCATTTATGCTTATAAAACTATGCATGTTATCATTGTATATTTTATTATTTAAAATTGTCCATGGAGTAGTCTAACATTTTAAAATATTTTTTTCTCAAATCCATTTTAAAATGAAGATATTTATGACTTTGGAAGAATTTAAAAGATTATTTTATCAAGAATAATATTCTGAGGATTTTGTATTTGTGAAAATTTAGATGTTAGGGATTTTAGACTTCAAAGACTGATCTTTCAGAATCATGTATTTGGGATTGGGTCTTTTGGAATTCTGGCCCAAGTCATATATACACATATAACAATTTTAACTTAATTTTGCTGTGAATAGATTAATTATGCATTTTGTCCATTTTGAAAACTCTGCTATCTTTCATAGACACTGGATTTCATCTTTTAGGGTAAACAAACACCAAGTGGAATCAGTATGTCTTCTGGTAGGTGTACTGTTAGTCACAAACTATTCTGTAAAGTGGTTATGATATTTTATAGTGCCACTAGCAAATGTGCACAGATTCCAGCTACTGCACAAGCTCCTTAATATTTGATGTCCTTTAGTATTTTTTCATTTTATCTATTTCACTCTTTGAAATGTGTATCACTTTTTCAAAATAAATATTTGAAAATAGTTTTACACCTTCCTTGAGATCAATTTAATGAAAGAACACTCAACTAAAATGGTGAACAGTTAATATCTGAACTCTGGTACAAGCCAGAGAAATACCATGGTAAAGAAGAAAGTAGACCAGAGTTGTACTGTAGGATAGTTCAATAATGAGAACACCAGTTTCTCTCTGAGACAGATAAATCTGGTAATAGAAATTCTTGTCTTAGACATAATGGTTTACATTGCTTTTTGCTATTATTTTAATTTGTGTCTCTAATTTATGCTTTGACATATGCATTAGATATTAGCTCTTTTTTACAGTTTATATTTTAGTTCATTGACAAATTTACTACTTTCCTTTAAAAATTTATTTATTTATTGTGTGTGTGTGTGTGTGTGTGTGTGTGTGTGTGTGTGTGTAATATGGGCCTGCACATGCCATGGGGCACTTGTGGAGGTTAGAAGACAACTTGGGGTGTTTGTCCTTTCCTTGAGCCTCCTTTTTGAGGCAGAAACTCTCTTGTTTTTGTCACTGCTTAATAGCCTCCAGATTACTCTGACTCTATATCCTAAGCATGCTGGGATTACAGATGCACATGCCACTTTGTGTCATGCTTTTCCATGGGTGTTGGAAAGGATTGAACTTGGACCAGTAGGCTTGTAAGCAAGTACCTTTAACCACTGAGCCATCTCCCCAGACCTCAGAGGCCTATGTCTTATAGAGAATTATTCCATGCTGAGGAAGTAAAAAAAAAAGAAAAATGCACTCAGCAGTAGGGTTTAACTCCTGAGCAAATTGTAGGAATGGTGTCTAAGTGGTTGTAGGAGACTAATCACTTTAACACCTCTTACATCCATTTTCAACATCAGCATCATCTGACTAACAACGATCTTGTGGATTAGCAACATCTTATGCAATCCTCCCATATATATGGTACATTCAAGTTTCAGAACATACTTGGGAACAGGCATGTAATACATAGTTTATAAAAATTCCATCATTATTTCTTCTTTGATTTTTATTAAGAATATACTTTATATGGATACATTATATGTTCGTACCATCTTTTCCTTCCTCTCTGCTCCCATTCTGCAGGGTTTTTTTCAAAGGTCACAAATTTTAAGTGCAGGGAAGGAGAAAAACAAGGACTTAAATTCTGATGCTACTGACTTCTCTATTACACAGCTCTCTCTTCCATGAGCTTCAACTATTCCTGAAGTTCTGCCCTTTCACTTTTCCCCCTTTCATCCCATTTATTCCATTTTTTTTCAATTATTACTGTGTTTCAGACACTTTGAATATCCTAATACTCACAGAATAAAACTGCTTTTTCACTTGGAAGGCAGAACCCATATTTGGAACAGTCAAGGAGCTGGATCCTGAAGATAACTATGCAAATTAGAACTGAAGCAATCTTGGTACAGATATTACTATGATTAAAGGCATAGATTTTCTGTGGATCCCATGTGATCTAGAGTGAGCCCACTGGTTTTATGGCTGAGGAAATAACTAATCAATGTGGCAAGAAAATCAAGGGAGGAGTAAGATGGCATGAGGTGAAGGAGAAAGCTAATTTTAAAGACTCTCAAGTTCATTGAATTCAGACAAGGAGTGTCAAAATGGTAAGTTTGGACTTAACATTAAAACAGTTAAGGGTTAGTAGGTATTTTCTAACCACAATAATTAAATGATAAGATATATATTTGTCAAGGTATAAAAACCAATATAATAATTGCTACTATTCAATAAAACTTTGGGGATGTATTTTGAGACTGGGTCTTACTACATAGCCTAGTCTGGCCTATTAGTCACTATGAGGCCAGGTAGTCCTGTCTCTGCTTCTTGATTACTGTTCACAGCCGTGTGTCACCACACTTGGCAAATAGAACTTTCTTCACATAAAATATTAGGGAAACCTGGACTTCAGCATTTTATTATCTATCTATCTATCTATCTATCTATCTATCTATCTATCTATCATCTATCTATCTATATGGCATTTCAGATCTATAAATTGATATGTTAATGGAAAAATTTTATTAAGTAATTTTAGGTTGGTATCATACCACTTTTGGAAATTTAACAGTTAACTTAGGATATGTTTCCTTGATAAGAAATGTGCTAATTGAATTGGGCGTGAACTTAGGATATGTTTCCTTGATAAGAAATGTGCTAATTGAATTGGGTGTGGTGCACGCATTTAATCTACGCACTCTGGAGAGCAGAAGTAGGAGTATCACTGTAATTTGGAGGTCAGCCTGGGACTACCTAGTAAATTCTAGGTCAGACTGGGCTAGAATGAAACCCTACCTCACAACAAAACAAAATAAAAACCAAAAAACAACAACAACAAAAAAAAATGGGCTATATGTATACTCTTAGTTAGAGGAGGCCTATAGTTTCTATGTTCTTTTTTTTTTTTTTTTATTTTTGGAGCGAGACACACAGAAAGACAGAGAGGGAGAGGGAGAAGGAGACAGATAGAGAATGGGCCCACCAGCATTCTCTCAGCTGCTGTGAATGAAATCCAGATGTGTGCCCCTTGTGGGCAAGTGCAGCATTGCACCCTTGCATCACTTTGCATCTGGCTAAATGTGGGACCTGGAGATTGGAACCGGGTTCTTAGGCTTAGCAGGCAGGGGCCTTAACTGCTAAGCCATCTCTCCAGCCCTCTATTATGTTCTTAAGAGGCCTGGTTGTGTTCGCTACAAATAAGTTTAAGAATCTCTAATTCCCACAAAAGCTGAGGTCCAGGGTGTTGCGGTCCCCCACAAGGCCAGCTCAGGAGGGACAGTAGGGTCTCTGCCGAATTGGGGTGAGCAGCGAGTCAGGCCATGCACATAGGGTTTAAGGGGCTGCTAATCCTTGTATGGGGTGGTCCCCTATTTGTGACCAATGATAGCCTGTCTCTGGACAGGACATCTCGTAGCAGACTTCTCGCAAGCATGGGACTGTAACTGTTGTCACACCAAGCCTGCGCAGAACGCCATTTTCACAGAAGCCACTTCCTGTTTTCTTCTGCCATGTGGTCTTTCTAGGACCAGGCCTGCATTGTGCCATACATATCCTCCATTTTGTTTTTATTATTGGCAACTCTGAGAGGTATGGTTTATTGCCAAGCCATTGTTGAACCCAGGCCCCAAGGGATCATCACATATGACGGTGCCTGTCTTAGGTTGCCCCATCTCATGGAATCTTACCTGTCATGGGCTAGCAGCCATCCTGGTGAGAAAACACAAGGGGTATGGCCTGGTATGGCTTTTAGCATGAGGTCTGGCTAGGGTCTAGACCTGTATTGTACCATACATATGAGGCTGTTGCCTAGGAGGCATGGAAGGGCCAAGTGGGTATGGCTCTGTGGCAGGTGAACAGTCCCAGTGAGCAAGAATCAACTAGAGAGCCTGAAGAGGACTGGAGTAGGACAGGTTGCTGGGTGAGTTCACCCTAGAATCATAGTCAGTAGCATTGAGTGTCCTTAATGGTAGCAGCTCAATGTAATGAAAGGAGTTGGAAAGGAATTTATAGCTGGTTGGGGGGGGTAAGTTTAAAGTCCTATATGTAGTCTGAGGGGTCTGGCATCATCCTCTTCAGCAAGGCTGGTCACTGAGTCAGTGGCTGGACAGACGTTTCTGGCAGGGATACAAAATGAGATCTGTGAAGTTTCTGGAATGACAGAAGCATACCCTTGGCGCTGCATTAAAAGAGGGTGGGGCCCCTTCCAAATATTAGTAAGATGATCTTTCCAGCAGACTAAGGGTAACGGTGTCGTGGTTGGTTGGGATCTCCAATGTTTGTAGGCTGGGGAGAGTCCTGCCTCATCAAAGGTGAGAAAATTGAGGGTGAAAAGAGCTTCCACTAGGGTCAAGTAGGGGTCCTTGGGCGATATAGTGGACTTTTGTTTTATAATTAGTTCCTTTAGGGTCCGGTTTGTTCTTTCCACGATGGCGTGTCCTTGTGGGTTGTAGGGGATCCCAATGGAGTGTTTTATTCCCCAAGATTCCATGAAGGATGTGAATTGGGCAGATGTGTATGCAGGGCCATTGTCTGTTTTAATTGACCAGGGCACGCCCATGACCAACATAGCGGTTTTTGTTGCCTTAATGACATGGGACGCCTTTTCCCCAAAGAGAGCAATAGCAAAAGTAAGCTTAGAGTAAGTGTCCACAATGACATGGACATATTTGATGTTACCAAAGGAAGGTATGTGGGTAACATCCATCTGCCAGATAGAATTTGGGGTAAGGCCTCTAGGATTGACTCCTTGAGGCTGTAGGGGGCCCAGGGAGCCTGGGGGGGCACATGCCTTACAAGTATGGGTTAAATATTTGCATTTGCTAAGCAAAAGCTCAGGATATAGGGTTTTTAGATTAGTGGGGGATAGATGGAACCTTTGGTGTAAACGTCTGGCTTGTTCTAAAGGTGGCAAGGAGGAGACAGCAATAAATTTGTCTACCTGTGAATTTCCATCAGCAATAAAGCCAGGCAGGCCAGTGTGTGAATGAACATGCTCAATAAATCAAGGGTATGATTTGTTTTCCATCTGCAATTGCAAAGTGGAGATGTCAATGTCTATGGGATGATGAGATGGCCTGGGATTGGCTAAGGGCAGTACCTTTGTCATTTGAACAGCATAACTGCTGTCAGAGAATATGTTGACAGGCTCTTGTTGTTGACAGAGCTCTAAGACTCTGGTGATGGCATATAGTTCCCCTAGCTGGACTCAATGGGGGTTAGAAAACTTAAGGGCCTCATCTGGTCGATTGGCTCTCTTAATAATTAGTCCATAGGTATGTTTATTGGCATCTGTAAAGGCCGAGGCTGCTAAGGGTATCGGCTGACCAGAAGGCCTGGAGAAATAGTCTTGATGGGCAAAGCTGTTAGGGATTGAAGTAGTTTGTGAGCGGGGAGGTGGTTGTCTATCTCATTGGGGAATCCCACCATTAGGATGTGGAAAAGGGGGTCCTCCCTCAAAAGAAGTTGAAGTTCAGACATGGGGATGGGCAGAATTATTTTGGAGGGTTCTGTATTATAGATTTTGTTAGTGTAGATATGTGCCTTAATTGCTATGAGGAGCATTGCTTGTAGGTTGGTGGTGAGTTTATGGGCCTGTGCCCATGAGGGATGTACCCAGTAAAGGGATGATTGGTTTTGCCAGATGACTCCCAATGGCGCCCCTGTCATCCAAAGGACTGCATTTAGAATTGGAGCAGACGGGTCATATCTTGCAAGGGTCATAGAAAAGAGGTAGTGGGATATTTTATGTAACAAATTTTTGGAGTGATCATTTAGAGGAATTTTCCTTGAATGGTTATCAGTAACTCTAAGGAGGTCATAAAGTGGGAGGAGTTCACTAGGAGGGATGGGTAAAAAAGTTTGAGCCAGTTAATTTGGCCACAGAGTTTTTGGAGATCATTGAGGGAATAATGGTCCTTTATTAGAAGATGAGGGGTAAGTGGTTGTATAGTAGTGGAAATTTTGTGTCCTAAAAATCCAAAAGGGGGCACTGTTTGAAATTTTCATTCACTATGGCAAACCCAAGTTTTTTGAGGTCCTCAATGAGTAATTTAAGAAGGTCCAAAAGGGCAGTTTTTGAGGTATGTGAAACAAGATCATCCATGTAATGAACAAGAAGGCACTTAAATTGTATTCTCGCTGTGGCAGAGGGTATAAACATTTGGCAAATAGAAGGACTATTTTTCATGCCCTGGGGAGAACCCTCCATTGATATCATTTAGCTGGGATAGAGTGGTTGGTCTCCCACACAGTAAAGGCAAAATATGGCCTGTCCTCTGCTGCCAAAAAGGGATAGAGAAAAAGCAATCTTTAATATCTAAGATAACTATATGGTGGTTAGTAGGGATGGCTCCAGGGTGGGGAGGCCAGTCTGAAAGGAGCCCATTTTTAACATATGTTTATTAACCTGGTGAAGGTCTTGGAGCAGTCTATGTTTACCAGTTTTCTTTTTAATGACAAAGATGTTCAAAAACGGGCATCGCTGAGGGGGCTACTTGCCGAGGGGGCGTCTCGAAGAACTGGGCATTTTGCCGTTTTGCCAAACACCGAGGGGGCTGCTCACCAGCTCACGGGATGTTCAACGGTGCATCTCACTAGACGCCGATGGGGCAGAGGGTCACGGATGGGGCATCTCGCCAGACACCGATGATGCAGAGGGTCACGGATGGGGCATCTCACTAACACCAAGGTCAGAGGGTCCCTGTTCAGGCGCCAGATGTTGCGGTCCCCCCCAAGGCCAGCTCAGGAGGGACAGTAGGGTCTCTGCCGAATTGGGGTGAGCAGCGCGGAGTCATGACACAGACTCCGGGAGTTGGGTGAAAGTGGAAGCGAGAATCCACAAACTCCTTTATTTAGCACAATGCACATAGGGCTTAAGGGGCTGCTCATCCTTGTATGGGGTGGTCCCTTATTTGTGACCAATGACAGCCTGTCTCTGGACAGGACATCTCGTAGCAGACTTCTCGCGAGCATGGGACTGTAACTGTTGTCACACCAAGCCTGCACAGAATGCCATTTTCACAGAAGCCACTTCCTGTTTTCTTCTGCCATGCGGTCTGGCTAGGACCAGGCCTATATTGTACCATACACCAGGGGTTTTAAATGAATTGCAGGTTTAACTAATCAATACTAGACTTGGAACTTGAAGCAGATCTCCTAATTCCTGGCTTTATAATCCCTTCACTATCATACTTTGTCAGAGAACTCCTTCCTGTGACTCCTCAGTCTATTAGCGGTTTGCCTTTTTTCCTATATGAGACTTTCAGTTGTTAGCTTGACCTAACTCTGATGAGTTTGGCTCTGACACAAAGAAGGCATGTAGTTCATTTCTCATTTATCATAATTATTAGCTCACATTAGAGCAATGTGATATTTATTATTATTATTATTATTATTATTATTATTAATTTTGGTTTTTCGAGGTAGGGTCTCACTCTAGTCCAGGCTGACCTGGAATTCACTATGTAGTCTCAGGGTGGCCTCGAACTCATGGTGATCCTCCTACCTCTGCCTCCCGAGTGCTGGGATTAAAGGCATGTGCCACCACGACCAGCTGATAGTTATTATTTTCATAAATATTACTGCATTAAGTCATTATAACTATGAATCATAATTAAGATTTTTAGCTGAGGAAGTATCAAAGAGACTAACTTATATTAGCAGATAATCCATGTTGAAACTTGATAGGAATTCAAGCCTATTTTCCAGGGCTGTGCCTTCTATTTCAAGGGCATAAGGTGTCATGATCACTGAGGCTTGTTCTAGTTAGTTCAGTGTTTAGAACCTCTGCCTTTGTTTATAAAATAAAGAACTTGTGGTATTTGACATCTAAAGATCCCTCTATCCCTTCATATATATTACTTTGTCTTTCACATACCATGTCTAGAAAACTATATTTGTAATTCATTAGTAAATTCAGTAACTTAAAAGATACTTTAAGGGGAATATAAGTTAAGAATTGCTTTCCTTCACATGCAACAGTCCTGTCTTTCTATGAAGTCATCCTAAGATTTCATTTGAAGATTTACTTAATACACGTAAAATATGTTTTTGGACAAGTTAAGAGGCCCATAGTTGGATAACAGAATGTCAATTAAATCTTAAATATTTTGTGAAAATCATATATATAAATACATTTTTCTATAAAAGCACTAATAGTTTTTACTAGATTCACACAGAAATCTAGAATCAAAAAGAAAAACTAGAACCACGAATTTAAACTATTACTTGACATTTTACAATGTGGCATATATACACATTATTTTAGAAATATGTCAATCACAAAATCAAAGTTCAATTTTATCTAAGAAAGCTGCACAACATTATGTGTTTTTTCTCATTATGTAGAGGGTTAGCCATCTAGTGCCTATAATTTTTTCCATAAGCACATTTCACAAGTCAGTTTGAATTTGGCCTCAGTTTTCTTTGACCTTTCTAAGGTAGAAAGACAAGGAAAATCTCTGGCTTTGCATAGAGATAGCTATTCTGTTGCTTTAGGTGTAGAATGTACTTTGGCACAATGAAACAGGGATGGTTGATCCTATTAATGCAAACAAGTCTTATCAACAGAAGTGTTTATGCTTGGCCTCTGTTCTCTTAAATATCACTTCTACCTAGAGAACTGGGTACTTCACTAAGCTGTGAAGACAACACTTTTTTTATTAAGCTAGAGAAAAACCTAAGATAAAGCCACTTTTAACTTGTAATTTAGCTAACATGCAGTAATTTCATGATAATTATCTATTCTAAATGAGTATGTGTTCTTAAAGCCCTTTAGAGTCCTGTCCTAATAAAGTCTTCTGAATCTTAATAAGTACATGATGAAGCTAGCTATGTACTAGAGAAACATCTTTAGCCCCAGTGGTGTGCTAATGCCAGCTGGTGATAACCCCATGAAGTTGATTCTAAAATTTTTAAGGAATTTTTCCACCTGGTTGACATTATGTTAATAACTTGAATTGGTTGTGTCTGGAGTATTTACAGCATGGAAATCAGAAAACTCTGCTGGCGATGGCTCTCCTCCTGAGAATCAATTAATCAACTGTTAAAAATTGACCAGCCCTTTTCTACACACACACACACGCACGCACGCACGCACGCACGCATGCACACACATATACACACACACACACAAATCTAGATTCCACATATGAAAGAAAACATGTCATATTTATCTTTCTGAATCTGGCTTATTTTACTTAGCATAGGAAAAGGGATGGAAAAAGAGAGAGTAATGGAATGAATGATGTGACCTCAAAGCACAATAGGGGATTATTTAGTATTTGTGGGAGAAAAGGGACCAACAAGCAGAGGACAGGGTGGATAGGGTAAAATAGTGGGGAGAGGAACAATAAGAACTATATATTCTATATTTATAGATCTATATATATCTTATCTATCTAGACACACATATATATGAAATCCAGTACTTTATGTGCTAACTTTAAAAAAGTATTTTTAAAAAATTGAGCAGCACACTGCTACTGCTTGTTACACGTTCTCCGTTAGAACTGCACCTTGATGCATCATTCATAATTATCAATGCCTAGTGAAATTTCAAATAAGACAAAGTTAAATAAGCCTTTTAATGTTTTACTTCTGGAAATGCATTCAAACTTCTTACTAATTCACAAGTCAACCAAACTTTTAGTCTCCCTGATACCTATATTAGTGTCTCTTATTGGGTTTCAAGTAAGTTGTGGGTGATGGAGTCGTCACTGAATTGGCAATCAAAGGACTTGTATACAAATTCCTTATGTTGCTGATTTTGTATATGATAGGAAATCAGTTCTATACTTCAGTTTTCCTATGCATAAAATGAACCAAAGCTGAGTGGAGTTTTAATTTTTTTTTTTATGAAGATAGTTAGTATAGAATTTCCATTCTGGAAAAACAGTTATTTAAGAAATACAAAATGCTAGTATTTCACATAATAATTAATGATACTTACTTAATGATTACATATCTTTTTGCATGTATATGTGTACATATTTTGTACATGTGTGGGGTGGGTACAGGGAAACATATGGGTGCATATGGATATGTGTGCCCATGACCCATTAGAGGCTGATGTTTGGTGTCATGCTAGATTGCACTCCACCTTACTTTTTAAAAATTTTTTTTAAATTATTATTTTATTTATTTTTGGAGAGAGAGAGAGAGAGACAGACAGAGAGGGAGAGGAAGACAGAGAATGGGCGCGCCAGTAGTCTCTCAGCTGCTGTGAACGAAATCCAGATGTGTGCGCCCCCTTGTGGGCAAGTGCGGCATTGCGCCCTTGCGTCACTTTCATCTGGGTAAATGTGGGACCTGGAGATTGGAACTGGGGTTCTTAGGCTTAGCAGGCAGGTGCCTTAACTGCTAAGCCATCTCTCCAGCCCCCACCTTACTTTTTAAGACAAGGTTTCTTCAGTGAGGCAGGAGCTCACCAGTTGACTACACAAGCTATTTTAACAAGCCCTGGGGATACCCTTGTTTCTGCCTCCCCAGCACTGACATTAAAGCTGTGTACTACCTACTATGTCTGGGATTTTACATTGGTGTAAAATTTTACATTTGGTAGTTATCCAAACTTTGGACCTCATGCTTGTATGGCATGCAGTTTATACAGCCATTTCTTTAGCCTTGATTAGATCTGATAGCCACAAAACCAAAATCTATAAAATTTTTCTTTTCATGGGAAATCATTCATTTAGATCAAATTTGCCCAATTCCCAGTTTCTGCTCAGCTACCTTATGTTTCTCTGTTCTCACTCCTTTTCTTCTCCTGGAGCTTAGATCTGAACTCCACAGGATAGCACTTGGCAATCTGGTTTCAGGAAGAGGTTGGTGGGACCTTGATGTATAGAATCCATGCCTGTTGTCTTCTGTTGACACACACACTGACCACTGACCTTTTGTCTCTGTCTGTAACTGATCCCTGTGGCATTACACTGAAATGTCTTCTTCATGTGGGGCTGACCAGATCTGAAGTGACCACTCTGGCTACTCCACCCTGATTAAGACCCTTCTCCCGGGGATGCCTCACACCCCAGCAATGATCATGCCTCTTTTCATGTATATTGTATTTAAAATGAAATACAAAATTTCCATGCTACCCCTTGCTTCCTCCTTCAGCTTCAGAAATTCAGAGTGCATGTGAAGAATTTCTGTGGTTATAAATTTTTAGATTTAGGTTGTGTTCTATTTACTATTGCAAAACTATTATAGCAAAAATGTTTATCCATTAAACTTAATATTTTCTAGCTTCATGATGGATATGAGAGATCACTGTATCTATAACACAAACATAGAGCCTGAGACATGATAGGAACTACACAAACTTTTGTTAATTAAATGAATAAATAAAGTAAACTGAATGAATACATGAAAATTCTTCTGCTTTGCGTTACTTTTCCATTCCTTATGATAAGGGTCCTATCAGTACTTGCTCTCATGCCACAGCTTCTCAGTAGTCATTGTACTCTGATTGAACTCTTTTCTCTCTTAGAACCAGGGAACTTTTCTTCTCCACTGTGTGGTTTATATTAAATTCTACTCTCTGAGCCCTCTGGGCCCTTTAACACTTGATATTTAAATTGCAGCATTTAAACTGAAAAACAAATAAAGAGAGCAAATATTCACACTCAAGAAGCTCTGTTTTTGCAACTAAAATTATTTTTTTAAGAAATGACAATGGTTATCATTTGTATTTTGGGCTTCACAAATCCTTTTGCAAAGTTAAAGCCAAGATTGTGACTCTGTTCTACCAGATGTAGATAAATCTAAATGTATCTAAAGCTACTGTTGGTGCCAGAATGGCGGGAAAAGGGAAATGGGTAGAAAGTACCCAGGGTGAGAACATAGCTAGAGCCCTTGCCTAGTGAGTATGAAGTCCTGGATTCAGTTCTTAACACCACAAAACAAAACAAAAAAAATAAACACACACACACACTTGTATATGTGTGAGTATGCACATATTCTCATAAGTACATAAATGTGTATTTATGAAGTTTAGATACTATCTCATTTTCCAATATACAAAGGAAAATTACTATATGGTACAAGGCTTTTACATTAGGAGAACTTTGTGTAGATAACTAAAGGCATTGATTATGTGCACTTGAATTTTGTCTACTGAACAAATACTTGCAGTTTGTTTTAATGACCTGGATTTGTTTTAATGATTGAGTTCTAGAATCATCTTGTCACTGTCTCAGAGTAATGAAAAATGAAATATTAGTAATTATAACTATGTCGGTTGCATGCCTGCAGTTTTTCCTGAAGTACTTGCTATTTTCATAGACATCAATTCTGAGGAGAAGCCTCAGATGCCAAAAAGACCCTGGTTCTCCCCATTGAGGGCTCTCTTTCTTGTATCTCTCATCTCTGTTCTAATCTTACTGCATGTCTCCATGATTCCTGCCTCTCCTAACTCCTTAAAATGAAGGTTTTGTTTGGGCTACCTCCTTTGTTCATGGTTCCATGTTTTACTTCTCATTACCCTAATATTGTCGATTAGTGCTAAATTAAAGGTATAAAACACTTGTTTTCTTCCAATTTATAAAGAATGAAGATTCAGGAAGGAAGATTCAAAAGACACATTAGTAGGTTTCCTTATTCTAAGTCTAGAGTACTTGGGCTTCATGTGTGAGAGAAGCAAGGCCCTGAGATCATAATAAATACCCTCCTGGATCTGATCTGGGATCTGCTTTCCATGAGTCATGCAATCTGTCTCAACCAGTTCTCAAGGGATGTTTCAACAAAGGGCATGGCCTACCTTGACTCTACTTTATCATCATTATCAAGATTATACACATGCATTTATGTCACTTAATATTTATTATTCATTGACAAAATGGAGCTCAATTCCAAAACTATGAAGCAGATAACTTCATTTGAAAGAACTGTTGTAGAGTATTAAACTTGGATTTTCCAATATAACATAGCTGAAGGGCAGAGATGGTACCAAATCTAGTTTTCTTTTTACTTATTTCTCTAATATCTCTTCATGCATCTATCATTCATGAGTTTTCTAATATTTTTGTTATTTAAGTTTGGCTCATATCTAACCATGGGTAATGGATCTCATACTTACTAGCTATGACTGGCCTTTTAATTTTATTTAGTAAAATGTTTTACCTCTGAAGTTGCATGGGGTGTCCCTATTTTATATAAGAGAAATTAAGCATGTGTTGGAAGACAGCTGATTGAATTTTTCTGAAATAGATATGTTGTTTTTCTTTCAATTTATGCTTATTTCAAGATGTCAGAACGTCTCTGGTTTACCTGAGTAACCCTTTCTTTTTGTCCTGTGGGGAACCATTAAGTTTATAAATCAAGGTTTTTTTTAATTCTTTTTTTTGTTTGTTTGGTTTTTGAGGTATGGTCTCACTGTATGTCAGGCTGACCAGGTATTCACTCTGTAGTCTCAGGGTGGCCTTGAACTCACGGTGATCCTCCTACCTCTGCCTCCCGAGGCTGGGATTAAAGGCATGCACCACCACACGTGGCCAAGTTTTTTTTTTAATTCTTAAAAGCATTTTTGGAAGAAGCAGAGAAGCAACAACTCTCCCCCACATCTTCAAAATCTTACATAGAACAAATCATTTTATTATATATAAAATAGTACCCTTTATTGTGAGCAATTCATCTTAAATTACTTAAAATCAATTAGTACACACAAGGAGATTCCTCTGCTAAACATAAAAATGTGAAACAGGGGCTGGGGAAATAGCTGAGTGGTTAAGGCATCTGCCTGAGAAGCCTAAGGACCCTGGTTTGATTCCTCAGGACCCATGAAAGCTAGATGCACAAGGGGACATATATGTCTGGAATTTGTGTGCAGTGGCTGGAGGTCCTGGCATGCCCATTCTCTCTTTCTCTCTGCCTCTTCCTTGGTCTTTCTTTCAAATAAATAAATAAATAAATAAATAAATAAATAAATAAATAAATAATATTTTAAAAATATTTTGAAAAATGTGCAATGAGAGGCTATGAGTGAGGTAACAGCCATTTTCATCACCATCTATGTACTTGTATGACTCATTGGACCTTCTCAATGAAAATAACTTAAAAATCCTTGTCTAACTATTTTAATTAAGAAGCATACTGTGAATGTGGAGATGATGGGAACACTGAGGCCCACTGCCAGAGAAGTTGGTAGCTTCATTTTTAGGACAACTAAGTAAGAGTAGATGGAATTTGAACCTGCTTGAAGACATGAGGTTGGCCTAAATGATCTCTATGCTATGTATAAAATACAACAATAATCTAAACTAGTTAATTATCATCAATTTAAATATGAAAACATGTCATAAAACATGCGTATAAAGGTTATTAAAATGAGGTGGTTCCAAAGTAAACTTCATGTCCAAGAACTGTTTGATTTTCCTACAGTTTGGATTGTTATAATAGAGTGATTAAATTGCTTGATATTAGAATAGAATTTGTAAGGAAATTTCCTTGTTCTTATCAACTCTTATGAGCACCAGTTGACTAGACACTTTTCAGTCACCCTATTTCTTCTATTTTCTGTGTTCCAATCCTGATGGGGTAACTTTATTATATTGGAATGAAAATGTTTACTCAAACAAGATACTGTTGGCATTTAAAGTGGCTGCCATAGAGTGAGCATAAAGGTCAAGACACTGATAAAATAAATAAAGAAGGGGACAAAATAAAGATGCTTTATAACTTTATCTTATGAGTCCTGCTTATCTCATCCACTAATTTAGATAGATAAAGTTATTTAACTAAAGGCAAATATCTGAATAAACACAGGTAGACGATGATTGCCACAGACATATGCTCATCCCATTACAGTGATGAAGGGATACACCAAGTATTTCTGACTGCATGAAGACAAAAGGTTGACATGAAAAAAATGAAATAAGTTCCCATTTTTAATGGCTTGTAAGTCCATTCAGCAGAATTTAGAAAAATGAATAAATAGCATAGGAGTATTACAAAAGATGTAAGGAAATACAGAGAAGGATCAACATTGAATTATGAAGGTAGGATTTAACAAGATGTTGGAGGCTACTGTGTATATGAAAAATTGAGAAATAGTCACTGATTAGTTGATACTAAATGCTTGACCACATTATTTGCATTATTTCCTATGGAAGCCATTATCTCCATGTTCTGGACACACAGTTGAATTTATAAAAAGTTAAATAAGTTGCTCCCAAATCACTTAGCTAATGATTTGTGGAGTTGTTTAATATCAGAAATGTCCATCATCTATTAGGTTGACACCTACAGCATATGTAACAATAGGAAAAAAATATGTTAATGGGACTTTATCAAAATTAAAAGCTCTCATGGTTCAAAGAATGCTATCAAGACAGTTAAAAAGACAGTTGACAGAATGGGAAAACATATACAAATCATATATATTGAAATGGTCAAGTATTCAGCATGAATATGAACTTTTACAACTCAACAGTGAAGGAGACAGGTAAACCAATCAAAACAGCTACAGGATTTGAAAACACATTTCTCAAAAGATGATAAACAAATGGCTAATAAACACATGAAATTATGTTTAGTATCATTAATCATTAATGAAGTACAAATCAAGATATAATGTGATTGGGCTGAAGAGATTTCTCACTGGTTAAAAGCCTGCTGGCCCAGGTTAGAGTCCCCTGTACTCATTGCAACGCCAGATGCACAAAAGTGTTACCTGAGTCTAGAGTCCCTTTGCAGGGGCAGGAGGCTGTGGTGCACCCCTTCTCTCTCTCTCTCTGTCTCTCTTATGCAAATAAAAATAAATAAAAAAGATTTTAAACAAATAATGAGATGTTGCTTGTCCACTGTATTGGCCACAACAAGAAGATAGTCATCATTGTTGCTTAGCATATGAAGAAATTGGGATCTTCATATACTGCTGGTAGAATGGTACACCTGGTGTGGAAAACAGTTTAGAGATCGCATACAAAAGTTGAATGTAGTGTTATCATCTGACCAAAGTACTTGTACTTCTAGATATGTATCCAAGAGAACTGAAAATTTATATTCACACAAAAATGTGTACATAAATGTTCATAGCAGTGTTATTCATAATATCTAAAAGTGTCCATCACTGGATGAGTAAACAATATGTAGACAGTCCGTATAATAGAGTAATCTGGTATAAAAACTAAGCAAATATATGCTAGAATAGGTGCACCTTTGGAAAAATATGCTAATGGGAAGAACCCAGACACAAAAGAGCATATGTTGTATCATATATTGTAGGATTCTACTTGTATAAAATTCCAAAATAGGTATGTTAATTAAATTTACCTATTTTAGTAAATTAGATTTTATAAATTATATAAGTATTTTCTGGAGCCAGGAAAAAAGATAAAGATATAGACATAAAGATAACTTTGGTTATCTGTTGCTATAAGTTTTTTTGGGGGGAGGATTTCAAGGTAGGGTCTCACTCTAACTCAGGCTGACCTGGAATTAACTATGTAGTCTCAGGGTGGTCTCGAATTCATAGCAATCCTCCTGCCTCTGCCTCCTGAGTGCTGGAATTAAAGGCGTGCACCACCACGCCTGGCTCTGCTATGAGTTTTAATACATGTATATAACCAATACAGAAAACAACTCTATCATCCCAGAAACCCCTTTGTAATATCCCTTTGTAATATCCCTTTGTACTTATCTTCTCCTTCTTGTCTAAGACCAACTACTGATATATGATTTTGGCTCTTAAAATATATTTAAATGGAATTGAACAATATCTAATCATTTGAGACTGACTTATTTTACTCAGTAGTATAGTTTTGTAATATAACTACACTTTGTATATATCTATCATTTATGTTTTTATTTTGCTGAAAAGCATTCCACTGAATGGATATAGCACTGTTATTTATCCATTCATCCATTGAAGGACATGTGAATTTTTTTCTAGTTTTCAAGGCTGCTTGGAATGAATTTTCTCTATAATTGTTTATCCAGGATTGATTTTATTTTGTCTTTTTTTGGAGCATAATTACCCTGGATACAAAAGTCTTGATTGACAGTTTTAAAAAAAATGTAAGCACTTTGGGCTGGAGAGATGGGTTAGCCCTTAAGGCACTTGCCTGTGAAGCCTAAGAACCCAGGTTCAATTCCCCAGTACCCACATAAGCCAGATGCACATGGTGGCACATACATCTGGAGTTTGTTTGCAGTGGTTGGAGACCCTGGCATATCCATTCTCTCTCTGTATTTGCCTCTTTCTCTCCTCCACATGTCTCAAATAAATAAAATTCAAAAAATTATTTAAATAAACGTAAGCACTTTGACATATTATCACGTTGACTCTTTAGCTTCAGTTCTATTTGATAAGCCAACAATGAGCCATCCTCCTTTTCCTTGTATATCATGTGTCCTCTTTTTCATCTTATTGTTTTCTGGATTGTCTTTTGTTTTCAATATTTTCTATGAGTTTAAGTGTAATTACTTAGTGTTTTTTCTACTCTTTGTTGAGTTTGTAGAATCAATGAATTAGTGTTTGTTTGTTTGTTTGTTGTAATGAAATTTAAGAAGAATGAGGATATTTATTCCTGCCAGCTTACCTGGATTAGGGTTCTATAGAGGAACAGAATCACTGGAATGAATTTGTATTATAAAGTAGTTTAATTAGATTAGTTTACAGGATGCAGGCTCCACAGTCCAACATTAGCTGACGTCAAACTAGAGAGTCTGAGAACCTGTAGCTGCTCAGTGCACAAGTCTGGATGCCTCATAAGTCCCAATTTGTCTCTGAAAGCCTGAAGGATTCCCGAGGGGCTGCTGGTGTTCAGACCCACATTGGAAGACTGAGGAAACTGGGTTCCACTGTCTGAGATGAGCAGCAACAAAGTAGATAGGTACATGCACCAGTGAGTTCTGTTGAAGTTTCTTTATATGTAGTCCACTACTGGGAGGACCACAAATTCTGGGGGAAGATCTTCCTTTGACCAGTCCTTCCTGTAAACATCCTTACAGATCTGCCCAAGAAGTATCTCTTCCTTGATTCTTATCCAGTTGACAACAGAATTTAAGGGTCACAATGTTTTTTAACTTTCTAGGCTGCTGCCTGTATCTGTTGGAATGCTTGATGGTGTCTCAAAGGTTTTCAAGGCTCAGTTTATTTTTTCCCCTGTTATGCTTGCTGTTAAGATGAGATAATTTCTATTAATTAATCATCAAGTTCACTGAAATTTTCTTCTGATATTTCTTCACATCTCTGATGAATATGCAGACAAGATAGTACACCAGAAGTAAACTTGCCTGATGGGAAATTTGAATTTGCATATTCATCACAGATGTGAGGAGAGGCTAGGCCTTCTCTGGCCTTCTCTTCTGAGCAGTTAAAAGATGAGCTAGGGTTTGATGAATAGCTTATCAAGGTTCACCACAGGAATCTCATTTCCTGAATTTCTCTGTTAAACTTCTAAGTAGTCTGCTAGAGCTTTGAAAGTCCCTTGGAAAACTAACCTTGGGGCAGCTGGGCCTCTGGTGCTCTTGTTTTGTTGTCAGAGATTAAAACTCTACTGTAAATGCCACTAAACATGCATTTCCCCCTACGCCATATTTCATTCTGAATCTAGCAAGTCCTCTTGGGTAGCAAAGTGATGATTCTTAGGACTTTTCCCTTCTAAGAGACGGAACAAGCTGAGCTGGGGAAAGTAGAAAAGAGAACATTCTCAGCCAGTGTTGGCACTGATATCTACCTGAGGTAGAGTACGTTTTCATGAATTATGTTATGGTCAATTTTCAGACTGCTTAAATGGTTATTTTCAGCAATTGTGTTTAGTTTTATCATTAATTTTAATGAAAAATCTATCTTTTGTCTGTCATCACTGTTTCACATTGAAGTTTTGCAGTTCTAAATTCTTCATTTTACTATAGGAACAATAACATTGTTTTGTGCATTTTTAGGAGTTGTGTTTTATATAATAGGTCCTCTCCTAGGTCATTTGTATTAATACTCAGTATTATATGTGAGACCACAGATTGAATTGATTGCAACAGATACTATAATGTCAGTTGATCCATTATCATATGAATGATTAAAAAGTGTTGATAATTTCTACCAATAATATCCCATGCAATATAAAGAGATCCACAATTTTAAAATATCCTAGTTTAATGTTCAAATACTATTTATGGGTGCTATTATTCTAAACAAACTATCATTTAATTGCATATAAAATAAAAATATATATCCTGGAGCTGAGGGTTATATCTCAGTTTAAAGAGCTTACTTAGCATCTAAGACCCTGGGTTTCATCTCTAGTACTTCAAAATAGCATATTTTTAAACTGCTTAGAGTTATTGATCTACATGTGATTTGAAGATGAAATATATAATGTATTATAATTTAAAATATGTCTAAACACCAGCAAATAATGGTCTTACATGGGAGGATAAAGTTTGACCTGATGTAAACCCCACCATGGGTTCCAGGGCACATGGTGCCCAGCAGGTGGTCCTCCAGAGAGGTCTGAAATCCCCAGCTGTCCAGCTTGAGCGTACACCACAGATGCTCTTTTCTGAAACACACACTTAACTTTTTCATAAGTATTACTCTGTGGTTCTATAATGTTGAATTGATTCTTTTTATGAATGCAATTTCAGCAGCTACCCAGTTCTATGTATTTGTCTATTTTTCCCCATAAACTTATATTGAACTCTTTTAGAGTATGTGCTTATCATACATGAGTTAAACGTTTGAGGACCACATGGTGGGAAATAGTATTCTAGATTAAAATTCAACTTTATGTTAAAAATTTAATTATGTAGAGATGGATTAGCAGTTAAGGCAACTTGTCCTCAAAGCCAAAGGACCCAGGTTCAGTTTCCCAGGATCCATGAAAGCCAGAAACACAAGGGGGCACATGCATCTGGAGTTCTTTTGTAGCAGCTGGAGGCCCTGGCATGCTCTTTCTCTCTCTCTACCTGCCTATTTCTCTCTCAAATAAGTAAATAAAAAATTTAAAATTTATTTATGTGCAATTTATGCCTAAACAATTTACATGTCTTAGTTGAGACATTACACACATATGAAAAACAACAGATTTCAGATTTCAAAGATTAAATACTAAAACAAAATATAAAAAACTCAATACTTTTATATTTATTACATATAGAAATATTATTTAGAAAAGTCAAAGTCTATTATTAGATTAACTTCACATGTTCCTTTTTAATGTGGATGCTAGAAAATATAAAACTTGCTTTATGATTCACAATTCATGTGTACATTATGATTTTCTTTGACAGTGTAGGGACAACAGAGTTAAGACATGCTTTCAGACAGTGTGTGAGCACTTACAAGTTCCCTGAACATTCACAGTCTACTGTGGAGACAAATTAAAACACAGTTTAAAATGATTAGCTAAATGATAAAGAACATGGATTTTGATATTTCATTGACATAGGTTTAAAGCTTTTCTGAAACTTAATATGCTACTTTAATCAAGTGACTTACACAGTGGGACTCAGTTTTCCTTTGTAAAATGGGAAATTGATGGCAATGATACCAATCTTACAGGGATTCTATGAACACCAAATAATATTTGGGAAGCACTGGACAGAGGCATATGTAAATGTATAATAATAAGTAACAGCTGGTGTGATGATGTCAATTATAATGATTTCAATGAGGATAGGGCACCTTGGCTTTTTACCTAGGTGAGGATGTTGTGAGGACAAAGGTGACAGGCACTTAGCTCAAATGAGAAAAGCCATAAAAATCACATATAATAATCAACTTAAAGGATAAGAACTAGACATGGTGACAGAACGTTGTAGTGAATGATGTGAGTGGCAGTAGGAAACATTTTGACCAACATGAATACCTGATGACAGATTTTAACCTTTTTTTGCACTTACAGTGAGATGTTCTATGTAAGCATGGGCCAGACAGTGTAGAAAATTGCATATGACACCAGAAAATTCAGTCCAAAACAGCTCTTATGTAACAAAAAGTTTGTGTATGCATAAAGTATTAGGAGCTTACTAAATATCCTCATTTATTATATAACTCAAGAACCCACACTGTACCTCAGACACAGGCCTCTAAAGTCAGGTAAAGAGATCCTAATGAATTTGATTCACCAAGTGAAAGATAAGCATTTTGTTCTCAGAAGATTAAAAGAGTAAAAGAAATCTGAACATGATTGAGGATGCTATTTTAAAATTGGCTTTTGCACCATTTTCTGCAGACCAAATTGCATCTTGGCATCTCTGTTGCCAAAAAGCCAGCTGAACTGAAAATACAAATGCTCACAATTTAAAACCACCCATTGGAAATAAAAGAAAAGGCAGACTAAATGAAAACACTTTAATGCTTATAGATAAGTACTATTTGGGGAATGTTTTAATAAGCAAATGTTTATTTTAGTTGTTTAGAATATTCTCTTGGATACATAAATTTCAACCCACAGTCCCCAGTTGCCATAACAACTTGATGCATTTGTTCTTCTGTGTCATTTTTTATCACATGATTTAAAAAAAATTGGTTGCTACGATAACACGGTATAGTTGTTAAATTTATTCTATTCACATTTTGTTCTACTGAAAACTGGTAATTTGCTTTTATTTTTCTCCAAAGAAGTTTATATTACAGAAGTGTAATAAGGAAAATAGTGTTCTCAATCAGAATTCAAGTTTATATTAAAATTTTCATTATCTGAATTAATGTATGTCCCAATGACATAACCTCTATGACATGGAAGATGGCTAGTGATTATCAAATTCTATTCAGAAGAAAAGGGCTAATCTGTACTGCAGTAAATGAGGGAAATGGTTGGGGTGAAGTTAGCTGAATCTCTAAGAATGACTCCAACCAATCTAACTCAGAGGAAACTACTTCACATTGTAAGGAAATACTCATCTCAAAAGCTGTGATAACTGGTTGCACTGTGAACTACCTTGCTTCTCTATATAATCAAAGTTTATTTATTATAAAGAATGAAAGTTTGTTTAACAGAGTTCTCTAATCTAGACTCATCTTTTCCTAAAAGGGAGGGAATAGAAAGTATCAAATATCCCCCTGCCTAGAATTAGATATTTGGATAAAATAAAGCTATAATATAAATCTGTTTTTAAAAAATTTTTTTGACTAACTCCCACTGCTTTTTCTATATTGGTTGCTTTTAATTGTGCTTCCATATCAACAAATTATGTCACTTAAACTTAACAGTACCCTAATCTTATAGTTCTATGATTATTTTGTTTTTTATTGTAAGTTTGACTTTATTGAGAAGCATGCTAAAGTATAAGAGAAAAAAGGTTGATGTCAAAAAGGCTTGTTTAGATTCTAACAAGTACTAACTATACAAACCCTGGAAATCAGGTATCTGTTCATTTTGGCTAAGAGAGATGTAAAATTGAGCCTAGATATAGGGCCTCTCCTTCTCTCCACCGCCAATTTAATATTCTGAAGAAAAAGGAGTATGACTGCTTTGAACTTCATTTTGGCAGGGGTTGTCACACATCACTCATTCTGTACAATGAAGTAAATAGGGTATGGCAACCTAAGACCATTGTCTTTGGGGTTGTCCTGTTTTTGTTTTTTTTTTTCCCCTAGTGTATTTCTGTTAGAACATGAATTCAATCACAGCTGAAATTTCTTACAGTTAAAGACATCCTCCTAAAAAGGCTTTGTGGTCAGATTTGGGCAGAAATTTGGCTTGCTTTTGTGTCATTGGAAATATCATTAACTTTTCTAAGCCTTAGTTTCCCATTTAGCACCTACAGAAAGCACTTCCTTTGCAGTTTGTTACTTAGCACTACAGGTAACAAATACAATATATTTCCCTCAAATATTTAATACCAGATTTGTACTTAGTCCATGGTCTTGAATGGCTGGTTAGAATTTTAGGACCTTACTAAGTTGTCTGGTAACCAGAATGGACTTCAGATCTAGCTGGAAACAGGGATTTACAAAACCAGAGTGCTCAGAATTGGTTCCAACCACATCAGATCTTTGACTTAAGAAAGTAAAGCAGGGCTGGAGAGATAACTTAGCGGTTAAGGCACATGTCTGCAAAGCCTAAAGATCCTGGTTCAATTCTCCAGGTCCCACATAAGCCAGATGCACATGGTGGCACATGCATCTGGAATTCGTTTGCAGTGGCTGGAATCCCTGGTGTGCCCATTCTCTCTCTCTCTCTCCCTCTGTAATAAATAAATAAATAATAAATCTTTTTTTTTTTTTAAAGAAAGTAAAGTAAATGCTTGCTGTCCTCAGCCACTGTGCATATGTGAACCCTGCTATTCTGATAGGCTAGGTCAGGAGCAACTCCAGAAATGATAGTGCTGTGCTTCTAGATTGAAGAGACCAGTGTCTTCTTCTTCGAGACTGGGAGTTTGGAAGTGACAGAAAGTTCCAGTAACCCTACTCCTCAATGCCTAAAGCACTCTCTGGTAACAAGCCCTCAGAGCCCTGGGGAAGATGTATTGACTTTGTGAGACCACTAGGGTGTCATTTAGAACCTCTCTGCTGGAACAATGGAGACATAAATTTCAACCTACATTCTCTAGTTGCCATGGTAACTTGATACACTTGCTTTGAAGTGTCTTCAGACCCTTTTGCTTTCTTGTTATTTTTAATCATCAGCTTTTTTAAAACTTTTCCAGTAATTTCCTAAATATGGTTTTGGCCTCTTACCCTCTTATTGTTGGGTTAAATTTCTGAATATATTGTCAGGAGGTGATTTTTCACCTAAAAATAATAGCTGAGTGTGTGTGTGTGTGTGTGTGTGTGTGCTGTGCCAGTAAGTCAATGAGTCGGCCTCACTGGCTCCTGCCTGCCAGCTTTCCTAAACACACACACACACACACACACACACACACACACACACACCAAAGCTGACACAGGTAGATGATCTGCTCAAAAATGGATACATCTATAAAGGTTTTCAGTGCGTTAAGAACAGTTTGTGTGTTTTAAATAAAAATTATGGACACAGTAGTTCAACTCTAGAATATCTAAGTGGTTTACTATTTTTATGGCAGTTTGAATAAAGTATAATTTCCCTTGCATTTTTTCTCCACATGATCACTTTGACACTTTTAGATTATGAAGAGAAATGTAAGGAGTACAAAGTGATTGGGGTTTGTATTCAGAGCCCTTGTAAGATATTTGTGATCAGTGAATTGAGATTCTAGAGAGTTCCTATAATAAGTACATCCTAGGACATTATAAACAAATATGTTTATAGATGTTTATAGATAGATAAAATAGATGTCCTTTACATCTAACAAATTCTCAAAATACATTGCATTTTTTCTCCATCACAAAGTTGGGACAAACAAACATGCAAGTATGAAAGCAGAATAGTATGCAGTCATCCTGCTTAGATGCTGAAAATATGTAGAACTGATGTGGAAGAAAGCATTTCCTGGTAGCCTCCAAAGGAAAATGCCCTCTTGTTCATGCACTGAACCACTATGGTTCAACTCACTGGAAGATAGTGATTGCTGGCCCATCAACATTCTCCTTTAATGTTAGAAGTGGCTGAGATACTAGTCCATTCTAAATATAAGAATGTGTTAATCAGAAGCAACAGGGATGCTGGAAAACATCAGGCCTGCAGGCAAAGGGTTATTGCCAGTGTGTGAATGCTACTATCGCTTTGCATTTGTATTCTGTGGTGACCGAAAAATAGCAAGGAGAAAGAAACAATTACATTTTAAAAGAAAGACTGCAGTTGTATGACATGAACTTGCTCTCTCAATGTACCTGGTCTGTCTGGGAGGAATTAGCAGAAAATTAAGCAAAAGAAAATAATTCTCAGAGAAAATTCTGAAAGGGAATAATCACTAAGTTATAGTAATTTTTTTAAGAAAGCATAAAAGATAATTTCTTTAATGCAACTAAAATGGAAACACTAGATAAAAAATATTGGGTAATATTCAGTAATTTCATATCATTGAATAATAGTATCAAATAGTAAATATTTCATAGACTTATTAATCAAATAATGTTTCTTGAATAATTGAGGAATTATCTCTTTGAATATAATAAACAAAGATGATAGTTTTTGAAGTCCAATTAAACCAAATTAGAATACTGGTCCTACCTTTTTGGGAACAGTAATTCCACTTTAATAAACTTCAATTTCTTTACCTGTTTTTAAGAAACAATTTCTGGTCCAGGTTCTCCCATGTTTTCTGTGTGGTTGGACACATCCCTTTGTTTCTCTTGATCTGTGTCTGTGAGGTATAAAGTGAGGGATTGGGTCTACAGGTGGCAAGCTCTATGAAGCACGTTTTCACATCCAAGGTTATTATCTGGGATTCTGTTGAAGGCACAATTTAGAATGGGATAAATAAATCATCCTGAAAATAACACAAGAGGGCAGCTTGTAAGGATTTTACTTTTTATTGGGTTTTTAGAAAGCAGACAGTTTATCTGTCACTGGGACCAGAGTATATTGTTGGTTCTTTAAGCCCCCCTCTCCTCGCCCTACTTCACTAGAACTAATAAGAGGATTTTATAGTTCTGCTTCTCATCCTTCTACATCAATGTGTACATATTATGTATCATGGCCTGCACAGGCTTATTAAAAATGTTTAATGAAATAACAATTTCTGTTACTCACTGTAGAAAATATGGAAAAATTCAACATAAATTTAAAAATAAATGTGAATATAACAATATCTGGAAATTATTATAAATATGGTTTTATATATTTTTAAGTACAGTCAGTCCTCTATATCCACAAAATTCATTCATGGGTCCAACCAACCAATTAAACATTGAAAATATTTATAAGTTACATCTTAATGAATATAGAAAATATGGTATTGTTCATTCTAAATAATTTAGAAAAGACTTAATGTATATGAGAGCATGCATGTAGGTTACATGTGAATACCATACCATTTAATATATGGGATATCTATTTGAGCATTCATGGCTTTTGTATTCATGGGGATGAACTAGAAGCAATCCCCTACTCAGGGATGATTATATTTGTTTGTATTTTCTTTTGGTCAGACATTTTGATATCATTTATATATAGTTTTTATAATATGTTTATTTACTAAGTCTTGATGGCATTTTTATCTCCATAAATCATCTATATAATAACTAGTCAATAGGTACATAAATTTTTTCTTATTGTTATGAGTCATACAAAACAGAATGGTTACTAAGATATAGACTTTGGAATGAACATAACTAGATACAAAGACAACTACAGCTCATATCAAATGTGTATTTATGAGCTATTCATTTCCTAACATATTGTAATAAACTTCCCTAAATTAATGAATCAACCAATCAATCAAGCCAATATATCTGTAGGATCTTGCTTTAAAAATACCTTTCCATTTTATAAATCCTTTACTGTTTACTTTCTTTTTTCCTGAGGGAGAGTCTTACTCTATCCCAGACTGACCTGGAATTCACTATGTGGTCTCATAGTGGCCTGGAACTCAGGGCTATCCTCCTACCTCTGCCTCCTGAGTGCTGGGATTAAAGGTGTGAGGCATTATACCCAGCTTAAATCCTTTATTCTTGACCATCAGATCTCACATTAACTCATTTTTGATTCCCTACATTCTGGGAATATTCTGTGGATTAATGTCTCAGACTCTATAGCTTCTGTCTTATTTTCTATTTCATTTTTAAAAACAATTCCTTGCCTCATGGTTAAACACCATGGATAAATACGGATAAATGTACCTGTCCAAATACTCGACTCTGAATACTTCAAAATTGAACTGAAACTCTTTGTTTTAGACTTTTCTCATTTCACTATAAGGTCTTTAAAGATTTTACCTAAGTAATCATTCAATAACTGTTTATTAACCTAGAACCCCTTGAATGTCCAGAGAACTTTGTACTTCTTATTTGATAATCAAAGCTTTCATATAAGTGACCTTTGTATACATTCATTTCCTTTCTTATGCTCAACTTTTCATGTACACTGTTGTTTTCCATAATATCTTGTTCAATGACTTGAGTGTAATATAATTTTATAAGTATGTATTGAATCAACAAATAACCTAAGAACCTTCCTTAATAACTGGTATGCTCCTTTGTTGAACTCTTTGTACCTCATTTTAATTATACCTGCCCAGCTTTACAAGGAATCTTGAGGCCTTTATCATCAGGGCAAAAACAGTGAAGTTATTCTTTTTACAAAACAGCATCACTCAGTTGAAGGTCATCAGTTGTGTAAAGCTGAGGTGGAATTTGTTGAGCAACAACATCTTGTTGAAATTAAGTGGAAGGGAGAAGAAGTAACATAACCTCCCCATTCATTAATATTTTCCTGACTGAGACTCATAATAAAAGAGAAAGACATAAAATTATTTAATATACATTTTATGTGATATATGCAGAAGATATGCATTTTCATGGTGCTTAATGGAAATGAATATGCCTTTTTCATTTGTCTGTATTTCTGTGTCTGAGAAAGGCTTCATGAAAGCAGAAATAGGGAAGAAAAAGCAAGTCAGTTATTTCAATGTTACTTTCTTTCTCTGCTCAAAACAGAGGGAACTTCTTAATCATGTTGGCTCAGGAAGAGTCAGCTCTTTAAATTGAAATTTTCCTGCTTTGTTGGTACACTGGCTTATGTTAGAGTTCTGTTACTCTGCATGTAGCTTGAGGCCAAGTGTAGGGTCCAGTCCCAAGCATGCTGTCACTCATGTTGTCAGCACTGAAAATAAAAGTATCTCACATACAACGTCAGACTTCCAAGTTCTCTTGAAAACTCCAAACATTTGGCAACCGTGGATTTGTGTTCCCTTATTGTAGCTGATGCCTAGAAGAAAGGACTGAAGACTATGTTCAACCTGTTAGGTGGAACATTTTCACTTTTGCCAAGAACTATCCATTTCTCCCTAAATAAATCTGATGCCTGGTTCACCTGCAATGATTTAACATTTCAGCATCTAGAGCAGCAGCGTTTAAATTAGCATGTATCAGAATTACCTTCAAAGCTTGTTAAAAACAGGCTGCCGGGCCCCATCCCTCCAGCTTCAGCTTCACCAGGGCTCAGTAACAAAGCTGAGTGAGTCATACTCATACTGGGGGCTTAGGGGATACAGTGAGAGGTCAGGTGGAAAATAAGGACATAGTTCAGTTTAGTATTCTGGTTAGGTGCATTAGCTTTTTAAGTTTGTTTTCTTCCCCATGAAATGAAGATGAGAATTCAAACTTCATAGTTTTTTTTAGATAAGTGAAATAATCCATATAAAAATATGAATTGATATCCTTGAAGTGATGTCTATCTTGATATAATGTTTCATGAAATCATTCTGTTGTAGTTATTCTTACTACTATTATATCTTTCAAGAAAATTGATTCTGGGAGGGGGCATCAGAGATAGATTGCCATTTTTGAGCTAGAGTAATCATAGTCTTGTTGTTGTGAAGGAAAGATATGGAGAAGAAAATTGTCATTTCCATATGAGTAAAACTGATGGCAGGCAAGTTAGTAGGGGAAAGAGTAATGGCAGACAGGTAAAGATGGGGTATAGTATTTAGACTGAGTGATTTGCATATAGTTAGGAAATGCAGATAGTTCATCATCTGATAAAAGAGAGGAGATCATAAATTATGTTGGGGCTCAGGGCACTTAACCCCCAAATGTTACTACAGAAAACCAGAATGCTATCCTCTAATTTCTTCTGGTGTATTGATTATTTCAAATTTGGTGTTATGAAAAACTAGAGAACTTGGAGTGGCTTTGAAAAGCAATCCTATTTTGAAGGAAATTTACATCTATGAAAACAATTTGTTCCCAGTAGAAGTTTCTTTATCAAGAAAAGAGCTACTCTGTGAAAACTTTTCTGAGTTGAAAAATTTTATCTATATAATAAGGCAAACTTTATTCACCATACATTTCCTCCCCTCACAATTCCATACATTGGCAACAGTACCCCTAGAAACCTAAAATCCTTATTTTATTTTATTTTATTTTATTTTATTTTATTTTATTTTTTTATTTTCTTACTTATTAGAAACAGAGAGATGGAGAAAGAGAGAGAGAGAGTAAGAATGGGTGCTCCAGGGGCTCTAGCCACTGCAAACGAACTCCAGACGCGTGCGCCACCATGTGCATCTGGCTTACACGGGACCTTGAGAATTGAACCAGGATCCTTAGGCTCCACAGGCATATGCCTTAACTGCTAAGCCATCTCTCCAGCCCCTAAAATCTTTATTTCTTTCTATAGTTCAAGATGTAACATAAGCTTGAGTCTTCAAACCCTCCTTCAAGTCTCATACTTTTGTGGTATTCTATGCATGGTACAAACATAATTAGAATACTTCTCTAGCTACTCGGCCCCATATCAGTTTAATTTGTAGCTTAGTCAAATAACCTAGAAGGGTACAGAGAGCCATTTTTCTTGCCCTTCCAGTCTGTTGTAGACAGTTCAAAGGTGCTGGGATAAACATCCAAACAAGACACAGTATTTGGAGGAATGGGATTTATTTCAAGCTTACAGATCTAAGGGAAATTCCATCCAGGACAGAAGCAGCTAGCTCCCATTCATAAATCCAAGCAGAGAGAGAAATCACCAGCAGCCAGCAAATACAAAAAGCAGCAAGCACAAAAACCTGCCAGAGCTCAGACCTCTCTGTATACCTTTGGGCTGGAATTCAAATCTGCCCCCAAACATGCCTTTGGGCATCTACCCTCCAGTGACACCTCCTCCAGCCCGGTAGCTAAAGATCCAAGTTACAAAATTTAATAACAATAAAAAAAAATTCGAGTCCATGGGGGACACATAATCCAAAGCGTTCAGCCCAGCTTTGCAATGGCTGAAAGGAGGAAGAAAACTCTGTGCAATGGAGGGCATCATGTACACGTGTTCAATATTAATAATAATATAATTTAATAATTGTAAACTTCTCCACAGCCAGTATGTAAATATAAAAGGATATTCATTTATTTGTTACTTTAAATCCCATGCTTATCCATTCTGAGGATGGTGCCTTCCGGGCCCATGCGATTCGCTACTAGGCTGAGCACTCTTGCTATCTTGCTGTCTTCCCTAGCCTGCATCATTATTTCATTGTCAAATCTTTCATAAAGTCTCTCTTGATTCTATTCCAACATTAATGCTCCCCTCATGCATTTCATTTCATATCTGTTACAATGATAGGCATATTCTAGCCTATATCTCTCTTTATCATCTTTTTGGAGAGCTTTTTGGAGGACAGGATTCCTTTATTAAAATCTCACTCCAGGGACTAATTAATACTTGTTTAATGGAAAGGAGAGAATAAAGGATTAAATTAGGCAAATACATGGATGCATAGATAGATAGATGAACAAGGTAACCAGTAGAGTAAGAGGAGACCCAGATATCTGCCTCAGAGCCCGTCTTTTACTTTTTGCTCATCCATGATGGTAAGTATGGGGCCATGTTCTGCAGTGATGATGGATCCAGGCAGCAGTGGTGGAAGTGCAAACTCAATTAGCAGCTTAATTCTAGCTATATCATAAGACAAGTCTTTACTATAGGCATATATTTGAGTGATGTACAGGGTCCAAATTGTTTGTGTTTTCATGAAGTCATATCTTTAATTTGTCATTGTGTTCCATGGGGCAGGTCACATGTTTAGGCCATGATAATACACTAAGTATCAGTGATTTTTTTTTTTTTTCAGGAGGGCTAACAACCTTGAGTTATGTACCCTGAGTGGAAGAAAAACAGCTGTGTTCATTACTGCACAGAAAACACCAAGAATAAACTACATTAGCATCCCGTTGGACACACCTGGGTTTTTGTTTGGCTGACACATTAGTAAACACTCCTGGACACTAAAGGAAACCTCTGTGCATCAAGAACCCCATGGAGTCAGGGACTTTGATTTAGGGCATGGGTTTGTGGATACAGCTTCTCCCAAAATGGAATTTTTCTTTTTGTTTCTTTATTTTTTCCTTTTTGTTTTGTTTTGTTTTGTTTTGTTTTTGAAGTCGGGTCTCATCTAGTCTAGGCTGAACTGGGATTCACTATGTAGTCTCAGGCTGGCCTTGAACTCTCAGAGATCCTCCTACCTCTGCCTCCCGAGTGCTGGGATCAAAGGCATGTTGAAACTGATACTTCTATTTTTTTTTCTTTTTTTGGCTTGAATAGAGATATTTCTGGGGCCAGGCCAGATGTATTCTTGAATATACCTTTTCTCTGTGATAGGTGAGGTTGATTGGGCATTTTCCTTCTTGTTTGATTGACAGGTGACCCATGCCAAAGACAATATGAAAGACTGAGTAAAATGTTCAAGAGACACCATATTCACTCGAGTATCCACAGAATCCTACAAGGTGCTAGCCTTCCTTTGTGATGGCTAAGTTAAAAAAAAAGTTTTCTTGACTGGTTGATGGAATTTACTCACATAGCCCCTCAGTTTTATTGTAGTTTATTATTCACCCTTGTTGGATGCAGCTTCAGATTTGTCAATTAATAGTACACCACTTGTATAAATTTGACCATCAAAAAGCAGAACCACTGATACTAGGAAATCTTTACTGGAAATGGCAGAAGGAGTTTAAGTTGTTAGCACATTGGGGGCTTTGCCACTTGTATGTAAATACAATTAGCCTTAGACCTCTAATGCCAATGTGATAGAAAAAGAAAAAAAAAACAATGTGGGAATATAAAATACCGAGTGCTGTCAGTGCAGTGAATTTAATTACAGATTTAGCAATCTGGAGCAGTTAAGGGCATAGAACCAACAGCTAAATACACTAAACAATACTTCATGGTAGAACTCTAGCTGCCATTGGCATTTTTACTGGTCGTATATGGCTGTTGTTTTAAGACACTGTATTTGTACTTTCCCTTCTTAAACAAGGCCATGGTTTCCCTTTCTTCTCTGGCAGTCAGTCTCCATTGTTTGACCTGGACAACCTAAGGGGAAAAGAATTGTTAGTGATTTATATGTTCCACTGGCATGTCGGAACATATAGATCTTTCTGTCCAGAACCCTTTCTGTTTTTTTTTTTTACAGGTATTTAAAGTGAAATATGGACTCCAATCATACACTCAGCAGTTAAAGACACACACACAACACACACACACACACACACACACACACACACACACACAGAGCTACATTGAATGTCCTCAAAAGAGCCTCATTTATAAGATCTCTTTAACTTTCCTACATTAACTCTATAGTTATCCAAGAAGATGAATGCTGGGTCTTGGATGCCCTTCCTCATAACATCCAGCCCTTAGCTCTTAGTCAGTTTAAAGAGGATGATATATAGATTATAGAACTATGTGTTTGGTTCTCTCCTATCTCAGAAGCTCTTTATTATATTTGGGTGGATAGGTACCACCCTTGTTCCATTTTAGAAAGAGAAAAATTGTACTGAATCATGTTTTTTCCTTGTAGCCTCAGAAGTCAGTGAAAAGAGGGAAATAGGGATCTTGAAGTTGGGAGGGATGAAAGCTCTGCAGTGTAAGAAGCATTTGATTTTGATTTTGAATGCAATAATGTTGTGTTCAGCTAAAAACTGACATATAAAGCTTTTAGTCCATCCTAAGTCTTGTATCAGAAACAATGCCATCAATACTGCCAATCTATAGAGTTGTAGATTAAAGGCACTCCTCGAGGGCCTTGAACTATGGAAACAATTGCCAATTTGATTACATCACTCATATGAATGCAGGCAGTAAGGGCCCATTTTCTCATGAGATTCATTAGAAGCAGGATGCCAATTGAGCCTGCATTGCTGTCATTGCTACCTTGATGTACCATCATAGACTAAGGAAAAGGTAAAGAACTCTGTTTCAGGCACAAAGGCAACCCCAGGTGTGGCAGGTAACTTCATGCTGAGGCAAAACATCTGATTTAGAAGTAGCTTATGGAGGGAAAGATTTTATTTAGCTTAAAGTTGTGAAGTTCCTTATGTCAGGGAAAGCACAAGAGGAGTAGAAAGCCAAGAATAATTGTATTGCCACCGTGATGGTAGGGAGCTCTCTAAGTGAGCCGGCTCTGAACACCCAGTGAGCTAGAATTGCAAACCTTAAGGTCCATCTACAGCGACACATCCTCCAGTAAATGTCTGCTTTCCAAAGGCTCCACAACTTTCCAAAATTGTCACCATCTGAGGACCAAGCATTCAAATTACATGAGGCTATGGGGGATATTTTAAATTCAAACTGTCACCCTGGGTATCCTCATTTAGTTGAGCTTGACATTCCTTTTAACCAGATCAGAGCTCTGCTCTGTTGTTCTAGACACCCCTTTATTCATCTAATTTTATCTCATATGTGTTTCATTCATTTAACAACTGTCATGCTGGAGAGATGTCTCAGTAGTTAAAGGCCCTTGTTTGCAAAACCTACAAAGGGAGAGAGAAAGCAAGAGCAAGAGAGAATGAGAATGGATGCACTGGGCAGACCAGGGCCTCTAGCTGCTACAAACTTCAGATGTATGTGTCACCTTGTGCATCTGGCTTTACATGGGTACTGGGGAATTGAATCCAAGTTGTTAGGCTTTGCAGGCAAGTGCTTTAATCACTGAGCCCAATAAAATAATTAAAAAAACAAATATTTATTCCTAGAGATTGAAAAATATATCCTGTGTTCCCCCAAGGAGCTATAATGGTATAGAGAAATATATAAATGTCAAATTTATACCAACATATTAATAATAATGCAAGGTTTAAACTATGGGAGAAGCTCTGCATCTTTAGCAGACTAGAATCAGAGAAATCTTGATTTCTGCTCATGTTGGTACAAACGTCTCACCTTTCATAATTAGTTCAGATAATGTCTTTAAAACTATGAAAGTATGTAGGACTTCTGCTCTACTAAAATGGATCAATCTATAGAGCTCAAAATGACTTATAGTTTGGCAAGGAAGCTCTCCACCTATATGAAAATGAGCAGAAAAACATTTGGGAACTGTCTTTGAGCCTGTGTCTCAGTACTCTGCCTGCAGTTACTCCAGATATTTCTCTCTAATCGACATTAAGCTGAAGGACATTATTATTCCAATGAACATGAAATGTGGTTGATATTTTTGTTATTGGGCCTGAAAGGGGTCCCACAAATTGTTTAATTAGCCCATGAGTTCCTGATATTTTCTCTTTTATAAAACCATCACTGTCTGCATTCCCATTTTGTGACTCCTAAAGAACTTCAAAGGGTCTAAGATTTTATCCTTCTTGCAAACTATTAAATTAGGCTGCCCCTAGTTATAGGTGCTATCAGAAGACTCCCACAACAGAGACAAATGACTTTGTTCATAGTGAAAACAGCTATAGTCCAACTATCAACATTTCTTTTTTGTTTTTTAAATTTTATTGATAATTTTCAAATATATAGAAAACATACCATTATCATAATCCCCTCCCATCAACATTTCTTGTACCAGTTTCTCAAACCACACAGCCACTGGGCCATGAGAATATGGCCACATGATAAACATATACAGTGGAACATTTTGTACATTGCATTCTCTCAGTAGAGAAAATGCTTATCTTTAATAATTATCAAAAAGCAAAGCTGTCCTTTGCTTTGGAAGTAGACATTATTTCTGTCATTTAAAGATGTAATTATACTAGAGCCTTAAAACATAATCAAGCACACAGGTAACCAGTGTATCTGTATTCTGTGAGGTGCAGGAGCTATGTAGAGATTCTTGTAAGATGAAAACACCCTTTAATCTCTTTCTTCTCATTAACCACATTCAACTTTACCCAAACCATCAGTTTCCTTTGGAACCATCCAATTTCAACATTCCCTGGTGGAGCACTTTGAAATTTAAACTCTTGCCTTTGAATAACTGACCCATTTAAAAATGGGTTAAGCAGTACATTCACATTCTAAAACTGACGTAAGCATCATCTAATAATATTTATTCAGGTCTTGGATACTTTAAGGTATGTGTTAAAAGTCTGAAAAACATTTAACTTACATTGCAGAAAATAAGTATTTGATTTTTAAACTTTGGTTTTTAGCTTATAGGTTGCAGTGGACCAGAGGAAAATGCTTCGTGTATTGAGCAAAGTAAAGAAAATCAGTGTTTTGAGAATGAAACTGATGAAAAGGCATGTGTAAGTGTGCTATATTTTTTGTTTGTATTCTCACTGAGTAAAATATGTGCTGTTCTCAATAGACACCATTTCTTCTAGGGTTCACATGAGAGAAAATGTATAACACAATTGCTGGCTTTGGTTTGGTCAGTAGTTTGGGTTACCTGGTCCAGAGCTAGCACTGACTGTTGCAGTCAGGTTTGCATTGCTGGCAGAAATCACCTGACCAAGAACAGCTTTTGGGAAAAAGGGGGTGTATTTTGGCTTACAGACTCGAGGGAAAGCTCCATGATGGCAGGGAAAATGATGGCATGAGCAGAGGGTGGATATCACCCCCTGGCCTACATAAGGTGGATGATAGCAACTGGAGAGTGTGCCAAACACTGGCAAGAGGACACTGGCTATAAAACCCATAAGCCTGCCCCCAACAATAAACTGTCTCCAGGAGGCTTTAATTCCCAAATCTCAATCAGCTGGGAATCTAGAATTCAGAATACCTAGGTTTATGGGCGATACATCAATCAAACCACCACACGACTCCCCTGGCCCCATAATCTGATAACCATCCATAGTGCAAAATGCAATGCATTTAGTCCAACTTTAAAAGTCCCCATCTTTTTTTTTTTTTTCGTAATGATGGTCAAACATTCCATAATCCAAGGTCTTTTAACTAAGCCATAATACCAAAAAATTCCCCAAAAGCCCTTAATGGCACAGAATACACGCTCAAACTGCAAAAGATGGCATTGGGCATACCAAAGAAATATCCAGCTAATACAAAATTTAAAACAACCAGGGCAAACATCAAACTCTGTAGCATCAAGTCCAACAACTCTAGTCAGTGACAAATCTTCAAGTCTGATAATTCTAACCAGCAACAAGTCTCTGGTATTCCAATTCCACACCTCCAGCTAGGCTGCTCATAGTCCTGGAAAACTTCATCTGGGGCTGGCAACTCTCTTTGGCAGACATCTTATGGTCCCAGCATCTCCACTGGGTCTCTAATGCAAGCCACAGGCCATCCTTATGGCTCCATCAGTTTTCCATGCAGGCATCCAGCAAACCTGCTTCACACTACTGTCCATGGCCATTACCAAAACACAAGACTGCATTGCAAACTCAATGACCCTCTCTTTCCTGCATTTCTTATACTCTGCAATACCTGGTAGGCTGCCAATTTGTTAATGCGGTGGGGTGGGGATAAAGCAGACTTTGAAGAACAGGACACTCCTGGAGTACTCAGGCCCCTTCAAAAGAGTCTACATTCTTCTGTTGCCCCAGTGCAGGTCAGCTGCCCCAATCTCAAAGATTGTAATCTCTCATATAATTGCAGATGAATAGGCAGAAGTTTCGGCCCAAAGATTTCATTTCTGTGCCATATCCTTCTTCTCACACCAGTCCATTTCTATGCAATGCAACCCTGCACAACTTCTCAGGACCAGGCTACAACAGCAAGCCTCTCATACAAACTGCTTGTAGCTCAATCCAGGCAAAGCTTTCTCACCCTCATAAACCAAACCTCATAGTCCATAGTTCTTACTGCATTCAGGTCTTTCAGCTCTGACCAGAATAGTCCATCAAGCTGTACTCACAGCATTGCAAGGCATCTGTTAGGCCAAGGTTTCAAATCTGTCCACATTCCTCTTGAAAATCATCTCCAAAAGGACAAAGCCACACAGTCAGGTGTCTAGCAGCAATCCCACTCCTCTGGTACCATTTTTACTGTTGCATTCAAGTTTGCATTGCTGGTAGAAATCACCCAGCCAAGAGCAGCTTTTGGGAAGAAAAGGGTTTATTTTGGCTTACAGACTCAAGGGGAAGCTCCATGATGGCAGGGGAAAATGATGGCAAGAGTAGAGGGTAGACATCATCCCCTGGCCAATATAAGGTAGACAATAGCAACAGGAGAGGGTGCCAAACACTGGCAAGGGGACATTGGCTATAACACCCATAAGCCCACCCCCAACAATACACCGCCTCCAGGAGGTGTTAGTTCCCAAATTTCCATCAGCAGGGAACCTAGCGTTCAGAACACCTAAGTTTAAGGGGGACATCTGAATCAAACCACCACACTAACTGTTGCAGACAGCTTCAGGTTCGCTGAGATGAACTTCCAGACCAGGCACAGTTATGGAGGAAGGGATATTTTTATTGAAGCTTACAGATCCAGGGGAAGTTCCATAATGGCAGAAGAAGCGGCCTGCTCTCCTCAGGGCCAAGCAGAGAGAGAAAAGCCAACCAGCCACCACAGCACACAGAGCAAAACTACAGCCAAAAGGTCACACAGCACACTTCAGGAACTCCTGCTAGGCATATTTGCATATCTTTACAATGGAATCTCAAACCCACACCATTACAACCTTAAGACCAGCCCCCAGTGACATTGCCTCTAGCAAGGTGATTGCAGATGCAAACTATAACTAGTAAAACACTGAATATATTGGGGGACATATATTCAAACTACCACACTAACCATGTTTTATTTTGACTTCTGTCTTTATTTAGGGGCTCTGTGTTTTGGTGCTATACTCAAGTTACTGTTGATCAAACATTTGTAAGCCATTTTATATCTTTTGAAAAACATTTTTGTTTGACATAGAAGGTGTCATTTAAACCATTTGAGACATTTATAATTTACTAAGGTGCTTCCAGAAGAGGACGTGATATGACTTGGCAGTGGCACTATTATTTTCTAAAGAAGAGAGGGAATGTACATTTCCACATTGGACTCGTACATACTTAGAAAATAATTTTTGGACTTCCTGGCTGTCCACAAGGTTGTTTGTATTTCTGCTTCCTAAAGATACAATCATCACATCTAAGTAGGAAACAAATGTGCCAGCTTGTCAAAGCAGCTGAATTAAAGGCTGACTGTGCACCAAGAAGAGCCTTTAAAACAGGAAAGCATATTGCTGGATTCTGCTACTTAAACTCTAAAGTCTCTGTTTCTTTATTGCATAGTAGAGTTCTGGGATTTTAATAAGATCCTCAATATGAACATATTTACCACTCTGCCTCCCCAACAGTAGGTTTATGATTTCATTGAAATGAATTGCATGTTTTATATTTTTTGATGTGGAATTTTTATTAAAATTTGGAAAATAAAAATGAAGTTATCACTGCGAACTTTAGAATTTTACTGATGAAGATACTTTTATTTTATTTTCATTTATATATGTCCCTTAAACAATTAAAAATAGTTGGAAACATTTCTATGGGTGTGTTCCATGTTCATAAAAGATAAAGCTCTAGAGATTTGATATTTCATAGTTGCAGGGAGAAACTATGAGGACTTTTAATCAACTCATTGAGAAAAGGACCTAAAAGAAATAGTTCATGTTTTGATAACTAAGTAGTTTGAAAGTTGGGAGGTGTATGAATAAAAAATGTAATAGAGAAAACAAGTGACTAATGGAAAAATAGTGTTAGGTTAATTATGATGTCTTAAGTTTGAGGTAACATAAAATCATAAGTAAAGATTTTGAGAGCAGGGTAATATATTTGTTGAGGTCTTAGTGTGGTATCCAAGTAGGACAGTAGGAGAAAACAGCAATGTCTAGTTTGTGTCTTTGCTTTGTCAGTAAGTAGCCACATGACTGCAAGCAGATTAAATGATACCTATAATACTAAATTAAATTAAATTATATTTACAAATTCAGATAGATAGTGCCCACTGTGCCCATCCTGCCATAGGCTCAAATAAAACAGTTACTTGTGAAAAAAAGATACAGTTATTTGTGCAAAAATTCATAGTGTGGGCTGGCAAGATGGCTTAGTGGTTAAGCGCTTTCCTGTGAAGCTTAAGGACCCTGGTTTGAGGCTTAACTCCCCAGGACCCACATAAGCCAGATGCACAAAGTAGTGCATGCATCTGGAGTTTGTTTGCAGTGGCTGGAGGCCCTGGTGTGCCCATTCTCTCTCTATCTGCCTCTTTCTCTGTCTTGTCTGTTGCTCTCAAATAAATGAATAAACAAAAAATTATTTAAAAAAAAGAATTCATAGCTAAATGTTCTAGATATTGCATAAATTTGAAGACATGACTAAATGCTTTTTTAAAATATATGGGGGGCTGGAGAGATGGGTCAGTGGTTAAAAGCACCTGCTTTAAAGCCTGATGGCCTGGGTTTGATTCTTCAGTAACCTCATAAAGGCAGATACATAAAGTGGTACATACATCTGGAATTCATTTGTAGTGGCAGGAGGCCCTGGCAAACCCATACCAGTTCTCTCTCTTTCTCTGTCTGTCTATCTCTCAAATAAATATTGTTTCAATTGTTTGATAACTAATTATAATTTCTTTAGCAGAAAACAGAATCTAGCTATTTTTGTGAATTGAATCAATGAAATAACTAAGTAAAAGCATGCAAATATGAAAATGAATGAGTCAGAAAGCTTGGTCTCTTATTCTGAAAATGTAAAAGTCACCAGATGGAGAAAAACTTGATTGTAGGAACCATGTTAGAATTGGAAGGAATCATTGTAGAGTAACAAGTTATAATTGTACCCCAACTATCATAGAACATCATTTTATTTTTTTTATTTTATTTCTGCTAATTTAATGAGTGTATATACTATTTTGATCCTATCTTATCCCCCTTCTACTCCTGCTAAACCCCTTCCTAACTAGTACCCTTCATACTTTCATCTATTTTTTTTATGACCCACTGGGTTAGAATTGCTTTCATGAGCATGGGTGTGTAGGGGGTATTTATTGCAGGATGGCACCCTTCTCCCAGCAACTATTAACTGACAATAGCTCCTCTTAAAGGAATAGTCTCATAAGTCCCTGCCCTAATTATCATGGAATGTTGAAGGCTTGATCTTGTGCAGAAAACAACATGTACTGTGAGTTCATGAACATAACAGCCATCTTGCTGAAGACAGCATTCCTTCACACTCCACTGCATCCTCAGTCTCTTTCCTTCTTTTTGCCCTCTTTTCCACAATGTTTCTTATTTCTAAGAGGAGTTATATAGATGTACCATTTAGGGCTAAGTATACAATAGTCACTATTCTTAGGACTTTGGCCAGATATATGTGTTCATCAAGTGAGATAAAAACTAACAAAAACAAAACAAAACTCTTCTCTGAACATGGAAGAGAGCAGAACAAATCTGTGCTTATAACCATAAATATTTAGAAGGTTGGCAGATGCACTGTCCATTTAAAAATAACAATAGTCGTTTACCCTTTTGGGTCTATGACCTTCTCAGCCATGGGCTTTTGACCAAGTTTACAATACCAAGCATGAATTCCCTCCTGTGGAGAGGGGCTTAAATCCAAACAGAAAGTGGTTGTTTACTCCCATAACAGTCATTCCACTATTGCACCTGGCAGAGTAGCATCCGGTATCCACACCCACGATAGACTGTTGATAACTTTTCTCTCCCAACATCATGTATAATACCTTCTGACACTATGAAAGTTATGCAGCATAGAGGAAACTTCCAGTTCAGCTCCAGATTATTTCTCTATATTTCACATCTGAAGTATGTGGTGTCTTCAGCAATGGGGTCTTACCATCTATTTTTGGAGGATAACTAAGAACAATGGCAATCTCATGTGGTCTTAAGATCTCTGTGACCTCCGTGACTAACAACACTAGGGCAGTATCTTACCCTTTGCACTGGAACTTTCATTTACTAACCTGTGGATTCTGGGACATTTTTATCCACCATGTAGGGCACATTTGTTCAAAATCTTCTATTTTTATGATTATATTTTTAATTAACTTACAAAGTGGTAGATTTATATATGGCATTTTCATAAATCCTGTTTTGGTTAATCATCCTTCTGATGTCTTCCATTCCTCCACCATTTTTGTGTACATTAGGTTAGTCATTCTACTTGTCTGTGTTTCTATCCTAATCTAAAGTGACTTTATTGATTAGGTAAATTGTGTAAACTTTAAAAATGCAATACATTTGTATGACTTTAACAGAATATTAATTTTAGAGAATTTTAATATTTTCCTTAACTTCTATTTTCACTCTGCTAAATAGCTACACTTTCTAATTGAGAGTAGATTTCCTGCTCAGCTCTAATGCTATAGTTACTATACTTCTTATATTTGAAATATTTTTCTTTTCATCAATACCATTGAGCTGTGGAAAATTTTTTTAATGCATGTTTTAGGGAAAGAAAACAAAGTGAGTATTCCATTAAGTATATATGTGTAGATTAAATGCTTTCCGTGATGCTTATTTTCAAAGCAATACTTTTAAAACACTAAAGAGACAAATAAAGTGACAAAATAAGAACACATTTGAAGACCTCAGACCTCCTGATTTCAGGATACTAAAATGTTGGCACACCCAATTTTATAAGACAAACACAACTGGACATAGAGGGATAGATAGATCCATATACAAAAATAACGAGACACTTTAATGTCCTATTCTCACTGACAAATGGGTCATGCAAACAAAATTGAGCAATGAAACTTCAAAGATTAAATGAACCTAACATATCTATAGAATATTCCATTTAATAGCTCTGGAATATATTTTCTTGCTAGAAGCCCATGAAGTATTCACCAAAATGGATCACATTGCAGGCTATCAGATACATCTTAATAAATTAAAAATGTAATAGTTTCATATATATATATATGAATGACTAGAAATCAATACCAATAAAATCTACAGGGAATATAAAATAGATATTAATGACCATTGGATCATTCATTGAGAAAATTAGGGGAGGGATTAGCAACTTTCTAGAATCAAGACAAATGAAAATACAGCACAACAGAACCATAGGGATATAGTGGAAGTTGTTCTATGGGTGAAAACTATCGTTATAAATGCCTACATTAAAAAAAAAATCATAGATCTCCAACCTGTGTATTCCAAGGACCTAGAGAAAAAAACAAAAACAGGATAAGAAGATGCATGTATAGACACATGACCTGCAAAAATTTCATTAAGAGACCTGCATAGTATTGTGCCCACCAACAGATTCTTGTGGATGACTGAGGAAGTCCAAATAAAATAGAGTAATACATCAACATAGAAGAGGGAATATTAGGAAAAAAGTAGGGGTTCAGTGGAGATGTATGGAGGAGAGGGGAAAAAAACAGGGTGATATGAAGACAATCATGAAAAAATTTTCTAAATATTTTATTTTATTATTAAAAATAAAAAAATCATTTCTTGTCTCTTTTTTTAAAGATAATTTTTTTCTCTTTTCACATTTTCCAGGTTTTTCTACAGTCAGAATTTCATATTTTAAATAAAATAAATTAATTTATCTTTTATGTCTCTAAGATAAAAGTGAAAAATTGGCTTTAAAAGAGATAAGAAATGATTTTCTTTCTTTTTTTTTAATTCTAAAGTTTAGCTTCCTTTTTTTTTTTTTTTTTTGAGGTAGGGTTTCACTCTAGTCCAGGCTGACCTGGAATTCACTCTGTATTCTCAGGGTGGCCTTGAAATCATGGTGATCCTCCTACCTCTGCCTCCTGAGTGCTGGGATTAAAGGCGTGAGCCACCACACCTGGCTAAAGTTTAGCTTCTTGAAATTGTTTTCCTCATCCATAAAATGATACTAACAAATACACCCCATAAGATTGTTTTATTTTTAATAATTTTTTATATTTTATTTTTGTTTATGTATTAGATTAAGAGAGAGAAAAAGAGAAAAATGGGTGCACCAGGGCCTCCAGCCACTACAAATGAACTCCAGATGCATGTGCCACCATGTGCATCTGGTTTATGTGGGTCCTAGTGACTGGAACCTGAGTCCTTAGGCTTCAAAGGCAAAAGACTTAATCACTAAGCCATTTCTCCAGCTTGATTTTTTTTTTTTTAATATCCCCGGGAAAACGGTTTTATTTTGATTTACAGTTTAAAAGGAGAGTGTCTTTATGGTGGTGAACGAGTGACAGTAGAAGCTGGAGGTAGCTGATCACATTGTATCTGTAGCCAGGAAGCATAAATTGATGAATGCTGGTACTCAGCTTGATTTCTCTTTATTTTATTTCATTTTATTTTATTCTAATTTATTTGAGAGAGAGGCAGATAGTGATTTCTCCTTTTTATTAAGTCTAGGATCTCAGCCCATGGAATGGTGCTTCCCACTGGTAGATTGGGTCTTCCACCTCAATTAAGCCCAGAGATTTGTCTCCTGTGTGATTCTAGATACTGTGTACTTGACAATCAATATTAACCATTATAAGACACAACAACAACAATAGCAAAATAGGAAAAAATAGGAAAGTATAGATTAATTTCTTTGATTAATGAAAAAATTTAAAACATACTCAGTAAGACATTTGTGAAAACATTCAAAAAATAATTGAAAAGATCATCCTCCATTATCAAGTTGTTTTCATTCCATAAATTCAATGGTGGTTAAGTATCCAAAAAGTCAATAAAAATACAACACATAAGTGAATCAAAGATAAAAATTACACTATTATTTTAATAGATGCATATAAAGTCTTTCACAGAATTCAACATTTCTTTACTTTGAAAGCCCTGAAAAAACTTTGTGACACGAAGGATCATACCACAACATAACACAGTGTATATGTGACAGATAATTACTCTGTACTGCATGGGATAAAGACAACAGATCATTCTACTAACATCAAGAACAAGGCCAGTAGGTTCACTCTTAACACTTTTATTTGATGTAGGGCTTGAAATCTTACCAGAGCAACAAGACCAGTGGAGAAAGTAAAAGGAATATAAGTGCAAAAAGGAAGAAATCAAACTATTCCCATTTGCAGATTACATGATATGAAAAAGTGTTCACCAGAATCCTCTGAAATCTAAGAAGCACTTTCAGCAGAAGTGTAGGATACAAACTATGCATACAAGAAACAGTGGCATTTGTACACACCAATAATAGACCCTCTAAGAAATAAGTCAGGAAAACACATTCACTATAACCTAAAAACTTACTAGTTATAAAATTAACCCATACTTTTAAAGAATTTTTTACTGAAAACTGTAAAATACCGAAGAAGGAAACTGAAGAAGACCATAGCAGATTGAAAGACCTCTCATGTTCAAGGATATGTTTTATTATTATCATAATTTTCTTTTGTATCTGTATGTATATGCGTGTGTATGTGTGTGTGCATGTATCATGGCACATGTGTAGAGATGAGGACAAACATGAAGTATTGATTCTCTACTCCAGCCGTGTTTGACACAGTCTCTCTCGGTGTTTTTTTTTTTTAATTATTATTATTTTTTTTTGTCTCTGTGAAGGCCAGCCTAGCTAGTCCATGAGCTTTAGTGTACTTCTGGCTCTGACTCCTATTGTTGTGAACACATTGGAATTACAGACACGTGCAACACTTTGCATCTGACTTTATGTGGGTGCTGGAATCAAACCTGGGTCAGCAGTCATTCAAAATAAGTGCTTTAACCATGGAGCAGTCTCCCCAGGACTCAGAATGAATATTGTTGATAATGTACATGTTGCCAAAAGTTATACACAGATTGAGTATAATCTTCATCAAATTATAATGAGGCTGGGCATAGTGGCACATGCCTTTAATCCTAGCACTCAGGAGGCAGAGGGAGGAGGATCACTATGAGTTTGAGGCTAGCCTAAAACTACATAGTGAATTCAAGGTTAGTCTGGAATAGAGCAAGACAATACTTCCAGAAACAAACCAACAAAAAATTGTAATGAAACTCTTCACAGAAATAGAAACAACACTAAATTCATAGAGAAACACAAAATATCTCAAATATCCAAAGTAACCTTGAGCACAAAGAACAATGCTGGAGGTATTGCACTACCTGACTTTAAATTACATAGAGTCATACTAACCAAAACATCATGAAATAGACACAAAACCCAACACACAAATCAGTGAGCAGAAAAAAATCTAGAAATACACTCACACAGCTATAGCTCTTTGTTTACAGCAAAGCTGCCAAAATACATTGAAGGGAAAAGTCTCTTTAAAAAGTGGTGCTGAGAAAACTGCATATTCACATATAGAAGACTGAAACTAATTCTGTCTCATACCCTGCACTAAAATCAGTTCTACCTTAATATAAAATTGGAAGTTTGAAAGTCATATGAGAAAACAGAAGGGAAACACTTTCATATATAGACAATTCCTTTCTATCATCAATCTAAAAGCTCAGTAATTAATAGTAATAATTCACAAATGGGATCATATGAAATTAAAAAAAAAGATTCTACACAACAAAGGAAATAATTTCAGGGTGACAGAATAGCATAAAGAATAAGAAAAAACATTTTGTACCAGCATTCATACAACTGGGGACTAAATTCCAGATTATATATAATAGTATTAAGCAGCAAATGAGTGAATAATCCAGTCAATAACTTGGCAAATAAACTGACCTTTTAGATAAATAATTACTAATGACCAAGAAATATAAGAAATAGTGCACAAAATTGTTAGTTATCAGTGAAGTGCAAATCAAACCTTTATTCAGATTTCATTAAACACGATTCAGAATGTTGTTCAAGAAACAACAAACCCAACAATTACTGGAGAGAATCTGAAGAAAAAGGAATACAAATACATGATGCTTCTATTAGAGATGAGTGTATGTTGGTTCAGCATCTATGTAAATCAGTATGTATATTACTAAAAATGTAACATCAGAACTATTATATGTTCCAGGTATATACCTTGTATGTATACACCTAAACAAATATACACCTTACTATAGCTATAACTTCATATCTATGTTTACCTCAGATAAACCCAATAACCAAGTTATAGAATCAATCTCAGTACTTATCTGTGGATGAATGTATAAAGAAAATCTGGCATATATACACAATGAGATTTATTTATTTATAAAGTAAATGAAATTATGTCATTTTCAGGAATAATAACTGGACTCTTGAACATAAGAATCATTTTCTTTCATTGTTATAGCCACAAGTTGGGTCATTATGCACAGAGACATTGCCTCTTCCACATAACTGATGGCTATCCCCACAATGCATGACCCACATTCCCCAACTAGAGGGTCCCTTCAGAGGGGGGAAGACAGGGAAGAGGCTATCGATGGCACCAACATGAATGTATTCACAGTATGTGCATAACTAATAAAAATAATTAATTAAAAATATTGAAAAATCTCTTTTACTTATGTCTGGAATTTAGGATTGGGGGAAGAGGACATGAAAGTAAAATTAGGGTTATAGAAGTAACAGGATATAAGAGCAGCAAATACAGAGGATTATTATAATGTGTCACAATAAAATACATTACTTTGTACATTTAATATTTACTAATAAAATAAGAGTTTGTACCACATCCTGCAATATGAATGAAACTTGAGAACATTATGCCAACCAGAATAAGCTGGCCAAAAACGAAAATACTATGCCGGGCTACTCATGTAAGAGATCTGAAGTATTCAAACTTAGAAACAACAAAAAAGGACATTGCACAGTGTTTTTTGGATACAGAATTTCAGTTTTTTTAATTTATTTATTTATTTGAGAGAGAGAGAGAAAGAGGCAGATATATACAGACAGAGAATGGGCATACCAGGGTCTCTAGCCACTGCAGATGAACTCCAGATACATGTGCCACCTTGTGCATCTGGCTTACATGAGTCCTGGGGAATCTAACCTGGTACCTTAGGCTTTGCAGGCAAGTGTCTTAACCACTAACCCATCTCTCCAGGCTAAGTTCCAGTTTTTTAAGGTATAAAAAATCCAGAAATCTTTTGTAGAATATTTTGAATGCATGTAAATCTCAATGAACCTCTACACTTACCAATGGTTTATTGTAATTTTAACATTTTATGTTAATGATAATAAATGATAAGAGTAGTACTAACCATATAAAGAAAAAAATTGTGCTAAACTTCATAGGGGAATATATTTGAAAGTACCATAGAATCAAATGGTAACAAGGAATTTTCAGGATAATCCAACACAGTGGCTATCTTCCCTTTTAAATTTCTCCTAGTGGCACCCTGCTGAGGAGGAGGTCTTTCATGTACTGGTATTAAAAACCTGTGACTGGGCAGATCAACCTTTTGTGCTGTCAGCTCTGAAACATTTTAAATGAATCAATTACAATATCAATATCTTTATTCACAGGATGTTAGTACAGGAACAAAAACAGGACAGAAATGAGATGCTGTCCATTTAATATATCTGTAGTTAGAATCTTTTATATGTTCAAAGAAATGTACACTCTGTTCATTTATAGAGCACTTAGAAATGTTGACTACTACCTGGATCAACGAGCTCAGTTCTCTTGACATTAAAAGAGATCACCATCATAACAAAGACAGGATGGTGTGGCAGTTTGAATGGTTGCCCCCCAGTGGGATCTCCAGCCTGGCCGGTTGAGGTGTCACTATGTGTGGATCCTAGGGTGTTACTGAGGGTGATCTGAATTCTGTCCTAAGGTATGCAGAGAGCAGTCTGAGCTCTGTTTGGAGTTCCCTGCTCTTTGGCTGCAGGTGTTTTCCCTTCTTTCTGGTGGTGGGTCTTCTCTTTTTCGCCATTATGGAACTTCCCATGGATCTGTAAGCTTCAAATAAATTCCATTCCTCCTATAAACTGTGTCCTCATTGGAGGTTCATCCCAGAAGTGTGAAGCTGCCTAGGACAGATGGACTTCAGGTTAGATCATTATGGCTCTTACTGGTTCATTTAAACTGGTTCATGCCAGTTTAATGTCCACTGTTGCAGTTACCTTCACATTTTGCTGGACAAACAGCTGGTCAGAAGCATTTTACAAGGGGAAAGGGTTTATCTCAGGCTTACAGAATCCAGCATAGAAGGGAGAGAGAACAAAAACTAACAGGTAGAAAACACAGAGCTTGAGCTCAAACTGTTCCAAAAACACCTTAGGGCTGGACTTAAGACCTGCCTCCAGTGACATACCCTCAAACAGGCTGCTGGAGACTTATGTTGCAAGCTTAATCAAAAATACCTCATGCTGTGGGAGACATACATTCACGTTCAAACCACCACATCCACTATGCTCTCTGATCCAAGTCAAGAACTGTAGAAATTTGTGTGTCAATTCTTTTGAATCTCAATTTTTAGATACAAACTTCTAGTTCAGTCACTGGTGATGAATAATTAATGATATCAGAGGAAGTAGACATCCAGGGGCACACCTTTGAAGGGTATATCTGTTTGGGCTCCTTCTTTCTGTCTTTCCTCATTCTCTGCTTTGTGGATGTGGATGTGGTTTTGCGAGTTGTTCGGCTGTGCCATGTGCTTTGTGTCATGTTGTTCTACCTCACCACAAGTAATACAGAAACATAGAGTTGAAACTGTGAGCCAAAATAAGTTTGTCCCTCCCCTCCTTAAATTGATTTTCTGTGGTATTTTGTCATAGTGATGGAAAACCAATAGCAAGTTAGGATAGATTTGTTCTATGGAGAGAAGGGAACTGTTTTATTCTGCCAGTGGGAAGATTAGTATAACCACTATTGAAACCAGCAAGAGGTTTCATAAGGACATGTCCTCAAAGGAAATAAAATCACCATCTCATAAAGACGTATGCATCCCATGTCCATTGTAACATTTTTGCCATAACTGAGATAGAGAGTGTGGGTCCTGACAGCTGAATGAATAAACAAATGGTACATGTATGTAATGGAATATTATTCAGCTCTAGGAAGAATAAGGCCTTACTATCTGCCACAGTTTTTATGGACTTGGATAACATTATACCAAGTGAAATAAGCCAGCTGCAGAAAGAACTGCCTGAATCTCACTTACATGTAAAATTTTAGAGAAAAATTCAATTGTACAGGGATAAAGGAAGAAACAATGTTATCAGGAGGTAAAAGAGGGAAGAAATGGGGGTACATGGGTCAGAGGATACAAAAATGTAGGTAGATAGAATAGTAAATTGAGATTTCTAACACAGCATGAAGTAATAAAAATGCATATGCTGAGTATGGGATTCATGCTTGAGGAGATTTTAGACATAAACCAAAAATAATGTGAAATGGTAACTATGTAAATTGACCTCAAAATAGTCATCATTTTACTATCCATAGATAATCTCATACCATAATATTGTATACCTTAACTCTACACAATTAAATATATCTTAAAAATAAAGAAGTTAATGTTGAATATGAAAACAATTATATATATATACACTAATATTAATGTAAACTATTTCTTTAGAAACCAAGCTATCTTAAAAGCCACAATTGGGGGCTGGAGAGATGGCTTAGCAGTTAAGGCATTTGCCTACAAAGCCAAAGGATCCCAGTTCAATTCTCCAGAACCCACGTAAGCTGGATGCACAAGGGGCGCATGCATCTGGTGTTCATTTGCCATGGCTGAAGGCCCTGGTTTGCCCATTCTCTCTCTCCCTCTTTCTCTCTCTGAAATAACATATATGTTATAATAACATATATATTTTAAAGCCATAATTGCAGATTTCCTACTGAGTTACTGATTCTGAACTTACATGTGGAAGAAAAACAGTTTCCCAGTATTTATGTTAATTTTTATTCATTGGTGATAGGATATGCAAAGTTCTTTCTCCCATAAAGACACTCCTTATAACAGATGAATGCAGGAAATAGTCATAAATTATGATCTTGTTATGAAGGAACTAATCCAAGGTCATGCAAAGAATAATAATGGGAGGAAATCTAATTTAATTTTAGAGTTCACTTCAGGTGATCTCACTGAGCTGGTAACATCTGTGAGGAGACTGCATGATGAGAAGGCGTCAGGTGTGCAGAGATCCAGGAAGACAGTTCCTGGCAGAAGAAGCAAGTAATTCAATGTTCTGAGTAGAATGAGACTGAAGCACTGTATCTGACAAACAGACAATAGGCTGGTATGATTGAGGTGTAGAGGGATGGAGTACGGGAAGGATATTTGGCAATACTGCAAAGATCCTTTATATTAATTTAGAAGCAAAATTTCATTTTAGACCATTTGGGTTTCCAGCATTGTGGTTTGGACTCAACAGTTGGGATATTTGGAATGTAGTCAACGAATAGCATTTTATAATAGTAGGAAGAATAATTGAGCCTCCTAAGGAATTACTTAATGTTCAGCATAGTATAAAGTTTTGATTTGTTAGAGAAACATGATGTAATTGGATGTTTTCATAATTTTCAAAGGTTGTTTAGATTTTGATGATGATACCTATGACAGGTATATGCCCATCCCTTAACTATGTTCCATGTCACATATATAACAATAATTGTCTTATAATTCAGTTTATGCAAATAGAAACCATGGTAATAAAGTAGGCTAGAAATGAAAATTTCTTTATATTTGTAGCAATTATTGGTTTACTTAAATTTTATTTTTAATATTCATTTACAAAGATACACATTTAATCAAGTAGCATATGTTACACTTCTACTTTACATGAATTGGATTCAACCAGGATATTTTTATTATAATAATATCTATAAAACTGAGTCCTTTTCCATTTGATCCTAATTTCCTACTTGTCTCTGGAGAGTTTAGAAACGAGGGCAGGCATTTTGCCATGACCTGCCTGCAGTCTATTTATTTTACTAAGCTAACAAGTTTTGCAAATGTCATTTGTGTGTCTGCTGTCCTGAGTTTATGAGGGACAGACAGACAGGTGGGTGAATTGCTTCTGTTATTTCTCTTGGAGCTAATCCTTTTACTGTGGAGTCCATTCCTTCCTAAATTCTCCAAGGCCCTTATAAGCCATAATTTGTCTCCATGTAGGAGCCCAGAGATGTACTTATCTTTTAAGGAGATTAGTTGTACACAGTTCATGGTTCTTTGAGCTAGAGAAGACTTTTGGATATCTGTGCCACACTTGTAGGTTATATGTAATTACAGAAGGGGCTTGTCTTGTCTTTGGCTTTGAAGTGTGATGACATGCAAAGAACATACTTATGTTGGAGCTGCCTGCCTTTCCATTCCATGTCTGTCTCTAATGGCAAGTCTCAGGGAGATTCCATTTCCTTATTTATAAAAAAATGATTATAATCTCTTCCTGGAGGGGTGCAATCATTACCAGATACTATACTTATAAAGTATCTGTCATAGTACTTTAGATAAAAATCCACTTGATAATTTACTATTATTTATAAAAATAATTATATGTGCTCCTGTTTTTCTATGTGTCTAGTTTCCACAGTGTCCTGTTGTGGGTCCTCAGTTGGACTGCTCTTCTCCATTCTAGATGAACATTCCAAGTCCTGTTTCTTGAATTAGGCTGGATTTGCCAATGAAAATACTTTTATTTGCAAATAGTTTTAGCTACATACATAAATCTATTTCTTTCAAAAAAAATATGCATAAATATACTATATTACATACCATACATTATATATTTTATTGCCATATATGTGCAATATGGTCAAGGACTGGGTGTCGTAGACTCAAGTAGTTATTTTGTAAAAACAATATATCAAGAAAACTGAACAGCATAACTGGTAGCATTTCTTTAATTCTATACAAATGTATGATGTATCTCTGAGGTGCCAAGTACTGTGCTAGACATTAGAAAAATAATCCTCAAAACTGCCCTCAAGTGGACATTATAGGTAGAATATGTTCTATAACCTTGAGATCTGGTCATTTGTTGGAAACAAACAAACATATTACATTTAAATAAAGTACAGGCTTAATGGAACTATTTTATACTAGTAATATTCTCATCAAACTTTCAGTTATATATTTTACTAGGAATTAATATGTCCCTGGCATTATAACATTCAACTTAAGGAATAGCAGTGAAGCAGTTTGCACACTATGGCTTTGAACCATGCCAAGTAGTTCTTGTGAAGTCACAGGCCTAAGTGCTATGGCTATAGAAAAATATGCTTCTAGCCAATATGTTGTTCATTTAAAAATAATGTTTCCCTTGAGGCAAAGAGATGGATTATATTGTATCATCTTTATATCTGAGATAAATCAATGGAAGGTAAGGAATAAACAAATAAAGTTGTATGCGGAGTGACACTCAGCTTTAACATACTATCTATTTACCTTCATCTAAACATACATATGTTATCCAACTAATAATTTCTGGGTAATGCAAAGTAATGATTATAGAACATGCACACCATATACATATAGCACTATATGAACAATGTTCTTCTTTCTAAGCAGAGATGGATGCTGAGCTTTAGAAATGGACACCTCTATTGACTCTAATAGAATCCTATTATGTTTATTAAGCTGATTGCTTAAAGCTGTACAATATTATTGATCTTTTCCCTTTTAAAATATAGCAGAGGACATGGAATTCCTTTTCCTCCCAACATCTAACCCATCTTCTGGGCTCCACTCCAGAAGCCTTCTTGACCACTCCATTCTGGACTAAATGCCTCTACTTTAGGATTTCAAATCGCTCCTGAGTGCTTACTGTTCAGAGCTGTAGGTCTTTATTGTTCATGGGCAGGGATTCTGTTGACCCTTTAGTCACCCTTTTGTCTCAACATCAATAGGTTTTAAGTATATGCATTGCAGGAGTGTGTTAGAAACCAGGCAATAGTAAGACAGAATGAAAAATTAACTTTATGGGACAGCTCTATTGAATGGATGATATTGACATTAACCAAATAATCATATAGTGAGCCCTCCTTCAATTACAGTTTTCAGAGGAGTGACTCAGGCCATACTGACACTAGGCCCAGGGTGATACTAGACTTGTTGCCTTGCATTTGTGAAGGCCAGCGTGGTTTATAATGTGGTTGTATTATCTGTGATCCATCAGCACCAGGAGATTAATCACATTCCCTCTGCTGACTTTCCCACATCAGCATTCTCCTCTTTTGGAAGACAGAATGCTATTCCCTCTTTCAAGGATACTTCCTCTGTCTTTTTCTCTAATCTCTTACCATCTCTATTCTGATCCCAAGTAATACTTATTTAATTATTTATATTTATATTGTTAATTATGTTATTAGCCTGTTTACTTATTTAATAATAAGTCAATTAGAATTTAAAATTTAAGTGCATTAAATATTGAGTTATATAAAACATACTAAAAATATTTTTTCTCTTTGGTGTGAAAAAGTGAGGAAACCATGGACCTTAAGAGTCTTTAATGGTCTTTAAAGCAAGCATTGAAAGTTATTAGGAAATTATTTTAGTTTCCTCAGCTTGTAAGAATGTCACAGATTTGTTGACAGCATTAATGTCCTGGAGGGACATGGAGCCAAATTATTTTGAACATGTGGCAATCAGAGTCACTTACATATTAGTTGCTTTAGTCGCATCAGGGAAGTGTTCTTAAACCGGGGAATGCTCAAGGACATGATGGTTTGCACACTCCTAGCTAAGCTTAGGAAATGTTAAATTAATTGTGGTAATGAGGTACTAGATGAGGAGGCAAACAGGCAACATTATGTGTCTGTAACCTTTTCTTATTACTCTTAAGGAAGACACCACAGTATGGATTTTACTTGCTTAACTTGAAAGTTATCTGAAGTTTATTATACCTGTAGGATAACAGTTGAGAGACAATTAATTTTAACTATAAATAATTTTTGATCTACTTTAAACAAGTATAGTGAATTGTACTTTAGGCACTTCCTTCACTACTGTTTTCTCCCTCTGAATACGTATCTAATTTGCTATGAACTTTTAAAAATCTTCAGAAATAGTGCTCTCATTTTGATAAAAGAATGACTTGTCAGTTCTGAGACATTCATCTATTTAGCAATTGCGAGGTTATTGTGGCTTACACCTGAATAATTCATAAAAGGTAGAAAGAAGAGTCTTATTACTTTTATTGGAAATATGCTTTTATTTAAAAAAAAGAAGGTGGAAGCGGGGGAGGGGGCTGTGAAGAGAGATATGCTCCCATCCTTACTGTGAGCAGGCAACTAGATGTTTGTCAAGGTGGTGAGTGGTCCAGGTGATTGTATATAAGGGAGGAGTCCATTGTCTGTTCTCACTGATCAAGCACTCCCCTCTCTCCTACCTCTCCCTCTCTCTGTCCCCTTTCTTCTCCCCATCCCCTCTCTCTTCTCTAAGATCCTGTGTCTTTATGTTTCAGGTTGTTTCTGCCTATGTATCTAAAATGATGAAAGAAAAAGTAAATTATTATCTAGAGTGAGGCTTGTCAGGCATCCCAAGGCAGCTTGGTTAGAAGAAAGACAGGGAGGGGGAGGGTTAATCATTTGGCTGTTGAAATGCCGCAGAAGGTAACACAGAGCTCTGCCCACGTAATAAGCGCCTGCAGACAACCAGTCAGGAGAGAAAAGTTTGGGAACGAACTCATTTTTTTTTTCTTTAGCCTCACAATGTGGAACTTTTGTAAACACATTGAAGCTTCCTCCCACCTCAAGTTTATAATACACTTACTTGTTTAAACAGTCAAGTTGTTTATGTATGCGGTAGAACACACAGACAGCTGCACAGGTAAAAGGGAAAATTTTAACACTTTCCAAGTTAAGCCTTCAAATCCGCAGTGTCTTTATGTCCGCAGCTAGATTTTCCTTATCCAGCTGTTAGTCATGTGTAAGAGGCTGCCCTTGTAATTGCGAGTGAGTTCACATGTGATGTATGCAGCTCCGCGTGCATCTTGGCTTTCCACTCCTAATCATTTAGGCTCCCAGGAATCATGCTTATAATAAATAGCTTTTTATTACCCAAAGCCGCTGTTCTTGCAGCAGCTCGACAGCCCTTTGATAGATGGGCCGGGTAGCTTTTTGTCTTGTGCTTATTCAGAGTTGTTTGTGGGGAAGAGGAAGGAAGCGAAGGGGGGACTTTGGCAAAGGAAATCTTAGGAGTGTACTGGAGCAGAAGATGAGAAATCAGAAACAAGAGCAAGAGTGAGCGAGCGAGCGAGAGAACGAGAGAGAGAGAGAGAGAGAGAGAGAGAGAGAGAGAGAGAGAGAGAGAGCGCTGAAATGTGATGATTCTCTGGCGCTCGGTGTCACCCTCCTCTCGGGCACTCACAGAAGCCTTGCTCCCATCTCGGAACCCGCTCAAAGACCATGCAGACGCAGAGCCCAGCAAAGCAGCGGGAAGTTTTGCGGAGCTGATTTCTAGGGGATTTTCCGGTGCCTAGGAGAGTCCGGCTCGTCTTGAGCTGTGTGGAAGAGGACTCGAGTTTCCCATGAGGGCCCCCCTTGGAAAAGCCTCCAGTGCAGAATCCACGCTCTGCTCCTCTTACTGTGCTATTTTACCAAAAGCCTTTCTCACCTTGCCTGATTTGCTGGTCTGATTTCCATCCTGAGTAGGGATCCGGGATGGACTGCCTGTGCATTGTCACCACAAAGGTAGGATAGGAAACACAGCCGCCGTGTGCAGCAGTTTTCTGTTATTATTCTGGTCCTGTAATTCAATTGCTCTGCCAAATGCTGCCAGCACATGAGATAAAATGATTAGTATTAATTTACTTTGCTGTGCATTTTGTTCCAGATAGAGGGTTTGAGGGTTCTGTCTTCCTGTGCTTTCAAGTTCTCAAAGTGGTGTTGTGTGTTTGTGCAAATGATAGAATTTTCCCGTGGGTTTCTGGATGGCAGGTTTTGCTTTTCCATCTATGTGTAGCTAGCTCATAACTGAAGTGTCTCTCGTAGTAGTGCAGCTTCACACATCATGGTAACATACCATATCTGGGTAGTCTTTTTGAGTGTGATCATTAGCTCTTCACTTAAAAGCCATGTCTTCTATGTTTGAAGAAGCCAATCAGCTTTCCTGTGGCTTGACATATTGTTCCTGATTGGAGAATTCTGATTTTCTGCATTTTAGTGATGTTTTATAGCCCCCTCCCACCAAAAAAATCTTTAGACCCTGATGTAAAACAAAAATTCCCAGTATTCAAAGTTCAATTGATTATCACTATTTTGATTACTATCAAATGAAATATTTGCATTATTAGAAATAGAAATAAATGTGAAAACGCCATAAAATCAAATGACAGATTTTTAGGGATTTTTTTTTAAAGCTAAAATTTCTAAATTTATTTTGTCTGTCATCAGTTCTAAGGTAAATGGTATATAAGTTCTGTAATCACTGGTTATTTGAATGGAATTACTATTATTTTTAGAAAAAAATTTCCTGTTCAGTTTGCATGGAAATATATACCATAAGTGGCTATGTACCAGACATTTTAGTATCTCATATTGATAGGATACCCACTAAGCATGACAAAATGAATGCCTTGGTACTTGAGGCTCAGTAAGGGTAGAGTTCCCACTGTTGTTCTTTTACCAGGAAATAAAAAGTTTTCGGAATCCGGAAATGAAGTTCCATATTATGTGACATTAAATCATTTATTTATTTATTTGTTTATTTATTTATTACAAATCGAAACAAAAATATATCTTACTAGATATCCACCATAGTTGTTAGTATCACTTGGCTACTTCAGTTGACACCAGCACACTTAAAATCTAGAAATTTCTAATTGCACTAGTTGGCCAGTTTCTATATTAACTTATTTTACTTAAAAAAAAAATGCCAAGTTTTCATTTTCTTCTGTAAGTCAGGAAAATAACAAGCTAAAGTAAATTATAAAAACCAAAATTAAGTGATAAAATCTTTATGGAATCTGGAGAAGAAAATTACCCTTCTTGAATGTTGAACTTGATGTTACTTTTCATGAGAATAGTGTTGAATATGACCTTCATGTGTTTACGAATATTTATTTTCAAGTCATAAAAAGTACAGATGCTGTTAAGCATAGTACTATAAGTTATAACATGTTATCGATTAAAATTCAAAAGTTAAACATCTTTTGCAGTGAAAATGTTAAGTCAATGCTAAGATTGAAGTTCCTTCAATTTGGATAACATAAATTCATAAAAAAAATTCTTACTTGCTTATATTCAGTTATCATGCTAGAGTATTAATGGCCCAGGTGCAAGTAAAAAGGTAGGATATTATGTTATTTAAAATTCTATATAAGAGCTGGAGAGATGGCTTAGCAGTAAAGACGCCTGCCTCCTAAGCCGAAGAACCCGGTTCCAATCTCCAGGTCCCATGTTTAGCCAGATGCAAAGTGACGCAAGGGTGCAATGCTGCACTTGCTCACAAGGGGGTGCATGCATTTGGATTTCCTTCACAGCAGCTGAGAGACTGCTGGCGCACCCATTCTCTATTTGTTTCTCTCTCCCTCTCTCTCTGTCTGTCTCTCTCTGTGTCTCTCTCCAAAAATAAAAAAAAAATTAATAAAAAATTTTAAAAATTCTATATAAGAGGCAAGTGTCATTATTACAATATTTTGATTTGTCATATAAACTCTATGTTTCAACAGGACAAAAACTCATAGGAAATTTCATGAATATTTTGAGTTAATTATAGTCATTAGATATTTAGTTAATTATTTTCATTCTAGAGTGACATTTCCATCTGCTTTAAAGGACATATTTACATCAGTTACCCTGCTCCGTTTAAATGGTAAATCATCATGATAGATGATGATTAAGACCTCTTGGAGGACTTCAGAATGCCAATCTAATCTGCTGAACCTATAGCTGCTTTTATTTTGCTACCTTCACAAGTATCAAGGCACAGTCATGCCCTTGTTCCACTTCTCCCAGAACTCTGGCAATAAACTTGGCAACAATGGGGAAATTAATTATGTCTTAGTTCAATCTCACCTCTTTCTCCTCCAGGAATAGGTCCACTTTCTAATAGCTCTTACTGAGCTATTTTCTTCTGTAGAAGATTCATCTAAACTAGAACTTTATCTTCTTGATCTCTCCTGGCCCCTTTTTCATCCATGGCATACTCCAGTATCACATATTAATATCTTTCCTCTCAGTCATGCCTTTTCTCCCCAACCTAAGTGTGAGTGGAAGGAAATCATAAACTCATTGGTTCCAGCATCTTGGTTTCTTCTTCTCCTTCTTCCTTGGATTGGAAATACTTGTGGTTCCTTTTGTTTCTGTGAGACTTCTGTACCCTCTTACGTCCCTTTCCCTTTATTACAAACACCATGGAAATAAATTCTCCCTTATATCTTTGCTACACATTCTTTTTTAAAAACTTTTTATTTTTTATTTTTTTAATTTTTTATTATTTTTTTGGAGAGAGACACAGAAAGACAGAGAGAGAGAGAGAGAAAGGGAGAGGAAGACAGAGTTGGGTGCGCCAGCAGTGTCTCGGCTGCTGCGAACGAAATCCAGATGTGTGCGCCCCCTTGTGGTCAAGTGCGGCATTGCACCCTTGCATCACTTTGCATCTGGCTAAACGTGGGACCTGGAGATTGGAACCAGTGTTCTTAGGCTTAGGAGGCAGGTGCCTTAACCCCTAAGCCATCTCTCCAGCCCTGCTACACATTCTTCAGAGCAAATTTGAGAATATTAATGAGTGCGGAGATTATGGCAAGTTGAGAAGTGTCAGGATATAATGGTGATATAAGTGTACTTATTATATAGGCTGGAGGAACATACATTTTTCTGTAAATAAAAGGAAGAGAAAAGATGGTGTCAAGTTTCTGATCATCTAAATCATAAAATAAAATAATTTTACCCTAGATCTCACCACATATACACACATTAACATTTTGACGGATCCTGTCTGGTCATACTAATTTTCAAACCCACTCATATTTGGAGTATGATCTTTTGTCTAGGAGATCCACAGGCAAAGGATCCAGACCACTGCACAGCATACATTTTCTGCAACAAAGATCCTGAAGTTTTCCCAGATATCCAGTTATCTTTCATAAGAAGATTGAATCATCATTTATTTGATTGTTTCTGTCCAGTTTCAATTTAAAGTCTTTGTCACAAAAAGAGAAATATAACTCAGTGTGAAGGACTGGGCTCTAGAGTAAGACTTGAGCATTTGTTTTGACTCTGGCTTTGGAACTTGGATAGGTGTTTTACCTTACTCTCTTAATTTCCATTTGTGAAAAGAATGTTTAAGAGATATTGTCATGAAGTATATAAAAAATATCCAATATAAGGAAGGTTTTAACATAGATTTTTTTTGAGCAACTTATAATACTGTTAGTGAAATCTTCTGTTCAAAGTTGGTCACTAGGAACATGAAGCCATCTGAAATTAACACTGATTAGAAACAACTTGCTTACTACTGCTGCAACATATTTTACATATTGTAATTTCTTAAATGTGTTTTGAATAATTTAAAGATGATACCAATAGTTTTGACAATTAAAATATAAGGAAAATAATCTTAAGCTGTGTCAAGATAAAATTATTCTATTAGACTCTTGGCCTATGGAACAATAAGTAGCTCTGTGCAACATAACAGGAAGAATATTCTGCACTTTGTGACTCTGGGAACCCAGAGGAATCTGGGGACCATCTGCATATCTAAAGAACAATATGAGCATACAATGCTGATTCTCTGAGGTTCTTCACCTTTTATCTCTAATCTAACATTATTTGTGGGTATATTATCTCTGCAAATAACATTATTCAAGTTCACTAAGCATCTTAAAAAGTAATAATAGGAGAATTACATATTGCTCTCATTCCAGATATCCATTAACCATCCACAGAGACACTAAAACTGAGCTTAAAAATAATCTACAAATAAAACTGTAACATATTATCTTAAATTACTGCTGTAATTTATGAATAAAGGATGATGGTGCCATTAACTTTTAATATCTTTAACAGGTTAATGTGTGTAATAAAATCCAAATAGCAGAATGGAAAGTGGACCAGGTAGCATAAAGGAATCTTTTATTGGTATTGTTAATATTATATCTGTACTATAAATATGATTTTTACTTTCTACTTCTGTCAGCCCAGTCTTTAAATATTTTATTTTTATTTATTTATTTGACAGAGAGAAAGAGGGGGAAAGAGAGAGAGAGGGAGAGAGAAAGAAAGGGAATGGGTGCACCAGGGCCTCCAGCCACTGCAAACAAACTCCAGACACATGTGCCACCTTGTGCATGTAGCTTACGTGGGTCCTGGGGAATCAAACCTGGGTCCTTTGGCTTCGCAGGCAAGTGACTTAACCACTAAGCCATCCCTCCAGCTCTAACCCAGTCTTTTACAAAAATTAAAACAGCTTAGAGTTTCAAAAAGGGCATGAAAGTTGTTTGCCATTTAAAAGGTATTATCTTTAAGACTACTAATATGTTATTGTGTCCTTAACAAGAAAAGTGGCATGTCATTCTTTGTAAATGAACTAAGTGCTAGAATTTTTTTCCAACTATTGTTTCCAGGAAGCTAAAACTATTTCCTCCACAGAGAAAATAAAATAAATCACCAAGGGAACACTTAGTTTTCTTAGTGGCCCTGTCTTCATAGACAAAACTATTTATTCATGCAGATACACAATTGCATCTGCTCTTATAGTAAAGGTAGTTCATCCATGCATTCATTTTATTAATCTCAAAGGTATCTTCTATTCAATATGTCTATGTGCTTGTCTCTACACTGTGTATTAGGTAGTGTGGGGTAAAATGAACAATCTGTTTTCATTGAAACTTTAGTCTAATAGGAGAAGTAGTTGAATCATTTCATTTAAACATATGTTTGATCCAGTATTTTAGCTTTCATGCCTTCTTAACCTAAACATCTACATAAATAAAGATATTTAATTTAAAATTGATTTTTTCTTTTGGTTTTTTTCAAGGTAGGGTTTCACTCTAGCCAGGCTGTCCTGAAATTCACTATGTATTCTCAGTGTGGCCTCGAACTCATGGCAATTCTCCTACCTTTGCCTCCTGAGCACTGGGATTAAAGGTGTGTGCCAACATGTTCAGCTAAAATTGAAACTGAAAATAATAGTATATTTATTTATTTATTGTAGTAAATGTTTAGAAATACAATTTTGTTTTCTTAATTATACCGGTGTATCTCAGCAGAACTGTAGTAAATGGTTTTCCTGATAAACTTGGTGAAGATCAGGATGTTATTTTCTAACACTTGCCCTTTTAGGTTCTGTGAGTAAAACTATGAATTTGAAAGAATTGTCCTTTATAAGAACTTTATAAGTACAAAAGAATTTATTGCTTCTTTTCATTATCTATATTTATCAGAATTTTTGTAGATAAGAATTTCTTCAAGCAGACTACTTATGATTACAGCTGCCTGAGAGAGCTGTCTCATTGCATTTATGTATGTTTCACCAAAGGCAATTTGGAAATGTGCCTTGTATCAAGATACAGAAAACAAAATACTGGTTTTTCCACTCGTTATACTAGTAATCTTAAATTGATTCACTTTGCTCTCCCTGAGCCTTGTTTTCTCCAATTTGAAATTAGGAAAATTATGTGAGATTTTCAGAACTTCCTGTATAGGCTTATTATATGAGTGTATATATTTGAAAAATACAAAGTAAAGTTTCCATGAAAACTGTTTACATGGATGACTGTAATATTGAAAAGAGGAAAACCTCATGTGAATTGGGAGTTTTTAGGATTACCATTACTATGACTTGTATGGTAAAGAGAGAGGTATCTCTGTATGTTAGAACTAATTTTATGCTAATTTTAATGACATAAGCAAATTGCCTTAGCACGCCTGTGGTTCCTCAGGAAATTGAGCATGGAGCCGCTGGACAGTTGACATCCATGACTGAAGATGACTTGGAGCAGAACAGCATAATGTTTGAGAGCATAGCTATTGGATTTAGACTCTTGTGGAATGGTAGCACTTCTACTTATTTCTGTTGTCTGTGCCAACTAAGTCCCAATCTTCCTATTTATTAAATAATGTAATAAATGCTTCCTGGGATTGTTGTAAGGATTAGATGCAGCATTTATTACTTCCACAAATATTTACCAAGTACACACTATGTATTGTGTACTTGGTAAATATTGTGTACTCAGACATTATTCTGAGCATAAATAGAGTCCCCTTATTATCTTAGAATGCACATAATACATCTATGATAGGCAGATGCTATATATGTTGATTGATTCTTTCTAGGACATTGATATGCCTTTCAGCATTGAGTAATTGAGTTAAGTGGATGAAATATTTCTAAACTACATATACATATATGCATACTAATCTATCTATATCTATATCTATATCTATATCTATATCTATATCTATATCTATATCTATCTATCTATCTATCTATATATGCACATATATTTGAATGTGTATATATGTATACGAGTTTACATGAAAATATGTATAATATGTGCTTCACAATAAATAGCAGTAAAAGAATTTTTTCAGTCTGGTAGATAAACTCTTCTGTTGACACATAGACAATTTTTTTTTGGTAGGCCGGAAATGATGCTTGGAATGTCATTGCAGTATAATAGAAATGGACTAAAGAGAGAACTGTCCTTGTACACACAAGAAAACTGACAATTGGATCATATCTATGATAAATTAAGTTGGTATAATCATAATTTAAACTTCTAAAATTTAAGCATAAACATTAGCTAAAAGTCAGTTGCACATTTTTTATAAAACAAAATCTAAAGCAGTCAAAACTTGTTTTTAAGCCGGGCATGGTGGCGCACGCCTTTAATCCCAGCACTCGGGAGGCAGAGGTAGGAGGATTGCCGAGAGTTCGAGGCCACCCTGAGACTACATAGTTAATTCCAGGTCAGCCTGGACCAGAGTGAGACCCTACCTCACAAAACCAAAAAAAAAAAAAAAAAAAAAAAAAAACCTTGTTTTTAGTTTGATACATGAATGCACATCCACTTAACTACACATTGATTTAATATAATATGTTACCGGATCTTGTTTGGGGGAGAGAAGTTTTGACTTTATAATATATCTACAATATGTATTATCATAAATGTACTGTGAAGTCATAATATATTATTGTATAGTATATTTTTACTACAAAACATTAAAATTTGTCACAAAGCTAAGCAATGTGAAATTTAAAGATGATTTTGTTCTCATAAGTATCTACTCAGAAAAGAATCAGCTAAATAGTGACGTGTACTAATACTATTATTAAGTTGTGATGCATGGTACCAAGTTTTATGATGTCAACTTGTCTTGGAATCTATTCCCATAAGTTCACAAGTATTTATTCTTATTATTTCTTGGCTTGCACAAATTTTATCAATTCTCTTCAATTTTTTAATCACAAGTAACTTCCAAAAGAAAGTTTAAAATTTAAGCTGTCATAACCATTATTACTTTGAATTTGTCCAACTACAGACACCTGTACACTCCAAAAGCGTTCCTGTGTAGATTCTATATAAGTCCGTGGTTCAGCTCTGAGTTGAAAGCCTTAGGAATTGTCAAGTGTTCCCTGGAAACTACCCTGAGACTCTAGAAAGAAATGACTCAGAACAATCAAATTCATTACTTTTCTAAACAGAAATTTTGTACACTATAGATTCTCTTTAAAGGCCACTTAATTACAGTATGAATCATACCACTTGTTATCTTCACCAGCAAGAATTTTCTTTATTGTATGAAAACACAATTTATAAAATGTTAAATTTTTAGTTTATCTCTCCTATATTTTATTATTTTACAAAGAAAATTAGGAAGATAATTTAACTATTAGTAATGCTAAAAACTAAAAATCCTTTGCTAAAGAAATTATGAATAGAAATGTATATTTTCAAAACAAAAAAAATCTTAATCCTTGGTTTGTTTTATGAATCTCCTTAGGTTTCAAGCTATCGTGTTGTCTTGTTAGTCTTTTAAAATAAAAATGTCCTGAATTAATAAACATGTAATTTACTCAGACAATATCAAGTTCTATTTAAATTGTGGACAGATTTAATTGCTAGTTTTTCCTGGCTGATGTGTTGTTATTATCTAAGGCACCTGATCTACCTAAGCCTGTATATTTGTCATTGACTAAAAATAATTTCACCAAGTATATATTCAAAAGTGTCAGGAAGACATGGCACTTACACAAATCATTACATTTATCCAATAGTTATGCTGATTTTTGACAATTTTTAAATCTCTGAAGAAATCCTATGGTAAGAGAAAACTCTACAAATTTAAGCTGATGGTATTTGGGCTGGAAAAATGGCTTACTAGTTAAGGTACTTGTCTACAAAGCCTAAGGACCCAGGTTCAATTCCCCAGTGCCCATGTAAGCCAGATGCACAAGGTTATGCATGTATCTTGAGTTCATTTGCAGAGGCTGGAGGCCCTGGCATGCCCATTCTCTTTCTCTGTCTGCCTTTCTCTCTCTCTCTCTCTCAAAAAATATTAGGTAAATTGATGGTATTTCATGTGTATTTTTGAGAAAATACCATCTGATGTATATACATGTTTTGAAATCCAAGAAGATCATAAGACAAATTGCTATGAATTACATATTTAATAGGCTATAATTATGTCTTATCAAAAGCTCAACTTTTAAAATCCTTTATTCTTTGGAAATATGGTAATTGTCCCCTTTCCCACGTTAATTATAAATTTCAGGAAGAATTAGTTCTGCTAAATCTTTTCACTTTTTTTCTTTGTCTCTATGGTAGCAGGGAGAATAAAAGTAAATTGCTCTGGTCTTGTTTCTGAATGACATTTGTTTCCTACAAAGGACAGACCTTATTTTGAGGTCCTGAAATTTCAGATATTGTTTTTTTTACTAACTGTTAATTTGTCAATGTAAAAAAAAAAACTATATTGATAAATTTTAAATGTTTGGGAAGAAAAAAGTATCAACATATAGTTAGAATTCACAGTCTTTTATGTTTCCATGGGACTTGTCACTTATGATAATATCATAAGTTCATTGACTGCAGTGGTAGACAATGTCCTATTATAGCTTATCACTTTTTATTGCCTTCTTTGTTCAATGCAGAGGTAGAATGTAACCATGAAGATAGTATGCATTTTCCCAAGCTGTATGTTTAAATCTTATATTCAGAAGCTTAGATTATTGCATATAAATGTGTATAGTAATGACTAACTTTAGCCAATTGTAGAGCTTAAGACTACGAGGGGCTGGAGAGCTGGCATAGTGATTAAGGCACTTGCCTGTGAAGCTAAAGGAACCATGTTCTGTCTCTCTCCAGATCCCACATAAGCCAGAGGCACAAAGAGGAGGCAAGAGCAAGGTCACACATGCCCACTAGGTGGTGCAAGTGTCTGGAATTCAATTTTATTGGCTAAGAGCCAATTCTCTCTCTCTTTCTCTTTTGTGCAGACTACCGGGATGTTAAAATACAGCATTATATTTCTCAGAAATATTAGCATATCACTGATTTAAAACATGTGGGCCCAAATTGTGTAGTCAATTCTGTTACTCCAATTTAGTCATCTTAATAGTTCTGCAACATTTTAGATACTCATTCGATCTTCTAATATAACAAAAATGTTATAAATGAAACCAAGATATAAAGTTGCCAATGTTTTCTAATCACTTTCTCACACTTCTTATCACTTAATTTTCATAGTAACTCTGTGAGGTAAATATTATTGCTTTATGTCAGAAGTGAGAATGGAGATGTTGAGAAGTGAAGAGGCACAGAAGAAAGATTTTTGAGTAGTAAAACAAGTATTGTACCAATAAAATAATTACCTTATTGCTATCATAGTGTATACCAGACTCTGGGCTATATGTTCTCTTCTGTTATATCATTCCTACAATCAATAACTCTTTAAACTGGTATAATTTTTCCTATTTTATAAAACAGAAAACTGAAACTCTGGATAAATGGGATAACCATTTTTATTTTAGAGAGAATTTAATAGGTATAGCCCTCTTGTAGCCCAAGATTGGTGGGAGCTTGATATTGAAGAGAGGGCTCACTTTTGGATATGGTTCTGACTTGTTTCCCAATTCCAGATATGGATTCTGTTCCACTGAGCAGATCCATTAACCAATTCAAGAGCAGTTGGTTACCCACCATGGATGGCTGTGTGCCACTATTGCACTTGGATGAGCATCACGTCAGGTTGTTTGTTGATGAGTAGTTAGATCACGAGTTGCTTGGACAGATGTTGGTCATTTTCCCTCAGTCACTCATGTAACACCTTCTGGCACTAGAAAAGCTAACTGTCTGGGGACTGATTCTTCCAGATTCCAGCCAGGTCACTCCATGTTCCGTATCAACAGCATATGGTGTCTTAGGCAGTAGGGTCTTACCATTAACAATTGGTGGATCATCAAGAGCTCTGACAGAAATCTGTCTTCTTTTGGGAAACCTTGTAGGTCTCTGATAACAGTTCATTGTGGATATTAACTTTATCCTGGTACTGGGAGTTGCAGGCCAGTGCCAAGGGAAAAGAAGGAAGAAAAAGATAGGGAATATAAAAGAGAAAGAGAGAAGAGAGAGAGAGGGAGAAACAGGAGGAGATTAAGGTTAGTCTTCATCATACCTTCTCCAGGGCTATTTGATTCAGGTGTTCCCTCTAAGGACCTGATGAAGGTTAATCCTTTTAGTCTGTCTTTCAGGATATAGGAATTTATGGTACCCTTTCCATTTAGGTTCAGTTTTTTGTTCTCCCCTTACCCTTACCTTCCCCTCCTGCTGCACCCTCCCTATTATCTGGTCCTCGAGATGTCAGCATCTTGGGAAAATTCAGGTTAGGAGCCACAGATGAGTGAGATCATGCAACAATTGTCTTTCTGTGATTGGGTGAGTTTGCTGAGGATATGTTCCATGTTCAACAATTTTTCTTCAAATTTCATTGTGTCATTTTCCTTACTACTGTGTAGAATTCCATTGTGTAGATATACCACATCTTGGTTATCCATTCATCTAATAATGGACATGTGGTTTGATTCCAGATATTAGCTATTGTGAATTTAGCAGCTATAAACATTGTCGAGCAAATCTCTCTGAACTGAGGCATAGAGCTTTTAGGGTAAATGCTCACTAAGGGAATAACTTGGGTCTGTTGCTAACTCTATAGTCAGCATTTTTAGGAGTCTCCATATTGCTCTCCATAGTGGTTGTACCATCTTACCTTCCCACCAACAATGAATGAGGGTTCCTATTTCTCCACATCCTTGTCTGCATTCCTTTTCATTTGATTTTTTTTTTCATGTTTGTTATCCTTACTGGGGTAAGGTGGAATCTCATAGTTGTTTTAATTTGCATTTACCTGATGATTAGGGTTGTTGAACATTTTCTTAAGTGTATTTATTCCTCTGAGAACTTCCTGTTCAGTTCTCTGCCCCATTTTGTGAGTTGGTTATTTGACTTTTTATTGTTTAGATTTTTGAGTTCTTTGTAGATTCTAGAAATTAGGCCTTTGTCAGTTGTGTAGCCGGCAAAAATATATTACCCATTCTGTGGGTAATGTATTGGTTGTTTTATATATTTCAACTGTTAAATTCAACCAAAAATGCATGTTTATATTTCATTGCAAAATTTCGTCCTCCAGTTTAGTTGAAAATATTCTTAAGAGTCCATTGTCTTTTGATATTATAATAAATTTTTATCAATCATTTTGTTTTTTTTTCAGAAAAACCTGAGATGTCATAAGATGATATTTTTAAATTAAATTTAATTTAAATATTTATTCATTTGTTTTTGTAAGAGAGAGACATAGACAGTGAGAGTGAGAGTGACAGAATAGGCATACAAGGGCATTGAACCTCTGTTAAAGAACTCTGGATCCATGTGTCACTTTGTGTATCTGGCTTTATGTGAATTTTGGGGAATTGGACCTGTAATTTCAGGCTTTGTAAACAAACACCTTTATCCACTGAGCCATTTTCCCACCCAGATATGTTTACTATGTTATAATTACTAAAATTTTATTTTTAAACAGAAATTATAAGAGTCTTCTTATAAAACATGTGGCACAATTTCATTTTGATTGTTTCTTTTATATCTGGATTCATATTCCATTCTCATTTATTTATATTAATTTAACATATTTACTCATTGCATTAATGTCTTCTACCTGTTTCCTGTGGGCATGTCACAACTTGTATATTAATTGTTGTCAAACAAAGAACTAGAAATACATGAATAATATTAATTACAAATGAGTTAATGAAAATATAGAAATAATAGATAATGTAAGATTATTTTTACTCTACTTTGGCAATAACTAAAGTATTCCTCCGCACACGGTCCAGTGGACTAAATTAAGTCAGCTGATGTCATTTCAGTGCCCAGGAAGCCACCTTTCTCATGCTTTGTCAGTTCATAGGCAATGTTAAATTCACCCCTTTACCCCCAAAAAATCAAAAGTGAAAACTAGTAATGTGTTCTTAGAATGGGAGACATTGTAGAATTAAGAATATACATGAAAAAAATTCCATGGAGGGTATTTTTGAGCTTCAAGGAAATTTCTTATCTTTAATGTTAAACATTTTTTATTTCTCAGTATAACTGAAAACTCTGTTATGTTGTGAGGTAGAATAAATGGTCATTATATGTAAAAAAAGAAAAAGAAAACTGAAACTCACAAAGGCTATAAATGATCTATAGGCTTATCTGGTAAGCAAATACTCCAGCATAACCCAAGTCCAATGGAATCCTCATGGCACTGGACACTCTTTAAACCTCTCAGGGTTAATGAGCAAATGTTCAAGCAATACATAGGAAGTCCTTGATATCTAATGGGTGCTCATTAAGAATTATTCACTAATTTACAGATGAGAAATGCCTTAAGTCCAAGTTGCCCATCTTCTCCCCATGGACACCATGTAGTATAAAGTCACAGAAGTGCTTAATCTTCAATGTGTCTAGCCTGAGAATTTAGTGCCTACTCCTCTTTCCCTTATTTACATGATAGCAAAGTTGTTAAAAAAAGAAGGTACTCCATTGAATCTTCATAGGCATTTCTTAGCCACAATTTATACTTCTTCTAGTCTAGGCAAATGTCTTTCTGGAATCACAAGGGACTATGGAAAATATGAGAAGGCTTAGGATCACCCAGATTCACCATCACAGCTCCTGAATATCCTCTTTTCTCAGCATCTTATGGAGAATAGGTCAGCAATGTTTTCCTCACTTTCATCAGAGCCAAAAGCATGACTCCTCAGCAAGGCTTCTTTCTTGCTAGTAAGGCTTTCTTCAGAAATAAATTAGGCCAATTTATTTTAAACATCTTTTGAAACCCAAAAAAAAAAAAAAAAAAAGGGAACAAATATAGGATAAGACCAGAGAATGACATCAATTGAGAAATGAAGGAATTATACCCAAAACTGTAACAAAAAATTAACACCAATAAAGATCTAATAAAGATTATGTTTTGCATCTCTAGTTGAGACACTGGACAAGGTGACTCGTGGATGCAATAATTGAGGCCACTTTATCTCAGGTTCCTCAATGTTTTTATAGAACGGCTTAGTGTCAGTGGTTTCACCTCACTATGGAAATAAAATCGAATATTCACATGATTTTTCTTAAAAAAAGCCTGATCCTCATTAAAATACACAAATATAGTCTAGTACCATAATTCATACTGCCCAGTCTCAAATAGCAGTCAAAATTGTGTACATTTTTGCAGATAAAAGATTCTCTTTCCCACTGTGGATTCTGTAGGCAGCTATAATATGTTTTGGGGGAAGGAGCTGTGGTGGTCTTCTTTGTCCCATTCCTTCATTGTTTTCTTGTTGGTTATTAAGTCTTCCAAGGTTGGAGCATGGAAAAAAATAAAAGGAGAACAGAAAGTTCTTACTGAATATGTATATATGCTTGACACTTAATGATTATATTGACAGCAAATAAAAAGAAATTAGCTGATTTTATAAAGTGCCCATGATGTATTTATGCAGTTCTTAGCTCTTGGTATTTAACTTAATTACTTTGATCATTGTAAGGGAGGCAAAGAAAAGCTAAACAATTTCCCCAGGGTCTCCTTACTAGTAGATCTGAGCTTTTAAGGCAGGTGTCTGACATCATACATTTTCTCTCATGGACACTTTTGTTCATTGGCTGTTTCTTTCTTTTGAGTTTCTGTGACCAGATCTTCTATGATGAGGATAATGTATTTCTTTTAGCTGAAGAGTTGCCCATCTCAGACGAAGGGTTCTTTTAGCAGACGTTATGCTTCCAGAACATATCCTTTTGCCTTAATAAAATATGAAAGTGTGGGATTCTCAGATGAAGGAACCCTTCTGACTCAATATAATTTTTTCATATTAACTGAATGTTTAAATTTCTCAGGTTGGAGTCAGATCACAGTATACTAGTCTCCTAAACATAACAAGATTATATCCAAATCTAGGTGGGGCCTATGTGTGCCCCTTTGACTAATTAGGTGAAAGTAAAAACTCAATCTCTCTCCTATGAAGCCCTCTTCCTTTGTGAAATTTCCAACCATCAAAACCTTGTGTGTGCTTATTATAAAAACTAGTTGAAGCCAGGCGTGGTGGCGCACGCCTTTAATCCCAGCACTCACTCGGAAGCAGAGGTAGGAGGATTGCCGTGAGTTCAAGCCCACCCTGAGACTACTTAGTTAATTCCAGGTCAGCCTGGGCCAGAGTGAGACCCTACCTCGAAAAAAAAAAAAAAAAAAAAATAAAAACCTAATTGAGAGTCCTGAAACTTGTTCTTGGTAATTTCTTAGATAAATTGTCTAGCCTGAAAAATCTTATTTTTGTTATATCTTTAGGTCATAGGACTTCCAATGTGCATACATTTTAACACATATTGTTCTTTTGAACTTGTAAAAATTTAATTTTTTTTATATCTTGCTTTGAAGTTACCTATGGACAACAAAGTAATTATTTTTGTGAAAATATTTTTCACAAACAAATTAATTATGCACATGTTTATACAACAAAATGCATATGTATGTATACATCTCCGTATATATTGTTTCTATATTAACTTATATCAATAAATATATAATCATTTAGAGATATTCGAAGAATTGTTTATAACTATGAATAACATGAACGCTGACAAGCATCCAACAAATAAAACTATAATTACTTTCATCTCAATCTATCTCATTCTAGGAGCACATTGGAATGGAAGTTAAAGTATCTTATAAGTTTTAATAATAAGAATTCATTCATAAATATCAATGGCATAAGTTTTCATAGTATATAATAAATCATTACATTTTAAAGTACTTTACAACTCATAGTTTATTTTCTCCACATTACTATATATTGTTGTAACTATGCAATGCAAAAATCTATTTAATTTTACCCTGTGTTTACCATATTTTCACATCTGTTTTTTCATGTTAAACATTGAAGAGCCTCAAAGGGGTGAGAAGGATAGCTGAAATGCTTATGTATCCAAAGACTTCAGTATTGAGAAACTTTGTGCATTTTATAGGATCATGTCTAGATTTCTCCGTGTTCAATTCCTTGTAGAATTCATTGTTTCCATACCCTGCTGCCATTTGGAGTCTCATAACTTTGCTCAGTCATCTCTCTAGGCCACCATGTCATCTTTTATTTGTATAATATTAATAATTCTTTATAACTGTGTCTTCATTAGTTTATGTTTTTCCATACACTGAGTCCTTCTTTAGCCAGATACTGATCCTTGCTATATCCTCATTCCTAGTAAAATAGTGATTACTCAATGAATGTTTACAGTAATTAATAGTGCTGGGAAAATGGCTGTGTGTAAGAGTCATGCTGCTTTACTGTGCAAGCATGAGGACCACAGATCAACCCCTATCACCCTCATAAAAAGACAGGTATGGTCATGTATGCCTGTAAACCCAGTACTAAGTGAGGAAAAGATAGATCACTGGAGGTTGATGTCAGTCAGATACTGAAAAAGTATCACAAGGCTTAGGTTCACTGAGAGACCATGGTGCCAAAGAAGGCTGAAAATTGGTAGCAGAGTGTAGCTGACATTCTCCTCTGACCTCTGAACATATACAAATGGGACTTATGTAAATACATAAATGAAAGTGTGTAGTACTAACATGCAATGCTTTCCAACTCAGATTAAAAAACAAACCAGTAACTCAGATAATTACTTTTCCATGAATGTTAGAGCAGTGTGATGTTTAAGCTCTTAGTCTGCTTTTAGAACACACTATTGAATGGAATATTGAGGTCAACATTTCATTTGTCTCTCCTTCCCTAGTTTACCTTGGCCCATGTTAGAACTCTCTTCTTTGGAAGTAGAATGAAGTGGCAGATAAAACATAAAACATAAGGTTGAGGGCTGGAGAGATGGCTTAGTGGTTAAGGTGCATACCTGCAAAGCCTAAGGACTCTGGTTAGATTCTCCAGGTCCCACGTAAACCAGATGCACATGGTGGCGCATACGTTTGGACTTCGTCTGCAGTGGCTAGAGGCCCTGGTGTGCCCATTCTTATTCTCTCTCTCTCCCCGTCTCTCTGTCTCTAATAAATAAACAAATAAAAATAAAATCTTAAAAAAAACATAAGGTTGAGGTTTTCAATCATCATATTTAGACCACTGGTTCTAGTGGTTTTTTAATCACTCAATTTTGGTGGTATAATTTCCTACCTGTATTTCTGAGGCAGCAGAAGGAGACTCATCACTAGGTCAGAATGGTAGAGACTTTCAAATAGAGGATAAGCCTTTGGCAGAGGAAACATATTGGATTCTTGGGAAGACAGTGATGTTTGGAAAAAAAATCTGAAACTCCAGTACTTTTTCTCTCCATATTGAATCAAGTATAACTCATTTTAGCAATGTGGATAGTGAAGTATAATGCATTCTGAAGTTCCACATATGAGCTGTAATGAGAACTTAAATCCAAGGCTTACCTTCTATTCTAATCTATGGATTAACAATGATTTATATTTATACCATTGGTCCCCAATAAGCCTTTTCTATTTGTCTGGGCCTGTGTAATTGTATGGCTAATTTGGTTAGTCAAAACAGCATTAGGAAATGTTTGTGTAAAAAATCAGATACAATGGAAAAAGACAGACTCACACATAGTTCCACCTTTCATTACCCTGTGCTATTCATTTATAGAAGTTCAAACACATCTTATTTGTTTCCCCATCATATTTATATCCACCCACTCAAGCACAATTCAGTTATTTATTGAATTTTCCTTTTTTCCATAAGCATCATAAAGACGTAAACTGTGTAGTTAGTTATAAGACACACGTAAGAGTAACAACATTGATGAAGTTTACTAAAGAAGACATTCCACATAATTAATAGTATTGTATTAATTCTCATTATTAGAAATAATAAGTAGAATTTTAATAATTTAAATTTTGAAAAAAATTTGAATAAACTTTGAATAAATTGCTTAAACCAAAATGTAGATTCTTTTTTTGAGAGAGAGAGAAAGAGAGAGAGACAGAGACAGAGAGGAATAGGCAGAGAGAGAGAGAGAGAGAGAGAGAGAGAGAGGGAGAGAATGAGCTCACCAGCGGCCTCTCAGTGACTGTTGCAGACAGCTTCAGGTTTGCTGAGATGAACTTCCAGACCAGGCACAGTTATGGAGGAAGGGATATTATTTATTGAAGCTTACAGATCCAGGGGAAGTTCCATAAAGGCAGGAAAATCAGCTTGCTTTCACAGGGCCAAGCAGAGAGAGAGAAAGCCAACCAGCCACCACAGCACACAGAGCAAAACTACAGCCAAAAGGTCACACAGCACACTTCAAGAACTCCTGCTAGGCACATTTGCATATCTTTACAATGGAATCTCAAACCCACACCTTAAGACCAGCCCCCAGTGACATTGCCTCTAGCAAGGTGATTGAAGATGCAAACTATAACTAGTAAAACACTGAATATATTGGGGGACATATATTCAAACTACCACAGTGACTGTGAATGAACTCCAGATGCGTTCTCCTCCTTGTGGGCAAGTGCAGCATTGCACCCTTGCATCACTTTATGTCTGGCTAAACGTGGGAACTGGAGAATCAAACAGGAGTTCTTAGGCTTGGCAGTCAGGCGCCTTAACTGCTAACCCATCTCTCCAGCCCCCAAATGTAGGTTTTTAAATTTACCTTAAAATAGCAATATAGCCGGGCGTGGTGGCGCATGCCTTTAATCCCAGCACTTGGGAGGCAGAGGTAGGAGGATTACCATGAGTTCGAGGCCACCCTGAGACTACATAGTGAATTCCAGGTCAGCCTGAGCTAGAGTGAGACCCTACCTCGAAAAACCAAAAAAAAAAAAGAAAAAAGAAATAGCAATATAGACAACATATTATTGTGTTATCATTTGTACCCATATCTGTAAATTGTAATAATGATCTGAACTTAATTGATGTTCATTAGTGATAAGTTCCTGGGAATTAGACATTATAATAATCCTGTTTTATGGCACTATCAAAAGCCTATCTTAGCAGCAACAACATGCCCAAGCTTTGTCTGAAATTTTGGACATCCGACAACAGCCCAAGGAACCTTGTGTACCATGCTAGTTCTACATGTCATGTTTTGATTTATACGGAAACTGAACATAGAGACTGATGATATGAGTTTATTTTTATGGTGACTTTATCCACAATCATTCATATAGCAATTCAGGGCTTAGTGGTGCTTTAAAAATGGATCTCCTAAATAAGTGTTGCTTTTACAACTCATGCACACACAGAAATATTAGCATGACAGGAACACTGAATTCAATAATTCACTATTTTATTCAGCTAAATCACAAATGGTAGGATGGTTGATAATATGCTGTAAGTTTAGATGATAGCATACCTACACCTCATTAAACAGATAGAAAATGTAATATAACAGAAACAGCTTCTTGTAAAAGAAAAGGACATGCATGAGATTTCTGCTGCAGGCACAGCTCTATTGCTCTCAACAGGGTGACTTTTAGGCATACTGCTTAACTTCTTTAAGCCTCAGTTTTCTCCCTTGTAAAATGGGCACAATAACCTCTATTAATATTCACACTGGGTATGAGAAATAATAATAATATAATAATAATGAGTAATAATAATTTAATGGCTCAATAAATCACATCTGTGACAGTTGTTAGCATAAGAGAATAACCATATCCTCATCACTGAGAATATAAAGAAGAGACAAATGATGTTTTATTAGAACTCCCTTTTCCTTAGAAATAATTATTATAGGAATAGAATACTATTGTTAAAGGGAAGCACTTTCTTCTTTCTCAAAAGAACCATGAGAAGTGAACTTACAATATGACTAGGTTAACTAGAGATAAATAACTTGTATAGAAAGAAGAGGCTGGGGAATTACTGAGAATGCCAAACCTCTGGGTTTTTGAGCAAGCTGTTTTATTCCTCTGCATCCCTGTTATGACAAGAAAGGCCTCTGACAACTGTGGTTTTCATTTGTACTTTTGGAGTTCTATGAAATGCTCTAGTGAGAATCACACCTTTAGTTTTCAGCCAGGAAAGGGGCAAAAATGTCTTTATCTACCTTCACTCAAGTGGTCTCCTAAGAGTATAGTGCATGTCAGTGATGCCATGCTGAGTGAAAAGAGCAGTGCAGGCCATCCTCTGTGTTAGGAAGGCTTCCCTATGGTTTTCCTTAGGACTTGGAAGGATAGTGCTAAGGAAGCCTAGTGCCCCAAACCTAGTATTCAGAGTAAGAACGAGGATAATTCCTTATAGTTTAATAAGAGCAGAGAAAGTATACACGGTTTCTGGCAACACTGCACTATAAATCATTTGTTTTTTGTTTCTTTTAATTTGAGAGTGAGACACACACACATACACACACACACACACAGAGAGAGAGAGAGAGAGAGAGAGAGAGAGAGAGAGAGAAAGAATGGGTGCACCAGCAGCCTCTCAGCCTCTGTGAATGAACTCTGGTCGCATGACCCCCTTGTGGTGCATGTGTGACATTGTGTGCTTTTTTATCACTTTTTTTTTAAAATCACTTTTGCGTCTGGCTAAATGTAGGACCTGTAGAATCCAACAGGATTCTTGGGCTTCACAGGCAGGTGCCTTAACCACTAAGGCATCTCTTCAGCCCTTTATTTATTTTTTATTTTTTTCATTCTTTTTATGATTTATTGAGAAAGAGAGAGAGAGAGAGAGAAAGAAGAAAGAAAGAAAGAAAGAAAGAAAGAAAGAAAGAAAGAAAGAAAGAAAGAGGGAAGGAAAGAAAGGAATGGGTATGCCAGGTCCTCCAGCCACTGCAAATGAACTCCAAACACATATGCAACCTTGTGCATCTGGCTTATGTGGGTAATGGAGAATTAAACTTGGGTCTTTAGGCGTCGCAAGCAAGTGCCTTAACTGCTAAGCCATCTCTCCACCCATACTGAAATACTGAAATACTTATGAATTTGATGATATATCTATTGATAGCAAATGTGTCAGGTAGTATATATTGCTGCATATAATTTTTAGAAAATAATATTATTTTTATTTTTTTGCAGCAAAATCAAGGCAAATGCCCAGCTCAGAATTGCGCAGTGGAAGCTCCTGCTTGGATGCCTGTCCATCACTGTACTGTAAGTTTGATTATTTTAAGACTGGCCAAAGTGAAGGAGAATTTATTATTATTATTTTGGAACAACCTTACTGAAATAAACTAGAATATGGTCTGAAATTCTGAAGTAGAACAAACCTTTTGAAAGGTGTCAATGTCTCTTCAGAAAGCAATGTATTATCAAAAGTAACTATAATTAGAAAGTTCATGCATTCTTGTGTGCATATCAGGATAACTTGCAAAGGATTTTTCTAAATGGATTATTGATGAGATAGATTGGATGGTCATTAAAATGAATATATTTGCACATGCACTTTTTTTCTGAATAGCAGCATGTTCAGCAGTATTTGATTTTAGATGCCCCTGAGAGGGAAGCTTTTTCTTCTATTGTTTTGTTGACTGCTTAATCGCGATGAATAAATGGACTTGGCAATTTCAGAGCCTTCCTGGTGTAATAATAGTCTGCATTTGTGTAGCATCTTCTCTCAGAGAACTTTCAAGTCTTTGAAATAAACAGGTACTATGTTATTATCCTTTGTTGCAGATGGAAGTGTTAATTGCACAGGAAATAAGAATAGTACATCAATCGTAATGCTAGCAATATATCTCAGTTAGCCTACATCTCCTTTTATGACTCGTTCTACTACATTCTGCTGTGAAGTAAATGAAGAAAAAGGCTAATTTGTATAATACTCTAATACACACATAGTCTGATAAAGATGATGACGGTTCCTGTGGGAATTGTATTTGCTATAACTGACAGTTTGCCTGCCATGAAATAATGTATGAGGTAAGGATAGGAAATTAGAAAGATATTTTGGAGGCTTTCCCCTCATTTGACCCTCCCCAAAGGCACTGTAAAAGTGATGTGTGGCACCTTTTAAATATCTGCATCTCTTGTTGAGGTGCAAGCTGCTGAAAGGTACAGCTGGGCTGCCATGGTGTAACATATGACCGTGTTGTAAAAGCAGTGGTCCTGGGGATGCTACTTTTCATTCAGATCATGTAAGGGACAAAACTGCTTTCCCTTTTGCTTTATCTGTAGAGGATGGAAAAGGTGGGATCTCCTCTAGTGAAGGAGATGATGGTGCTAAATTTTGGAGGGATTCCTGCAGTGCAGAGGCAGCCTAGACTTGCTAGAGCCTTAAAGAATAAAAATGTCACATTTTTGTGAGCAGATGGCCAGAAGGGAGGATATGCTAGTGACTCTGCTGATGCCAGAGAAAATATGAGTTTTAATAATTATAGTTCTTCATCATTCACTCATTTAATTGTATCCCTGATGATATTATTTTGTAATTACTGAATCCTACATTTATTTTTCCAAAGGAGATCATGTGCTCTTCAGGATCCTAGCACACATACATCTCAGTAAATCCCTAGTACATAGTTGGAACCCTGTGAAGAAAGGATTGAATTTGAATCTTTAATATGTTGATTTATTCTTTCTTATGTGATGTGTTTAAATATGATTTTAGAAAAAAAAAGTGTAATCATTCTGTGATTTCTTGGTGATTTGGGATAATGATGCTTTCTGACCATTTGAGGTTGAGTTTCAATTTTGGAGTCAGGATAGTTTTCAAAGATTTTCTCTAAATAGGCCATTGTTGAGGAATGTTTGGATTATCATTAAAATTAATGTAGTTGTACATGTTTCAAAATAGCTGCATATTCAGCAATATTTGATTTTATATGGGTCCATTTATACTTTTGCTCTCACAGAATATGTGTTTTGAGAGATTTTGTTTCAAATTTCATTCACTTATGTCAATTACTGGTTATACAGTCATGCTTATGATAGTGTTTCTGTTTTTTGTTTTTTATCTTATAGACCCATGTATAACATCAGTAAGATTTTTTTTTTTTTTTTTTTTTTTTTTTTTTGAGGTAGGGTCTCACTCTGGTCCAGGCTGACCTGAAATTAACTATGTATTTGCAGAGTGGCCTCGAACTCATGGACATCCTCCTACCTCTGCCTCCCAAGTTCTGCGATTATCAGTAAGACTTTTGATTAGTAGTTCAAAATAAAAGAACCTGAGCAATTTTGTTATCTTATTCAGCAAGTAGATGCATGTAAATGCATTATTAGAATCTGATATTTAGACTTATTAAAAATAGTTTATTATTATTATTTCCTAAGAGTTAGATCTCCTAGAATCTGAAAGATCCTGATTTTGTTCTTCAAATAGTGGGATCTCAAGAACTAAATAAAGACTGCATTTAAGACTCTGTCTGGAGATCACAAATCAATAATGCCTGCACTAATGTCTGATTCTCACCTGTGCTTAAGTGAGACCTGTAGAGAGTCAACATTTCTTCATACCTTTGCCATGGGATTGAGAGCTGCTGATTTCATAAATTTACTTTGCCATTCACTTAAAAGTAATTGCATCTCCTCCCAGGGCAGACACTTTCTGGATGACCTTGCAATTCTCACTGATCTGCATCTCTGTAGGTAGCTCCCTATCCCCAGAGAGTGGCTCCCAGTGGCCATGTTTGAGCTACTTGAATTTGCTGAAGCCAACACTGACTGATCCCTGGGGTAGACATCTTGATCCCAGCAGGGACAGAAGGATTCTTGCTCCTGAGAATCTAAAATTTGTCCCAGAGGGAGAAAGGAACAAGCAGTTATCAATATTGAAACATAAATGACAATACATTGGAGAAAAATGAGACCCTTAGTTGCTGAGATCCTTGACATAGGTCTTCTGAGGTTTTGCTTACTCAAAAGTCTAACTCTGTGAAAAGCTCCTAGTGATTGTATGTATGTATGTATGTATGTATGTATGTATGTATGTATATATATATATATATATATATATATATATATCTCCAGCCTGTGACATTTATAAATTAAGTCTCTTAGTCTCATACATAAAAAAACCAAGAACACGAGTTTATAATTTATAATAGTATATTCATTATAAATATCTGATTGTTTGCAATACTTGAATGTACAAAAACCACTAAAGATTAATTGTATAAGGAATTATTCATGTTATAAACTGAAAAATAAGGGCAGATAACTATACAATTAGCATACACATATTTTTATAGCAAAGTGCATTTAATATATGATATTAATTTTAATTTTTCCATCTCCCAGGAAATAGTGAAATTCACAACTTCATATTTTTAAGAGAATGTCTCACTATCTTGAATCCTCCTAGAACTGAACCAGGTTATAAATAAATTAATACACCCTTACATTCATAATAAATGTGTAGTCTCTATCATCTTTGTACATTTTTCAAGTTCAGTTGTTTCTTTCCTACATTCTTTCTTCTGCCCTCATCTTGCTCTTTGGTGTTCTACTCCATAGTGATTATAATTGGCCATTATTACTTTTTCTAAGAACATCTTAGTCTTCATGTGTACATTTGCTCCAAGTTCACTTTAAGTGCAGAGCATTTTTCATTGGTTTTGCTAAGAAAGCTCCTCTGTCAAAATTGCTTTACAAATGCCTGTTACCAGTTATATTACTTTGAAAATGGCTTCTATTACTATTTATTCAGTCTCTTCTAGGTTTTTTTTCTCTCTCTCTCTCTCTTTTTTGGCACTCCATCCTTTTGTACTAGAAGGTTTGAGAGGATTTTTAATCAGACCTTTCCTTTGATTCTGGATGCAGTGTTCACATTGGGTCAAAACTGAAAACAGATCTTCATCCAGTAATTATACAGCTATATGGATGTATTTTAATTCCCAAATATTACAGGCATCTTTCCTTGTGAACTGTATGGCTGTTTATCGCTTATTGTATGACTTATTGAGTAATAGAACTACATGGTTTCTTACCCCTTACCTGAATTGGGCTAAATGCCTTATTAGTTTGTATAGCCATGAATATGGCCATAGTATTTCTCTGATTCTCTGCTACTTGTAAACAATTGAGAAAATGTCCACACAGTTTGGGACTCAGGTGAAGACAGGTGATTTCTAAAGGTGAACTAGACTGTGAATTAGCTGTTGGCATTTGGCAACAAAAAAAGAGAACTTAACAAGCTGTAGGAGGCTTAGTGTGATGGGAGGAGTATATTTTAGGGTATTTTTCTGGACTAGTCAATGTGGCTATTAACTGCACATATATATGATCATATCCCCAAACTCAAGCCTTGGTGACTGTACAGTACTTAGACATTACTGAGAGATAGTTACAATATGTGATTAGACATATGATATACAAGTACCCAGGATTTGACTAGAATTGTTTCTGTACCCCTTTATTACTAAGAGAATATTAGCTGAGGAATTCTTAAAAAGCTAAAATGAAAATAATATCCATGCTAAAATGGAGCTTGTAAGAGATATTACTATATCTATGAATTGTTATAGAATATTCATTACTAAGTAAATATGTGAAATATTTTAAAATCATACAAATATTTGCAAATTAAGACAACACACTGAATTTATCAATCTTTTTAAAAATTTTTATTTATTTATTTGACAGAGAAAGAGGGAGAGAAAGAGAATGGGTGCACCAGGGCCTCCAGCCACTGCAAACGAACTCCAGATGCATGTGCCCCCTTGTGCATCTGGCTAACATGGGTCCTGGGGAATCGAACCAGGGTCCTTTGGCTTTGCAGGCAAACACCTTAAGCGCTAAGCCATTCCTCCAGCCCCCGAATTTATCAATCTTGATTACTCCATTAATATGCATTTTCTGAGCACATGTGAGTTATAACTGGTCCTTGAACTTTTCAGTGTACAGTAGGAAGCAAAACCTGTGAATAATAAATATACTTGATAATTCTATAATGGTATATACAAAAAAACTATATATCTTCATAATGGAAAGTTACCTTAAGGTGGATATTGGCCATAATTAGAAGTATAAGTTTTATAGCTGAATAAGATTTCTGGTAACATATTATCCTTGTCACTTATCTGTATGGCCTTGGTCAAGGTAATTAATCTCTCTTAATTTATGCATATAACAGGATATTTTAAGATTTACAAATGATGATGCAAAGCAAATATTGGCATAGTGCCTGGTATAGTAACTGCCTGATAAATGCTAGGAAGATAGACTTAAAATGATTATACTTTCTAGAAGGGGCAGGATGTATTGTTGATAAGAGCATAAAATAATGCAGTAAGGGCTGGAGATATGGCTTAGTGGTTAAGGTGTTTGCCTGCAAAGCCAAAGGACCCCGGTTCGATTTCCTGGGACCCATGTAAGCCAGATGTACAAGGCTGGACATGCATCTGGAATTCGTTTGCAGTGGCAGGAAGCCCTGACATGCCTATTCTCTCTCTCTCCCTCCCTCCTTCTTTCTCTCTCTCAAATAAATATATAAAATATTAAAAATTAATGCAATATATTGTTAATAAGTTAGGGCTCCTTAGATTTATGAAGAAGGCCCTTTCTACAAATAGTTTTGGGGCTGGAGGATGAAAAGGCAGCAACCTTCCAGCTCTTGTAAAAAAAAAATCTGATGATGTGGTGTTATTTTAACAAGGAATATTTGTATTCTGAGTAACATGAAGCCATTGGGAAGGAGTCAAAGTACTCTCTTTATTTAAAAACATTTTAACATTTTCTACCATATCTCTTTAGGTTATAAAAGTAATTTTATCCTTTATGACAATTAAATTAAAACAACCATTTCTCATATAAACCAGATATGTTCCTTTAAAGTGTTTATTATTTTAGCATGTGTTCTCTGAGACCATCTCACATTCCCCAGTATTGAGATCATTGCCTCTAGATGAAACAAGTTAATACCATGCACACAAACTAGTGTGTGGTAGTCCTAAGGGTTTCTTTCTTCTTCTTTTTTTTTTTTTGTAGCTCCTTTCCCACTATTTTCTTTTTCAGTACACATAATTTTATACACATCCCACATTAATAATCAGACCATGACACTCAAAAGCATGTAACTGTCATAAAATCATGGTGTATGTGCTCTCTGGGTGGTTTCCGAGTTCTTATAAACACAGCACCAACTGGGATAACTCTTTCTGAGAAATTACACTCAGGATGGCCTTGATGAATATTACCATTCCTAAGACTAGATATGATTTTTATTTTTCAGGGCAAGGTTTTCATACAATCAACGGCCTCTTAACAGAGTGAAAAGTTAGGGCATTATCAGGTGATCATAGTTTTAGGAAAATTACAGAAAATTGCTGAGCATAGGACCTTAAATTGGTGGGCACTGGGATGAGAGTGTACTTGGCCATATGGGTGGCAGCCATAAGGTTAGAAAAGAATGTAGAGGAAAATTATCTCAGGCAAAAGCACAATGTACTTTTATCAAATGAGAGCTCTGTGAGATGGATCTGATCCCAATTTTGCTATAGTCAGGGGCTCCAAATCATGGAAAATATGAGGAAGATGTGACTGATACACAGATAGTTCTAATTTTCTTTCTTTTCTGGCCTTATAATGCTTTAGATACACAAGTTTTCTCCCTAATTTTGAAAGACTGGTGAGAACTGTAGTATTGACATAAAAACATTTTGTTACAATGATCTTTGAAACATGCCCAGAATGGGAACCAACAGTATTTACAGAGAAGAGACACTGGGGTATGAGAGTGGTGGAAGGGCATTGTGAGTGGACACACATAAAAACTACACAGCAAATAGAAGTGAAGGCACAATCCTGAGGTTGTTGTGATGATCTAAAGCCAAGTGGAGAAGTGGTAGATAACCACTAGGGAACTAAAGGCAGACCCATCAGAAAACCGAGGTCAGCAAAGATCATGCTCTGTGTCCACAGCTTCCTGTTCCTATGCATTCAAATATTTATCTACGATTCTCTCTGTATACAACTTGATGGGTTTTTAGGCTTCAATATTTACCAACCTCTACCTAATTGTTCTTTTTGTCATTCAGACGAATATCTCATAGAACATTTGTCTAGGATATTCTTCCAATGGGTGTTTGGGACTTTTTATTTGTTTGTTATTTTGTTGCCTATTAGTATTGTTTTGTTTATATACTGAGATGTAATTCACAGACCTTGTAGTTCACCCATTTTTCATCCATTTATAGAGTTGAACAACTGTTGTCACAATCAATTTTAAAAAATTATCATGACCCTAAAAGAAATTCTATACTTATTATTAGTCACTCCCCTTCATTGCTCGCCCACTCCCCTGAACTCCCAGAACCACTGATTTTTTTTCTGTTTCTATTGTCTATTCTAGACAATTCCTAAAAATAGAATTATATAATATGATGCCTTTTGTGTCTTGTTGCTCACATAGGGATACACATGAATGGGACTGTCCTCTTGATTGTAATTATCATAGGTGTTTATAAATATTTCTTCTTTGTGATGGTTTCGTACCTGTCTTATATACGGAAAATGGTAAAACCTGGACATATCACTTAAATACCTGAACTGTTAGAATCAAATACGGAGGCTTCTTTTCTGACTTCCTTGGATATGTTTACCCTTATGACATTTGTGCTGCCCTTTGGATGGTGCTCAGACTTGCCTCATTAGTTTTAGCCTCAGGTATTCCAGACAGGAGAAGCTATTCCATGTGGTCTGTCTAGCAACAGCCAGCTTCCTACTACCAGTACAGAACAGGAGTCAATGCCAAACCTCTCAAAGCAGCCTCCAGCTACCCTTAGTCTCTGTGGAATTGTACAAACTATTTGGACAATCTCTTGCCTGAAGTAAACTTGTAATGGTGCTTGACACAGAAATGGAACATTAATTGCTGCAGCTCTTCAAGGAAATCCTGTTTGGCAGCAAACAATGTGGTCCCATGCCTACCTTGAAAAAAAATAGGAACAAAAAATATAACACCCTTCTCAAGCTAGATTAATGGAGTGAGTCTCTGGCTTCATCAACAAGATGTACAACACATGTATTTAATCAAAAACCCAAACCCGAGTATAATTGGAGTGGGTTAAAAAGTTGCAGATTTTGAGCTGGGCGTGGTGGCGCACGCCTTTAATCCCAGCACTCAGGAGGCAGAGGTAGGAGGATCGCAGTGAGTTCAAGGCCACCCTGAGACTACATAGTGAATTCCAGGTCAGCCTGGGCCAGAGTGAGACCCTACCTTGAAAAACAAAAAAAAAAAACAAAAAAAAAAAAGTTGCAGATTTAATAATAATTTCATCTCTATTATAGCAATAAAGTTATACACATATTTGAATAGTCTTACCTCATGACACATATATTTTCAAATATTCCTGAATGAATACTAATTAAGAAGTTAATTTCTTTTAAATTCTATTGAAGGAACATCTCAACCTATGGGAAATTAATAAATATGCTAATTGATCTTGATGACTAGATTACTTTTAGTGAAGTAAATATTTTTCATAATTTAATACCTAGGACTTAATTAAATATATGCTATAAACACCTCTCTCTATACTGGTCCTAGGATCAGTTTGTTTCTGACCTGGACATGGTCCCACATTATTATTCTTTAGGTAGCATAGGCATTTTCATTAAAAGTTGTACTCTATTTATACCTTGGAAGTAAAAATGCATTCTGGGCTAAAACTTAATGTACAAAATCTTTATCCAAAAGCAGTTTTATAATGTACAGACAGAATGGTAGTTTTATGGCTCTTTTAAAGCTTGACATTATAAGAAGAAATTAAGAATTTCATTTATTTTGGTTCCCTGTGCATTGGCAAAGTGCACAGAATCTGAAAGGGATGCTAATTAAACTTAAATTTGAAAAGAAGGGTCAACATGGGAAGAGCAGAGGAAAGAGCTATTCAGACAGAGCAAAAACCACAATGAAAGACTACTGCATAAAGTTCTAGTTCTGAGAAACTGGATGGCCACATTGGCTGGAATGTAGAGAATTGATTAGTAGGAGTGTGATAGAAGATAGGATGGGTAAGGACACATGCTGGACCATGTTGAGGACTTCACTGAAGTATTTTAAGTAAATTGAAGAAAGTTGGGAGCATCAGGAACCATGGTCATATTTGAGTTTTGAAGTCATTTCTCTGGCTATTATGCGATGGGGAGGTGAGAAAAATGGCAAAAGAAATATCATTTGTAAAAAGTACCTTACCTGTTCAAAAGCTTTTGCAGAATTTCAAGTAAAATATTGTTGTAGTATAAATTAGTATGTTGACGGGGATGTAGAAGCAGGAACAAACATGATATTTGGTAAAAAAAAAAAAAAAAATCCAAAACATGGTGATGATTGTATATGGAGGTGGAAAGAGGAAGGTTGGGGACAGTTGTGACTTCTGACTCTCTGGGTTGTATGACTCACTCAGCACAGATGTAACTAACTGAATTCTGTGTACCTGGAAAAGTTTCCTTTTCCAACATAATAATGAGGGATAATAACATATTTCCCATACAAATCAACTTTAAGGGTCTTTAAGATGAAAAATGTGGATATTAAATTGGCCTACAGGGCTGGAGAGATGGCTTAGCAGTTGGGGCGCCTGCCTGTGAAGCCTAAGAATGCTTGTTCAAATTTCCAGGTCCCACATTTAGCCACACACAAAAGTGACACAAGCACACAATGCTGCACATGCACACAAGGGGGTGCTTGAGTTTGGAGTTCATTCAAAGTGCCTGAAAAGGCCCCCTCTCTCTGCCTCTTCCTCTCTCTCTCTCTCTCTCCCCAAAAAGACAGATTTCTGTCAGAGTTCTTGATGACCCACCAAAGGTTAATGGTAAGACCCTACTGTTGAAGACAGCATATGCATGTGAGACAAAACATGGAGAGATCTGGTCAGAATCTGGAAGAGTGTCAGTCCCCAGACAGTTAGCTAATCTAGTGCCAGAGGGTGCTACATGAGCAACTGGGGGAAAATGGCCAACATCTGTCCAAACAACTCACAGTCTAAGCTACCCAGTAGGAAACAGCCTGACTTAATGCTCAAACAAGGGCAGTAGTGGCACACAGTCATGATGGGTAACCAACTGCTCTTGATTTGGCTAATAGATCCACTTAGTGGCATGGAACTCGTTGCTGGAACTGGGAAATAAGTCAAAACCATGTACAAAAAAATGAGCTCAGTCTCCAAGATCAAGCCACCACCAAATGTGGGCTAGAAGAGGGCCTCCACATATAAAATTCCCTCCAAAATATCTCTGGCCATCCCATCTATCTAGTACTAACTTCTCTCTCTGTTGGAGAATTTGCTTATCTTTTTCAGATGGACAATGGACCTGAAGGGAGGATCAGCCAATCACATCTCCCCAGGGCCCCAGCTGAAACCATAGAGTAATGCAGAGGAAGGGAAGAGTACAGCATTCTTGGTGATTATGACACCAGAAAAAGGCTGAAGGAGATAAACACAGAGAACATCCAACTCCTATTAAGCCAGATGTCCAGAGACACAGAGGCTCCCACAACCTCATCACTGAAATAGAACTAAAATGATCCCAATGTGGCTCAGGGAAATTCATTGAAGAGGGACTGAAAGAATGTTAGAGCCACAAGTTGGAGCATTATGCACAGAGACTTGGCTTATCCTGCATAACAATGCATGACCCACATTCCCCATTGATGAGAGTCCCTTGAGAAGAGGGAGGACAGGGAGGAGGATAATGGAGTCACCAATATGAATGTAAAATTAGAATAATATAAATAAAAAATAAATTATTAAAAAAATAAAATAATTAAGTTGGCCTACAAAGAAGGGCTAGGAAATAGCTGATAAGAAATGTTATTTATCAAATGCTAGACATAGAGTCATACTTATAATCCCAGAACTTTGGAGGATGAGTTATGAGGACTGCCATGAGTTTGAGGCCAGCCTGAGCTACAAAGTTAGTTCCAGGTCCTCATCTTGCACTAATGTGAGACCTTGCCTCAAAAGAAAGAAAGAAAGAAAGAAAGAAAGAAAGAAAGAAAGAAAGAAAGAAAGAAAGAAAGAAAGGTTCTTTCAAGGAATAATTTTGCTTTTTTCTGAGTGAAAAAATAAAACATATTTAAAAGCTGATGAGTCTACGAAAGCAACTGTGTTAAGAATAAGTGCATAAATAAGTATTTAACAAGGAAGACATGGTGCAGCAGTTCCAATCAAGTAGTGGATGTTAGAGAACAAATTCGAGATGCTCATAATACCTGTTTTAACTAATAAAAGCTGACTCTTCATTGAAAGATGCTGATGGAAGTTTTTGTTGAGAACAAGAGGTTAAATTTGTAAGAAAAAAAAAGCCTGATCAATAATAAATGTTTCCTGAGAAGATGGAATGGATGAGTGCCAAAGACTATGTGAGGCTTGGTCTCTAAGATGCAAATGCAGGTGAATGAAGATAGGAGTATTTTGGAATGTCTACCATGGGAAATTCAGAGATGCCCAGTGGGATGACTGCTGTTTACTCTGTGAAATAAGGAAAGATAAAGTCAACTGCTAAGAGAGTTCTTATGCTATGTTCTTGAAGAATTAATATGAGTGTTGTCTTCTGAGGCCTTTCTTGATTTCTAGACCCTCATTAAGTCCTACACAATGACTTACATGAAAGAACATTTGAGGATTCTATGATTCTCTCCCTCATTAATCTGAGTTCTTACATAAAGTGACAACATCTTACTTAACTTTCTTTCCTTAGAGGCCAGCCAAGGACCTAATATGTGGAAGATGTTTGTGAAAGTTTTGTAAGTTGAAATCCATGGAAGTTTAAAGGCTAAGAAAAATCAGCATTGGGTTTATTGATTACCTTCACTTCTGTTTGATATGTTCATTTCCGTTCTCTTGGTCTTACCATTTACTAAGGTGTTTAATCTAGACCATCAGTATTTCCTCTAATGTTTTCTTTTACTCATCACAGTTCACGGGCATTCCTTACAGATCTAAAACTAGTTCATCTACATTTGCATTTCTGATGTATACTACCATCAAGAGCATTTTAACCAGGTCCTCTTAATTGCATGTACTTCATCCTTCAACAGTACACTATCCACACACCAACACAGTGGCCCAAGTAATATGAAAAATACATAACTTAACATCTAACTCTCCCTTACATATACTCAACAGCTTCTCTTGCACAAAAGATGCAAATTTTGACATACTGTGCTCAAGTACCCATTTCCTCCAGGTCACAGAATGTTACCTTGGATGTTGACTCTGTAGACAGTTTTTATCTCAGTTCTTGAAGACTCCACCTGTCCCTCCTGAGGATCTTTGCCACTCCTGTCCCATGTGCCCACATGGAATGGATGGCTCTTTTTGTTTTAGCTTTTGAACCTGTTACCTTTTCAGAGATGACAACTCTGTCTACAGATTTTTCCTGGGAGAGCTCTCTGATTCTCTTTCTCTTTCCTTCTGACTCTATTGCTTATTATTTTCTCTTATAACGTTCAATTCCAGTTTATTATACATTTTTGCCTATTTTTATTATGGATCATGAATACTATAATGACCAGGATCTTTCTACTTGTTCACTTACTGTACCTTGCATAATGGTTGAGGCATACTTTATTAAATATATATTTAATGATTGATACATCAATGAATAAGAGAGAATGAATCAGTGAGTAGATGAAGCAAGAACAATGAATAAGCTTGACCTCACAGGACTGTTTTATAGGTAACACATAGCAATAAACACAAGCAGATTTGAAAAGCCTAAGACTTGGCCACTAATGAAGCCTTTGTATGATGTTAAGCTGATCATATTGTTTCATATGCATATCATATTGCATTGTTTCATTGTTTTATATTTCAGTTTGGCTTATTGCTATCAAAAACATCTAGGGTGTTTTGCAATTTAGCTTTTTTTTGTCACTCTCACTCGTGTTAAGAGGTAGCCGATTGCTATACCACAGTAAATTAATTGAAACAAACTGCTTCATGAAAGAAGTCAAATCCTCTGACCTTTGAATGATTTGTGTATGCATGTGCTCACAGTAATAAGTAATTATTTTGATTAAGATGCACAGAGCTTAGATAGAATTTTATCTTGCTTTTCCTTGCTGATCATAGCATGCTTCTCTAACAAATGAATTCTTTATATTTTCAGACAGCAAGTGCAGTTTGGTGAGCTGCTAGGCTTTATGACATATAACATTTGCTAGCATTATTGTTTCCTCTGGCTGCTTTGCCTTCATTCAGTTATTTCTCTTCTTCATCTAGGTTTTCTATTAAAAAAATCATATCACAGGCTACTTACTGTAGAAGTCATATGAAGTAGATAAGGATAACTCAATTTTCTAACTCACCTGTTATCTGTAACCATTGTTTCTCTTCCTGTGGATTCTTCAGACCACTGTTTGTGGAAGAAGTAGGGTGAAATCCTAACAAAATACGCGAGTAAATTTGACTCTTTTATATAAAATACAGAGCCAGATTTTCTATCTTGGAGGGAAATGATAGCATGATTTTGTAGGATGTGGAGTAGGTAGGGTGTCATTTTTTCTATTAAATAATTATTAATCCACTCTGTAGATATTCCCTTGGCTTCCCACTGTGTTCCAAATAAGCTTGGTCTAATTGGGAAGGGAAAACACAAATGCATGAAAATCTAGTATACAATTGCAAGGTTCAAGAAATGTTAAGATAATGATAATAAAATGGAAAAATATTAAATTATAAAGGAACAACACTGAACAGTTTTTTTTCAGATATAAAGATGTGCAAAGAACGACTGCCAACATTATCAAACACCCATGAGAGAGTTATCCAGGAGTGTCCATATTCCCAAGACTAATTTTAGAAGCTAAAGAGAATTGCATAGCATGATGGACTGCTTTGTTCAGTTAAGATGACAGTGTAGATTGATGGCAGTCCAAGTGAGGTACATTTACAGAACAAGAGTAAGGCTGAAAATGCCACCGTGTGTTTCTCAGTAATAGAGTGGACACCAATGTCATCTTTGAATTGCAGTCACTAAGAAATTATCTATAAGCAGAACTATAAAACAGTTACCAACAGAATCAAAGTCAAAAGATCTCAGGAGGCAGATATACAAAATAGTAGTTTACAGAGAATACTATATGTCAGCTACTCACAGTTTTGCATAGCTTTGAGGGGCGTCCTTGTACATTCAAGATAACACCATTTTGAATAACTCATAACCTTGCTTAGTTGAATTTAGCATGTTATTGAGTGCAGGTATGTGTTAAGTATTGCACTGGTTACCAAATTACTAGAGCCTTCATTATTGTTCACATTTAATAGCCCCTAATACACTGTCTGTCATTTTTAGTTTACTTTCTTTTTTTCTCTTTATAAATTTTTCCCATTTTAGTTTTATTTATTTATTTGAGGGAGATAAATAGAAAGAGTCAGACAAAAGAGAGGAGAGAGAGAGAGAGGGAGAGACAGAATGGGCATGCCAGGGCCTCCAGCTGCAAGTGAACTACAGATGCATGTGTCACCTTGTGCATCTGCCTTATGTGGGTCCTGGGGAATTGAATCGGGATCCTTTGGCTTTGTAGGCAAGTGCCTTAACCACTATGGCATCTCTCTAGCCCTACTTTCTTTTTATTCACAGCACTTGGCCACTTGACAAACTAATCTCATCTGTTTGTTTACTATTTCCCATAATGGAGTAGGCTTTATAAGAGCAGGAGCTTGATTCACCATTTTTAAAATTTTATACCCCAGGCATATATAATAGTACCTTGCTACAGAAGATGCTCAATAATACTTAAGAAATCGTAACTGTATTGAAGAGAAAACGCTAAAATATTATCACCATACTACATTATTCAGTCATATATTTTACTAATTGGAGAATGCTGATAAGTGATTCTTAGGACAGTACAACCCTTCTTTCTGGAAAATGGTGATGTCATGCTCAGACATTCGTAATGGTGAGTCTCCCTCCTTTTGGAAACACAAACTGCAAGTCAGAACTTGATTAGATACATAAATCAGGCAAGAAAGAACTTGTATCTTGCTTTTTATTTTTGTGAAATATTCTCATATTTCATTCAAGTGTCATCTTTGTTCCTGAGATATGATGTTATATATGTTCAAAAATTTTAAATATGATTATAACATTTATGATCATAAGTCCATTTTACCCTATGGATGTGTATTAAAATTGAGTGAGAGTTTAGCTTTATATTCAGGACACTTTCATTTTTATACTTTTAATTTTATATCAGACTTGTTCAATTTCTAACAAAGAAGTTGGAGAGAAAAACACTTCAGAAGAAATTTGGAAATTTTACTTCTCAATGTCTCCAATAACATAAGCTTTTTAGAGCAATATATTGACCTAAATTTGTTCTTATTACTCACTTGAGTTTATGTATAGTCTCCTAATAACAAATTTTGTCAATCATAGTTGATTTACTTAGACAAGAAATAAAAGTTGAGCTGCAGAATCTGTAGCAAGCATTGTCCTTAGCCTACATTTGCAGTGTTATACGTGAGTCGTGGTCACAGACATCTCTTTTCATTCAGCCAAGATCCCTTTAGGTTTAGTAACTGAAGCTCTTATCTTTCTATGGCTTGCAATTAGCATGACACTAAATAAATATATGAGAATGGATGAATAAATGAGCCTCTTCATTATAGCAAGGGCTTCCAAGGATCAGATGGTCTCTCTGATGCCAGTGCTTAATTCAGTAGCTGGTACAAGGAAAGCTCAGCACATCGTCAATGAATGGGTGCCCAGGGGCTATTTTCACGTAGTTTGTAGGGCAAAACAACATTAAAGTATATACCTGAGAAGAGAATCTATGAGTGCATTAGTTCAGAGGTTTTTAATCAGTGCTTCTCTGGAGGTGCTTTAATATATACTCCCCATCTAGTAACTGCGAGAGGAAGATATGATGGAGTAATCGAATGTGCCAGCATATCAGTACCTGGCCAGAGGGTGCGGAGCCTCCCTGAGGAGGACCACAGGTGGGCTCTGTTGCTTCAAGGCAGTTCTCTGGGAGGCTGTGATTACATGTCTGTGACACATGTAATTAATCATGAAATTTGGGACAGTTTTGGTGCCTGTAGGACTTGTTAAAACATTACCAAGGCTGTCATCTCCAAGTGAGTAAAAAACATTAGAAAACTAGTTAGCTATTTCTTTGCTTAAACCTGAAAATTAAATTGAGCAAGAAGTGCTTCCCAGCATGTACCAACTTTCATATGTTAGTACTTCTCAATTAAAAGAGTTTTTATTTAATTTGATACATTTAATCAAAATTTTTAACCAATCAGGCCAGATTCACCTTACCTATTAACAGAGTGAGGAAAAACTATTATGTTTTTTACATGTGAAATGTAGAATCCCTAAACTTCTATAAGACCAATAAGCTATTTGACATCCAGGAATTATCTTATTCATCTATGTATCATCAGCTTTAACATACTTCCTATTTACCACTTTGATAAATGCAGACAACTACATGAGAAAATAAAATTATTTGTGTGAATTACTCTAAATATAATCACTAATTACAATGTGCATGAATTATAAGACACATGAATATGTCTCATTCCCCCTTGGTTAATGTTCATTTCACATTAACACATGAATACATCCTTTTTATAATAATAAATGCACTCCAGGCAAGGCACCTTGACTAGAATACCTGTTCATTTTCATTTCTATAAATCAGCACTATTACCAGTTCATCATATGCTTTCCCTAGCCTTGTTGTATATATGTCAGCCTATATTATGCCTCAGAAATATAGAGTTGTATAGTTATTACATATGTGTAAGTACATCAGTTACTTTCACATTGCTAGGACAAAGTACCTAACCAGAAGCATTTTATGGAAGGAAAGAGTTTATTTTGTCTTACAATTCTAGTGCATAGAGTCCATCATGGTGGGGAAAGCATGACAGGAGCAAGAAGCTGGCATCACATCTTCACATCTGCGGGAAGGAAGAGTGATTACAGCACATAGGGTGGGCCTATAATACCTCTTGGCCCAACCACCATTGACATGCTTCTTCCATTAAGGCTCCACCTCCTACAGGTTCCACAATCTTTCATAACAGTGGCATCACTTGGGGATTAGTTATCAAAAACCTGTGTCTGGACAGGGGGTATTTTATATTCAAACCAATACAGTACAGTTACAGAAAAAATATGCAATTAACTTGTTAATGTAATAGTATATTCTAAGTAGTTTGTGGGATTTAATTTTTTTTCTTATTTTACTGAGCAATGTTTTTAAGATCTTTATATATAGGCATGTTTATATTAACACATTATATTAGGTTGCATACATGCTATACTAAATGTCTTGGATGTATTATACATTTCCTACATAAAGATTTAGATTGACTTTAAGAATTTGAGGGAATGCAGCATGAGTATCCTTAGATACCCATCCTTGTGTATGTAGGTAATTCTTTGTATACCTAGTTTTAGAATTATTAAGTCCCTCAGTATGTACACTAAAAATTTAAGACACCATGAGGTTAGAGGTTTAGCTTTAGTTCGAGGTTTAGTAGAGCATGTACATACCTAACATGAAAGAAGCTTGGAATTAGATTCCCAACACACACACACACACACACACACACACACACACACACACACAGAGAGAGAGAGAGAGAGAGAAATGTGGCAAAGCATGACTGCCAAAATTGTCCTCTGAAGTGATTATGCAAATTTACTTTCTCACTAATAGTGTGTAACAATATTTCCTCTAATGTTGTCACAGTTTTATATTGGAAAGGTTTTTAAGTTTTCACCAAGCTAATTAGGTAAAATGATATCCTGTTTAAGTTTTATTTAGAATGTCTTCAGTTACTCCTCTTGTGTAGGGTTGAATATCCTCATGTATTTCCTGCCACTATCTATTTTTCCTTCCTCCGATTACCTGTTTCCTCTTCTAATTCTGACTTAATATGCAATGAAAAGGAGACATAGTAACCCCAATTAGGATCAGTTTTAATGTAATCACAACTAAGATCTAGTGCTACAGTACATTTCTCTCTCAGCTTATTTATTCATTTTATCATTCCTTAATAAATCAAATTCCAATTAAGCACTTACTGTGTGTCATGAATATACTGGGGCTAAAAGACAGAGTCGAAAGCATTCATGATCCTTCCACGCACAAATCTAACAGCTGCTAAAGCCTCTTTCAATATTCGCAATAGCATTTCTTCTAGTAGGATTGTGGTATTTTGCAAACCTATTGATTTTTTTTCCCTCTTTTTGTTTCTCCCATCCCCACCTCAAAATTTGCTGTCTCATAATTTAACATTATTAATAGAAATGCCCTTTTTGTTGTGTGTGGCCTTTCCACAAAATTTTGGAGTATAAATAGAGGCATAGATGATTTAAATGTATAGACATAGACAGACACATAAATACAGATCTATCTTGGTGAATCTTTTTTAGAGGGCATGTTCCCAAATAGTGTGAATACAATAAAAGGATATGTAGACCCTTTTCTCATTGTTATAGCCTAGGTTCAATGGGATCAATGTATTCCCTGCTAATTATGCATCAGGCCAGCCACTACTTTCTGATTGTAAGACAACTTTGATTTCCAAGCAGAGATGTTGAAACAGAAGCTACTAGACACCATGAAAGCATGACTGAGGATGTTCATGTTCAAGAAGATTATTTTTCTTCTTAAAATTTTATAAGAGAATATGATGTCACAGAAAATAGATTTATTGGTGTTTATTGAAAGGATATGCTGGTACAGAAAATCTTAATATTTACTATGGTTCATTGAGTACCGCCTTCCATGTGAATATATGGAAAGAAGTTACAGCTCCATCTAGATTTATAAGTGGTGTTAAAGGCTGAGAACAAATGGATCCAAATGTACACGAAGACAAGAAGGACAAGGCAATCACCTCTGTGGTTTATTACCAGGGATTCTGTTATGACTCTGTTTTCTGCAACTAATCCTATAATCTTTATGGTGAGAGATTTTCAAGTACTACCTTGCTAAGCTGTGGTGCCATGTCTTAACTGTTGCTAGTGATGCTGAAAATGCACTATTGATGTCATAATCAGAGTGGCCACTAAGGACTTTCATAGCCCTGTGTCTTCCAAAGGCTCTAATATTATATAGGATGAGGGAGAAGGAGATTTTGTGACCTGTCTGAAGTCATTATAGATATATCAGTTAAAAAAAAAAAAAAAAACAACCTGTCTCAAGTTAATATTAGAAAAAGATTATATAGTTTGCAAATTTTTAAGACAAATGTATTTACTTGACACATCTGTGATAAAATTTCTTTTGGCCATCTTTAGTCTTCATGTTTTAATCAGAATAATGTATTAGTATATAACAAATATTTTTGTTATCCTTCCAAAAGAAATATAAAAGCTCTGATTTTAGGATGTGTCTGAACTGAATGGCCTCATTTTGGATAAATTAGGTTGACTATTTTGTAGCCTGCTATGAAATGGGACACTTGTGACTCATTATCCAGTATTTTTATGTTTGTCAGTGAATATCATATATCTGAATGACTGATTGATTATTTAGCCAAATTTATGGGTGGAGTTTATTGATATGTTGCTAAGGAAAACTATTGGCAGTACACAGGCTTTCTTTTTCATAACAAAGTGCATTTTATAAGATAATGGGTTTCACAACTACACAGACTTGAGTTTTTGTTCTTTCCCATCCATTAACTTTATGACCTAGGACAAATTACTTAACCTCTCCAAGTCCCAATTTTCTCAATGCAAAATATGAGGTTGTAAAGCCTAACCCCATTGGTTGCCATGGGAGTTAAGTGAGAATGAGAATGTATGGGGTGCCCTTGGCAAGGAAGTCAGCAAGAAGGTACAACTGTAGTTATCTTTATTGTCATTACTTAATGTAAACAAAGGGCAGTGTTTCTGAAAATATTATAGCTGAATGTCTGCATTGTGAATTGATGAGAATGTTTGTTTAGAAAATCAGATTCCTGTGTCCTAGTCTAGATCTGATGCTTAGCAATTGTGGTCATAGGAGATGGCCATGCTTCATGCTCTGGCTCAGCCACATTTATTATTGACTGCTATATGCCAAGGCTTGCCTCAGGCACTAGGGAAGTGAGCAAGGTGGCCTGTGCCTATTTTTAAATGCAGCAAGAGAACAATATCTCTTGTTTCCGTAACAGGTACAACATTCACACTGAGGACAATGAAATGAAGAATGAATATAGAGAATTATCTACTCATATTTCATTGAATATTCACATATGCTCACATATCTATGTTTGAGTGATACAGAGATGCTAAAGTTAAATCTATCCCTATTTCATTTGTGTTCTGGCATGAGCTGAACTGTGTGAAGAAGCAATTTTCTTTTTCTTGGTGGATTACATAAAGACAGGGTAGAATGAATTCTGCTTCCTTTTAGAAAAGCATTTTTAGAGAAAAATTTCCCATTTCTGTATAAAGTGGAGAGACATAAGGATAGTTAAATAATGCTTTGCCTTCAAGGCTTAGTCCAGTCTATTCCAATCATGAGAATCTCTAGAATTTAAATTGCTCTTGAAATTGGACTTTAAGGCACATTTCTGCCCTAAAGTGCTTGATTTTTTTTAAAAGCTACAGAGATCAGTTTATGTTTGAAATTCCATTTTAGTTGAGATACATAAATTCCCTTGGCAGTGGCATTCATATAATTTATAACAATGATTTAGAAAGATAATGGGCATCATCCTTGGATCACTTGCACATTTCCAGAGAAATTCAGGTTCAGATTCATATGAACAAGATGCAACCAATGTGAGAGAAGCATGGTGATGTGTCATTTTCAAACAATAATTATCATTCATTTTTGTTGCTATCAGTAAAGTTATTTTCCCACACATCTTATTTGATCACTACAATAACCTTTTTTTACTGATTCAAAGTCAAGTTTGCCTTACCTGTGATTTTTTTTTTTGGGGGGGGTTGTCTTGACTTGAAGTCAATCTATGTAGTAGCATGATCTCTGCTCCATAGTCTATACCAGCTCACTGGGCAGTTTTTCATATGCCTACTTTGAGTGACCATAAAATGGCCATTTATGTTTAATTTCTAAGTCTGGGAACATGGTAATATAAATAATACATTTCTATTCCTAGTAGCTAAATGAATAATGTACTAGACAGTTATGAAAATTATATATAAATTAAGTCACTTAGTTCTCACAACTCTATGCATTAGGAATTGTTGACAATTTTACAAATTAGAAAACAGTGGCACAGAGAGATCAAGTAATTCTACAGAGCTAAGACACACTTATTTCACCTCAGGTAGACTGACTGTGGGTCCTGTGCTCTTAAATGATATTCTTAAATGATATTCTATATTACTGTCTTATGTGTCCTTGAATAGGAAGATATCTAAAGAACAGTATGAAATTAAAAAGCGGTAATGCTGTTGTAAATTTCACAAAGTAAAAGCCACAAGTGCTATGAGACTTTAGAATAGGGAAATGACTTCATCCAAAACATTCAGAGTAGCTTAATAGACTAGACTTTGTAACAGAGGAGAGGGATAAATGATGACATACAGCATAGTAAAGGAAAACGAGTGAGTTGTCTTCATAGTAATGCAGACCTGGGTTAAGTTTCAGTCCTTACATGTACTACGAATGTGATAACTGGCCAGTAACCCTCAGTTTTAATTTTTCCTGTATAAAGCAGTAGTAATAACATGAACTCCATGAATTTTATTTTATTTTTCATGGAATTATGGAGCATGGCTGGAGGAAATTCAGAAAACAGGTGACTACAGGATAACTGGGAAGGGAGTAAACCATCTTATCTAGTGAGAGGACTTATGTAGAAATAATAAGGAAGAGTGTTAAAAATGTGCTCTGGGATATAGGAGCCTTGCAGTGGAAGTACTCTGTAAACTGTCAGGGCTCAGAAGACATTCTGAGTTCAAACTCCTACTGCCTGAAAGATCTGCATATATTATTTAACCTTATTCTAGTTGACTTTCTCTTCTAATAAAGGAACATTAAGTGAGATGAAATATGAAGCACATACTTAATGGTCAATTCATCCTCCAGGTGTCATCTGGACTAATAATATTTAGAAGGGAACTATTTATTTAGTCCAAGGTTCTAAAATCAAGGATGTTTTTGTATACACTGTCAGTAATGGACAGGAGAAATTGGAGAAGAGTCTGAGGCAGTGAACCAAAGCTGAGGGTGAGGCCAGAGATGTTCGCTGGCTATTCCAGGCAGGGAAAGCTGAGAAAGCTGATGATAAGTTCAGTCTTTGCAGCACTGTCAGCTCTGCAGGAAAGTATGCAGCAATCCAAGCATTTTAATGAGGGCCTGAGTGGGGGAAGCTTCAGTGAGTGTGATGAAGTGGCTACAATGGCAGGACTCAGAAACAATTCCTAGGCAGGCAGGGAAGGAAAGAAGGGCTACTGGGAAATATGACTTTATGTTTTTGAGTTCAACTGCTGGTAGACTGAAAAGAAATGAGTCAGAAAGGAGTTATGACTATTTTGTTCCTATAAGTTTTAATTCAGAGATGTTAAATTTGAGTCGACAAGCCTGACATGGGCTACATGCTTGTCATCCCAGTTACTCAGGAGGTTGAGACAGAAGGACTGCTAAAGCCAGGAGTTCAGGTCTGTCTGGGCAACAAAACAATTTCCTGTGTCTTTAAATGAAATTAATTAATTAATTAATTAATTAATTTGTTAACAAAGAATTCGGGGCCAACACAAACAAGGGTCAAGTAAAAATATAGAGAAGGAGGTTAACAGTGTGTGATTAGAGTCCCAAGAACTAGCCATTGCTGAAGGAAGAATTAGACATGATGGTTGACATTGTAAATCTGAAAAGATTGTTAGTAATCAAATGAAAACATTCACCTATGTTTTATTTTTATTTATTTTTATTTTGAGAGAGAGAAAGAGAGGGAGAGAATGGGCATACCAGGGGCTCCAACCACTGCAAAGAACTCCAGACACATGTGCTACCTTGTGCACCTGGCTTACATGGGTACTGGGAATTGAACTGGGATTCTTTGGCTTTGCAGGCAAGTGCCTTAACCACTAAGCAATCTCTCCAGTCCTCACCTATGTTTTTAACAGTCATAAGAAAAATGACAATTGTTATTTTGCTGAGGTCTATGATTCTAGTGCGGTGTTATCTAGGTATCCAGTATTTCCCTACCTCTGCCTCCCGAGTGCTGGCATTAAAGGCGTGTGCCTCCACACCCAGCCAAAAACAAAATGAGTTGAAGTATTTTTTATTTTATTTGTTTATTTGTAAGCAGAGAGTGACAGAGAAGAGAGAGACAGACAGACAGTGAGAGAAGGAGAGAATGGGTGCACCAGGTCATCTTGCTACTGCAAGTGAATTTTGAATGCAGGCATCACTTTGTGAATCTGGCTTTATATGGGTACTGGGAAATTAAACCTAGGTCCTTAGGCTTTACAGGTGAGCGTCTTAACTGCTGAGCCATTTCCTCAGCCCTCATAGTATTTTTTAAAAAGTTGCTTGTGTGTGTGTGTGTGTGTGTGTGTGTGTGTGTGTGTACACCATGTTCTCTTGTCCCTGTGAAATAACACCAGATGCATGTACTACTTTTGGAGTATTACTTTATGAGTGAGTGACTAAGGAATTGAACCCTGGCTAGCAGGCTTTGCAAGCAAGCAATCTTTAACCATTGAGTCATCTCTCCAGCCTCTTTTAACTATTTATTCTGGAGATTGGTATTTGGAAGCGTTTAAACATGCTTTCTGTGTGTTCTAGAGGACAAAACATGGAATTAATTGGGTACATTTTCAGTATGACAAATTTCTCTGTCTCTATCTAATCTGTGTTATACATGTGGGTATATATGCATGTTTGTGTGTGGATACATGTGTGTTTGAATGCATGCAGAGGTCAGAAGTTGACATAGCTGTATTTGTCAATTACTCTCCGTCTTGTTTATTGAGACAAGATCTCTCATTTCAACCCAGAGCTTGCTGATTCTCTTAATCTACGTAGGCAGTTTGCCCCTGGAAACCACTATCTCTGCCTTCTGATTACAGAGATTACAGACTGGCTGTCATGCAACCCCATTTATATTGGTGCTAGGGATTGGAACGTGGATACTCAAGTTTCCATGCTAAGAAGCACTTTGCTGACTGAGCTATCTCACCAGCCCTGTAGCAACTTCTTTAGTAAACACATGTGTTTCCCCCAACTGGTCACATGGTAGGAAGGTTAACATGAGCACTTCTTACAGTACTGGAAAGAGGAGACATGCCTTGCAGACAGGACAGCTGAAAGATACCTGAGTTCTGTGAGCACTGAGCTGTTAGGATTGGGCTGGATTTTAGGTTCACTGACTAGAAGAAGTGAGGGATAGTGTATTCCTGTAGTAAGTAAACAAGTTTATGAAAAAAATAAGATAAAGTGGGAAAAATCATTTTCACCTTAGCCATAGTGACTGCAATAGTTTCTCTGGGCCAAGCATGAAAATAGTGAAGAAAATGATTAGAAAATTGTATGCTGCTCATGCACACTTTGGGGAAGTAAAACAGGTGGTTGAAAAGAAATGAGTCTCCTGAGCAGGACTTGTGGAGACTTTCACTCAGATTGGTTTCTGTCCAGTGCGAACATGAGGAGGAGGTGGGCTATGGACATTTTGCTAGGAAGCAGGAGAGGAAACAATTGTACTGAATTTCATGAGTGCCAGCAAGCTATTATTAATTCAGAGAGTACCTTAGGTAGACATTGCATAGGGTAAATATACCCTCCCCACACTTATTAATTCAATAGTAGCAAAAGAGTCAAGCATTGTACACCAGATGCCATATGTATAAATATGTGTATGTATATATGAGTATACATACATATACATTATCTATCATCTATCTGTCTATATCTGTATCTATATATCTATCTAACTCAGTATTCTTAATCCTAATACAAATTTTGAGAGGCAATTTTACCGATTAAGAAACCAATGCTCTGTAAATAGAAGTAGAGGGTGTCTAGATGTTGGTCTTACCCCTCTCTGTGAACTAGTGAAAAGATATTTGACTGAGAATTCTAAGGCAGTAGAGATGAAATAGACCCAAGCTTGAAGTCAGGAAAGGATCTTTAAAGGGGAAGAATGTGGCCAGATTTGTTTGAATTTTAGATATATAAGGTAGTTTGGAAGATGTATTTGAAAGGATTATATAATCATAGAGAGAATCCTTAATTTTAGGTAGTAATAAGAGAATAATGAAGATGGTATTTTTCACTGAGTCGCAGCAATTCTCTGGTCTCTGCTTCCATAAAAGACTAAGATTAAAGATTTCATAATCATATCCAACTGTTTATGTGGGTGGCTGGGGATCAAACTCCAGCAGTCTCTCCAGCCTCCTCAGTACCTTATTCTTGCACAGGAAGTGCTCTAACCACTTCTTCAGCCCCTTTATTCTTGAATTCATATTGCAACTAGTTTACTGAAACTCTCTGCATTTGGCCATCTTTATGCCTTATAATTAGTTTTAGTTTGAAGTTACCTTATCAGGCACCATATTTATACCTGCTTGTTTTCAGTTTCCATTTGTCAGTGGGTTGATTTGCCTTCTTTGAACCTCAGTTAGAGGTTCTTTGCTAGTGAGATATATTTCTTAGAGACAACATTTACTTGGATTTTTTTTATTCCACTCAGTCTGCATCATTAAAGCTGATGTGAGGCCCTTTGTGTTTAAGGTTTTTATTAAGGAGGTTTTACTATTTCCTATGGGAATATTGTTTGTTCTGATTGATTGGGTTATTGTAGTTCTTCCTTTCCTATTAGATTAGTATTAGAGGACTGCTGGTTTACTATGTTATATTTTGGTGGATTTCTTCCTAGCTCTCCTTTGTTCATTTATTCCTTTCATGACTTTTATTCTTCTCTTGTGAATGTGACTGTCTTTCTTTTCTTCAGTGTTTTCTATTGCTTTAAGTATTTTCTACAGTGCTGAATGGTTGTCATGAATTTTCTTAATTTATGCTTGTCATTTCTATATCAATTCTAAAATATAACCTTTTATGTATAAGCAATGTTGATAGGCAATTACTTACTTCAAAGGTTTAAAATATACCATTCCATGGTTTCCAGCCCTTCAAGTTGCATAATAAAGGAACTGATATAATTCTGATGTGTTTGCCTTTGTATGAGTTAGCATTTTCCCTTATAGCTTTTACTCTTGTTTACTTGCTTTATATTTTTAAAAATATTTTTCTTTATTAGTTATGTACATACTCAGTGTGTAAACAGCACATGTTGTTACCATCCTTAGCCTCCTCCCTGTTCTCCCCCTTCAAAGGGACCCTTCTTTTTGGGGATGTCAGTTATCCCCATGTGGATTGTGGATGGTTCATAGTGGGGGTATTGATCAGTTATGGGGAAGAGTCAATGTCCCTGTGCATAGTGTCCCAACTTGTGGCTCTAACAATCTTTCCTCCCCTCCTCCATGAATTTCCCCAAGCCAGGTTGGGTTTGTTTTAGATCTACTTCAGTGGTGAGGTCTTGGGATTCTCTGTGTCTCTGGATCTCTGGTTTGGTAAGAGTTGAGTGTTCTTTATGTCTATCTCCTTCACCCTTGTGCTGATAACAGGTTCACCAAGAAAGCAACACTCTTGTTCATTTCCCCAGTTACTCTATGGTTTCAGCTGGGGCCCTAGTGGGATGTGATGGGCTGATTCACTCTCTGGTTCTGTGTCCATCTGCAAAAGAGTAGCAGATTCTCCAACAGAGAGTGAAGTAAGCACTGATCAATGGGATAACAATTATTAGTTTACAGAGAATTTAGTAGGTGTAGGCTCTCTTGTAGCCCAAGATTGGTGGGAGCTTGATATTAGAGAGAGAACTCATTCTTTGGATATGATTCTGACTTGCTTCCCAGTTCCAGCTATGGGTTCTGTGCCACCGAGTGGATCCGTTAGCTAATTCAAGAGCAGTTGTTATCCATCAAGGCTATGTGCCACTGTTGCACTTGGATGAGCATCATGTCAGGTTGTTTGCTGCTGAATAGCTTAGATCACGAGTTGCTTGGACAGATGTTGTTCATTTTCCCCCAATCTCTCATGTAGCACCTTTTGTGTTCTCCATTTTCATTTTCCCCTTTCATCTTTTCTGCTTGTCTCATGTTATATAAAATATTCAATGAGTTATTTTTACTTGGATTTGTTTATCACCATTATTAAGGATGGGTGCATACTGTAGTAACAAATATAATGATTTGCCCAAAGTCCTGGTCAGCTTGATCTACTTGCAGTAAAAGCCACTTCCATTCCCAATAAAGTTCAGCTACGACAAAATTAGGGCACTGACTGAAGAAAATGTTGCTTATAGTTTTATACAGATGAGGTTATCACTGTTAATTGGTGAAATGAAGAGGGATGAGGAAAGGGAAAATGAAGGACTAAACTCAGAATAAAAAGGAAAGTATATGGGTTGGCCATATGGAAAATTACAGAGACAATATTGTAGAACATGTGTAAATGATAGTCATAAAATGTACTCAGACATAATATACACTACAACAGAGCAATTAAAGTATAAATGCATAAGGAAAAATACTAAAGTTGTAAAACTAATAAAGTGAAATAGAAGATATTATAGCTTCAGCCAGCAATTTTTCTTAGGGGGACGATGTGATTTTCCCTTTCCCTCAATTGTCATTTGTAGTTGTCCGCAGGTGGGGGAAAGGCTGTTAGTCTCAGTAATTCACACAAGTTTGTCAGTATGTCCTTCTTGCTGAGAGCAGTTTCTGTGTGGAATTTAATTTTGCCAAATTTCCCCAGTCTGAGACATGCCTGGGCAACCTGCCTTGCCAGTGACAGCTTTGTCTCTTAGTGTTTTGGATGATCATTCTTTCCATATAGAAGTTCCTGTGACTGGATGCTGTGAGGATGTGAAAGTCTGCCTTACCCATGCTTACCTTTGTCTCTAGGTGGTAACTTCCCTGTCATTCCCATTGGTGAGACTGCACCACTTTTACTAGCACACTTAACCTGCTTCTGTGGCACTAGCTAGGCAGGGGTGGTGGTTTACTCTCAGGCTATTCACTCCAAGGTGCTGGTGGAGAATCTGGGCTTCAGACCCCTACAACACTCTTCTGCTTCTGTGTCTACAGCTGGGACTGCTTTTTCTGTTTCTTTCCACAGTGTATACAGCCCCTCTTGTATGTCTATAGCTTTATCTATCTCTCTGCACTATTGTTGAAATGTTCCCTGAAGAGAAAAAGGAAGCTCTTGGAATTTAGGAAGTCAAGTATGGGAGCACTGAAACTTAAAAGGTCACATGACCACTCACCAAGGTTATAGGAATGATAAAAAACTGTCAAAGTGTAGATTTTCACCAATGTTAATTAGATATTGGGAAAAAAAATCTTGTGGGGAGGAAGGAAGCTCAGGAGACTCAGGAAGTCAACATGTCTGGGAAAAAGTTGCCAGACCCCTCCCCAAGGTTACATAAAGGGAAAGCAATTGTTTGGGGGGATGTGACTCTCAGGCCAAATGCTGTCAAAGGGAAGCTGGATACACCATGTATAAGCCCACTAGCCAAAACATACCTCCTTCAAGAGGCTGCAATTACCAAAATGCCACCAGCTGGAGACATACATTCAGGACACATGAGTTTATGGGGGACACCTTATTCAAACTGCCACAGTACAGTATATATACCTGTGAACTCTCTCTCTCTCTACACACACACACACACACACACACATCCACACAACACACACACACACACACACACACACCATCCTTTGTTAGAGAAACACACACATACACACACAGTGACTGAAAACATAGGCAACATTTGTGTGTTGCAATTTTGAAGCAGAATTCTTTTTGTTAGGGAACCTTAGTATTTTTTTTTTTTTTTTTTTAAGACTTTAGCCTTAAATTGATTGAACTGGGTTCACCCTCATTTTATAAAAGGTAAAGTTTTACTTAAAGTTCATATCCTTTAAATACTAGTCACATCTAAAAAAAACAAGAGTATGTAAAACAGTGTTAGACCAAACAACTGGGCATCATAGCCTAGCCAAGTTGACATAACAGGTATCACCCATCCCACCCTGAATAAGAATTCTTAGGAAGGTGAAATCTCCCCTTTTGAGAATGTATGATATCACAATGGTGTATCACAATATATTGTGCATGAGACTGATTTATTATTTAGATATCTGAGGTGAGGGAAACACATCAAGACTGATTTCCATATTTCTAGCTTGAACAACTGCTTGTGTCTATTCAAGAAAGAACAGGGGAAGTTTATTTGGCTGACTCAATGAGGGACATGTATAATGTTAGTATTTAAAATCGGATTTCAGGGCTGGAGAGATTGTTTAGTGGTACAGTTCTTGCCTGCAAAGCCTAAGAACTTAAATGTTCAAATCTCCAGGTCCCACATAGTCAGACACCCAGTGACTCAAATGCACAATGTCGCACATGTGCACAGGGGACACAAGCATCTGGAGTTCATTTGCAACAGGCTGAAGGTCCTGGTCTCTTTCTCACTCTCCCTCCCTCTCTCTTTCTCTCAAAATAATAAAAAAAAAAATTAAAAAGCTGCTTCCATAGCTTCAAACAATTTTGTTTAGTAAAAATGAATTACTTAAGCCAGTATCAATGTAGATTTTTAAAAGTTCTTTTGTGAGGCTGAGGAGATAGCTTAGTTAGCATAGTGATTTGAATGTGTAATGGCCCCCATAGTCTCATGTGTTTGAAAGCATAATCCTCAGTTGGTGGCACTGTCTGGGAAAGTTCGGGAGGTGGAGCCTTGTTGGAAGAAGTGTGTTATTGTGGACATTCTTGAGATGTTAAAGCCCATCCCTTCTTGATGCATTCCCTTTCTGTTATGGGAAACTGAGTTGCACAGAGGTAGCATTGGAGATCAAGTGGAGAATCAAAAAAATTATTTGCTTCCCTGATTCAGATCTACAATGAAGTCACATGTAGCAGACAGTTTCAGGTTCGCTGAGATGAACTTCCAGACCAGGCACAGTTATGGAGGAAGGGATATTATTTATTGAAACTTACAGATCCAGGGGAAGTTCCATAAAGGCAGGAAAAGCAGCCTGCTCTTCACAGGGCCAAACAGAGAGAGAGAAAGCCAACCAGCCACCACAGCACACAGAGCAAAACAAACTACAGCCAAAAGGTCACACAGCAGACTTCAGGAACTCCTGCTAGACACATTTGCATATCTTTACAATGGAATCTCAAACCCATCACCACACCTTAAGACCGGGCCCCCAGTGACCTTGCCTCTAGCAAGGTGATTGCAGATGCAAACTATAAACTAATAAAATACTGAATATATTGGGGGACATATATTCAAACTACCACATCACACAAATCCAGAAAAGAGATGTAAAAAATATAAAGTTTATCCCTGAATTACAGAGTAATTTAAAGTCCACACTCAGAAATAGTTTCTGATAGGGCTGTAATTGTTGACAAGGAGTTTACCACCATTAAAGAGAAATCTAAGGTTCTGCACTAGGACAACAGAAAGGATGCTCTGAGGGCAACACCCAATGAAAGTTTAAGATATTAAGAATGCAAATTCTTTTGAAAGAAAAAAGGCCTGAAGGAATAATGCTGAAGGAATTTTCAGCTTCTCAAGGTCAACATCCAGGAGCTGCTGCAGCTGCAGTCTGAGGCTAGACTTCACCCTGAGCTGATAGTAGAACTTGACAGGAATTGTTCATGTGGCACTGCTTTTGGAAGAATACAAGATGCAAGATGAAGGTCATGGAATATTTTACCATAGTTTCAGAGAGCTGCTGAGGCTAAGCAATGTGAGGCAGGGTGGAAGTCCCTCCAGGAACCCTGTGAGGTCACTGCATGAGTCTGTGAAGGTAAACCCTCAGTTGTAATGGAGATCCCAGAATATAACAGATGTGTAAGCTATAGGACATCCACCAAGGGAAGCTGCAGGCTTGTGGCTGATTTTGTACAAATAAGAGGCCACAGGCAGCACAGCTGGGGGTTGGGTGTTATTTCATCATGAGTCCTAGACACCAGACATGTTGCTTCAGGATTTGATGTTTGCCCTGCTGGGTTTTGGTTGTGCTTTAGTCTAGTCTTGTATTGCAGAGCAATCATTCCCCACTTTGGGAATGGGAATTTTTACTTTGTGCCATGATATGTTGAAAGTTTCTAATTTGTGTTTTGATTTCACAGTTCTCACAGTGAAGAGACTGGTTTGAATCTTAGAGAAAATCTCTGAACTTTGGAACAGAGTTTGGACTGGTAAAGACTATGAGGACTTTTAAAGAGGACTGTGAGTTTAGGGGATCCAGGGGAATAGTTTGGTGATTTGATTGTAAAAATGTCCCCCATAGACTCATGTATTTGAGTACATACATTCCAGTTGGTGGTAGCGTTTGGAAAGAAGAAGTGTGTCACTGGGTATGGGCCTTAAGGTATTAGAGCCTAGCACTAATTGCCAGGCTTTTTCTCTACTCCCTCCCTACTCATGTAATGCTGTGACAGGTCCTGCTTAGACCTGCCATGTTCTCCTCACCATTATGGACTTCCCTCAAAACTGTAAGCTGAAAATAAACCTTTTCCCTTCATAATCTGCTTCTGGTTGTCCTGGCAGTGGGGAGGTGTCTGGTATACCAAGTAAAATACTTTTACTGAAAGCTTGAGTTTGATTCCCAATACCCATGTAAAAATGCCAGGCATGGTGGTACGTAACTATAATCTGAGTCCTGGGGAAATGGAGACAGGATATTCCTTGGGACTTACTGACTTAAGTCAAGCTTAATCTGTGAGCTTCAGGTCAATGAGAGAACTTGTCTAAAATAAGCTGGATGATATTCCTGAAGATGACACCTGAAGTTTTCTTTTGGCTTTTGCACATACACACAATATGTATGTGCACATATAGACACATGTGCACCTATGCACACATGCACACACACATGCCCACATGCATACACACATGAATAAAAATTTCTTTCTTTCATAATATGATATTTAGATTATGTTTGGAATTTCTGTTTAATATTGAGGAATTTTATAATGTAACTCAGCTCCATGTAGATGTAGATTTACTGGTCTATCTCATAATATTTGGGAAAGCAGGAAAAGAGCATGTATTTTGTAAAATAATAAGAACCATAAGAAGTGGGCTGAGAAAAATCTGAGAACTGCATGCAGAATTGACTAGAGACTACTTCTAGGAATGATTTCATTGAGAGGAAAGGAAAATAGGACTGAGCAAAGGGGAAGCTCAGCTAAGGTCCAGTTGTAAAAGAGAAGTCTGGAGATATTTCCAGAAGATTTCTTTAGGAATTTTCCGCTTGAGGAAAGGCTTACTGAGGCACTAACCCCACATTAGTCATTGGATCTTTGTCCACAGAGAGAGGAAACACCATTAATCTATTAATCAAGCAACTTCCTTGGAAGGTACTCAGCTGTGAATCTTAGTATGGTAAATAGAATATTTATAAATACATAATATATGACATTAGTTATCACTGCATTAGCACTTTACACAATATTCAGAATTTTTACTTTTTTAATAACTAGGTATCTTGGATAATATATCTATTTAATTAATTAATTAATTAATTATTATTATTATTTTTGGTTTTTTGAGGTAGAGTTTCACTCTGGTCCAGGCTGACCTGGAATTAACTATGTAGTCTCAGGGTGGCCTCAAACTCACAGCGATCCTCCTACCTCTGCCTCCCAAGTGCTGGGATTAAAGGTGTGCACCACCACGCCCAGCTTCTATTTAGTTAATTTAATTGAATGGTACATACATAAGTTTTAAAATAGTATATAAAGTCAATTTCGACTCCCACCTTTACTGACAGATTCTTTTTGTTGTTTTATGATTTCCTTGTTCATTTAAAAAATAGTTTATTTATTTGAGAGAGAGAGAGAGAGAGAGAGAGAAAGAAGCAGATAGAGAAAGAGAGAGAGAGTGACAGAATAGGCTCTCCAGGGCCTCTAGCCACTGCAAATGAACTCCAGACACATGCACCACCTTGTGCATCTGGTTTTACATGGGTATTGAAGAATTGAACCTGGGTCCTTTGGCTTTGTTAGCAAGTGTCTTAACCACTCAGCAATCTCTGCAGCCCTGTTTCTATGGTTATACAAGATAGGGTCTCTCTATAGTCCAGGTTGACCTGTAACTCACTACTTAGCCCCAGGTTGGCATTGAACTCATGACAGCGTGTGCCACCATACTTGGCCAGGTTCATTTTCAAAGTTTCAAAAAATATTGCATACTGCAATAAAGTTAATGTTTTTGCTGTATTTATTATTCATCTCAAGAACTGCAATATAGGTACTGGGAGATGGTTTAGTGGTGAAATGTACTTGCTATACAAGCCTGATGACCAGAATTTAGATTCTGAGAACTCATACAAAATTGGACACAAGTAGCACATTTTCCTTTAATCCCAACCTACCTATGGCAAAAGAAGGCAGAATCAGGAGAATCCCAGCTCATGGGGTCAGCTAGTCTAGTTTACCAAAACAAAAAGAGAGGCCCTGTCTCAAACAAGGTGGAAGGAGGGGACCAACACTGAAGTTATCTTCTGACATCCACATGTGAACATACACACACACACACACACACACCATACCTAGTTGTATCAAGTGTTCGCTCTTCTTCAGTTCTAGTTGCAAAGGTTTATATATGTCCATATATGTAAATCATTTTAACCTTGCTATATATGCCTCTTTAGTTAGATTGTGAGATAAAATTTTCCAAGAATCTTTGTGAGGTAGGTTAAGAACATGAATTTGTGAACAAGTCAAATAGGAGTCAAAGTTTCTTTTTCCCTAACAAGCTATATGACTTTGTGTATGAAATTTTCTTCACTGAATCATAGTTGTTTTATTTTAATTTATCTGTGATTTACCTGTCTCAGTGAGATAAAGTTTCAAGCATACTATTGGACATAATGAACTTTAAATAAGTATTATCTGTTATTTTCTTCTCATTAGGCCTGTAGAGTAGGTAAAATAGACATTACTAGCTCCAGCTTGCACATATACATTTTAAAATACTAATTACTATTCTAATGTATGTCATTTTTATGAAATGTGTCTACCTTGATATGGTAATCAAACTAATCAAATCAAAATTGTCTCCTACAGTTTTTACTTATTTACATTGATATAAATTTTCATTCATAAAAATCAAGCTACACCTTTCTGCATGTCACAAAGGACACTCATTCAATTTTCCAAATTGTTTTTTGAGCACTCTCACTATACATGGATAGACTTTGATCTCTGTGTAATTTCAAATAACCAAAATGAAAAAGCATAATTTCAGGTTCTATGAGTACAGTAGTGGGAAAGCATTGCTTGCATTCTATGCCATAACCTCTGGAGTGACCTCTCTTTTTACCAGTCATGCTCACCTTCAATCTTCTAGTTGCCCTAACCTTAGATCTTGCAGCTGAATCATGTAAGTATTGGATGTGCTAAGCTAGGTGAGGGAAATTTCCAATATGTTAAGAGCAAAGTGACCAAAGGACCCGAGGAGTGTTTGCCTGAGGAAGAGATTTTAGAGTGAAATGAATCAAGATGACAAGGAACAAAACTGTTAGGAATGTTAATGAGGACAATGCCTGGTTATTTTATGCTTTAGACTTTTAAACCTTTCTATTCAATGAAATAAAAATGAGAAGAATTCAATATAGAAATGTGTCGTAACTTAGTGATGGAACTTAACAGTGCACAATTTCTCAGGGTTCAATGAATGTTACTCATTTTAGTGAAATTTGAAATTAAATATGTGCTCCTAGGAAGAACAAAAATAAAATATTTTCACTTTAATCCTCAGATTTTTCCTTTGGGAGAAAATACTAAATTTCCCTAGATTTTATTGCTCTACTCTCTTAAAATTTGGCTGACATGCTATCCTACAAACTACATGACACCTACCTCCCAGAGGATTTGTCTTCAGAAGCAAGATACTGGTGGCAGGGTCTAGAATAAGTTGCTGATTTTGGTTTTGTAACCATTCTATGCTGGGTAATGTATAAACAAAGAACATAGGAAAATTATTTGGATCCTGTGTATGTGATCTTAAAAATGTCTGTAGAGTGTTGGAGAGATGGCTTAGCAGTTAAGGCACTTGCTAGCAAAGCCAACAGACCCAGATTCAATTTTCCAGTACCTACATAAAGCCAGATCCACAGCATCTGAAGTTCCTTTGCAGTGGCTAGAGGCCCTGGTGCTTGCCCTTTCTCTCTCTCTCAAATAAATAAATAAAACATTTTTAAAAATGATTATAGAAAACAGACACTTATAAAAAGTGAGGAGTTACATTAACTCAGAAAGATATTTTAATAAAAATGTAGTAAGAAACACAGGTGATAAAACTTCAAGTGGATCTAAGCAAAAAGAAAGACTTCTGTCACCTATGAAGTAATCAGAAAAGCAAAATGTCAGCCTATACAATGGGAGAAAATATTTGGAAATCACCTATCTGATAAGTGATTATTGTAAATATATAATTCTTATAGCTCAATAAGTACAGCAAAAAATAAAAAAAATTATCAAATGACTTCAATATACATTTCTCCAAAGAAGGCAGACAAGCACACATTCAGAATTCGTATGAACTGTTAGTGGGAACATAAAATGGTGCAGCCACTATGGAATACCGTATTGAAGTTCTTCAAATAATAAAATACATAATTATTACATGATGAAATTCCCTTTAGTATATGACAGTTCAACAATATCCCTTCTAAGTATTTTATAGAAGTATTAATATCAGAATGTTGGAGAGATATTTCCTTCCCATATTTATTTCAGCATACATATATATTTTATCCATTTGGTAAAAACAATCTACTTAACACTGATGTGTGGATAAAGAAAATGTAGCATGCAGGCATGATAGACTATCATTTAGATTTAAAAAATGAGAAAGGGGCTGGAGAATGTCTTAGCAGTTAAGGCGCCTGCCTAACAACTGTGAAGCCTGACAACACCCTTTAGAATCTCCAGGTCCCACGTTTAGCCAGATGCAAAAGTGACACAAGTGCGCAGTGTTGAAAATGTGAACAAAGGGGGCACTCGTGTCTGGAGTTTCTTCACAGCGGCTGAGAGGCCCTGGCACGCCCATTCTCTGTCTCTCTTCCTGTATCTTTCATATTTAAAAAATTAATTAATAAATAAAAAATGAGAAACTACTTTCATATATACAGCAATTGAATATGGAGAACGTCATGGACAGTGAGATAAGCGTGTCACAAGACACATTCTTCATGATGCACTTATTTGAGGTTCCTGAACACTGGAACAGATTCTAAAGGTAGTTCCCAGGAGATATGGATGGGAAATGGGGTTTTCAATTTGTAAAAGGTTATGTCATACAGGACAAAATGTTCTAAAAATATGCTATATAACCTAGTGTGTGTGATCATACACACAAACACACACTTATTAGTCATTTTTCATTGTTGAGACAAAGTACCTGAGCAAATTAATTTGAAGGGAAGCAAGAGTTTTGATCCATGGTCAGTTGGATCTGTGTGTTACAGGCCTGTGCTGGTGAGGCAGAAGATCATAGCAGAGAGTGTATGGTGAAGCAAAGTGGTAACCCTGTGACAGACAGGAAGCAGAGAGCAAGCCAGAAGATGAGGGACAAGGTTTAACCATCAAGGCCACACCCCCAATGACAAGTGTCACTTACTCTGACTAGTCTCCACCACGTCCTTGTTTGTATAACTTCCTAATAATGCCATCAGATTATGAATCCATCGGTGGTGATAATACTGGTGATCTAAAACCTTCCAAACTTTCAACATATGACCTTTTTCAGGGATCCTTTGTCTCCAAGACATAACATAATAATATGATAGACACTTTAACTATTAAGAAGATAAAAGATAGAATTCATGTTAGATGTTTCTTTTTTGGTTTTTCGAGGTAGGGTCTCACTCTAGCCCAGGCTGACCTGGAATTAACTATGTAGTTTCAGGGTGGCCTCGAACTCATAGCGATCTTCCTACCTCTGCCTCACGAGTGCTGAGATAATAGACATGAGCCACCATGCCTGCTAGATGTTTTTCTTTCTTTCTTTCTTTCTTTCTTTCTTTCTTTCTTTCTTTCTTTCTTTCTTTCTTTCTTTCTTTTTTTTTCTTTTTTTTAACTATAATTAAAAAACAACTACTAGCTTTTAGTCTAGCTATTTTGTTACTCATATATTTGAGTATAAAGTGAAATATACATGCAGAAACACTCCCACAGTATCTAGCTGTGTGGATATTCACAGTGAACACAATCACAAGGGTAGATAAACATGATCAGATAAATGAAGCCTGCCCTGGGCTTTTTATAAATCACTCACACGTTGTGAAACGAACTTTGATTTTGACTGCTACTGCCAGGATTAGTTTCACTTAATGGGCATCTACAGTGTATTACCCCTTGCTTCATTCACTCAACATTTTGTAAGATTTATCCATGTCGTTGCAATTAGCTTTTGGAAGCTGTTGTCAGTCTGTATTTTCTTACTGCTACATAGCCATCCACGCTATGAATACCCTTCCCTATTTATTCACTCTGCTTTGCATGCATATTGGTTTACTTCCTCGGCTCACGCTGTTAGGACTGCTGAGATAAGTTTTAGTGTATATTTTGGTGCCAAAAAGTATTTGGTTATGGCAATAACAGTGCAGTTGTTAGAAGTGACAACATGTATATGTTAATATGTTGTAAATATTATAGAATTTTCCAAAGTGGTTCTGCTAGTCTGTATTGCCACTAATAATGTATGCTAGTTCTACTTGTTTAATTTTTTTTTCAGCAGCTACTTTGACTTATAGACAGTAATTCTGTATTGTTAATTTTACATTTCTATCATGACTGAGGAGAATGTTTATTAGACTGGATTTTCTTTTTTTAAAAATGTATTTAGTAGCCGGGCATGGTGGTGCACGCCTTTAATCCAGCACTTGGGAGGCAGAGGTAGGAGGATCACCATGAGTTCATGGACACCCTGATACTACATAGTGAACTCCAGGTTAGCCTGGGCCAGAGTGAGACCCTACCTTGAAAAACCAAACAACAACAACAACAACAACAAAAAAAGTATTTAGTTGATTTATATAGATTCTGAATGTGACTTGTGTTCTGAATATATGTATTACAAATATTTTCCCCTCCTTTTTTTTTTTTTTGTACTTTCAGTTTCTATTGGTGCCTCAAACAAAAATCCTTACTTTAATTTAGTCTAATTCAACTTTTTTTTGTTTACTGATCCACCCATAAAGTACACATTTTAAAGTATATTTTTTCATAGTGGGCAAGTACTCACTCTACCTATGAGATATATTGTGTTTAGAGTTATTTCTTTCCACTTTAAGATCATTGGGGGTATTTTTCTATGTTCTGTAACACTTCACCTTTAGAGCTACAGTTGACTTAGAAATCATTTTGTCTCAAATATACACAGTTCCTTGTAGTTGTTGTAATTGTTGAGAACAGTATATTGTTCCATTTAATTTCAGGGTGTGTGGGTATATGTTGTTGATTATATATCAATGGGCTTTTTATTTTTCAAGGAAGGGTTTCACTCTAGCCCAGGCTGATCTGGAATTCACTATGTAGTCTCAGGGTAGGCTCAAACTCAGGACAATCCTCCTACCACTACCTCCCAAATGCTGGGATTAAAGGCGTGCACCACCACGCCCGGCTTAATGGGCCTTTTTAAAAAGAAAACATTTTATTTTTTGGTCTATTTGTTTTGAATTCTAAATTGATTATCCAAGTGATTTATATAGTAAATATTAATATCGATTTGAATCAGTCCTTTCCTTTTATTTTCCTTTCTAATTTTCTTGGCTATTCACATTTATTTACCCATTTTAGAGTAACTTTGTTTATAACTTTGTTTATAAGGACTTTTATGAGGCTTGTATTATGAATTGATTGAATCTATGAATTGAAATACTTCACATCTTTAAAACTTTGAACTTAAAAATTTACCAGCTGAGCATGGTGGCATATGTCTTGAATCCCAGTACTCAAAGGCAGAAGTTCATGGATCATTGCAAGTTTGAGGACAACCTGGAACTACTGAATGTTGTTCCAGGTCAGCTGTTACTAGAGTGAAATACTTTATCAAAAAACAACAACAAAATTACCATTTTATCTCTCTATATATTGTATATATGTGTATTTCTAATTTGAAACAATATTTTTTAATTTATTATGTAAAGGATTTCATTGCATTCTATTTATTGAAGATGTGCTATATTTTGATGATCTAAGTACTGTTATTTTTAGTTGCATTCTTTAGTTATTTGTAGTATATTTAAAGAAATTAGATTTTTTCCATTATATTGAATGTAGACAACATGCTAAATTAACTCATATTTCTAACGTTTTGTCTATATATACTTTTGAAATTACAATTAAATCCAGTTAAAAGTATTTATAACTTCTTTATGTCCTTTTTAAACAGTAATTATTATTGTCCTGGCTGAAATCCCCAACAAAATTTTGAGTAAAAATAATGGTACGTTGCATTCTATATTTTGTATTTTTTTAGTTTGTTCATTTTTGAGTCAGGGCTTCACTGTAGCCCAGGCTGACCTGGAACTCACTCTGTAGTTTCAGGGCTGGGCTTGAACTCACAGAAATTCTACTTACCTTGCCTCCCAAGTGCTGGGGATAAATATTCTAACATTTTAATATAATCTTTTAAAACGTTTTTTAGGACTGGAGAGATGGCTTAGCAGTTAAGGTGCTTACCTTCAAAGGCAAAGGACCCAGGTTGAATTCCCCAGGATCTACTTAAGCCAGATGCACAGGTGGTGCATGCATCTGGAGTTCATTTGCAGCAGCTTGAGACCCTGGCATGCCCATTCTCTCACTTTATCTTATCTGCCTCTTTCTCTCTTTCAAGTAAAGAAATAAAAATAGGGGCTGGGAAAATGGCTTAATGGGTAAGGCGTTTGCCTGAGAATCCGAAGGACGTTGGTTCGATTCCCCAGGACCCACGTAAGCCAGATGCACAAGGGGACACATGCTTTTGGAGTTTGTTTGTAGTGGCTAGAGGCCCTAGTGTGCCCATTCTCTTTCTCTCTCTATCTGACTCTTCCTCTCTCTCAAATAAATGAGTAAAATATTTTTTAAAAAGAAATAAAAATAAACTCAACTAAAGAAATAAAAATAAAATATTTTTTAAAATTTCAGATGAGGGCTGGAGAGATGGCTTAGCAGTTAAGGCGCCTGTCTCCTAAGCCTAAAGAACCTTGGTTCCAATCTCTGGTGGTTCCAATCTCTAGGTGCAGTGTCGCAAGGGCGCAATTCCGCACTTGCCCACAAGGGGTCGCATGCATCTGGATTTCATTTGCAGCGGCTGAGAGGCTGCTGGCCCACCCATTCTCTATCTGTCTTCCTCTTCCTCTCTTTCTCTGTCTCTCTCCAAAAAAAAAAAAAAAATTCAGATGAAATTTACCCAGTTTTATTCGTTTGCTATATTTTATAAATATACCATAAATATTATGAGCTTTATAAAAGTAATCTATGTATCTACCAAAATGATCATGTGACTATTCTCTGCTAATTTATTATTGAATTGCTTGATTTTTGAGAGGTTTAAAATAATTTATATTTATTAAATAAAAAGCATTTGGTATTGATTTTTTAATAGCAGGTGTTTGCTTCTATGTTAATCAGAAAGATAATTGGCTTTTAATTTTCCTTTCTTATAATTTTTTATTCATTTCATTCTCAAAATAATGCTATTTTCAATATTATTTGGAAAATGTTTCTTTTTTTCTAGGAAGTTATTTTACAGAGGCATTACGTCTTAAGTTTTGGAAGATTTCACATCTGGACCCTTTTGGCTAAAATTCCTTTTTGAAAGGATTGTAAAGTAATAATTACATTTATCAGAGACTATAAAGCATATTTTTTTCTTTTTATGTTGCTATCAGTAATGGTAAATTCTTTTGCCCCTAAGATTTTTGAATTTAAATTATTTCTTTTAAGATATTTTTTACTTATTTATTAGAGAGAGAGAATGAGAGAAAGAGGAAAATAGATAGACAATGGATATACCAAAACCTGTAGCCTCTGCAAATGAACTCCAGATGCATGTGCCACCTTGTGCATCTAACTTTACATGGGTACTGGAGAATCAAACCTGGCTCCTTTGGCTTTGCCACTAAGATCCTTATCTGCCAAACCATCTCTCCAACCTCATTTTTTTATTATTTTTGCCTGTAAGTTCTGAAGTAATATTAAATTTGTCATTCTAAGGATAAATAATTTGTCCCATTTGCTTCTATGGTTATTTAAAATCTATTTACTTATTAGAGAGAGAGAGAGAGAATGGGCACGTCAGGGCCTCTAGGCACTGCAAACAAACTCCAGACTCATGCACCACCATGTGCATCTGGCTTACGTGGGACCTGGAGAATCAAACCGGGGTCCTTAGGCATCGCAGGCATGTGCCTTAACTGCTAAGCCATCTCTCCAGCCCCATCGTTATTTTTGCTACATATTAATTTCAGGTCCCTAATAAAAACCAATCAGTTCTATATTTAGATTTCATTAATCATTGTTTCATATAATTTCTGCTTGTTTTAACTTTTATAATTTTATATAAAATACACATATACACAGAGTAGAGAAACACCAAAAGTCAGATCTCAGAGTGTTGCCCAGGCTGGCCCAAAACTGGGGACAACAGTTTTTCTCACCTTAGCCTCCTGAGCAGGTGGGACAACAGGAGTGACTTAATACCCAGGATCTGCTTGTATTTTTTTATCCTTTGTTTTTCTCATGTATTAAGATGCATTTTTTTATTTTCAGACTATTATTTAACATATTTATTAATAGCAACAATTTTCTTCTAAACCCCTGCTTAGAATAATTATTATTACTGTATGCATCCAATATTCATTTATATTTATTAATGTTTTATCTATCATTTAGCTCTTTAATCTTTTTTGCACTTCTGAGTTTCCTTGTAGAATAATTTTCTTACTTCTTGAAGACTTCTCTTTAGTACTTCTTTTAATATTGATCTGTTAATGATGAATTCTATGTTTTTTGTTAAAATGTATTCTGCTTGTTTGACTTATATTTTCCTGAGTATAAAATTTACATTTGATAGTATTTTAAGATTTACGTGGTGCCTATCTTCTAATGAGGAAATTCATGGTTAGTGTCTGCTGTAAAGAGTCAAAATTGTGGGATTGGAGAGATGGCTTAGTGGTTAAGGTGTTTGCCTGCAAAGCCAAAGAACCTTGGTTCAATTCCCCAGGATCCACGTAAGCCAGATACACGAGGTGTCACATGCATCTGGAGTCCCTTTGTAGTGGCTGGAGGCCCTGGAGTGCCCATTCTCTTTCTTTCTCTGTCTCTCCCTCTCTCTGCCTCTTTCCCTCTCTCACTCTCTCAAATAAATAAGTGAAATTTAAAAAATAAAGAGTCAAAATTGTCACTGTCATTCAGTGGTTTAATTATTATATGTCTGGGTGTATTTATCTTTCTTGGAATCTGTAACTGTTTTTGAATTGTCTGTTGTCAGTTTTGAAGATTAGTGATTATTGTTGCAGACAGGTTCACATTGCTGGCAAAAATCACTCTACCAAGAGCAGCTTGTAGAAAAAAAGGTTTATTTTGGCTTATAGACTCGAGGGGAAGCTCCATGATGGCAGGGGAAAATGATGGCATGAGCAGAGTGTGGACATCACCTCCTGCCAACATCAGGTAGACAACAGGAACAGAAGAATGTACCAAACACTGGCAAGAGGAAACTGGCTATAATGCCCATAAGTCCACCCCCAACAATACAGTGCCTCCAGGAGATGTTAATTCCCAAATCTCCATCAGGTGGGAAAATAGCATTCCTAACACCTGTGTTTATGGGGGACACATGATTCAAACTCCCTAATTATATAATGTTATGGTACAGTGTCCATCTCCACCAATTCTAGGAGTCTATTGACACACTGCCTAGTTGTTGTGGTTGTTGTTTTTCACCATGACTTACAGGTATTTTATTGAATTATAAAATAATTTTCATTCTTTACTTTTCTTCCAATACTTCATTTTGGATTTGGTAGAAATTTTCCAATTTATTAATGCTATATTCTGCCTAGTCATGTTCATTTTTTCACCTGTTGAGTTCTTAATTTCATGTATTTAATGGTTTTAGTTCTAGAATTTCCAGATTCTTTTTCAAAAGTCCAGTGCTCTGGAGAAATGCTCTGTCTTTTCATGTTTTAAAAGTAGCTTTTAGCATAAGCTTTCAAGTATATATAACAAGTAAATACAACAACTATACAGAAAAGTGCTCATATCTTAGGGTTTCCATTCTTTCTTGAAATATACCAACAAGCTTATTTCAAGGGTCATTTCTCCCTCCCTTCCTTCCTTCCTTCCTTCCTTCCTTCCTTCCTTCCTTCCTTCCTTCCTTCCTTCCTTCCTTCCTTCCTTCTTTCTTTCTTTCTTTCTTCTTTCTCTTTTTTAATTTGAGAGAGACAGAGGGAGAGAGAGGAAGAAATAGAGAATGGGCCTACTAGTGGCCTCTCAGTTGCTGTGAACGAACTACAGACGCTTTTGCCCCCTTGTGGACATTTGTGACATTGCACGCTTGCCTCATTTTTGCATCTGGGACCTGGAGAATCGAATGGGCGTTCTTAGGCTTTGAAGGCAAGCACCTTAACCACTAAGCCATCTCTCCAGCCCTCAAGGGTCATTTCTGAGAACTGATAGCTGAATCAACCGTAAGGTTGCTTCATTCTTTACTTTTTAATTCTTATTTCTTAGTGTGCTGCAAAGCATTTATTGAATGATGGGTATGAGACAAAAGAAATTATAATCTCAATATTATCTTTCTTTAGAAATGTTTTGTTTTGCTTCCCAATGCAGGTCTATTAGAGATAAATCACTTTATCACAATTATGAAATATGTACAATCAAGTGGCATGTTTTAATTATGAGAATGATATGTATGTTATATTTCCCTTATACCAATTACTAATCTTAATCATATCCTTTATCTTAAACCAGAGGTGTTTACGAGGGTGTTGCCTCATTGGTGAACCCTGTACACATCTTTTTATCTTCTAATATTATGCACTCGTTGTAAGTTCTGTTTAGTTTCCATCTCATATTTTAGTCTTTTCCCCTATTTTGCTAATAAATTGACTGTTTTCTTAAGGAGAAAAATTGAACAAGGAGTCAGGCTCATTTCTTACACTTTCCTCACTGAAAGTTTTGACCTTGAATTCTCAAGTCCTAGTTTACTTTTAAATCCTGAACTTCAAATTTGGTTTCCTTGGTCCCTTGAGAATGCCAGAAACTCTACTCAGCAGATGTTGTACTCAGATCTCTGTTCAGCTTCTCAGCATCTTTCTCTGAATATTGGTTACTGACAGGAAAATCCTCTGAGGGAAAAAAGAAGTATTGAGACCACATTCCACAAACCACACGAGATTCCTTCTATCAGGAGTCTTGGTCTCTCAAAGTTCTTGCTGCTTTTTTGTCTCTGTTGTTTACACATGTGCACATGTGCATGCATGCCCGCCACAGACATGCACACATGCGTGCATACACACACACACACACACACACACACACACACACACACACACAGACACCAGAAATACATACACAGCTTGGCTTCACAATTTGTTTATAGCAGGAGGTTTAGAATGTTATAAATTAGCCCATCATAGGCAAAGTTCTCTCTGTCATTTTAAAATCTGTATTTTAGAAGGAAAGTTATAATACCGAGTTTTTCACTAGCTATAATTATTCTGATTTGAGGATCTATATTAGACAAAAGAACACGAGGATATGATTTGTCCAAAGTCATTCATTCATCTGAGTAATGACAGAAATAGGTTTAGAATCCAATCCATTGTTCATTGCTCTTCTAATTACTGTGCTGCCAAATTTAACTTGCTTTCCTTTAATATAATTAAGGCATTCCCATATTCAGCAGTCATTAGGAAGACAAATGAATTGCTTCTTTCATCAGCTAATTGACCCATAATTTTATATTTGTCTCTCAATTTTACTCTTTATGTAGTACATACTTTTCTACTTGCTGACTTTTGTCTCTCCTGCATCTGTCATGTCTTGAGGCATTGGTAATGATGAAGTGTGTCTTCACCTCACAGCCACCCTGAGAGAGAAGACAGGGCAGGTGAAACTAAACCTCTTTGACAGATGATACTCAGAATGACGTAGTTTTCCCAAGTTAGCAGAGCCCAAACTGCAATAGGGATCTCTTTCTTTAGTGCTTTCCCCTTACTAAATCAGATGGTGGCTTATCAAACCTTATAGAAATCCTAGAATGGCTAGGTTGAAGGCAACTCCACGACACTTTGGTCCAACTCTGGCACTTTGTAGGGATGGTGAAATATTTTCCTTAATGTCACACAGTTAGACAGTCACTGCATTAGGACTAGAATTCAAACCCCAGATTCATTCTTTTCCTTGTGACAGGAAGAACACCAAACTAAGACAGAAATAACTTAAAGCACAATTTTGAGGAGTTAATGGGGTCAAGTCTTTAATAAATAAATTGATAAAAGAGACTTTAATTAGATACAGGGGAGTGATTCAGCTGAAAAAAAATCATGCAGTACAGGGCTGTACAGTGAAGAGAGGGTGGATTTCTGTGATCAGTGAGGTCACTGGCAGACAAAACAAGGGCATCTCACCACCAAGGACCTACCAATTGTTTAATTCTGACACCCCCAAATTGGCAAAGTAGTAACAAAGTTTATAATTTTTTCTCTTCTTTTTAAGTTGCTCCTCACAATGCTAGGTAAGGTAAAAATTCAAAGATGTTTTTCTTGGGAAGCACTTTCCATGCTAGTAAATACTAGTAAATAGTATTATTGATTCTAGTTTTAAATATAAGGAATTAAATTCCAACATTATTTTAGCAATTATTAAGCAATTTTAAGTAAATCAAATAATTCAAAAGTATATCTTTTCATTTTCTTTGTAATCTTATCATTGTCAGATGGCAATAATCTTGTTGCCAAATTATCCTTTTGGCTGATTTGGATAGAAACAACAAGTGTCAACCAAATTTTTAAAAGGATTTAAAAATATGGCCCCCTATAATGGTTAAACTTCATGGTCAACTTGACTGGATTTAGAATCACCATGGAAGCACCTCAGGACATATGTCAGAGGATGTTTCCAGAATTAACTAAAGAGGGAATACTCATCCTGAATGCGGGTAGCACCAGCTCATGATCTTGGGTTTCAGGCTGAAGGGGGGGGGGAGACAATCAACTGAGCACCAGCATTCATTTCTTTCTGCTTCCCGAATATGAACAGCATGTGACCAGCTGCTTCAGGCTCCTGCTGATATAACTTCCCTGCCATAATAGACTTTGCCTTCACATTGTGAGCCAAAATAAAACAATTTTGTCTTGTATTTGGCCATAGCAAGGTAAAAATAGCTAATACACATTCTATTCAAACCTATATTTTCTTGAACAATTATTTGTTTTGTCAGTTAATATCCATTTTTTTGTCTGTTTTAAATTTCCAAGGAGTTTCCATAATTTCTAAGATAACTGTTGTCTTAGCTTCACTTTACCATAAAAATGCATATCAGGGCTGGAGAGATGGCTTAGTGGTTAAGGTACCTGCCTGCTAAGCCTAAGAACCCGGTTCCAATCTCCAGGTCCCTCGTTTAGCCAGATGCAGTGACGCAAGGGCACAATGCTGCACTTGCACACAAGGGGGCGCACACATCTGGATTTCGTTCACAGCAGCTGAGAGACTGCTGGCGCACCCATTCTCTATCTCCCTCTCCCTCTCTCTCTGTCTGTCTCTCTCTGTCTCTCTCCAAAATTAAAAAAAAAAATTAAAAATGCATATCAATTTAAAAGTGGCAAAGATTATTTATTCTCATGATTTTGGAGGTTTCAGTAAATTCATGGCAACTTCACCTCTGTACTGCTGAACCTGTGGAAAGGCAGTGTATCTTGAAGGGCAATGAGTGGAGTAAAAGAAAATAGTGAAAAAGAGGAGAAGCCATGGTCTTACATTCCCTTCCAAGGGCATACCTCCAGTGGAAGGAAGACCTTCTGGAGGTTCCATCACTTTCTAGTAGTGCTGCATTGGAGACCATTCCACTTAATGGGAAATACGAATTCCCTTTAATCTTATATACTGTAGTTTTATTGTTGAGGTTGATGTTTGCTCATTTTAGCAAGTATTCTCATGCTCATCTGATTGGTTTTTTTTTTTTTTTTTTTTTTTGCCACCTTGGAATCTTTGTTGTATCTTTAAAGCTATGGTAATGACATTTTAACATTATTAAATATATTTTTCTTTGAATATTAATATTGAATCCTGAAATACATATATTCAATATTTACTTCTCGATCCTAAAGAAAAATTTCCTACTTTTTGCTTAGAAAAACACACAAAAAAAACCTTTTTTGGCCTGGAAGGATGGCTTAGCACTTAAGATACTTGTCTGCACAGGATCCAGGTTTGATTCCCCAGGACCCATGTAAGCAGAATGCACAAGGTAGCATATGCATCTGGAGTTCACTTGCAGTGCCGGAGGCCCTGGCATGCTCACTCTTTCTGTCTCTCTCTCAAATAAATAATTAAATAAATAAATTAAAAAAATTTAAAAGACACTTCTTTTGCTGAGACATATCCCTTTCTGGTATTTTAACATGAATTAATTAGAATTTTAAATACATTATATATTAGTCATTATGGTTGATAATATACATAGACACAAAGCTCTTGAATTCTCAAGTCACACTTAAAAACATGGTTATGAGATGGTTTGAGTGAATGCTAACATTCAGTTTCTACTTTGTGCCACTTTTATCATGGATAAATTCATGTATATTATTTATACCTTACTTTTACCCTTTGAGAAAGATGGAGTTAGTTCATTTTTAAGGATCAGAAAACTATAATTTAGAATGACTGATCTATATTATACCATGAGTAAATTTTGGAATTAAGATATGAAGCCAGGACTTTCTCTGCAAACCAGTCCACAACTTCACATTATAAAAACATTCAATAAATCTTCATACCTCTTTACAGTGTTCATCATGCTTAGCATAATTAACAAAAAAAAGAGTGCCTGTTTTACCTCTTGGAACAAATGCAGAATTTTTGTCTATTTTGTTCTTTTTTTTTTGATACATAGTTAAAACCTTATTTAACATTTATGACACAGTATATATGTAAGATGAGTGAATTAATTAGTTAATGAATTACATTTGCCATTTATTATTTTATAGGAGAATGTATATAGTACACATGTTACTACAAATTTGAGTTACTTGCTATGTCATTAATCATACTCCTTGGAGAATACCAGTCTACTTTCTTCAAAATTAGAAGTAGAGTCTTTTGGTTTTATTGCAAATATGTATTTCTTCCAATAAAGTCAGAACTGCTGGACTGAAACCAGAAACAATGTGATAAAGATACCTCACAGTATCCTAACATCCACTTACATTCTGTGATATCACTGAAAGACCAGAAACAGCCCTCTTCATTTACCTTCAGAATGTGAAAATAATAGGAACTTTATGTGTTTTGCTGTGTTTAAGAAACATGATGGTGCTTCAGACATGATGACTTTGAAATTTCCTGCTGCTCTTCATGGTGCAGTGGTGCTTAGATGTCTCCCTTAATCACTGTGGCATTAATGATGCTGCTAGTGGCTTGAGGCTACAGCTGAGTACCCAGGCCGAACTACATAGTAAAAGCCAAACCTATTAATCATAGAATAATGCTAATATGGAGCAAGAAAAGACTCAGCACCCCAAGACATGCACTTGTGAAATAAGTTAGTGACTATTATAAATCCAGAAGTGACTGGAAAATCTAACTTTAAAATCAGTATGAAAATAGGATCACCATTATATTTATTATAAATTTATTATAAAATTTTTAAAGGCATAGAAAGTTGTATTATTTCATATATGTCCATTGTTTGTTCAATGTATTTGATTCTTATCTCTAATGAGCTTTCTCTAAGATGAAATGGGCAGAGCACATTTCTAATAACGGATCAGCGTTGAACAGTTCTTCACTTGGTGAGGGCATTGGGAATGCCATTTTTGCTTCTTGTCCCTTTACCCCTGAATTTTTCGTGATGAAATATGAAGCTACAGGTGATGTTCTCTTGGGAGGTACTTTTGATTCTAGAAAGTTTGAAGACCTTGGGGAAGGAAAGGCAAAAGCTTTTTATTTAGTTTCTTCTTTGTTTATTATTTCTCCTCTGTGGTTCAGCCCAGATAATCAGAGGAGGGTAAAGACAGAATTTTAGGAGAGTGGTCTATCAAGATTATACTTTTTACTCAGTATTGGCTATAAGAACTTTCCCTTCATTTCAGAAGATATATATATATATATAGATGAGAGAGAGAATGAGTCATTTGTCTTTACCTGGAAAGGCTGAAGTTCCTTGAAAGACCATCTGGATGCATCAGAATTTAATCATTGTGGGCACTGCATGCCTGATTGGAAAAACTGGGTATCTGACAATTCCAGATGTTAGGAGACAATGTTGAGGTTCACACTGGGTAATTTAGTGGAAAAGTCATCTTGTAGAAAGTGTCCAATTAATTGTTTTGTTTGGCTCAATATAGCTGCTCTTTTCTAATGATATTTCTGCCACCCATTCCCTTTAGGCTCTTAGTTGTAAACTTTATGTCTTTTCATATTCTGTGAAATTTCTTGCATAGAAACTTTTTAAGTTCTGGATTCTTAGATGATGTGGCAGCTACTGATGTGGATAATTCTTTTATTTACTTATTTTTGTTGCTGTTCTTTTTTTTTTTTTCTTCTTTTGAGGTAGGGTCTCACTCTGGCCCAGGCTGACTTGGAATTAATTATGTAATCTCAGGGTGACCTCGAACTCATGGTGATCCTCCTACCTCTGCCTTCCGGGTGCTGGGATTAAAGGCGTGCGCCACCACACCCGGCTTGATGTGGATAATTCTTGTTAAAGATACTAAATTGTTTTTCTGCTTACATCAACAAAGTGGCATGAGAAAGTATTGGCAGCATTTCTTCTACTAGTTATGTATTAAAACTAAATATTTGTAAGCAGTTTCAACAAGTAAGGCATGTTTATTGAGCATGTATTGGAGAGAATGCTGACACCTAATGAATCAAAGCCAGGGATGTTGCTGAGCATTCTACAGGGAACACATGGCTCCTCCAGCAAAGAACTGAAGTGTTAGCAGTGTCCAGGTGGAGAATTTTGTTCTGATGGTTCAATACTTTCTAGTTGCATCTGTCTTCTTTATTGCTTCCATAGTTCTGGATACCTGAGAGAGTTTTATTAATACAGTTAATACACCTCTAACCTCATGGAAATTTGTTGCAATTAAGAAGATATATATTAGAAAACACTCCACAAGTCTATTAATTCTTTTTAAAAGGAAGTTTATGAACTGGCTTCTGATATATTCTGTGTTTTGTAATAGGTGAACAGCAATAAATTAACATTCTAGGATGGATGCTCTAATTCCCGAACCTCTATATTTTTCAGTTTTTCTAAATATACTCAGTGTTTCTCTTGCTTTGTAATATCACACTGTATTTACATATTATGTTAAAATGAATCAACTGTATTTATACATTTTGTAATATAGTATGATTGAGTTTCAGTGCTAATCAATGTGTTGTAACATCTGTATTTAATTTTGATTGGTGAGAAGTTCTTTAGGCATGATAAATAACAAAGAGATTGATAATATTCATATTTCCATGTTCTCTTTAAATTATAGTTCACATTTATGCATTTTATGTATATATAGTTTAATTTTGATATGCAAACTATTCTTTGTTCATTATTTTTCCTACTCAAAACTGTATTTCATTTTTGTTGAAGTATTCCCATTTATCACTTTTAATGATGCCATAAAATTCTGTTGCATTGATGGGCCCTAACTTACATTGTACTCTTTAATACACAGTAGTCTCTTTGTGTTTACAAATGATAACATTAAAGCCAAAAATATTACATGGCTGAATTAAATAATAAGCTAATCATATTCAATATTTTACAAAGTGATAAGTAGTTAATATGAAGAAATCCAATGACCCTTTGTCACATAATTCCACACTCAGAAGAACAGAAAAGACTGTGTAGCTTCATACTACCAATAGGTCCTGGTAATGTCTCTCTGATAACAGAATCATGGCCATACCATGCTGTGACAGAATCTGATCTTTCTTCCCCACCTTCTTTTCATTTAGTACTTTCCTGGATGCTTTCAATGTTTCATATGGATTTCACTCTTCCTGAAGGCATTAGGCCTATGGTTAGCATGTTACAGAAAAAAAAAAAAGAATGTTTCTGAGAGGTGCTTTCTAGTTTAAATAATAATTGTTTTAGGTCGTGTACTGAAGGTCAAAAAAGGGAGTGTATTTTGTAAACCAAGAAGAAACTATAGAAGCTGAGAAAACTATTCGGTCCTTAGAAATATAAATTAAGCTACTAGTGAAATAACTTGTAAACAGTTCACGTACTATAAACAAAAGATAGATAAAAGATTTTTGAGGCAAAAAGGATAGAAAGCTCATATCTTACTTAGTGGAAAGTGCATTTTCACCTACTAATAATTGGAACATCTTTCAGTTAAGAAGAAATGTCTGCCTGACATTTACTAGTAACTTTTTGTAAAACTGTATTTAAGACATGTGAACATTGCCATAAGGCATTCATATTTTTTTCTTTCACATTTTTCTGCCTCAAACTGAAAGGAGAAACCTTTTATTTTCATTTAAAATAATTTCTGTGTAGAAATTTGTACATCCATTTATGAAATATGGTCTCATAAATGTGTCCTAGTTAGTTCTTACAATAATTTTAGGCATGAGAAACCTTGTTCTTATTTTTCAGGTGAGAAAAGTTACTATTGAAAACAGACACTCAGAATATTTTATATTCTAGATCACATCCCTAAGGATGAAATAGCCTACATAGATATAGGCCAAAGCCTTTGACTCCAAATGCTATGAAATCTGAGTCAATATACTTTAACCTGGAAAAGTCAAGTTTGTCATCCATTAGAATAGTGATTGTAACTATAGCTTGGATTTGAATTTTTAAGAGTCTTAAAACTGAAATGCCTTGTTCTTATTTCCTCCTTGTGATTAAACAGACCTTTGTTGATTCAAGGCAAATACTGAGCTGTATCACTGCCTATTGCTAATTTTGTTAGAAATTTAATGGTACTTAGATTTCAAGATATTATCATAAGAAATAATATGGAATGATATGCCCATTCTACTGATGACAATGCTCAAATTACTCAATAGGGAAATTAACATATCCACAGAGCCCACAGGATAGAGGTCTAGGGAGAGCAATATGTGATTTAGTCATAAAATAATTATGTTCTTTGTTTAGAAGAATAATTTCATTACCTGAAAGAGTATGGGAATTTCAGATGTGGATGGAAATCACCTAGAAGAAAAAGAAAACAAATCACTTACAGTGCTGTCAATAGTACATAAGTATCTCTATATTTTATTTCCTTATTTCCCATTATGTTCTATGGAAAAGTACTCAAAGAGCTATTAAAATAGTGCTTATTTGAAAATGAATAAAAATCACATAGTTCTCTACTGTAGAGTTTCTCATAACACTTAGTATGCTGAGATGCATTATGCTTCCCTAAGAGAAGACAATGTACAGGTTAGGCAAGTCTATATTCTGGTCAAAGCAGGCGAGGTAAGGATGTAAAGAAGTTTGAAATGCAGCTTGGCAGCAGTTTAGCTTTATGAAATTTAAGGAAATCATTCATGTCAATCTTCGCAAAAGAAAGACACGTAAATTCAAGAATCATGTAAGTTTTAGCCTCTCTGTGAAGTTCACAGTCTTCTGCACCCTTTGGTTTAGACTTGAGTTTGTGAACTATCTCCATTTGGTTGATTATGAAACTAGTGCGTATAGTCCTACTCTTAGAACACACTAGTATTATTCTATCAGGCAAATTCATCAAAAAGTTAAAAATATAAAATTCAATAAGGAGAAAACATACATTGATAATTATTATTTCTTTATTAGGCACAGAAATGTAACTATTTGCCTCATCTAAAAGGTTTGTGGCCTGTCTTAATATTTTTATTTATATGCTCAAATTTATCTGATTGTATATCTTTTTTTGTTTGTTTAGTTTTTAAAATTTATTTTCATTTAGGCTGACCTTTCACTATGCTCAAGTGGCCTTGAACTCACAGCGATCCTCCTACCTCTGCCTCCCAAGTGCTAGGATTAAAGGCATGCACCACCATGCCCGGCATGATTGTATATCTTTTTGAAAAAAAATTATTTATTTATTTGCAAGCAGAGAAAGAAGAGAGGCAGACAGAGTAATGGGTGTGCCAGGCATTTGATTTGTTTTCATTGTTTATTCTAACCTTCCTATAACCCCTCTTTTAAATACTAAAAATGAAGACATCACAACAAAAATGAACACTTTGGAAAATATAAGGGATGCATCACTTATATTTCCAATAGTATATCAACAAAGTTATTTTCACTTTTTCATATAACCATCTGCCAGTCTCAGAGGGGAGCCAATAAAAAGCACCCCTTTTCTCTGCCTAAGCAGGATAATTTGCAAAATAAAAACAGAAGTTTGGCAGATGGAACCAAAATGTTACCTTTATTACTTATGCCTAGCCTGAAATGCACAGCTTATTGTGAAAGCCAATTGGGTCATATAAAGAAATTTTTACGTCCCCAGCTATCTCTGCTCTCCAGAATCAACCAGCATAGAGCCTGGCCCACCTTACTAGTATCTTTGCAGGGTACTGGAGGGCAGTGGTTCCCTAGGGCTCACTTGTTCCAAAGAAGAGGAGGTTTCAGCTGAGCCACACTTGCTTGTTTTGTTTTCTGCCAAACTGACAGATAAGTCACCCTCCTTCCCTTACCCCATGAAGAATGACTTAATGAGCAGAGAAAGTCCAGGAGTTATTAATTTGGATCCTGCCACAGGGGAGAAAAAACTTACATGGTTAAGCTCATCTGTTTTAAAAAGGAGAATGAAACTGTTATATTTGTGGAAATAGTAGTCTATGACTTTAGATTATTTTTTAGAAGAGACTCTGAGAAATGAGATTCTTGAATACGGATGACTTTTGATCCTTGGAAAATGTTAAGAAATTACTTTTCTAATGGGGTATACAAATTAACTTGCTGTCAAGTCCTTGGTTCATAGAAAAGAGTTTGAATAATGATTATAGATTGCCAGTGAACTGGGTTTAGTGGTAGCTATGTTAGAATTGTGACTGTGCCCAGTGTAATCACTCATCAGTAGTTAATTAATTAGCATTATTCCCTAGCACTCTAGAGGTTAAAGAATAAGGTTAAGATATGAACTGTGATCCCAGGGACTTTTCAGTTTAATCAGAGAAATAAGTATAACTTGCAGAAAACTGCAGTGCCAATTCTAATTGGGAAATTATGCCATGTATATCAGCTAATCATCCAACAGTTAACATGCAGTGTCCTCACAAGAGCACAACACATCTCAAAAGTGTAAAATATGAGAATAACTTCAATCTTAATTTATAGAGGAGTTAAATCACCTACTCTGTGGCAGTTATAGTCTAGTGGAGAAACCATAAAAGTTAACAGGTAATTATGTTGTAATAGTAGGAACATACCCAGGATTACTAGCACAATGAGAGAGGCATCTACACACACCTTTGTAGTAGAAGTTATATTTTATAGAAATCTGACAAAAAAAAAAAAAAGAAAAGCAAGAATTGCCTACTTAAGGAAGAGTAGTAGGGCAAAGTGCTAGCATATGTATAAAGGTCCAGAGAAGAAAAAATGCAGGACAATTAGGAAATTGTAAATAGCTTAAGATAGTTTATAGTACTTGAACTATGACCAAATATATTGATAATACATAAACTGCTGAGTCAACTTTGAATTTGAGATTACAATATTGCATAGAAATGAATGTATATGATTAGTTCATGGAAACAAGGGATCAATGACTGGAGTTTGGTGCCAAGTGTGAGAAAAGATAGCAATATATTTAGAATGATGGAATGATAACTTAATTTTTACTTCAAAGTAGTAATTTACAATTGATTTTCTATTAAAATTAAGCTTCTAAAATTAGATTTTTAAAATAATTAGATTTTCATTTAAAAACACATTTTTGTCATTGCTTGTGTTTGTTTTTATTGGAAAGAAATTATGGAAAAATCAGTAAACATTTATTTATACTGAAGTTTTCTGAATGATACATTTTAATAACAATATTTTACATGTATATAGTTACCTTAAGTGTTTTTTGCCTTAAATTTTCCCTATCTGTTATTCATACGGTTTTTATTGCATAAAATAAGATTCTATGTATGTTGCACATTGACACTTCTATACATCTGGTTTTTAAGAAAAACCTTAAAGATGCAGTTCTATCTGTTCTTTGTCTCATGTATAACTTCACACCTCAACTGTACTTGGGGAGATGTGAATACATGTCTGTTCACTCCAACTAAGGGTAGATGATAGACCAAGGTACAGTTGCGCCAAAACCAGTTTTAGTGAGCCAATGAGTTTATTGGGATTACTTGCAGAGCGGGTTGAGGGGTTAATTATAGGAGAGATGACTCAAAAGCAGCTGCATCACCAAAAATCCCACCCCAGCCTAGGTGATGAGTCATGGAAGCTGCATCTCTGTAGTACACTTCACCATTTGTAGGCAGCTCTGCTGGTCAGAGAGTCACTTCCCAACCAGTTGTTTACCCTTTATATAATTGAAGAGAGGGATCTGGCAGCCTTTAAATACATCTCTCCCAGACTTGACCTCCTGAGTTTCCAGATCCTCACTCTTTCCTTCAGGAGGAATATTCCAATGCAGAGGAATTTGCTATACAAGAGACTCTACTCAAAGGGCAAAAGCAGAGGAAGCCACACAGATGAGTTCCTGTCCTACCTCACTGTGGGATCCTGACATCTCTTAGACCAGGACTTCTTGGGACAAATAGTACAATATCATTTCTTTTATCAGCCCATTTCTAGAAGCACAATCCATTCTCCAAGCCAATCATCTAGAGACTTGCCATCACACTGGCATGGCGGCACCATATCCAGACAGCTGATCATTTTGGGCTTTTTCTCTGACACATCCCCATGTCCATATCTTAGGGTATTTCTGTGTTCAAGAGACAAATCTCAGTGAGATCAAATATAATATTACCAATGATTGGCTTGATAAAATCTTCACTAATCACCTGCCACCAGAGCATTTTTGCCTCACCTTCTGTGGGCATCTCGACTGCATAGCCCTGTAGGGCCAGGTAGAGTACAGCTATATGCTGAACCTGGAATCAGAGGTCCAGCCTCTGCCCACCCATAATAGGTACATGTCATGCAAGAGGGCCCAGGCCTTGATGGGGCTGGTGATTCACTGACAGCTATTACAATTTAGGTAGTTTTTGAAGAGAAATATGGGAGTGGGACAGGTACTTGTGTAGAAGCTGGAAGGAGACCTGGAAGCTCAGAATTGTCTGTATGAGAAGCTCACATTGCACAAGTCTCAGCTTCCAGAAGCAGAAGTAGAGCTTCAAGGGCTGGCTCTTTTAAAGTTGAAGTACTTATGGGACAAGTTGATGTCACGCGTACGCAGAACATGAAGGTGTTTCTCCTCCTCCCTGTCAGACAAGTTAATGGAAGACATGGCCACCAGGTAAAGGCCGTAAGTGTCCAGGTTGTTCTCACAGAAGAACTATTGATAAATGGTGTCAGTGAGGATGGATAGTATCCCAAGCTTGACACCTGCCTCGACAATGAACCAGATTACTCAGAAGTGGACCCTCCCCTTGGATGCCAGCTGCTCCTCTTCCACAAATCTACTTGTATGTGTAGATATATTTTTTCCCATCTTTGACAGCTGCATTTTGCTCTTATTCCTCCAACTACCCTCTTGCCCCATCCATTAACACTTTTTTTTATTCCTCTTTATTCCCCATCTAACTTTCATGCCATTTTTTACCCATTGAATTAAATTAATTAGGGTTGCTTGCATGATCATGGATAGAATATGATTTACTGTGAAATGAGCACCTCCCCAGTGGCTCCATCACTGATGAACCCGGTTCTCCTTCCTCCAGCAACCATGAGCTGCCATTGGCTGCTGTGGGAGCTCTGGGTCTCATATATCCTTTCTCCATCAGTGATGGTCTATTATAACAAGCAAAAGCCTATACAGGACATCTCAGCTGCTGTGAGACATGAGCATAACAACCATTTCACATGGAGAAGATAGCGTTTTGCATCTTTCCTCCTCATCCTTCTGCCCTTGCATTCTTCCTGCCCCTTCTTTCTTGAGGTTCCATGAGCCTTAAAGGGTGTTGTTTCAAATCCTATTTGAGGTTGAGCACAGTGCAAACACTTATTCTCAGCAATTTTGTCAGCGATGCATCTTTACATTAACTACTGCCTATTGGAGTGAGAAACTTCTGTGAGTCAGTCTTCCAGCAATAGTAATTTATGGGAACAGACATAGAATTAGAAGGCAGTTCGACATGTTGTCTATTTAGCATAACTATAGTAGTAATAGGTTTCCCTCTAGGGCATATGTTCATAGCAATAGGCTTTTGGCTAGGTTTATAGTATGAGGCATGAAATCCATCTAGTGGAGTAGGCCTCAAATCTAATCAGAAAACAATTGGTTACTCCCATAACATTCATGCCAGTGTTTCACCAGTGGGCATATCTTGTGTGGCAGTTCAGTTGTGAAATACATAGGGTCCACAGCTGGATAGGACTGTTGATGACTTTTCTCCCATGGAAGTTTGCATAGCACCTTCTAGTACTGAGAAAGCAACTGTATGTTTTATGTACTTTATTGGTGATCTCTGTTGCTATATTATAACAATGATTTTTGCTTCACTGTGATCTTTGTGTAACATACAAACAGGTTAAACCAGTGTGACAGTAATGGTTGCTTCCTCATCTACTTTGTCAATCACTTAAACAGTATGTGCTTTATAAAGTGCCCGTTTTCTGTGCAACACCATGTTAGGCACTGTGGAGAATAAAAATAATCACAGAAATAATTTGACTCATCAACATTTTGGAAGAAGCTGAAAGTCTTTGAATTAGCAATTTTATTTTATAACGCTCAGTAATTTTATAAGAGAGTTTTGTAAGTGCTGTAAAATTGTAGTTAACTTAAATATTCAATATGAAATTATTAAATAAACTAGAGAGCTCTATTACTGTAGAGTTAAAATTCATGTTGCAAAGACTAAAGCAATACAATGTAATGTTTGTTTTTTTAAATATGTAAAATTATATTTCTATAATAGTTCCATTGAAGTAGTCTAAGAATTCTTCATTATAAACAGCAGATAGAAAATGTACAAAAGAGTCAAACATTTCTAATTTTGCAGGAGGGATATGGTTATTTTCTTTCTTCCTTTCCTAAGCATTTCAAAAATACCTAAAATCTTTGTTTAAAGCCTATGCATTTTAATTGATTTTGAGTCCATCTTATGGCTATTTAGCAGTATAATTACAGTACAATAATTACATATGGACAGATATTTAAATATTTAGTACATGATAGATTATAACAAGAGTATGAGTAATCCACTTTAGTTTTTTTCTAATTATGTTTTGAACAATAATATTAATCACCATTTATAAGTGCTTTTATTTATTTTTGGTCAACACCTTTATAGAGTAAGTTCTTTTTCAGAGACCAAAGCCTTGCTCTTTTTATTACTAGCTCTGTGTCTTCTAACAGATTACTTGTATTAGGGTTCTATACAGGGAAGAAATCAAGATAATGACCCTTTTAATGCCTCAGTGTCTATTAAAATAGAAAAGTGGACTGTTATAAGAATTAATTAATAATTAATTGAATTTGACTTATCTTAAATGAAAGAGGGAGAAAACTGAGCATAATACCTTGGACAAAGTAAATTCTGAACAAGTAGTAACAACTTTAAGTTTAAATTTCCCAAGAACTCCAATTTTCTTTTTTAACTTATGCCATTTTCCAGTAAATCTCATTTATGTTCACAGATTCAATGTTACTAACAATTCTCATATTATCTAGCTGCGATCTAGCTATTACAAATGAATCATAAACATTATTCCTTCTTTTTTTTTATTTATTTTTTGCCCTGATGGAGAATGAACCCAGGGCTTCCAACATGCTTGGTAAGCACTCCAACCCTGAGCTGCAATCCCCCTCCTTTCAACTTCTTAATCTGATTCTATCTCTTTCTCTCTCTCTCTTTTTACACATAGAGACCTGGTCATTTTTCAATCTTGCCAATGTGAATGGTACATTCGTTTACTCAAATGCTTATGTAAGAAATTGATAATATTTACCTTTTGTTCCCTACTTCCTAATGCTCTGATATCCAACTGAAATTCCCTTCAGATCACATGCTCCATTTAATCACTCCTAACTACTGCAGATTTACCCCATCATTCATTGAGACCACTTATCCCAGAATCTGATTCTTACCTTGTATTTTACCTCTTGAATGTATTTTTATGTGGAAAGCCAGTCTCGTGTGTGTGTGTGTGTGTGTGTGTGTGTGCATTTTAATGTATGTATACCTGTGCATATGGAGGCCAGAGGACAACCTCAGGTGCCTTTGTCCATTTATTTATTTACTTTTGAGACAGGGTCTCTCGCTGGCCTGAAGCTCACCATGTAGGGTAGACTGGCTGGATAGAGAGCCCCATAGCTCGTCTCCACTTCCTCAGTTGAGATTCCAAGCATATGCCACCACACCTAGATTTTTTTTTAATGTGGATTCTGGAACTTGAACTCAGGTCTTTGTGTTTTCCTGTTAAAAACTTTACTGACCGAGGTAACTCCTCAGCCACTAGCTTTCCTTTCTTCCCTCCCTCCCTGTCTTCCTCCCTTCTTCCTTTTGTTTTAATGAAAAGGTGCCATTTTCCTACTTAAGATTCTCTGGGATTTATTTAATTTTCACAATCCCATAAAATTAACATGTATTATTGAATACTTTAGATGGCTAAAATAAATCTCAGAAGCAGAGTGCCATGTTTATTTTCATTGTCTCTATGCTAGTTCAATAAAATCTAATCAGTTGTTATATTTCAAAATGTCTGAGTTTTTTTTTATCTTATAATATCATTGCTACTGTACTACTATTTACCAACAAAGGTATTTAAACTCTCCAAATTATTCATAAAGACATTTAATTTTAGTAAAGATAGTATTAAATAAGAATAGTTAAGAAATACTGGTAAAAAGAAAATAGAATTAGGCATCTAGAATGAACAGGATAAAAAAGATCATTTGGGGATTTAATTCAATGGATAAATCTTGTTCATTCTAGTCTAGCTATCCCCTCAAATACATACCTTTAATATATAATAAATAGTTAAAAACGAATCCAGTTCTGCCTACTACTATTTTGTTGGGCCCTATGAGGCCTGGGTGTGAGGCCTAGTGGAACTTCCTGAGCCTGACTAGATTTTGGTGACTTGTCTTTGGCCTACTACTTCCGCTTAATAGTGACTCAGCAAGGCCTAAGCCGAAACTGCCTCCGCCCAGCTACTGCTGACGTGGTGAAATACTATTGGCCTTTACACCTTTCTCTCATCCTTTTTCCAACCCTCTTTCTCAAAATATATATATATATACCCTCTCATTACAATAAAAGACGAGTTCCTGCCTCAACAGACTCCTGGCCCAGTGTGTTTTTCTCTCCGATCTTTTAGAGAAGGGGGGTCTGGGCCGCCAATACCCGTCATCCTGCTCAGCCTCAAGAGGAGCCGCTGGCCCTGCTCTCTCTTCGCTCTACCTATCGGGGAAGAGGAACCAGCACTATTTAATAAATTGAGGGTCATTTTTAAAAAGCTTTATTTTTATATATTAGAGATAGAGAGAGGGGTGGAGGGGAGAGAGAGAGAAGGAGACAATGGGCACACCAGGGCCTCTAGCCACTACAACAAACTCCAGATGCATGCACCATCATGTGCATCTGGCTTATGTGGGACCTGGAGAATTGAACCTGGGGCCTTAGGCTTCCCAGGCATGAGCCCCAACCGCTAAGCCATCTCTCCAGCCCGAGGACCATTGTTTCAATCTCTACTTCAGTTCCTCCATTTATAAAATAGGAATAATAACAGGAACTACTTTACAGCACTGTCTAGATTTTGGTCACTGTATTTACTACTTCTTACAATCCTCTCAGTGAATTAGTATTTGGAAAGAAATACCATAGAGAATAAAAAAAAAAAAAAACATTGACAGATGAATCGACATAAATTATTTAGTATATTATATAGTATTTAGGATAGTTTTAGTATGTGTTCCTGTACTTTCTGAGAGAGACAGAGACTACGTATATTTCTTTCTAATCAGCTATCAGTTTATTGGATCCAGTACCCATACCACAGTAAGGTTGTGAGTATTCACAAGAAAGAGCAATAATTGTGAGATCTTTTGAATAAGCCTTCAAACAAGAAATACCAGTTGGTTACTACTCCAATAATGATATTTTCCTCCAGAGAAGGCATGCATAGAGTGGTCTCTCCAGTCACCTGCAGATATACCATTTTGTCAAGATTGTTTTGTGACATAATTATCCTTTCATGAATCCACATCCTTGCTTGGATCATACATAGTCAGATGTGATGTACACCTGTGCTTGTAGTAAGCATAACATGGCATTACATGGTGCTGTGGATAATAAATTGGAATTTGTATTGTGTTTGAGTCATGTACATTTGTTTGTATTGCCTCATTGTGTTTTGAATTGAACATGTTATAAGAAGTGTTTAAAAGCATATTAACATTGACTTTTAGGAAAATTCAGCAATTCCTTCATCCTTGTTAGACTTCAAAGGGAAAATTGCATCCAGTTTGTTTAGAACTGATCTTCCATGGTGTTAGAATCTCTTATTTATTTTCAAGTGAAAAGCCTATAGAACTGTCTCAAAACTATACACTGAATAAGCTTTCAGAAAAAAATACATGAAGATAGTTATAAGATACATTCTAAGTTCAGGATTCACACCCAGTGTTTTTATTTTTTAAATTATGTGTTTTTTTTTTTTTTTTTGCCATGGAACTCTCATTCAACAGCCTTTCCCCTATCCAAGCCCCTTGTCTCATTTTCTTTCTAGCACCCAAAGGAGAAAATACACAGAAGCCTCATTCTTATTCTCTGGACTGCAAATACTTCCATGGTGAATTAGACAACATCTATGAGAATTCATTTGATCCAAATTTAATGAGTGTCTACCAGCTTCCAGACATTAGATCCTGGGAGATATTAGAGGCACAAAGCCAAATAAGAAACAAAACAAATCCTCAAGGTGCTTACAATATATTAATAAAATGAGATCAGTTAAGGTGATTAAGAAGCCCATATTTGTGTTTTCCAACTTTCTTCTCTATCTGTTCCTATACTGATTTAAACATTATTGTCACTATGAATATTAATTAATGGCATACTTTATTGCAGACATCATGCTTAAGGCTTTGTTATATAAGTGCCTTATATAATATTCATAACAACATGAGGTGCATACTATATATACCGCTCTTGTATGGATGATGTTAACAAGACTCAGGAATCTCAAATGACCTACCTAAAGTTATTCCACTGGAAATGGTGATCAGGGAATTTAAGTATAAGATCCATCTTGCCTCAGTTTTAGATATAAATGGAAAAAATGTATTTCATCATTTGCCTTGTGCCAAGCATAAACTAGATATAAGATATTGCAGTTAATTCATGAGAAATTGCATACTTTGGGGACTGATGACATTTGGGTAAAAATCATTTAGAATTGAAGGTGGCCTTTGACTGTGGCTACTGAATGTGTCTAAAGCTGGACCAGTTACCCAGAGAGTAATCCATTTGCTCAGGTCCTTTGCTCTGAATAAACTAAATCCTGACAGCAGACTGAAGGTTAAGCAGAAACAAGCAGAAATCATAATGTTCTGGGACAGTGCCTTTTAGAAGTCACATGAAACAATACCTAAAGCAATTTTAAAAGAATGACAGAAAACCAAAGGGAGGAAAAGTCATATAAATATACCATATTTTTATATTTTTCAGGGATTTTATAGAATTAGCAAGTGCTGATTGTCAAATTCCAAATGTTTCAGGTACATTGAGAAAATGAAATACTATTTTTAAACTTGTATCATTGGAAAATCCTGTTGTTTCAACTTGATAGATGCACTGGACCCGGTTTTGGATTTTCAAATCATATGTCAAGAGAGTGATTTAGTTTGAAGTTATACAATCATGTTCCACAGTGTTTATTCTACCTAGGACATATTGGAAACAGTAGCTGCATTATACAGTTTTCTTCTTTCTTACTAGTTGTTTTTCTTAAATATTTTTATTCTGTGGAGATTTTCTTCTTGAATAACAGTATTAGAAAACAAATTTAAATTGATTAAAGCATCACTCACTAATTAGTGGGGTTGATTTTGGGGGAGGGGCTATAAAGATCTGAAAACAATGTCTAATATTAATAGAAACCTGACACACCAAAAGACGTAAGCAGAGGTGAATTCTGTTTCTTTCTTCCTCAGCAACATTTTACTATCTCAATTACCTCATCTGTAAACCAAGAATGACAATACCTTTTCCACAAGATTGCTATAATGCTTTAAAGAAATTAACTTTTTGAATGCATGTATATAATTTATAGGTGAATAGTCAGGAATTACTACTTGTTCTGTAAGTAATTTTTGTTTATTTTTTGTTTATTTTTATTTAATTAAGATTTCTCTACAATTTTGATTTACTTATTTGCAAGCACAGAGGGAGAGATAGAAGAGAGGCAGACACAGAGATAATGGGCACACCAGGGCCTCTAGCCACTGCAAATGAACTCCAGATGCATGTGCCCCTATTACATCTGGCTTACGTGGGTCCTGGAAAATCAAACCAGGATCCTTTGGCTTCGCAGGCAAATGCCTTAACCACTAAGCCATTTCTCCAGCCCTAGTAGAGTATTTTATAGTTAAATTAAAAATGTATATATTCTGTAGTTAAGCATTGAAATTAAGTGATGTCCTATAAATTGTCTCTGAGACCTTCAGAGAAGACAAACTCCAGTATGTTTCAGCCCTTCAATGATACGTAGATGTCCCTTTCCTCTTTGTATAAAGAGAGATCTTCATTTTTCTCTGTGGGATGACTGATGATTATCCCAGTTTCTCAGGCTGTTCCAAGTGGAATCTGAATTACAAGGTGTCTGGCATTGTACCCCAAGAGCATTCCTGTCTTTGAACTTACATTAGTCATTCATGGGCAGGCTTGACACAGCAAGTATTTACATGCATTTGCTGTGATCATTCCTAGGCAAATAGGGGAATGAGGACCCAGATTCCTATTATGCCATATAACCAGACATGAGTTGTATTATTGTGGGCTGTTTTCAGTTGTATTACATCTATGTTAGTGAGCAAGATAAATACATTTCACTTACTTTAGAAAATCTCCTCACCCCATAAATCTAGATTAATTTAAAAATTCTCATATATTGTAAATCAAAATTACTCTTCCAAACTGCTTTTATCATGAGTGAATTTCTTTATATAAGTTCCCAAAATAACATATTTTAATTTTAACTGTAAAGATGGTACCTAGAAAAACTTTTTCTATATGTTTTGTCCAAACAATACTTGTAATAATGCCACCTAATAGTACTAAGTGATCATATAGATCTTTTTTCTTAAGTATGTTGAAGTAACAAATAAGATGTATCCCATTAAAGTCAGCCCAACCATAGGGTCTGTGATAGGGATCACTGTAGGCATGTGTAGGAACTGACTGATTTTCTAGGGACATTCTTTATGTTGCTTGAATTATACTTAATCTTGTTTGGGTGGACTCATTGATTGGTGCTACTTGTAAAAAAAATTAAAACAAATTTTTAAAAAGCTAGTTTCTAAGGGTCAGGAGGTTTTCATTCTCATCTTCTCTTTTCTATCCCAACCTGAACACATTTTGTATGAACTCAATAAGAGAGAAATAACAGGGCACAGATGGGACCAAGTATTCCATTCAGACTAGGTTAAAAGTTTGGTTGCCTGCTATTGGCTGAAACATCAGACAGAGCCACAGGGCCACCGTTCCAGGGAGAAGCAGAAGGACCACTATTATGAAGTAGCCTCTGTATTTTGCAAGGAACAAAACAACCCATATATCATATCAAAAGAGAGCCGTCTGTTCTTATTCATGTAGTCACTGGTGCATTGAGATTGACTTTTGGCCTGGGGCCCAGAATTTTACCTTAATTCAAATACAAATACTCTGATACATGGTTCCAAGGATAATGAGAAATAAAATCATGGATAGCACAAGAAAATGAGTGCATAGATCAGACTTTGGAGTCATCGAGATACTGAAGAGGTATTTATGATCTGTCTGGCAAGTGGAATATACTGATAATCTGTGAGGACATAAACATTACCACAGAGAAAGCAGAGGCAGAAATGTCAGCCAAGGGACATGATGCAGATTATGAGGAGATTCTGTAAAGATAATGCTGACTTGATAGCTCTTTTAAGTGCTCCCTGCTAGACTCAGGGGTTTTCATGAGGAAACGACTTCCAGTTCCTCTGCTGGAAAATGAACCTCTTAGGCACATCGTTAAGTACTTAGGCTTCATCTTGTTTTTCAGTCTTGGCTTCCTTGACTTTGACTTTGGTTTACCTTTATCATTTGCATGCTTCTCTTTTGTAATCAGGCTGTAGACTATTTACCTTAGCAAAAGGATCCAAAAACTTTCCAATAATCATTTCCAGCTCTACACCTACAAATAATGACCCCCAGTAAGCTGGAGGACAAGATTGTTAGACTCAATGGCTCTCTTATAGCTGGAGATCGAACAGTCACCCAAATTCTTTACATCAATCACACGCAAATCAATAGTCTAAAACCTCTCATGAGATAAACTTTAGGAATTCATGCAACTATAAAGTGTTCAAGGGGTCTGGAGAGATGGCTTAGGGGTTAAGAACTTGCCTGTGAAGCCTAAGGATGCCAGTTCAAGGCTCGATTCGCCAGGACCCCCATAAACCAGATGCACAATGTGGCGCATGCATCTGGAGTTCATTTGCAGTGGCTGGAGGCCCTCACGTGCCCATTCTCTATCATCTGCCTCTTTCTCTCTTTCTCTTTCTGTCACTCTCAAATAAATAAATAAAAAATAAACAACAACCAAAATATGTAAAGTGTTCAATATGTTAATGAAAAAATAAATATAAAGTATTTGATTTTAAAGAAAAAGAAGGAAGAATTTGATATACCAATAAAATTAGTACGTCAATTAGACCTATAAACATTCATTGAGGACTACTTTCAACTTAGCATTATTTACTTTTTGTTCATCCAGAAGACAAAATAGTTCAATGATTTTTCTTCTCTTTCCTTGTATCTAGTTGGAAACTTGGGAACTGGATGCAGAGTGATTAAGTTCCTTTGCTTAAGTCCAACAACTATGACCAAGTGGGCTGACTGGAGGAATTCTATTCTTAGGTTGAGAATCTTTCAGAGGATGAGTATGTACCTATGGAATTGAGGGTAGTAACAACAGAAAACCTGAAAACAAAAAAATAAAAATTAAAAAAGCAACACTGTTGTTAATCAGCAATGAAGTGAAATTTGAAATAAATGTCTTGTATAAAGCACATAAAATCTTTTGGAAATTAAATGTAGGTTTTAGATTGTTGATTTCTGTCACTTCCTCTTTATCAGAAGATTGTGTAGAGCTTTTGCTAGAACAAATGGTTTGGAATGGATGGTTTGGAATGGAGGGTGGATACCACACTAACCTTTATGAGTGCTATAGAATTCTCTGACTAGAAATAATTTCCAGAGAAGATTCTCTGTAGTGTGTGCACAGTAGTTAAAAGATACCTTTAATGGAAACTTGCCTTCTTCATTTGAAAAACATAATTTTAATACAGTTTATATTTGACAATTATAGAATAACTGATCTCATTTTGTTTATCTTGTAATTTTACTCTCCACACAGCTATTCATTATTCATGAAAAACTTTGTACATCAAAACATTTCATTCTTTTGTTGTTTTTACATCTTGCAAGATTAGTTGTGATTCACCTTCCATTTGGCAAGAAATGTGTAAACTTGAGAAAGCTTTCTCGTCTCAATTACTGGCACATTTGGTAGGACATGTGGTGCCAGATTCTCTGAAGGCTTAGAAATGGCCTCTCAGTAGTCTGAACTGAGTCGTCCATTGCAGCATCTCTCCCTCCCACCTAAATCCAGTCATTTCTTGGTACAATTCATTAGCAAAGACTGCCTCCTTCTGACCATTTCACTTGGAGGGTTGTACTTGGTGTAATACATCCACATAAGTAGTTAAAATTAAAAATTGTGGACTATATTTTATCACTTAAATAGTTAATCAAAAGTTATTCTAATAAAATGAATATTAGAATTTCACGTGTATGATAATTATCTGCTTCTGTATATGTCAGGATAGCTGTCCTGCATTCTTCCAGGCAAATCTCCTTTCTCTTCTGGCTTCCTCACACATGCACATGAGGCCCATGCACCTGCACACACACATGCATATACTGCACATCACATATCATACATCACACCATACACATACTCTACACACATACACACAAAATATAAAAGTAAGAAAAATGAAATAACTACATTGAAGTACATTAAAAGAAGAAAAATTATTTAAAAAATAAGTCATCACATTATTATGCATTTATCTGAATGTGATTTTATAATAAAATATTAATTATTAAAATTTACTGGAGAGAAATCCTTAAAAGAATAAAACTATAAAAATTAAAGAAATTTTTAAATTGTTACCCACATTAAAATATTTTAATTAATTTATTTATTTGAAAAAGAAAGAGAGAGAGGCAGGCAGAGAGAATGGGTGCATTCTCTTGTGCATCTGGCTTACGTGATCCTGGAGAATTGAACCTTGGTCCTTCAACTTTGCAGGCAAGCACCTTAACTGCTAAGCCATCTCTTCAGCCCACCCACATGTTTTTATATGATATCTTATACTTTATATTTATTTTTGGAAGAAATAATATTTCATTTTTCTTTTTCATTTGATGTATTGATTATTTCAGAATGTAACTTCTTTCTCTATGGTACCAGTTACAAATGGTTTTATAGGGTAGTTGCATCTTACTTTTAGGGAGCAGATAATTCCTTTATTATTTAAACTATTTTCAGAGGATAGTAAAATGAATTTTGTAATTTTTTCCAGAGACGTTATATATCCCAATTTGATATCCCGATTAGATAAGGAGAGAAAAGAAGACAAGGAAACAAGAAAAAGACCCCATTATCTTTAGTAATAAGTTATACAGAAATGAGAATTATATCAAAAAAATCAACTGTAATTACATAATGATATTTTACCATTAAAAAAACTTGTCTTCATATGTTCTTTAAAAGAATCCTAGGGCTGGAGAGATGGCTTAGCAGTTAAGGCACCTGTCTGCTAAGCCTAAGATCCTGGTTCCAATCTCCAGGTCCCACGTTTAGCCAGATGCAAAGTGATGCAAGGGTGCAATGCTGCACTTGCCCACAAGGGGGCACACACAGCTGGATTTCATTCACAGCAGCTGAGAGACTGCTGGCACGCCCATTCTCTATCTGTCTCCCTCTACCTCTCTCTCTCTGTGTCTCTCTCCAAAAAAAAAGAAAAGAAAAAAAAGGAATCCTAAAGGTTACAAATTTCATAATATATGGATTCTAAAGAGAAAGCATTCCTTAAAAATTTGCTATAACGGGCTGGAGAGATGGCTTAGCGGTTAAGGCATTTGCCTGCAAAACCAAAGGATCCTGGTTTGACTCTCTGGGCCCCACGTAAGCCAGATGCACAAGGGGGTGCATGAGTCCGGAGTTCATTTGCAGTGGATGGAGGCCCTGGCATGCCTATTCTCTCTCTCTCTCTCTGTCTCTCTGCCTCTTTCTCTCTCTCAAATAAATAAATAAAACATAAAAATGATTTTTAAAATTTGATTTAATATAGCAATGAAGGAAAGTTTTTCAGTGTAATGGGAATAGTTTATTTGAATTCCATATCAAATCATATTACTAACAAAAAATTTAGAATAATGACATTTAAATCAGAAACCTCATTGGCTACTCCTTCTATTAACATTGCTTTGAAGATTATAACATATAGTTAAATAAAATAGTGATATAAGCAGCACAAGTATTGGGTAAGTCAACTTTGCATTACCATAAAGAGGTGAACTTTGTTTCTCTTAATTACTATTACTATTATTGTTATTATTATTATTCAGAACTTAAGAGAGAAGGTCTATTTTGGCCTACAATATTAGAAGTTTCTGTCCATGGTCAGTTGGTCGACTCTTTGGTCCCATGGTTGAACAGTATGCCATGGTAGGTGCATGTGGTTGAGCAAACTACTCACATCATGGTCTTGACTATAAGACCTCCCACTGGTTCCTACTCTTGAAGCTTCTACCACCTCCAATAGCACGGAGCTGGGGACCAAGCCTTTGTCATGCCGGCTTGTAAGGGGCATTCCCAATCCAAATGATAGCAAATTTTTATTTAAATCATAAGTGTAACATTCATCTTAAGTACATGATCAGAAATTCCAAGAAAGTCAAAGTAATAGACAAAAAGATTAGTGAATTAGATAAAAAGTCAATAATCAAAAGAAATACAAAATCTGAACAGATTTTTTTTTTTTTTTTTTTTTGAGATAGAGTCTCACTCTAGTCCAAGCTGACCTCAATTCACTATGTAGTCTCAGGGTTGCCTGGAACTCATGGTGATCCTCTTATCTCTGCCTCCCAAGTGCTGAGATTAAAGATGTGTATCACCATACCCAGCCTGAACACAGTTATTAAAACCTAATCTGGGCTGGAGGGATGGTTTAGCAATTAAGGCACTTGCCTGCAAAGCCAAAGGACCCAGTTTTGATTCTCCAGTAAATAGGCATCTGGAGTTCGTTGGCAGTGGCTGAAGGCCCTGGCACACCCATTCTCCCTCTCTATCTGCCTCTTTCTCTCACCCTTTCTCTTGCAAATAAATAAAAAATATTTTTTTAATTTTCTTTTTAGTTTTTTTCCCATAATTTATTTTTATTTATATTATTCTGATTTTACATTCATAGTGTTAGCTCCCTTATCCTCCTCCCTGTCCTCCCTCTTCCAAAGGGACCCTCATCAATGGGGAATGTGGGTCATGCATTGTGGGGGTAGTCAAGAGTTCTGGGGGGGTAGGCCAAGTCTGTGTGCATAATGCCCCCAACTTGTGGCTCTAACATTCTTTCCGCCCCCCTCTTCCATGAATTTCCCTGAGCCACATTGGGGTCATTTTAGTTCTACTTCAGTGATAAGGTTTTGGGAGCCTCTGTGTTTCTGGATATCTGGCTTAGTTGGAGTTGGATGTTCTCTGTGTTTATCTCCTTCAGCCTTTTTCTGGTGCCATGATTGCCAAGAATGCTGTATTCTTGCCTGTCCCCTGCATTACTCTATGGTTTCTTCTGGGGCCCTGGTGAGGTGTGATTGGCAGATCCTCCCTTCAGGTTCGTTGTCCATCTGAAAAAGATAAGCAAATTCTCCAACAGAGAGAGAGGTTAGTACTAGATAGAAGGGATGGCCATAGATATTTTGGAGGGAATTTTATATGTGTAGGCTCTCTTCTAGCCCATATTTGGTGGTATCTTGATCTTGGAGACTGAGCTCATTTTTTGTACATGGTTTTGACTTATTTCCCAGTTCCAGCAATGAGTTCCATTCCACTGAGTGGATCTATTAGCCAAATCAAGAGCAGTTGGTTACCAACCATGGCTGTGTGCCACTACTGCACTTGTTTGAGCATTATGTCAGGTTGTTTCCTGCTGGGTATCTTATACTGCAGTTTGTTTGGCTAGATGTCGGCCATTATCTCCCAGTTGCTCATGTAGCACCCTCTGGCACTAGACTAGCTAACTGTCTGGGGACTGACCCTCTTCCAGATTCTGGCCAGGTCTCTCCATGTTTGGTCTCACTCACACATGCATGCTGTCTTCGACAGTAGGGTCTTACCATTAACCTTTGGTGGGTCATCAAGAACTCTGACAGAAATCTGTCTTTTTTGGGAAACCTTGTAGGTGTCTCGGATCAACCGCTCATTGTGGAAGTTAACCTCGTGCTGGCACTAGGAGTTATAAGTCAGCACCTAGGAAGGTGAGGGAAGAATAAGATAGGTAATATAAAAGAGAAAGTGTATAGAGCGGAGAGGGAGAGAGAAGAGAGAGAGAAGCAGGAAAAGATTAAGGCTGGTCTTCATGATGTTCTTTCCAGTTTCCTGTGGTTCAGGTGTTCCCTCTGCAGGCCAGCTGAAGGATCAATGTTTTAGCCTGTTGTTCAGAATAAAGGGTTTTATAGTATCATTTCCTTTTGGGTCCCTATTTGTATCCCCCTACCCTTGTCCTCCCTCCCGCCCTCTTGTTCCCTTCCATCCTTACCCTCCCTCCATACCCTCCTCCCTATTGTCTGGTCCTCAGAGTGCTTATTAGGTTTGGCAGCATCTCAGGTCAAAAAGGGTTTTTAAAAACCCTAATCTATTCCATTTAATTACTTAAAAACCTAAGTACAATACCAGGGACAAAATTTACTAAACCAAATAAGACCCTTTTATCCTCCCTGAGCCACCTGTAAGAACAAATAAAAACAGATGTATCATCCATACCATACCTCAATCATTTGATGGATATAGTACATGTTAATATATGTTATTGACATGTAAAAATTCTCCTTTTTATCACTCTCCTGAATTGAAGATTTAGAAAATTGTATTTTGTTTAGGAACATATTATACACAATTTTAATAGACAACTTTCATCTTACCCACCAGATTGATAAAGTCTTGAGGACTAAAGTTCTCCTCTTGCATCCTTTAGAAGAACAGACTGATGGAATGAATTTGTATTGTAAAAAAAGATTTATTAGATTAGCTTACAGGATATGAGCGGAGCAGCCAACAATGACTGTCTGCAGGCTTGAGCATTAAGGAATCTGGTGGCTGATAAATGTACAGTGCTGAAATGCTTCAGCAGTCCCAATCTGGCACTGAAAATTTGAAGTTTTCCTGGGAATTCACTCTCCAGTCTACCTTGGAAAGCTGATGAAACTAGGTTCTAATGCCCATGAAGAGTAGTTTAAATAGGGTAGGTGCACCTGTGAGTCAATAGCAGTGGACAGCAAGGGCAGCGAGGCTGAAAGCACTCACCAGCGTGTGGCACACATAACCCAGCACAAGGGACTGTGTTTTCTCAGAGCTTCGTTTTAGTCCACCACTGGAAGACAGCCCAAGGGGCATGTCACTTAATTCCTAATGTGAGCAATTTGACAACAGGACTTAACCATCACACTTCTTCATGTTTAATCTCCTAATTATCAGGGAAGGAGTGTGGGCAGTGGAAAGCCCTGGGTTGTTCCCTACAATTGATTAATACTTCTTCAAATTATCTGTCACTTTGGCAGATGTTACTAGGGTTTTGCACTAGCACTAGCACTTTATAAATGGCATTTCCACAATGGAGTCATGGCAAAATCACCTTGGACTTCTCAAAAAACTTTTGGTAACAGTGAATTGCAGCCTCTTTTCCCTAGTAAATGTTCATTGCTCTAAAAATGTACCATCAAATTGTACTTCCATAAATCTGTCTTTAAATTTCTACCAAAACTAAGTGGAAATCGTCATTTCCACACATTTCTCAGATATTCTTTTAATTTTTATTATTTATATACCTTGTTTATATTTGGTGTTGGGATTAGTACTTTATTTTTCATCAATATCTGTCCATATCCTCTTTAACTGCTCTTTTCTACTATTCCCTTTGCTTACTCATTTGCCAGATTTCACAATTTTAGAATCTTTCAGCTGCTTAATTTTGATAAATAATTACTTCCAGCTTATTATTTTTATTTTATCTTATTTTCGCTATATTTGCTTATACGTTTGAAAATTTTAACTCTTTCTGGTTAGCGTGTGCGTGCAAGTTTTTGTGGGGGGGGTGACATATTTGTGTGCATATTGTATGTGTGTGCATATGTGTGTGTGGTGATAGGACAGCAATCTAGGGAGTCATTATCAGATACAATAGCCAACTTAAAAAAAAAAAAACAAACAAACAGATGCTCTCCTTTGTTGGAACCTTACTAACTAAGCTTGACTGTCTGGCCAGGGAGCCACAGAGATCCTCTTGTGTCCACCTCCCCATGTTGGGATTATAGGTGCACACCACCACACTTGTCATTTTTTTACATGATACTAAGGATTGAACTCAGATCCTCATGCTTGAGAAGCAAGCACTTTACTGACTGAGCTATTTCCCCAACTGCCAAAATGTTTACCATTTTACAACCATATTTTAAAATTTTTGTTTTGCCTTTTGGTTTCTGGTTTTGAAATTATGCCCAAGGAAGTCTTCAATGTTAAGATTATAAAAACATTTCCAAATATTTACATTTGATTTTTTAAATTATCTTATTATTTACATTTATTTTTAAAAAGCTATCTAAAATCTACTTTTTTTGCATATGTATGTGTTTGCAAAGTACAGGTGTGCATGCGTGCATATGCGTGCATGTGTGTGTGTGTGTGTGTGTGTGTGTGTGTGTGTGTTGAGTATCTTCCTCAATCATTTTCTACCTTATTTTTCTGATGGGATCTTGAAGAGAACCTAGAGCTCACTGGTTGACTACACTAGTTAGCCAGACAACCCTAGGTGTCCTACTGTCTCCACTTTCCCAGCCCTTGAATTCAGGTGTACCACTGTCATGCCAGACTTTTATGTGGGTGTCGGGGATCCAAAGTCACGTCCTCATGATTACATGTCAGTAAATGTACCCACTGATCTTTCCCCTAGACCTTTTAAATCTGTTCTTAAATTGAGTGTGATGTGGTATTCAATAACAGATTGTCATTTAGTTTCTAAAACATTCACTAATTTGTCCAAATTTTTCAGTATAAAAATAGAATGTCATATGTATCATATACATGTTAGAAGTGATTCTGTCAAAAATTTTAATAATTCTAATTATAATTGTATGTGATGGGCATGCCATGTATTTTAATTATATTAAACGATCCCATATAAACCTATAGTATATCTGCACATCATTTGTGCCCTTCCTTAAAGTTTCAGTTTTTTTTATTTAGAATAACTGAATTTCTCAATTGTTAATATTTTCTGTAAGAATAATTAGATTTCAGTTACAAACGTTAGCATGTATTAATATAAAAATATGCATTTGGCTTTCTAAAATTTATCTAAGACAAAGTCCAACAAAACCATTCTGGTCAGAGCCTGAGGCCAGATGTCAATGGTATTATGTACTCAATATTAAGGTATTAATGAGGAAAAAATTGTTTATAGTCCTCTCTGTTAAAATAAGCTTACCAGTATTCCTCATATGCTGGAATGTGCACAAGATGTGGAGCTATCATGACATGATGAGTGGATGTATTTTTCCTCTAGCCATAGTGGAAAAGCTACAGTTATAGAATCTAGTTCATTTTAAATTGTTTCAAAGTGACCATTTAAGACAGAATAACTGACTCTTGTATGTATTTATTGTAGTTTTGTTTTAATGGCAGAGTAGGAGTTGAGAGGGAATATTCTTGCCACCTTATGAAATATTTGCCATCTAATTTTTCTTATTTCTCAAATTTCTGCTAACATGTTTACACATAATGCTCTTGGCCCCTGGGAGGAATAGTCAGCCCCTTCCTCTTCATACAAATTACCTGAATTCATGAAAATACATAAGGAATGACTAGAGCAAAACTTAGAATGAAATACTTGCACCAAGTATTCTTTCCCAAGGTGAACTTTGGCCAGTGTATAGAGTAGATCATAATACAGGTGGAGACAAAGGCATCCTTACAGAGCTCTCAGATGATTTTCCCTCTGGTTCCCATGTCACTGTTCTTTCTGCATGTTTAAAGGCAGGTAGGTGGTGACTATGGAGAAAACACAGCAAAGAGTAAGGCAATTATTCATTTCCTTTAGGCTTCAGGAATGTGCTTTGGAGGGAGAAATTTGCTTTTGGGAGCTGCATTATGCAAATTTCTTATCTTTGCTGATTGAATTCTGAGAAAATCCACACAGTCTTCTACTTTGTTTTAATTGTTGCTATGGCACTAATCAGATACAAAAAAATCTCAATGTCATTTACCTTGAGATTTTTTTGGGAAAGCTATAATGTTTAAATATCTCAAAGACATATCATGTGCTTCAGAGACTTTTTCCAGTCCTGTGACTTGATCTTGGTTCTCTGGCTAGCTTAGCTTCTCAGGCTGAGGAAATGTTTCACCATTATAATTATGTATAACATTTAATAAGTGATTCATTAAACTTATTGTCTAATTTCCAATAATTTTCTCATGTATTATATTTGATCTTTCCATCATCCTGTTGAACTTATGGGACAAGTTTAATTAAAGGTGACTTTTCAGATGAAGAAACTAAGATATAGCCAGACCCAGACAGATCTAGATTCTCTCTCTCTCCACTCCATATTTCAATTCAAACTGAAAATCCTCAGATATTAACAAACTTCATGAAGCCAATGGTACAGTATAGAGTATGCCTTATGGATACACCCAAGTTTGTCTTAAACTTCCCTTAATTACCATCTTGTACTCTCTAAACTTCAATTCTGTATGTTAAAGGAGCACATTATCTCTAACATGCAAAGTCTTACTGAGGATGGGAAATAATACAGAAAAGACCTTTGTAGGTCTTTGTAATTTGAACATTTTTCTTAAAATACTATGACATTAAAGATTTATGATCTGTGCTGCACTTAATGTTGCTATAGTTATAATTCAGGGAATACATAAATAACAAGTATATGGTCTGTATCAATCCTGGTTCTTATGGGTCATAATACTGATCAGAAAGCATCTTCTAAGCTGTAACTTCTTGAGATGGGAAGACATCTCAGCAGGTAAAAACACTTACCATGCAAGAGTGAGGATCTATGTTTGGAACCCCAGAAGGCAAATCAAGCCATACAAGGTGCTGTCTAAAAGAAGGTGGAAGGTGAGGAACAAAAACAAAGGTTGTTCTCTCACCTCCACCTGTGTGTCCTCTCTCACACTCACAAACTACACATACATGTGCATGCGCGCGCGCGCGCACACACACACACACACAGACTTGAATAATTCAAGAAAAATCATTTTACCTTCTTTAGGCACATATCAGGTTTTCTCCCAAGGAAGTAAATATCAGTACTCAGGAGGAGGAAGTTATGATGGCAATGCTGAAATTGAAATAAGCAATGCTTTTCAAAAGACTTTATTACAGGAATTTTGAATTCTCATTATCTACATGGAGAAAAATGTGGTTCACAACAGTGAGGTAATTTGTCTGGGATCATGTCAGCTATTATATAGTACAATTTTCATTGAAACATTAGTCTTTGGTGTTATGACAAATAACCATTTTATGTTTATAATTGCTACTGTGTAAGTAATTTAGAGTAACAAAAAGTTACTTTATTAATGAATTTTATTTGTATTTGCTATTGCATTATTTTTCTTAGTCCCAAAGTAGGTGCTTACATTTTTGTCTTTATTAATATGTGGGAAGTTTATTTTATTGTCTGTTCTAAGAACAAAGTGTTTTCTTTCTTTTATTTTTTATTTTATTTTATTTTCTGATTTTCTTTGTAGAGTTATGCTATAAAGTAAAAAGAAAGAAATAATATAACTGGAGGGGATTTGAGACAAACTCAAACCTTACACAAGATTAGCCTGAAAAAGAAGTAATCTTATTCAAGACAAAAGAATATATTGACAGTAGAGATTAGAGGGTAGCAAGTTCTTTCTGTAAAGGACTAGATTGTAAGCATTTTTTTTTTTTTTTTTTTTTTTTTGTTTAAGAGGGACATATAGTTTCTGAGGAACAACTGAATCTTGCCTGATAGTATGAAAACACCCACACACCATACATAAGCAAACAGGTCTGGTTTCAATAAAACTTTAAAATAGATGACAGCAAGCCAGATTTGGCCCATGCACTGTAACTTTCAGTCTTTGATGTAGATAAGAGAAAACTATAGATAAGAGAAGTCACTGAGTGTTGCAGTCAGGTTTGCGTTGCTGGCAGAAAACACCTGAACAAGAATAGCTTTTGGGAAAAAAAAAAAAAAAAAAAAGATAAAAACTTTTATTTTGGGTTACAGACTTGAGGGGGAAGCTCCATGACAGCATGGGAAAACGATGGCATGAGGAGAGGGTGTACATCACCCCCTGGCCAACATCAAATGGACAATAGCAACAGGATAGTGTGCCAAACACTAGCAAGAGGAAGCTGGCTATAATACCCAGAGCCCCCTGCCAACAATACACTACCTTTAGGAGGCTTTAATTCCCAAATTGCCATCAGCTGGGGACCTAGAATTCAGAACACATTAGGTTATGGGGACACCTGAATCAAACCACTACACTGAGTGACCAGGTCCATGTGTGATGTGTATATGCTGAGAGTACACAGCTATTGGTCTCATGTTTTCTTAAGGAAATAGAAGACTACCTAGAAAATCAAAATAAGAAGATGCAGAGAATTGATGACTTCAAGTCATCATTTTGAAGTTTTGGTATGTGTGCAGTATGTGTTGTGTGGTTTGTGTGTTCTGAATAGATGTAGGAGTGTGTGCAGGTGTGTGTACCCCATGTATGCATGTGCAGAGACCAATGGAGATATCAGGTGTCCTCTTCTTCTGCTCATTCACCTTGTTTCTTTGAGATGGAGTCTGTCACTGAACCTGGATCTCTTCATTTCAGTCAGATTTGCTAACAACTGTCCCTAGTGATTCTTTAGTCTTGGCCAGCCCCTACCCCCACCCCAGCCCAGGATGGGGGGACAGGCATGCATGCTCATGCTCAGCTGTTTGCATACGTGCTGTAGAATCAAACTTGGCTAGTCAGGCTCTCTTAAGCCCTTGATGTTTGTGTGTATTTTTTTTTTTAACCCACGGAGCCATTTTTACCCTACAAAACAATTTTTTTGAGGGAAATGAGACAAAGGACAATACTCAAAGTAAGTGTGGAAGTGAAGATGAGGTAAAAGCTATTCTTAGCATCAATGTGAACTCCTTTCTCTCAGAACTTCATCCCTTGGGTATAAGTTCAGAGGGACTAGCTGCAGTTCATTACTTTCCCATCTTCTTGGGCAGACTTTCCAGTTCCAGATCCCATATATAGTGTGCTTATTTTACAATACCTAAAATGCTCAATTTATTAATTAGACAAATTAAAAATCCAACAACTAATAATAAAACTAATAATAAAACTATGTGATAATTTACAGTAGTAAAAAGGTAAGTAGACATGGGTTTTTGGTGCTACAAGAATTATATTTTACAAACTGGTCTTCTGAAAATATGAGATGATACTATGCCTATGTGCTGAGATACAGATAGAAGAATGGTACAGACACTTTTATCTCAGCATTCTACTTTTTTTTTCCTTATTAAAGTCAAGCATTTTAATCTTTTCACTTAAGGAAAACACTTTTTGGGGTTGGGGAGATATCCCAGTCCATAAAGTGTCTTGCAAGCATAAGGACCTGAGTTTCATTGCCAGTGCCCATCTAAGTAAGTGCTGGGTGTGGTGGCATGCAATCTCAGTGCTAGAGAAGCAGAGAAAGACAAATGCCTGGAACACTGGCCAGCCACTTTAGCTTAGTCAGTGAGCTTCTGCTTCAAAAAGAGGTAGGCAGCATACTTGAAGATGAACCTGACGTTATCCTGTGGCCTCCACATGTGTATGCACACAGGTGCAGGTATACCTGCAACACATACAAATACATTCATACACACATGTGAAAAAGTAAAATATAATAAGAAAGAGAAAAAGGAAATTAAGCACTTTATGGCTCCTCTTTAGCCTATTTAAGTCCCCAGAACCTCTATGCTTGAGGATGGGGGCACTCTTAAGTCAAATAAGGGTTTCTTGGGCTTGAGATCGCTTAGTGGTTAAGGCACCCGCCTACCAAGGCTAAGAATGCTGTTCTATTCTCCTGGTCCCACGTTTAGCCAGACGGAAAAGTGATGCAAGGGCGCAATGCCGCACTTGCCCACAAGGTGGCGCACATGTCTGGCGTTCATTCACAGTGGCTGAGAGGCTACTGGCATGCCCATTCTCTTTCTATCTCTCTCAAATAAAAAAAAAAAAAAATGTTTCTTGAACATTGGAACATTGCCACTGCAATATCATAACAGCTGGTCTGATAGCTTAAAAGCCTCATAGTGACCCTCGAACAGGGCAGATATAATGAGCAACATGATGACTCATGTCCTGAGTCAGAGTGGAGCAAGATGGTGCTGATATCATCCACTAGAGCTCCTCATAGGGGTGCATAATTTAAAACTTATGAATTGTTTATTTTGGAAAGTTTCAATTCATCATTTCAGACTATAGTTGATTGAGAGAAACTGAAACCATGGGAAGCAGTACTGCAGATGGGGGCTGGTACTGCACTGACCTGGGGTGGAGGCTTTGCTGACCAGGTTCTCCTGATGGATAGCATAGAAAGGAATCAAAGGTGATAGTGAGATAATGGTTCCAATGAGCAGCTGTTAGTTTCAAGTTGGCTTAAGAAGTAAAAGATGAAAAGGGACCACAAAACAAAACACAAAAAGATTAAAGTGCCCTAGATATCTCTGTGAGGTCAATCAATGGTTTAAAAAGGAGTGAAGAACTATTTAGACAGGAGATTGAGGTCAAAAACAGAATAACAGAATGAATGTTCACTATGTGTTTTTTATAGAGTCCTGTCCTTAGTCCTTAGTAAAGGTTATAATGAAAAGAGTGCAAAAATAGAAATATATACCCAATTTGTGTATTCAATTTCTAGAGTTTTGATTACTAAGAAGTCAATGACAGTGTTGTAAAAATTACTAAATTAAATTCATAAGAATATCATGGGGGAATTAATAATGAAACTTTAGCTACTGTTTTTTCTAATTTTGACCTTTGTTTTAAACTAATACTTTAATTGTAATAAAACCAGTTTTGATAAATTGAAATTCAATTTTGTAATATTATAGTTTCTAATTCATAATACTGTAAAACTTCATAGAGTCAAAGAAAGCAACACTGATATTCTACTTTTTTATGTTACAAGACAACATTACAAGAGTTTGAATTCAAGATTATTACAATAATAGTTGTATATAACATTCTACAACATTAATATAACATTGTGAAAACACTTATTGACATAGAAAAATATCTATAGAACATACAGTATTTTATAAGTGCTCTGTACATATTATGATTATTATTGGCTTATGTGGAAATACTCATTGGAGTTGGAGACTTTAATTTTGTTATAATCCATAAATAAGGCTCTTTACAACTTTTCCCAAGCATAATGTCCCACTGCTCCATGAACTTCATTCAGATCATACACATGTTATGATGTGAAATGATTAATGCACTAAATTATAAAAGACTTATAGCTTGCTTAAGATTAATATTATTTAATTTATTTTTTGTTTATTCATTTGAGAGTGGGAGAGAGAGAGAATGGGCACACCAAGGCCTCCAGCCACTGCACATGAACTCAGATGCATGTGCCACCTTGTGCATCTGGTTTATGGTTCTGGGTTCTGGGGAATCAAGCCTCAAACTGGGGTCCTTAGGCTTCACAGGCAAGTGCTTAACTGCTAAGCCATCTCTCCAGCCCCCAAGATTAATATTTTTGAAAATAGTAACTGCTTTAACATGTATAAACAGTTAAGTTTTGTATTGCTTTATATAAATAGTTAATGTCCTTTTGAAAGAAAATGAATTTATTAGATGGTCTTTTATAATAAAAATAATATATTGAGGGCTAGAGAGATGGTTTAATGGTTAAGATGCTTGGCTGCAAAACCAAAGGACCCAGGTTTGATTCGCCAAGACCCATGTAAGTCAGATGCACAAGGTGTCACATGCATTTGGAGTTCGTTTGCAGAAGCTAGAGGTCATAGCACACCCATTCAGTCTCTTACCTGCCTCTTTTACTCTCTCTCTCTCTCCAATAAATAAAATAAAAACTTATTTAACATAATATATAGAACCAGACCACAAAATATTGTGTCAAGTTTTATGACTAACAACAAGAATGATGTGTGTAGAAGTGCACACTTCAACTATTAATTAGGGAATTAATTGATGAATGTGTATGTAAGTTACAACTGAGAATTTTTATTGACATCTTCCACACTTACAGATAATTCCCTCCCAATAATTCCCTCCCCTCCCTGACTTTCCCCTTCACAAATCCTCTCTCTATCATATCCCCTCCCTTTCTCCATTAGTCAGGGAGGGGCAGAGGAACTAAGCAATGTGTTCAAAGCTACTGGTTGGCATTGAGTGAATCCATAACTTAATTCCAAGTTTAAACATTAACCTTTTAATTTGTAGCACCAATATTACTTAATTTCTGATGTACTTTTTTATTAGAAGGAGCTTGATTTTTTAATGTAAAAGTCATCTGTTTTATTCAAGTGCTTTTAAAGTGTGTGTGTGTGTGTGTGTGTGTGTGTGTGTGTGTGTGTGTTTATGGGCATGCCAACATTTTTTCCAATTGCAAAAGAATGTCTACCCAGTTTTACATGGGTGGCAGTGGAACTGAACCTATGTAGGTTGGTTTTGTAAGCAAGTACCTTTTAACCACTGAGCAATCACGTCAATCTCCAAAGTCCTCTATTTTAAGAAAAGCCAATATTTAAATAAGTATTTTTATTTATTTATTTGATAGAGGGAGCAAGAGAGAGAAAGAGAAAGAAAATGGGGGCATACCAGGACCTAAATCCAATACAAACTCCATCTCATGTGCCACTTTGTGTATATGGCTTATATGGATACTGGGGAATTGAACCTGGGTCCTTAGGCTTCACAGGCAAGTACCTTAACTGGTAAGCCATGTCTCCAGCCCCAGATTGCAAGTTTTTATATAAGCATTAATTAAATAATTAAGAGTTAACATTAAAAGAAAACAGATGGTGTATTATCCAGCATTATAAAAAGCAAATAAACCAGGCTGGAGACATGGCTTAGCAGTTAAGGCATTTTCCTGCAAAGCAAAAGGATCCTGGTTCTATTCTCCAGCACCCACATAAGCCAGATGCACAAGGTGGCACATGCATCTGGGGTTCATTTGCAGTAGCTGGAGGCCCTGGAGCACTCATTCTCTCTCTTTCCCCCTCTTTCTCTCTTTCAAATAAATAAAATATATATTTTTAAAAAGCAATAAAACCCTCTCACTTTTGTATTTGAACTTTTAAGTAACAAATTAATACAAACTTCTAAAAATGCTATCACTGTATTTTATAACTCCTGCTTGCATGAAATGTATACATGTATTTCACAATGGGTGTGTTTTCATTACATTCCTATATTAATATTGAATTAAATTTGCCATAGCAGCTACAAAGAATATAATTAAGAACCTAAGAATAAATAGTTTATACTTTATTTTCAAACATTGTTTTCTCTTGTGGGCACTACATTCATTCTGTATTTAAAATATTTTGTTTTTATTGACAGACCTTTTATGTGTGTGTAGTTATTATTTACAGCAATTTCACTGATAGTTTTAAAAATATGAGCCAGGTTTGGTGGTGCACGCCTTTAATCTGAGCACTTGGGAGGCAGAGGTAGGAGGATTACCATGAGTCACGAAAGTCTGCTCAGGTTTAAGAGAAAGTGCCAGTACTTATCATTTCCTATGCATAACCTTGCTGACTGCTCTCAATAGGTTTCCTCATTTTACAAAGTTTCAACAAGCCCTACTTGGTGATGTCAGAAGCAATCTTATAGTTAATGGGCTCTGATAGATTGGATTCGTGCTCCCCCAATAGATTCAGGAGTTTTATTAAAACTGGAAACTTGGATTTCCAGCTGCTTGGCTGGAAGAGGTGTCACTGGGGTGGATCCTGGGGTCTAGCCCAAAGGTGTGCTTGGGGTGTGCTTAAAGTTATGCAGAGTGCTTGAGCTCTGGTTGGATCCATGCTGTTTGGCTGCCGGTTTTGCTCTTGCTTGTGATACTGGATGTGTGGTTGTTTCTCTTTGCTTGGATCTGTAAAAGGAGGCCAGTCTCTTTTGCCGTTATGGAACTTTGCTTGGAAATGTAAGCTGCAAATAAATCCCTTCCTCCCATAAACTGTTTCTGGTTTGGAAGCTCATCTCAGCAGCATTGAGCTGACTATGACAGGGGCTGAGACAGAATTGAAGCCATTTTTTTTTGTAACACAAAAATCCATCTTTTGTTCACTTTGACCAGCAATAACTATACTGAAAAATAATCTATATTCCTTTTATAGTTCATCAACTTGAATGTTCCAGTAACGAAGATATTATTATTTCTATTTTTGGTATATTTTTAATGGTAACCCACATAAAGTGGTCTTATATCTGATATACAGCAAATAACCTGTTATGAAAGTTCTCGTTATTTCCATTACCACCTTAATAGCAAATGTATTTCATTTCTTAATATAATATTTTATATACCTACAATTATAATCTAATAGCATTGCATTATAATGGTCTCTTTATATAGTTAACTCCTTGACCAGGCTTTGGCTTCTTTGAAATAAGGGAAGTATATAATATTTGGTTTTCCCTGGAACACAAAAAGTAAATAATACTCAGTAATAAGTATTGCTTAAAGAAATAACTTACACTATTGTTAACATATGCTAAAGTATTTGCTAAATTTTTTGAGTAGCCAGAAAACTCTACACTAGAGCATTAGAGTAAAACCTATGTAAAGGGATGAATTTTATAAGAGATCATTTATTGTCTTATCTACATTTGCATACTGTAAAATTGACTTGAATTTCAGTACATTAAATCTATTTAAAATTGTAAAGTCAAAAAAAAATTATAAAGCCTGACATGGTGGCACATGCCTTTAATCCCAGCACTTGGGAGGCAGAGGTAGGAGAATCATCATGAGTTTGAGGACTCTCTGAGTGTACATAGTGAATTCCAGGTCAACCTGGGCTACATGGGATATTCCCTCAAAAAAATGAAAATTAAAGAAATATAGAGAGGAAATGCTTAAGAAATATTGAATACAAACACATTTTACATATGGAGAAGTTGAGGTGGGATGTATGTAAACAGTATAGCATGCAGTCTCACAGCCAAATTCAAGAGAGTATCTTCTCCTGTATTGAACTACCTGTTTCTTTCTTAAGTCCCCTCTTGACTGAATGTTACATCAGCTTCTAGGAAGAGTCCTATGTTTTTGTCTCTTTTAGATGATTGTTTTTCTACTTGTGTAATATATTGTGCAGTTGTTTTGATAGATTATATCTTGAGATATCATTTAATTCTTTGTATTTGCTGATTTATGAAATAACTTTCGATGGGGAAAAGGAAAATGGTTGATCCCATTTCAGTTATATTTTAGAGGCATGTGTGCTTGTTTTTTAAAGAATACAATATAGAATTGAATTCTAACATTCACTAGCTTTGTATTCTTCAGCAAAATATTTGGTTTAGATGTCTAATTTGTTTACTGAAGAGTGGGATAGTTTTAATGGTTCTTAGCCTGGATTATAACAAGCCTTTTTGGAACAGTTTTGTTTGTCACCATGACTGGCTACACTACTGGCCACTATTTTGACTAGTGGGAAATCCTAGGGCAAACAAATATTCTGAGTGTGTGGGACAGAATCATAATGAAAATGTTCTTGATATAAGTGCTGCTAATAACTCCCCTGGGAACCAAAAAAATAATTTTTGATTCTTTTTAAAAAATTATTTTGGGATGGAGAGACAGATTAGCAGTTAAGGTGCATGCCTGTGAAACCTAAGAACCTTGGTTCGATTCTCCAGATCCCATGTAAGCTAGATGCACATGAGTCTGGAGTTCATTTGCAGTGACTAGAGGCCCTGGCATGCCCATTTTTACTCCTTCTCTCTCCCTTTCTGGCTCTGATAAATAAATAATTAAAACAATCTTTTAAAAATTACTTTATTTTATTTTATTTTATTTTATTTTATTTTATTTAGTTGAGAGACAGTGAAAAAGGCAGGGAGAGAGAGAATGGGCTTATCATAGCCTCCAGCCACTACAAACTCCAGACACATGTGCCACCTTATGCATCTGGTTTACTTGGGTACTAGGGAATTGAACCTGAGTCCTTAGGCTTTGCAGGCAAATGCCTGAACTGCTAAGCCATATCTCCAGCTCTCATTTTTTAATTCTAAGGCTAACATTGATATTTTGAAAACTTTTTTATAAGGAAATTGAATGAGAAAAATTTTTTTTGCCTCTGTACATGACTGAAAAGTAGATGAAATTTTTATTGTTTTGCCTTTGGAAATAAAAAAAATCTATTGGTGAATTTTCTTTTTATTACTTTCTTTTCTTTCAATGTGACATTAAATTATCTTCTAAAAATTTAGAGTAAGGGAATCCCATAATTGAATTAACAAGCAAAGTAGTTCATTGAGTTAAAAACTGCGATGAATTGTAGAGTGACTTTTTTTTATCAGAATTGGATCTTCTGGAAGCTCAGTGCGCAGGTAGTTGAACTCAGCATTTTGTTGGATGATGTGGATAGAAGAGAAAGAGCAATGATGGTACAAGGGATGGCTTAAATGGTATAGTGTAGTCCTGCTTTAACCACATCATTAAAATGTTTTAGAGAGGACACCCCAAGGGCGTGAGTATCTACCTAATCATATATAAATCAGGTTGAGACTTGTGCTTAATGGAATTGTGTCTGAACTCTGAGAATATGTTTCAGGAGACTGAACAAGCTTACTATTTATGGTCTTTAGGTGGTAAGTATACTGACACATCTTTTCATTACTAAAACATAAAATATATCATCAGGATATCTTTATCCTATTGGGTATAGACTGAAAATTTGTTACAGCTTCTTTAAAAGAAAGACATTATTTTCTTATACTAAGCAAAGGCATATGACATTATTTCCCATTGCTATTGAAGGTAGAGTTTAAGTCTTCATTACTGATGATCACATTTCTAAACATTAAAGTGTATTTCAGAGTGGATTAATTTTTGTTTCATGTGTTTTAGGCCTATTGCCTTACAGATTAAACCTTTTTGACTGTAGGAATACAATGTTGTACTTCTTGTTTCCATCACTGATAATAATTGTTACATTTTTGGTTATAACACATTTATTTATTTATTTATTTATTTATTTATTTATTAAATGAAATTTACTTTCTTTTTAAAAATATTTTTTTATTTAGCCAGAGAGAGAGAAGAGGGGGTGAGGGAGAGAGGGGTGAGGGGAAAGGGAGAGAGAGAAAGAAAGAAAATGGGCATGCTAGGGACTCTAGCCACTGCGAACAAACTCCAGATGCATGTGCCACCTTGTGCATCTGGGTTTTTTGGTACTGGGACATCAAACCTGGGTCCTTAGGCTTCACAGGCAAGCATCTTAACCACTAGGATATCTTTCCAGCCCTTCTTTTATTTATGCTTTGAAAAAGTCACAGAGATTCTTGGGAAACCTCCTTTGTCTAAGAAATCATTTTAAGGTCTATGGCACAACAGGTATGGGTATGAACTTGCTAGTTGAGAAATGCATTATCCATGTGACTCTAAGGATGATGTTTCAAACATGTTGTAGCAGACAGCTTCAGGTGAGATGAACTTCTGGACCAGGCACAGTTATGGAGGAAGGGATATTATTTATTGAAGCTTACAGATCCAGGGGAAGTTCCATAATGGCAAGAGAAGGGGCCTGCTCTCACAGGACCAGGCAAGAGAGAGAAAAAAATCCAACCAGGCACCCAGCACACAGAGCAAAACTACAGGCCAAAAGCCAACAACACACTTCAGGAACTCCTATTAGGCACACTTTGCATATCTTTACAATGGAATCTCAAACCCACCACCACACCTTAAGACCAGCCCCCAGTGACATTGCCTCTAGCAAGGTGATTGCAGATGCAAATTATAACTAATAAAACACTGAATATATTGGCGGACATATATTCAAACTACCACATTCCACCCCTGGCCCCCAATAGATTTATAACTATCACACATTGTAAATTGTACTCAGTCCAATTTCAAAGGTTCTCACAGTCTTGACCAACTTAAGATAGTGAGTCCTGTAAAGTCAAACAAGTTAAATACTTTCAACATGTAAAGGCACAGAGTAAACATTTTAACTGGTATAAGGCATAGCAAGGAGAGACTAGAACAATGCAAACTCAACCACCATCAGCAGTCATCAAACTTCTGTAGTTCAAGTTCAATATAACCAGAGACTGACAGTCTTCAGGTTTTCCAATTCTGCCCCTCCAGCTGGGCAGAGTTGCCAGGGAAAACTTCAATCCCAGGCCAACACTGCACTCCATGGTAGTCCTTGCATAGTTTTGCTATATCCAAAAACATCTTCAGGTCTCCATGCAAACCACGGTCCATCTTCCAAAGGCTCTTGCAGCCTATTCCTGAGGGTCTTCATGCCCTGCCTCATGCCGCATCTCAGCAGCGGCTCCTGGAACCGTGTGCAATTCATGACCACTCCATGCATTTTTCATTCTTCCAAAACTAATACCAGGTATGTAGGACACAGCCATATTCTTAATCCAGGGACAAAATAAATCATAGCCTTGAAAAGCAGGTTCCTTCTCCAGTCAACTCTTTACAAGAGTTTGCATTTCTAAGTCTTTCCTCAGGCATCCTCTCCATTGTTTTAATATAAAGCAATCAGGCCACCTTCCTTAAGATTGCTAATATGTTGACAATAGCAGCTCCAGCAACCCAAAACCAATCTCATTGCCTCTAATTTTAACTTGCTTGAGATTTTCCAACTTAAAATCTTAAAATCTCAGTCTGATATCTATAGCCAAGCACATCAGTTCATTACAAATTTAACCTTGATCAAACTTTCTGGGCCTGGATAGCAGAATGTAGCCATCCCTTATGCCAGTAGCCCAGTTCCAACAAAGTCCTCTGCAGTCTTCCTTCCCCTTATAAAGCTCATAAGCCAAGCCTCAAAGTTCAATACTGTCTGCACTTAGCATTCTCAAACTCTCATCAGAATAGTCCATAAAACTTGGCTTACCACTCCAGAAGGCATCTTCAGTTGCAAGCACCAAGTCCATGCCCATTCCTCCAAAACAAAGGTTCCAAAAAATGAATATCCACACAGTCTGGTTCATCTCACCCCACTCCTGGTACCACTTTACTGTAGCAGACAGCTTCAGGTTCACTGAGATGAACTTCCAGACCAGGCACAGTTATGGAGGAAGGGATATTATTTATTGAAGCTTACAGATCCAGGGGAAGTTCCATAATGGCAAGAGAAGGGGCCTGCTCTCACAGGACCAGGCAAGAGGGAGAAAAAAATCCAACCAGGCACCCAGCACACAGAGCAAAACTACAGGCCAAAAGCCAACAACACACTTCAGGAACTCCTGCTAGGCACACTTTGCATATCTTTACAATGGAATCTCAAACCCACCACCATACCTTAAGACCAGCCCCCAGTGACATTGCGTCTAGCAAGGTGATTGCAGATGCAAACTATAACTAATAAAACACTGAATATATTGGGGGACATATATTCAAACTACCACACATGTGTTACTTTTAAAATGATCATGTTATTACTTATATGTGTCAGATTGATATGTATTTATTGGATAGTAATATTCATATAATTAAAAGAATTAATAGCTTCCTATTATAGGCACCAAAGAGAATTTTCTACATGTATTGGACTTGTGTCTTTTAATGTTGAAATCCACATCTTTCTACACAGCATTTGACTTTTCCTGTTTTTTGTCTATATCTGGACTTGGCTCATAAAATGTAAAGATATGCTGCCAGAGAATGATAACACTATTCAGATAAAAATATTTACAGCATGTTTCTATACAAAGGTCCTAGATACCAGTGGAGGCAAGTTGCTTTAGTATCCCAATCAATAAATTATTGATGACATTTATTTTATTTCTTATAGTTCTTTATTTGATTATTTTGCTGCAACTTTTACTTAATATCATTGCACTTCATTTTTATTTTAAAATTTTTCTTGAAACACAGAATAGGTTTCTTTCCTCTGGCCTAGTTATAATGGGTCTCTAGGGATGGATAGTTCTTAAGGCATAAACAATTTCATTCACTCCTCTCTTATCATGTGCAAAACCAATACAATCCTGACCCTGCCTTTCTCACTATTACTTCTTTAGCAATGCTCCCTTCACTTTTTAGACTCCAGTTCATTAGACCTATACTATGCACAGTGCTTTGGTGTTTGCCAACTCTTTTCTCTACAATGTTCTGTCCCTCCATTTTCATAAAACCTACTCCTTATTATCATTCAGACAGATACAAATTCAAAGGCCAGCTGCACGGAGAAATCTTTCCCCATCACTAAATTAGACATATGATGTTCCATCAGCCCCTTCTATAATGTTATTTAAACACCTTGCACAATGCTAATCAGATGCAGAAATATTTTTGTTTACTCTTTATTCATTTTTATATCTATCCACATTCCACTAGAATATAAATTCAATGAGGACAATTTTCACTACAGAAATGAACTCACATATTGTATGCTTAATATTTGGTCAATAATGAATGTTACTTTTTATTTTACTAAAAACTAGAGTTCCATATTTTCTTTCATTTGAAAGAAATGGACTCTATTCTTAAAAAAAGAATTTTTATTTAAGCTTTTGTTCTACAAATAGAGTATGAGATCTAGGAGTAGAGTTATTGGATTCCTAATGCTATAGAGTAAGAGTCAACAATGGATTCAAAGTTGCTTAATATGGAAACCTGGGTCCTATTATATTTTTTTGTCATAGAATGATTTCAGTCATGGAAGAAATTCACTGACTAGTTTAGACAGTTGAATAAATATTTATCAGCTATTAAAATCTAAAACCCCTGAAAAGCCAAGTTTTGTATAACCCTGCCATCACAATTCTTCAGTGGTAGAAAGCAGCCATAAACGTATGAAAGGCTATTTATAGTTTTCATGTAGCCTGCTTAGAATGAATGTCCATGTGTTTTGTTTTCTAACTAATACAGTTGATGTGGGCTTCTGTACCAGATCATGCTTGGGAATATCCTGCATAAACTTTCTAAAACTAAAACATTTCTGAAGTTCAAGATATAACTAATCCTGATAATTAAGATCAAGTGGGGAAGAAGACATAGGGTCATGACAATTGTCATTGACAGTTTCAGAAGCTAATATCAATGTAGCCATGAAAGACTCAATAAGTTAATGTCCTATAAATTTATATTGCAGATGAGAATAATAGAAGATTGGGTTAAATAACCATTTAGAGAGAAAATCAGAGAGTAGAAAATCTGGGTAAGAGTAATCTAGAAAGCTTTCAGTAATATCAAAACCAGAAAGGATATTAATGAATGGCAGATTTCATTCTATCCTTTGGCTCATGTCAGTAATCTTCACAACCCCTAAAGTTGGTACCAATATTATATTCATGTGCATTAGGTAAGGTTTTTGTGATGTTATATAAGTTGTCTCAGTACACCTAAGTGTTCAGGATAGCCTAGCTCTCAAAGCTATTTTGCAACATTATCCTATAATGTACGAGAATTTCATAAGAATAATTTCAGCTTATCATTCATAGAAATGATTTATAAACTATAAATCCTTTTATTAAGAAATAAGTCAGAATAAGGCTTTACATATAGAAATAAATCTAGAATTTTATAGAAGTATGACCTTTTCTAGCAGAATGCTAGGTTTTCTGTTATTTTTTGGCTTTTTATACATGTTTGACTTAAGGCTATTTAGGCAAATAAATACTCATCTATTTACAGATTCAAACATTATCAATGATAAAAATCAGCTGTTGAGAAAACAGTAGCATTATTTCTCAAAGTAGAGAAATATATCCTTCGCAAAGGATAAAAAGGTAATTCTCTCAGAACTTCAATATTTGAATTGTTATTTTTATTAAATAAACATAATATTGTCATAGTTAAGTCTCATGTTTAGCAACACCTATAGAACACTTAAAACAGACATACAAATTAAATGGAGTCAAACCTAAAAACAAAACCAATCTAAATGATTGTAATTAATTTTGTATGACAATGATTGTAGAAATATGATCACCTTCTTATATCATCCATATGGTCCAAACTGCTTCCATGCGGGTTTTCCTGGAGCCTGCGACTCATCACTGTGTGTCACCTGACAACTCACTCCTCCTGGAACCTTGCTGGGATTATCTTAATGGTATTCAAACAACTGTAAAATGTTAGTTTGTTCAGTGGACCTTATGGTCATTCTGCCTTCATTTAGTTTGAATGCATCATTACACACTAAGTTCTCCATTCTTTCTCTTTGCTCAAGACAATTACAATAGTACTGTTTGGCATCTATTGGTTGAAAACACAAATTCCAATGTGGATATTCAACTCTCAAGACCACTTTCAGTTATAAGGTGTTCATCCAGCTGAACCAGTTTGTATTTCTATCAGTACTTTTAGAACATCACCCAAAAGGAAAGACCAAATTAAAAACAGATTTAAAATCCATGTAAATATGGATCTCTACAGAGTTCTTAGAATCCAAGGACCCTAATTTGAAAAGCACTGGACTAGAATATCATTGTATCTATAAAGCATTAATCATAATTTCCACATTGTCTTCTACCTGTCAAAGCTTGGTTCCCTATTTATTGTGAATTGGAGACTCTATTGTAGGCTTTGCCATTTTTACAGTGATTGTCTTTTAAATAATCTCAACTTTCTTCTCCATAGACAAGCAAACTTCTTTTCAATTGAGCAGCCAAAGCAATGTTTCATTTACATGATTAGTTTATTAGGGGTAGAAAATTGCAGCTTCTTAAAAGGAAATTGAATGTAATTTTGAATCTGACAGAAGAATTACAAGTATATACTCCACTAAGAAACAAGGAGCAAGAACCAAAATAGAGATGAATATAGCTTAGTAGTTTTCAACTCTGACCATCCAATAGACAAATGTTATAAGGACTGTGGCTCAGTTTTCAACCACACATTATGATTTACTTAATCTCTGATAGGGCAAATAATATCATGTATTTAAATAGATTTTAAAATATGTTTTATTATTTTAAAATACTTTTAGTTTCATAGCAAAAATTTCATATATACAATGCATCTTCCCACATATGCATAGATCTTCCCATTATTATTCCTTTTGGTTTTCTGAGGTAAGGTTTTATTCTAGCCCAGGCTTACCTGGAATTCACTATGTAGCCTCAGGGTAGCCTCAAACTCCTGGTCATCCTCCTACCTCTACCTCTACTTCTCAAGCACTGAGATTAAAGGCATGGGCCACCCTGCCCAGCTTCCCCATTATTAATATACCCCACCAAAGTGATACATTTATTAAGTCCATGTTGACACATAGCATTGTCACTGAATGACCATAGTTTACATAAAGGTTATCCTTATACATTTGGTGAATTTAGACAAATTCCTCAGAACATGTATCTACCATCATAGTATCATACAGTAGTTTTTGCACCCTAAAAATTCCTATCTCTTCTTCCTACTCATCAGTAATTTTAGAAGCTCTTCAGATAATGCTAGGGTGTCAATCAGAGTTGATAATCATTGGCAGCTACAGGAAAAGCATCCATGTCACTCTAGTTTTATTTGAGTGTTATAATTACACTTCATATAATAGACCTCTAACATCTAACTGGTGCCTGCATCACTATCATCATGTCTTAATGTGTTTTTATTTTTTTACTTAGTTCCTTCATATGTGAATGTTAATATAGTTTATTCAATTCCTTAAAAAGTTATCTGTAAGCAGAAGTTTATTAGGGATGGGCAAAGACAAATTTTTTCTTAACTGCCTCTATGGCAAATGTGGAAGATGCATAGGATTCATTTTGTTAGATCAGCTTGACCTAAGAGTTATAATTTTTATTTTATTTTATTTTTATTTTAGAGAGAAAGGGGGAGTGAGATAGAGAATTTGCACTCCAGGGCCTCAGTCACTGAAATTGAGCTCCAGATGCTTGTGCCACCTAGTGGGCATGTGCAACCTTGTGTTTGCCTTACCTTTGTATGTCTGGCTTACGTGGGATCTGGAGAGTCAAAATGGCTCCTTAGGCTTCATAGGCAAGAGACTTTGCCACTAAGCCATCTCTCTAGCCCTCAGAATTATTTTTAATGCATGTTCCACATAGCCAGTGGCAGCTAAAAGAAACTGGTTCATGAAATACATCTACTTGCATTCCATGATTTAAAATAAGCTTTTTAATATTAATGAGGTCATGTTCTCAGATAAGATTACAATCAGCACTTAAAATTAACTCCTCCAGATAGTTAGTTCTTCTTGTGGCCATATTTGTAAAGCTATGTTCTTTTTCCCAAGAAGGATGGCAAGCTACAATATTCTTATTGGTAATTATCAAATGTATAGAAGAAAGTTGAAAACCATCTAAGAAGCTGAAGCTAACCCTACAGTACCTAGTTCTCAAAGATCACAGAATATAAACCTAGTTATTCTACAAATGTTTATTAAGCACTTACCATATATATTCATATCCTCTAGTTCATTAAAGTTAACAAAGAATTATGTGAATCAAGTACCACTTTTTATAATTCATGGATTAGGAAACTGACATTCAAAAATATTAATTGACCTTTCCCATATTGACCAAACTATTAAATTGGAGGAGAAGGATTTAAAATAAAACAATGAAACTTCAAATCAGTATTCTTACTTCTTCATTCATTCAAAAATATTTATGGGGCTGGAGAGATGGCTTAGTGGTTAAACGCTTGCCTCTGGAGCCTAAGGACCCTGGTTCAAGGCTCGATTCTCCAGGACCCACGTAAAGCCAGATGCACAAGGGGGTGCACGCATCTGGAGTTCATTTGCAGTGGCTGGAGGCCCTGGCACACCCATTCTCTCTCTCTCTACCTGCCTATTTCTGTATCTCTCTCTCAAATAAATAAATAATAAAATATTTAAAAAAATATTTATTAGACATCTTTGTTGATGGGTTTAATTCCAAATGGACTTAGTTATAAGGTTTAACACTTTAATATTGAATGACCATAAGAGTAGTCATATTTTGAGGGAAAAAATGCTACAAATGTTAGCCATTGTAAAGAAATAATGAGCACACACTCACTGTGTCATATGTACTCCTGATTTATGTACATCCCCAGCAGCTCATTTCTGAAAGCATACTGGGAAGGAGGTAAGCAAACAGACCCTTCTGGGTAATAGTAAAGGAATTCACAGCCTGTGTCAGAAATAGAGGACACAATTTCAGTTCTGAGGAATCCGATCTCTAGAGGAAGATCTGAAGTGTTCTTAAATGACAAGCTCTTTACAAAAAGCCTGCCAGTGTGCACAAAATCTCATGTCTCCTCAGGAGCGGATGCAGTTCCGCTCTGACTCCCAAGGCATCTTGTTATCTCTATGTAACTATGTGTCCAAGGTTATTTCTCTGTCACCTAAGTGCTTAGGCAAACACTGATTTTCAGTTCCAAACCAATTTCCTTTTTATGGACATAGGAATGTTAAGATAAAATCAATCTCCTGTCACTATCCAATTAGATGATGGACCCTTCCATCATATGTATATTCTCTCTCATTAATCAATCACTGGAATGCTAATTTGAAACTTTTAATAAATCACAAAACAACAAAAATCCTCATGACCAAGTGAACTATATTGAAGGAATGTTTTCTATATCGTTATTTCTATATTTTTTATTTGCATCTGTTACAAACCAGAGCCTATTCCTCATTTTTATTATGTGGATATCCAAACTCTATCATAAAACTCAACTCTGTTAAGTGATGCTTATTCTTTCACTTTTTACGATATATTTAAAATTTATGTAAATATAGATGGATCTGTCTTTGAACATGATGCATTTCAGTTTTATAACATGTAATGAGTATAAAATTTGCCATGTTGTCTTTTCTTCTTAGGGAAAGAATCTAAGTAGAGAATAAAATTAACACAAATCTTCTTTGTGGGCTCAATGATATTTATTGGATATCAACCCACCAATATTATTATTGAGGTTGTTTTTCCAATCACAGTGGTAGACCCTGGGAGTTTCCAGGACTTGATGTGGCATCAGAGTACTTGATTTATCCAAAGGTGACCAGATTTCATTAGCTTCAATCTCCAGTTTTCTCCTCAATATTTGGAAATGGGATTTAAAGATATATTTTTTTCTCTCAGCTTGTAGTCCAGAGCAAAGGCAGATGATGCAAGAATTCTGCTTTCTCATGCCAAACACACAGAGGTTTCTGAAAGAATTAGAAATATAACAATAACATTAAAGATATAGAAGTGAGATTGTCAAATGTTATAAACGGAGATAACCTAAAGATATAACTGAGGCACCTTTAGGGAGAGTGTATCTGATACATACTTCAGTATCTCAGGAAGATGAACTTCAGGCCAAAAGCCCAATGTTTAGGGATAAGCCAGACTTGTATCTCTGCATAAATTCCAATTATGAGTTATGGAAGCAATATTAGATAGGCTGAAATTCCTGTTTCTAGATGTTATAAAAAGATGGGCCTTACATACCTTCTTAGATTCTCTTGTTCAGATTTTGAGGTGCTGGCTATTTAATAGTATCTCTCTGCTATGAAACTATGCAAGTGATCCAGCTTTTTGCAATCATTGGTGGTGTATAAACATAACACATATACTTTAGTCTTGTGTAATAGAAACTGAGCATAATAAGTGGCGGGAAATGTTGTTCAGTTGGTAGAGTTTCCTGGGTTCATTTGCTGGCACAACATAAGCTGTGTGGTATGCACTTGTTATTCCAACACTGGGAATGGGGGGTAGAGGAAGGAGGATCAGAAATTCAAGATGATACTCACCTATACAGTGATTTCAGTGCCAGCCTAGGCCTTGTATCAACATCAAGAGGACAGGGAGCTGGGAAGATGGTTAGGTTGGTACAATGCTCTCCACTCAAGGGGAGGATCTGAATTCAGATTCTCATCACCCCACCTGGCTTGATGGCTCACTGCTGTAATCTCAGCACTAGGGAGGTGGAGATAGGATATCTGAGTCAAGCTGTCTAAACTAGCTGAATTGAAAAGCTCTGGGTTAAACAGAAAGACCCTGGCTCAATAAATAGAGAGTGTTTGAGGAAGACATGCAGCATCAACTTCTGGCCTCCACATGCATGTGCATATGCATATGCATATGCATGAAAGTACCTTTCCACATGCAAACATATGTAAACATATGCACACATATACCACATACATAAGTAGAATGAACAACAAATATGAAACATCATGAGAGGATATAAATCACATGCAAAAACATTATGAAGGTCTTAATTTTTTAAAGACTTTCTTGAACTGTGGACCTGCCAACTCATAGCTCTCCCCAAACCCACAACTGACAGAGCTATGGGTGGATTGGAATTGCTGCCTGAGCATTAGGTTTAAATTACTCTGTGGAAACCTCTGTCTCTTCAGTCATGTCTCATAGCACTCTGTGAGGGATGGCTGCCATCCGAAAGAGCTTGGTGATTATTGTGACAGACCTACAGAAATACCTACTAGCTCAGACTTTCACAAGATCCAATACCAGCAAACCACATAGCTGGCACTGAATTAATGGAAAGCTTTATAATAAAGATGGAAAAGAAGGTCAAAACTACCTGAGGCTTCTTTCCTACTCAAACATGTTTATATGTTTCTTCATCAGTAGCCTTGATAGTTTGTAAAACCTTCCAGAATAAAGGACCCTTAAGGTTAAGCATTTCTGTCTTAAGGTACACCACACCATTCTGGTTGGGAACAAGGAACATCTTCAAAGAATCAGAATACGAGGCAGGAAATGGCCAAGATAAAGCAAAAAATGGCAAAACCCTCCTCAGTTCTGACAGGTAAGACAAGCCCAGAATAACACTTTTGGGATACATTTAATGTTTGACAAAGCTAGAACACAGAGATATTTTCTTGAATGACTACACCATTAGCTTTGTAATCTAGATGTGTAACGAAAAGACTGGGTGCCTTTTCTTAAGACATATCACTGTAAACACAACTCTCAACTTAGATTTCCATGGAATGTTTATGTTATGTTACATATCAGAAGACATATTGCTACTGTATGTAGAAGCAAATCCATTGTTATTATGTCTACATCTAATTTCTATACCCTAGGGTCCTTTATAACACTATTCTAAGCATTCCTAAGTCCTTCTATTGATGAAGTACCAATTCAAGGAATTTCATAACTTCTTGTCCCTCTTTAGAAAAATGAAAGGCATTAGCATTTGTGAATTAAGCTATAAATACTTTATAAATAATGTGCTGCCTGTCGTTTATCAGCTTCAAGACACTGTGGCAAATTGCCATTTTAAAGCTTTCCTCCTCTTTAGATTCCACTAGTCATCTAATTTTTTTTGGAAATACGCTCAACCAGAGAAGATCAACCAAATCCATGCTAATGTGACAACAATAACCTGTGAGTCCAAATCGTTCACATTATATTTATTATATAGTTAGTGATCTTAATGTACATTATCAACAAATATATCTACCACTGTTTAGTTGTAGTGTTTTCTAAAGTGGATTTAACACTGATAACTGTCATGTCTGTACACATTATAAAAACAGGAAAAAACCAACTTCAGTAACAAAAAATCGAGAAACATTAATCATTGAAACAAAAGAAGAAAGGAAGAAAAGAAGAATGGGAAGGAAAAAGAAAAGGAAGAAAAGTACCCTCTTTATGAGAGATTGCTGTACTAGATCTTACTAATTCTTAACTTGAAAGATGTGTATTATTTAGAGTTTGGTAAAAGATATTAAAACAGAGAAAATGTGAAGGAGAAGTTGTGAGGTATGGATGCTAGAATGAGAAACAATGACATGAACATAAGTAAGAGAGACAGGAGAGAGAAAGAATGGAAAACACTGTAGCTATTTTGGAAAATATAGCGGCTATGAATTTTCCAGAGAAAGACTTCATTTAACTTTAGATTAAAAAGTATACCAAGGGCTGGAGAGATGGCTTAGGGGTTAAGGCGTCTGCCTCCTAACCCTAAGAACACTGGTTCCAATCTCCAAGTCCCACGTTTAGCCAGATGGAAAGTGACGCAAGGGCGCAATGCCGCACTTGACCACAAGGGGGCGCACACATCTGAATTTCGTTCGCAGCAGCTGAGACACTGCTCGCGCGCCCATCTCTTTCTTCCTCCCTCTCTCTCTCTCTTTCTCTCTCTCTGTCTCTCTCTGTGTCTCTCTCCAAAAAATAAGATAAAATAAAAAAGTTTAAAAAGTATACTAAGTACCAAGGCAAAAAAAAAATAATAACAATAACAATAAAAACAACTCATACCCAGGCACAATGTAATGAAACTACAGACATATAAAGAATAAATAAATTCTTAGAAACTGCAAGGAAGAAATGAAATTTCCCACAAAGGAAAAGCCAGCAGGGTTCTTAAGGCCAAGATATGACAGTGAGGCTGAGTGGCTCCATATGAAAGAGATTAGACCTTAGATCGCAAGTGACCATCCATCCTTCCTATTGTGTGCATGGAGAGAAGAGTAAGACACTAGACAGAGGCAATGAAGCAGGCATCTCTATGGAAAAGTAGAGTGATGATGGAGACACTGTTCTGTCCTGCTCATGTCTAGGCAATACTTGATTCCAGTCCCTTCAAAGACTGACCTGGCTCTGATTTCCATAAAATAATTTATAAGCTTTCAATAAAATCAAGCCCTCTTTTGCTTACTGCTTAAATCACTTTATGTAGAACTTTGTTATTTCTAACCATACTCTTAAGAGAGGAAACAACTCCTGAAAAGTTTCAAGGATTAAATGCAAATATTAAAATCCATTTATACAAGTCTGTGTTTCAAAGTGGTGTTGATGAGGGAAATGAAGCAGCAATGGGAATATGTGTGAGGACATGTATATGTATGTAACTAGTTTACAGTCCAGTGGGAAGAGACAACCATATAGACAGTGGAGTTTAATGCTTGATCATATTGTATTAGTCATGCTGAGCATTTGTTCATTCATTTGCCAATCTAATTACCAACATCTGTGGTGAGAGAGGAGAGACTTCTCTAAAGTTATATAACTTATCAACTCATAAAACTGGGATCCAGCACTGGTTTTCCATAACCATCTATCAAGTTATTTTCACAATGCTAAGAAGAGTACTTACCAAATACTTATCAGGGATTAAATTTTTTTGTAAATATTATATAATAATCACAAAAATGCTGACATTACTAACTTTATAAAAGAAAAGAAATAAGTTTTTATACTTAAATAAATTGACAGGGGTGAAACAGTCAGGAAATGGTGAAATAATAATTCAGATGGGAATGGAGTGACAATTGCATTCCATTTCATTTTTTACATGGCTTATCACAGATGTTTCAACACTTCTTGGCATGGGTTTCTGAGACTTGTTTCCAGATGAGAAGAACATGTATGTGCTTACTGAGACTTCAGACAATATGTACTAGTCATCTCAGGAATGCTGTCACTAAGTGCTCACCAGTGATGGCATGAGAGAGGCCCCCTGCCCTGCAGCTCAGCATGCATATAGCTAGAGAACACAAGCCTGGTTCCATCTTATGATCCCCAATATCTACAAAGGATACTACCATAGTTCTTCCTCCTCCTCATAATCTCCCCTACTCCTTATTGTATTTTCCTTTTCTACTTTAATTTCAGTAGTATCTATTTATGGTGTATGACATAATGCCTTGGTTTAATTGGTTGGTAATCATGAGGGCTGGCAATCATGTTTAACCGGGGCTAGAGGAATAGCATCTCTAAACAGCACATCAGAGAACTGTTTGTCATAACCCCAGATGAGTATTTGACTGCTTTCTAAATTGTAGATGTGATAGATTTAGATATGGCATATTTAGCACCATTTCCCGTTATCTTTAGAATATAGCCAGAATTCTAAAGCCATGGGAAAGTTGCTTCTCAGTTTACTGATTCAGTTATGGTGAAATGACATTCAAACTATGCTTCAGAATGTTTAAAGTGATGGTTATATGAGGAAACAAGAGAGAGGAGCAGGGTTGGACATTTGTATGAAGAATAAGAGAAACTGAGCCTATACTACATGTGTTCCATGCCTGTCCCATGTTTTTGTCGGTGGGGACTCCATTTGTTGCCCAGCTAGTCTTGACTTTCTGGGCTCACATGGGTCTCCTCTATCTCAAAATCCAGAGTAGCTATGGAGATAGGTATGGACCTCTGTAACCATTGCCAAATCTTGACAGAAACAGTCATAATCAGTAGATTTTCCTGAAATAGTCCTAAATTAGGGCTATCAAATGACAGGTTGCAAACAGCCTGTTCCTGGAGCTCTCTAATTTAAATAAAGTGTTTCAGGAGACGCTAAAGATATGTAAGAATGGAATCCAATATTTACTGTGAGCAGATTTTTTTTATTTTCCTTACATGTTAGCTTAATAACTGTATATTCAGAAGGTAGAAGATGTCAGGGGAAGGCCTTGGAACACATGTGTGGCTAACAGAGTTGTCTAACAGGGTTTGGGGAGATGGCTCAGTGAGTAAAGTACTTGTTGCACCTGAGTTCAGGTCCTGAGAACCAATGTATAGATGTATAGATTTATCATGTGTTGGTATGATCTTTTCCCTCCTTCCTGCCTCCATTCCTCAGAGTCCTGTCCTCAGTGGGGTTGCTGGTATTCCCCCTGGGGTTGCAGGTTAAGACTTGTGGAATGAGCAATCAGTTATTGGGGGAGGCAGTAGGTCTGGGAATGACATCCCAACCTGTGGCTCTTACAATCTTTCTGCCCCCTTTTCCACAAAATTCCCTGAGCTTTGGTGGGTGTGTTTTATGTCTACTTCAGTGATAAACTCTCAGGAGACTCTAGAATTCTGTTTTGGTATATGTTAACTATAATAGGTATCTAATATACCCTTTATGCAAATTTCTTCAATAATGCCATTTCTAAAAATAAACATAATATTGCTACCAGGTACTGATTGATATCCATAGTCAAAATACAGAAAATTTACATCACCAAAATGATTCCTCATATTATCTTTTTGTAGCCACACCAAGTTCATTATTATCTCCACCATATACTTCATGCCTGATATCTACTAATGTATTTTCCATTTCTCTAATTTTCTTATTTCAATTTTTCTTATAAAAGAAATCATATATTTAATATTTTGGTTTTTTATACAGCATGCTTAAGTGATCATTGCATGTTTCAATAGATCCTTTCTTCCTCTTGTTAAGTAGTGTCCATGTTCTCAACACTGCAGTTTGTTTAACCATTTGCCCACTGGGAGATATCTGTACTATTTCCAGTTCTATGTAATAAGTAAAACTGTTCTAAGTATTCATGTGTAATTTTCTATCTCAATGTGCTTTCTCCTCTTTGGGATAAATGTGCAAAAGTTCAATTTCATGGTTATATGATAGTTACATGTTTAATTTTAAGTGAAATTACAGGTTAAACTACACATTTATACCTAATCCCAAACTTAGAAGAAAAGCATGCAGTACTTCACCAATAAGTACAGTGTAATATATAGGGTTCTCTATGCATACTGATTATGAAAAAGTTATTTTCTATTCCTACTTTTGTATAGTTTGATTTTGAGTGGATGTTGAATTTCATCAAATTCTTATGCTACACCAATTGGTCATGTATACATTCTTCTTCAGTGTACTAATGTGATAGATTATATTAATGAAATATTTCAGTGTTGAATCAGCTTCACCTCCCTGGAATAAATCCAACTTGATCATGTTACACAGTTATTTTTATATATTTCTTGATTATATTTAAAAATATTTTGTTGGAGATTTTTGCATCTATTGAGACAAACAGTATGGAAAGTTTTTTTTTTTTTTTTTTTTTTTGCCTATGAGCTCCAGGTTAAATCAAGTACCCAAATAGACTATTGGGGTAGTTCACATGAAGAAAAAATGAGAGCCAGGAGTGGTGGCGCACGCCTTTAATCCCAGCACTCGGGAGGCAGAGGTAGGAGGATCGCCATGAGTTCAAGGCCACCCTGAGAATACAGAGTGAATTCCAGGTCAGCCTGAGCTAGAGTGAGACCCTACCTCGAAAAACCAAAAAAAAAAAAAAATAATAATAATAATAATGAAAGCTTGGACAAAATTGTAATTAAGATTAATAAGGTATAGAGAAAAGATATTGCCTTAGTGACAGTATAAGTGATATATAGGATGTTTTGATGGATAGGACATAAGGACTGAGAGTGGAGAACATGTCAATGGTGACTCTTTGTACATGAAATGGATACAGGTATCATTTCCTGTATTATAGAACGTTAGTGGGATGTCAGGTTCTGGTGGAAAAGATAGTAATCATTTGAGGTAGTAAGTAAAGCTATATAGATTTGTGAAATCACCTAGGAAGTAAACATGATGGGAGCGGTGATTGTAGCCTACATGTAGTAGATTAGTAGAATCAGAGTAGAAATTCTGCAAAGTAGGTTTTAGTGATCAGAAAAATATAATTAAAACACAAACCAGGCTGGAGAGATGGCTTAGCAGTTAAGGTACTTGCCTGCAAAGCCAAAGGACCCAGGTTCAATACCCCAGGACCCATGTAAACCAGATGCAAAAGGGGGTGCATACATCTAGGGTTTGGTTGCAGTGGTTAGAGGCCTTGGTGTGCCCATTCTCTCTTTCTCTCTCCCCTGCCTATTCCTCTCTCTCAAAAAAAAAAATAAATAAAAATAAAACATTTAAATTAAACAAAACAGAATGATATTGTAAAAAGCAAAGGATAGAATTATCCAAGTTATTACCAAAAAAAAAGTTGTTAAAAATATAAAATGATGCCTAGAGGAAGGGTGAAATAAGGACTGTACCATCCACTAGGTTTAGTGACAGGGAAACCACTGGTGAATTTAATGAAAAACCTTCGGGTGGAGTGTGGAGGTGGAAGCTGGAACATAGGGAGAGATGTGTGGGAGGTGAGAAAGTGAAAACAGTGAACCCAACAACCATTTCAAAGTTCAGGTTGTGAAGTAGAAGAGAGGCCCAGGCAGTAACTGGGTGACAGTGTAGGAGTCAAGGGAGTTTCTTTATTTTTAATGTGGAAAGACTTATGCATGTTTAAATGTTTCTATGTTGGGCTTCTGGATAAATTTTAATTTCTTCAGGGATTTCAGGACTTTTAAAAATTGCTATCTACTGTTTCAGAGGAAAAAATAGAAAATATGAGTCATTCCCCCCACCAAAAAAAAAAAAAAAAAACTTGTTATGTTGGAATCTGCAGATCTCCAATCAGAGCTGACAATATGATACTGCATTCTTGTAATATGGGTTTGGTATAGCAGCTCTGTATTACCGGGACAGACTATGATATACTTGGGACTCAATAAATCTCTTTCTTTGAGTCCTTCTATATGTCCTGGGTTTTTCTAAATATCATAGCACACCCCTTCACCCCAAGAGCCATCAACTACAGTGGGATGGGTGACTACTTCTGACCAGAGTGTCTCAGTTATGCTATATAAATTGTGTTCCTTTTTGCACAGTTATTCTGAGTTAAAATGGGATTAATATTTTTCTTTCCTGTATATACACATGCTCCTTTTTCAAGGTTCTTAGGTCACTTTGTTCTCACAATAATTCAATAGACCACATAGGTCCATTGTTCTCTAATTCAATAATATATCATAAATATCTATAGCTAAGCACTATATTAGATGATAATGATGTAAATGCATTAGACAGAGGCTATGACCTTCAAACACTCATTTTACAGAAGGGGAGACCTTATGAAATTATGTGGCAAATGCTATTCTATGTCCCTATTTTCTTGGAATTGAAATTTTCCCTCCTTCAGGGAGAAGAGAGGCTCATAAGACTCAGGAAGCTCATATTATTACAAGGCTTAGGAAACACATGAAACTTAAAAGACTCACAAAGCCCCTCCCCAAGGTTAGTAACTAATAAACAATTCCTGGGAAAGAGGAGACTCTTTAGTGAAGCTGCCTACAAGTTGAGCAGGGAGTTCCAGAGATGTAGGTTTTATGCTTGCTCGAGTGAGCTTCTCAGAGTTGTGCATTATCCTATAAGAAAACCCTCACACATGCTCCTGTAAGTAACCCAATAAATTCATTGGCTTACCAAATTAGACTTTGGTGAAATAGTTTCTTTGGTCAATGTTCTATCTGGAGTAAATAGATATTTGTTCATGTCATAAAGCAGTAGTGACAACTACACAACAAGTCTATGAGAGCACAGAGGAAGGACACATGTCACAACTCAGCTAAGGTTGTGAAAGTCCAACAGTCAAATCCAGGAGAACTGGATGAGTTAAGTGCCAAAAAGAGGGCCGCCTATTGGCATGGAAACTTTAAGATATAAGATGTAAATAAAATAACCAGAGCTAAATATAGTATAAATGAATCATAGGAAAAATGGCCAGAATAGTAAACAAAGACCAAGCTGTATAGAATGCTCGTTCTTTTTTTTTTTTTTTTTTTTTTTTTTTTGATGCTCGTTCTTACATGAACTTGAGGGTCACTGTAATGTGATGTGAGAAGGAGAGTGATTATCATGGTCTGCACCTGCTAACTTCAGGTATCTTTACTTTTGTCTAATTTTTTGTTGTTGTTGTTGTTGTTTTTCATTTGTTTCTGGGTATTGGTGAGAATAGGACTTTAGGGAGGCAGGGAGTTTTAGGAATAGCAAGAACAATCCTGTTGCATGCAGTGGGGAATAGGCCAGCATGAAGAAGGAATGTTCCAGTGTTCTGGGCTTCAGAAACCATCCCATAGAGGAAAGAGCTATCAGAAGAAATGTATGGATAGGCAATGAGTATTATTCTTGTTGATAACTGACATAAGGACCACCTTTAGTGTGAAGTGAGCTCTAAAGTCTTATGCTTACATGCTCTAGACCAGAGCTTCTAAAAGTTTTTATATTTGTGACTTGTTTGCCTGAAAAATTTTTAATTGACTCCAGGTATACAGGTATATAAAACAGATACAGAAATCAGGCATTTACTGACAATGGATCAGAAAAGATATTTATTTATTTATTTATTTATTTATTTATTTATTATTTTTGGTGAGAGATACAGAGAGAGACAGACAGAGAGAGGGGGAGAGGGAGACAGATAGAGAATGGGCACGCCAGCAGTCTCTCAACTGCTGTGAACAAAATCCAGATGCATGCTCCCCCTTGTGGGCAAGTGCAGCATTGCGCCCTTGTATCACTTTGCATCTGGCTAAACATGGGACCTGGAGATTGGAACCAGCGTTCTTAGGCTTAGCAGGCAGGCGCCTTAACTGCTAAGCCATCTCTCCAGCCCCAGAAAAGATATTTTAAAACAATTCTTCATTATACATATTTTTATTTTTGATAAAGACAAGAGCAAACTTGCAAATTAGTGAGATTGGATATACTTATTTATCTTTATGTAAAAATCAAATGGCATAGTCTCTGTGGAGATCATTTTGGAATATTCTTTAAAATCAAATCCTAAAAATAGAATAATCATATGACCAGGCTACGCCATTCCCAAAGGACTCCACATCTTACCATAGAAACTCATAAACATTCATGATTATTTCTGTAGTATTCATAATAGCTAGAAATGGAACCAGCCTAAATGTCCATAATATATGAATGGATAAAGAAAATGTTCCATGTACACAAGGAAGAAGACAATCATATCACTTGCAATAAAATCGTGTTATTTGCACAATAATTGATGGAATTTAAAATCATTAAGTTAAACAGAAAAAAAAAAAAAAGGCATATTCAGGGCCAGGCATGGTAGCATGTACCTTTAATCCCAGTTCTTGGGAGGAAGAAATTAGAGGCCTGTTGTGAGTTCAAGGTTAGCCTGGCACTACAGAATGAGTTCCAAGCCCCCTGGGCTAGAGTTAGAACCTATCTCCATAAAACAAACAAACAAACAAACAAAAAGCCATATTCAGGAAGACAAATACTACCTGTTTTCTTATATATGGATGCTAGATTTTAATTTTTGTATATGTACATGTATATATGTGTGTTCTCATGCATATGTTTGTGTGTGTGTTTAAGTCATAAGAGAACCAGAAGAGATAAGATAAAAGAGGGTAGTGGAATAAATGGGACATGGTAAAAGGACGAAGACTTTTGTAGGAGAGAAGATGACCAGCAGGAAAGGACAGGGAGACTGGTGAAGGAAGTGGAAAAGTGGGATTAATATGAAAGCATTATACATGATTTTGACTGGATATTGGATACTACAGAATGTAGAAGATCTTCAATATTTCTTTGAGTTGACCAATATTTTGACTTACCATTAATGTTTAGAATATCATTTTGCATATATGTATATATTTGCAAAAGTGATTAGGACCATTTTTTAAAGTATTAAGTTTTTGGCCTAATCCCAAATCAAAATTAATTTAATACTTTTTTTTATGAAACTCAAATCAATAACTCAAGCTGTATATTTTTTTAAATCAAGCATTTTAACACAACCCAAAAATATACCAATTGGATACTTAGATGCTGAAGAATGATGGCAAGAAAATATTAAAAGTCTTTGTTAAGCCGTTATAGTTTTTTTTTTTTTGTTTTGTTTTGTTTTGTTTTTGTTTTTGTTTTTTTGGGTTTTTCAAGGTAGGGTCTTACTCTAGCTCAGGCTGACCTGGAATTCACTACGTCATCTCAGCGTGGCCTCGAACTCAAAGCAAAACTCTTTGTTTATATAGTAAATTCACTGCAATTCATAGCATATAGCAGTCTCTAACCTTGAGCCAAGGATTTTCAGTGTCCATTGGAATTGTGTAATATAACAGTAAGTGCATTGCAAAGTGAAGTTTTGTTCAGAACTAAGGCTGAAGTACTGTCATTTGATGTGGCATAGGCAAGCATTGCCAAGAAGTACCTCAGACTCACTGGGTATTTGGTTATGAGCTAATGTTTGGTTGTTGGGCATTAAGAAAGCTTTCATCATTGTCAAACTGTTCAGAATCTCCATGCTCAGATATGTGACCCACACATAAGCCCTCATTCTACACTTTAAGAAGCTAAGGTAGACTATAACTTACTTACCAATGTCAGGTGTATTTTTGATATAAAAATACAATAATCTTAAATTTTTAATAATTTAAAGAGAGATTATTTATCTTGGTCTTGAGTATTCCAGCTGACTCTTGACAAGATAGTATGCTTAAACTCCAGATAAACAATTAGAATGCTAAAGCATTCTTTTTTGGTAATTTGAAACTAAGATAAAGTTTCCAAGACTCTTACAAGCTTTTCAGGCCTTTAATATTATGCATATAGCTCCTAAAGAATGAAAGGTAAGCATCTTTTCAACACACATTGTTAAACATGGAAACTGGAACAAAATTTGTGATGAGGATCTTCCAAGATTGTACCAGTGTGCATGTTCTTGAGTGTATACTTGAGATCAACGTCTAGTTTTAAAGTTCTTATCCTGTGTTTCATTAGCAAGTGGGTAATATAGACAGGTAGAAAGAAGCTTTTTGGAAAGTAGGTAAGTTTGAAATACAATTTAAGTGTCTTTTCTATATGTACCCAAATATGTTGAGTTTTTAAATTTTAGGAAATGGGTAATATTGATAAAACTCCCCTTCCTGTAGGCCAGGTTCAAAGCTTAGATTAGGTAGGAGACTTAGTTCATAATTTTCCAATTCTGGACATTAAAGTAAATTAAGTAAATCTTTAGCAGACCCTTGGAAGTTATTGATATAGATCTCTACTGTGGAAGTCTCCCAAGGCATATAGAATTTTCAGGAATTTCCTGCTGAAAGCAGAAGGGGGACAATTAAGACATGGCCTTCACACACACACAAAAAAAATCTGTTAATAATCTCACATGGAAAACAAGAAGAGCTGGGTTATTGACTTTTGTCTATTAGTGTCTATCAATGAAACTAGTCCTATCTTATAGCGTCCTGTCATCCATATATACATAAGAAACCTTCAGGGCTGAATTTTCCTTTTTTTAGGCTTTAATCTTTTGAGCCAGAACAAAGGATCAGGTAATCAATATAAATTGATGAATATCAGGTTCTCTGAGGGCTCAAGACATAAGTATAATATCTAAGATGCTTCCTAAAATAGAAAGTATGTCCATTTCACTTTTGAAGCAGTCCTGTATCACATAGCAAGTTTAGTAAGTAAGTTGTCTATCTATATTAATTGAGTCAAAACTCCAAAGAGCAAAGATGACATCTTTTCTTCTACATCTGTATAGAAAACCAAGGCCTTAGACTGGTTTCATTTTTGATCTCAAGATGTCTACATGTAGTAATTCAATAAAAATGTTGTCTTGACTGCATTCAGAAAGAGAGGCAGTGAAAAAGAGAAAACGGATGAATTAGATATATTCCTTTTTCCATGGCTGAAGCCCTCTTTAATCTTCTATTTCCAAAGCAGTGATGTTACTAAGAGAATACCATGTATCAAACAAACAATTTTGACTCAACAGCGTACATCTCTTAGCATAGATGAGATCAGTTTCTTCTGAAATATCTCAGGAATGGTAGATACTTGATGAAAATTAGGATTTGATTAGAAAGAATGAAAGAACAGGTAATGGATAAGCAACCCACAGTGTATATTATATTATGTATGTGAATTTTAATTGAGAGGAGGAATTGGGTAGTTTTACAACTTAGAATTTCTATAGAATGGATGGCAAATCTAAATGAAGGGATTAGTATGAAATAAAAGATAGATGCTTAAAAGAAATTTTAAAAAATCCTTGGCTTACCATATAGGGTCAGACTTAGAACTTAGCATTGATTAAAAACCAGAAAATTTGGAAATGTGTAACTATTAGAAATTAATAATATATTTATTCTTTAAGTCCTCTGGGTACCTTCTGGAAATTAGTCAATCAAAACATGAAAGGCCAAGAGGAACTAAATAAATTTGTCAGCTGTCTCAATACCAGAAAGTTGACTTTAGTGAATTTTTTTATTGTATAGGAAACTAATACATGAGGCAATTGTATAATAATGAATAGAAGATTAGAAACCTTTGATTTTGGCCAGAAGAAAGCCACTAGCTTATTCTTGTCTGCCGGATCCTCTGGCAGGTAGGGCTGAAGAAGGAGCCAGTCCAGCCGGTCCCTCCTTGGGGCTGAGCGGGATGGTGAGTGTCCACAACCCAGGCCCCCCTCCATGGCACCAGAGAGAAAACACACTGGGTCGGGAGACTTGTCAAAGCAGGATCTCGTTTTATTGTAGTAGGTAGGTGTTTATATAGCATTGAGAAAGAGGGTGGGGATCTCAGGATGGGATACAGGTGTAGGGGCCAATAGTATTTCACCACGTTAGCAGTAGCTGGGCAGAGGCAGTTTTGGCTTAGGTCTTGCTGAGTCACTCCTATGCGGGAGTAATAGGCCAAAGACAGGTCACCAAATTCTAGCCAGGCTCAGGAAGTTCCACTGGGCCTTGCGCCTGGGCCTCTTAGGGCCCAACACTTGTGCTTGACAAAAGACATATAGAAGTTTTCTTTAAAGGATGTTAAATATATTTTTAGCATGATTTACCTAATTAAATATACAAATACAATATAAATGGCCATACATAAAACTACACAAGTTGTGTGATTTTTTTAAAATCACAAGTACATACATAGGTTCTGTATTATATTTGGCCTATTTATCTATTTAGAACTGATTTGGTCAATTGTATAATCAATTGTTTGGTATACCCTCTGTAAACTATTGGATTTAGCTTAATTAGTAGAATTTGTGTTAAATACATGCACAGTCATCATTGTCTCTACCCCTCAATCATTATGTTAGAAATTGTGTTTTAGTTTCATTTTATTTGTTTATTTATTTGAGAAAGAGGGAGAAAGAGAGAGAGAGAAAGAGAGAGAATGAGAAAGAGAATGGGTACTCCAGGGCCTCCAGCCACTGCAAGTGAACTCCATATGCACTTTGTGCATCTGGCTTTCCTGGGTACTGGGGACTTGGACCTGGGTCCTTAGGCTTTGCAGGCAAGTACCTTAACTCTTAGCTATCTCTTCAGCCTGGTTTCACTTTTTTTTTTTTTTTTAGATTAAATCAATTGCCTTAAAGTTATGGATTAAAAAAATATTTTGTATTTATTTATTTGAGAGAGAGAGATACAGAAATAGGCAGGTAGAGAGAGAGAGAGAGAGAGAGAGAGAGAGAGAGAGAGAGAGAGAGAATGGGTGCACCAGGGCTTCCAGCCACTGCAAATGAGCTCCAGATGTATGCACCCCTTTGTGCATCTGGCTTACGTGGGTCCTGGAGAATCAAGCCTTGAACCGGGGTCCTTAGTTTTCATAGGCAAGCGTTTAACCACTAGGCCATCTCTCTAGCCCCCAGTTTCACTTTTTTTTTTAAAGTCATACAATATGTTAGAGATATAAAGATGAAAAAAAAAATAACAGTTTTGGGCAAGTTTAGAGTGCAGAACGAAGATGTACATTTATACTGAGGCCATGTATTGTGCCCAATCTTACATAAGAGCCACATGTAAAAGATTATGGGAGTATGAGGAAATACATGGCTAACTCTGAAAAACACAGTCATTAAAGGCTTCACTGAAGACAATATATAGGAGTTGAGTTGGTGAATAGTAAATGGTTTGCAAGGTGCCAAGAAAGTAAGGATTGGAAGGGATAGTGTTTTGGGCAGAGGAAGTGCAAATTTGAATTAAGAGGAATTAAAGGATAAAACATGAGGATGGAGGTGCATATATGAAGAAAAAGTAGCATATATGAAGAATAAGACAGGGACCAAGCAGATGAAGATGCTAAGGCCACGAAAGAAAAACAATTTGAATTTATTCAAAATCTAGATGTTGTGCATATATTCAGATTCAATTTGCCTTCTTTGAAAGTACTAGGGCAGTTAATTATTTGTCTTAACAGAAAGTATCATTTATGATTATGTTTATGAGTAAGAAAGATTCTGTTTAAATAATGTATTAAATAAATTTGATATTTTCCTTAAGCTAATAAGATATCTGACATAGATAGTTCAGGAAAGATGTGGCAACTCGAAGGTGTAATTAGAAATCATTTTTCTAGAATATCTGTGCTAAGTTTATTGTTGTAATGGGTTGCTGGGGACCTCAAGAATATCCCATGAAGCACCATGCATTGCATCCCAGGTCCAGATTTATAATAGTGGAGATAACAATGCATAGTGGCTCATGCCTTTGATTTCAGCACTCCAAAGGCTGAGGTAGGAGAATCACTGTGAGGCCAGCCTCGGCTAAAGTGAGACCCTGTCTCCAAAAAATCAAAGTGGGAGTTAGCAAACAGTCATGCCAGGACCTTTGCCGCTTTAAAGATATTTTCAAAGAAAACTGAGTTTGTGAATGAGTTCTCATTGCTCAGGACTGGTACATTATTATTCCTATAAATAAAGGACCCTTGACAATCTCTATTATTAGCTTATATTGTTTCTACTTTAAAAAATATTTTATTTATTTATTTACCAGCGAGGGAGGGGAAGAGAGAGAGAGAATGGGCATACCCGGGCCCAGTCACTGTAAACCAACTCCAGATGTGTACACCCCCTTGTGCATCTGGCTAATGTGTGTTCTAGGGAATCTAACCTGGGTCCTTTGGCTTTGCAGGTAAATGTCTTAACTGCTAAGCCATCCCTCCTGTTTCTACTTTTATTTATTTATTTATTTATTTATTTATTTATTTATTTATTTATTGATTTTTGGAGAGAGAGACAGAGAGAGAGGGAGAGGAAGACAGATAGATGGGTGTGCCAGCAGCCTCTCAGCTGCTGCAAACGAAATCCAGATGTGTGCGCCCCCTTGTGGTCAAGTGTGACATTGCATGCTTGTGTCACTTTGCATCTGGCTAAACGTGGGATCTGGAGATTGGAACCGGCGTTCTTAGGCTTAGGAGGCAGTCGCCTTAACCGCTAAGCCATCTCTCCAGCCCCTGTTTCTCCTTTTAACCTGTCATTACTGATATTATTTTCTAAAAAATACTTTATGGTAATAAAGGAGGGAAGATAGATAGTGGACAAATAATTAGTCAGTTTTTTACAAAGATATTGAGTCTAGTAATGCTGTAACAATAATTCCTACAGTCTTGCCTCCTTACCCATCAAGGAAAGAAGATTCACAGAATTAGGATGTAAGACCTGAGTGCTTAATTTGGCACCTGTACAAATCACAGCCTCTGAATCATATCCATAGAGAAGAAAATCAGGAGTATCTGACAAACCTTAAGCATTGGGTCAGATCCCTTCATTCAAGAAGTCTATACCTACTTGTAAATTTCAGGTGTCTTGACTTATTTTAACCAAAGTTCACTCACACTATTTGATTTCAAACTTTAGCATGTATCACAGTTATTAAAAGTGCTATTAAAATACATATTTCTGGGGCTGGAAAGATGGCAGTTAAGGCACTTACCTACAAAGCCTAACAACCCAAGATGGATTCTCCAGTACCCATGTAAAGCCAGTTGCACAAAGTGGTGCATTCATCTGGAGTTTGTTTACAGTGGCTGGAAGCCCCGGCACATCCATTCTTTCTGTCTGTCACTCTTCTTTCTATCTCTCTCTGCTTTGCAAATAAATAAATAAAATACCTGATTTTTTAAAAAATGCATGTTTCAGGGTCCAATATGCAGAACTTAGGAGTAGATTGGGGTGCAGTTTCATTCGTTGTAACTTTCCAGTTAATCCCAATATCCCTTGATAGATGGCCAGTGGCAAACACAGGTTCTTTCATTTCTGTATTAACAACTGTTAACTCTCAGTCTGCATATAACATATTACAACATATACACATATAAATATACATACATACATATTATATATGTAGATTACAAAATGGCTCTGAATGACTTAAAGAGGCCTCAGCAGATATCAAGGAATTCTAAGAGTCCTCACCTTAGATAGAAGCACAGAGTTGATAGATATGCAAAGAATGTAACTGCAGGGCTGGAGAGATGGCTTAGTGGTTAAGGCACTTGCCTGCAAAGCCTCAGGACTCAGGTTTGCTTCTCTAGGACACATGTAAACCAGATGCACATAGTGGTGCGTGCGACTGGAGTTCATTTCCAGTGCCTAGAGGCGCTGCTGCTGCTCTCTCTCTCTCACACACACACACACCCAAGTGGTCAGATGCCAGGTCTTTGGGAGATGTCTCCAGCAGGTTAGGTGTCTTCCTTTATATGTGGTCCAAGTGAGGATCTGTGCATTTCTTGAGTCTGGTGTTTAGAAAGTTTTCAGGACTGAACTTTCTAATGTGTTTTTTAAATACTTTTATTATTATTATTATTATTATTATTATTATTTATTTTTGTTTTTGAGAGAGACAGAGAAAGAGAGAAGAGAGAGAGAGAGAGAGATAACTCTAGTGCCAGGGCCTTCCAGGGCTGAGAATGAACTCCAGATGTATGTGCTCCCTTTTGGCACATGTGCAACATTGCATGCTTGCGTCACTTTGTGTCTAGCTTTTGTGGGATCTAGAGATAAGAACATGTGTTCTTAGGTTTCATAGGTAAGCACCTTAACTGCTAATCCATCTCTCTAGCCCTTTAATATAGTTTTAATATGATGGGCATATTACTTTGATATGTTTATAGGGTCGTACCTCTTTTACTTTCATTAATGAGTGTTTTTTTTTAATATAACTGTGCCTTATGGGTCATGCTGGACAGATGGTGATGTCTACATACACAATAAAGCACAAAGTTAGCATGCACTCAAAATAGAGCCAAATGCTCTTTGTAAAATGGAGCCACTGAAGGCAAGCCTGGAAGCCCATGTTTTATATAATATGACATAATTTAGAGGATGCACAGCCTAATCCCAACATAATCTATTTGTAGGCTCTATTCTTATGATAATTTATGGGCAGGGAGATTGAGAAAGTAATTCAAATTCCTAAGATCACAACAGTAACTGGCTCAACTGAGATGTCAAAGGCCAAATATTCTAGAAGTTTTTAACTACTAAATAATATTACTGTATGCTAATCACCTGGATAACTGAAGTAAAAGGATAAAAAGGTTACCTATACAAGGATAAAATTTTATAATTTTCCATTTCTGAGTGTACAGTTAAGTGTTCTTTCTTGAGCCATACTTCCCTTTTGCCTCTGCTTCTGTTTGGGAGAAACATATGCTATCCCTTCTTTTGTTTTATGCAGATGGATATGGGACTTTCTCCTGATATCATAGTTGAACACTAGACAATAATGGCCACTGGGTCAAGTACAGTTCACTGTGATTCTAGACAGCTGCAAGCTAAGAATGCTTTTTATGCTTTGAGATGGTTGGCATAAAAACACCAAAAAAGATAATCTTTCATGATACATAACAATTCTATAAAATTCAAATTTCAATATCCATAAATTAAGTTTTATTGGAACATGGTCATACTCATTCATTTACATATTGTCTATGGTACTTTGTACTATAATAGCAGAGCTGGTGATTTGCAGTGGAAATCATATGGGCTGCAAACTCTAAAATATTCGCCATTTGTCAACCCCATTTACTGGTAACTGTTTATACACCATGATAGGAATTTTTAAAAAGTCATTGTCCCACAAAAAAAAAAAGAAACTTGCTCTCTGTTATCTATATAGATCATCACTGATTTTTAAATTAATAATGGAACTTAATCTTAAATTATAATTCTGCTTACAATTTGCTAATCCTACCCTTTGTCAATTTTTGACTCCACAAGCATCCAGAAAAATCAAAAACTAAAAACCAAACTTTGGACCAAGTTGAAAAGTATACACCACAGGGGAAATGTGAGTTATTTATTGCATGCTTGCAAGGTACAGTCACTCTCTAGTCTATCTGATTTAGTTTTTGTAGCAATGCTATGAAAAAGGAGTTCTCATATCAGCACACTGAAAATTAGAAGTGTGAACCTTAGATTTGCCCTGGTTTATTGCTAAGACATAAGGATATAACTCCAGAGTACTGGAGTTTTTGCTACCTGTTACCACAAAAGCCAAATGAACAGAGATAAGAATTGAAGTTTTAAACTGCACTTTCTTCAGAGAATAGACAATTTGAAAAGAGGGTCAACATCCCAGATAAATGGCTTTTTCTCACTTCATCTCCACACCCTAAGCTAGCATCCTTTACGGGAAAGCAGAACACATGTTTATGCTTGCCCCGCTAGTCAGGTAGTCAGACTTGTCTATGAGATTCATGGTGTTGGTGCTTTTTTCTTTATTTCCTAGACTTTTTTCTGATTATCTTCTCTCTTTGTGCAGCAGTATTACACTGAGCATCATATTCCTCTTGAGGTGCCATCTTGCTTAAAGTTCAGCTCACAACAAACAACCATTAGCAATATATGCATGCTTAGCTATTCACAATGTGCACATGTCTTTCTATAACATCAAGTACAAATGTACTATTACAGAACATTAAACTGACCCTATATGCCTCCCCTGTCCCTTATCAATACCCACTGTTTTTAGTAAATCCTATCTGTAAGATAGGCATCCCTCTACAATGTGTACTATCAATTGTCAGCATAGCTCCTTACTATACTAATGAGGGTTTCTGATGTAAAGTTGCATACATCGTTTGTAACAGCATACAGTTATGATGAGAACAATTTTTAAGAGTAGAACTAGAAAGATTTCCCATAGCCCTGTGAAGTTCCAGAGCTAGGGAGTATAAAAGATAAATCAAAACTTTAAAAAATCTTCTCTCTTTTTTCTATCAGAGAGGATTTTGTAAACTGTCTTAACTTTTGATTAGATCTAAATAATTTTTAGTACATCCTGTAAAAATAGCACAATTTTGGCAGATGAGATCCTTACAATATCACCTGCCTTGCCAGGGTAGTTGCAGTGGGCCTGAAAATTGGATTTGGGAATTCTACCTATGGTTCAACCCACCTGGGAGAGGAGAAAGCTCAAGAGAAACCAGAAGACCCTATGATGAATTTTTGATGGAGTTCTGAGAAGACAAGTGAGTGGGTGCAATTTGATTAATAATTGAAAGTTGAAAGTCACAGGACAGCAGCTTTTAATCTAATATAAGGGCTTGAGCAGGCTGCCCATTCTAAGTAGTAGGTTGTCTGTCTTCTGTGGCTTTAGCACCTTTTGTTAATGCATGGCTCTCTCCAAGAGTAGATCTCAAGGAGGCTTGTTTGGAGTCAAGAACTTGGGTCATTATGGTCATTCTTTATGGATTCATCTGAAGAGTCTTTCTAGCTGTTGATGAATTAATGTAAATCACTACAAATGCAAAGAATGATTTATCACGGATACAAACTTGGAAACTACTCTGACAATGTGGTAGACCAGCAAGGGCTCCCTTTAAAACTGACATTAACATGCACTGTGTTTATCTCAACAGCCTGATCTCTACCTACATTGGAGAATTCGGAAAAGTAGATTGAAAAACTCAGTTTTCTATAGGAGATCATATCATTGCAAAAAAACTGTGAACAATTTCTTTAAAGCCTGTTTGTAAACACGAACCAAGTGACCACATGACTACATTGTGGTCAACAGTGAAGATCTCTTCTATTCATTATGTAAAACCTAATTTGTAGAAGCCAAGGTAAAAAGGCCTTTAAGGAAGCAAGGCATGAGGCAGGAGTAAAAAGGATTTAAAACTGTCAAGGGCTCCTGAAGTTATACATTTTTAGGGTTCTGTACAAGGAGCAGGAACATCTTTCCACTCCTCAAATGCAGGTTTACTTTTGTCATTTGTGTGAGCTGCTATATATGAAGGATATAAGTGCCTTAGAAACAAATTCTCCCTTTGCTCCTTGGGGAATTAATTTTCTCTCTAGTAGACATTACCTCCTACATTCTTCCTTTAGTGTCTCGCCTACATTTTCTCACTAAGCCAAAAGCTTTTTTGACTTCTCTAATTTATTCATTTCAACAGAAAAAAAAGACAATGGAAATTATAACATATAGTATTTGGCTGATTTTGACTTTTTTTAAAATTATTTAATATGACCATATGGCTTCCATACCATCAAAGAATTATTATTTTTAGCTAACACATTAAACAAAAGTTATTCAAGAATTATTCTTATTTATACTTTTCTCTATAAATAATTCTATGTCTGACATTTGAATATCTCAGCAGTTTTTCCCAAGTGAAACTCTTATTTTCTTGTAAAAGGAAAAGAACCTGTTTATTCCTTTCTTCTCCGAACTTTTGCTTGTTCAACTTGCTTTTCTCCAGAATAGTTTTTATATTAATAGCATAAAATCTAATCTCCACTCTTATTGTGGCTCACAACATATTTGTGCATATAATGTAAAATATAGATCAGATTTTAACACATGGCCCTACTTTTCCACTCTTATCTCTGTATATCCTTTTGCAGGAAATATTATAGGACTAACTTGATTGCTTACTGTTTGCTAAGCAAACCTGAAACTTTACTGTCTCTGTTTATTGATTCTTCTTTTCTAGTCACTGAAGGGCAGAATCTTTGCAATGTCTTATTGTATTTGGAAAATAGCAAACATTGAAAACAAGCACTAAATTTCTCTGAAATAGTGCCATCTTTGATTCTCTCATGTCATCAAAATGTCCTCAATCAAAGTCATTTCACCTTCCAGGTCCTAGACCCTTCATAAGTCAAACACTCTGACAGTGAATTCCTTCAAGAAATGTGTCTTCCTATCCAAGAAGTTTAAGATCTAGAGATTTGCCATCCTCAGCCATCTTAGATATTTAATAAATGTTCATAGTAGCTTATTTTAGCTGTTACTGGTCCCCTTTTGAGATCCTAGAAGCTCTCTATTCCCCAACCCAAATTGTTTATCCTATGATTAATATTTAACATTAGTAATTATTATTTTCTTCTAAACATGATACTTTTTTGGAAGGAAGTAAGGAAGTATGTATGTATGTATGTATGTATGTATGTATGTATGTATGTATTCATTGTTGAACCTGTGAGTTTATTGGGGTTACTTACAGAGTAGGGAAAGGGGTTGCTTACAGGAGCAATAGATGACACAACTGCAGTCACATCATGAGAAGTCTTATCTCATCCTGGATGACAACCTCCACATCGCTGCTTCTATTCAAAGGCAGCTGTGTCACCAGAGAGCCCACCCCAGTACAGGTGATGACTCATGGAAGCTCTGTCTCTGGAGCTCACTGCGCCACTTGCAGGCAGCTCCATTGGAGAGTTTTGAACACACTGCATCACTGGCTGTCAGCTTCATCAGAGAGTTGCTCCCCCTAAAGTAGTGTTTTAATAAATGTGCAAATATAGAGAGGAATAATAAGTAGACAGTAGATATTTTCCTATCTTAGTACTGCTAGTTGTGGTCTCAATATTTGCATCTTCCCTAAATTTCTATATTGAGAATTTATAATTTGATACCTTGTCCTCCAGGCCATAGTATAGAAAAAGAGACTTGTGGGACTTCATTCAGTCATAAAAATTAAATCTTCATGCCTAGATGTTGTGCCCTTATTAAAGTGCCTCAAAGAATTTGCTTACCCCCTTTGACATTTAAAGTTACAATGAGACAGCTGTCTATGAGAAGAATGGGCTTTCACTAGACACTAGATATATCAAATTTGTTTCTTGTATTTCTGGCCATTAAAACCATGTGGAATAAATGTTGGTTATTATAAGCCATTCATCTTATAGTATTTTCTTACAGAATCTAAAATGGACAAAGGTAGAATCATTCAATAATAAAGACTGCTGAAGTAATTAAGAAGGACAGATGACATTCTTGAACCTTCGGAGAATATTGGTGGAAGAAATGAGAATGGAGTAGAGAGTACCCTGATAGAATTCAGAGAAACTATGAAGAGAAAATTAGGAAGTTTGACTTCAACTCCTTTAAAACTCTTCCTAACATTGGCCAGAAAGAATAGAAAAAAGGCATATTTAATACAAAGAAGGCTGCACTTGGATCAGATTAAATACAATTTTGATTTTTCTAGATTCATAGGGAAAAATACTAGATATTTTCTCTTTCTTTCTTTCTTTCTTTTCTTTCTTTCTTTCTTTTTTTTTTTTTAACTTTTACAGAGACAGAGAGAGAGAGAGGAAGAGGCAGAGAGAGAATAGGTGTGCCAGGGCTTTTTCAAGCTCTGTGAACAAACACCATATGACACCATATGTGTGTGCCCCCTTGCATGTGTGACACTGCGTGCTTGCGTCACTTTTGCATCTGGCTAAATGTGGGACCTGGAGATTTGAACAAGTGTTCTTAAGCTTTGCAGGCAGGTGCCTTAACCGCTAAGAAATCTCTCCAGCTCTACTAGATATTTTCTAAGAGAATAGTTCCCCATGTGACTTACAGAACAAAGAGAAATAAATTTAACTTTCCCCATGGAGTCCCAAGTTTTCGAAGTTTTAAAATTTAATGGGGATTTTCAAAAGAATCATTTGAGCTGAGCATGGTGGCACAGGCCTTTAATCCCAGCACTAGGAAGTTGGGTGTGGGCCAGACAGTGGGAGGGGGGCACAGTGGCTGTGGTTATGAGGTTCACCATGAGTTCAAGGCTAGCCTGGGGTTAGAGTAGTTTCCAGGTCAGGTTGAGCTACAGTGAACCCTACTATGAAAAACCCTTGAAACAAACAAAAAACAATAAAAAGAGATGTTTGTTCTCAGATTTTCCTGTAATGTATTCTTCAAATAAAGTATTGAAAGATGAGGGGAGAGATTTAGAGAGAGTGGAAGGCACAAACAAGCTTTGGTTTAGTTTAGGAGATCAGGGCTCAGCCAGGAAGTGGAGATTAGTGGTGGTCCCAGATGCTGCATTTCCAGTCCCATCCTGGAATACTTTGGGCCATGTCTGTGTCTGAAGACTATCCCTGCATGGTCACCTTAGATCCTAGAAGAGAGACCAAACAGTGAAGATGCATGAATTCTAGATCTTTTTGAGGGCACTACCCTAAGGAATCTCAAATGACCCAAAAGCCAAACATTTTAAATATATATTTTATTTATTTATTTGAGAAAGAGAGAGAGAAAGAGGCAGACAGAGAGAGATAATGTACACATAAAGGCCTCTAGCCACTGCAAACGAACCCCAAACACATGCTCCCTCTTGGGCATATGGCTTATGTGGGTACTGGGAACTAGAACCTGGGTCTTTAGGCTTCACTGGTAAGCACCTGAACTGCTAAGCCATCTCTCCAGTCCAAGGGCCAAACTTTTGTGAAGGGAATATTTACAGTCTTGTTTGCTTTCAGTCAGAACTGAGTGGTGATTCCATACTACCTTTCACAAGTGAAAAATTATGTTGTTTGAGGGATTTTGGTGTTGAGGTTGTTAAATATAGAGGCTTTCAACTGAAGCAATTACTGCATATGTGCTGCTACACTGCTTTGCAATGACAAGGCTTTTCTCCAACAGAGAATTCTTTTTCTCAGAGAACTAAAGATTAAAGATAAAAAAACATTTTTAGAAATGTTGACATTACGTTTGAATTCATAACTTTTTTTAGTTATTGTGGCTCTGTAGGCTATTCAGAACTGAGGCAGCAATATGTTGTAATCCCAATTCTGCCATTAACATTTTAGGTACCCTTGAACAATTCAGAAAATTTCTGTTTACCTAATTTCCCCGTACATAAACAAAAATAATAATAAAATGATTTGTTGGCTTGCAGTGTGAATAGCTAGGAAAATTACTTCCAAGCACCTTAAATGATACTATATTATTTTTAAAAAAATTATTTTGAACAGAGAAATAGCATATTCCAATAGAATTATTTTTATTTTACTTTTTTATGAGAGAGAGAGTGAGAAGGAAAGAAAGAGAGACAGAATTGGCATGCCAGGGCCTCCAGCCATTGAAATCAAACACTTGTGCCACCTTGTACACATGTGCAACCTCTATGTTTGCGTCACCTTGCATGGGACCTGGGGAGTCAAACATGGGTTTTTAGGCTTCATAGGTAAGTGCCTTAACCACTATGCCACTTCTCCAGCTATAGAATTATTTTTAATACTCAAAATAAAATAAAAGTCTTCATAAGTCCATTATTTCCAAAAGACTCCTGTTGGATGAAGTCTGTGGGTAGTCTCCAGGGGACGAATAAAGACTTTTGGCATGTGGGCTGGGGGATGGCTCAGTGGGTAATGTGTTTGCTGTGCAAGTAGAAGGTCCTGAGTTTGGACCTTCATAAGGCTGGATGAAGAAGTGTGCATCTGTAATTTCAGCACTCCTATGGAAAGATGGGGGATAGAAGCAGGAAAATCCCAGAGGATTTGTGGGCCAGCTAATCTGGCATATGTAGCAGAGACTAACAAACAAGGTGGAATGTGAGGACTGCTACCCGAGGTTGTCCTCTGACTACCATCCTTTGGCGTGTACATACTTACATTCACATACATATACACCTTTAAAAAAAAATGACTAACACAAAACCAGATTCATTTTAGTTGTACTTGCCTTCTAACAGTTCAAAGCTTTCTCCATGCTCTCAATAGAGTTGCTATACCCAGAATCCCAATACAAGGGAGACTGAGTAGGAGGATCTAGTTCAGGTCAACTTAAGCTATAGAGTGAGAGTATATAATAAAGGGCAAAAATGAAAAAAAACTTCACCAAATATAAATAATTATCATATGTCATCCATACTCTTCAATACATACACATGTGTTGGGGTTCCTCCTGGGGCTAGGCCAAGAGAGGATACAGGGTCTCTGCCAGGCAGGGGGTGAGAGGTGCGGAGTCAACACACAGACACCGGAAGTCGGGTGAAAGCAGGCAGAGGGTGAGCTGCTGCAGACTCATTTATTCAAGGAAGTGTATGGGTTTTTAAGGGTTTGGCTGTCCAATCGTTGTATGGGGTGGTTCCCTTCTTGTGTTCAATGACAACTGTCTCTGGACAGATCATCTCTCAGCAGGTTGCTCATGGGCATGTGGCTATAGCTGTTGTCACGCCAGGTCTGTGCAGAATGCCACATCCACAGAATCCACTTCCTGGTTTCTCTTAGCAGGTGGCCTGGCTAGGGCCTGACCTGTACTATGCCATACATACTAGCAGGCGGCCTGGCTAGGGCCTGACCTGCATTGTGCCATACATACATATACTCAATACAAAAATATGCACATTGTACCAAATACAGTATCATACATGTTAGATATTATTTTATGTTATTTCATTCCAAAATGATGATTGAATGGTTGTTTTGTTTTCAACTGCAGAGACATATCCTATAGTAAATTTTAATGGATCACTTTTGTTGAACATTTAGAATATATGTATATATATTGCCAATATAGAGCTTTAATCAATTGCTACTCACAAAAAAATTATGTACACCTCTTATTTATTTAATATGGTTGACTAAAAGTTGTTTTTAGATTATTTACAACAATTATGTTCTCATTTGTTGGTTTCTTAAGATGCTGCCATTAGATACAGATTACTCATTATGAATGCTTTTAAAAGCTTGCTTTCTTTGAAGATATCTTTAATTGAATATTGATTTAAGTTAATATGATGTTTACTGAAACAATAATTTTGCCTGTTGGAGAAATGCACTTATGTGGTGATATTTTTCCAAATCATGCTATTTTTATAATTTTCATAATGTTGGGGATGATGTAGAGGATTTTCTGGTCATGAAAATCAAACATACAAAGAACAATTCCTCAGTTTTTGGTCCTAATTATCTGTAGGTATATTATATATTTTAAGTAAGTTTTACTTAAAGGGTTGGATGTCACAGGAAGAATTCAAAGTGATGGCGTACACCTTTAATTCCAGCACTCAGGAGGCAGAGGTAGGAGAATTGCCATGAGTTCGAGGCCCCTCTGAGAACACATAGTTAATTCCAGGTCAGCTTGGGCCAGAATGAGACCTTACCTCAAAGAACAAAAACAAACAAAAAGAATTCAAAGAATGGTGCAAGTTTGTCTGTCTTTTTGATGAAGTAAAGTAGCATTCAGCCATGTTGCTGCAATACATTTTATACCAGTCACATCATCTCACTTTGAAGATAAAGTTGCCATTAGTGAGTTTCCTGTTTGAATATATTTGTCATTACCTAACCCAGAGAACAGTTTCCATTCATTGCCTGGTCTTGTTTTCTCATGTCTCCTACCAGGGCTCGGTTGTCTTTTTGACCTTTCAAGGCCATGTGGGTTATCCATGCCTTTGTCATTCTTTACTGGCAACCAGCATATTTCATTTATGAAGTGACCTTTCCTATTCTCGTTTTTATTACCATGCATTCCAAGTAGTTGTCTCATTCTTTATAAAACCAGGTGCCATCTGAGATTTTATTATTTCCATATCTTTCCATACTATAGTAAGCAAATTCTGCTGGCTTGAAAAACAAACAAACAAACAAACAAACAAAAAACACACATTTAGCTATGAGCTAGAGAATCAAAGGCAATTGGTTTATAATTCATTTATTATTTTGGAAGTTATTTATCAGGATGTTTTTGTTCTCTTTTTCCTTTTCATAATTCTAGCTGCTTTACTTAGTAAGTCTTACTTCTGGGTTTCCAGCCCTTAGGATAGAAGCTTTAACTTCTCTCCCATCCTTTGTATGTTCGATGATACTTGACCCAGATTAACAGAATGTTTAAATTTCTGTTTTCCTATATACCACAGAATAGCTCAGGAAGGCCAGCAATGTGTTATAATTTCCATTTCCTGATTCTATATCCTTCAATTACATGTGGCACAGAAGTCTTTAGAAAGATCATGTACATGACCAGAAGTGATATAGCTAGCTCATATGGCAGTAGAAAAAAAAATTATACTGGGTTAGGTAAGACAGGCCCAGAAGACAAAAACTACATATTGTCTCTCATATGTTGGTTGAAAATGCAGGCTATGATTCAAGATAGTAGAGCACAAGAAGGGAACAAGAGATAATGAGAATAGGCGATGCAGGGCAACGACAAAAGGAAACATGAAGTATGAAGGCAGAAAGAGGCCAAGTTGGAGGGAAGGCATAAAAGGGAGGAGGAAGGGAGTAATGAGGAAAGGAAACAAAATATTATTTGTAAATGCCACAATAAAACCTAATTATTTGTATGAAGATAAAAAAAATAAAAAGACCATGAACAATCCAAAATTGGCCTCTAAAAAATAATTAACTAGCTTTATATAATGTCTGCCATCAAAACTGCCATTCTATAAGTATCCTCCAAGTTCAGTTCTCAGTGCCACGTCTCCTTACAGATCAGTGATATGCTACAGCCCCACATGGCCTCCCTGTCACTAATACCTTCTTTTTCAATCATTTGAAAGATTGCTTTAGTCATGGTTTTCTCCTCCTCAGAAATAATACCTGTCTATTGGTTTAACTTATGAGGTCAAAGTTTTTAGGAACCTCAGGAAACATGTCATATACGAAGCAATGAGGAAGTTAAGTTTCTGAGCACCAGCCTAACTGCTGCTTATGTTAAGAATAATTTTATTTTTTCTGCATTTCATATTTGTGCTTATTGTTAATGTACACATTGCAATATGTATGTGTTTGTGCCAATTCCAATATCTATCTCATCTCTCCAAGATTTTTAACTAATTATGGATGGAAGAAGAATAAATACTACTACTCCTATTATATATATGCAATATGCATCCATTATGTGTCTCACCAGTAAGCACCAAGTGTGTAGCTACTCATTTAGGCATATACTGAGGCTGGAGAGATGGCTCAGTGGTTAATAATGCTTCCTGTGCAAGCAGGAGAGCCTGAGGGGTCCTGAAAATGATATGGTTTGAGTTCAAATCTCTAGATCCTGTGTAAACACCTGGGCATGTCCATGCAGGCCTGAAACTGCAGTTCAGACTCACAACCAGGAGTTGAAACAGCAAGCTCCAATATCAGTAAAGAGACTGCTCAAATAAGAATGGACAAAAAGGCAAAGGAGCAATGGTTAGCTCTGGCCTCCACAGGAAAGTTCTCCTTGTCATAGGGCCTTGCAAGGGCACATACATGTACATATGGTATACCACTTCTCTCTCTCCCTCTCTGTCTCTTTCTTACACACTCAAAACATTATATGCACAAGTAAAAAAATTAGAAAAATAAACATGCATTAAATGAACAAACTAATACTTATTTTCCTGTTCCTTCAGTTTTTAAAATTGTGTCTCCACGTAACATGCTATATAATTACCCAGTGAATCAGACAAACGTGGACATCTTGGCTGTACTTGGCTATATGAGTTCTGTGTTGTGTGTGTCTTGTTCCAGGGACAGCAAAGAAAAGCATGTTCTTGAATATACATTGCAGTTCACAGTTAGAAATAAATATTTTGGGACATGGAGTAATTAACTAATAGAATTGGACCCAAGGGTGGTAGCTATACCCATTTGTGTGACATTTTCATTATTTTCAGTACATTTATTAATTAAAATTTACTAGGAGTAATATATTGCCAAAGAACGTTAGCAGAATAAAATTTCAGATATTGGTCAACCTAATTAATAATGTTTTTCAGCTTAAGAAATTCAACATATATGACAAAGTGCAGATGTTAAGAAATTGACCTGAACATTGTACATGGATTTTCTTTTAATAAGACAAAAGGTCTCAAATATGATTTTCAATAAAATGCCTTTCAATTTTTCCCCTGATATGTGTCAAAGAAGGAAAATGAACAAATATTTTATAAACCTGTTTTTCTATGAATTATAAATTAGTTAATGATTAGACTTTTAAATTTTCTACTCATTTTTATTGCTTTTAAAATTACTTTGATTCAGTGGGAGCATAGTTTTAGAAAATTGATATGTGTTAATTAGTGCATTTCAGAGGTATTGAGAACAGAAATCCTGATCCTAAAAGTTTCCACTAATTTATTGGGTAACTTTCACCACAAGACATCCTTCTGCAAAGTCAGAGGCTTGGACTAGTGAGGCACAAGGTTCCTGACAGGTCATATATTCTCTGATGTCAAGGTACTTGCAGATGAGATAGCTTAGATGCAGGGAAGAGCACAATGATGATCATTATCCTGAGGAAGATGGTGCTGTCCTTGACTGAGCATCTATGTTGTACTGTAATCTGTGCTAAGTGTACACATGGTACAGTGTGCTTCATCGTAACATGTATCTCCAAAGGGATCCTGAAATTAAGCTGCCAGCTATAGTCATTTGTCTGTCTTCCTAAAAATTCACATTTTCCATTTTCACTAGAAATGTATTTTTAATCTAAATGCAAAGAGGATTACCATAATAATTTAGGCTGTCTCTGGACTAGTTAATGAATAATGCTATCAGAGTTTCTCTGCAGATGCTTTACTGAAACTCCCAGGAAGCCAGCTGTAGAATGGGCAAATGCATTCTTCCCAGGGGTTTGTTCCCTTTCAGCTCTGATTCAGATGTGACCTTGGGACAAATGCTTTGTGTGAAAGGGAAGATTTGTTTGTCTTTGTTCTGAAATTACAGTGTAGTGCAGATACTTTTCCCTATGATTGGATGCTGTGGCTGAATGCTCAAGAATTAATGTGGGTATTCAAACTTTCCATTAATAGGCAAATGTTACCACAGACACATCCTGTAAATGTGTCAGTGGTTCGTTATTGCACAGCAATACTTAAAGGATCTCAAAAGTTGTATTTCTTGAGATACTGAAATTATTTAGTTATGAGAGTTAATTAGAGATTTGGCTTTCAGCTGAGAAGAGGTCCTGCAAGGCTCCTGTAGAGCTTGGAGACACATGATTATGGGAGTCATTGAGATTTACTACAGAGCATGCTTAGGTGTTAAGGGATAAAAAATGAGACTCTCTAATTAAGACAGTCTTACTGGTTTATTAAGGATGAGAAATTGACAAAAAAATAGTTGAAATTACATTATTTTAACCACCTACCTTGCATTTGGAAGAAATAAGTTAATTCCTAGATTATTTTGCCTTGTAAAAAGAACAGAATGAAAGACAAAAATGAAAGAGTCTCAGTACAATTTTTCCTGCATTCCTTCAGCTTTTTATCATTTCTACTGCTACCACTCTGACTATATTAAAATATTGAAAACATAAATATACTTCTATAAAAGAAACTCTTAGATGAGAGGACAGAATATTTAGTGAGCACACATCCAGTGCCTCACATTGTGCTAAGTATCTTGAAATATCTTGTTAAATATTTCCTGATATGCTTGCTAGTGCTGTGATGGGAAAGTTAGGAACACAGGAATAAAAAACAAACAAGCAAACAAAAAACAAAGCCTCAGCATTTATATCATATACTTTTGCTCCAAACAGTTTTCACAACAGATTAGTGAAGTGGGTAGGGCAAATATGAGCTATACTGGTGTGCGATCAGCTGTTGAGATTTTTTACCCACTTGAATGTTAATTATGCATCCAGTTCAAACAGTCAGGCTGAACATTCTTTTCATCTGAGCTTGTGCAGATTGTGTGACAGGCACCAGCTAAGCAGAGCATTATAGGGCACCACAGGCTCTACTAGCCTCCAGCCAATTAAGGAGGAACAGAGGCTGAGCTTGCTCCCCATACTGCTGCCTACAGTCCCATTTCAATATACCTTTCACCAAAAGAACAGAGCACATACTCAACAGGGGAAACTCTGCCTCATAAATATTGAATAGTGTAGGTTATATCTGACCTGAGAGAAATTTTAACTTATTAGAGGATGGCATTACCAGCCTTAGCCCCAGAGCATAATCTATCTGGTGCTTTGAAGGATTGTGAACAATGGAAGATTTGAAAATGCTGACATAATTTTCATCATCAAAGTCAATATTTTGGTCCCTTCATGTGTGTGTGTGTGTATGCTCAGTAAGTGTAGTGTAGTTTGTAGATATACAGTGTATGCAGATGTGTGCTCCCTTCATGCATGCATGCAGAGACCAGAGGAGAAAGTCAGGTGTCTTGATTGCTCTTCCACACTGTTTCCTTGACATGGAGTCTCTCATTGAACCTGGACTTGTCCTTTTTTTTTGGTTTCACTGACTGACTAGCAATCTGCAATGATTCTTCTTCTCTACTCCCCTCAGGACTGGAGTTACAGGCATGTGTGGCCATGCCTGGCCTTTTTTTTTTGTTTTTTTTTTCTTCACCTATATGCTGAGGATTGAACTCAGGTATTCATGTTGCATGAGAAATGTTCATATCTTCTGAGCCATCTCCCCAACTTCTGGCCTCCCCACTTTATTTTTACAATGTTTAAAAAATTGACGCTTGGTTAGAAAAATGATACAATTATATTTCAAAGAACAGTGAATGAATAATTGCATTAAAGCACAAGAAGAGTGGGGCATTGTTGGCTAATACTGTAATCCCAATCTTCAGGAGGCAGAGGCAGAAGGATTTTGAGGTTGAGGCTACCTTGGGCTATATATTGAGACTCTTTCTCAGCAAATAGAGTAAATTAAAAAAGCAAGGGAAGTTGTATTTTTATGTGGGCATGAGGGAAACTAATGTTTAAGTATCCTGATTTCATCTGGGAAGAGCATAATTTTGGGGGGGCATATGAAGAGGGTTTCATAGTTGTACAGAATTCACAAGGATAGAATCGTGTTTACAAGAGAAATGTCACTCTAGGAATTGTCAAAAGAGTAAGATCCAACAGGATTGAACTCAAGTTACCACTTTGTTATGTATTTACCATGTCTTCACACTAACCCCTGGTCTTTTCTAAGATTGGTCTCTTGATCTTTAAATGATGGACAATAATACTTTTTTTCTAAAAATGTGATGATATATCTAAATGACCTTATAAAGATGTGCATCATGTACTCATATGTTTGTTCTTATTTTTCTCTGTGTAAACATTTCAAATTCACCATTGTGGAAGTGCTGATCTTGAAAACTCATGAATTCTGTGATATCATTTAGCTACTCATTTCTTAATTATTGATTATTAATATTTATAGTTTCCTGTTTTATTTTTATTTGTTTTTATTTTAGAGATAGAGACAGAAAAAGAGAGAGAGAGAAAGGCAGAGAGAGAATTGGCATGCGAGGCCCTCAGTCACTGAAAACAGACTCCAGACACTTGTGCCACCTAGTGGGCATTTGATACCTTGCATTTGCCTCACCTTTGTATGTCTGCCTTACGTGGGATCTGGAATGTCAAACATGGGTCCTTAGGCTTCGCATGCAAGTGCGTTCACTACTAACCCAATCTCTCTAGCCCTATATTTTCCTTTTATTAGTCTTTATTCTCCTTTTCCAAGAAAACGTTTTCCTCATCTCTAACTTGATAAACAAAGTAGATCAAGTTCCTCTTTTTGGTGATCCTTCCTGGGTCACTAGTCTTATTTTTCTCTCTTTGATCTTACAATTAATAATAAGTATTACTTTCCCCTTTTATTTATACCCTCCATCTTACTGCACATCTTATGATGAGTTATTCCTTTTTGTAAGATCAAAATATCCATGTTTTGTACCCAGTAAGTCATAATGTCCTTGAATATACAGATACAAGTACAAATGATTACAATTAACTGTGCATTCTAGGTGTCTGCAAACTAATATAGATTTGATCCCTTGGACTATGTACTGCCAAAGGGAAGCAGCCCTGTTTTGTTTTCTTCTTCTCTAACCTCAAAAGTCCCTATAAAATTTACTATAAAGCTGAATATTAGATACCCATTGCACATTCATTGTCTTGAACTCTTATGTGAAGTTGTTTTAAAGACTTTTTATTGACAACCTTCATACATATATGTAATGTTTCCTGATCATAATCTCCTGCCAACACTTTCCTTTGTACCCTATTCCCCCTCTACTCAATCTCTTCTCTTTTTCAACTAGTTCCTGTTCTATTTGATGTCATTATTTTCCACATCCTAATTTTCAAGTTTTGTATATGTAGCATCAGCCACTGTGATGTGTCATGAATAACATGGGCATTTTCTGTCTGAAAACACTATTGTAAGCACTACTCCTATTCTTTGCTGTCATATTGTTTCTACCACCTCTTCCCCAGTGGTCCCTGAGCCTTGGAGGATATGACAGAAATGTCTCACTTAAGTGCTGAACTTCACTAGACTGTCTTTTCTTGTCATTACTTTGATAAGTTTTGAGTCTCCACAGTGGTCACCACCACCTGAAAAGAGAAGATTCTATAATCAAAAGTGAGAGTGATATTAATATCTAGGCATAAAAGTAGTATTTAGAGGCTAGGTATGAAGATTTCAGAGCCACTACTGGTTAAGATCAGTGATAACTTTTCTCTTCCAACAAGCTATATAGCTCTTCCTAGCATCATGGCAGCTAGTTAATAGGGAGAAGATTTACAGCTCAGTTACAGGTTGATTTCTTAGTGATCTGCAGCTCCAGCATGTGGTGTCTTCAGCAATAGGTCTCACCATCTAGTTCTGGTAAGCAACCAAGAGGTTTGGCAATACTGTAATGCTTAAGGGGCATCAGAGGCTTCCCTGAGCAACAACTCACTGTAAGGTATCCCACCTCTAACACTGAAATTTTCTTGTAACAATCTGGCTTCTGGTCACAGCATTATCTGCCCCAACATGGTTCTTCTTACTGTGAAGATTTTTAATATAATGAAACTTAAGAGTCCTGATAGGTAATATGAGCCATACACAGTTGATATTAAAGTACTGAGTGCAGCTTCCAAGCCTATGGAATCCTAGAATTAGAAAGAGACCCTTGATTCACATATAATCTACAATTTGTACTTTTGTAGCCAATATTCCTGAGCACTTAAGCAGTTAACATATCATCTTATCTGGTAGGCAGACTGCACTATGAACCATCCTCAACAGCAGGAGTCAGGTGTAAGTAGGTCCTCCTCTAGTATTAGACAAAGGATATGCATGCCACATATCAAAATCAGGCCCAAGGAAGTATGGTATAAGCAAACTAAAACCCAACATAAGATGTTATTAAGCAAAACTGTGATGGAGACTGTTGTTTTGAGCTTGGGTCCATGGCTAATTATTGAAGACCATAAAATGTCTTTGGGAATTGCCAGTGTTTGAGGTAGCAAGTACTATACTAACTCTGCATGTAAGAATATACATCCTGGGCTGGAGGGATAGCTTAGAGGTTAAGGCATTTGCCTGCAAAGCCAAAGGACCCAGGTTCCATTACCCAGAACCCACAGATGCACAAAGGGGCACATGCATATTGAGTTCGTTTGCAGTGGCCGGAGGCCCTGGCATGCCCATGTCTCTCTCTCCCTATTTCTCTGTCAAATAAAAATATACATCCTATAGGAAAGGTAATGGCCACTGCAATTTTATAGGCCCAGCAAGGCCACATCAAGCTCCTTAGATTTAAAAAATAGCTAAATCTTCCAAAGAGAACTCTGTGTTATGTAATATTAATGTTTTATTGATGTAGAATTCCTACTCCCTCCAAGACACATCTGTGTCTTTCTAGCTGCATACTGAGTTAACTTTTGGAGCTAGAAATGATGGTGATTGAAATATCACAGCTTATTAGCTTAATATTTGCTTAGCCTTTTGCTGGAGCCAAGCACAAACAACCTAGAGGCAAATTTGGAAGCTGTAAGTTCCGAGAAAGAGTTCTTGACCAAGGGAGCTACATGACTACTGTGGTTCCTATGGGATGCTACACTCAGCAAATGCTGTTACATGGTAACACAGCTGATCCTCCATGTAACCAATAGTACAGTGAGTCAGTGAAAAAAAAGGTGCAAGGTGGCAAGTGGCTGGGATGAACTTCTGAACCAGTCACAGTTACAGAGGGAGGGATTTGTTGATGCTTACAAATAGAGGGGAAGTTCCATAATGGCAGAAGAAGCTGGCCCACTTTTACAGGTCCATGCAGATAGAAAAGCAACTACTACAAGCAGAAGCAAGCATGCTTCAGGAACCCAGTCAGAAATCAGGCACTTAGAATATCTTAGGCTGGAATTCAGAATTCCCCTCAGAAACAAACACCTTAGGGCAAGGCCCCCGGATCTACCCAGTACACCAGCCAGGTAGCTGGAAATTCAGGAAGGCTTAATAAAACTAACGTATCTATTGGGGAACATCTATTCAAACTACCACACTCACTGAATAATTTTTCAAAAGAAAAGCCTTAATCTTAATAACCTCTATATGTTGAGCATATTTTATATCTTAAATATGATATTAAACATTTTTCATTTGATTTTTTAAAATAATATTTAGTAATAAACAAGTACTAGTATCCTACGATCACAAACCTAGGAGGTATACAACTGGGACTTAAACACTGACCTGTTTCATTCCTAAACCTGATGCACTCAAGCTCTCCTATGCACAAATATGTTGTCTTGGTTACATGGCTCCTCTTAGGAAATTAAGGCACAAAGTCCAGAGAGTGTAGTTACTCTTCTTGCATCTGGATTACCAGCAAGCACATAGCAATCATGCTACAGCAGTGAAAAGGGATGATTCACACAGGTCATAATCTTTATTTTATATTTTTGTAACTGAACAATGTATACATTCCCTCACTGAAGTTCAAAACAAATTTCTGCCAGTCTTGATGCCAGATGCAAGGGACTATGATCCTCTTTGATGTGGGCCAGTAGATTTGTAAACACCTATATGTAATGAAATAATACAACTCCCTGCGAGTTCACAGAAAGGAGTGACCCATTTTGTCTTAGAGGGTGAGCAGAGCTTCAAAGAGAAGGTGGCATTTGAGTCAGTCCTCAAAGGTGTTGGTATCTATCTTCTAGGCTGAGGTAACCAACTCAGAATAAAGACTTAAGAGATGGCCCTACACAGATTACAGAAGTATGAGCCATGAAAGTGCTTTTATATTTTATAAAGCACTGCTTTATTTTTATTTTTAAATATCACATAGAAGGCAGACGAACTTATAAACAGATGCTAATAAATATAACAAGGTAAGAAATGAATGCAGTTTATAACCATGAAGTTATCATGTAGTGATCAATCAAAGATACAGGAAACTATGCTTAGGTCATGTAGTGTGGGATTGAGATCATATAGGGAATTAGTAGAAGTACTCATTGTAGATATAGGCTGTCTAGGCTTGTCTCCTGGTCTGTGTGAATCTTAGCAATGACTTAACCTTTCAGTTTTCACGCTTCTCACTTGTAAAGTGGAAAAACGAAATGTCTCTCTCTTTAATATTGCTGTGTATAAATTTCCTAGACAGTGCTTGACACAGAACAGATAAAACAAATGTCAACTTGTTATATATAAGAAAGAGAACAATATCTGAACTCAAAAGATGTATGAATAAATCACTTATGTTAGTGATATTTTCAAATTCAAATTAGTGAATTTGAAATTTTAACTGATTTTTAGACTTTCAATGTTGTTTCATAAACTGTTATCTTTTTGAAATTTATTACTTTAGAATCATACATTCTATATGATGGCATTCATTTGGTGGCTGCCTGTGAAATAATAGCCTATCTAAACCCCATTTTCCTTAACTATTGGTTGGACAAATTTGGCTATGAGATCACATTTAGATTATGCTTTATGATTCTCTGAGTTCACTCCTTAATATAGTGTCTTTGAAAGTAAAAGTGTTCTCAGTGTTTATTTGAGAAATGAAGATTTAGAAACACAGAAAAGCTAAATTATGCTTTGAAAAGTTGAAGATATAGTCAGTATTATTACTAGACTTAGTTTGTGAAGTTGATCAACACCCATGGAATTGTGGAGAAAATGCAATGGGCATTAGAGTCTAGTAGCCTTGGTCACAAATTTTGCCTGTGAATAATTTATATCTACTTAATGGGCACTAGTTTCTTCTGTATAAAAATAGAGATAAGAATTCCAAAGTAATGCTTAGATTTCTTTTTAATGTGAGCTTCTTTTCTCATCTTTCTTGCCTTTTTCCCACTTGGAATGGTCTCTCTTGAAAAGCTCGCTATTTGAGCATCCATGCAAATATCCTCCTGTGTTGATTTCCAAGGACATTGTTTAGCTCTTTACTTTGCTTGAGAATATTGCCAGAGTCAAGGTGACTTCAAGTGAAGTGTCTGAGGTCATTAAATCACTTATCAGACAGGCTTGGAAGAATAATGCTGATCAATGTGGATAGGTGACTTCAGAACTGAGGTTCAGAGACTCAGCTAGGTGCTTGAGAGAGTGGTCAGCACATACCTCACAGATACACTGTTGTAAAAACACAGTACCTCCCATTTCTGTTTGGCCCTTTCTTATTATATGATTTCAGGTGTTGTCGAAACATGTGTTTCTACCAAGGATAAAGCATGTATCTTTTGCCAACTGGCAAATCAAAGATTAACCAATGGGTACAATTTTCTTTTCTAAGCTATTCCCTCTTTAGAATTCTCCTTCTTATTCTCTTCCTCCTCCTTATTCTTTTGCATTTGGTGGAATCAGACAGTTGAAGCTGACTGAAGAGTTATTTCTCCATTGTTGAAACAAAATCCCTAACCAGAGCAGCTTAGGTTTGGGAAGGCATGGCCTCCGAAAGAAGCCTTTGTCACATCCTCATATCAGCAGAAAGGAGCTGAGAGAGAAAACAAAAGGGAGAGAAAATGAGAAGCAATCAGGTGTGGACGATAACATGTCCAAGCCCATCCCAGTGATACACTTCCTCCAACAAGGCTCTACCTCTGAAGGTTCCATAGCTTTTTCTAACAGCACTGTAAGCTGAGGATTAAGTGTTCAAACATGAAGCTATGGGGGTCGTTTTACATTCAAAATACCACAATGACCTAACAAACATCAAAACAGAAAATAATTTGCCAACTCCAGAAATAATGTGTCTTATTAAACAGTGTCACTTAGGGGAGCAGAAGTTATTTTACTTGTGCTTCTTCTTATGCATGCATATCATTGTCCTGCTTGTGATTTGTTAAATCTGGATTATGGAATTAAATATAACAATAATATTTGCTCTTCTTCTAAGTAATTTATTCCTTGAACAACTTTGAGAACCATGTTCATATTTCAAAAAAAAAAAAAATAACACCTGAAGGTATCTGATTGGGGATAACAAGATTTGTTATTCTCATTCATCAAGAGGGGGTATAATGTGATTAAAAGAACATAGTTCACAAATTTTCAGCTCTATTCCTTATCATGTAACCTAAAGCCAGTTACTTAACCTATTTGTTCCCAAAGTTTCTCAACTGAAAATAAGGACAATAAAAACCCTATATGAGGCTGGAGAGATGGCTGTGCAATTAAAGGTGCTTGCTTACAAAGCTTGATGGCCTGGGTTCAATTCCCTAGTACCCACATAAAGCCTATTGCACAATGTGGCCTACATATCTGGAGTTTGTTTCAGTTCCAAGTGGCCTTGACATGCCCATTTTCTCTCTCCTTTCTCTCATTCTCTGTATTCGCTTGCTAATAAATAATATTAATTCAAAATTACTACATAGGCGTTGTCATGAGGAATAAATAATTTAGCACTTAGAAAGTATTTGAACACTGTTGAGTACAAAGAAAATGTTCAAAGCTATTATCATTGAATACCTGTTATGTACCAGGCATTATGCAAGATACAGCAATGCAAAACAAGTAATATACTTCACCCAAAGAGCTTATAATCTAGGGTGACAATAGGTAAAGTTATCCCATAGGTCAAATCCAGATTTCTGTTTGTTTTATAAACAAACTTTTCTTTTTCAAAAAAAAAAAAATTATTTGAGGGAGAGAGCAAGAAAGAAAAAGGCAGATAGAAAGAGAGAATGGGCATACCAGGGCCCCCAGGCACTGCAAACAAACTTGCCACTATGTTAATCTGGCTTCTGTGGGTCCTGGGGAATTGAACCTGGGTCCTTTGGCTTTGCAGGCAAGTGCCTTAACTACTAAGGCATCTTTCCAGCCCTAAACAATCTTTTCTTATGATGCAGTCATACTCACTTATTTACATATTATCTATGAATGGCATCATCTCCAATAGCAGAGTTTAATAGTGATGGAGATTCTGTGGCTTACAACACCAAAAATTTTACTATCTTCCCCTTTGTTGAGGGAACAAAACAGACCTGAAAATCAATTTTATGTGATAAGGCAGATTGGCTTAGCAAAATCTCTAGCATACATTAATCAAATTTGTATCATGACTCTGATAGTGATCTAAGTGCTGGGTATATGGGGGGGCAATAACCCACAAGCAGCTATAATCTCAGTTGAGAGACACATAAGCCAGAGTAAAGTGAGTGTCGTGACATTTGTGTTTACCCCAGTGCTTGAAGTAAGACTATACCAGCCTCCAATGGAACTTTGTCCGTCTGTAATCTACACCAGCATCCATTGGGGTTGTGTTCCATCTGTAATCAAGCTCAACTCTACCAAAACAGGATCAAACCTAATTCCTGCACACAGCATTTGCTCTGAAAAGCCTGTCCTCCATCATCTTTATTATGTTATATGCCTTGCATAGAATAATGCTTAATGAAAGGTTCTTCAAAGTATAAAGGATTCATCATCCTTTGTGCTGTTTGCACTGGCTAGAAACTTTTTTCTATTTTTCTTAGTTCTGCACATTCTTTTTAAAACATGTACTTATTGGTTTTTTAATAAAAAGGTTGTAGTCTTACATAGCCTCTCCCCACCCCCATTCTGCTGAGGGTCCTTCTCAGTGGGATATTAGTGTTCATTGTGGGTCCTAAAGGCCTCAGTCAGTCTCTGTGAGGGAAGAGATGGTGGCTCATGCTATTCCCATCTACAAACTGAATATGAGGGGTAGTTATTTCTTCTATAAGCCTCCTTTGTCTATTACTCCTTAATATCCATTCTGGAAACTCCTATTGGTGCTTCATCATAGGGAGACTTTTCATTGTGCTTCAAATCACGTAGACAGTAGATGAAGGAGAGGTCAATGTAGAAAGTCCAGGAGAAAATTGAACATATTCTTGTGGGAGACATAGGATTAGGGTAAGCACAAGTTACTGATGACAGTTATATAGGGCTCTGGAAATTCATGGTGACCAAGACTGACATAGATTCTGACTCTCCTAGTCGAAGGAGAACAATAAAATTGAGTGGAAAGGGAAATGTGATAATACTTCACACCATATACATGTGAAGAGAGGCAGGCTGGAAGACACTGTCCATTGAATATGGGGAAGAATAATCCCAGAGGTGAATAAGAAGTACTTTGACTGAAGCAAAATGTTAAGAACACTGGTGAGAAATAAGGCTGTATTACAGAACAATGGAGGGCCTAGAAACCATGGAAATGGGAAACCATTGATGGGCATTAAGAAAATTGGGGATTACATCAATTCTTACCTATGAGAGATACTTCCTACATTGTGAGAAATAGAGTGTATGCATTTGACTTTATTTAAGGAACAATAACTACCATGTTCCAGGTGGTAAATTTATATTATCTCCCTGAATATTCACAACTGCACTGCAAATTAGGGATATTTACTTCTGTTTCATACAGCAAGGAAGCAAGAATCAAAAAAAAAAAGGTAATGTGTCCACCACAAAGCTGAAAAGTTAATGAACTGAGATTCATATTAGGGTTTTCCAGATAACTATGCTCATTTTAGCTAATCTTCCTCAATATAATAAGAAAAGAATAAGAGAAAAGTGGTCAGTCACAAAATGAAGGGGAAGAATTATCCTGGACAAAGGCAAGGACATATTGTGAATGAAAATCAGGGGATTGATTGCATACCCAGAGAACTTCAAGCATGATGGCATCTTTGGTTACTAGTCTAACTATGTAGCTAAGGATAATGATGTGGGTGGATACTCCAAGGTATAGTAAGCCCTTACATATTATACAACATATGACAGGAAACTATGGAAACTTTCTAACTGTACCTCAGAAAATGACATGAGCAGATTTGTTTCTTTAAATGGATAACTGTAGAGACTGAAAGACCCCAGATAGTGGGAACCTTCCACGCTCAGGCTGGGATAGGCGACACCCCAAATCACCCACGAGAAACGGTCTTGATGCAAACAGCAAGAGGACTTTATTCCAGCGCGCTGGGGCCCACAGTCATACACCATGCGGGTGAAGAGGATTGTGGACCCCGAATGCAGGGTTAAGGCAGTTTTTATAGGGTTTACAACAAAGCTCATGCATCGTGTACCAATCATTTCAAAACATCAGAAGCCCACGCTGTGCTGACCAATCCATTTGTAATGCACCACAGTTCTTAGACCAATTATTTCAAATTGCTCAAGCCCGCGCATGGTAGACCAATCATGTTGTAACACACCCAGGTTCCTCCCTGCAGCCCTAGAGGTCTGTGGCCTCTTGGGTGGGGGTGACGAATTGTGGTCAGAGCTGGTCACTGGACTTGGGCTGAGCTGGGCGTTCCCTTGTACATTCTTTTCCATCCATGGCGCAAGCAGCTATTTACAGAAGCCAAATAAGCAGTTATTCATCTTATTTCCTGGTATTTACTTGATTAGGGTCACATATTCATGAGCCTAGCCTACATTCTTTTGCCCAATTTCATATAGAAACCGGGTTCTGAAACATCAAGGAATGTGACCTTTTACCCATTTACTGGCAGCAAAGCAAGTTCCCTTTTATTGGCAGCAGGGTGGGTCTGGAATCTGAGGTATTCGAGGTTGGGGTCTGAGAAGGGTCAGGCTATCCTTTCAAGACCATGTAAAGAGGGTGAGAAAACTGCCAATAAGACCAATATAATATTACTATGATGATTCCAGTTTTTAAAAAATGAAGGCCTGGTCCTGGAGAGATGGCTTAGTGGTTAAGCGCTTGCCTGTGAAGCCTAAGGACCCCAGTTCAAGGCTTGATTCCCCAGGACCCACATAAGCAAGCTGCACAAGGTGGCACGTGCATCTGGAATTTGATTGCAGTGGCTGGAGGCCCTGGTGTGCCTATTCTCTCTCTATCTATCTGCCTCTTTCTCTCTCTGTCACTCCCAAATAAATAAATAATAATAATAATAAAAATAAAGGCCTAAGTGACAAGAGACATAAAAAGGAAGCAAAGTTTTCATGAAACCTAATTTGCAACGAAGATTGTATAAGTGAGGATATTAACCTCCTACAACTGAGGGCACACTGAGAAGCTGGCAGGAAATAAAGTTAGAAATGCTGAGAAGGTTCAGCTCATGGAAGGCCGTGGAAGCTTTTGACTTTAAATTTAGAGTAGTTATAAAGGCAAATGGGAAATTTTGGCTTAGGTTTAAATTGTCTTAAGGTTACAGAGAGAGGTTATATCATACTTAGTGTGTCTTCTCAGCCATGTCATCTGGTGCTATTCACATATAAACATAAAATCATGCAGTGGATAGAACTTTAAATCATTCTTCCTTTTCTACCTCCACTCATTATTTTATATCTGAGAAAACAGAAAATAGAGGCCTAGGCACAATCCATGACTATGTGTTCAGTCTTTTTCCCCCATTGCACTATGATAATGTACTCTTGGGAAAATTTGGGAATAAATGAAGGTCTGGTTTTACTCTTAAAGAAGAAGAAAAGGTTCTGGTCAGGATGGCATCCATCTAACCATGCCTCACTTCACAGGGAAGGAAAGGCAAGACATTTAGGGTTAAGTGGAGTTTTTAACGGTCTGCAGATCCTAGTAGACCTCCAGTGGGAGGGTGTGGAGGAGCAAAGTAGGGAATCTGCTGATTTGTGGAGAAATAGGAACCCTCATTCACTGTTGGTGGGAATGTAAGATGGTACAACCACTATGGAAAGCAATATGGAGACTCCTAAAAAGGTTGGCTATAGAGTTACCAACAGATCCCAGCTCTTCCCCTACTGGGTATTTACCCTAAAAGCTCCATGCCTCAATTCAGAGAGATTTGCTCAACCATGTTTATAGCTGCTTAATTCATAATAGTTAAGAACTGGAATCAACAATATGTCCATCATTAGATGAATGCATAACCAAGATGTGGTGTATCTACATGATGGAATTCTACACAGCAGTAAGGAAAAATGACACAATGGACTTTGAGGGAAAATGGTCGAACTTGGAACAGATCATTCTCAGTGAACTCACCCAATCACAGAAAGATAATCATCACATGGTCTCACTCATCTGTGGCTCCTAACCTGAATCTGCCTGAGATGACAACATACCTAATAAGCATCTTGAGGACCTGACAATAGGGAGGATGGGGCAGGAGGAGAGGGTAAGGGTAGGGGGGACACAAAACTGGATCCAAATGGAAATGGTACCATAAAATACTATATCTTGAAAGACAGACTAAAAGGTTGAACCTTCATCAGGTCCTTAGAAGGAACAACTGATTCACAGGGCCCTGGAGAAGGTATGATGAAGACTAACTGCAATCTTCTCCTGCTTCTCTCTCTCTCTCTACCTCTTCTCTCTCTTCCCTCATTCTCTTTTATATTATCTATCTTTTTCTTCCTTCTTTTCTCTTGGTGCTGGCCTGTAACTCCCAGTACCAGCATGTGGTTAACATCCACAATGAGCTGTTGCCCAAATTGACCTACAAAGTTTCCCAAAAGAAGACAGGTTTCTGTCAGAGTACTTGATGACAATATCCTACTGCCAAAGACACCATATGTTGTTGGTATGGAATATGGAGTAAAGTGGCTGGAATCTGGAAGAGAGTCACTACCCAGACAGTTAGCTTATTTAGTGCCAGAAGGTGCTGCATGAGCGACTGGGGGAAAGTGACCAACAGCTATCCAAACAACATGTGATCTAAGCTTCTCAGCAGCAAACAACCTGACATGATGCTCACACAAGGGCAATAGTTGCGCATAGCCATGGTTGGTAATCAAATGCTCTTGATTTGGCTAACAGATCCACTCAGTGGATTGGAGCCCATAGCTGGAACTGGGAAACAAGTCAGAACCATATCCAAAAACTGAGCCTACTCTCCAATATCAAGCTCCCACCAATCGTGGGCTACAAGAGGACGTACACCTATGAAATTCTATCTAAAACAATAATGGTTATCCTATTTATCTGGTGCTGAGTTCTCTCTCCATTGGAGAATTTACCTCTCTTTTTCAGATAGATACAGACCCTGAGGAGAGAATCAGCCCATCACACTTCACCAGGGCCCCAGATGAAATCATAGAGTAATGGGGAAAATGAGCAAGAGTGCTGCTTTCTTAGTGCACCTGGTACCAACACAAGGGTGAAGGAGATAGGCACAGAGAACACTCAACTCCTACCAAACCAGATATCCAGAGACACAGATGCTCCCAAAACCCCATCACTGAAATAGACCTAAGATGAACCCAACACGTCTCAGGGGAAATATGTGGAAGAGTTGGGCGCAAGAGCCATAAGTTGGAACATTATGCACAGACACATTGCCTCTTCCTCATAACTGATGTCTACCCCCATAATGCATGACCCACCTTCCCCAATGAGGAGGGTCCCTTCTGAGGGGGAGGACAGGGAGGAGGATAATGGTGGTACCAGCATGACTGTATACACCTTATCTACATAACTGATAAAAAGAACAAGGAGGAGGAGGAGGAGGAGGAGGAAGTCATTCTAATGGGCCCATTAGATGGTGGCTTATTTTACCTCTTAGATTTTTCTGGATTCTTAATGGCTGATAAAAAGTATATTGGGAAAGACGAGAACATAATTGGACTGCTACCCTAAGGGTAGAAAAAACCAAACATTTAATTGTTAAATTGTTTATTCCAAAAGGACATATTTTAAGCTTTTTAAAGTTACCACCTGTGGGTGAGTAATGCTCAAGAGAAAATTTATGATTATGCAGTTTCCTAAATCACCCTTCAATTTTCTGGTTTCTCAATAAATGAAGCTTAGTCCAACTTTTTAAAGAGAACAAGCAGTAATACTTAACTCACAAAATTTAAAATAGACAAAAAAAAAAAAATTGATTCCCATGTATATTAATTCAGAGCCTATATATAATTCTGAACAATCTTCATGTATGCATGCATTCTCTAAAATGAGCCACATATGTGTCTATTCTTTTTATAGTCCTAAGTATGAAAACTAAATCAAGCACAACCTGTTATAAATGTACCTTTCAATGTCATATCACTACACATCAGGACTTGTGCATAGTCTTTATACCAAAGAAGGGCCATAGGATAACTAGACATCATATTTCTGTTGATACATTGGGCTTCACAATTAAGCCTTATCTTGATTATAAACATCCATGGAATGTTTTCTATTTCATTTACTCATGACAATAGCTCTAAAAGTTCATAATTCTATTCTAATTTAAGCATGCTTTCTGAATTGTAATGTTCAAATCTTTCACATAGTGTATCAGGAATTTGAAGTCATGAAAACTTCATTTATCATTTTTATTTATTTATTAAATATTTTTATTTATTAGAAAGAGAGAGAGAGATTGTGCCAGGGCCTCCAGCCATTGCAAATGAACTCCAGATGCATGCGCCACTTTGTGCATCTGTCTTTTGTGGGTTCTGGAGAATCAAACCTAGGTCCTTTGGCTTTGCAGGCAAGCACCTTAACTGCTAAGTCATCTTCCCAGCCCTATTTCTCATTTTTAAAGTGAAGATAATTCTGCCACATAGGGTTATTGCAGGATCAGAGATAATCTCTAGAAATCTGTTGGCATGCATTCTAGCATATAAGCCCTTCTAAATGGTCCAGATACTTGCATTTTCAACAGAAGTATAGTTCCTAAGCTGTCAGTCATTTTTGTTAGTATATGCAACGTTTAATACATACGTGCTTTGACCAGCACATCACTCAGGTTCCCTTCACATCTTCTGTGCTCAAATAGAGGTGGTGGATTCATTGCCCTCTGCCAGTGTTCCTTAAATACTAGCTGGAACAAAGCAAAGTGAAAATAGATTTAAAGTAAATAATTAAGTACCTAATGAGGCAGTACACACAGTTGCTATTCTCCACCACTTCTTTCAACCATGTACAATTATTAACAATTATTCACTCTCAATTTCGCTGGAGATTTGTGCATATAGATCTCACTTTAAAGGCATACTTTGTAGTATACATGTGTGTGTGTGTATATATATATATATGTATGTATGTATTTTGTATATTCACATATGTGACCTGTGAATGCAGGGTATGTGTACATATATGTAGTCACAGATGTAGGCAAAGGAACAAGAGAGAAGCAAACCAATCTATAAAGGAAGGAAAGGGTCTGTGGTAGTTTGAATATATGTCCCCCAATATATTCAATGTTTTATTACTTTATAGTTTGCATCTGCAATCACCTTGCTAGAGGCAAGGTCACTGGGGGCTGGTCTTAAGGTGTGGTGATGGTTTGAGATTCCATTGTAAAGATATGCAAATGTGCCTAGCAGGAGTTCCTGAAGTGTGCTGTGTGACCTTTTGGCTGTAGTTTTTGCTCTGTGTGCTGTGGTGGCTGGTTGGCTTTTGCTATCTTGCCTGGTCCTGTGAAGAGCAGGCTGCTTCTCCTGCCTTTATGGAACTTCCCCTGGATCTGTAAGCTTCAATAAATAATATCCCTTCCTCCATAACTGTGCCTGGTCTGGAAGTTCATCTCAGCGAACCTGAAGCTGTCTGCTACAGGGTCTGTGTTGCTCTCCTGTGTACTCAGCTTATTACAGTGACCAACGCAAATAGAGCATAGTAGGAGCACAACACCTCTCTGTAGATCAATGCACACAGATTTATAGGTATTTATAGTAAGTCTGCATATGTTCATGAATATATGGAAATAGCATCTTTCGGGAAGTCTATTTGTCATTCAGGATTTTGTCACTGTTTAAGTAAGAAGGAGCAGAAGATCTGTGTTATATCTATTTTCAAATGATCCTTATTTTATTTCTCTAGTAATGAGACTTAAATAGCCATATTTGCTCTGACTGGGGCTTAGAATTAGGCAACACCCACAGACAGCCTAAGATTTTTCTTTATTATTCTTATTCTTCTTGGAACTAGGAGTTGTTAGAACATTGAAAAGGCAATATGAAACCTCCCAGAGATCATGAGTATTCTTAGCACAGTGCAGATGCTCCAAACTTGGAAATTGCAAAAATCTGACTGACAGTTAAGCAGGTTGTAGTTTAATTTGTGATTCATCTCCATGTAAATAATCAGACTATATTAGCTAGAAGCATTTAGCAGAAGATGTATTCAGTAGGACTCTCCCAGCCATAGAAATAAGAACCATATATACTACATACTAACCATATGCTAGGAAGTTTTATGCATATTGATTTATTTAGATTGTATGGAAATCCTGAGATGTGACTTTATTTTTCATATTTTATGTATAGAGCCATTGAAACTCGTGTAAATTTTGTACTTTACCAAGGTCCTGGTACTTGTATCTGATGGCCTTGAAGTCAATCAGACATACAGGGTACAGATATTTTCTTCATACCTGGCAAGTTTCTGGATATGCTTATATGGTGGGTTAAAGAGTCATTGTGTCCCACCATCTTCACTGAACCTTACAGTGTGTTAAGTTTCATTGTTTCAGACTTTGAAACCTTTGAGTCCAAGTTATTCTACCTGAAAATATGTCACTCATGTATGTATGCACATTGAACAATCTGATGATAGAACATTTTATTTTCTTTTGAAAATACACATTTGAGATCATCATCTTAAAGAATTCTCCTTTCAGTTGGCTCATTCCATCTTTACCCTTGCTTTCTTAGCTCATGTCTTCTGTGTGCCCCATCTTCCTGTATGTCTACAAGCAAGGTTTATCTCTTCACACACAATGTAGCCTGTGCATATAGATCTCACTTGAAGCACATACTTTGCTTGTTGGAATCAGGAAGAAATGAATTGCTTTCAAGAAAAGAAATGAGATAGAAAGTTATGGTTTGAAATCTACTCCAAGTGACTTATCACATAGCAGCAGAGAAAGGAAAATGGAAACAACAGAAGTTAGTCTGCTATAGGAAGGTCATCCAGGAGTGTGGGGGAAGTATTTGCCATGGCAACTCTTGCATCATCCTACATGGGTGGCAGAGGTGGTATGCATACCTCAACCAGAAGAAGACAATTCTTAAAATGCTAATGTTTGTTTACTAACCTGAGGGGTTAAGTAGGGCATTCTTCTCCTAACTTGACATCTGATTTCAGGAAGAGAGAGGAAGGAAGTTTGTTATGTAATTTCTCACTTCCCTTTTCATTGTCACCTAACATTGCTATAGGTCAAGTTACTTAACACCAGTTTGCCATTAATCCCTTTGTATAATGAACAAATTGGCCTAGCATCACAGTACCCATGTAATTTATCTTTCAAACAAGGATGGACACTTTTGATAATTAAAGAAAATACTATTAATTATAATAGGAAAATAGGCAAAGCATTAACCCCAGTAAATTGAGAGCAATGGTATTTCTACATAAATGCCCACATTATACAATATTTGTTGAGAATAAATAAAGTCCACCAAAGAAGCATGGGCAGTCAATTCATACTTTTCTATATAAAAAGGGAGTCTGCCATCTTCAGTTTGATTTGGCAGAAACCCCAAAGTAAGTATAGAAAGAAGAAAAATTTATAGTAGGAAAAGGAAAATCCTCAGACTTGTTCCAATTTGAGATTCTGGGGCATAGGGAAGCTTGAGACAGGCTAAGTAGAAGCAGAAGCTCTTATATGATAAGTCTGTAGGAATATTTGTCCTTCTCTTGTTCTGAGATGAAAGTATAGGCAAAAATTGCATTCTGATAATAGCCTAAATTTGATCTAGTTATTGATCTGGAAAGATTTCTCAGTGGTTAAATGCACTGGCCACACAAGTGAGATGATATGAGTTTGATCCCCAGAACCCGTGTAAGTGCTAGACATGGTGGACAATGGGAGTCCCAGCACTGTGGAGGTAGAGACAGGGAATCCCTGGAGTTCAGTGTCAAGTTACAATAGCTACAACCATGAGTCTTACATGCATGCCACAGACCCATACATATACAAAAATATATAAATTTTAAAAGCCTATGAATTTAAACAAATTTGCCTATAAATCCTGTATATCTTGGATATATATTTTTAATTCATTCATTTATTTATTTATGAGAGAATGAGAGAGAGCGAGGAAGGCAAAGAAACATACAGACAGAGAGCATGCTAGGGCCTCTTGCCACTGCAAACAAACTGGTTTGTCTGGCTTTACATGGGTATGGGGAATTGCACTGAGGCCAGCAGGCTTTACAAACAAGTGCCTTTAACTGCTGACTCCCCTTTTCAGCACTGTATAAAGGATCTTGAGGAAGAACAATGAATAATAGCTGTTGTATTCATATACAGGCTTTCTAAAAATTGAATGGTGTTGAGTATCTATGAACTTCATAGAAGATACTATGTGGTCACAAGCAAAATCTGTTCCCAAGAAGGTCTTGTTCCAGTCTGAGATAAGCAATGGCTTTCTGTTTGTTCCTCTGAGCCTCAGTGACACCTGGTGCCAAATAGTGATGTGGTGGTTTGATGCTGGTGTCCCCCATAAACTTAAGAGTTCTGAATGCTAGGTTCCCAGCTGATGGAGATTTGGGAATTAATGCCTCCTGGAGGCAGTGTACTGTTGGGGGCGAGCTTATGGGCATTATAGCCAGTTTCCCCTTACCAGAGTTTGGCACACTCTCTTGCTATTGTTGTCCACCTGATGTTGGCCAGGAGGTGATATCCACTCTCTGCTCATGTCATCATTTTCCCCTGTCAGCATGGAGCTTCCCTTTGAGTCTAAAAGCTGTTCTTGGCCAGGTGATTTCTGCCAGCAATGCAAACCTGACGGCAACAGTAATTTTGGTACTGAGGAGTGGGGTCATTTGCTGCTAGACACCTGACTGTGTGGCTTTGGTCTTTTGGAGCTGATTTTCAAAAGTAATGTGGAAGGATTTGAAACCTTGGCCTAAGAGATGCCTTGCAATGCTGTAAGTACAGCTTGATGGACTATTCTGGTCAGACATGAAAGACTTGAATGCAGGAAGAACTATGGACTGTGAGGTTTGGCTGCTGAGGGTGAGAAAGAGCTTTGTCTGGACTGGGCTCAAGCAGTTTTTATGACAGGCTTGCTATCATGCCCGTGTCCTGGGAATTTGTGCAAGGTTGCATTGTGTAGAAATGGACTGGTGTGAACAGAGGGGTATTTCACAGAAAAAAATGAAATCTTTGGGCCCAAACTTCTGCCCGTTCAGCTGAAATTGTATGAGAGATTACAATCTTTGAGATTGGGCTAGCTGATCTCCATTGGGACAACAGAAAGAATGCAATCTTTTGAAGGGGCCTGTGTGCTCAACGAGTGTCTTGTTCTTCAAAGTCTATTTTATTTCCTCCAGATTAACAAATTGGCATCCCACCTGGTATTGTGGAGTATGAGAAATGCAGGAAAGAGAGGGTTATTGAATTTACAACACAGTCTTGTGTTTTGGAAACAGCCATGGGCAGTGTGAAGCAGGTTTCTTGGATACCTGCATGGAGACTCAATGGAGCTGTGAGGATGGACCTTAGATTATAGTGGAGACCCAGTAGAGATGTTGGGACCATGAGGTGGCTGCTAAGGAGAGTTGCTGGACCCGGGTGAAGTTTTCCAGGACTGTGAGTAGCCTAGCTGGAGGGGCAGAATTGGAACTCCAGAGACTTGTTGCTGATTAAAATAACTAGACTTGGAGACTTGTTTCTAATAGAGTTGTTGGACGTGGAGCTACAGAGTTTGATGTTTTCCCTGTTTAAATCTTGTATTGGTTGAATATTTCTTTGCTATGCCCAATGCCATCTTTTTGCAGTGTGAATGTTTATTTGGTGCCATTATAGGGGCTTGGGGCATTTTTTGGTATTATGGCTCAGTTAAAAGACCTTGGATTACAGGGATGTTTGAACATCACTGGATTGATAATACTATGGGGGCTTTTAAAGTTGGATGAATGCATTGTATTTTATGTCATATATGGTTATCAGTTTATGGAGTCAGGGTGGAATGTGGTGGTTTGATGCTGGTGTCCCCCATAAACTTAGGTGTTCTGAATGCTAGGTTCCCAGCTGATGGAGATTTGGGAATTAATGCCTCCGGGAGGCAGTGTATTGTTGGAGGCAGCTTATGGGTATTATAGCTACTGTCCTCTTGCCAAAATTTGGCACATTCTTCTGCTACTGTTGTCCACCTGATGTTGGCCAGGAGGTGATGTCTACCCTCTGCTCATGTTATTGTTTTCCTCTGCCATGATGGAGCATCCCCTCGAATCTGTAAGCCAAAATAACCCCCCCCTTTTTTTTTCCCAAAAGCTGCTCTTGGTTGGGTGATTTCTGCCATCAATGCAAACTTGACTGTGATCATAGTACTCACAGAGCTTAAAGACAGATACAATGTTTCTTGCTTTTCAAGGAACTCAACCCAAAATGAGGTCAGTAGACCAGGGTATAGTCCATTTTGAAGACTTTAGACCCCTAATTACCCTTTTCCTGAACACAGATATGTATAATGTGAAGAAATTGAACTTGATGCTCTTGAAGGACCCTTTACTTCTAAATTTCTCTATTTCCAAGAACTCATGAGCAGCTTAGCCTCCAATAATTTACTGTACCATTTTACTGTGCTAGAGTCATCTGTGCAGTCCAGACTGGTCTTGCTATCTCCCTGCCTCACCCTCCAGAGTGGTAGAATTACAAGCATACATATTCATGCCCACTCTTTACTATACTTTTAATTTTTTTAAATTTATCAATTTGAGAGAAAAAGAGAGAGATACAGAAATAGGTGGGTAGAGAGAGAAAGAATGGGCACACCAGGGCCTCCAGCCACTGCAAATGAACTCCAGATGCATGCGCCACCTTGTGCATCTGGCTTACGTGGGTCCTGGAAAATCGAGCCTCGAACCAGAGTCCTTAGGCTTCACAGGCAAGCATTTAACCACTAAGCAATCTCTCCAGCCCCCTCTTTACTATACTTTTAAAACTTGTCTATTATCAAATATGTCATAATATAATTGGTTTCTAGTATTCTCTGTGTGTTTGTGTGTGTGTGTGTGTGTGTGTGTGTGTGTGTGATTGAATATGGGGTGAGTGCACATGTGTGTGACTGTGTGTGGAAGCTAAAGGATGACATTGGGTATCTTCCTCTGACGCTCTCTACATTTTTTATTTAGAGATAAGTCTCTCACTTGAACCCATAGGCCCCAGTTTGGCATATCTAGTTAGCCAGCTTCACCAAAGTTTCCACTCTCTCTGCCTCCTTAGTACTGGGATTACAGGTAGGCTCAGGAATGTCCATTGTGCTAAGAATCTGAACTCAGGTCCTCAGGCTTGGCTGACCCATCACCCCAGCCTATTTTATTAGTATTATAACCTAGTTTTTGTTACTATCGATCTCTGATTTACCAAATAACTTTCAAGTCCTTTCATTGATTAAACTCCTACAATCTAACCAAACTAATCTACCTCAATTCTCCCAAAATTCCATACATTGTTCATTTATTTCTTACTTTGGCAAGATATACTTTTCCTCATGCCCTTTCCTGCAATGTTATTTACTAAAATCCTGGTTATCCCTCCAGAGTTAACTGTCCTGTTCATTCCTCTGTATTTTCCCTTGCCTTCCCATGGCCAAAGTACTGTCTTTTCTCTGGTTCTCCAATATACTTGTGTGAGTCTTTGGTTTGACTTTAACTTTCATTTATCTCTCTGAATGACTTAACCATTTGTTTATGCCTGTTTATGCTCAGTCTTCTAACCTATTAATTGTGTCTCATGTGTCATAAAATCTAACTATGGTATTCTTTCATAAACTAACTCATGCAAAGTTTGTAAATTAATAACTTCTGCCTAAGAACTTGAATTTGATGGGTCCAGTTTTTTTTTTTCTTCCCTAACAGTTATCTACTTATATTTTTTTATTTGAAAATCTTTAAAAGGCAATGGTTATATATTTACTTTTTACAACACAGCAATTCTTTAGTTTATAACTTCAAAAGTGCTTTTCCACATTCATTTCTTACTTTAAGAAAAAAAAATCTCAAAAGTCACTCTCATTGTAGAAAAATTAGTAGATCCAGAAACATAAAGAAAAAGAAAGTAAAGTAGCTTAAATTAAATAATTTTATGAAAGCTATTGTCAGCATTTTATTAGACTTTTTTATAGATGTATATGCATGTATATAAAATGTGTATTTGGAAAATATGCAGAATTTTCCCACTAATTATATTGTACATATAAATGATTTTTTCTTGCATGCTTAATTATATTTTAAATATTCATAATACTTCATTAACTTAACTGATAAAAATTCACACAGCTAAATCTTTACTTAATAATTTATTTTGCATAAGTTCTGGTAAGTGCATTTTTATGTAGAATATGTGAATATAAGACTTTTGTTTCATATTATTTCTTCTCATGCAGTTGCATGAATGTGTACTCTAACATGAAATAGTTAATAGTGTTGCAAAATACTTCAGAATTTATCAATTTAACAGTTATAATAATATTTTAATTGGGATTCTCTTATTTTATACATTTTAAATGAGTAAAAATGAGATGATAAAGGACCTATTCACAGACATCTAATTAATGGTAAAATTAAGATCTCTATACAGTATTACATTTTTAGTGTTCATTTTTTTTTCTATCTCATTGTTTTGCCTGCTTATTCATTTGCTTGTTGTTTGTTAAATACTTTATGTCTAGTTATTATGTTGTATTGAATATGGTTCCTAACCACATCAAGTTTAAGACATGGCAAGAAAGGCAAAGTTTAATAATTAATAATTCTAAATGTACTACAAAAGTAAAGGAAAAAGTGTGACAAGCATACATGCATGTTTGCATTCAATCACCTTGCTAGAGGCAAGGTCACTGGGGCCCGGTCTTAAGGTGTGGTGATGGGTTTGAGATTCCATTGTAAAGATATGCAAATGTGTCTAGCAGGAGTTCCTGAAGTCTGCTGTGTGACCTTTTGGCTGTAGTTTTTTTGCTCTGTGTGCTGTGGTGGCTGGTTGGCTTTTGCTCTCTGCTTGGCCCTGTGGCCCTGTGAGAGCAGGCCACTTTTCCTGCCATTATGGAACTTCCCCTGATCTGTAAGCTTCAATAAATAATATCCCTTCCTCCATAACTGTGCCTGGTCTGGAAGTTCATCTCAGCGAACCTGAAGCTGTCTGCAACAGTAAAGTGGTACCAGGAGTGGGGGTGAGATGAACCTGACCGTGTGGATATTCGTCTTTGGAACCTTTGTTTTGGAGGAATGGGCATGGACTTGGTGCTTGCAACTGAAGATGCCTTCTGGAGTGGTAAGCCAAGTATTATGGGCTATTCTGATGAGAGTTTGAGAATGCTAAGTGCAGACAGTATTGAACTTCAAGGCTTGGCTTATGAGCTTTCTAAGGGGAAGGAAAGACTGCAGAGGACTTTGTTGGAACTGGGCTACTGGCATAAGGGATGGCTACGCCCTGCTATCCAGGCCCAGAAAGTTTGATCAAGGTTAAATTTGTAATGGACTGATGTGCTTGGCTAAAGATATCGAACTGAGATTTTAAGATTTTAAGTTGGAAAACCTCAAGCAAGTTAAAAGTAGAGGCACTGAGACTGGTTTTAGGTTACTGAGCTGCTATTGTCAACACATTAGCAATCTTAAGGAAGGTGGAAGGAAGGTGGCCTGACTTGATTTACATTAAAACAATGGAGAGGATGCCTGAGGAAAGACTGTTAAAAATGCAAACTTTTGGAAAGAGTTGACTGGAGAAGGAACCTGCTTTTCAAGGCTGTGGTTTATTTTGTCCCTGGATTAAGAATATGGCTGTGTCCTGCACACCTGGTATTAGTTTTGGAAGCATGAAAATGCATGGAATGGTCATGAGTTGCACACGGTTCCAGGAGCCGCTGCTGAGATGCGGCATGAAGCAGGGCATGAAGACCTCAGGAATAGGCTGGAAGAAGAGCCTTGGAAGATGGACTGTGGGTTGCATGGAGACCTGAAGATGTTTTGGATATACCAGGACTGTGCAAAAGGACTACCATGGAGTGCAGTGTTGAACTGGGATGAAAGTTTTCCTGGCGACTCTGCCCAGCTGGAGGGGCGGAATTGGTAAACATGGAGACTGTTAGTCTCTGGTTATATTGAACTTGAACTGCAGAAGTTTGATGATGGCTGATGGTGATTGAGTTTGCATTGTTTTAGTCTCTCCTTGCTATTCCTTATACAGTTAAAAATGTTTACTCTGTGCCTTTACATGTTGAAAGTATTTAACTTGTTTGATTTTACAGGACTCACTATCTTAAGTTGATCAAGACTGTGAGAACCTTTGAAATTGGACTGAGTACAATTTACAATGTGTGATAGTTATAAATCTATTGGGGCCAGGAGCTAAATATATTAAAATAGGGGCGGAATGTGGTAGTTTGAATATATGTCCCCAATATATTCAGTGTTTTATTACTTTATAGTAGTTTGTATCTGCAATCACCTTGCTAGAGGCAAGGTCACTGGGGCCCGGTCTTAAGGTGTGGTGATGGGTTTGAGATTCCATTGTAAAGATATGCAAATGTGTCTAGCAGGAGTTCCTGAAGTCTGCTGTGTGACCTTTTGGCTGTAGTTAGTTTTGCTCTGTGTGCTGTGGTGGCTGGTTGGCTTTTGCTCTCTCTGCTTGGCCCTGTGGAGAGCAGGCCACTTTTCTTGCCATTATGGAACTTCCCCTGGATCTGTAAGCTTCAATAAATAATATCCCTTCCTCCATAACTGTGCCTGGTCTGGAAGTTCATCTCTGCGAACCTGAAGCTGTCTGCAACAGTAAAGTGGTACCAGAAGTGGGGTGAGATGAACCTGACCGTGTGGATATTCGTCTTTTGGAACCTTTGTTTTGGAGGAATGGGCATGAACTTGGTGCTTGCAACTGAAGATGCCTTCTGGAATGGTAAGCCAAGTTTTATGGACTATTCTGATGAGAGTTTGAGAATGCTAAGTGCAGACAGTATTGAACTTCGAGGCTTGGCTTATGAGCTTTCTAAGGGGAAGGAAAGACTGCAGAGGACTTTGTTGGAACTGGGCTACTGGCATAAGGGATGGCTACGTTCCGCTATCCAGGCCCAGAAAGTTTGATCAAGGTTAAATTTGTAATGGACTGATGTGCTTGGCTAAAGATATCGAACTGAGATTTTAAGATTTTAAGTTGGAAAACCTCAAGCAAGTTAAAAGTAGAGGCACTGAGACTGGTTTTAGGTTACTGGAGCTGCTATTGTCAACACATTAGCAATCTTAAGGAAGGTGGAAGGAAGGTGGCCTGACTTGATTTACATTAAAACAATGGAGAGGATGCCTGAGGAAAGACTGTTAGAAATGCAAATTCTTTGGAAAGAGCTGACTGGAGAAGGAACCTGCTTTTCAAGGCTATGGTTTATTTTGTCCCTGGATTAAGAATATGGCTGTGTCCTGCACACCTGGTATTAGTTTTGGAAGCATGAAAATGCATGAATGGTCATGAGTTGCACACGGTTCCAGGAGCCGCTGCTGAGATGCAGCATGAGGCAGGGCATGAAGACCTCAGGAATAGGCTGGAAGAGCCTTTGGAAGATGGACTGTGGGTTGCATGGAGACCTGAAGATGTTTTGGATATACCAGGACTGTGCAAAAGGACTACCATGGAGTGCAGTGTTGAACTGGGATGAAAGTTTTCCTGGCGACTCTGCCCAGCTGGAGGGGCGAATTGGTAAACATGGAGACTGTTAGTCTCTGGTTATACTGAACTTGAACTGCAGAAGTTTGATGATGGCTGATGGTGATTGAGTTTGCATTGTTTTAGTCTCTCCTTGCTATTCCTTATACAGTTAAAATGTTTACTCTGTGCCTTTACATGTTGAAAGTATTTAACTTGTTTGATTTTACAGGACTCACTATCTTAAGTTGATCAAGACTGTGAGAACCTTTGAAATTGGACTGAGTACAATTTACAATGTGTGATAGTTATAAATCTATTGGGGGCCAGGAGCTAAATATATTGGGGGCCAGGGGCGGAATGTGGTAGTTTGAATATATGTCCCCCAATATATTCAGTGTTTTATTACTTTATAGTTTGCATCTGCAATCACCTTGCTAGAGGCAAGGTCACTGGGGGCCGGTCTTAAGGTGTGGTGATGGGTTTGAGATTCCATTGTAAAGATATGCAAATGTGTCTAGCAGGAGTTCCTGAAGTCTGCTGTGTGACCTTTTGGCTGTAGTTAGTTTTGCTCTGTGTGCTGTGGTGGCTGGTTGGCTTTTGCTCTCTCTGCTTGGCCCTGTGGAGAGCAGGCCACTTTTCTTGCCATTATGGAACTTCCCCTGGATCTGTAAGCTTCAATAAATAATATCCCTTCCTCCATAACTGTGCCTGGTCTGGAAGTTCATCTCTGCGAACCTGAAGCTGTCTGCAACAGGGGTCAAGAGTGCATATGAAGAAACCATTTTGCTGGCTTCTACAGCAAGTTTAGAGGAATATAGACAATGTGAGAAAATAGATATTGACTATGGGCATGAAGAAACATTACAAATTCCAGAACTATCTAAGAAATTTGGGGGAACTTGGCAATTTATTTTATTGTTGTGAGTTTAGAAGAAGTAATCAAAGATGACTGATAAATTTTGATAATATGAGATGAATGGATATGGCATTCACTAAACTGGGAAAGATGGAGGAGGAAATGAGTTTGAGGTGTCAGTGACAGTCAAACAGTTGTATAAGTGGACCTGGGGCTCAGACAAGAACATAGATTTGAAAAAGATTTGGGAATTGTAGTAGACGTGCAATTAGTACCCTGGGAGGTGTGCGAGCCCTTCACTCACCCATGAGGAAATACAGCAGACAGACTATAAGACTAGGAGGATGAATGTGGGGGGGCAGCTACAAAATGCTGACTTCTGTATACTATGTGGATGTTATACTCATGAATTCATAGCAGCTGTAGTTTTCTGCACATGAGTGAGCATGCTAGTGGTTTTTTTCCCTTTCTTTTCTTTTTTAAGATGAGAGAGGCTTGATCCTAAATCAAAAATGATAAGACTCAAATTGCAAATGAAAAGAAAAGGATACAGACCCAAGGAGAGAACATTCACTGACTCTCCTCACAGGAAGGTTGGTTTACAGATCACACATGGAAGGAGTGACAAGGCGGGTGATGCTGTTCTTGATATAGAGGAGCCTGGTGACTGTGAGAACCTGCAGTGCGTGAGCAGCCTCTGGTGTATGATCACCTGTACTATGTGAGCAGCTGGTAGTATATGAGCAACTGGTAGTATGTGAACAGTTGACAGTGTGTGGGCAGCTGTTAGTGTGTGAGTAGCTTCTGGTATGTGAATAGCCTCTAACACCTACTTCTGATTTACTTATGATAGAAATAGAGTATTTCTTATGTGATAACTTTAGTTTTCTCAGTGGTTCCAGGGAGTCATAGAGTGGAGAAGGTTTGAAGTAACCTTTGAAAGATGATGAAAAAAATTATTTTAAGAATGGGATATGATTATCAGGCATGTTGAGGTCTACTGCACAAAAGTAAACTTCTCAATTCCTGCTTGTCAGTCTATTAGTTTATGAAAAATGATTAAGCAATACTCTGCCCTAAGGCAATGCCTTTTAGCTCATATAGTTCTTTTGCTTTTGAAAAGCATAAAATGGGGTTAAGCACATAAATACTAGGCATAAAGAGTGATGAGTTGCCAGCACAAGGCTGGGTATATTGAAGTGCTAAGATAGATAGTCCAGATGATGCCTGCTCAGGTGTTCAGGAAAAGAACTCTGGGGGGCTATAATATGAAAAGAGATCATATAGGCGGATGGATTTTAACCTGAACTTCAAGGATAAGATTTTGGGATGGTCACTCCCTGAAGCCTCTTTTATTTTATTTTATTTTATTTTTTTTTATTTTTTTTTTTCTTTTTCTTTCTTTCTTTCTTTTTTTTTTTTTTTTTTTTTTTTTTGAGCAAACTGTGGTCATTCTACCATCCTTCAGGTCCTAGGATATATGACTGCAGATAAAGTTATCATCTTTCACTAGCTCTTTTTATGTAGCAGAATAGGTGTTTAATATTACAAAGGTACATTTCGAAGTTCCTGGGGGTGATTCAACACCCTCAGTAATTGTGGTGGAGAACTTAAAGGGATCTTTGCAATTGTGTTTTCCTAAGGCCACATTGATGCTCGGGCCATGCATTCACATTTCCCACAAGGCTAGTCCTGATCCCTTTGGGATTTCTTACTGCCGTTTAAAAAATGTGAGGGGTATTTTGTTGAAACATCAGTGTCAGGGTTTAGACAGGAGCTAGAAAGCAGGTAAAGTTGGCATGAGGCAATTCTGAGAGTACAGAATTATTCCTTATCCTCTACTTTTCAGTATCTTTATGTTCATGAAGATCATCCTGATCCAGGATGTAACTGTATTTTGCAGACTTAAGAGAAAACATCTCTTGCAGGGACATGGCATACCAAATGTATTTCTGCATTGTGAAGGATTATTCATTGCTTTTCTTACTTTTTTTTTTTGGGGGGGGGGTTTGTTTTTGTTTTTGTTTTTCAAGGTAAGTTCTCACTCCAGCCCAGGCTGACCTGGAATTCACTATGTAGTCTCAGGGTGGCCTTGAACTCATGGTGATCCTCCTACATCTGCCTCCTGAGTGAGGGGATTAAAGGTGTGCACCACCATGCCAGGCTCTTACACTTTTTTAAATGTTTTATTCTTATTTATTTGACAGAGAGAAAGAGAGAGAGAGAGAGAGAGAGAGAGAGAGAGAGAGAGAGAATGGGTACTCCAGGGGCTCCTGCCACTGTAAACTCCAGATGCCTGCACCACCGTGTGCAACTTGCTAACGTGGGTCCTGGGGAATCAAACCTGGGTCCTTTGGCTTTTCAGGCAAATGCCTTAACCAGTAAGCCATCCCTCCAACCCACTTTTCTTACTCTTTATCAAGAGTTTGGTCCAAGTCAGACTATTGTGTCACTAACCACAATGCCACTTGTGCTGTTTGAATCACCAGTTCTACATACTCATGCTTGCCAGCCTATTTGGATGCATGCCACTGGTAGAGTCTCACTGGGCATTTTCATTGAAACACACTTTATTTTGATTTCAGTGTTTACTTATTTTTCCTTTATAATATTTTTACTTTTTAATTTCTATGTCAAAGTGGTTATATTAACCCTTTTCATCATGATGAAAAATGGAATAACAAAACATGTAAAACTGGTGATGTTTCTGTAAGACTAGGAATTGCTCTCTAAGTGCTGGGATCCTGAGAAATGTGCTCTTAGCTATGGAATTAGACAAGCGAATATTGGAATTCTATCTGTAGCTTGTGTAAATTTCAATTTTTTAAAGATTTATTTTTATTTATTTATTTGAGACAGGGCGAGAGGGAGAGAGTGAGAATGGGCGCACCAGGGCCTCCAGCCACTGCAAATGAACTCCAGACTCATGCACCATTATGTGCATCTGGCTTATGTGGAACCTGGAGAATCAAACCTGAATCCTTAGGCTTCACAGGCATGCCCCTTAACTGCTAAACCATCGCTCCAGCCCAAATTTCAAATTTTAATCACTGGGCAACTTTTCCTCACTGAACACAGGCAAGACCATCATGAACATATCTTCAGCACTGATATGAATCAAGAATCAAACTTGTGAACTGGGGCAAGATTACTCAAGCATGCACAGAAGTACATACAGCAGAGAGCACAGCATGAGCATTGCATACTTTTCATAGTGTATTAAATAGAGGAATAAAAGTGATTTTAAAATTCTGTATTAGACCTAGAGAGATGATTTCAGTGGTTAAAGCTGCTTGCTTGCAAAGCCTGATGGTCTGAGTTTGATTCCCAGTACCCACATAAGGCCAGATGCACAAAGAGGCACAGGCATCTGGAATTTGTTTGCAGTGGCTGGAAGCCCAGCACCCAATCTCATTCTCTTTCTCTCTCTCTCTCTCTATCTTTCTCATAAATAAAAAGTATTTTAAAAACCACTGTATTATAGAAGTAGATATGTTACCAGCTTGAATTTAACATTTATATCAATTTTTAAGATAAGAAACAAGACATCAAAGAGCTTCCATTTTCCTCTGAGACCTCAAGGTATTTATAAAGCATTCTTTTCCACCCTTAAGAGATACTGTAATGGAAGTTCTGATATACTTTGTAGTGCTTTGTAATCTGTAAATTAGTTATTATTATTACCTCCAAAGAATTTCAGTTTTAATTCCAGTCTTGGTGAATGAATTCAGAGTACCAAATAGGCCTGCTTGAGAATGTGTATTTAGCCTGATTAGATACATCACAGATACATCTAGCCTTATACAAAATTTAGTTATGTTGAGGATAGCTGGGATGAAGGATAGCATTATTTTTTTTTCTCTTTCATCACAGCCTTCTTTACACTGAAAATGACCAGTGATAAAATTTATTATGTTCCAGGTAAGAAGGCAAGGAATTTGCACACCTTATTTATTTTAATTCAAACAATATTCCTATGAAGTAGGTTTGAGGTCTTCATTTTCTGGAGGAATGCTGTGTGGCAGAGGTTGTGAAATTTGCTCAAGGTCACATAGCTGGCTAGTGCAAGGAAGTGAATTTGATTTGAATACAGGTTTGTTTTGTGGAGTTGTTTTGTTAACTCAAAGCCCCTAGAGGCTTCCAAGAAGGAAATGATTCCTTGTTTTGATGGTTCCTGGCTTAGCTAGCTTCTACCTCAGAAGGTAGAGATTCATCACATTTGCCCCAGGAATCATAGGATGATATAACTTTATATGGAACTCAAATGTTAAAGTCTATTAATAAAGTTCCATTGGAATATATTATGTGTTATATGACTGCATAGGTTCCTTTCTTGTTACAGTGTGATAGCTGAGTGGCTGTGACTGATGTTTTTCAAGTTTAAAAAAGTTACTATTTCTTTATAGAGTCATTTTGCTCATGAACCCTGCTCTAAAGCAATAATTCTCACCTTTATGATGGATTGAAATAAAACAGAAAATTTTACAAAGTGATGAAGCCTAAATCTTACCCCAGAGATTTTTACCTTACTGGTTTAAAAATAATCTATCAGGAACTGGTCCTGATGGTGCATACTTTTAATCCCAGCACTCATGAGACAGAGGTAGGTGGATAGACATGAGTTCAAGGCCAGCCTGAGAATACAAAGTGAATTCCAGGTCAGTTGGACTAGAGGGAGAGCCTACCTCGAAAACCCAAAAACAAAACAACAACAACAAAAAAAAACAATAATCTATCAGATCTTTAACATTTAAATATGCCTAGCCCTTCCTATGTAAATAAGGCAAAACAAAAACCAAGCAGACCTTATTAAGTTACAAAATTATCCACATATAAGAAAGAACTAGGGCTTTAGAGATGGCTTAGTGGTTAAGGCATTTGTCTGCAAAGCCAGTGTACCCAGGTTCAATTCCCCAGGACCATAAGGGGGCACATGCATCTGAAGTTCGTTTGCAGTGGCTAGAGGTTCTAGTATGCCCATTTTTTCTCTCTCACTGCCTCCCTGTTTCTCTCTCACTCTCAAATAAATAAATAAAAATTAAATTTAAAAAAAAAAAGACTAAGTTGGTTACCAGCAGAGGCTGTGTACCACTAGTGCACAAGGGTCCAGCTGGTTGATTTTGTAGTCATCACAGTCCTTTGGTTATCCATGCTGTTGGTGACCATTTTCTTCTAGCACTATGAGGGCTAGTCAGGAGGGAACTAGTTTCTCTTTCAGTTCCAGTATGGTAATTTGATATCCTGTGACCATGCTCTGTGGCGTCTTCAGCCTCGTAAACAGGAACAGGGGAGGGGGATAAATGACTATAATTTGTTAACAAATAAATAAATAATTTTTAAAAGAAAGAACTAAATAGTCCAGTCTTTGAATTATATAGGAAAATGATACCCATCAATATGAATAATCTATTCATATTAACAAATATTCTTGCTATTATATTTTTACTGAATTAAATGTTCATATTGCCTTAATATGTCCAATTTTTTAAATTTAGGATATATTTCAAAGAAATTAATAATATAAACTACATAAATGTAATATCAGGTTCCATGTTCTATGGCAGGTAAGTTTTTTTTGATAGCCATTTCTTTTTTCACCTCAGAACCACATAAAGTATGTGGTTTTATTGTGTATCTCTGCTTTAAGAAAACTATGTCATAGATACACTCAAATACATGATACACAGGATAGGATGATGCAGGATTATGGGATTCAGGAAGGGTCCTCCAAAATTTATGAACCCCAAGTTTTGGGTTCTTTCTACCTTTAATAAAGAATTAATAAAGGGCTGGAGAGATGGCTTAGCGGTTAAGGTGCCTGCCTGCTAACCCTAAGAACATCAGTTGCAATCTCCAGGTCCCATGTTTAGCCAGATGCAAAGTGACACAAGGGTGCAATGCCGCACTTGACCACAAAGGGGCACATGCATCTGGATTTCGTTCACAGTGGCTGAGAGGCTGTTGGCACACCCATCTCTATCTGTCTTCCTCTCCCTATCTCTCTGTGTCTTTCTCCAAAATAAAAATAAATATTTAAAAAAATAAAAAATAATAATTAATAAAGAAGTACTTATGAAAGATAAATTATGAATTATTAAGTTTAGGGAGAAATTATAAATTGTGGGGTTTAGAAAACATACTTCCATCTAGAGACACTTTGTAGTTTATATAAGGTTCATTTAAGAGAAATTGAGGATTTGGGGGGGGGGAAGACTGGAGTAGAGATGCAAGTATGTGGAGGGAGTTAAACTGAGGCTTTAAAGGAAAGATTGAGATGGGGGCCACAAGACTATGTATGATACAACTTGGATGTATATGTAGGGAGACTTAGAACACCCATGACATCTACCATGAGCTTTCCTGTGAAGGGAAGTTAAGAGAGCAAATGATGATCCTCAGTATAAGAGGAAAAATATCAAAGGAGAGACCAAGAAATTCAGGGGAGAAAAGAGTAATGAAGAGATTTACACTTATGGATACCTCTAGTATAAGGAAACTACACAGGTAGCCAACCTAGAGTTTAACTATGCAGGCACATTGTAGATTCAGAGACCAAAGGAAAATCATGTATATAATCAAAGTGAAAAGTTACCCCAAACTATAAAGCAGAGGCTAGCAGAACAGTTGCCCCAGATCAAGGCATTATAAAGCAGAGGCTAGCACAACAGTTGCATCATACCAAGAAATAGTTTTTTGCCCTCCCCTCACCTAGCCAAGCTAAGTGAGGGGGAAGCCAGACTCACATGTATTCCTATGGCCCAAGTTAGAATGGAGGCAGAGCCTGAGCAGCAGAACCAGAAAAACAGAGCTGAGTGAAGCTGAGCTGAGCTGAACTAGGTAGAATCAGAGACAGAAAGAAGGAAGAGCCTTTATACACAAAGGAAAGACTGATTGGTTTGTAGGTTTGGAGGGCAGATCCCAGAGCCAGCCCATCTGTCTAAGTAGCATGCTAGTCTGTGAGCAGCAGGGGGCACTGTAGACCAGTTTTGTTTTTAAAGATTTATTATTTATTTATTTTTTATTAGAGAGAGAAAGAGAGAGAGAGAGAGCATGCACAATAATGGGCACACCAGGGCCTCTAGCCACTGCAAACGAACTCCAGATGCATGTGCCACCATATGCATCTGGCTTACATAGGACCTGGAAAATCAAACTTGGGTCATTAGGCTTCTCAGGCAAGCACCTTAACTGCTAAGCCATCTCTCCAGCCCACTGTAGACCAGTCTTGATCAGACAAGAGTTCCATTTCTGCTGAGAGTTTTTTCTTGTTTAAGGGTTAGATGTCATGTGGGGTGGCAACTCCTGGTTCTATTTGGGCCTCAATCTTTAACTGAAATGGCCCAAAAGAAGCCATTTTTCTCTTATCCTCCTTCACTAGTATGAGAGGAACTCAGAACTCAGATCAGACAAGGGACTCTTACATTCCTGTTCTTCCTCTCATAATGAACTCCTGACCTTTGCTCACTGAGAATAGCAATTAGCAAATCTCTTTCCAGGTCCTACCATTTCCTCCCTTTCTGTATCTCAATTTCTCGCATTTAGTGACACAGGATAGTTGAATAGATCATTCATTATGAATGATTCACTTGTTACTTGGAAGGGTATAAAATGGGAAATTGAAAGGTAATGTTGTACCTCTCTTCCTAATTCAAATCTGAATACTTAATGATAAACACTTTTAAAATTTTACATACATCCTACCTACTAAATAGTATGCACAAGTTTACACACATATAATAAGCTCATACTATATCACCTTTTTATATTTTATTTATTTGAGAGAGAGAGAGAGAGAGAGAGAGAGAGAGAAAAATGAGCATGCCAGGACCTCAAAATGAGCTCCAGATGCATGTGCCACCTTGTGCATCTGGATTACATGGGTACAGGGAATTGAATCTGAGTCCTTAGGCTTTGAAGGCAAGTGTCTTAACCACTGAACCACTACTTTTTTTTTTTTTTTCAAGGTAGAGTTTCACTTTGAACTGATATTCAATATGTAGTTTCAGGGTGGCCTTGAACTCATGGTGCTCCATCTACCTCTTCCTTCCAAGTGCTGGAATTAAAGGTGTGCACCACCACGCCTGGCTATTTTTTTTTTTTTTTTTGGTAAATGTGTAGCCTAGGCTGACGTCAAATCCTGATCATTTTGCACCTGCACCTGCATCTTCAGCAATTTCCTACCAGTATGTGCCACCACAACTAGCCCTATACCACCTTTTAAGCAACCTTATTTTTTAAATTTGACATTATTCTGTGTACGTATGCATTATATTTTCCAATAGTTGTATTTAGTGGTATAGACTATAATCATAGTAATCATAAAAATTCCCATATTAATTTAGATATATACATACATGAATACACATAAACACCTCTTGGTTGAAATTATAGAGGTTAAATCACTATATCAAAAAGCTAAAAGATAATTTCATATTTCTTTTCAAAACTGTCTTATCAATTAGCACATCCTAATTAGTACTTAATGATCAATTTTAAATATTTGACTCACTGGCATATAAATGCACTTACTGTGCAAGCCTGATGACCTGAGATCTGATCCTAAGAATCCACATAAAACTGGATGTGGGAATGTGCATCTGTAATCTCATCAGGCCGATGTTGAGATAGGAAGTGGGGGCAGGAGAATTAAGAAGTTCACAGGTCAGCTAGCTGGTGTGCAGAGTGGGGAAACAATGAGAAGACCTTGCCTCCAACAGGGTAGAAGCTGAGGACTGACGCCTGGGGTTGTCACTGACATCCAAATGTTTGCTATGGCATATGTGATCCCCCAGACTCCCCTACATGTTATACAAACACATGCAAAAATTTAAAAATCTATTTTAGAATTTCTGTCCTTTTCCATATATATGAATTTGAAATTTTAAATTTGTTTTGTAGTCTCTTTGTGAAATGACACTTTGTTTTCTACTTTTAAATTTTTGACTTATTTTTTTCTTAGTGACATGAATTTTCTTTGTATCTTAAAGGAAATTTCCCATCAAATATCTTGCAAATTTTTCTAAGTTTTTATTTGCTGTTGTATATCATTTACAGAGAGGCAGGATATATACATTTTCTTGAGGCGGGGTCTTACTCTAGCCCAGGTTGACCTGGCAATCACTCTGTAGTTCCAGACCAGCCTCACTGTGATCCTCCTACCTTTACTTCCTGATTGCTGGAATTAAAGTCATGCACCACCACTCCCAGGAGGAGTTCAATATTTTTATATATTCATGATCTTTTTTAGTGTGACCCTAAGGTATTTTTCTCTAATATTATACAAATCCACATTTGTTTTCTTCTAATATGTTTATGCTTTCCATTTTGGTAGTTAAATCTATTCAGCTAGAACTTTTGGTGGCACAATTACCCTATAGTCTTCTCAAATAGATTGTGATAAGACCATCCTGTTTTATAAATAGCAGAAGAAAGAATCTAATGTGGAAGTGATTTCCACAGTTACTTACTTGTAGTATTGGAACCTAAATGTACTCTGTTGCCTTCAACATTATATAGCCAGTTATAATTTTATTCTCCAACAACAGATGTTATTCTTCTTACAGATACACTGTCCTTTTGGACACTTCCTTTACTGGATACTTCCCCTGAAATTAATGCCTCATTCCCTACATATATAAAGAAAAAATAATCATTATTCCACTAAAGCAAACTAGACAGTGAATCTACAGATATAATCCATATAGGTATTGAAATTCTGTTTGAGTCCATTTGTTACTTAACTGTATTTGAGAGTTTTTTGTGTGTATGTGGATAAATGCATGTTAATGTATGTGTGGGCACCTGCCCATGTATGCATATTCATATGTGTGGGAGCACATGTGTATGGCCAGGTGTGCATGCATATGTATACATGTGGCATGTGGAGGCCACATGTGAACATCAGGTGTCCTCAGTTGTCCTTCACTTTACTGTTTTGAGACAGGGTTTCTCACTGAACCTATAGTGTACTGATTTGGCTAGACTAGCTAGTCAGCAAGCCCTAGGGATCGGTCTCTGCCTGTCCAGGCCTGGAGTCACATGTGCATGCCACCATGCCTGGCGTTTTACTTGGTGATTATGATCTGAATGAACTCAGGCCCTCATATTTGGAAGCAAGTGATTTTACTCCATGAACCATTTCTCCAACTTTATTTGAGAGTTTTAAATAATTTTTCAAGGACAAAAATCTTTCTTTACAGTGCATATACGTTAAATCTGGAGTGAAGCTCTGTCAAATAGTCCTTCCTAACTGCCGCCCAGGGGATCAATTATTTGCCCCTACCTGTGTGCTTGTCTGAGACTTATTACATATTTCATCCGTCCTTTTGCTCCTTCTGTCCTGGGCCTCCAGGTTGACTAGTTACTATCGAAATAACAATAAAAACATTTAAAGTTCCCTTTTCTCCAACTCCTAATGGAAAAAAAAAATACTTAACAATACTTAATACACAGATTGATAAAACATAACCCTAGTGGAGAAAGGCATTTTTAAACCTTCCTGTGAGCTCCTTGGCATCCACTTGCTGTGTTTGGGTTGGTTTATTGGGAAGCACTGCAGGGAATGTAACCTGCTATGACCTCCAGAGAGGGAGGCGTTATTAACTGGAATGGTTGGTTCTGCATCTGAAGCCATTATCAGACTTGGATAATGATAAGAGCTGAGCATCCATATTGTTGGTTTTATTTTATTTTTTAATGTTCTGGAAATTACAGTTATGTTACAAGTGCTTACAGTTTTTAATTACCTACTGTACGATGACAGACAGAACTGGGAATCAAATTAAGTGGCTGTCTTCTCTTACCATTGCTGAAGAATCTCCTGCTTAAGATAAGATTGCCTTTTTCCTTCCTAAAAAAAGCCACAAACAATGACAGCCCAGAATAGCTATTTAGTCAGAAGTGACGACACTTTCTGAATGCTTGTCATTAAGAGAGAAATAGGAAATCTTGCTCTTCTGTTTCCCTCCCTGAAATCCCTTGTTTCCTCCTGAAGCTTCCTCACCTCATCGCCCAGGAGAGATGCCCAGTGACTGGCCTGAGCTTCAGCACTACTGCAGGCTCCAAGGGGGAGGTGGCTTATGCAAAACATGAAAGGAAAATCCTAAAACTCACTGCAGCTTTTTCCAGTGTTTTTGCTCATCTTTCCTGTTGCTGTACGCTGATGGGGAGCGTTGTGGCGAAGATAAAAACCAATCTTTTTTCTCTCACTATTTTTGCTGCAGTGAGAACTGTTCGTTTCTGCTTGCATTTTGTCAGATAGCTTTAGAATTCTAGCTGAGCATTAAGGGTTTCCAAGGTTGTAAAGAAAGAGTTTAGAATCCAGGATTGGACTTTGTCAGCTTGCATAAGTAGAAATCAAGTTGATTTCCAAGATCCTTTGCCTGTTAAGAATGACAACAGACAGTAGGACCTGAAAAAAAATAATTAAATATTTACCCTTATGAATTCAAAGGGGCAGGAGCTTTTATTCTTCTCTCCCTTTCAGAGCCGGCTGTGCATTTTACATTCAGCAGCAGTAGCTACTGATCTGAGGTTATGCCATCCCCTGGAATCTTCTGTCTCCATTCCAACCCCATACTTTATTATTGATTGTCATTTAACCACAAAGCATAGTCTTGGAAAATTGGATGCATTGTTTTATTAAGGAACAACTTTATATATCCCTGGAAGACATACCGGATATTACAAGGCAGGGAAGTAAGAAGGTGCCACTTCTCAGTCCAGGAACTGCAGAGCACCCGGGGAGAAGCCTGCTCACGTTTGAAGAGAACGTATGAGACAGAGATCCCTTTGGTCCTGCTCTGTTCCACATGGGGAAGCAGAAGAGTGAGACATGTTTGCAGTGATTTGTAGTATTTGACAAACAGGGTGCTGCATCAGAATAGCTTGGAATACAGTGCAGAGCTCTTCTGGGCTCCAGGGGGGAAAGGCTTTCCTCTTCTCTTACAGTCTGCAATCCCATTGTAAAGTATTTAATAGGATAACACCCGGGCTCTCCAGAAATATAAGTAACTCATTGGTTAAATTTCAATTCTTCACCTTTCTCCCTCCTTCCTGGGTGAGCTCATTTCTCCCCCTCCTTTTTTTTTTTTTTTTTTTTTTTTTTTTTAAACCCAGTGATTTAAAATGCTAGAAGGAAAAGCAACTGAGGTCTTAACTTTGAGATGCTGAATTCTCTGCTAATTGAAATTACTGGGCACAATGCTATATATAGCCAATGAAGAGATTTTGAGCTCTCACCCAGTGCCTTCAAGACATGTCGTTTTGTAGTCAGAGAAAACAGGGATCAATGCATTTTCAAACTGACAGAGGGAACGGATACTCCTTAGTAGCACATGCCCAGGATCGTGTGTGTGGGGCTTGCGCTGTGCTGAGAAGCTGAACACCGGTCCATATGCTCCTTATTTACTGCAATGTTCTTTGCATGCTACTGTGCACTCCGGACTAACGTGAAGGTAAGAGGAGGCGAGACGGCAACTGGGCACAATATACATGTTAAACCAGCTGCAGAAAATGTCTACCTTGTGTAGCTCCAGGACTTTTCGGATTGCCGGCTGAGCAGGCAGATTATTACAGGTGGTTGAAAGGCTTTGTTTTATTGTGGCCGTGCACACTCGCGGGGGAGCATGTCGGAACGCGGCTGGGAAGTGACCTTCAGGTTTAACTGTTTGTAATTCAGGTTCACGCTCACACTTGGGAAGGGGGGTGAAGCGGAGGGGGGGGGTGAGGAAAAGATGAGAATTATTTAGATAGGCCAGCAACAAGAAATCAGTGAGGTAAAAAGCTATAGGACAAGGTGTAAATTAGGATTCAGTTTTTCTTTTTCAAAGTGCTGGAGGCTGCCTGTGTTCCTGCAGCTCGATTGTTTGAAAGACCCAGGGGGTTTCAGTGGAGTGGCTGGAATGACATGTAGTATGTGGCCTGTGGGGTACCTGACCATCCCGTGCGTGCATGTAAACAAATGATTATCTATCGTTGGGGATACTCTGGGTGGGCTGTTTGCTTGGGCTGCATAGGTGCTGTGCCCTGATGTTGTCACCCTGCTGACATTCACTGGCTGGAGCTAATGAGCCTCTGAAGTTGAGCCTAAGTTTGGGAGATTTGCCCCTTGTCATCAGTGAAGGAGTTGTTGTGGCAAAGGATTGCTGACACTGTTCCTTCAGCACACAGGGAGACAGACCAGCTGTGGAATTCCAGTTGCATAATTCAAGTGAAGTATTTCTGGGTTCAGGTTCTGAGCTACTATTGTTAATTGAAGGAATTTCAAAAACAAAGTGGTTATCTTTGACGGAAAAAAAAAATTAAGAGGCAATTGAGACTTACTACCTAAAATAGGACTATTTGAAAAGCTGTAGTGTTTCCCCTTTTCATTTTACTGGAGGAGTGTTTTAATGTGTCTGGGTACTAAAGTTTCATTTTCTGTGTTTACAAGTTTTATTAAAGAGCTCCCTGCTGCTCACTCTTGTAAACCTTGTTGTTTCCCATATGAATTTCTAACAGGTAGTGTTGATGTTCTGATGGCAGATTTCTTTGCCAGGATAACCTGGAAGCATTCTGCAGCTCCTACTGCAGAGCTCTGGAGAATTCACTTTTCACTACTTTGAAAATCATCTTTAGTATGAATCTTCTTTCATGCCTACTATGGAAATAATTAACAGCATGAACTAATTGACAACTGGAAGAGATTACTGGACTATCAACTTGAATTTCTCTACTATAATACCCAATCTCAAATATGGGCATGATATGGGATTGGGAATGTAGTGAATTATTAATATTTTCCTTCCTGGTCTTTTTTTGGAGGAGAAATATGCTTTCCTCAGTAGAAGAAACTTAAGTTATTTATACTAAGAAACAATTGTTCTGACATATCATTGTTATTTTTCAGAAGTACAGGGGAACCTGGTCTAGAGTTCTTCTGATACAGACTTTGGGAAACCCCATTCTACTTATAACGTCTAACAATTTTTATAGGTTTATATTTAAATTGCCTTAGTTGAACTCATAAGACAAAGAATAAAAGTACTTTTATTAATAATTTCTTATCTAAATGTAGATTATTTTGAGAACACATCCTTGGTTCTTTGGGTAAGTGAATTGAGCTACTTAGTCACTTTCTGACATATTGGTTAATGTCAACTGAGACATTTGCATTCTATATGTAGCATATGCTCACTTGCTTGAATTTGAGTAGATTAATTTATGATTTAAATATGCATATTCATTTTGATAATTAGCTCTTTAATTTTATTGTATAATATATAATTTTACATTATTTCATTCTGAGATAGCAGTTTATAGAAGAGTTTTCAATGTATTTATAGTCTAATATTTTACCAGATTGGTTACCATAATATCTCACCTAATATTTTAAATTTGCCTTGTATTTTAATATTTTAATTCTCCTTGTATTTTAATATTTTTAAGTATTAGGGTTTATTTCCATTATGTGCAGAAGTATTATTTGTCTGACTGTTTCAAAGTCTCTGTTGCATGGTGTAGTTTCTCATGTTTGTCTTGGTTCCAGGCAACTATTGGGACATTGACTAACTATTAAAAGTGGTTAATATTCCAAGGATAAAATTATTTCTTATGAATTTAGTGTTTTAAATAGAATAGACAGACTTTTAATATAGGATAATTATTTTGAAAATTGAATCTTTGTAAAATATAATAACCAAAATGAATGGAATGGTGTATTTTAAATGTTTTCATATATCAAATTAAAATAAATTTTGACCACTGGTATATAACCCTGCCCTCTCCTCCAACACACATGTAGATATCAAACTGTGATTCAGAGGAGTCATCCTTTATTCAATCATCCATTCTGATCTTTTACATGTCAAGTGTGGTTTGTGCACTGTGCTGAAGTCTTAGATATTAATATCAATAGAAAATAATCATTGCTTTCAGGACATGTGCAGTGTAGGAAAAGACCCAAACATATAGACAAGTCAGTGTTTTGAAATATTATAGAACCTATAAAGAAATTCTATAATGAAATTATTGTAAAGGAAAAATATACACACAGACAAAGCATAGGCCATCTTACATGGATTAGCCAAGAAATATTTCACTAGGAGGTCAACTGAGTTGAATCGTGAAAGCTGATAGAATTTTGTCAAGCAGCCTCAAGCAAGTCGAGTGGGTAGGAGTGACAGAAGTATGGAACTAACAAGAACATTTTGAAGAGTTGTAAATGATTGGGAATGGATGGACTCATAGAATCTGAGGAACTATCATACTATAACTGTGCAAGTCTGTGTTACTTTGCCATCTATTTTCTAGAAGGAGGATTTTCCACTGAGGGAAGAATAAAGCAAACTTCTAATCAAGTGTATTATGTTATATTCTATGTTGTCCTGATGACTTTAAGTTGTTTACCTGATAAAGATTCATGTCTTAACTAGCTAGCCTTGCCTTTTTACAGAAAATAATTAGAACAATTTGATTCAATTGTGTTCACACAAAAGGAAGCAATGGGATTGTTATGTAGATATGAGATTACAGTTTGATCTGAAAATGTACCTCTTTGATGAGAAAGCATGGAACATTTGTTGCCTCAAATGTCCATATCATTTTGTCTTTTGAAATGGTTGTATTTTTTAAAGTAATGACACTGAATTTAAAAAATAATTTTATATCCTCCAACTCAGTCTTTTCCTACTTTTATCACTATTGCAGATGTATGTCAATATTCAGAGCTACAAGCCCACAAGCCCTACATGAATGGAGAGTATTAGACCAACAACACAGCTAAAGTAGAGCAAGGAAATTGCCAGTTTTCCTTTTCATATATGCCAGAAGTAGAGAGGATGGGGTTTGACTTCTGCCCTTTCCAGGGCTTCCTGATACCTGATTCCCAGATTCAAGAATTCTGCTCCTGAATTTTTGAAATTCCTTGAGAGAAATGCAAGAACTTTTAAGAAAAATAGTGTGACCAGTTAATTTTAAAGCATAGATTTTGGAGATTTCAGGAAAAACAAAACAAACAAACAAACAAAAAAACCTCCATGTGAGTCTGTCTTTCTTATTTATTGAATAGTTTATTATTATATTATATTAGCATATATCCATTAACCTGTCTGAAGTTTAGTTTTTTATTTGCAAAACAGGAATAATATTATAAGAATTGGGCTGGAGAGAAGGCTTAGCAGTTAAGGTGATTGCTTGGAAAGCCAAAGGATCCAGGTTTGATTCCCCAGGACCATGTAAGACAGATGCACAAGGTGGCGCATGCATCTGGAGTTCATTTGCTGGGGTTGAAGGCCCTGCTGCACCCATTCTTTCTCTTTCTCTCTCTCTCAAATAAATAAAATAATTTAAAAGTACATAAAAGAATGATATGTGCTTAAGACATATACATGCTATAAAAATAGTTCTTACAGTGAGAATTCAGTTAACTTATAGTAATTTAGAGATAACCAAATAACATTAAGGCTTGAGTTGCTGTCATTAGAAAATTCTAGGAATTAAGCCTAATTTAAAAAAAATCCCCTTAGGTAATGAGAGACATAATTAAATGTAATCCCTCTTGTTCAGTGCTATCACCATCACAACCAACCAGTGATGCACAAACACTACAATGTAAGCTGCCCTGTGGAAGCCAGGATTTTAGGTTGTCTGGTTGGTGTTGCTCACCTTTCTCTCATAAGCACAGAGAATAGTGTCAAGTAAAATGTAGGTGCTCAATAAATATGTGTGAAATGAATGTATTGACTGAGCCCAAAGGTTTTATTCACTCTGCTCTTAAATTAATTTTACATTTTAATGCTGTATTTTTGGGAAAGGGAGAGAGAGAGATGAGGGGGAAGAGAGAGATAATGAAAACTTTGATGTGATAGTGTTGAGTTTGAGTTTGGGACCATGTTGTAGAACTTAGCTATAAAATTATTTTGAGGGAAATCAATAATTCACACTAAGATAGTTTATCAAATGCCTAACGACTATAGAATTCAGACATCCTTCATACTCATTTCTACCAAGTTTATTCAATTTACTTTTTTTTTTTTTTTTTGGTTTTTCAAGGTAGGGTCTTGCGCTAGTCCAGGCTGACCTGGAATTCAGTTGGTAGTCTCAGGGTGGCCTTAAACTCATGGTGATCCTCCTACCTCTGCCTTCCGAGTGCTGGGATTAAAGGCATGCATCACTACGCCTGGCTTTATTTACATTTTTATTAGAGAGAGAGAGAATGGGCGTTCTCCAGGGTCTCCCACAACTGCAAATGAACTCCAGAGGCATGACAAATCAGAAGTGGCTCCTGTAAGGGTTCCAGCTGAACTGTATCACAGTGAGAGTATGTATTAAACCCTAACTTTGGTGTAACCTTCAGATGGTGTATTGATATTCTGTGTTGATGAACAACTTCTGATGAATCCCTGTAATGAAAAACAATTAAAAATTTGTTAATAAAGAATCAATAGCATAGTGCATCATGTTTATAGCAGTTTCCATTTGTCAAGTGCACCATATGTCATGGACAAAAGGCAAACTTTGCATATATTCTCTCAAGATGCTTCTCGGTGACCTCACATGCAAGGGTTGTTATCATTACTATTTCCAGATAACCTGAATTTTATCTGTTATTACTATTATTTAACTGCAATTTATGGAACAAATTAACTTTCCTAGTGTTACAAATTTGAAGTACTATTGGAGCTGACTTGAAACCAGATCTGTTCCACCTTAAATCTTTTGAGCAACCTTCCTATAATGTGTAATAGATATGTGAATTAATAATTACTATGTTCCAGTCACCTCAAATATTTTTTGAAGAAAGTAAAAAAAATGAAATTGTGTTATATTTTGTTTAGTATTCTTTTTATTTATTTATTTGAGAGTGACAGAGAGAGGAAGAGACAGATAGAGAAAGAATGGGCATGCAAGGGCCTCCAGCCCCTGCAAACGAACTCCAGATGCATGCACCACCTTGTGCATCTGGCTTACGTGGGTCCTGGGAAATTGAGCCTCGATTCAGGGTCCTTAGGCTTCACAGGCAAGCGCTTAATTGCTAATCCATCTCTCCTGACTCTTGGTTACTATTCTTTTCAGATTTATTTAAATGATGGCTAGAGTCAAGTTTGAGGCATTCTTTTATATTATTTCATTCATCCATTTGCCAAAGGCGTGGTAAACATCTATTATGGTTCAGGCACTGGACTAGCTGTTAGAAATAATGAGTACATTAAGTGGACAATGATCTCCTTTCTCATATAGTTTATATGCTAGTGATATAGGCAGACAATAAACAGAATAATTAAGTTAAACATATATGATATAATAATTAAGGCTAAGAAGAAAAAATGGATGGAAATTGGAAAGATGTGATATGAAAGAGGTTGAGTTATAGTTTCAAAATAAGTAGCTTGTAAAGTTCTAACAAGTTGTCTCTATGAAATTTAAAAACATGAGGGAATAATGATATAGAAAATGGTTAAAAATATAAGGATAAAGGCCTGTGTTTGGGAGATGCCAGAATGGCTGGAAGGAGAAAGGTGAAGAGAATGCTGAAGTGGTCAAAAGAAGCTTTTCTTAGTCCTGTGAGAAACTGGACGGTCTGAATGGAAACATCACATCATCTGACCAGTGTGTGGACAGGATCACTCAGGGAACTATGAGGAAAACAGACTTTAAGGCAGGAAAGAGATATAAAGCAACCACTGAATTGTTCCCATGACCATCCATGGGAGCGATTTTATTTGTTTGCATCAGTGGGATTTGGGGCAAATTGTCCAATTCTGTATATAATTATGGTTTGATATAATTACTTTTTTAATATTCCTGACCTGATGTTGAATTCTCAGATGTGGAGTGCTAGTTCTCAGCAATTCTCAGTATTATTTAGAAAAAAAAAAGTATTGATTGCCACTGAAGTTTATTTATTTGGGGTGAGAGAACAAGAGACAGAGAGAAAAGAGTGAGTACAGGTACATCAGATCTTCTTGCCACTGCAAATGATCTCCAATTGCACGTGCCAATTTGTGTCTCTGGCTTTACATGGCTACTGGGGAATTGAAGTTGAACTTGGGCAGACAGGCTTTGTAAGTTAGTGCCTTTAAACATTGAGCCATCTCTCCAGGCAACCACGGAAGTTTTATGCTTCTTAATCCTCTAAGCTTTTTGAAAGGTAGAGTAACCAAGACATGAGTCATTCATGTTGATTCAAGGCTTAATATTCCACTTGTCCTCAGATCTTCTGGTCCTCAATGGACACCTTTCTATTCCTGCTTGAACCTGTTGCCAGTGATTTCAGGGAAGGAACAAGGTCTGCTGTGTATCTTTTTCTCTAGTGTCTTCATCTGGAAATTAACAAATCAATGTTTGCTAAATGAAGAGACATTAGCCACAATCTGCTGGGCCTATTTTACAGAGTGCTTTTTGGACTGGTGTGGCACAAATAGGAGTAGATCTACAATGGAGTCTGAACAATGGAGTCTGCCTTTAATCAATTTCTCTTCTTTTTTGACAGTATGTCTGCAACATGGGAAATCTGGAAATAATGCTTATGCACACTTATGATAAAATAAGTTTGGGACTTGGTGTAGTCGCACATTCCTGTAATCTCAATATTCATTAAGCGGGAGACTGGAGGATTATGAGTATAAGGTCAACCTGGTCCTCACAGAAAAATGTATCAAAAATATAGTGGGAAATTATGGCTTACATGTAAAGAGAAGAGTCAATAAATTTTTTGAGAAAAATTTGTTAATATTTGCCTAACTGAGGCAAGAGAGATGGCTTAGTGGTTAAGGTGTTTGCCTGCAAAGCCAAAGGACCCAGGTTCGATTCCCCAGAACCCATGTAAGCCAGATGCACAAAGGGGTGCATTCATCTGGAGTTTGTTTGTAGTGACTTGGGGTCCTGGTTCACTCATCTCCCCTCTCTCTCTAATAAAGAAATAAAAATTAAAAATTAAAAAAATATTTGCCTAAGTGATATTTAGATCTGTAATTACTCCTCCACCCCAAATTTTGTATTACCATACATTGGGAGAAATAAATTTTGATTATTGTTTAGAACAGGAGTCTCATGCTATAGCCCATGCTGGCTTTGAACTTGGTATGTATCTGGCCTCAATGTCATAGTTGTGTTCTTGTTTCACGCTCTCAGGTGTTAGATTTATAGGAATAAATACCCATGCAGGGATTAAAATTTCAACTTAATGTAAATCTTACAAGGTGATACCTTTGCCAAAAGTTACACACTCTGATATTATCTATCTTTAACTTTAACTTTTGTGATTCTTTGCTTATAATGTTGTTCAAGATGAAGTAGAAGAATTATAATTAGAAAAATAGTTGTAGAAATCCAATTCATATTGAAAACAAATTCATTCATTCATTTTTAATGAGTTTGAGGAGAGCAGAATGAGCCATAACTCACAATTTGAAAGACACTGGAACATGTTCCCTGTCTGAGGATGCATACAACCTCAATTAGGAGCATGCAAATGAAAAGACGATGAATTACACTACTCATCTCACACTAAACAGGATATATGTGAATGTCCAGAGTGTACACGGGTTAGCTGACCAGGAGTACTATTCCATTGACCGATTTAGGCTTCTTGACATATTTGTTCAGGAATTCATGGTTCAATGCTTGCTTCTCAGACCTTGCCCCTTGAAGTTTAGCCTATATGCCTGTGTGATCAGCATCCTTAACAGTAATTGCTAACATTTGTTACATTATCAACCATGCATCAGGCTCTGCGGCATCACTCATTTCATCTTCATAATAGCCATCAGAAAAGATTTTATTAAACTCACTTAAACCTATGAAGATATTCCACAGAGTTCTAGTACATTGTCCAAGGCCTATAAGCAAGGGACTGATGGTTCTGAGGAAAATGCCCTGAAATGTTACCAATAGGTCAAGACAGTGGCTGGAAGGCCTCCTCCCTTATCCTTAATCAGTGCTCTGGTATATGGCTCTGGTGTTTGGTTGGATCTCTGACAACCTTCTCCAAAGGGAAGTTCATGCTATCCCTTTAGGGATGACAATAAGGCTCTTCTCTAGCTTACTACACTAGGTATCTAAGCTAATCTTAGTTCCCCCTGATTTTGGTATGTTATATATATGTTTTTTCCATTAGCTAAAGCCTAGAAAAAGTCTCACAAACCTGTCTTCCCCCTGAGCTGAGGAGAGTGGGGCTTGTATTAAAATACTGTATAACCAATTGAAGTATGAGCACCCTTTGAAACAAGCCTATTTGCTAATGCTACACCTGTTATTAGTGTAGTGAATAAGGTGAGGCAACTTGCCAGGATAAAAGGAATTTGCATTGTGGATTGGAAAGCCTACCTCTTAAGAACCAAAATGAGAAAGATGAACAGTAAAACAAAAGACATGTGACCTTGAGAATATCTTGACTTAAAAATTTCTTAAGGATAAGATAGATCTTTTCTTTTTATTTAGCCTTTATACCTTACAACAATGGCAGTGCGAAATAAACAGAGAAATGTCTTTCTTTAAAATAAAACAAAATAAGGTGGGTAGTTTTTAAGAGTATTCCTAGATTTATATACTTCAAAATTCTGTATGTAAATTTACTTGTTCATTTTTGATGGTATACCTAGATTGAAGATACCTATGTTGAAAGAAGGAACCTGAAAGGGTGGAAGGAGATTTCTGAAGCAGAGCTCTAAATTTTACAGCAACTAAAGCAGAACACTTTTGCATTTGCATTGGATGTTTAGTTGATTAATCTATAAACGGCACTCCTTCAGACTCATTAGGTAAAGTAAACTAAGGAATCACTTTTAAATGGGTCAATATACTTGATATTTCTCAACTATTTTTAGACTGTGAAAGGCCATATGCTCATTAGAGGGATTATATAAGTATAGAGAAAAGAAAATGTATACATTCTTATAACCTTGATAAAGGTTCTTTTTATTTTTCTCCTTATATGTGGATGAGTATATAAATGTGTGTTAGATAAAAATAGATTTGTAGCTGATGTCTTTGTTCATAACATATTGAGAACATTCTCATCCCAATAATAAGTATTCATAAGCGTTGTCTGAAGAGGCTGCATAAGAAGGAAACATTTCCTTTTTCTCTTTGAAAAGTAAATAAACACAGGTAGGCAGGGACTGAAAGTGTTTTTCTCAGACCATTACTTTCAGCAGAGGACAGAGAGCTTTCAAGTGTAACCTTGGAATAGCTTTGAAATGAGATGCACTTCGCAAAGTATATATGTGGAGTCTGAGTTTCCGAAGGATCATTGCCATTGTGCTTTAAAAGAAGAAGAAATGTATACTTGATGCAGTTGTGTCTTTCTAGCTAGTCCCCAATCACCATCTTTATAGCCATCACAGGCAACTATTATGATATAAGCTGGGATTTTAAAGATTATTTTAAGTGGAAACCAGCAGGCAACCTCCTTTTTATCACCATTCTTCTAGGCATTTTGATTGGAAATATCAGGGTCCTTTGTACTCAGTCCCCATGCACATAAGCTATGGTCTGTCCACCTCTGTCTTGATTCTGAATGATTTCTTCCACCTTGTCTCTTTCTACAGATCCTTTACTCAGTAAATATGCTTATTTTCTTTCTCTGTGTTTCCATAGAAACTTCCTAACTGGCTTCTTTAATGTCCTTCAGTTTCCTCTTTGAGTCTATCATTCCCTATAATGACACCTCACTTACTTTCCTCCAGCCCACCTAAGAAACGGTCATCTACTTCCCTGCTCTGGAATGTTCTATACTTCCAAATGCCTAGAATTCTTCATTGATGAATTCTTTATTGATGTCCCCAAACCACCATTCCTTCTTAGTGTCCCCCTAAACTTTCTGTGCCAAATTCACTCCTGTCATGCTTTCTCTCCCCTGCCTATGACTTAGAGGGGATGTGAAAAGAATGGGATGTTTGGTAGAAGACCTGGATTTGAAGCCCTGTTTTCTCTATTAACAGAGTAGTCTGTGGTTTCTTTTTGGGTAGTAAATTAGTTTTTCAGATGCTTATGTTCTAAGATAGTATGACTGATATGGTGATAAACATCTACCTCATATCTTGAGTGAAGTTGAAAAGTTAAAATATTTTTAAGATAGGCAAAGAGTGGCCATCTGAAATAGGGAGAGTTAGTTTTAATCTCAGTGGACATTGTAGACATACTTGCTTGCATAGTTAAGATTGCCTTATGGCATTCCTCAAATCCCATGAGCTTGGGCTAAAACTTTGTAGAGTTTTTGAGATAGTCACTATAAGATGAAGTTTAGTCTTAGAGGTGAGGAGATGAGGGAAATCATGTGAGATATTGGCAGTTATACATCTCCTCACCAAGATCACCACTGATACAAAACCTCAGGGCAGTGAAAGTGAAACCACCATAGTGGCTTAGAATCCATTTATAAAATTTGACATTTTCTTTTGTGCATATAAGTCCTAGAACATAAAAAATAGTTGATCAATTATAGAATGATTAAAGAGAACATTTTATTAATATTTTATATTATAGAAATGATTGTATGTATTTGATAATGTACATAATTGCATTTTAAGAGAATTTAACAAATTACAATATTTATCAGATTACTTTTAGAATATCAAGTAACTGATTTAGCCCTACAGCACAAAGACAAAAATATGGAAGAAAAAACTCACCATTTATAAATTTTGTTAGAAAACATTAGAAGATTTAAACGCCACATTTTTTAAAACTTTATTTATTAGGTATAAAAGAATCAACTTGGATGGTTGGTTATTCAGGTGAAATACTTAACCAAGAAGGCTTAATATATTCAATATGTAAAACTGGTTAAATGTTTAAGGGGAACTGAATGAAGTCATAAAAGCTCCTTTTATGGTAACTGCAAAATTCTTGCTAGATTTATAGGTAGGATAGTACAATTCTAAACTTAATTGTGAAAGTTCAGTTTAAGCTTTAGAATTTATTAATTTAAAAACAACATGTCAATTTCACATACTTAGAAGGCTCTATATTGCCATTTTTGTTCATGAAAGATACCTTAAGAAAAACACCAAAATATTTACATTGTTCTCATTGGGTTGTTATAGAGTATAACCAGGACAATATACATGAAAATATTTTGTAAACTCTAAAACAGTAATATAATGTTAGTTATTTTAATTATATTGCTTTCATTCACTCTACTGTTTGAGTACTAAAAAATTGTTCACTGACCGTATTCAATGATTCTGGTTCACAGAGACCCTGACAGTCAATTTCTTCTCTCAGATGGAACGCCCCACTTTTCTATCCCTGTATCACTTTATATTTCTAGTGTCACACTTTTCTTGTGCTGGAAGTAGATGTATTTGTGGATGTTTGTATCTTCAATAGCAGGAGAGTCTCATCTTGTTTTCAGTTAAGTTTTTTTTTTTTTTTTTTTTTTTTGTAAGCACCGAGCCTCCATTATGGACTAAGCAGTGTTTTCCATACTAGAGACAATGAGCAATTGTATCTATGTGTGTATGTAGCAAGAGATGTCTCATTGAATTTAATTGGAAATAAAGGTAGCATTTGTCTAAGAAAAATTCCTGTAATAAAATACCTAGAAAATATATGACTAGTTCATGAATGTGTCCAGTTAATACAGATTGTTGAAAAATTCAAAACACATTGAAGAAAAATTGAGGGTTCACTAGTACAGTGAAAAACATTCACTTTTTCCCTTAGTAACATTGTTGTGGTTCAGCTAAACAAATTAGAGGAATGTTTTGCAAAATGACTTGGAACAGTGGACGCCTGGCGAGGATGGGAGTGAGTTCCACAGAGCTTTTTGTCTGCCCATTCTCATTGTGGAGATCTGCTACCCCTCCTCCACCCCTTCCCTTCCTGCTTGTCTTCCACAGTCAGCAAGGCTGCTTGCCTTTCCCTTTAGTCCAGCAGTCAATAGCATTGATTTTTGCAGCACTAGGTGATTCTCACCCCTTCCCTCATTATCCCATCCTTCAGGGCTAAATACAGCCAAGTTTCCTGATGTGCCACAGTTTGTAGAGCCTAGAAAACAGAAACGGCCAGAGGCAGAATGTAGGGTTTGTTTAGGTAGGAAGGGTAGCTAGTGCCATAAAATCCCCCAGGAACATTATGGAGAGAATATTTTTAATATGGTCTCAAGGGATAGTGTATCCTCCAGAGAGGAGAAAAAAATCATATAAAATGTCTCTCTTGTTCACTGCAGTTATGTTGAGTAGGCTGAAAGGAATAAAGGCCCAAGGCCCCATTTCCATGTGCAATTTTTATTGAGCCTATTCAAGGAGACAGATACTACTCCTGGGGAAGAGGCCAATAATTTGAAATGAGTCAAGAGAGCAGCCATACATAATGGGGCCATAGATGACCAGAAAAAAATGTAGAAGAAATGGGACTTACTCAATGATTGCTTATTATGTACAGTACATTGCTGAATTTTTATTTATTTTAATTATTATAACAATCCTTCCAGGTGAGTATTGCTGTTACCATTGAACAGACTCTGAAACCTAAACTTAAAAAAGCAAATTCTCATGCCCAAAGTCACAGAGCAAGACCATGGCAGAACCATTTTCTAAGACACGCCATCCTGCCTTGCAGAGCCACTCACTTTTTTCCCAAAGGTTCACATAAAAGCCTTGACAATTAGAAGGAATGAATGTGTCCATTCTGTTTAAAGACAAGGAGAAAGTTATGCAACCAGTTTAGTTCAGTAAACTAGAAAAAATGTTTTATGGCAGAGAAGGAACTGAGAGAAAATTCAAGTACTACTGAGAGGAAAACTAGCCCAGGCTTGTATAGAGGCACCTAAATGCATGGTGATGTCAAGAGTTGGAGGAGGAACTTGGCATGGTGGTGCATGCCTTTAATCCTATCACTCAGGAGGTCAAGGTAGGAGGATCACTGTGAATTAATTTGAAGCCAATCAGAGACTACATAGTGAATTCCAGGTCAAGCCAGGCTACATCGACACTATCTTGATAAACAAAAACAAATAAACAAAAAAGTTGGGTTTCTGGACTTGCTTACTCAAGAGATTTATGTTATGAAGCAAGGCACAGTGATTCTATAGTGAGATATAACTTTCACCTTGTCTGTAAGAGCTTGAGTTATTTATTTAGCCTACTTAAACTTAGTTTGCACAACTGGTAATTGTGAGACACTCAGGTTGACTGTACAGACAGATTTTGCTATAAGACTTAAGTGGGCTGACAGTTTCAGAACCTTTATAAGTGTTTTATATACAAGGGACATTGAGCCAATGGTAGATTTCTTTCCTTTCTCTTAGATGTCCAACCATCTCCCCAGAATAATGTGAAGCTACTTTTCATTCTTTTCTGCTGGGTTGTATATCAGGGAATTGTTGCTAGTCCCTTAGAAATAAAAGCCTTAACGATATATATCAATTTAATTATAACAATGAATTTCAATCCTATACTTGCCTGTAGTACAGGAATGTGCATGTCCCCAGCAGTTACTAAAGATACATCCTAGACGATCTTTGCTTTCCATGAGTGACTATTAAACACATGTAATGTCACTGGTATGAATTGAAGTGCATTGTAGTGCAAGATACATAGTGATTTTTTTGGTAATTTTTCTTTTTAAAATATTTTTATTTATTTATTTGCAAGGGGAGAGAGAGAGAGAGAATGAATGAGGAGTGTCTTACTGCAAATGTACTCCAGATGCATGGGCTACTTTGTACATCCAGATTTGTGTATGTACTGGGGAATCAAACCCTGGTCATTTGGCTTTGCAGACAAGTGCTTTAATCACTGAGTCATCTCTATCCCTATATTTTGTAAGTTTTCTTTGTGTGTGTGTGCAATGTTTGCTCACGAAAGTGTAGATGTACATGTCCCATGTGAGTGTGTGCAGAGGCCAGAAAACATCAGATGTCCTCTACTGCTCTTATGTCTTGTTTCTATGAAACAGGATCTGGAGCTCATAATTTTTCAGCTATACTAGTTGACCCAATGAGCCTCAGTATTCCTCCTATCTCTATGCTTCCTCCCCCTGAATCTGGGTTACAGGGTGCATGCTAGAGTTTTTATGCAGGTGCTTGGGATTGAACTCAAGTCCTCAAGCTTGATAGCAAACCTTATTACCATATTGAAATTTGACTATGCAAATGAAAAATTATATCTCCATTATATATTAAGTATATCTTTTTTTTTTTTTTTTTTTTTTTTTTTTTTTTTTTTTTTGGTTTTTCGAGGTAGGGTCTCACTCTGGCCCAGGCTGACCTGGAATTAACTATGTAGTCTCAGGGTGGCCTTGAACTCACGGCGATCCTCCTACCTCTGCCTCCCGAGTGCTGGGACTAAAGGCGTGCGCCACCACGCCCGGCTATGTCTTGATTATTTATTGGACTGATTATATTTTGGACATATTGGTTTTAAATAAAATAAAATAGGACTTTTAAGCTACTTTATTCATTGTAGCTTCTAGAACATTTAAAAATACACATGTGACTTATATCTGTGGTTCTTATATTTCTATTAACAATGCTGTTCTTGAGGCCATAAAGTAATTCATTCTTATAATAGATAGACCTTTGAACTTGATTTTTTTAAGTGATTATTTATTTATTTATTTATTTTTTACTTGAGAGAGGGAGAGAGACAGAGAGAGAGAGAGAGAGAGAGAACGAGAACAAGAGCATGCCAGGGCTTCTGGCCATTGCAAATGAACTCCAGATGCATGCACCACCTTGTGCATCTGGCTTACATGAGTCCTGGGGAATCGAACCAAGGTCCTTTGGCTTTGTAGGCAAATGCCTTAACCGCTGAGCCATCTCTCTAGCCCTAAAGTGATTTTTTTATAATCACTGTGTTTAACTCTCTTTCTCTCTATGCTTAACTTATAGGCTTTAAGGAAGATAACTAGAATATCTGAGACTCTTTCTAGCCTATAGCTCTGAGATTCATCACAATTATTAAATGTTAGCTTTAAGGGAGAACCTAGACCTCCCAAGTCTCAACTCCAAACTAAGGTGAAGACAGGCCAAGACCTGCCCAGGTGGCTACCATTTAATACTTTCTCTAGTTAATTCAAGATCCATTGTCTTCCAAATGTATACTGATGCTTCTCAATTGAGAATTGTACTCTTTATATTGTTTTGACAAATGTCAACCTTGTTATGTGGGTGTGTGTGAGGTTTTCCTAGAAATAAAGATCTCTCCTAATTTGGTCCTAATGGAGAAATCGTACTGCACTCTCAAACCAAATATTAGTGCACCTTCTTCAGTAGATTATCCCTGAGCAAAATTAGTTTCTTTCTCCTCCTTCCTTTCTACATTGCTGTTTTTTACCTACAAGTGCATTGACTGTCATTATATATATGTCATACATATAAACAATTCACATGGGGGTTCTTTCTTTGTGGGTTCAGCATGAGGAACATGGTAAACTCACAGCACATATATAGATATATCTCACAATTGAACTATTATTTTTAATACTCCTACGAGCTCCTCCTTTATCTGTTAATTCCTATGGTTTTATTCTTGTCATTTAGTCTCACATTAATTTAAATTTATTTATTTATTTAAGAGAGAGAAAGGGGGAGAGAGAGTATGGGCTCATCATGCCTCCTGCCAATGCATATAAACTCTAGGCACATATACCACTTTGTGCATCTGGCTTTATGTGGGCACTGGGGAATTGAACCTGGACCTGCAGGTTTTGCAAGCAAATGCTCTTAACTGCTGAGCTACCTCTTCAGCACTGGTTTCACATTAAAAAATAATATATAATTCTCCTCTGTATACCTAGCATGTCTCTATCTTTCGCCATCTCTCTATGCATAGGTAGGTAGGTAATTAGGTGGATAACATACACTTGGAAAATACTATAAGGCAATGGAAATATCATTCCTTAACACTTATCTAAATCTTACATTTAGTCATATGTTGAATTGCCTATCAAAGAGACCCTCTCTATATAAATGAAGTTGGACTTGTCAGTCAGGGGCGTATTGAGTAGGCCTTAAGAAGACATGATTCATACAATCTCATTTCCATGGTGATTGCCTTAAATGCCACATCTTCAGTCAGCAGTTAGTCTCCCATGAAAATAAATTGAGCTTTGCATTCCCTTTGGGTTTTAAAAATGCACTTTTGAAGTCTGTGCTAGGAAGTGCAAATGTGTAGCTATGCTAGCACTGTATTCCTTTTGGTCTTGTTGCATTTTCAAGGTAGGCTATAGAAATAGCTCCATTTCCCCAGAGAATTGATTATAAATCTGTTGTGAACCAATGCCTTCATTTTAGCACTAAAAATCTACAATGGTGTAAAGGCAGAGGGAATGAATTTTTTTCTCTTGGCCTCCTTGGGTTCAGATTCATCGGGTCGACATTGATAGGTCAGGTGGAGGGCAATTTGAAAAGGTAGGAATCCTGACTCTCACCCCTTGGTATAACTTGTCCCATTTTGCTTTACTGCTCACAATTTTATTTTCCAGGCTGAAGAAAGAGATCTGTATTGGTACTTGGCTGTCATATTCACAGAGTATTTTTAAAGTCATGTAATGTTAATTTATTACAGGCATTTATTGGGCATCAGCTCTGTGGCAGGCAAAGAGATAGAAGTAGTTTTATTTAAATTACTTTGGGGGAATCTCAGGTAATTAAAAATTAAAAGACTATGTCATTACTGGCAAATACTGTATCTGCCACTGACATCAATGTATACAGGGAATGCAAAACTTGTCCTCATTGTTTAAGAGTTTACTACAGCTTCAGCTTATTACAAACTTTGTCTTACTGTTGTACAACACTGTGCTTAAGAGAGAAGAGCCCCTACCAAGGCTTGCAACACTGTAGGTCTGGGTAGGAAAAGCCTCATTCAGTTATGCTGACCTCTGTGACTTCCTCTGACTATGTTCATAACTTCAGACCCTCCAGAAGCAGTCTGATTCCTCTGTGATACTGTTTTGTAGGACATGTATTATTTCCAACCCTTGTCCAGCTGTCTTGATTCCCAAACCTCCATCTTCAACCACCACTACATTAATGCAAGATCCTTTTTTATTTCTTGCTAGAGCTACTATAGGATATTCCAGATCCTTTCTGCATCTATCTTTGAACACTCCAGCTGGTTTTACATACTGCAGCCAGTGATATAAATTCTATCATGTCGTAAGCCTGCTTAAAACATTGAAAAGTCTGCTTTAAACATACTTTGTCATCTCGTGTGATCTAGCTGGTTCCCAGGCTTCTCTGTCTACTACTCCCTCTTTGTTTCCTATGAGGACCACACTCTCCTCTCCTCTCCTCTCCTCACTGAAGTTCCTCAGAATCCCATATGTTTTTCTAATACTGTCTTTGCTGTGTTCCTTCTTGATTGTGCCCAATAGAACTTACCTAGGCAAGCCCTATTCATCCATCAGGTGTTGTCTCAAAACTCCTATTTCATGTAAACATGTTTTGTCTTCCTATTGTAGGTCTGGCCTCACATTATTGGAACCCATTATTTCAGTACTTACTACTCTTTGCTAAATATATGTATTATTTTGATTACTATCATATTTATATAGGATACTGAAAATTTCATGATGGTAGGGATCATTATTTTGCCTACATCATACTATTAGGGGTTGTGAGCATGATAAATAATATAAGGAATAAAGCCCTTCTTTAAAGTCAGGTTTCCCTAAATTACTCTGTCATCTGTCTCCAAAATGAATTTTAAAATATTTTTAATTTTAAATAGTTTAAAATGATCTGTCTTAAAATTCACTATATAACTGAGGATGATTTTTAACTCCTGATTATCCCTCCTCTACCTACATGCTGTTGGGATTACAGGTGTGTCATCCCACTCAGCTTCATATAATTATATATGACAAAATATCCTTCATTTCTCCTCTGAAATAAGCATATATATTTCCACTCCTTGACTTGGTGTGTATGTGTTTCCTGTGCTGTGAGTAAAAGGCAAAACATAACAAATTACCAAGACTAACATTTTATGCTGAAACATGCATGCGTCAGCAATTCCATATGCCATATTTCTATACTTTAGTGAATCTTAGAGTTAATTTCTCAAGGAAATTAAAAAATATTTTATACACAGTTATGCACAAGAAGAAATAGTGTTAAGCTCTCTATGTATGCTGTGTAGTTCTGCCAGGAAGATAATTCATTTCTCTTCAAGGGTGTGTGATAGTGCCAATTTTAAAGAATTACCATTGAAATTTAACATTTGACATGATTTTCATAGGATTTATTAAATATGCTAATTATATACCAATCTTGGTATATTTCTTGTATTCCTAATCACTGTTGAACAGCACATAGGCTTTATGCTTTTTGTCATTTTTGAATTGCAATTCATATTATATTATTGGAAATAAACAGTACTATTCTTTTTTGTGACATTTTTTCATATATTAAGAACATTAATGAGTTTTACCCATCATCTGTTAGAAATAATTTTTTTTCTTTTCTGGTGTGGTAGCACATGCCTTTAATCCCAGCAACTGGGAAGCAAAGGTAGGAGAATCACCATGAGTTTGAGGCTACTCTGAGACTACATAGTGAATTCTAGGTCAGCCTACGCTAGTGAAAAAAATCGAAATATTTTTCTCCAGAGGAATAACTTCCCTTTAATATTTGTTAGTTTTGTAATCTAATTGATAAAAATTTAATTTTTTATATATTATGGTTCATTTAACTTTTAATACATTCTAAATTTAATTGTAACTAAAACTCTTTGAAGTAGATAAGGAATTATTAAATAATTCTGCTTTTAAGTTAAGTAAGAAAGGGGATTATTTAATACCAGCTTTGGTTTTACCTGTATGATCATATGTCCTTTCTCAAATGTCTGTTCAGTAAGGATGCTGCTGTGTGATTTAAAGGTATGTTGCTGTTATTCAACTAAATTTATATCAGCATCAGGCCTAGAAAGCTTAAAAGGATTCCTATCTCTTAGTAGCTCAGATTCTAATGGGGTTTTCTGTTATGTATGTACGTGTCTTTTTGATGAGGTATGGTCCCATTAGAATAGAGGATTCTGGCCATGCCTGGAGGAGTAGGGGAATGTTAAACTAGGCCTTAAAATATGCATAGAAAAAAACAGATTTCCATTAGTTAGAATTTAAGATATCACAGTGGTAAAGGATGGTCATCTCATTTTGGGAATAGCAAATATACCTTGTGTTTATTATATTCTTGGCAGAAGAAGCATGGAGTTAGTGAGATATGGTTTGGAGCAACATTGCAAAAGTCTTCATATTTTCTACAAAGGAGATTGGATTTTATCCTACATCAATATGCCAAGTTTTTTTTTAACCATGTCTTGTTTATTTTTCTAAAGGCTTTAAATTGGGAAATGTATTTTTAGCAGAATCATTCTGGTAAGAAAGCTGGAAGATGGCCTGCCATGGGGGTCAGAACATAGAGAGAAGAGTTAAGAAGCTTTTGTAATCTTTCATAAAACAGAAGGGGCAGACTTAAACTATGCAGACAGTCTGGGAAAAGGAAGAAGTGACCCTAATAAAGGTAGGGAATAGACTTAATTGTATATAGCAGAAAGAGAGACGGAGAACCTAAGGCATGTATATTTTTAACCTGGACAGGTGAATATATTATGGTATTGATAGCTCTTTTAGAGCATTTTTGAAGAGACTAGGCCAAAAGAAGAATATAAAAGTTTGCACATGTTTATAGACATTATCAATGATAAGTCCCGTGAGCTGTAGACAGCTTCATGTGCAGGTATGCAGCTCCCTCCCAGGTGAGCACTAAGCTGAAAATAGAGATGTAGGCATCATTATGTTGTTGATGATGGTTGAAATCACAGGTGTAGATAATCTTTCCCAGGGAGACTATAAAGGAAGAAGAGAAAAAGTTATGGACAAACCCTTGGGGATAATAGCATTGCAGGGAGAGGTGTGGTAGATAAGATCCTACATCTGAAAGCACTTTGTGAGTGGCAATGAACTTTTCAGATATAAAGGATTGTATCCTTACTATGATAATTATTAAGAATTGCAGCTTCTCCAAGCAGAGATAAGTGCTGCTCCATGGTGCAATGAGGCTGGGTAGTGGCCATTTTAACCTTGGAAGGATCGTGAAATATACAAATAGATTCTTTATAGAAACATTTTCAAATGCTAAAAAGAAACCTTTGTCAAGACTAAACAGGAGCCAGAGTTCTTAGTTTTTTCTGTTCCAATTGTAGCCATGGTTTTACCATCTGGAAATTTGTAGTAACTGTAAGCAAGTATGTTACCACTGAGTCATCCCCCATGGAGTGCTGAGGAAACAAGGCCTGGGTCCAGATTCCATTCAAGAATTTTACAAAACTGTCTTCCAAGAAAGTCCAAGAGAGTTTCATCAACCAGATTGGCTTTGTACACTGCATTTGCTAGAAATCATAATATTAAAGATATTTTTATTAAGGCTATAGAAAAAACATAATAACAATATCATGTATGTTAGCCTTCCAATTTTTTAAAAAATTTCTATGTTTTATATTTAATGTTAGCAACTCAGTCTTCCTGTGAACTTTAATTTAAAGTAAGGGAATACCTATTAGGTAAACTGTATGGTACAGTAGAAACAGTTATAGAATTTGAATTATAATATATACATAATATTTAATCCAACTTTAATACAGAACATTGTTTCCATGAACTTCAAATGCCTTATCTCCAAAACTGGAATAAAAACAGCTGACTTTCAGGTCTGCTGCGTACATTAAATGCCCACCGCAGTAACAATATCATTAGCTGTAAAATACTATGAATCTAGAGAAATGTAAAATATTATAATAGCTCATTATTTCAGCAATATGAAAAAGTTCTATTTTAAATCTTTAGCTAGTTGAGTAACGGAATTTATGTTTACCTTTTTAAAAAGTTATTTATTTATTATTTATTTTTTAATTATTATTTTTATTGACAACTTCTATACTTACAAACGAAAAAAAAACACCTGATATTTCCCTCCTCTCCCCCATTCCACTTTAGAACTCCAATCTCCATCATATCCCCTCCCTCTCTCCATTAGTCTCTCTTTTAATTTGATGATGTCATCTTTTTCTTCTATTTTGAGGGTCTTGCGGAGATATTGCTAGGCATTGCAAGGTCATGGATATCGAGGCCAATTTCTGTCTACTCAGTTGCATTGTAAGAAGTCATACCCTTCCTTTGGCTCTTACATTCTATCCGCCTCCTCTTCCGCAATGGTCCCTGAGCCTTGGAGGGTGTGACAAGGGTGTTTCAGTGCTGGGCACTCCTCCATCCCTTCTTCTCAGCACTATGTTGCCTTTTGGGTCATGCCAGTGGTCATCGCCATCTGAAAAGAGAAGCTTCTCTAACCAGAAGTGAGAGTAGCGTTAATATGTGAATATGAACATTAAGTGTAGTAATTTCAGGGTAGCTTGGTGGGAATAATATATACATTTAGTCAGACAAGAGCAGGCTTTATACCCCTAAGGCTCATGACTTCACCTACCATAGACTTTTGCTTAGGTTTTTTAGTACCAGGTATGTATTCCTTCCCGTAGAGAGTGCCTTCAGTCCAATTATGGAGCAGTTGGTTACCCCAAGAGTAGACATGCCACTATTGCACCCGTTCAGTCATTGGGCCTGTCTGGCCAAACTTGAATATTCAGTGTCCACTGTTTTCACTGCTGATGACTTCTGTCTCCCATACACTGCATGCAGTGCAGCTTTTTCCAGCTTTCAGTTGGCTGGTCTACAGCCTCTCAGGCAAGAGTTGTCTTCAGCAATAAGGTCTTACTATCTGTTTCTCAAGGGAAACCAAGGGCTTTGGCAAAAGCCTTTAATGTTTTGGAGGCTACCGGGACCTCCTTGGCCAACAACTCACTGGAAGGTATCCAATCCCAGGTACTGAAAATTTTCTAGTAACAGTCTATAGCTTCTAGATGTGCCACTATTCAAAAAAGTAATTTTATATAAGTCTTATTCATAATATCTTGAATTTAGATTGACCCTCCCCCTGCCCTTATTTTATGCATTCTCTTTTTTTATTTGCAAGCAGAGAGAGATAGAAGAGAGGCAGACAGAGAGAGAATGGGCATGCCAGGGCCTCTAGCCACTGCAAATGAACTCCAGATGCATGTGCCACTTGTGCATCTGGCTTATGTGGGTCCTAGAGTATTGAACCGGGATCCTTTGGCTTCACAGGCAAATGCCTTAACTGCTAAGCCATTTCTCCAGCCCATGTTTACCTTTTCTTAAATGTGGAATCTTGAAAGATGCCCATTTCACTGATTTTCCAAAAGAGGGACCATATATATATATTATGATTGACTATGTGTGAAATCAGGTCTAAAAGTCAGCATTATTTTCTCAGTAAAGTCTGAAGAAAGGTGGCATTAACAGCTCATATCCCATTGGTTATTGTTATAGATAGTAGAGTCCTAGCTCTGTTTCATTACCTTTTTTCCTTTGCTTTTTAAGCCTGGGACCTTCCTGAAGCGTTGAGCTTTTTATAAAATTTTCAATTACTCTCATCCCAGTCTCACTCATGGGAAACTGTAATTTTCCATGGCATCAATCATCAGAAAACATACTCTATGGTTGCTGATGAAGGCCTTTCTTCACTATTAAAAACATAACAAGAGAATATTTATGTTTTAAATCTATTTTTAATGTTTATTTTATCTTACTTTTTATTTAATACATTAATTCCAGTTTTTAATGTAATTTACTAATTTGTACATGAGCATATGTTTTTTAAGGAAGGAAAAAGCAAACATGACACATGTATACATGTGATACACATGATGCATGCCCTTAGTGATGATCTTGAAGATTATTTAATAACATGAATACTGTATACTATGAAGTAATTCTGAAGTAAACCTTTGTTAATGATTTTACATTTTGAGACAGGCTTTCAATATAACCTAAGCTGGCCTTGAACTAACTATAATCCTTTTGCCTTTGCCTCATAAGTGGTATTATTACAGACTTGAGCCATCATGCCTGCCTTGGAACCATTAGTAGTCTATGTACATAATAAGCTGGGTAAGTAATGAAGCAGGAAAATTCCCATACAATAAATTTTCACTTAAGTTGCACAAGATTGTTTTTGAATGTACAGAAAGTAAATTGAAGACCTAAATTCATTTAGCTTTTTATTCCATGGTCCAGTTGTGCATGGTTATAATATTGCTTCTTACTATGAAAATAACTATCAAATTTAATGCTGTGAATATACATATGTATATAGTGCTATATTATAATTGATTTCTTTATACTTTAATCACTAACTTTATGATGAATATAAAGCAGTTGGGTAGTAGAGTTTTTCAAATTGCTAAAGTATGCAGAAAGATATATACCTTTTAACAGAAGAAAATGGATATCTAGGTACTTTTTATCCCCCAGAAGAGTAGAGTTATATTGATGACAGGGACTCTTATGTACCATTTTATTCCCAGTGACTGTCACACAGTTTCACTGCTTTAACACCTTGTTAACAAGAAGTTTTTGTTGGGTGAATTAATGTCTATATCACTTATTTGATAGAATTTTTCTAATGTTTGCATTAGGCCTTACATAGAGTTCTCAGGTTTGAAATTCATTTCAGTTTTCAATCAGTAAAATAATTTGAAGAACAGGACTTTGTTACTTGCCAGAAAGAAAAGGTTTCAGTAATATGTTTAATATTGCTATTGATAAAATACACAAATCATTCATTTTAATCTATTACACTAGAAATTAAGTAAGACTACCAGTAGCTATTGTAGGAAACCAAAGGTCAGAAGGAATATACTTGATGATGTAATAAGAAGAATCTCAACTCAGAAATAATCCCCTTGGAATGAAGTCATGAACCACCAAATGCTGCTTTAACTCTTTCTGGCCACCAGCATCCCATTGAGTGCACTGAAGCTTCAATTTACCAAATGGTACCCCAGTGATCTCATTCAATTATTGCAGCTTCCAGAAGAGCCCATGACTTCCCAGAGAGCACTTTAAACATTGGAAAAATCTGGCCCAGTATATATGTTCCCAAGGTAATGCATGAAAGAACTGTCTAGAACACAGCTTTACCTTGTATCCTACATGGACAATTCTTGGTAGAAATGCCCCTGTAAGCAGTGAAGATGCTTTCTATTTTTGTTTAACTTTTTCTTTTTAGCAGAATTTAGAATACACTGTGTGGTAGCTTTCGTTGAAACTGATATTTACATAGCACATTGACTTATATAACCCAATATATGTTGTAAAGAATACTTTCCATTCTGTTAAGCAGGAGGAAATGCTGGAGGTGGCGGGAAGAAAAGTTATTAAAGAAATCACATTTATTTTTGGATGCTGCCAATATTTTCCACAGTATTTGGGCCCCAGTAATTGCTAGATACAAGTGAGATTAGCAACACTTTTTGTCTTTTATCTTTTAATATAGTCATGTGGGCCAGCTAGGAGGCAACAGTGTTGAAATAATTGTAGAGTGACTCAGATTTAACATTTGCTACACAATTAGATTTTCTTTAGGTCAACCAAGCAAATCAAACTTTGCCTTCAGCAAGCCATCCTCAGATCTATTGTAATTTCATCAAAGAGTGGTGAAATGTGACACCATATAAAGTTTAGTGTTTGAAGAACCATCATGCATTCTTTTTTACATTTTTCAATGGTTTTGATGTTTTATAGGTCAGGGGGACAACAGTTTTATTCATTTATTTCTCTTTTCAAATGAAAAATAGCCTAATGATCTTTTTGCTACAGTTTAAGCTTCTTTCTGTTGCCTCAAATTAATACTTCTTTACTCATTCACAGGAATGCAAAAGTGAACAAAATTTGGTTTCAGCTCACAAGGAATTTTATAGTTTAGTAGAGATAACAGGTGTATGAATGAATAATTAATTAAGTGTAGTAATGGTTAGAATAAAGGCATAAATAAAGTGCTACAGAAAAGCAGAAGAGCACCACTAAACTGTATCCATGCCTTAGGACAGGGGAATGTGCAGAGGCAGAGTAGGAGCACAGCACGTATTTAGAAGAAATGACAGGTAGGGTGAGGAAAAGCATTCTAGGAAGATGGCGTGCCATAGAGGTAGAACATAGAGGGAGGCAGCTGGCGTCCTTGAGAGTGGAAGCCAAGGAAAGCGTTTCAAGAAAGGATAAGCAACAGTGGCAAATTACCTAGGAAACTCAAGTGATGAGATCCTAACTCAGAAATGATCCTAAATATGAATATGTTCTAATGTCAACGAGCATTCCCTGTCGACAGGTGGGGCAAGACCTTGCTTGCTGTGAAGCAGGAAATGGAACTACGTGGCAAAGGTTAAGCAGGAGATGCTGACTAATCTTCCAGGAAGGTTGTAGAGGAAAGGGGGTTATAAGATGGTAGCTGGAGACAGGGGCTTGGCTCATCAAAGGGTTTGGGGATTGAGTATCTTTGAGATGGAAAAAACAAACTAGGAAAACAAAAACATGATAGTCTTCAATCCAGAGGCTATTTATTTTTACATAATGTATTAGAGGACTACTTCAGATGATTAGAACTTTATTCACCACTCCCCTCTAAGTTCTAAACTTTGCTACTACAAATTTGGCTTATTTAAAGAAGTTACTCAGGTAGGTTAGAAGTTCATTTTGATCACATGTAGTTCATTGCATCTTTAATTAAGTGTAAGTATTTAACTTACAATTGAGCTTTGAGTGAATTAGTGAATAATGAGAAAGCTCCATCCTCAAACTCATCTACTGTTTAGGTTGCTGCTTAGAGGGAAAGCAGCAAGGTGAATTTAGAAATAGAACAGTCTTTTCATACATGCTTACATATTTCTCCAACAATTATAATTTGTATAGCCAGAAATTATTTGTTCTACATCATCTTTGTATCATTTTGCTCAATATTTTTTCACACATTTCACATTTCTGTACTTATGAGTTACTTTAAATGCTTTATTTGACTGATAAATTTGGAGACTTCCAAAGGCTCAGTTTTGGGAAACATAGCAAATGATATACAGATAATTTTTGATAAGACTTTAGTTTCTTCTCTCTCTCTCTCTCTCTCTCTCCCTCTCTCTCTCTCTTTCTCTCACTCTCTGTTTTCAAGAAAGAGAAAGACTTTCTATATGCCCCCAGATTGGGTTTGAGCTCAATCTTCAGAGCTGGATTTACAGATGTTTGCCACAAGGTTTAGCTAATAATTTTGTTCTTCTAAAATTAAATCATAGCAGAGGGCTAGGGAGATGGTTTAATGACTGAAAGTGCCTTCTTTCAAAGCCTACCAGCCGGGGTTACATTCCCCATTATCCACATAAAGCTATATGTACATAGTGATGCATGTGTCTTGAGTTTATTTGCAGTGACAAAAGGCCCTGGTGCACTAATATTCTCTCTCTCTGTCTCTCAACTATATAGATAAAAAATTTTTTTAAATCATAGCAAAAATTAACGTTTTACCCCTTTGGTGACAATAGAAGGCTGCTTACTGCAAAAGGATATAAAATGAAAGAAATCTTGGAAAAAAATATTGTACTTCCTGTATTAGTGATTAAAGAGATAAATAGAAGACTATAAAGACTATTTTAGTTTCTTAGATGTTTTCTTGGGGCACTTTGACAGAAATAAGAGCATGCTCAGTTTCTAGGGCCATTTCATAACTTCTAAATAACTTAGTCATTTAATAATTACCAAATTACCAGAAAATGCTTACCTAGAGTGATTGTAGCATCACTGTTTATAATTGCCCAAGACACAAACAACACAAATGGTTACATATACATTTGGACTCCTAAACAATGGAATGCTATACAGCACTGAAAATGAACGAGTACAGACCAGAGCATGTATGAACGTTAATATCAATAACTGATTTTAAAGAGATATATTGTGATTCTATTTATATGAATCTTAAAGTCATTCAAAATGAAAATCATTTAGAAATCTCTCCCTCTCTATATGTATAGATATATAATTAAAATGAAAACAAAGTTATTATCCAAAATACTCTGGGTAGAAGAGTGTGATTGGATTGAGATGGGTAAACTTGGGTCATCAGAGGCCCACATACATTCTCAAGCTGGTGGGATACATGGAGACTCGTATTCAACATATACCTTATTAAAACATTCCAACATTGGGCTGAAGAGATGCCTCAGTGATTGAGAACTTCCTTCACTCGCTTGAAGGCCTGAACAGGCCTGAGACCTCTGAATTCAATTCCCCAGAACCCATATAAGTAGCCAAGTATGGCCGCACATGTCTGTAACCCCAGTCCTATTGGAAGCAGAGACTGGAAAATGGCTTGGGCTCATGCAAATGACAAGCTCTGGAATTAGTAATAGATTCTGTCTGAAGCAAACAAGTGAATGAATGATGAAGGAGGAACACCCAACATTCTCCTCTGGCCTCCATTTATATGAATAGGGCATGCACATACACATGATCTACACATACCCACGATATATGCATATGAAAAAATTGCGACATTGTCTTCCACAGTGTGAGAACTCAATAAATGTCAGGTTCTATTATTGTCATTGAGAATAAGACCTCCTATTAGTATTATTATGTACTTATTAATAAATCACAATTTATTTCATCAAAGCTTTTTTAAAAAATAATTTTCAGGTTTTGGTCTATCGATAATGACATCATCACACCAGAAAATATTGAACTATAAAATTTGTAATATTTAAGCATCTAAGTATTTAGGGGGCACCTAACTAGAAATATCTAGGTGATTGCATTATTTATATAAATCTCCATATTTGGCACAATCTTAGTACAACCTATATGTACTATAGGACTTGTATATATGGTTTAATAATAATTTGTGGCCAAGATAAATATATTAAATACTTCATTGGAAGTCAAGAAGTACATAAACACATTTAATGAATGGCTCAAACCATTTGGTGAGTTAGTATTTCAATTTCTTTACTACATATGAAAATCTGACTTTAACTCACTTCAATATGATAGTTTTCTGATAGTTTTCATCACAAATTTATAAATCAAGAAGTTCATAAGTAAAAATTTAGTTGCTATGATACATTCATTCCTATATGTAAATATTTACAGCATTAATAAAAGTAACTTTTCCATGTTTGCTAAATGACAGGGGCCTTCTGAGCACACATACTGCCAGGCTGTTTATCCATGGTCTAGCTGCTCGGGCTTAGATGAACCATTTGCTCTTCATTCTCAGCTAATCATTACAGTGCATAGCTCTGCTTTTAAACTGATGCACAAACTTCAAATATTTATAACACTATATGAATCAATACTTAGTAACTATTAAACTTGTGGCTCAGAGAAATAGTATTTTTGACAATTGCTTTAAAAATATCTACTTTTGATTCCATTACTGGTGTCCCTTCCCCAACCCCAGATTTATGTCACTGGACCTGTTTTTAATAATGTCATCATGGGTAAGGCAGAGAAAACAGGACTATGAAGGCATGTGCTGCCACTGTAATAATCTGTATCTGAAGCCATGGAAGAGAAGGTTTTATGGCCTTGCTTGACATCTTATTAGTGTGTCTCACCTTTCATATTTTTTTTTTTTTTGTCTTTCTTTGAAAACAAGTTTACAGTGGATCCGGTCATTGATTATATCTTTCTTCTGTCATAAACTACCAAGATACTTTGAATCATATTTGTTGCCTGGTGATATATGTTCATAACAAGGTACTTCTTTCTTCAAAAACTTATTTCTGGGAGTTTTATTATATCTCTTTACTCCTGTTGTCTCATTTGTTTGTAGCCTTTCCATATTAATCGTTCTTTTTTTCATTTGTGTAGGGATGGTGTGGGTGAGTGCATGCATGTGTAGAGGTATGAGGACAACCTTGGAGTATTTGTCCACCTCTTCCTTTTTTGAGACAGAGTCACTCATCATTTTGCTGTGCATGCTCCCTCTTCTGTCTCTACATCCCATTGCCATAGGCAAACTGAAATTGCAGACACATGTGCCCTTTGCATCTGAGTTCACATGGGTGTTTGAGATTCAACTTCTGGCCATTAGGTCTGAAAGGAAGTGTTTTTAGCTGCTCAGCTCAGCCATCTCCTTAGGCCCATAATCATTTATTTTAACTTAAAATTTTATCAGATGCAGGAGACCCCAGGCCTGTGGACCCCAACTTTGGGACCTTGTCCACACTATCAATGCATTGAAAACACAGATTCAGAAATGCATAAATTTTGAGATTTATTTTGGGGAGAGTTCAGATTAAAAAAAAAAAAAAAAGCAAACAGGAGAGTCCAAGTCAAAAGCAATTCTCTCTCTTCCCAGCCAACCTGTGAAATGGGAAAAATAGAAAAAATCTCCCCTCACATAGAGAAAAGTCTGGAGAAGCTACTCACACCTGAGGGAGGCAAGCAGTAAAATCCCCAGAACAAAGCAGAAAGACACCTATGCAAAAATAAATTCTTCCATCTTCCCCGTCAGACTGGGAAAGGGGACAGGAGATTGAGAAGCCTGTCCCCCCACAAGCACAATCACATAGGGAAAGAACGAGCTAATGAGCTGTAAGGGGCCAAGAGTGGGTCAAAAGGGACTAAGAGCCAAAGGTTAAGAGAGTCAGGGGCCAAGAAAGTTCATACACATGGCACATGAGATTATCTAAGTATCAAACAGTCTATTAGGGTAAACCTTATCATCAGACTCGGGTGTAAGGGAGAGACCTTAGTGATTGGTAAAGCTTAAAGGTCGCTGACTCAGGAAGGGGCAACCCACAGGTGTGCTAAGCCAAGAAAGAGGCTGGAAGCTGCTGAGGAGGTTTTGCTTGCAGCCATCTTGGATGAGACTGGGCCAGATGGAGGTTTTTGTTTTGCCACAGCAGGCAATCTGACACCCATGTTTCTGCGAGCCAGTCCCTAAGTAACAACAATAAAAAAGCTGTCTTGCTCCTAAGATGTATCATTTATGTGTTATTGTAAGTGTTTAGAATGTGCTAACTTTACATGACTTGGCAAGTAACTATAATTTTGTAATCGTACAGTTAGTTCAATGTTAAGCAGTTTACTTCAGATTATAATGTTAGAAAAAAACTTACACAATTTTGTATAACCTGAAAATGTTCTGTGGAACAAGAATATGGAGCTGATTTTCTTGTATGAAGTTTATTAGAAGCCATTCTTCAGCTAGTATTACATTAAGTAGGAACAAGAAGTTTGTACACACTATGTATGTATGTACCTATATACATATGTATGTATGTATGTATGTATGCATGCATGCATGCTAACTTAAATGCTACAGTATGGGACTGAACACAACACTGTGCAAGAAGAGCAGGACTGATTAGTTAATGGAGTCTGACTATGTGCTGAAGATGAGAGATGAGCCCTGGAAGGAAAGGGAAATTCAGAGAAAATTATTTCAATGCAATGCAAGATAATTTTTTTACCTTTATAAAGCTATGCCTAAGAACAGAGACCAATTAATATAAAACAATTAAATAATAATTAAATCTAAAGTGTTGCTGATGACCTTGGCTATACTTGGAGTTCAGGGAAAATTAAGAAGTTGTAGAAGAAAGCAGACAGACAGGAAAGATTTACCCAGGAGGCTAGACTCAAGAGCTTTTGAATGATAGCATAGTTTAATCAGACAAAGAAAGGATGGTATTGTGTACATAGATTTATAGAACTTCAGTGACATTAATTCAATTGAGACTGTCTTCATAAGCCTTGCAAAAGATTGGTTTCATAAATTCCTAACCATGTCTGGGACTATTCTAGATTCTCATGTGTATGATTTATAATATCGAGTGTGGTTATAATCACCCTGAAGCCTAGGTGGTTTCTTCTGTTTATTTTCTACTCCTCAAATGTGGCTAGGATAGTGTTCTGAACTAGTAATTTCCAGTAAATATATTTTTAATATTAGTCAATATTGTATTATGATAACAAAATATCTTTCCTCAAAATATTTTCTCAAAACATTTTTTCTCATGGTTCTGGATATTCTAACCCAAGATAGAGTGCTTCCATATCTTTGGGTGTCTGGTGAGGTCAGCATGTGATTGTGGGAACACATGGCAGAGTAAACAACCTACAGAATAAGCCACTAAGCAGAGAGAGATAGGATGGAGAGCAAGAGATTCCATCATACTCCTGGAGGGTATGCCTCTTGGCCTAACGACATCCCACTAGGCTCTCCTTTCTGAAGTTTCACTACATCCTAATAATGCAACCCAAAGTCCCAAGCCTCTAATACATTGGCCTTTGGGAGGCAAATATAAACCATCATGTACCTGTGCTAGTGGTTCAAGCTCAGAGTTTCCAATGAGTGCTTAGGAATTCACTGTCTATACATCTTGTGGAGTAATCATTATCATAATATGTACTTATAGTTCCTGTGCCCTAAGCAGATCCACCCACATTTGTAGGGCTTGAAGAAAAAGTACAATTGATGGCCGTATACTAAATATTTAAAAGTACAAAAATCTATATTTGATTTTCCTATCTTAAAAAAATTTCTTCAAAATTTGAAACTTATTGAGACTTACAAAATTAATTCTCAGACTGTTCAGATTTTTAGCCATAAAGATACTATAGGAAGAATTAACCTGAGCTTTTAAGCTAAAACCTACTTTTTTCTTCCTTCTTTTCTCCTTCTCTCAAGCTTTATCTTACACAGACCTAGGGTCTACATTTAGTTATTGAGACTAGCACATGCTGTAAGGCATACTATATGAAACTCCTAACTCTAGGAGTACACACTCAAATGAGATGTACCACTTCCATGGAAGGATTAGGGACATACTTAGTATTTAACAGCAGGAAAACTTTGTTCCAGGATCCAGCTGTTAATGGGCAAATGGACATATCCTTTTGATTCTATAAACTTCTTGCCTCACGGGTAGGAGTTCCTGCCACAGAAAGAGTGACTGAGGCATTCTAAAGCTGTCTAGAAGGCTCCAGCTAGTCCAGAGTTGTTATTGGGTATTGTGCTGAGCACTTGGAAGATTTCACTGGTAATACCATCATCACAGTTGTTTAGTTTCCACTGCAATGGAACCTTTCTTTTCATTGATGATTTCAGTCTATTCAAGTTCTGAGGGATAGTATATCAATTGTAGAATTAGGATTCCAAATGTGATCTATGTTACTACTGAATAACACTTGAATATTTTGTGGACTTCTTAGAAACCTACTTCATTTCAGTTTCCTTCTGGACCTCCACTTTGAGGATGTTAGGATGGGTAAGGGGACGTTCTAGGCATATCCAGCACAGGAAGGGAATTGGTAAGAGTGCAAAAGGGTATGTGAAAAGTTTGAATTTGAAATTGTTGGGAGTCACAAAACAAAGGGAAGAGTCAAGGGTGTGACATCACATAAAGGGGAGAAGTTAGCTAGGTTTACCTCAAAGGGATTTTGTTTGTTTTATTAAGGTAGGGTTTTCCTCTATTCCTGGATGACCTGGAATTCACTATGTAGTCTCATGGTGGCCTCGAACTCATGGCAATTCTCCTACCTCTGCCTCCCAAGTGCTGGGATTAAAGGTGTGTGCCTTTAAAAATATTTTATATTTTATTTTTATTAGTTATGGACATACTTAGTATGTTAACAGCATATGTTGATACCATCATTTCCCTTGCCCTGCCACTTTTCCAAAGGGACTCTCCTCATTGGAAATGCAGGTCATCCTGATGGGGAATGTGGGTCATGCATTGTGGGGGCAGCCATCAGTTATGAGGAAGAGGCAATGTCTGTGTATAATGTCACAACTTGTGGCTCTAACAATCTTTCTGCCCCCTTTTCTGCAAAATTCCCTGAGCCATGTTGGGTGCGTTTTAAGTCTACTTCTGTGATGGGCACTTAGGAGCCTCTGGATCTCTGGTTTGTAGATGTTTAGTGTCCTTTGTCTATCTCCTTCATCCTTGTGCTGATATCAGGTTCACCAAGAAAGCAGCATCCTTGCTCATTTCCCCAGTTGCTCTGTGGCTTCAGTTAGGTCCGTGGTGATGGGCGATGGGTCTTTTCTCTCCTCAGTTCCTGTTCCCATCTGAAAAAGAGAAGCAAATTCTTCAACAGAGACTATAGTCAGCACAGGTTAAATGGGATAACCATTATTAGTTTAGAGAGAATTTAACAGGTGTATACCTTCTTGTGGCTCAAGATTAGTGGGAGTTTGATATTGGAAAGCTAAACCATTATCTGGATATGATTATGACTTGTTTCCCAATTCCAGATATGGGTTCCTTTCCACTGAACAGATCTGTTAGCCAATCCAAGAGCAGTTGATTACCCACCATGGCAGTGTTCTAGTATTGCACTTGTGTGAACATCATATCAGGTTGTTTGCTTCTGAGCAACTTAGACCTTGAGTTGCTCAGATAGATGTTGGCCACTTTCCCCTAGTAGCTCATGAAGTGCCTTCTAGCACTAGATGGGCTGGCTGGTGACTGGCTCTCTTTCATATTCCAGCCAGGTCTCTCCATGTTCTGTACCAACAGCATATGATATCTTTAGCAGTAGGGTCTTAGCTTTAACTTCTGGTGTGTAATCAGGTGCTCTGACAGAAGTCTGTCTTGTTCTGGGAAACCTTGTGTTTCTCTGATCAACAACTCATTGTGGATGTTAACCACATCCTACTACTGGGAGTTACAGGCCAGAACTATAGGAAAAGAAAGAAGAAAAAGAGAGAAAATAGAAAAAGGGAGAAAAAAAAAACCAGGAGAAAGTTAAGGTTAGGTTTCATCTCACCCTCTCCAGGGCCCCTTGATTCAGGTGCTCCCCCTAAGGTCCTGCTGAGGGTTCAACCCTTTAGTCTGTCTTCTAGGATATAGGATTCTATGGTACCAGTTCAATTTGGATTCAGTTTTGTGTCCTTCCCTATCCTTCTCCTTCCCTCAAGCCCTACTCTCCCTATTGTCCAGGCCTCGAGATGCCTATTAGGTAAGTCTGCAACTTGGGTTAGGAACTGCAAATAAGTAAGACCATGCAATGACTGTCTTTCAGTGATTTTATTTGTATTATAAAATATTATTTAAAGGCATATCAATATGAAACAGCTATAATTTTTATTAAAATGTAAAGCCAATGATTTATAAAATAAGTATACAAATGTTAAAAAAAACTCCCTTCATTATTCCATTTATTTATTCATACAAAAAACATTGAGTAGACATTCTTGATGAGCCAGTCCCTAAGAGTTTAAGGACAACATAAAAACAGGCAAAGGACTTTCTCCCATCTTTCTCCCATAGTGACATTTAAGTGTGAGGAAATTCATAACATTTATTTATATAAAGATTAGTATTTTGAAATCTAAGTGTGGTGACACAACCCTCTAATTTCAGCACTTGAGAGGCAAAGGCAGGACAATCACTACAAATTCAAGGTCACCCTGGCCTACATTTCAAGGCCCCTGTTACAAAGTAACCCAAAACAAAAACAAATAACAAACCAAAGAACAAAAACAATTAAATAAATAAATAATATATAAGATATTTTGATGAAATCAAATCTATGATGACAATATGAACAGCTCTTGAGTTTGGCATGGCCAATACAATATGACTCAATTCTCTATTTGCCATTATTTCAGTTTCTCACAACTATTCTAAGGAATCAGTTGGCTTTCATGTGACAAAACCATATCATTTATATATAAATTCATTTCTCATTTGCTATGACAATTAAGCAATTGATTGTATACCATAAATACATTAAAAGTCTAAAGTCATGAGATTCTCATGTTTTAAAGTGTTAATAAACTGATACTGAAAAAGTCATTTTATTAAATATTCTTTCCTACAAATAAATTAAGAAATGTGGAGAAACCTATAATCCATACAGAAACATCTACAACACAGAGATTAAGAAGTATTGCAATGAATGATGCTTCCTAGTCCTTTCTCCTCAGTCTTACTTTAATACACTGAAGTCTTGGACAGGAAGGATTCATGGCTTCAAGTCTACATACACAAATCCTTTCATGAAACTGAACACAAGGTAGATGACTAGGTATGGTTTTTGAATGAGTAATAGGTGAATTAACTTACTCTAGATCCAAAATACATGGAAATCTGCTTCTACCCTTGTTAGTATAATAGACATCATCTCCTCTGCCTCTTTAAAAATATGACTGTAAATATGCTGATGTCATATTATTTTTCACTTAAAATGAACTACTTTAAAACCAAACTTGCAGAATTTGAGAATGGATTCCTGTCTCATTATGGACTCTTTTAATTCATATCTTCCTATTGGTGTGTATATATGCATATATATTTCCTCTGCTACCATTACTTTGGATCCATTTTAATGTTGATTAAGAATACATAGCATCTGGGCTGCAGAGATGGCTTAGCAGTTAAGGCTCTTGTCTGTGAAGCCTAATGACCCAGGTTCAACTCCCCAGGACCCATGTAAATAAGATGCACATGGTGGCACATGTTTGCAGTGGCTGTAGGCCCTGGTGCACCCATTCTGTCTCTCTCTATCTGCCTCTTTCTGTCTCAAATAAATAAATAAAAGTAAAATTAAAAAAGAATATATAGCTTCAATAAAGCATGTTTAGGCTTATTTAAAATGAATATGTATTTACTGAAGAAAAATGTTAAAATAATATTATGTTTATCATGAAGGTAAAACTTATTTTTTTGTTGTGGTATATCCCATTGGTCTTTTTATAATATATTCACATGCAATATGCGTCCCTTCATTAATAATGAGAACCAACTAAGTATTCTTTTAGACATAGCATATGTACAACTGCTAGGGGAAAAGTGGCATACAAAAAGTATAGGTAGGATGTCCAAAGGAAATCTAAGATGTATACTGTCACCGTGTAACTAACTACCTTGTATGGAGTTTGGAGTGTCTGTCCTTCTCAGAAGCTGAGTGAGGAAAAATTTTTAAAGTCTAAAGATCAGAACAAAAGCCCTAAGATCTGGTGTTAAGAAAGAAACATGATCTTGTTGCTAGGCAACCTGCATTCTAGGAGGAGACTTCAAGATAGGACACCCACTGCTCTGTCCCCAATGTGTGGCTGACATGTACAGAGTGTTTGCAGAACTGGCTGGGCTCTCTATGCACAGTGATCTCCAAATTCTGGCATATGTGCTGTTCATAGAACATGTCCTTGACCTTCTCAGCTCAGTGTGCAGCCCAGATGGAAAAGACAGACTGCTCCGAAACTGACCTTCATGGAAGCCCTGGTGGCATCATGGTGAAGCTGATCTAGAAATGATCTGTCAAGATCTGGCCATCATTGTCCTGTCATATCTGTAGCTTCAGTGGAGTAGCAGTGAGCAGATTCAACATAGAGCAGGAAAAGCTATGATGATGATGTGTCCTTTCAGGCATATCCAGGACTTAGGGAGAGATCCTGGGAATAGAGGAGGAGTCACGGATGACCCAGCTGTTTTTCATCTCCAGGGGAAAAAACATATTAGGTTGCTACAAAATGGCAAATGTGTCTAATTTACTCAGGTTGTTGAAAATTTCAAACTATTTTTTTTAATAAGAATGTTAGTGTCCTCAAATTGCAATGTTCTGGAGGACTGACTACTTTATATTACCATTAATCTTTTGCCTGATGCCTGAGAGTAAGTTGAACCTCTTGTACTTTTTGAGGCACAAAAGAAATGCTTCTTACATGGACTCTAATAGCATTCACAATTTCAAAACAGCACTGTAAGTATAGATTTTATTTAACTTTTTTTTTTTTTTTTGTTTTTGTTTTTTTGAGGTAGGGTCTCACTGTAGCTCAGGCTGATCTGGAATTCACTGTGTAGTCTCAAGGTGGCCTTGAACTCATGGTGATCCTCCTATCTCTGCCTTCCAAGTGCTAGGATTAAAGGCATGAGCCATCACACCTAGCTCCTTCTTCTTTAATTTTTTAAACTGAGTTTATCCAAAGAAAAGAACAAGAGTTCCATCAGTCCTTTGTACTGTCCAGTTATATCCTTTCATTGTCAACAATTTGCCTCATTCACCTAAAAATAAACAAAAAAAGAGAATTTCAATCATTTGTACCAAGCTAGATTACCAATAAAATGACATAAAATTACATTATTATGCAAATATTCATGTGTTTCATCACAGATCTCTTCATTCTTTGACTCTAAAGCATTTCAAGGTTATAATTTTGTGCAGGTTAGAATCCCCTATGGGAGGGAACCACATTGGTGTGCCTCCTCTTTCACCTGCCTTATGTGCCTTAGCCAGAAATCTTGTGTAGATTCCCCAGAGTCTGAACTAGATGCATTATAGTAAAGGAGATAGATACACCCTCAATATGCTGAGTAATAACAAAAGATTTAGAAGACCACCATTGTTCATAATATTCCTGTATTGTTTTCAGGGTTTATTAGTTGTATAATTGTATATTGTATGTATTTAGAAAGATTATTTTATTTTTATTTTTTATTTTTGGAGAGAGACACAGAGAGAGACAGACAGAGAGGGAGAGGGAGACAGATAGAGAATGGGTGGGCCAGCAGTCTCTCAGCTGCTGTGAATGAAATTCAGATGCATGCACCCCCTTGTGGGCAAGTGTGGCATTGCGCCCTTGCATCACGCCCTTGCATCACTTTGCATCTGACTAAATGTGGGACCTGGAGATTGGAACCGGGTTCTTAGGCTTAGCAGGCAGGCATCTTAACCGCTAAGCCATCTCTCCAACCCAAGATTTTTTTTAAAGTAGAGTGTCACTCTAGTCCAGGCTGACCTAGAATTTACTATGTACTCTCAAGCTGGCCTGGAACTCATGGTGATCCTCTTACCTCTGCCTCCTGAGAGTTGGGATTAAAGGTGTGCCCACCACACCTGGCAAGATTTTTTAAAAAAAACTTCTCAAATCTTTATATTTCTCTATAAGGGGAGAAAATAGTTATACTTGAAATATGAAAACATGAAAAGTAAATTACATGGCACATGGCCTGTCACACTGCTGGCTGTACTCAAAGAGAGGACTTATCATTAGCCTTGCAATGCCCCAGTAGTGCCAAAGGTGGACAATTCTCACCATAATTAGACTTTCACTTCCTTTTCTACAGTGATGACTAATGTTTTAGCATCAGTTGTTGATTATAATATTTACCAAATAAGTTTCCAGTAATTACTGTTAAAATTGTCCCTCCTTCCTAAAACACTTGTCTCTTGTCTATTTGGTTTAGTCCTGTAGATCACTTATGGCCTGACACAAATCTCACCCTCACTATGAAGTGTTTAAATTTTTTACAGTCCTCAGTAATATGACTCTCTAATGCCTTCTTATGATGTCTTGTTTGCTACTGCTTGGTAGTTAGTCTCCATAACATTATGGCTTACCTTGTCATTTTAAGTGACTATAGAGATTAGGAGCACGTCTTTATATTTGTTTGTACTTTTTTTTCAGGGATAAGTCATAATTGTTAAAGCTCATGAAAAGTTTTCAGAAAACTTTTGAATTCGGATTGGTCCTTATGATGTGTTCTGCTAATAATGGAAAATACGAGAGATGTATTGCCACTCTCCCTCTTCTAAGGAGGTCATTAAAATTTAATTGTGTCAGTCTCTCTCAATAAACCCAAATGTACCTCAGAACCTTTTCAGCCTTCAACAGGTGCTTGGCCAGTGAGTGAAAACTGAAGATCTTGAGGATAGATATTCACTGCTTTTCACCATCATTTTTGTCTTTTCGAGTAGCACAGTAAGGGAAGCAGAGTCTAGATGAAGACAGAAGCAAGCTAGATTAGTTGCTGAAATAGTGGAGAAAAGGATTGACACTGACCTTTCCTTTGAGTTAGGGAAAGAGATGGGACAAAGAAAACTAAAATGAAAAGAATATTTTGCTTGGAATTTTAAGACAATTAAAAGTCACCATAAGCATGAGCAACAGTGCATGCGTCAAACTTCAATGTGTGTGTGTGGGGTGGAGATGTGATTCTGGAGTCTCCGAAGTCCAGGCACCTGCCATCTGTAGGCAGCAAAATCTGGGAAAACTGACTCCAAAGACCTGAGAACTAAAGAGGAAGGGAGGTGCTGGTATAAATCCCTGGATTCAAAGGTATAAGAACTAGATGTTCTGATATCTGAGGGCAGATGAAAATGGATATCCTAGCTCAAGAAAAGAGACAGGGTAATAGAGAGAGAGATGTAGAAGAGAAAGGGAAGAACTGAGATGAGAAAACTCCCTTTTTCTCTTGAACAGTGAGACCCTGAATTGACTGGATTATGTCTTTTCACATTGGTAAGGCCAGATCCTCTTAGTTTATTTATTCAAATGAAAATCTTTTCCTCAATAAACCTCTTAGGAGAATGGAGAAATAATGCTTTACCACTTACCTGAAGATCTCTTAGCCCAGTCTAGTTGATACATAAAATAAACCATGCTGAAGAGAAATTTCTGTTTGAAAACCTGTAAGAGATATCACATAAGGAAGGAAAGGATAGAGAAACTTCATGTGAACCAATAAGATAGCAAGGCATTTTTGTTGCTATTGTTATTGCTCATCCTAATACTATTTCTGAGAAATTTAAGCTATCAGGATTAGCCTTTGATTCAATGCATTGATAGGAGAAGCTTTAAACTGTTTAAATGCAACTGGGTAGTTGAGGATAGTTATAGCAGGTGTAGTGATCATGCATAATGAAACTGAAAGGAACAGACAAATCCCACCCCAGCCCAGGAGACAGTCTGTTGTGAGAAAATATGGGACTATGGAAATAAAAAGAATTGAATTTTTGGTACACCAATTTTGGCTAATGTGATTATAGTCAAATATTTTAATTCTCTGAGCCTTGATTTTCCCATATGCAGGGATACATGTGTAGCACTTGTTAAAACATGACTATTTTACCAGTAATTATTATTATTCTGGTTTAATGGAAACATTTAGTGACCATTCACTTGATCATCATTGAGTGCACTGAATAGTTATATGTTCTCTGGTTTGCATATTATCATGATTCCACCAGTGGAATCTGAACTGATCCCATCCAGAGCAGATACAGAATTGAGACAACACAGTTGAATGAATTCTTTTCAGGCTTTTAATGAATATTTTCCTATTTTAAAATTTAGCTATAAGTATGAATATAACCAGATGGTTAGTGATAAAATCTACATTGTGAGACTTTTCAATATCTATGCCAGCATTTTCACTTTCATTTTTCAGCTGCACTGTAAGTTTGAATTAAGAGTCTCACTTCTTTCAGGGAAGGCTGTTTTGCTTTCATTTTTAATTATAACCCTACATCCGGATGTTTCCAGTATACATTTTGGGGAAGAAATTTTTATGATTTAACAAGTTAAAAAATCTTTTCTCTCAAGCTTTGAACATGAACAGATGGTACTTTGCAGTGCCTTTTTTAAGGTGCTCTGTCTTTCATAGCAGAGACTAAATTATGAATTTAACACAGTATCACTGAAAATATATGGAATATGAAATCTGATGTGTCATTCTGAGATTGTATCAACATATCTACCTGACTAGGCATTTATTCTCCAATTCGATAGCAGTTAGGGGGTTTTAGAAATTATTCGAATCTGAGAAATTCTTAGCTCATATACTATGTAGTTCTGACCTTGAGTTCATTTAAAGATGAGTAATTCCAAATTTAATTACACATACCATTTTTTAAAATATGCCCCAATTTATGTATGAACATCCTTAGTACTTTGCTTGGGAAATATCAGCATGTTTGACAAGTTTGCATGGGAATACTGAGAGCAATGAATATATTCTATAAGACATTATTATTCTCCCCAATCATTCTGTTTTTCTCGCTTAAATGATTGATTCTTAACCAAGTGAACTGTTTAATTAAGGTTATGGCAAGTTCTTGCCAGATAAGTTCGTTTAGCTTCATGTGGTTATGCAGTGGTGTATTGGAAACTGTACATATTTAAGTAACTTAGTTATGACTGTGTTTACCTCAAATAATTTCAAAGAATGGCACTGAGATGTTTGAGTGTAAGCACTTATACACATGGGTTTAAGTCCTATGGGCTTCTCAGGCAGGCACAGGGCCAGGAATTGTCCTTCAATAAAAATAACTGACAATTTTCATTCTTTGTCCCTCATAGTAACAAGCCGAAATAAATTAATGGACAGTATACAACAGTAAAGAAAGGCATCTTTAGGTTTTTTTCTTTGATCTTGATAGCTAACAGATACCAATATTTCATGCATTAGAAGATGTAATCTAGGAATGGTGGGAAACTTGAACTGGGTGGCTTAAATAAATATCTTGAGTAGGGGACAGAGAAAGTTCCAACTTCTATGTCAGAATTACTAATTCATGAAAGCATTTCCTGACTTGCCTAGGTTAAGCTGTTGCTTTCCTTCCTTTGAATCTCCTATAAGGGATTTATAAGCTTGTGAGTCTATCTCTCTTATCATGTTGTAAGCCCCATGGGAACAAGTTCCATTTAATTAATCTTTAAATCTTCTGAACCTAGCACAATGCCTAGAGAACAGTAGGAACTCTATAAACTTTTTATAGAGTTTATTTGATGTAAATTTTCACATAAAATGTTTTCCTTGCCTTTTCTGAATATTATTGAACCATTCTATCACAGTTTACTTTTTTTTTTTTTTTTTTTTTTTTTTTTTTTTTGCAAGGTAGGGACTCATTCTGGTCCAGGCTGACCTGGAATTCACTATGTAGTCTCAGGGTGGCCTCGAACTCTCGGCTATCCTCCTACCTCTGCCTCCCGAGTGCTGGGATTAAAGATGTGCGCCACCACGCCCGGCACAGTTTACATTTTTTAAACTTTTTATTTATTTATTTGAGAGAGAGAAAGAGGCACAGAGAGAGAGAAAGAATGGGCATGCCAGAGTCTGGAGGCCCCTGCAAACGAACTCCAGATGCATGAACCCCCTTGTGTATTTGGCTTACGTGGGTCCTGGAGAATCGAACCAGAGTATTTTGGCTTTGCAGGCAAATGCCTTAACTGCTAAGCCATCCCTCCAGCCCACAGTTTACATTTTTGATGGGGGGTGAGGACATGAAAATCTTTCCAGTAAATGGAGCATATCATACTTCCCTGGATGAGGTTTCTCATAGGCTTGGTTTTATGGTGGTGGTGATCATCATTGTTAATAACAAGAACACTGTGTTATACATTTATTCTCTGTTGTCTCCTTTCTGCAAGTAGGAAAACTTTGAGGAACTATGCAACCTGCCCAACTTCACAGTATTGAGGATCTAAATCAATTCTATGCTATCAAACATTACTCTGTATTGCCTTTGCATCATGTCTACCTTCATACATGCCAAAAAATCCTTAGTTGTTGCTTTATTAAATTGTTTTCTAAACACTTATGAAACTTTTCAATCCTGAAAGTTAATTGTTTTTCTCTCCAGCTTTTACCAAAATTCTGGTTTCTAAGTTTGATGGCTATACATACAACCTAAATCTGCCAATGAAAAATTTAAAAATAATGGTGGCTGGATCAGAGCATAACCGTTTTTTTTTTTTTTTTAAGATTTTATTTTTATTTACTTATTTATTAGAGACAGAGAGAGAGGGTAAGAATGGGCATGCCAGGGCCTCTAGCCACTGCAAATGAACTCAAGACATATGTGCTACTTTATGTGCATCTGGCTTATGTGGGACCTGGAGAATAGGGGTCCTTAGGCTTCGCAGGCATCTGCCTTAACCATAAAGCCATCTCTCCAGGCCCTCAGAGCATAATCTTTTAAATAAAGATCTACCTTTTCACAAGGAGTTTAAAGGCATTTATTTATTTATATAGTTAGTTAGTTAGTTGGTTTTGGTTTTTTTGAGGTAGTGTCTCACTGTAGCCTAGGCTGACTTGGAATTCCTTATGTAGTCTCAGGCTGGCCTTGAACTCATAGAAATTCTCTTACCTCTGCCTCTCGAGTGCTGGGATTAAAGGCCTGCGCCACCATGCCTGGCTGTAAAAAAGCCATTATTGGACTAGAGAGATTCCTTAGTGGGTAAGATACTTGCCTACAAAGCCTGAGGACCCAGGATCATTTCCCCAGTACCCACATAAGCCGGATGCATAAGGTGACATATGTATCTGGATTTCATTTGCAGCTAGAGGTTCTGGCATGCCCATTTTCTCTATCTGCCTCTTTCTCTCTTTCTCAAATGAATAAATAAATAAAATGTTTTTAAATGGCCATTATTATAATAATCTGAATTCATATAGTAAATTTTGTTGTCCTTTTAACTTTCCTCTATTATGCTGAATTATATCATTGAGATACTACATAGTGTTTTGGCATAGAAGTCTCACAGTGACTATGTTTGTGTGCATTTTATAGTTTCCTGACAAATGAATTTAAGAAGTCACAGAAAGCAGAGGATATAGATCCTAAGAGTGGTGAGGATCCAGAAGGGGCACTCTGTGTAGAGACAGACTTGGCATCTCCTGTTTGTTGCTTATGTTCTGCTGAGAACAGTGATAGAAACAAAACCCTAACAAACCAAATACACCAAAAACTTCCTTAAAAAAGTTCTGTCATGAGTAGGAAAGGGCTAGCCTTCAGTGGGTAAAAAGACTGGCTAGCCATCATGGAACCTGAGTTCAATCCATCAACCCACAAAAATTCCTGCATGCCCTCAATCCACGAGCTGTGAATGCAGAGACAGGAGGATTGCTGGGGCCCACTTGACAGCCTGTCTAGATAAATTGGTTATTATTAGGGCAGTGAAATCTCCATCTCAATAAAGATGTTGGTGCTCCTGAGTTAGACATTGAGTTTGTCCTCTTCCCTTCTCACACATGTGCCCACATGCAAACACTCATACATAAAGAAACTAGTGTGAAAAAAAAAAACCTTGATTGCTGCGAGTATTGGTCCACGATTTTAGGGTTCATGAGCAGTCTTCCAGAACTAATGAATTCCATTTTGGGTTCTGTCCTAACTTTAATAAAGAATTTATAACAACAGACCTAAGAAGGATAAATTATGAATTAATAAGTTTAATTAAGGCAAAATCACAAATTATGTGGTCTATTTAAGGGAGGTTGGGGTCTAGGAAGGGAGGCTAAGCTTGTGATGAGTAGAAAACATGCTGTCATGTAGAAACGCTCTATAGTTTATAAGGTTCACTTAGGAGAAATTGAGATCTTTGGAAAAATGACTGGAGCACAGCTGCAAGCAGGTAGAAAGTAGAATCTCAGAGCTTGTATAGGGAGACAGGAAGAATCCCATTAGCATCCACCTTGAGTTTCCCCATGGAAGAAAGTTAAAGGGCAAGTGGTGGTGACTTAAGGAAGAATAGCAGAGAGAAAATATAATAAAGAGAGTTACTCTCCTGGTTACTCGGAGTTTAGAATAATTACACAGGTAACAGGCCTAGAGTTAGAGAGAGCACCCACGTGGTATATCTTAGAGTGTAAGTATGTTAGATTCAGAGACCAGAGGAAAATCATACATGTAATTAAAGTGAGAAGTTACCCCAAACTGTAAAGCAGAGGCAAGCAGAAAAACCATCCATACCAAGAAACACTATGAAGTCACCCCCATAAGAAGGGAAACCACTCATGTATTCAAGCGGAGATGAGAGGAACCCAGACACACATGCACACACACACACACACACACACACACACACACACACACACACACGGGCACATCTAGAGAGAGAGGGGAGCTGGAAGGCAGCAGCCTCTATAGCATCAGATTCAGGTATATAAGGGGGAAACCTGATTGTCTAGTACATTTGGAGGATGTATACAGGGGTCCTCCCACCCAGTTAGGAAGTAGACTGTGGGCTGCAGGGTGCATTTTAGATCAGTCACAATCATACATGAGTTCCATTTTTGCCAAGACTTAGTTCTTATGCCAAGATGAAGTGGCATGAGAGGTGGTGCTTCCTGGTCCTCTTTAAGGCAAAAAAAATAAAAAAGAAAGAAAGAAAGAAAGAAAGAAAGAAAGAAAGAAAGAAAGAAAGAAAGAAAGGAAGAAAGAAAGAAAGGAGGGAGGAAGGGAGGGAGGGAGGGAGGAAGGAAGGAAGGAGAAAGAAAGAAAAGAAGAAAGAAAGAAAGAAGAAAGAAAGAGAAATGAAAAAAAGCTAGCTTTCCTAGCTTTCTCTTATCCTCCTTCAGTATCACTCCTTGGACATACTGTCTCCATGCACTGAGGTCATCTCACGTTATATGCCCAGCAGTGTCCAGTCTGGGCAACATAGTGAGACCCTGTCTCAAATATAATAAACATTGGTTTTAAATTAATGATATTTTGAATAAGGCTGATAAAATTAAGTTAGCTGAAGTAAAAATGAATACCTTTCACTGATGGCTTGGGTCATAGATTTATAATGTAGAATTGTTATTCCAGGCACACAGGCTATAGGCAATAATCAGTTGTTGGTAGGAGAAGCAGAGAAGGGAGGATGGTCATGGATGTAAATGCCACTTAACGCAGATTTAGTCCCCTTCAGTGAAATGTTTTGTGATCCTAAGAAACATTTAGTAAAAGAATCAGTATATTTTCATTTGAAAGAACTGCACCAGAGCTGAGTTCATCCTTCGCAAGTATACAGTCAGGATTGAAGGTGCCTTACAAGGACAAGTCCAGGTATAAGAATTGTGCCTCCCACCCTCACATTACTTTCCATAAGGTAATAAGAAGAGTTGATATGTTAAAACCCTGCGAGAAAAGATAATACTGCAGCTCTAAATTCCAGGTCTAATCTCAGGTCACTGCAGTTGCTAGGGAAGAAATGAAAAGGGGTCTCTCTGGGCTCCACAGCTCTGGGATCCTTGAGTGCTGTTGTTCAAACTCTCCTCTGATTCCTTCTGGTAATTTTCTCATGTGACCACATGTGTGTTCTCTTAGCCATCCTTCTACTAGGGTAAGATTTCATCTCCTGAGCAGGACTTGTAGAGATTTATTTTTGTTCCTTCTTATGGCAGAAAAAGACAAAACTTTCCATGGTCCCAGAAGGAAATAAACATATTCCCCATGGCATTTTTCTTTTCTTTCTTCGCGTTCAATCACAAAACCTTTCCCCACAAAATCATGTTTTCTCAAGCCCCAACATGGGAGCATGCTTTGGAGTATACTGGTGATATAGTCTTTATTCTTTGCTTCCTTTGGAGATTTCTTCCCTCAAGGAAGGTGTATTTTCCCACTTAAGGAAAAAGGATTAGAGTATCACTAGTTTTATTTGATGTCAAGGTGTAGAGTTCCTTTATGAATCAATGAGAATTGTCTGAAGTAACCAGAATTCTATAAGAGTAACTAGAATCTGAAAAGTAACCAAAAATTATTTAGGGTAAAAAGGTCATTTTTTTAGTTTTTTTAAGTTTTTTATATTATATTTTTATTGATTTATTTCAGAGAGGGGGGGCAGATGGAGAGAGAATGAGCATGCCAGGGCCTCCAGCCATTGCAAATGAATTCCAGATCCATGCGTCACCTTGGGCATATAGCTTACTTGTATACTAGGAAATTGAATAGGTGTCACAGACAAGAGCCTTAACCACTAACCCATTTATTCAGCCCAGAATTAGGTTCTTTATGGTATTTTCAAACAAACAATTTTGTTTCATGTCTCTTTTTTCCAACTCCCCTTTCATTCCTCCCTCCATGCCCCTGTCCCCACCATAGCCTCACTTCTATATTCATCTTAAACAGTCCTTTGCCCACCCCACCCCTTTCTCAGTACCTCTGATATGGTTCTTTAGGGAGTCTAGGAAAATCTTTGAACCACAAACCCTATGTTCATGATGTATTATACCAAAGAATTGGGCAAACCAAACTGAGAAGGATAATTATTAAATTATTGTAATTCTTTAGGAAAGTACAAAAGCAAGAGAAGGAAAACCGATATGCCCACATGGTGTGATAGTCCATTCAGTGGGCCTGGTAAAAACATGAAAAGAGATTTGGAGTACAGAGATCTCCTGCCACGTGGAGGGCAGGAGTGAATAGAGAGGGATCAAGGGGGTTCTCTTGGCCTCGAAAAGGGCCAAGAGAAGGGAGAATTACCAGAACCTGGAGGTTTAGGAATTATGAAGGGCAGTCAAGAGAGCTTGCCCTTCTGTGGTAAAGGTATTTATACCGGTGGGTCCTGACTTCCAGCTCAGGTGAGCCAGAGAGACAACTGATTGGTCTGGGCTAGAAGCTGGTTCAGGAAAAGGCTAGCCACGATGCCAAGTTCTGGAGATTGAACTTGACCAACCACAATGTCAGGATTAGATTTAAATTCTAAGAAAGGAGACCTCCCCCCCAGGAGGTACTCAAGTTGTTTGTGGAAAAACAGTCCTAAAGAAGCAATTCCTTTAGGCAAGAGATCAGGAGAAGCCAGCTTCCTCTCTGATCTCAAGCAAAGACCAAAGACATTACTGCTTTTTCCTTTCAGGGGTCCAGTCACTGTAACTCCTAACAAAGCTATCTGACTCCTTCTTACCTGTGGTTCCCCTTTTGTGTTCTCCTATCTGGTTTTGTTGTGTGTACCCACTCTCTCATCTGACTATTGATAAGAATGACACTTAAAGGTAGACTGGGGGATGGATTTGAAGCTTTAAGTAATCCTGGATGGTATTTTGAGCTGTCCCTACCAAGGATAACATAGAAGCTATCAGAGATACATGTATACACACTGGTGTTTCTTTAGACCACTTTCAGCTGTTTTAAACTTCTTACCATCTGCACTGAGTAGCAGTCTGCCTGGCACATTGATTTGCATCTTGGGACAATAACACCCCATGGGCATATTTTTGAAATATTTGGTTATGGGCTGGAGAGATGGCTTAGCGGTTAAGGTGTTTGCCTGCAAAGCCAAAGGACCTCAGTCCAATTCTCCAGGACCCAGGTTATCCAGATGCACAAGGAGGCTCAAGCATCTAGAGTTTGTTTGCAGTGGCTGAAGGCCCTGGTGCACCATTCTCTATCTCTCCCTTTGTCTCTTTTTCTCTCTCTCTCAATAAATAAACAAACAAACAAATAAATAAATAAATAAATAAATAAAATGTTTAAAAAATTAATAAGAAATATTTGGTTAACATTTTGTTTGTTGAAATGTTGGGTAAAATTACTGAGAGTGTTGTTATTAGTGGATGAAAGCTAGAGGTGGTAAGCATTCACCAACATATGAGATAATTATGCACATCTCACAATTATGCAAATAGCAACACCTTCATTAAGAAACACTAAATAATTCAAATTGGCACCTCAGTTTATTGTTGATTTATCTGGCCTTTGGGACAAGTTATGCATCTTGGAGCCTCACAGCCTGCTTCAGTACAAGTCAGTGATGAGTGTGTGATCATCTTTATTTGCCTTTAGCCTAAGAAAGCCAGGAACACTTGACCAAGGGCAATAAGTAAGCATGCTTGTCTTTGTGTGTTCCATTCTCTATGCTCAGATGCCAATACTGAGAGCACATCTTAGACAGGCTGAGAGATAACTGTTTGCTTCCAATAATGAAAGGAAAAAAAAAATACTGGAGCCAGGTAAGAAAAAAAAAATTCCTATAGCATTTCTTTCACTGCTGTTTCATTGCCAAAGAGAAGAGAATGCAAAAACATCAGTGCTGGCTAAAGTTTCCTGGGTTATGTTGGCCACAGTCTATAGAACACAATTTTTATGTGAAGGAAACATGGGAAAAGATTCCTAATTGAAATGCTTATAAACTGGCTATTTTAATTTTCCATGAGGATGGAGTCAATTGTAGCAGATAGGAAGCTTGTCAGCAGTTTCCAAAGATGGTTCAAGGGTTGCCAGGAAGCATTTTTGTAAAGATGTACTGGAACCATGGATAAAAGAGGGAATGGAGGGAAAAGAACATTAAAAATTAGAAGCCAAATTGTACATCTACCTGTAAATTAATTATCATACCTGATCTACTTTGGGAATCTCCCAATTTTCAATCATTTTGGGGTAAAAATTCCTAGTACTCATTCATTTTGGAGACAAAAGATCGCTTCTGATATGCATTATAAGGTTCTACAGATCAGTATTTTAAAAAGATGGGTTAAAAGATATGATCTGAGCAGATCTTACTGATTTCAGCCTGTCAGAAAACCTAACATATTACTTAGATATTTATTGAAACCATGTCTACATATACTATCCAGAACAAATGTATACCTAAACCCTGAGATTCTGTATGTAATAACCTCCAGAATTGAGATTGCATCACAAAATGCAGAAAAAGAAAATTTAAAACATTTCTTTCTTAACTCTTGTAACTGAATTTTGAAAGATATGGAGTCCTGGAGTGAACAGAAAGTCATTTTACTTGGCTTTTTAATGTTACATCATGGGATTCAAAATCAAGTATTGTAACCTATTGTCAAGAGGAGATAATAGGAGGCTCTGCAAAAGTCAAGGCAAAGGTCATATCTGACACATTCATCTCCAGGTCTCACCAGCAGGCAGGAAAATTTTTCTTGTCCCCAACTTACTTATTCCCTAATACTACTTGGTTAGTTTTAAGACATGATAACAAATTCTGTGCTTTAATTTGGTCACAATATGCTGCAGTTTTATTTTTTATATGTTCTCACATTCATCATACTGTTATTTACAAGTATATCTGGTTCAACCAAGTATAAGTGTCATTTGTTTATATCTTTGTAACTCTAGTATTAGTTGTGTACTTGTACAATAGTAGATGTTCAACAAGTGCTTGTTAAAAATGAATGAATGATTAATTTCCTCAAGTCATTGTTTCCTATTGTAAATCTATACATAGTGAGTTATTGAAAGAATATGGGAAATGCTAAAATTTTGAGTGCTCTCCTCAGTCACCTAATTCCATTGTTTCAAACTTTCTGAACATACTTGAACACCAAGAAGAAAGGGTAAAATTTAAAATTTCAAGTATGCCATTTCCTAAGATCCTTAAACTGTTACGTTGTGGAAGAGAGAAATGATACAGTTGCATACTTACTCCCTGGAAAAAGGTTTCATATCATATCATTCGTTTGTTAAATAAACTTCACCTTCTGTAGCATAAACAACTACAAGGTGAGGCCTTTATTTGTTATTCATGTTATGTTTATGTGAACTGGAAGGTTTTAAATATGCCTTTTAACAAATTCACAGGGCTGGCAAGATAAAGTGTTTACCATGTAAACATGAAGACCTGAGTTCAGATCCCTACTACACATATAAAAACCTGGGCTGGCACCACATGCCTGTTACCCTAGTATGGGGAGGCAGAAAGAGCACAGACAGTAGGGTTTGCTGGCTAGCCTATTCAGCCAAAGTGATAAGCTTTCGGTTCAGTACAAGACCTTGTCTCAAACAATAATGTAGAGAGCAATTGAGGAAGATACCCAACATCCATTTCTTAAACACACACAAACACACGCACACACACACACACACACACACACACGTTCACATACATGTATAACATGCAAATATATACAAATACACTTAACCCTAACACACACATAACACATGCATCAAAATCAGGACAAAGCAATATGTCCCATAATGTTTAACTTTAAAATTGTGCCCCATTCACTCAGAAGGCTGGCTGACATAGGAAGGCATTGTGAACTAAGTCCCCAGGATGACTGGTTACTTTCAGGACTATATGCTTCCTCGTAGGAGTCTCAGAAGTGGTTAATGTTTTGAGTGAATACTGATGTTTTGAATTACCCTTTTGCTAACATTTTCCTGCTTATTTCCTGTGTCAGGTTAGGGTTCTCCTTGAGCAATTGAATGGTGATTTCTCTCTCCAGTAAGAACTTGTCCTCTCTCTGGTGAGCTACCTCCTACCTTTATTTAGTCTCATTCTCTGTGACCACTACATTATCTCCTCATCCTAAGTGATTCATAGTTTGATGCTTCTGCTTGTTTTTGAAAACTCACTTTGTGATACTTTTCTTATTTTCAGCTTGCTTGTTAAAAGCCTTTGATGCTGGTTATTTTCCAAGGCTGTCACTGATCTTAATTTTTTTTCTAGAAACATCTGCTGGTGTAGAATATGCTATGCTATGTTTTTATCTGGTTCTTGAGTACTGTAATTCATGGCTTCAGAAAATAAGTTGAGATTAAAACAATATTATTTTTAATATTTTGATCTTAACGCATTTTGATTTAGTACTTTATAACATATGGGCAATGTTGACCCTGCATTTCAAAGATTAACACATAGAACATTGTGAGACATAATGTATGCCACCATAGGGGCAACGAGTAAATAATAATTACATGTAATTGAACCTCCTAACTGTAAAACCCAGTAATTTTGTTTTATACAGATCCATCCCTTTTTCTTATATCCCAACACCACTATATTTTCCCCAAATCATATTGCAAATTTAAAATTACTAATAGTCAGTTTTCATCACTGTGACAAAGTACTTGAAGAAAGACTTAAGGGAGGAAGGCCTCATTCTAGTTTACATGTGCAGAGATTTCAGCTCATGGTTAGCTGGTTTCATTGCTTTTAGGCACGTGGCAAGACAAGAGCCTCACAGCGAGAGGGAACAGAGAGGATAGCTACATTTCTCTGCAGACAGGGAACATAGAGAGGGAATGCGACCAAGGATTGCTGTAGACCACAGGGGATTGCCAACAGTGACCCATTTCCTTCATCAGGGCCCCACATCTGAATATTTGCACCCCTCCAAATAATGGCATTATGAATCCATCACTTATTCACTAATCATCTAATACCTTCTCGAAAGTTCCTCCTCTGGAGTCTTCAATGCATGAATTTGAAGGAGACACAGAAAACAGAATTATCAATGACTTTCGCTAAGTCACTATAGAAAACCTTGATCATAGTTCACCAGTTACATTCTTCTTTTAGAAGATAACTTCCATTTCCATGATAATTGACTACTTTTTTTTTCTGATCAGCCAACATAATGAGACAGTAACTTGCTATATTTAAAAAGGCCTATAAGGTCTTAAGCAAATTGCTTAACTTGTATCATTTTCAAGGGCTTATCTGAAACATGGAATTCTGGAAAATGACAAGAAGGAAATAATGACAAATGGAAGAATTAGACAGAACTATAGCTTTTGACATTCATTGACATACATTTGTTATCTATTTTAGATTCTATATGTGAAGAACAAAAAGAGACAGTAGAATACAACTTTATAATTGAATATAATGAGCACTGATCGTCAAAAAAAGTAAATGAATTGTGAGGTGGCAGGTTGCATAGGATTCATTCATGGGAGAGGAAGACGAATGTTCCTAAATGATGAAGTATCAGTCTTGCTTGTTTCTGTTTTCAAGTGACCCAGCAATTCATTTGGGGCTTAAAGTTCCTGTTTTCCAATGTGTCATTTAAGTCATGTACATGTGCTATCTTTTCCTGAGTTCCCCAAAGCTCTTGTTAGGATAGTGGTTCCACATATTTTCCTGAAATTTGTCAACACTGATTTACTATTACAAACTTTTATCTCCTACCAAGCATTTAATTCTGAACAGCTGACCTGTATCCAACTGCCTTCTCAGCATCTTCACTTTGATGTCTCACAGGAGCTTCAAATCACCACCTTCCTGAAGTTCATGATTACCCTTCTCCTCTGGCGTTCATCTCAGAGACTGGGCCTGCCATTTGACATCTAATACCATGACTCCTCTTTAGCCCTTGCTGTCTTGTTCATTTATCAGTTGACTCCTCTGCATTTCTTGAATGTGTCCTTTACTCCGTGTGCTGTGGCACCAGTTCAATTGGAAGCATCATGCTTTCTGTGAACTGCTAACCTGTCTTTCTATATCCATTCTTACCCCATGTCAGTCCATATTCCATCCATAAGCCACATTAGGATTGCAAAGAGACAAATCTGATGGCAGTTTACATGTGCTTAAAATTTACTAATAAATCATGGTATTGCATATCTGTAATCCCAGTACTTGGACTTACACAAGTTTTAGCCAAGTCTGTTCTGTGTAAGGGCCAGGATAGCCTGGGCTCTGTAGAAAAAAAATCTTGTTTCAAAAATATTAATGACATTTCACTTTGTGAGATATGCATAACCTTTAATGATAGCCTAGAGAACTTGAAAATAGCCAGCCTTTTCTCACAAGGATCCCTTTCGCATCCCCGCCCCTTTCTGCAGCCTCACCCTTCTTTGGGTTCCTTGAATATACCAAGCACCTTCTAATATTGCCATTTTTGGAAGTGTGTCCTCTTTTATGTCTGATATTCACCATCTCTTTCTGCTTGAGATCTTATGCTTTGATTCATCTGTCATCAAGGAAGCTTTCCTTGACTACCCACACACAGACTCTCTATTTGTACCACCTCAGAATCCTTTGTCTTCCTGTCTTCCTTGTTAAACTTTAAGCTTAATGAAGCCAAGGGTGGGGATTGTAAATTGTTCCATCACTTCTTTCTAGCACATTCTCTGTCATACATAACAGAATATACAAAGATATATATTAAGTGGTATTACACAGCTAGTTACTGAACTTTTTTTTAAATTAAATTTAATTTTTTTTTGAGGTAGGGTTTTGCTCTAGCCCAGGCTGACTTGGAACTCACTATGTAGTCTCATGGTGGCCTCAAACTCATGGCAATTCTCCCTACCTCTGACTCCACAGTGCTGGGATTAGAGGTGCGCACCACATACCCAGCATTGAGTTACTGAGCTTGGTAGCAGTCCTTGCAAAGAGAGATGACTTCCTATTTTTGTCTAGCTCATTTTTAATCCCTTTCACCTAATGATAACCTCTTTATAGAATTTGTTCATTTCATTAATAGCTTCATATGCTTGGTGTCCCAATAATCTTTTCAGCAAACTAAGACTCCCAACTACTGTAATTAAGTAATTGGGAGAAAAATTTTCATCATACTTTTGTTCCTAGGAAAAAAATGTCAGAAGATATCACAGTTTAGTTTTCCCTAGGGAAATGTCTGCATTTGTGTTTGTGCTTTGACACTTCTTTCAAACCTTATATATTAAGTTCATTAAGGCAAAAGGTAGTGTCTGAAATTTAACTCTTACAATAAAGGATCCAGCTCCAAATCTGTGTACTGTCTTAACAACACTGAGTTTTACTTAGTAGCCAGTAGACTGATAACTTTATTCATATGAGGAATGCTTGGATTATTCAGACATTGTTAAGGTTCAAGATATTCATTCTAGGAAAGAAGACTATCTAATCATGAGCTGTTCAGTGAACTCAACTTACATTTTAAAAATTATTGGGAAGAGAATAGAGAAGATGGAATAATGTTGAACATGACAAAATTCTTCAGTGTATGAGGAGTACTCTTTCTACTGTTCAGGAAATTAGGGTTTTCTTACATCTAACATGTAAGAGTGATTAGGATTGGATGACTTCCTTGACTTCAGATCTATCCTGATCTTACTTTTAAGACTTTGGGGATTGGAGAGATTTCTTAGTGGTTAAAACACTTGCTTGCAAAGCCTAAGGACCCAGGTTCGATCCCGCAGTACCCACATAAGCAAGATGCACAAGGTGGCACATGTTTCTGGAGTTCATTTTAAGTGGCTAGAGGCCCTGGTGTGCTCATTCATTCTCTCTCTCTCTCTCTCTCTTTCTTTCTCTATGTGGCTTTCTCTCTCATAAATAAATAAATAATAAATAAATAAACAGAAAAAGGAGACATTAAAAAAAGACTTTGCCAAATCTATTAGTCCCAACTAATGTTACGAATTACTACAGACTTGGTGATATAAAGCAGCACAGACATATATACCATTTCTGAGGTCTTAAATCTTACATTGATAAAAATCCAGATTTTATCAGGTCTGCATTCTGTTTGGAAGTTCCAGAAGAGAATCCCTTTCCTTTGCCTTTCTGGCTGTCAGAAGCTTACTGCATTCCTTGGCTCCTGGCTTTCATCTCTTCATCAAAATGTATTATACCCACCCCTGCTTCCATCATCACGTCTTCTTTTCTGACTCTGACTGCCCTGCTTCTTTGTTGTGTTTCCCATCCTGGCATAACCCAGGATGATTATAATCTTCCCATCTTATGCCCCTTTACTTAATCATATCTGCAGAGAACCTCTTATCACGGATATTTGAACGTTCTGGGAATTAGTACACAGATATCTTTGTAAGGGTTATTATTCTATCGACAACAGTGAAATAGATTTAACAACTCTATATTTCTAAAAATGGCAATCAGACAATATTAAAGTCTAGACACAAAAGTTATGGCATGTCTATTTTTAAATCTCGGTGCCTTAAGGTCTTGAATTACCCCCACATAAAATAACATGCAGATATCGTAGCTGCTTATGATCAGTCTCTTTAATTAAGTTTATGTCTGCTCAAATGTGAGGAATAATCATTCACTAGCTTAAATTAAATGTCTGATCAATGGAAATTTCCTTATTAATTTGAAGAGAGTAAGACTGCTTAATAATCTGAAACCCCACTTTCCGCATGTACATACAAAATTCTGACATTTATATGTGACTAAACCAGCAATAAATATTAAAGGCAATAAAATATAATCAACCTCAAACTTTACAATATCAATGTCTTCTTTACTAAATTATTGCAGATCTTACTAGATATAAATGGCTATTGCTTCCACTATGTTATGGTAGCATTGTGTGCACTACTATACATAATGATGCACTGATCTATTTATGTGTGTGTTTCCCAAACTATCTGTAAACTACCTCAAGGGCAAGGACTCTGATCTGTTTTCCTCAGTACCAAAGCTATTGTAACAGTGGTTGACATGGCTGGTGACTTAATACTGTTTTTTGAAGGAACAGATCTGTCTGCAAGCATGTTTAATACTGATGTCTTTGGTTATTAGTTCATTAGCTAAATTACAATATTTTCTGAGAAGTACTATGATACGATTAGTTGAATGACTACATAAGAATTACCAGAAATCTATTTCAATCCCTGAGAGAGTAAATCTGAACACATGTCACCATTACTGGTAGTCCATAAATTATTCCTCAACACAAAGCATACTATATAGGAAATGATCAGGGCTGACATATGGACATATATTCTAGGATATTGATTAGAGTAAGCATGACTTAGAGGAAAGAAATAAGATCTAGATATTTAATGAAAATTTAAAATACTCTGCTAACAGAGTAGAGAGTGTATCTGAAAAAAAATTGGAATGTTGTTTTCTAGAGCTAAGTTAAGGGCATAAGAATTTCTTAGATTTTTTTTACCTGAAGAGAAACATATTTGAATGTTTTCTTTCAGCTTGCTTTTCTGCATGTTAAAAAAAAAAAAAACCTCATGCTTTTTAATTTCTAATTCATAGCTCTCTTTATCTCTTTGGCTAATAATATCATCTTATGGAATTTTCAAGACTCACAGCTTTCTAATGGTTTGAGCCCATATACAAACAAAAAACCTCTATTACAGATAGTGAGCCCTGAACTTCCATAATATTACAGTATGAGAACTAACATGAATCTGTATGTGTGTATGTATGTATGTATATATATATATATATATATATATATATATATATATATATGACATACATATTCATATATATATATAAATTTTCCAATAATTTAATAGAAAATTTAACAGATTGAAAAGATAGCTGAGTTGGTGCAAGGTCCTGTTCAGCCTGCTATAAAGTTAGGGAAAATATATGGACAGTATTTATGTGTTGGAAGAGATATATGCATACGGAAGCATATTTGTTTGCTTTATCTTTATAGTTTTATTGAGAGACTGAATATGTAGCTCAGGCTCACCTTGAACTTATTGTGTTAGGTACTGTATTTTAATAGTTTTCTAAACCACTCTGGCAGATGCTTTCTCAAAATTCTCATAACCAGCTAGTAGTTTCTGATGTTGACAACATCACAATCACTTGTGCTCAATAAAAGTGTCTTGGAACTGACTTGAGACAATAATATAGGGAGTTTGAGGAAAGTTCTGAGTTTCTCTCAAGTATCCGTAAGGAATTATGATATGAGCTGGTGTTGGAAACTTATAGCTTAATTTAAGCATAGATGGTTATGCTTATAAATGTAGAAATTTAGGGATGAAGAGATTTTGTAGGGGTAGATTGAAATTGAAGGTCTCCCAGCTATTATCCTCACAGAATTATATTTTCTACCTGTCAGGTGAGTTCATGCTGCTTCCAATTCCAGTCCATTTTTTAAAGTAATGATGAAATGAAATAATGGATATAATGAACACATAACAGTTTTTCCATAGATTCTGAATACATAAAAATATACTTTCTGTTTGTTTGTTGCTATCAGTTCTAGGTCTGTAAAGTACAATAAGCCTTTTTTCTTTCTTTCTTTTCTCTCTCTTTCTTTCTTTCTTTTTCTTTCTTTCTTTCTTTCTTTCTTTCTTTCTTTCTTTCTTTCTTTCTTTCTTTCTTTCTTTCTTTCTGAAGAACCCAACACAGTTTCAGTTTGAACCTATTTCCTTTGTGTTTTGACATATTTCTAACATGGAAAGGATCAAATAGTTACTATTGTAAGACAGTAATGTATATGCATGGATTAATATATAAATGTGTACGTTATATACACATGTGTGGTAGTTTGAATGGATGTGCCTCACTAAATTCAGGAGTTTTAGTGTAGCTTGTAACTTGATGTCACTGTGGGGAGATAGTAGGGTCCAGCCCTAAGGTGTGTTTGGGTGTGAATCTGAATTCCAGCCAAAGATATGCAAAGTTTTAGAACTCTGCTGGTGTTCTTGGAGTGTGCTTGCTTAAGGTGCTGCTGGTGGTATTTCTTTCTGCATGGACTAGTAAAAGGGGTCCAGCTTCTTCTGCCACTGTGGAACTTCCCCTGGATCTATAAGCTTCAAATAAATTCCCTTCCTTCCATAATTGTGTCTGGTCTGGATGTTCATCCCAGAAACATGAAGCTGATTGCAACAATGCACTAATAAATAGGAATTATAAATTATATATATTTGTATAACCACCTAGCTATTCATAAGATTGATTGTTAATGGTCTTGATTTTTAAAAATATTTTATATATTTATTTGCAAGCAGAGAGAGATAGACAGGGAGAGAATTAGGTGTGCTAGGACCTCCAGCCACTGGAAACGAACTCCAGAGATCTGTGCCACTTTGTGCATCTGGCGTATGTGGGTACTAGGGAATTGAAGCTGGGTCCTTAGGCTTCACAAGTAAATGCCTTAACTGCTAAGTCATCTCTCCAGCCCCAATGTCCTTGATTAACAACAGCTATTGTGAGTTACTTGAGGAATAATTCAGAAGTGATCAAGATTCTAAAATACACATTTTTTCTCTGAAGTAAACTTATAAAAATAGTCATATCATTCTGTCATTAACCCATAAATTTGAAGGGAAAGTGAACATTACTTTATGAAAGCCAGTCACAGAATCTTAGTTTTGTCTTCCTCTGGGAGATGGATGAATATTTTCAAGGAAGCAAACATGAGGAAAAGACTTTTCAGTTTGACCTTTGATCTCTTTGATATTTCTCATAGAGTTTCACACGGTTCCTTTTTTTTTCATTTATTTTTAAAATACTTGTGTCCCTACATCTTGATATACCTCACCTATTCTCTTTGAATGACTCATTTATTCATATCATAAAATGATGGTAATGACTCACAAGTCTGCATATCCACCTTGATGACAGGAGTACTTACTATTTTGATGTATAACATTGAGACTAATAAATTTCCATAAAACCTGTACTATTTCTTATATCTCTGAGGTACACAGATTGTACTTTTATATCTTCATCACCCAAGCAGTCACAGAAAAACCCAATGGAACTGAATATTTCCATCTTTGGGCTAACATTTATGAGATCCTATATTCCTATATTCCCAAAAGTAAGAGACCATGTGGACATCATGGAAGTGTAATTCATAACCAAGTCTTGATTGTCCTGATAATATGGCATCTTCTCTTCTTAGACTACCAGATCCCTTGCTGTGACTCCCCATAGGCATTCATCAATAAATTCATTTCTCACTAATGTAAAAAGAATGTGAAAAATATTCTGAATATATTTCTTTCAAAAACTCCCTAACCTATCAACTTCAATTCACAAAATTGGTAAGCTAATGGCTGCTTATAGAGGCATGACTGAACACTCACCAAGTACTTATCTGACACTTATAAACCCAACTATTATACTGTACTGTACTCTGGTATTGAAGAGTTAAGCAAACACAGTCTCTCCCCTTAGAGTGTGGTGATTTGAATGAACTTCATGTGTTTTGAATGTTTTGGTTCCTAGCTGGTGGAAGTTTGGGAAAGTTCTGGGGTCTTTGGGAGGTGGAGCCTTGCTGAAGGAGTTGTGATACTTGGGGCAGACCTTGAGGCTAATTAGTCCAGATCACTGTTTATAGCTAGCTCACTCAGCTATTTCCTTCACCTGTTTCTGTGACAAGATGTGACACTTGGTTGTCTATTCTGCCATGCTTTCTCCTCTATGGTTAAACTTCCCCTCAAAAATGTAAGCTGCAATACTTTCCTCCCATAAGCTGGTCAGGTGCTTTGTCTTAGCAATGAGAAGGTAAATACAACAGAAAGTGTAATCTTGAAGAAAGAAAAGGAGAGATTTGTTATACAGATTGCTTTATTATGAGGTTTCTTTTAGCATCAACTTTATCAGGAAGATACAACCTATCTTTGGATATAGACAGAACCTCCTCTAGGTGCCTTTAGTTGTCTGTTAGATGCATCACATATTCCATTTTTAGATTCCACAGAAGCACAATCCTAATTTGAAAGGGGAACAATGTCCCTATATTCTGATTATATACGATTTAGCCCTTCAAAGTGTGCCACAGTTACATAGATTTCAAAACCTAGCATTAGCCAAATTGGTTGCATTATCCAAGCATGGTACATTATTGTAATTCCAGTGCTCAAGAGGAAGAGACAGAAATATTGCTGAAAGTTTGAGGCTAGTCTTGTCTACATAGTGAGTTTGAGACCAACTTGGTCTATCTAGTGAGACCCTACTTCAAAACAAATCAAAAATAAAAGGAAAGAAGAAATTCAACAGAACTATCTAAAGCCAACCTTGTCCACTTGCCTGTGAACTGATAAAGGCACAAAAAGGCTTGACCACAATACCCAGCTATGTGTTACTTATATCAGGTGCAACGACTGGATCTGAAATCCTAAAATTCAGACAGACCTCTTCAGCAGGCAGCACTGTGGGAAAACAGATCACTCAGCAACTGCATTCATCAACTTCTCTCTGCTGGGGAAAATTACCTGACAAAAGTCAGTTTAAGGGAGGAAGTGTTTATTTCAGTGTACAGTTCCAGGTCACAGTCCATCATGGAGGAGAAGTCAAGGCTGCAGGAGCTTGAAGCTGCTGGTCACATTCAGCACAGTGAGAAAGCAGAGAGCACTAAAGGCTGCTGCTCAGCCAGCTCTTGCCTTTGTATGAAATCTAGGATCCCAGTCCACGGAATATCCCTACTCATAGTTAAGGTGGATATTTTGTCCTTAATTAACCTAATCAAGATAATCCCTCACAAACATCAGCATAGGCTAATCTAATTTATATAATACCTTACTGGTGATTCTACATCTTGTCAAGGTGACAATCAATATAAACCATCACAGTAGCCAACACACAGTGGCTGATGCCACCCTCATGAAGTCAAGAAGAGAAATAGGGACCATATCAGCTACTTGTTAGTCCAATTCTATACAGCATGCCCTGTGGACAGATTAGAGAGAAGTGAGATACATAGAAATAATGATCTCCTGATTGTTGTAACAAACAAGAAAGTGAAAACCTAAGGGTATATTTTGCTCTGCTCTCTTCTTAATTGACAATATTCCTCATAGGTAGATAAAGTGTTTTTTTTTTTTTATGTCCCATTTTAACCCCATTTATGGGTTGTTAAATCACTGTTGTTAAGGTCTGAACCCTTGGTCTAGAACTATGCAGACAGGCATGGCTTTATTCACTTAATAATTGCTTGCTTCCACGTGCCAGGAGCTTTGTCAGTAACCTCTTTCTTATAAAGTTTACTCTTTCAGAACATGATCTTCACAGTCACTACTTCTCTGAGATATTGGTCACTTTCCTTTGCTACAGAACTCTCCTGTGAATGAATCATGCATGTCTATGTGGGAGGCCTATATCTACCCAAACAATCATTGTGCTGGGCTCGAGAAGTGCCTGCTTTGTCAGATGCTTTTAACATCTGAGCCCTCTTTAATTTCCCTCTAAAATTGTCCTCCTGGTAGCCTAGGGAATTACTAATCATCGAGATAAGAGGTAGTAACATTTCTTATCCTGTCTTTCCTCAATCTATAAGGAATTCTTTTTTCTCTGGTTAAGAGAGATTTTTTTAAACTCAGAGAATAATATATGAATTTTAGTTTGTTTGTTGTAGAGCCATCCTTTCACTGAGGCATTGAACGTGGAATGGGCTTGCTTGCTGAATGTAACAATGACCAAGTGGCAAAAGAAAACACATGTGCTTAAAATGTCTCATTTACTTACTTAAACTTCTTTTTACCACAAAAGATCACATATAGTAATCCTGAATTTGCATGCAAAGAAATTTGACAGTTGATTGGATTCTTTATCTAGACCAGGAAGTAAACTAACAAAACATTCCTGTTCCATATACCTAGTAAGTCCTCAATGGCCAATGTACTCCTCTGCTTCTCTTGCATGATTTTTAGTGGGCATGTTCCTGACAATTTTTCTATGTTTACTTCCGTACTCTTGATTTTTAAAAATTTTTTAAAATTTTATTTGTAAGCAGACAGAGAGACAGAGAGAGAGAGAGAAAGTGAGTATGGGCTTACCAGGGTCTCCTGCCACTACAAATGAACTCCAGGTACATGTGCCAGTTTGTGCATCTGTATTATGTGGATACTGACGATTTGAACCTGGGCTGGCAGGCTTTACAAACAAGTACTTTTAACTGCTGAGCCATTTCCCCAGCCGGCATGTAGATTTGTTAAGGTTTAGCAATGTCACAGTCTCCTTTATGTCCAGAAAGTCCCAATGACAACTGTTTCTCTGCCTATAAAGTTGTTATGTATTATCATTGTGTGCTTGACACTATTTCCTGCATTTTCAGTCTTCTGTAAATTTTGGCTTTGTTTCAATCTGTATTTTGTTCTAGAAATACTTTGTTAAACTTTGTGGTAGTTTAAATTGATGGCCCCCAATGTATTCAGTGTTTTATTAGTTTATAGTTTGCATCTGCAGCCACTTGGCTGGAGGCAGTGTCACTGGGCGAATCTTAAGGTCTAGTGGTGGTTTTAGGATTTCAATATAAAGATATGCAAAGTGTGCCTAGTAGGAGTTCCTGACGTATGCTGTGGCTTTTGGCTGTGTGGCTTTCTCTCTCTCTTGCCAGGTCCTGTAAAAGACAGGCAGGTTTCTTCTACCATTATGGAACTTTCCCTGGATCTGTAAGCTTCAATAAATAAATCCCTTCCTCCATAATTGTGCCTGGTCTGGAAATTCATCTCAGCGAACCTGAAGCTGTCTACTACAAACCTAAAAAACAAAGAAACAAAAGATAGAAAATCTGACTTTAAAAACAATTTTTACTGTGACTTTGTCAAACCTTAAAATGTAAATGTGGGCTGAAGAGATGGCTTAGCAGTTAAGGCACTTGCCTGCAAAGCCTAAGGACCATGGGTCAAGTCCCCAGTACCCACATAAGCCAGATGCACAAGGCTATACATGTGTTTGGACTTTGTCTGCAGTGGTTGGAGGTCCTGGCATGCCCATTGTCTCTGTATTTCTGTCTCTTCCCCTCTCAATCTCTCTCATAAATAAATAAAATATTTTAAAAATAATGTAAATGGGGGTTGGAGAAATGGCTTAGTAGTTAAGGTGCTTGCCTGTGAAGCCTAAGGACCCATGTTTGACTCTCTAGATCCCACATAAGCCAGATGTACAAAGATGAGGCAAGCACAAGGTCACACATGCCTAATAGGTAGACAAGCATCTGGAGTTTGAGTGCAGTGGCTGAGGGCCTGGGGCTCCAATTTTCTTTCTCTCTCTCTCTCTTCTTCTCTCTCTCTTTGTCTCTCACTTTCCCTAAAATGAAATTTAAAAAATAATGTAAATGCACCAAGGGTAGGAAAAAGACCATGGAAAAAGTGTCAGGGATATGTCATCATCAGGGAAGAGAAAAAAATGAGTGCTGTGGTCCTATATGCTGCCATGGTGATACACCAAAGCTGCACTCCCAGCTCACTGGCTTGCACTTTGCAACAAGGTAATGGAGTCCTTACTCCTATTTTGGTGGAACCAAAAGACTAGAAGATAAGTAATTTCTGATATGTCTGGCACATATTCAAAAAAGTCTGTGAATTCTTTGATATTGCAAAAGGTAGAACTAAAATCACTTGGAGGTTAATTTTGCTTCTATATTTGTCTCTTTCACTACAATGTAACTACCTTGCAGAATTCCTAACTCCTAAGTAGACATAAGATGCCAGACAATAGGATATATTCAGTCTGTGTTTATTAGCTAGACTAAGCTGAACCAGTCTATGTAAATATTATATTCATTTATTCATAAAAATTTTTACTAAGTACCCGATATGCTACAGATGTGTTCAGTACCAAGGATAGAACAGAACTATGCCCTATGCCTTTAAAAATCATAGCTTTTATAGGTAGGTATAGTACAGTAAATAGAATATTACCTTTTGAGTGAACACTTGGAGCCTGCTTCTGCCTTTTATCAGCTAGGTCAGATTTCACTAACCTAACAGAAGAACGTATCTCAGGGAAGGTAAGCAGTGTGTCTAGGCTCAGGTACGTGTGGGAAGAGAATGCTCCAAACAGCCTTTGTAGAAGCAGAGTGATTTTCTTTCCATCTCTTACACCATCTTGGATTCTGATTCTGTGATGAGAGTCAGTTATTTTTCCTTAATGAAAACTCTGTGTAATCCTAAACTCCCAGTGAAGTCTTTCTCGAGTCTGTATATGCATAAATGACTGAGAGTCTTTTTGACTTTATCCTCAGTCCCCTCTCTTGGGCTTATAGTCTTAAAAGATTGGTTTTTATTTCTTCCTGATTTGTGAGGGTCAGACATATACTTGGTTGCACTCAGGTCCTGGCAGTAAATTACTTCTGATTTAATGATACTCCTGTCATCACTATGCCCAAAAGACTACCTCAGATATAGCACAGAAGAAACACATTTCGTGTGTAATTGGTTGCAATTTGAGATTATTTGGCTTCCATCATCTAGGACTTCCATAGGAAAAAAATGACTGTTAAGTAGGATTCTAGCTTTCTTAATCATTCTCTCAACCTTTTGATCCTCTTTCCTGTTGATAATCACTGTTAGCATATTTCTTGCTGCTGAGAAAGTGGGCAGGCGCCTCTGCAGCTTGTTGCAGATTCTAAGGTTGCTCCTTAGGGGGTTGGCAGAGGATACCTTGTGAAGCTGAGGACTTGAAAAATGTGTTTGCTTCCTTCACTTTGGAGAATCTGATCAGTCTTCAGCTTTTCTTCTCTAACCTGTTTATGCTTATGAAAGCAATACTTTAATCCATGCGTGAAAGTGGGTGTTTAAAAAAACATTTTCAGCTTTGAGGACTAATGTACATATAAGTTATCCGAGCTTTGCAAGTTGATTTTGAGTCTTTGTTCTATGCAGCCTGTCCATGTTAACTGTCTCCATAGGATGCTTTGGTTAAATAATGTAACTAACAATTTTATTAACTTAAAATCAATAACTTTATATTAATTTAAAAGTTATTGTAGTTATTTGGTTATCAGGCTACATTTAGAATTTTGACTGATTATTTTGTCTCTCTTCCAGATAATGCCTAGACCCCTTGACCTAAATTATAGAGCAACTCTGAATTACTAGTGAACACAGTCCATTATTGTTGGGGTTCCCCCTAGGGCCAGGCCAGGAGGGACAGCAGGGTCTCTGCCGAGTTGGGGGTGAGAGGCGTGGAGTCACGACACAGACTCTGGGAGTTGGGTGGAAGCAGCAGAGGGCAAGCTGCCGCAAACTTGTTTATTGAGGAAGTACACGGAGTTTTAAGGGGCTTGACCGGCCAATCATTGTATGGGGTGGTCCCCTTTTTGTGACCAATGACAGCCTGTCTCCAGACAGATCATCTCCTACCAGGTTTCTCGTGAGCATGGGACTGTAGTTGTTGTCATGCGGGGCCTGTGCAGAACGCCATGTTCACAGAAGCCACTTCCTGTTTCTCTGCCATGCGGTCTGGCTAGGGCCAGGCCTGCATTGTGCCATACATATTATAGATGGATGAGAAATGCATTATTAATGTTTGCATGTTCAGATATGGGACATACTAAAGGATTTCTTTGGGTTAAAAGTATATTCTCATGTTACAATGTTTTTCTGAAGGCACATCTTAAAATAGTGTTAGAAATATATTTCATCCAAGCAGTCTAGTCTATGTCTTACAGAAATTTCTAGGGAAAGAAAAACCAAACAGATAACAACACCACAAGAAATAGACACGGGGAAGGTTTCTGATGCTATGTTCCAGACAATGAATATGGATATCCTGAGTGATTAGCAACATAGACCAGGATGTTGCATGGATCAGAAGCAGTCAAATGTCAGCTCTATCTCAGGTAGAAAATTTGTATGTAGATGTTTCACAAGAATAATAGTAAACAGTTCATGATGTATTTTTTTATTAAGAAAACCCAAGGTTGAGCACTTCTCACCTTTTAAAATCTGTAGGCAACTGTTCCTTAATGTAGCACTAATATGGATTCTGTCCTGGAAGTTGTTTCTGTGTGTCAGTAATTCGTGACCACAATGTTTATGGATTTCCATACCTGTATGCCAATGCTTAACCATTTTCCTCTACAAAAATTATGAATAGATCCATTTTTTCTTTCAGAAATATTTTTATTGTTTTTTATTGATTTTTAAATTATTATAAAAATAATGGGTTTCATGATATCATTTTCATGTACTTCATTCTCAATTATTTTCCCTTACTGCCTTCCCTATATGTTCCATCCTTTGTGGCTTGTTTGGTTCCTTTTCCCAGATAGCTCCCATTTTGGCTTTCTTATTACATGCATCCATTAACCCCTCTATTTACCTCTCCCTTAAGCTCCCTTCCTCTCCTCTTATCATACCTTTTCTATATTCACAGTCTATGCACACACACACACACACACACACACACACCCATGAAATTTTTGTTCTTGTTTGTACACCACCTCAGATACTATACATATATTTTTAAAAGCTCTCCTAACCTTCCCAGATAGGATATTTTCTCATTTTCTTCTATCAAAAGCAATTAGTTGATTCTCTATTACCACACCTGCCACACTGCTCTGTAATTACTTGTTCATATGCCAGAATCTAGCCAGAATGTTAGGCATATGCTTACAGACATGGAGTAGATCAAGCCTTATTCAGAGAAACAGAATTCCTTACTTAAGTCTCTTGTCCTTGTAAATTATATTTATACCGAAAACAGTGTATGGAAAAACACTGGCAGGGAAGGTAGAGGGAGAGAGAGAGTAAAGAAAAGCAAACGGTGTCATTGATGTAAAGCCTAACTGAGAAAATAGTCCAAATGTGTGATCACAAAAGAGAATTTACAGAAGGATGTGACGTATGTGTATAGGTTCTGTTACTACAGACCTGTCTACAGTACTTTGAGCTGGATCCCAACAGTTGGCAGAATTAAGAGAAAATGACACAACATATATAAAAATGAAAAGTGACTTTATTCATAGTTTGGGCCAAAACTGAGGAAAGAGAATTTCTTAATCTGTTTTTACTTTTTATTAGCAGTATTACTTACAGAAAAATATGCAAGAAAAAGCAGGTAATATGTGTATTTAGATTTAGCCTTTGATTCAAGTTAGAACTTGGACATAAGTCTTTCTTCTAGTTCCAGAGACCAGAACTTTTGGAGTTGGGTCTTACCTCACCCATAACAGAAAGGTACTGTCAATGAACACAAACACAATAACAACATAAAAGAATTGAACATGCAGGCTTATTACCTGCAGATGTAAAGTGAGCACTAGAGTTATCCAAAAGTAGTGTCCTCAGAAGATGGGTTTGGGTTTTATTCAGGGTGCCTATACTTATTCATATTGAAAAGCATACTGTGGGAAGGCTTACTCCTCAGCAGCTTATGATGTACATTTGGTGAGCATTCTCATTTTAATGTCATAGTTCAAGAAGTTATGATTTGTAGATACAGTCCTGGACCTACTTAGCTCTAAGTCATACTTAGTAAAGGGTTGAAATGGAGGACAGGAACACTTCTGACCATGTTTCATTTCTTTTGCTCAAGAAAGTTGTAACTGAACCAAAGTTAAGGACACCTTGAGTCTGTTAATGTAGGAGTTTGTCCCAAGGAGTGCCTGCCTCACTTAAGTACTAACAGTATTTCCTGAACAGAAACTGGATTTAAAGAACATTTTTTGCCTACTCATAGGGCTCCATTATGTTTCCATATACCCTCAGGTTATGGACAGAACAGTTGTTTTCCTATATGAGTATTGCAATAGACTCAATGCTTCTTTGCATGTATCTGATAGAATTAATAAATTCTTACCTGGTTATAGGAGAATATAGATGGGGTTGGAAACTATTCAACTCTGCTAATGGCTCCCCAATTTTCTTTGTAAAATATCATGCCCCCTTACTTGCTAAAAAAGAAGAAAATAAAGGTTTTACATGGTACCACATGCCTGTAATTCCAGCACTTGGGAAACAGTGGCAGTATGTTCAAGAATTCATGCCCACCTCAACTACATAGTAAGTTTAATGCTGGGATATATAAGACTTTGTTTCAAAAAAAAAAGTCATTAAATAAAAAAAAAAAAAACCAAGAAACCAAACATATGCAAATGGAAATATTGAACTGAAAATTGTAACTGTCTCCCATGTCCATTATTCTTTAATAGGACTACAGAAAATGCAATGTTTTCCTGTACTTTATAAAAAAAGATCTTTATAAAAGATAGCTATGTCTGTTATTTATTTAGTTATGACAAAAACTGCTTTTTTAAAGATCTAAACTATCTGGCCATAGAACTGTCCCATCTTAAGAACAGGGTAATGGAGAAATCAAGCAACTGGTCCCAGACCATGGAAAGCAGCACAGGCTATGATTGAGACCTCCATCCTCAGTGTGTTGCCTGTGTGTCTCAGAGTCTGTCATTTGCACTTTCATAAGCTGTCTGCTCTATACCTTTTGCCACATATATCAATTTCCTTGTCTTATCAACTTTACGTTCATTCATATATCTTCCGTTGGATTTTAAATCACTGAAGTACTTCCATGTTTATTTCTTCCGTGGAAGCCCATTGTTCCAGAAGCAGTGCCATGTTTCTTTACATGTGTATGAACAAATAAGTATGGCAATTGTTCAATGTATATTTTAGTTTAATAAATGTGTACAACAAATAAGGTAGGAACAGAAGAATGAGACAGTAATAAAATTAATCTAATAATCATACCAATTTAGATGACTTCCACTTTCTAGTAAAAGTAAATATATATTAGAAAATAAATAGGAGCCCACCTGAAGCACTTATGTAAGGAGGCATTATAAAAGAAAAGGAGAATATAGAGCATTATTTAGGAATGTTGACGTCCTCAAATAGGGAATTTTAAAGAGAGAAGGCAGCCTTAGGAAAGATCTAAATGACAAGAACTGGCACTGAATCAGAATCTATCAGAAAAATGAAATTGGACAATCCATTAGACTGTAGGCTTTTAAAAATGGAATTGTGAACTTTTGTATCCATATAAACAGCAAAGACTGAAAAACTAAAGGTCAGCTTTAAACTATGGTGAAAGGATCTAGAGGAAAGAGTTCAACAGATTGAACTGTTGGGTTAATCCTGAGCCTCATGACTACTAATAACTCCATAGGGGGAGAGGAAGCAAGGATGGGGACAGGGTGTTTGTCTCATCTCATGGAGGAATATGGAAGGCAGGACAGAGCTAATAGTTCTAAGATCTCCTCTAGGTTTCAGTGAACATGCCACTAGCATGAAGAAAAGTAGGACATAGAAATGTGTAGTGATGTCAGAGGGTGTACAGTGTGGGGTAGAGTTCACACATAAGCAACCCTCTTTCAGGGCCCCTACACAATTCTCCTAAACTGTAATTGTAAATTAGTCACGTGATTTGCCTTTTTCTTCATCATATTTGACTCCCTCTTTTTTTTTAAGCTTCTCATCTTAGATTGTCATTGCTGAGAATTGTTCTCTAACCCTTCAACATGAGAAAAGTCTCCACATTTTGGCTACTCTTACAGCCTGTGCTGCTTCCACATGCAATGCACTGGGATTTCTTACACCATTTTCTGGTACTTGTTTGCCAGCCTCCCTAAACATGCATTGTGGGGAGAAAGAGAAATATTTTATTTTTTTTTTTTTTTTTTTTTTTTTTTTTTTTTGAGCAGAGTTCCACTCTAGCCCAGGCTGACCTGGAATTCACTATGTAGTCTCAATGTGGCCTTGAAATCATGGCAAGCCTCCTATCTCTGCCTCTCAAATGCTGGGATTATAGGCATGCACCACCACACCCAGCTCCTATTTTATATTTTTTGTGCAAGAACATATAGCATAGTGTATGACACATACTCTAGGTATTCAGCATTTTTTTACCAGATGGCTAGATGATACAGTGAATAATTTTTCTTTCCAACTGATATCTTGTGCCTTTTCCTCTTATTATTTATATCTATCCTTCCCTTCCAAAAGAGCTAAACCAATTCCCCACTTGGTTTGGGGAGAATTTTTTTCCTGTATTATTTCAGTTTTCTTACTTGACTTATATATCTGTTTTTATATGTTTTGGATTAGGTGATATAACACAATATTCTAAGGCAGTTGTCAGTAGACCAAGAAGCTGAAGACTGGTATATGAAAAGAAGGCAAAATTTGGTCTGTTAGTGTTTGTATTGCTCATACAGGTGTCCTTTGTATTCTGTTCACACTCACCACTAGGTGATTCATCAGATGAATTTACCCATTCAACCTGGAAGTAAACACATGGCATGACTTTCAGGAAAGAGGTAAAAGAGAATGCAATTTATGGGGTAAATGAATGTCTTAAAATAGCTTTTTGTGGGCTGGATGCATGGCTTAACAGCTAAGGCGCTTGCCTATGAAGCCTAAACATCCAGGTTTGATTTCCCAGTACCCATGTAAGCCAGATGCACAAAGTGGCATATGCTTCTAGAATTCATTTGCAGTGCTTGGAGGCCCTGGCATGCCCATTCTCTCTCTCTCTCTCTCTCTTTCTTTCTCTCTCTCTCTGCCTCTTTCTCTCAAATAAATAATAAATAAAATATTAAAATAGATTTTTATTTCATTTACTTATTTGAGAGTGAGACAGAACGAGTAAGAGAGAGAATTAGAGAGAGAGAGAATTGGTGCACCAAAGACTTCAGCTGCTGCAAACCAACTACAGACACATGCAACACCTTGTGCATCTGGCTCACGCGTGTCCTGGAGAATCGAACCTGGATCCTTTGGCTTTGCAGGTGACTGCCATAAATGCAAAGCTATCTCTCCAGCCCAGACTTTTAACTACAGAAAATTCTAGTCCAAACATGTTGGATATATTCTACCTACAAATGAAGCCCTTTGGTCATTGTCACAGAATTCCTTTCTAAGGGCAGGTCACTCAACAAGTACCTCATGATCCTCCTCAGCTTTTGCCCTTGGCTGACAAAGAACTATGCATTGTTCATCACATTTGAAGGAGTTTTGTAAGACTATAATCAACACATGAGCAATTAAGAGAGCCAGAAAGTTTATCATTTTTACCCTGGTTTATGAGCTGAGACAGTAAGTATGAAAGGATTTCAGAGAAGTTGTAATTCATTCATATTCTTACTCAACAAATGTTTATTGATTTCTGGTTATGTACAAAACACTGTGCCTGGGGACTGCCAAGATTAATACAGCCAGCCTCTGCCACTGAAGAGCTCCTACTCTGTTGATATTATAATGTTTGATGGTTATAACAGGGTTGAGAGGGACAGACTAGAAAGCATCCAGAATACTTGTCCTGTTCCTAAGAGCAACATGAGACATGTTGTTTTGTTTTTGTTTCTTTAAGTTTGTTTTTACCTGTCATTAGCTGTGTTAGTTCATAACTATTATCAGCAAATAATGTTAAATTATGTGGTGGTGAGGAGGATGGAAATATAAGACATATTTTGCTAGGATAGTCATATTTTGTTAAAAAAAAAGTTAAAAAATTAAAAAGGAGAAGAAATTAAGAAAAATAGCTATTTTATATTGCTTCTTCATATTATACTGTGTAAACCACTTTTTTCTACCAATGGACATCTACCATTTTTTCTTTCCCTTGTTCTTATATTTCTTGAATTTCATGTCCAGTTATGATATATTTTGATTATAAGGTTTGTTTTTATAAGTTCATAGCCTCTCTTGGATTGTTTTTTTTTATTTTTTTTTATTTATTTTTTATTTTTTTTTTTTGAGGCAGGGTTTCACTTTAGTCCAGGCTGACCTGGAATTCACTCTGTATTCCCAGGGTGGCCTCGAACTCACAGTGATCATCCTACCTCTGCCTCCCGAGTGCTGGGATTAAAGGCGTGCGTCCAACCTGGATTGTTTTTGTTTAAAAGGAGGAAACTATAAAATTTTTTGGACAAATACATAAAAAGAAATAGAGTTTTAATATAGTTTTAAAATGTGGAATGAATTTTTATTAAAGGAACAAAGAACTGATTCTTTTAAAATTTAAGTTCTTTATCTTACTCATCAATAAATTCACAAAATATTCAATCATCTTCCAGCAGCTTTCAATTTTGAAAAGACAGCCATTGTTCTCACAGGAATGACTGCGTACTAGAATAAGGCATTGTCGGATAAATGGAGAATTTCTTAATTGATCTCTTTCAATGAAAAGTAAATTCCAGTGAGTCCCACAATATTTTATTTTTACCAAGTATTTGACAAATTTAAATGTTCAGAGCCATTATTTTAGAGATTATCTCATTCCATCTATCCAAATCACCTCTCTCAAACTACTGATGCTTCTATCAAAAATAACAGTTTTTTTTTTTTTTAAATCAGACTAGCATTTTTTTGTTTGCATATAGTAGCAATATATATTTGGGGGTCAGTCATGATTCCATCATTATTTCTAAACTTGGTCCTTAGGGATGGATACACGCATGCATGCACACACACACATGCCACACAAACACACTGTGAACATCAACATGATATTTTTTATCTTTGAAACATTTGAAGCAGGGATCTGATGTTATCTGATCTCAATTTTGAATAGAGACAGGCAAGCATGGATGTGGGGAGACTAGTTGAGATATTTAGAGTAATCTTAAAAAGAGGAGGATGATAGTTTGGCTTAGATACTAACAGTTAGGATAAAAATAAGTGGATATATGTTCCACATATATTGAGGGTCTAGAGAATGGATTGTATATGAAAGGTAAGAAAGAGATAGTTTACAGCTTGAACACCCAGATTAGTGGCAGAGCCATCTGCTGAGAGGGAGAACGTCTGAGAGAAGGAGGACAATGGAGGTCATGGGTGAAAGATGGCCCCCCTGGGTATCTATCTCCCTTTCTCCCAGCATGTTAATCAAATCTACTTGCTCCAGTTTCCTGTTAGGTTTCCTCTTGTCCAAGTGCCATAGGATTTTACTGCTTTCATTCTTCTTGGCATTATTATGTATATTTTCAGAGGATGAAATATGTAAATATCTAAATATGTAAATATGTAGCAGCCCTTTAAATATTGAGAATGCTATTGTCAGAGGAAGAATTAGAAAGACTGTGTGGACATGAAAAGATAGTAAGGAAGGAAGGTTTTAGAAAAGCACAGACAAGGAATGTTAGAGTGACTTTGTTTTGTTTTGTTTTGGTTTGGTTTTTGGAGGTAGGGTCTCTAGCGCAGGTGGACCTGGAATTCACTATGGAGTCTCAGGGTGGCCTCAAACTCTTGGCAATACTCCTACCTCTGCTCCCAAGTGCTGGGATTAAAGGCATGCACCACCATGCCCGGTTCAATGATTTTATTAAAAAAAAAAATGTATTAGGAGATGAGGTCTTTGTGATTGACATTGTTTTTGCAACCCACTGTGCTGATTCCATCCAGATTATTGTCATTATTATTTAGAGTTTGGATGGAGGACAGCTGGGAAGGGGATAGCCATGTAGCTGGGTCTTATTCTCACTCTGAGATGCTATGGTTCTGACACATTTCTTTGTTCATCTGCCTACCAGTGTGATAAATATAGGGAGTTCTGAATAACTATGGCCTGAAGAATTTCTCCTGGGTGCTGACTGCTTGTTCATTCAGAATTTTGTCATTTCTTTGAGTGGATGCATGGGAGCAGAATTTATTCAGAACAGTCACTCAGCAGTAAGGCACTGAGAATGCATTAATGAAGCTACAGTACTTGAGGATTTTATCCAAGTATGACTGTTGGTCCCAACTCGTACATAATTCTTCTTTCCTATGGATTGTGGCTTCTTTCTCTAGCATGAAGTGACCATCTTGGAATAGTCATGTGATTGATTCTGAGTGATGTTTCTTGCTTTTATAACCAAAACAAGAGATTTTTTTTTTCTGGACCTATAAAAATTTTTGAATGTCAGGTTGCTATAGAACCAAGGGAATGTCGATATCACCTCCTTATATATTTTAATAATTATCAAGCTACATTGTCTCAAGGCTGTCCACTATTTAAGTAAAAATAAGGCATTTCATTTCTTATAGTATTCATGTTTAAAACACCATCAACATTAATAAAGTACTTTGATAAATAAACATGGTGAGGAACCACATCCACTAAGTGCATGTGCCATTCTGATACTCAAACCTAATCCATTCTACATGAGGAGAAAACATTTTAGAGACAATATAAATATAGGTGCCATGTCAAATTCAAGTAGGAGACTTAATTTCATAACCAAATGCACTTTGACAGTTAACATGGGGAAGAAACATGATTGGCTTATTGAAGCTCAGACCTCATTAGTAAGCTTCTTGAATGTTTTTACAGGGTTAACACTCTTGGCTCATGAACTTGACTCTATGAACTAAATATTATTTCCAGTGTACCTTCTAGATAAGAATTGGGCCAGGTAGATGATTAATAGAGAGACTTAAAAACAGATAATCCAAGAGTTTCACTAACACATCTTACTTTTCTCAATTAGAGAAGTTTGTCTCATAAAAAATACAGTAGGAGGATATATAGGCTATGTGTCACTATTACATTCCACAGTAAAGAAATTGCCATAAGTTACAAAGAACAGCTGTGAGTGATAGTGTTTATACTGGGATTTGTGTGAATTCAACAGTGAGCGATTGAAGAGGCAAAGTGAGTAGGGACCAGAAACAGAGGGAAGAGGGAGGATAAATGAAGTTGAGCATCCACAAGTGTCCACATTTCAAAGTGCTTACACTGGCATTACCTTTGAGTATATGTGTCAATTTCTGAACCAAGAGTTAGCATAATTTCAGAATGATTTGCTGCATGATGAAAGAAGATGGGTTTTCAGTGGATGTACTTGCCTTTTATATATTAAATCTTGAGCAGAAAGTCTAGCCATTACCAAGAGTCATATAATAGGGATGTGGTGGGATACTACTTCATAGACTTTCAGGTGTTAGCTCATTTAATCCTCTAAGTACTTGCATGATTTCAATCTTGTAAACAAGAAAGCTGAGCAGGGTTTGGGGAGAGAAAAAAGAAAGAGAAGACCTTATCTTTGGTCACAGATACATTTATGTCCGACTTATAACATAGTTTATATGAGAAATAATGTGGAAGAGGACATGATTTGATGTTAAAAGTTAGACTAAGAAGTTTAGATGTTATTCTGTAGTCTGTGGGTGGTTGTTGAAGACATTGTTCTCCTTAAAGCCTTGTGGGAACTAGGCTGGAACCCAATTCACTTCATCCTATCAACACATAAGTGATAGCTGAAATCGCTGCGCTAATCCCCAGCACAGAGTCAGCAGCAAAGTGGGTCAATAGGATTTCCTGCCCCTGAGGGTGCTAGGTCCAATCACAGGGCTCCAGAGTTGACAAACTACATTTCTGTATTTCTCTCCCTGATTCTTTAAGGCATCTTAAAATGAGAAAGGTCATCTAATTCCCACTTTGATCAAATTCTCTATTCAGGTGCCTACCTGTATTTTCTTGACTGCCAAATTTCAAGATGGCTCACATTGGAATTTCCTTTGAATGCAAATGACTCCATTTCTGAACAAAGGTTTAGGTTAAGGGCAAGATGGTTTGCTGTGGCAGAAAGGGGTTATTTTTGTGGACTTGTTTTCCATGGGAAACTTAAGAAATGCCATTAATGTCTTGGGATAGAAAAATGCATAGATTGCTGGACAGATTTCTTGTTATTCTTAAGACATAGCACAATGCTTGCTGTATAGTAGGTAATAAATAAATATTTAATAAGTAAGAAGACACAAGGACTAGAATTGCAGTAAGGATTCATGATATGTATCTGAATTTAATGTATCTGTCTTGAGATAAAATTGGCAGCTACTGGGATGTTTGCAAAAGATAAATAAGTGTCTAGCTACTTCTCTCATTAGTCTTTCTGTCACATTCAAAGAGGGCAACGCTTCTCCTATAATAGTTTTTGTAAATAACTGCCCCTTTTCAGTTTCCACTATCTCTTTAGTGTAAAAGACCGTGATAGTCAATGACCATCTTACTGTTAAGTAGAGATTGTCCATTTCCAGAAACACGACGTTCAGTGCAGATGCCAAGTCCTTCTTAAACAATGCAGGAACCTGTGTTCAGAACCCTGCTCCTATAGTTTTGAAAGGCCAGTAAAGGGCCACACTGGTCCTCAAATGCTTATTTGTTAAGCAGAAGGCAATGATACCTACCTTACTAGATTCTCAACGATACCTGGCACACAGTAGGTGCAAGACAAATCTAATTTCATCTTTTCATTTTTTGCCAAGTGTTTATACAATAAAACAGTAAGAACAGCTTTTCTAAATTTGGACAGTGTGGAGGTTCTAGCACTGAGTTACTATGGAAACCTATTTTTTTATTTTTATTTTTTATGGAAAGAAATTTTCTCTAGCATTGGTAATCATAAAATTAAATACTCTATTTAAAAGCTACAGAATATCCAAGAATCCTTTTTTTGTACTTCATCCATTAGCACAATTAAATTTTAGTATTTTCATTTTATTTTACAGAAGGATAGGAACTATTTTTTTCCCAGCCAATACATCTGTGCCACTATAAATTATGATATGTTCAATTTTTATTTAAAAATAACTATCTTGTGCAACACTATATTTCAGTATTGTAGCATTATAATTCAGAATTATTTTCTGACATTTTCCTTCTAAATAATGCATGGAAAATATAAATGACAAATTCTGGTACTTCCCATATCTGGGTTCTTGACTGTCTTCTAATGTCTCAGTTTTCTCCTGATAACAGCACAGAAGGAGACACTGGGTATGTTGATGTGCGCACAGGATTCCAGAATTTACTTGTCTTTCACAGACTACAATATAAGTAAGGTTTAGACCTTCCTTTATAGCTACACGATGATGTACCTCAAATTATATTATCTTGTATGCATCCCTTCAGTTACAAGTGTTTTCATGGAATTGTTATCATAGTGTGATTAGGAGGCTATTTGCTGTTTATGAGCCCAGATTACATGAAGGGCAAGCACATGTCTTGATTTATTTAAAGAAGTAGCTACAGCTGCACATTTCTTGCAGGTGGGCCCATCATTGATCCAACAAGTAAATGTAACTGTGAAATCAGCACTCTGAATATTCTCAAGTTGACCCTTGCATGTATTAATTAAAAGATCCTCATTTTAACTAATTTATTTACCATCTTCCTGAATTCTGCCATATTTATTTACCCTCTAAAATACTTTTTCACTGTGGCTCAATTTTACTTAAAATTTATTTGAAAGAAAACTATCATAATAAAAAGCTGTATCTGTTGACCTACATCAGTGTACTATACATAAAAATATTTATAATTTTTTTTGTTTTGTTTTTGGTTTCTCGAGGTAAGGTCTCTCTCTAGCCCAGGCTGACCTGGAATTCACTCTGCATTCTCAGAGTGGCCTCAAACTCACAGCTGTCCTCCTATATCTGCCTCCTGAGTGCTGGGATTAAAGCTGTGTACCACCACGTCCAGCTAAATTTAAACCTTTTAAATTTAAAGTTAGAAACTTTATCAATGACTTCTGTATGAAACTTATCTCTTTGACATATTTCCTAATATATGTTGTTTAATTTAAACATCTAGATAGTATTATTAAATTTAATAAATAAAAATGAGACTTTACTCATGATATAATCATTTATAGTATCCCTTCCAAAATAAAGTGATTAACAAGTTGCCAACACACTGGAACACACTGGCTCTATGACTTTATATCTTAATTCCCTAAGTTCACAGATACAATAACTGATATATATTATACATAATTAACTGAATCACTCTCCAGTCCAGAAATGGAATAGAAACATAATTGTCAGTATTGGGTGAAACCACAAACTCCTGGCCTTCAACTTGGGCATGAGTGAGGTTCCAATATGCTAACAGAAACTGAGAAATCACCTGTGACAAGGGACCAGAGCTAGGCTTACTATATTACATACTATATGTCCATATACTAGAAAGTGACCCTTCAATGAGAATGAACTGTCTCTGAACACATACAACAAGATTAATGGAGCTCTCAAATATAATATTGTGTGAAAGAAGATAAACACAACATATTACACACTGCATGATTCTATCTTATAAGCTATAAAATACATGCATGCTAGTTCAAGTGAATATAATGGTCACTGTGATAGTTTGAATATATGGCCCCCAATATATTCAATGTTTTATTACTTTATAGTTAGCATCTGCAATTACCTTGCTAGAGGCAATGTCACTGGGGGCTGGTCTTAAGGTGTTTGTGGTGGGTTTGAGATTCCATTATAAAGATATGCAAAGTGTGCATAGTGGGAGTTCCTGAAGTGTGCTGGGCTTTTGGCTGTGGTTTTGCTTAGTGTGCTGTGTATCTGGCGGCTTGGCTTTTCTCTCTCTTGACTGGTCCTGTGAGAGCAGGCAGCTTCTCCTGCCATTATGGAACTTCCCCTGGATCTGTAAGCTTCAATAAATATCCCTTCCTCCATAACTGTGCCTGGTCTGGAAGTTCATCTCAGCGAACCTAAAGCTGTCTGCTACAGTCACCCATGGGTATAAGTGACTAAATAGCAGCATATGGGGAGATATTGGTGTGCTGTCTTCTGGGGCCCATGTTCTGCTTTTAAATATTCACACACATATGGACTACAAATATGAACATTGTTCTGTATATAGGATTTTAAGACATAATTCTTTAGAGTGTTAAAGTAAAAAATCTTGGGCTGGAGAGATGGCTTAGCGGTTAAGGCACATGCCTGTGAAGCCTAAGGGCCCTGGCTTGATTCTCCAGGTCCCTCGTTAGCCAAATGCACATGTTGGCACATGTGTCTGGAGATCATTTGCAGTGGCTGGAGGCCCTGGAGTGCCCATTTTCACTCTTTCTCTCTCTGTCCCCCTCTGTCTGTGTCTAATAAATAAATAAAAATAAAAAAATCTTAAAGTAAAAATCTTACAGTTTTACATACAAATGTTTCAAAAGTGAAATTGAAGGATATCAAAATATAAATACCAGTAAGATGATGAGTTCTCTCAAAAGAGCATAATTAGATGAAAACCGCATTTCTGTCAATTAGAACTATTGTCTAAAAATCAGGGTGTCATACCTTCAAAGTACTGAAGGAATATAACTGTTGTTTTGCAAACTTATATCTACCTTAGTTATCATTTCTAATTGAATTTTTAAAAGGACGTAAAATAACATAAACCTTTACAGAAATGGCAGAAATGGAGGTAGATTTATACTAAATAAAAAATTCAGTAAAATATAATTATAATTCAATATTGATTATCTAACAGAACTTGTCAGTAGTAACCAAAGAACAGAACTAATATTTAAGCAATAAAAACATGAAAGGGGACAAAAGTAAGGTTTGGGAGTTAGTTACAAATCTATGGTTCTTGACATTTTCAACAAAGATTTTACACACTTAATAGTTCTATGTTACTTTAGATATGACATGAAATTTACAAGATGGATAAAATTCAAGGAATTGATAATCTAGCAACTTTACACCTAGAGATAAGACATAAACAAAGCAACAAGAATAAAACATCAACAAACAGGATGTTTCTGCAGTATGTCTTATAATAGTAAAAGGCTAGAAATAGCTCCTATATCCATTGCCAGAAAAAAAAATTATACATCAGTTGCATATGTAAGATGGAAGTTTCTAACAATTAAAATGAAAGAATCAGATCTGTCTATGTGAATATATCATTATTTTTGAATACTGAATAAAGAAATAAGTTAAAGGAAAGTGCATGTGCTATAATGCAACCTTTGCAAACATTGTAAATCCACTCAAAAATAACATGTATGGGGATGCCTGTATGTGTAATGTTTAGAGACATGAATTGAGTACACACCATGAAGATTGTTTGGGTGAAGAGGGCACTGGGTACAATTCATCCTTTGAATTTTCCTATATTCTTTCTTTTGATTAAAATAATTAAATATTTCCACTTGAAATTTGATATATTTTTAATGTGCCAAAAATTCTCCTCAAAACAATTTTACTGGCATTGGGCAATGCCACATAGTATTATAGAAAAATCACAGAAACTTCTGGGAATAAGAAGTGTTAGTGAACTGTTGAAACCAATTGGTCAGACGTGGTGGGATGTCATTCTTGATAGATCAATAATTTCCCCAAAGGCTAGAAGACAAAATTTCTTCTTAAAAAGTTATTCTTGGTTTCTTTTGCAAAAAATAAAGAAAGGCACATGTGTCTGAATTCAGCCACTCAAGCTTAAACTAGTTTCCTTTGACACAATTATAAAATAAGCTTTTTACATGTTCATCTGTTTTCTTATTCCTCCTTATTAATATCTACTCATAATATACAAAGGATAGAAACCAAATCTTCTCATGCAAAGAGAAGCTGGTAAGTCATGAATATCCAGTGTTTTTGTAAGAGACCATCGGGCTTATAAGACACAATTATCGCACCATATGCTACCATAATTTTAAATTTAGAGTTCTTCATTTTCTATTGGATTAAAACTTTTGGTAATTTCAAGTGAGACTTTTTCTCAAAGGGTTAAATAGAATATTTATAATATCCAAATATTTTTTTCATCTGCAGGAGTTATTGGCCCTGATAGTTTTCTTTTATGTGCATGTAAATTATATGTATGTGTATATGCATTTTGTACAAGTGTGGGTACTGGTATCTGCATGTATGTGTTTACATGTGTGCATGTAAAGACCGGAAGTTGGCATTGGTTGTCTTCCTTAATTGCTTTCCAATTTATTTTGGAGACAGGCTCTCTCACAGAACCTGGATCTCACTAAGTAGGCTAGACAACCTAACTAGACAAAGGCAAAGGCACCTTGTGTCTCCAGCTCTGGGATTACAGGTACATGCCATCATGCAGATCCAAATTCAGGTCCTTATGCTGGCATGACAAGTGCTATACCAACTGAACTATCTCACCAGCCCTGGCCTATATAGGTTTCTAAAAAATATCTAAGCTCTACTAATGACAATTACATAAGCAAGGAGATATTAAAAATAAGATATGCATGATTTATTTATGTCATTCAGTTTATTATGCATGCATTCAGGGTGTACCTTATTTGATTTTTTGATTTACAAATTTGACTCACTATGAGGTGTGTCTTCAACCTCTTTATATATTCCTTATGTAAAAAACATTTTTTTCTTTAAACTGTTTAATTTATCCATTCTCCATTTCTGAACAAAGATTTGAAAAAAAATATCTTGTATTTTAAGAAATATCCCTTCTGTCCACAAGAAAAACACTAAGTGGGAAGATGAGAAAATATTTGCTGACTCTAAAGGGCAATAGGAGATTAAGAGCCCTAACCATGGTGCGATAGTCTCTGTCTGAGTATGGGACTAACTTTCGGCTGTCTTTCTCTATGAGCTGGATGAGTTAATTATGCTTTAGTTTTTCCCATTTTAAAAATGGAAATAGGAGCCGGGCATGGTGGCACATGCCTTTAATCCCAGCACTTGAGAGGCAGAGGTAGGAGGAAAGCCATGAGTTCAAAGCCACCCTGAGACTACATAGTAAATTCCAGGCAGCCTGAGGTAGAGTGAGACCCCGCCAAAAAATGGAAATAGGGGATGGAGAAGATCGCTTAGTGGTTAGGGCACCCTGGACCCACGTAAGTCAGATGCACAAGATGGCACATGCATCTGGAGTTTGTTTGTATTGGCTAGAAGCCCTGGCATGTCCATTCTCTCCCTCTCTACTTCTTTCTCCCTATCTCAAGTAAATAAAATATAAAAAATGGAAATAATCATTGTGACTTGTCCTTGGAGTTATTATGAAGAACTAAAATTTGTAAAGCACTTGATCCTTGGTGTAAGCTTCCATAAGATAGATAAATTTATATTTCCTAGGTGTAGCAGACAGCTTCAGATTTGCCGAGATGAACTTCCAGACCAGGCACAGTTATGGAGGAAAGGATATTATTTATTGAAGCTTACAGATCCAGGAGAAGTTCCATAATGGCAGAAGAAGCTGGCCTGCTCTTCACAGGACCAAACACAGAGAGCAAAAGCCACAGCCACACAACACAGCACAACTCAGGAACTCCAACTAGGCACATTTTGCATATCTTTACAATGGAATCTCAAACCCACGACCACACCCTAAAATTTGCCCAGTGACATTGCCTCCAGCCAGGTGGATGTAGATGTAAACAACAAACTAATAAAACACTGAATATATTGGGGGCCATCTATTCAAACTACCACACTAGGTAAGTCTTATATGCCAGACATTAAACTGTGTGCTGGAGCTCGTCATAAATACATGGCCTTTACTGTCATGAATTGTAGTCACAAGATAATAAAGAGCCTTAACAAGTCATTAGAGGCAAAATAATTATATAAAAGAAAAGTGTGTTGTAGAAAATTAAAGATATTACAAATAGCATCTATTTCTTCCACTCATCTATTCATTCAGCAACAACATGGTTCCTGCCAATTACATTGCAAAAATTATTCCTGATGGAGGAATACATCACAGACCAGTGAAAATACAGACAAGTGCCATAGCTTTACTACATTCAGACTTTTAAAATGAAGACACTGACTGAGCCAAAGTTAATAAACAAATGCAGCCCTATCTGATTGCTGTATGTGCTGCAAAGAAAATATCTAAAAAAAATGTAATATTGCAACTGAAGAAAATATAGTCAGGAAGGACCTGTCTGAGAAAGTGGCATGTGAAGTAAGACTTTCAGGATAAGAAAGGAAAAGAGCAAAGGATAAACTATGCTAAGTAAGGAGGGGACAAGAATAAAGACTGTAGAAATAAGTGAACAACAACAAAAATCCATACACTTATCATAGTCTAAAGAAAAAGTAAGATCATTGTGGCTGGGGCACAGCATGAAGGGGACTATGATCAATGCCAAGGTATAAGTACTCTGTTGATACTTTGACATGATGAGAAGTGTTTGAGATTTTGTCTTGTATTCTATGTTTTGAAATTCTTTTTCATAGGTAAGTGAATGATATACTCATAAATGATTTCACTTTGCTTATTTGCTCAGCATACCATTCCAAAATGCAATTGCTTGAAACAACAGCTGTTTTTCTCTCACTGTTGGGAAGGTTGACTGGTTTTTGCTAGGCAGTTCTGTAGTGTAATGTTAAGACTTTTACACTGCTGCATACAGAACTAGGGCTAAACTTATAGGAAGATTGTCGCAGATGCTGAAAGTGTGATGTCTCCTAAGTCTCATGAAGTTTCTCTCAATGCTACACCTTTTCACTTGCTCTCAGTATGACCTCTCAAAGCAGGCTCTCCAGTCAGATAAATGGACATATAATAGGGTGACATCAGAGCTCCTGAAAGTAAAAATCTGAAAGTTAGTAGTAGAAGATATTGCTAAGGCATAGTGACCTGTTCAAGGGCTTCTTTTGTTGCATAATATTAAAGTAAGTCCCCCACTAGCTATCCCTTGGTTCATTTGGGAGAATACTACATAAGGACATGACTTTCAAAACTGGTAATATATCAAAGACCATCTTTAGAGATGACAATGTTAGATAGATGATTGATAAATAGATTACATAGATGAGTAAGTAAAGAGGTAAATGTCCAAATCTGAAGGCAAGGGAGATATAGATAGATAGATGCTAGATAGAAAGATGATAGATAGATACATACATACATACAGCATATACATATATGTTTTACATGAATGTACAGAACATTTTATAGAATGAAATCTTAGATGAAACTACCTTGAAGGAAGTATAGATAAAGAAAGAAGAGCATTTAGGACCAAATCTAGAATACTGTCCATTAGAGAACATTAGTGGCTGTCTCATTTCTCTTGGATCATTGATATATATTATTTTTTCTCCATTAGAATGTATACTACCAGACAGTAGGAACTTCTGTGTGTTTTGTTTATTGTTGTATTTCAGCACCTACAATTGTGCCTGGCACATAATTTTTGTCATTTATTCAATCATTCAGTTTTCTCAGGAATTTAATATCATTACCCTTAAATTACAGAAAAAGAAACTTGAAAATCAGAAATTCCAGATTCATATAGGAGATAAATTGGATAACCCAATTTTCAATCCACATATCTGAATTTTAAGTCTCTTATTGATTTCACTAAACCATTCCTTATCTACTGGAAATGTTATGTCATGATCATAGAGGTTAACTTAGAATATTCTATCAGTTAAGCATTAGGCATTTTTTTTTTTAAAGCAGCATCATAGTAATTGCTGTTTGATTAAGTCTGTGATTGGAATAACAAAATCTGTGGTTGCTTCTGTGGAGCTTTCTATCTTATAATGTAATCGTTCTTCAAAACTATATTAATATGCATATTTGTTTCATTTGCATATTGATCGATTCATTTTGCAATTTGAGAAACAGGGAAATGTTCATATAATACTTTAAGTAATGTAACCAAAACAGTCTTTTAAAAATATATACTTAAAAACAATAAATCATTTGACGTGTTATATGAATCTTCTTTAAATACATGCTTTTCTCTCTGTCCATACAGTTAATAGAACTTACATATTACTTGAATGAGTTGCTTTCTTCTGCCTCCAATTTAAATTTATCCTGTCTGGAGACACAGAGACAATGACTGGTATTGAAAGAAGTTAAAAGAGGATGACAAGAGAAAATAAAGGAGAGTGAGGGCAAAGCATGGGCAAAGGCAGCATAACAGTAGTTCAGAAGGATGATGAGAAACAGGGAGTCCTTTGAGAGAAGTCAGGGAAAGTTACAGATGCCACAGGGACAATTCACGTTCTTGAGCGTGGGTCATATCTGGAAGGATGAAGAGAGGTTCTGGAATGTGGGCAGGGACCCTTCATCCCCATTTACCTGAAGTCACCAATTTTAACATAGATAATATACACGTTCCATACATACTCTTATACTAATCATGTGCTTATCTATAAAGTTCTCTGCTGCCCATAAATATACTCCCTGGCATATACTAAGTGCATTTAATCTATCGTCACAACTATAATTATTTATATATGTAACAGAGAGATATAAAGATGGATAAATGAATGTATGCATGCATATAAATATGTATAAACTTATGGTAGAGTAATATATGTATATATCCATTGTGCATATATTTAAAATTATGCATATCTGTTTAGTTTACATTTTATATATTCTTTTTTTTTTGGTTTTTCAAGGTAGGGTCTCACTTTAGCTCAGGCTGACCTGGAATTCAGTATGTATTCTCAGGGTGGCCTCGAACTCATGGTGATCCTCCTACCTCTGCCTCCCAAGTGCTATTACTAAAAGAGTGTGCCGTCACGCTTGGCTCTCTCTCTCTCTTTTTTTTTTTTTTTTTTTTTTAAGGTAGGGTCTCAAGCCCAGGATGACCTGGAATTCTCTATGTAGGCTCAGGGTGGCCTTGATTGAACTCTTGCTTCCTCCTGAGTGCTGGGATTAAAGTGTGAGCCACCATGCCTGACCCACATTTTATACTTACATAAAAGTGATTTTATATATATATATATACACACACACACACACACACGTGTGTGTGTGAGTGTGTGTGTGTGTGTGTATAATGGGGAGCTATATTTATAAACATATATAATGACAATATAGATTATATATACTATATATATACTATATATTATATACTATATACTATATACTATATATTATTATACTATATATAATATAGTATAGATTCAAATGATACAGACTTTATCTAATATCACATAATGAATGAGAAGTGGAAAGGGAATTTAAGAATAATCAATTTCAAAGTTGTTTGCTTTTACTTATTTTTAAAATAAAGCTTTATTTCAGTTGGGGAGTTGGCTAACTGGATAATGCACTTGCCACAAAGTTATGAGGACCTCAGTTCAAATCCCAAGCACCCATATAAATGTTAGGCAGGTATGACAAACCACCTATAATACTAACGGAGATGGGGTTCCGCTGAGCAAGCTGTCACTGGATTAGCCAAATCAGGGAGCTCTAGGTTCAAGTGAGTGACTCTATCTCAATAAATAAAGTGCAAAGATTTGGAATAAAACACTCAACTTCAGCCTCTAGATTGGACAGTCATGTGCACATAGATGTGCCCACACACATATGTGCCCCCACAATGTGACCATGCATATATACATGCATCCACACAACACACAACTGCATACACATACACACAACCTTTATTGAGGTATATTTCATGGGTTTTAATACATGCATACTGTGGCAGTTTGAATAGATGGCCCCCAATATATTCAGTGTTTTATTAGTTTGTAGTTTGCATCTGCAGCCACCTGCTGGAGACAATGTCACTGGGAAGATCTTAAGGTGTGGGGGTGGGTTTAGGATTTAAATCTAATTATATGCAAAGTGTGCCTAGCTAGAGTTCCTGAGGTGTGCTGGGCTGTGTGATTTTTTTTTTTTTTTTTTGGTTTGTGGCTTTGCTCTGTGTTTGGTCCTGTGAAAGCATGCCAGCTTTTTCTGCCATTATGGAACTTTTCCTGGCTCTGTTAAGCTTCAATAAATATCCCTTGCTCCATAACTTTGCCTGGTCTAGAAGTTCATCCCAGCAAACCTGAAGCTGTGTGCTACAGAAGTTGGTAACAGAATGTGGAGTGAGATGAACCTGACCATGTGGATTTTCATCTTTTGCAACCTTTGTTTTGGAGGAACAGGCATGGACTTGGTGCTTGCAACTGAAGACACCTTCTGGAGTAGTAAGCCAAGTTTTATGGGCTATTCTGATGAAAGTTTGAGAATGCTAAGTGCAGACAGTATTGAACTTCGAGGCTTGGCTTCTGAACTTTCTAAGGGGAAGGGAAGACTGCAGAGGACTTCGTTGGAACTGGGCTACATTCTACTGCCCAGGCTCAGAGAGTTTGATTAAGATTAAATTTGTAATGGGCTGATGTGCTTGGCTACAGATAGTGGACTGGGAGATTTAAGATTTTAAGTTGGAAAACCTCTGGCTAGTTAAAGTTAGAGTCACTGAGACTGGTTTTAGGTTACTGAACCTGCTATTGTCAGCATATTAGCAATCTTAAGAAATATGGCCCAACTGCTTTACATTAAAACAATGGAGAGGATGCCTGAGGAAAAACTATTAGAAATGCAAATACTTTTGGAAAGAGTTGACTGGAGAAGGAACCTGCTTTTCAAGGTTACAATTTATTTCGTCCCTGAATTAAGAATATGGCTGTGTCCTACACACCTGGTATTAGTTTTGGAAGCATAAAAAATGTATGGAGTGGTCATGAACTGCACATGGTTCCCAGGAACCACTGCTGAAATGTGGCATGATGCCTTGAAAGGCTGAAAAAGCCTTTGGAAGATGGGCCATGGTTTTCATGGAGACCCAAAGACGTCTTGGATATATCAGGACTGTGCAAGGACTACCATAGAGTGAACTGTTGGCCTGGGATGGAAGTTTTCCCTGGCTACTCTGCTCAGCTGGAGGGGCAGAATTGGAAAATCTGGAGACTATCAGCCTCTAGGTATATTGTGCTTGAACTGCAGAAGTTTGATGTTTGTTTGATGGTGGTTGAGTTTGCCTTGTTCTCTCCTTTCTATGCCTTATACCATATGAAAATGTTTACTCTGTGCTTTTATATATTGAAAGTATGTAACTTGTGTGATTTTACAGGACTCACGACTAAGAGACAATCTTAAATCTCAGATGAGACTTGGGACTTTGGAACTATCTTAAATTGGTAATGACTGTGAGGACCTTTGAAATTGGACTGAGTACAATTTACAATGTGTGATGGTTATGAATATGTTGGGGGCCAGGGGTGGAATGTGGTAGTTTGAATAGATGGCCCCCCAATATATTCAATGTTTTATTAGTTTATAGTTTGCATCTGCAGCCACATGGCTGGAAGCAGTGTCACTGGGCAGATCTTAAGGTGTGGTGGTGGGTTTGAGATTCAAACTAAAGATATGCAAAGTGTGCATACCTGGAGTCCCTGAGGTGTGCTGTGCTGTGTGGTTTTTTGGCTTGTGGCTTTGCTCTCTGTGTTTGGTCCTGTGAAGGTAGGCCACCTTCTTTTGCCATTATGGAACTTCTCCTGTGTAAGGAAAGTGTAGGAGAAAAGCAAGAAAGAACACCGGACTTGATCTCTACAGATTGTTTATTGTGAGGTAGCGAGGGGCAGCTGCCTTCCTGTGGGATAAAGGCTAAAGCACCAAGTCAGACTGGGGTTCAAACTTATAAGGAGGATCCTAAGGCAAACATACTGAATTAGCTGCAGGTCCAAGGGAAGTAGATAAGGCATCAGTTATTTGCTTGGAATAGGCTCTTTAGCAGAGTTGACTACGGAGGACTGGATGTCTCCATTTTATGGCCTTCTCATCTTAAGGTTAGTTATTAACTCTTTAGTTCCCTCTAGTTTTCAGGAAATCTATTAACCCTTCACACTGAATCTGTTAGCTTCAATAAATATCCCTTCCTCCACAACTTTGCCTGGTCTGGAAGTTTATCTCAGTGAACCTGAAACTGTGTGCTACACATACTAATGAAACAATCATCACAGTCAAGGTAGTTCTTCCCCCTTCTCATTCTTCATGCTAAGAAACATGAGATCAACACTCATAATGGTTAGCACTCAATTCAGTATTGATAATTGTTAGCACCATACTATGTGGCAAATCCCCAGAGTTCTATTCCTTTTACAAATGTGAAACTTTATACTGTTCAACAACATTCCTTCTTACTACAAAGATCCACACAGATGCTTGGACTCCATCCATTGAATTTTCAGAGCTATTTCCCATACATATCTTAATGGATTTTTTGCCATGTATGTTCATTTGGCCATGAGATAAAACTGATTTGGTAAAATACAGCATGATAGGTAGGTCTGCATTCCCACATACATGTGTGCATACACACTTAGTAATCATCTGTAGAGACATTCATTCAGTCCTCCCACAAAGATGCAAAGCTTCAGGAATACTGATGTCACTCTTGCATTATCCAGTCTCAGAGGTCATTCATAACAATTCTCCTTTTACTCACAGCCTCTCTGCATGAATGGCAGTACAGTTGGTGGGTAGATCAAGCAGCGAAGAACTTGAATGGCTTCAGGAGTGGTGTTCTGAAGATGGGCCTTTGTATATGGTTATTTGTTTGTTCTTCCTTGTTTGTGAAAGTGCTTGGCTCTTTAAAGTCATTCTTCGCCCATTTTTTTTTTTTTAAAGAGAGTGAGAGAAAGAAAGAGTAGGGGTTTCACTTCTCAAGGAATGTTCATATAAGTGAGTTAAACAGTACAGGTAGGGAACTCTGAATCATGTGTATCAGGTATGAGGAGATGACCCTAGACTCATTTCCCAACCCTAATGAAGATCAATTTTAACATCTATTAAGTGGAGATAATAATGTCTTCTAAGCAGTATTCTTACATCATGTAGAGATAGTTCAGTTAGTGTATTCAAGGTAATTCTCAGTTTGTAATAGAAAACTGGTGAGTGTTCTTTTTATTAGAAGGTTAGATTTCCTGGTTTTGTATGTGTGTGTGTGTGTGTGTGTGTGTGTGTGTGTGTGTGTGTGTAGCATGTGTGATGTATACATATTCATATGTGCTTACATGTATGTGTATGTGAACGTCAGAAGACAACTTCAGGTATTGTCCCTGAGAACACCATCTATATCTTTTTGAGATGGCATCACTTGCTGGCCTGCAGATCACCAATTAGGCTAGAGTTGTTGGCCAGTGAGCTCTAGGAATTGCCCTGTCTCTATCTCCCCATCACTGGGATTACAGACATGTACAACCATGCAGGACATTTCATGTGGGGTGTGGGGATTAAACTAAGGTCCTTGTGCTTGTGATACAAGGACTTGACTGAGCTATCACCCTAGCTGCATGTTCCTGGTCTTCGTAGTGTATACTAATATTGTAATACTAACACTAGGAATCTGATCAGATTAATTTGTAAAGACATGGAGATATTAGTCTATTCAGGTCCACATGTGCCTACAGAGTAACTATTTATGACCATTTCATAATATAGTAGGTAAAAATAATCATAATATGCCTCTACCTCATCAACCCAGGGACATCATTTTGATAATGTTTTCGTGGGAAATAATTTAGCATCAGAAGACATCCATGATTCCAAACCTGCCCATAGAGCAATGCTTATTACGATGTGGTCTGTAGCACTAGTAAAAAGAAGAGGCAAGAAGACAAGAGAAACTTCTGGAGGAGTGGTTAAGCAAATGCTGATGTACAAAATAACGATATCCTTAGCAAAATCAAGGTTAGATTATGAAAGTGGAATTACTACATAATATTGAGTGAAAAAATGCTAAAAGTGATTTATGCAGTTTATTATACTCTAAAATCCATAAAATGGTTTAATTTTAGAAGAAACTTGGAATAGAATAAAAACAGAATAGTCATGTGATAGGATTCAAAAGATAATGGTTTTCTACAATTTGTAATTTATTTATAAAAAAAAGACCCACTTATTCATAGAATAACTGTGGATGCCTACCTTCAGCTAGGTTCCTGTTCTATGTACAATGAACCCTCAGTTGAAAAAACAGGTTAAAGTGGAAACATGATGTTTCCAGAATAGTTTGTACATTTTATTTCAGAAAGCAGTTCTGTCAAAATTAAAATTTGACTTACAGTTGAACTAGTTAAATTAGGAATCTTTGTAATCATGTTGAGCATCATGGAAAACAGCACTATTTTCACCTGTAGTCTTAGGATACAGCTTGAAGGATGTTAATACCATCTATTTCCTTTCTGTTGCAGTTAGAATCACATTGCAGTCAGGTTCGCATTGTCGGTAGAAATCACCCAACCAAGAGCAGCTTGTGGGAACAAAAAGGTTTATTTTGGCTTATGGACTCAAGGGGAAGTTCCACAATGGCGTGGGAAAATGATGGCATGAGCAGAGGGTGGACATCACCTCCTCGCCAACATCAGACGGACAATAAAAGCAGGAGAGTGTGCCAAACACTGGCAAGAGGAAACTGTCTATAATTCCCAAATTGCGCCCCAACAATACACTGCCTTCAGGAGGCTTTAATTCCCAAATATCTATCAGCTGGGAACCTCGCATTCAAAATACCTAAGTTTATGGGGGACACCTGAATCAAACCACTGTACTTCCCTAGTCCACTTCCAGGAAACCAGAGAGGCACAGCAAATAATATGTCTCCCATCCCTGTTTCCTCCTTCCATATACAAAGATAATTTTTGTCTTTAAAAAGTTACATATTATGCTCATCCAGGTTTTTATTTTTATATAACACACACACACACATCCATAACTATGATACAATAGTATCATTTATGATCTTATCATGTGGTATTTATCCATAAATGCTATCATTTTCTTTCATTTTTACTGCTGTATACCATACAACAAATGAATAAACAGATTTTCCTCCCACTAATATTTTTACAGTCTCTTACTAATATGAACAATTTGGAAGTGAACATTTTAAACACATCTGCTTGTGAAGGCGTGCCCATACTTATATGATTTATGCATAAAAATGAAAGTGTTGGTTGATGGGTACATGCACTTTCAACTTCCAAAACACATTCCCATGTTGCTTTCTTTAGTGTTCATAATTGACAATCCAACACCAATGTGCATGTTTCCTTGTATCCATATTATTTGATACATGTAGTATGTTCTTTTTCATAATTTAATCTGTCTGGGGCTGGAAATTAGTAGATGAAGCGAATCTGCTCCTTTGAGCCCAGTGAGAGTCACTGGTTGAGAAATCCTTTCTGAGGGAGGCTCATTATTGACAGCAAATTCAGGAGAGGCCCATGGCATGGTAATTTGTGGTATGGGAATATTCTATTATGTATGTAATAAGGTTGTGAGAATTAGACAAAATGTCACAGATATGATTCATAATAGGAGCTTAGTTAATGTCACTTCCTTTTATTTCCTGATTAAATGTTATTCAAATTAATCATCCAGACTTCCTTCTGTTTATGTGTGTAAATATTCTCAGAGCAATGGTTCCAAACTTTAGCATGCATCAAAATTACCAGGAGGCTTGCTTAGAGCATTAGCCTGCCAACTCACTTTTCGATTCAGTGATTCTGGTGTGTGTCAAAGTGATTGTATTTCTTACAGGTCCTTGGGTGTTGTGTGTGATGTCATTTTGCCTTTGAGAACCGCTGTTTTGCTCACATCTCTGATTCTTATTAAAGTGGTGTATCAGTCCTGCAAGGAGGTCATGGGGATGAATATTATCAGGATGATACTGACTATACCACTGATTGATTCACTGGTACTATCTTCTGTGTAATATTTAGGCTGTGTTGTATGGAGGTGAAAGTTACTGTAGCAATGGGACAGCATTCTTTCTTCACTCAGCACATTTGTCTGGTGATCACTGAAATCACAAAAGATTGAAATTGTTTGGCTATTTCTTCCTTCTGGACACTTTTTGAATGTACTGACATGAGCAGGTCAAACTTTAGGGCAGGTTTTACTGATAGGGAACTGATTGGGAGCCTTCGAGGGCAATGGGCAGGGAATGCATGGTTCTTCTAATTTGATTTAAGATCATCTACCACACTCTCTTTTGTACCTCCTTCCCTCTTAGCAGTGTCTTCCACTAACATATATAAGATATTTCCTTATTTGACCTATAGTCTTTCCACTAACTGTAATTATTCTCTAAATTCAGGAGTGCTGCCAACGAGAATGAAATTCTAAAGACCAGCTGACATGAGCTGGTACAAGTTTTCATCAGTTTTTTTTTTCTTGAGCCTTTTAAAATATTTTGATTTGTAATAATAAAAAAATTAAAAAGAATTTAATTTGTAAATGTATGTAATTGAGACATATGTTTATGTATGTGAACAGTATATTCATATACATATATTTGATAGAAAGCATTATTTTGTTTTCCTTTTTCTTTCCTTTTTTATTTTATTTTGTTTTATTTTTTTAGGTAGGGTCTCACTCAAGCTCAGGTTGATGTAAAACACACTCTGGCCTCGAACTCATGGTAATCCTCTTTTCTGTGCCTCCTGAGAGCTGGGATTAAATGCATGAACCACCACACCTGGAGACAAGGCATCATGCAGCCCAGACTAGCCTCAGTCCCTGTGTAGCAAAGGATGACCTTGAACTTTTGATCCTTTTGCCTCCATATCCCAAGTTCTGGGATGACAGGCATGTGTCAAAACACAAAAAATTGCCCCCAAAAAAAAAACCACAATGGCTTTGATGGTTGAAATCCTTGTTTTACTGTCATGGGGTCATGAGGCAACATTCTTAATTTTTCTGAAGACTAGTTTTCTGGTTTATGAAGACTAAATCCTATTCCCTGCCTATGATCATTGTGATGCACTTAAATGCAACACATGCCTGGCACATTGGCACCATGTCATACTAATGCCTTCTGTTTCTGTGTATCTAGATTCCTTGCAATAGAAAGAAATCTATTTTATAACAAAAATGTAGCGTTAAAGTTAGTGGTAGGTATTTGGTTAGGTGTTAATATATTATGTTTGTCATTGATTTCAGGCTCTCCTACTGTATAATTATTTCCCTACAGGGAAATATAAAACCATCTCTTCTTTTTAACAGTGATAATGAGAAAGCTAAGCTTAAGGATATTGAGTAAGTGCCTTAGGTAAGGTAGTAAAGTGAACACCAAATGCTGATTTCTGAATGCAGAGGTCCTACTCTCTGGTCTGATTTCTTCTCACAGTATAATTGTTTCATTCTGTTTTAGTAGTAAAGATGATTAAAAAGCCTAGAGAAGTGTCAAGATCATTTGAGACTTTGTATAATATTGCATTGTATAAATGAAAAAAAGGGGCAACCAGACATCAATTTATATCACTCTTTATGATGACTTACATAACCAGTGTTATCAGATCTACACTCTTCGATTCTACATCATTAAAATGTATTTACAGTAATAGCCTTTTATGTAGATGGCTGCTTTCCAGCCAAGTTTTAGTGCTAGGAGTATATGTGCTCAGATAAATCACTAAATATAATAATAATTATAATTAATAGATAATGACAATAAGTATGTTTGTTGTATATTCCTTGAACATAAGTTTATAAACTGAGCTCTTTATGTGTTGTATAAATTATTCCCAAATTCAAATTCTGCTCTGACAAAAATGTTATCATACTTTACTGGAAAGAAACATATAGACTTAAAAAATTTAAATAATTTATTTAAATTTGTATCTGTAAACTGACTCAGAAATATAAAAGTATAGGCCTACCTCAAAAACTTAGCTCTAACACTACCTCTATAAATATTTATTGAATATGTATATGTTTAGCTCTGTGTCTTTGATAAAATTCCAGAGTAAACAGATTTCTGATTTCTTGGTGCTTAACTATATCTCTACAGCATAAAATGTCCAGACTGAATATAAAACAGGATTTCATAAACAATGTTCCAGGGAATAAAGGTATCTTCAGAGCTCTTATATTTGTTTTTAAATGGAAAAAGAATTCAAACTAATTATTTTCAGAAAATCAGCAAACTTTATCCCTGTCTTGGCAATATACATTACACAAATTAGCTTAGTAAAGTAAATGAAAATTCTTATTAATTGAAATATTGTCTTTTTCTAAACTTATTTGATGACAAACTTTATTTTCTTCAAAATATCCCTATTAATTCCCTTTAAGACATCTATCATCCATGGAATACAGTTTCAGAAATGCTAGCCTACAGAAATTCATTGATATTTAATATTGTTTTGCTTTTTTTTTTTTTTCTAAGAGAAGATAATCACCTTTGGCATTTGTCTTTCTCCAGCATTCCTAATATCCTATAGTGTATATTGAAAGCTGTTCAACTATAAAGTTATAGTCTGTGTTTATTTTTCCTAGACTCTACAGTTAATCCTAACACTCCACCTATCCTCATTTTATAGCTATTTTCCTCCACTTTCTTCATCTCTTTACCATTAGTTTTGTCCCTGATATTTTCCTTTCTTCTAACCTAATATTTCCAGCTGTGTGGTGAGGCTAAGGAGAAAAGGTTGGGATTTTGTGCAGCTTATCCAATGTGCACCGGGAATTTCAAGGAATATATAGCATCTAAATAAGTTTGGAAAGAGAAAAATTGATTACCTTGAAGGTTGCATGTGAACAAATAAAAGAAAGCAAGTACTTATGTAGCCCAGAGAATATCTTTCTTAAGGGATAGAAGTTGGGAAGTAAGATATAGTGGGAAGTTAATATTTTCCTTTGTCAATTTTAAGCTTTTAGATTTAGGATCTAAATTTCCAGTTCAGAAATAACTAGGGGCAAATATTTATTTTTCTTATCACATCTGTCAAGTATCTACTGGTCTTGCATTTTCAAAATAAAATCTAGTATTTGTCGTGGTTATTTAATTGTATTGGAAATGTTTCCCCTGTGCTTTAGGGAAAAACAAAAAACAAAAAACAACCAAAAAACAACAAAAAAAAAACCTTTCTGAAGTTACCTGTTGTGGTAGTTTGAATAGATGGCCCCCAATATATTTAGTGTTTTATTAGTTTGTTGTTTGCATCTGCATTCACCTGGCTCAAGGCAGTGTCACTGGGCGGAGCTTAAGATGTGGTGGTGGGTTTGAGATTTCAATCTAAAGATATGCAAAGTGTGCCTAGCTGGAGTTCCTGAGGTGTGCTGTGCTGTGTGGCTTTTGGCTTTTTGGCTTTCTCTCTCTGTCTCTGTCTCTCTGGTCCTGTAAGAGCAGGCCAGCTTCTTCTACCATTATGGAACTTCCCCTGGATCTTTAAGCTTCAATAAATATCCCTTCCTCCATAACTTTGTCTGGTCTGGAAGTTCATCTCAGTGAACCTGAAGCTGTCTGCTATACATATATAAAAAAGTCAAACATCATTTTATTCCAGAGTATTTATTACTTGCTGTGATATGTGCCCTCCAACCTATGTGTATTGCCTTTTAAACTGATACAAAAATGCTAAATAAGCATGTGGTAAAGAACTGTGTAAATATTTGTCTCATCCTTTTCAAAGTCTTCTTTATACATTTGTTTGTTGCTCTGTACATATGGACATTTGTCAGTCTATAACTATTTAAAACTGCAGGGAAAACCTGTATTGGGTTCAGTGTAAAAAACAATCTTTTCATCACCTTTAAAATGGAATTTAGCCCAGGATTTCACAGCATGGGCTGCTTCAGGATCTGAATCAATCCTTAGTTATCATAGTGTGGATTCCTAACATGAATAATTCAACCCTTTTCAATGGTGAGGAAAATGAGGTTCTGAGAAGCTTAGTCACATACTGAGGTAGTGACAAAAATCAATGTGCAAGCCTAGTGTGGCCTCAGTCACTGTCCTGTAGGAGGTGTGTAAAATCTACAAGGTCTGAAACATTAAATACATATATTTATATATAGTAAAAGCCAGTTTCCATGGTTGGAGAGATGGCTCAATAGATAAATAGATAAAGTGCTTGCCATGTAAGCCTAAGTACCTGAATTCAGATCCCCAGAACCCACATAAAGCTGGGCATAATTGTGTAAATGTCTGTAATTCCAGTGCTCCTATCATGAGAAGGGAGGTGAAGATAGGAGAATCCCCAAAAGCTCTCTGGGTAGTTAAGCTGCCAAATGTAGCATTGAACAAGAGAGTGCCTCAAGCACTCACCTGAGCTATGACATGTATATGACATGTATATACTTGCATACACAGGCACACACATCATACACACATGTACACATGTGCACATTCATACACATATGCACACAAAGTCAGCTTCTGTATCATTCTGTTGCATTTCTTATGCTTTGGGCAGTAAAGAAGTATCCTGGGGCTGAAGTAGATCTCAGGCACTGAGGTGCTATCGACCTTCAGTTCCTTCTGCCTTATGAATTCATGACCTCACTAAACCCAGTGACTTCAGTTTGCTGGGTAAATCAACAGAGGGCAATACTGCAGAGAGAAAAATCAATCATTCATTTGTCTTCCTTTTTTATGCCCATTACTCTTAAATTTCACTAAAGAATTTACCTTCACTGGGAAGTAAACACCCAAAGAGAAAAATTTCATAAAGTCTTTGTAGAGATTATTTTGGAAAATTTGAGTTTGGCCATCAAAAACCATAGCCAGCCAAGTGTGGTGGCTCATGCCTGTAATCCCAGCACTTAGTTCGTTGGGATAGTAGGATTGCTGTGAGTTTGAGGCTGGCCTAGACTATAAGATGACCTCCACATCAGTCTCAACTAGAGTGAGACCCTGCTTCAAGAATAAAAATAAAAACTAATACGGCTGGAGAGATGGCTTAGTAGTTAAGGCATTTGCCTCCAAAATCAAAGGACCCCAGTTCAACTCCCTAGGATCTATATAAGCCAGATGCACAAAGTGGTTCATAGTCTGGAGTTTATTTGCAGTGGCTAGAGGCCCTGGCATGCCCATCCTCTCTCTCTCTCCCCTCTTTCCTTTTCTTACTCTCTCAAATAAATAAGTACATAAAGTGTTTAAAAGTAAAAAAGAAATCACATCCAATCAACCACTTAAACACAATATATGCCTTCTGCTCCATACAGATGTGTTGCTTTGTAGATAACGCTCTGATACAGAAGAGGCTCTGGAATCTAGACAGTAAAAGCTGGTAGGAGACGCTGAGAAAAACTGCTATTACCAGTTTAATCACTTGTGTTAAATGCCATAGATATAATCCAGCATGCGGGAAAATTGCTTTCTGGAATGCTGAACTTCAGCAGTTTTGTAAGCTTAAGAAATTTTCTATCAGCAGATTGTTTGAGTTTCAATGTTAAGTCTGTAAATAACATAAATAAGTAATAAATCAAGTACAGGATTCATAAATAAAATCAGAGTGTATTTCTCTGATCCTCCAATGTATTATTACTTATTTATGCTGCTTTTCAGGCCTAAGAGTAGTTGCAATTATACAGATTTTGACTTAAGTATTGCTTAGCTTGGTTATGTTTGTTTGATTTGTTCTGCTAGAACATGGACCATCACCTTTGTCTGGTCTCCTTGCTTTGTCCTTGAGGTTGGCCGTGTTTCATGTTATACTCGACTTTACCATCATTTGAAAAATCCGGAGGCTATTCATAAGACTGATGGAGAAGGCAGGCTTTTGTTTCTCCTAATCCAAAAGCATTTATTTTTAATAAATGTAAAATGTGCTTAAACTCATATTGATAAAATTTGCTACTTCAGAGTTCGAGTCAAGCATAATGTCTAATTGTTTCAATTAGTATATTGTTAGATGGATGCTGGACAGACCTGTTTCTGTCACAGACTTACTTCATTTTACTTTTCTCTCTGAGAGGTCCCTGAAATTCTCATTTCTAATAAAGTTCTTATGAGCTTAAAACAAATATACAAAAGGGCTGGGAACTTAGTTCAGTGGTCAAAAACTTCTCTAACATGCATGAAGCACTAGGATGATCCTCAAGATTTCAAAGCAAAGACAAGAACAAAATAGCTACAATAACAAACAAAACCAGACTGTAATAAAGAAAAAAAAATGGAAGGAAATAATCCTTCGTGCATAGGATAGAATAAGATGACAAATACTTGGCATATATCATCCTGTTTTTTCCTGTGGTACATATTGCTTCATCATGATACTTTCCCCTGCAGTTCTTGGAAAATTGAAGAGTACCTGGCATTTAAGAAGTCCTTAATTAATTGTTGAATTAATGAGCATATGCTCTACTTCCTCTATCCACTCCACAGCTCCTTGAGAGCAGGTAGTCACTGTGTATGCTCTGGTAGGCTCAGGGTGTCCCATGAGATGCATAGTGAAGACAGTCAAGTGATTTTCCATGAGGGCAAATCCAAGTATATATGAGTACTTATCTTCCATTTAGACATTAGAAGTGGATGGAATTGTAACATCAACTGATAACAGCAGCTAGAAATAAAGACTATGTATGCTTACTGGACAATGCAGAGGTAGAATACTAGAGTGCTTCATTCAGAGCAGAGCTTTGGCGGGGCTGGGCGGGGAGGGTCCTAACATTCTTTGATTTCTTTATTTCCTCACTGTACAGCAAAGAAGACATAGGTTTTTGAAGTCAGATTCATGACCTATTTTTCTTACTTGTTATATGATCTTGGATGAGATATTAAAGGACTATCTCATTTACCCAAATTACAAAGATGTAAAATATAAATACTTTTCTCAACTTAATTTTGAGAAAGTGATATTATGTATATAGCATGTTGCTGATTTTCACCATTTAGTGAAGATCTTGTAGGAAGGGTGAGCAGATAAGCAATAGTTATGACTAACAGTTTTCATGAAAACAACAAAAACTAGAAATGCACCTGTGCCTATAACTGGTGATCTCTGATTTAGCCTTTTAAAATGATCTAGATTGCCTTCTGTATCCCTGCCCTATCAAATCAAACTCTGTGAAGTCTCAAGCAAACATACACATCTGTATGGCTCCACACCACAGAAATCTCAGAATTGAGCAGTTGTGCAACTCCTAGAAATCTATGTTCTCATACAGTGAACAAATCTCTTAGAAGATGCCTTATCCATTTTTAGTTCTTTCAGATGTGTTACAGAACACGTCCTTTTGCAATATTGAATAAAGATCAGGGTAGAGGACTGCTTCTTTTGATTAATGACACATCAGCTCAAGGGCTCTTAATTGTTTAATTTTAATTTTTATTCAATTGGGAATGTTGAGGGCTGTATACATAATTGTATTGATCTGCTTTGCAAAAGTTTTGTCTTTCATTAATCTATGTAATTTCAAAAATGAAACCAGGCTAAATATTGTCTTATGATTTGAAAAGTAAAGATAGTTTTAGGATAATTTCAATTATTCTCTAAAATTCTCAACCAAAACTAATGAACAACCTTGCTTCTTACCAAATTTCTTTCATTTTTTAAAATTTATTTTTATCTATTTACTTGAGAGAGAGAAAGAGGCAGATAGAGAAAGACAGAGGGAGAGAGGGGGCATGCCAAGGCCTCTAGCCACTGTAAATGAACTTGAGACCCATGTGCCACCTTGTGCATTAGGCTTACATGAATCAAACAGGGGTCCTTTGGCTTTGCAGGCAATTTCCTTAAATGCTAAACCATCTCTCCAGCCCCAAATTCCTTTCATTTTTAATTAACTTTTAAAATTAGCATACAAATTAGTGGGATTCATTACGACCTTTTCATACATTGTTTATTCTTACTCCTCTGTCCTTCTCATCCTCCTTTTGCACACATGCTGACCGTCTTTCTTCTGTAAAATGTCTTTTCTGTTTTACTGACATATACAATTCTTTCTTTCACTCACCCCTTTCCTTAAGATCTCTTATTTCTCTCTCATGGTCCCTGGGTTTGTGAATCTGAATAAAATGGGAAAAGCTAGTTAAGCATCAACATTCATCACCCTCAGCATCTGACTGCAGATACAGTGTGAATAACTGCCCCAAGCTCTTGCCACCATGTCTTCCCACTATGATGTATCCTTGAACAGTGAGCCAAAATGAGCCCTTATTCCCTTAAGTTGCTCTTTGTCTAATACTTTGTCATAGTAACAAGAAAAGTAACTAGTTCAGCTTCATAATACAGGCACATAAATATGCATACACATATGAGTTCCATTTCCATCCATTTTCCAATTTTTTTGTGATTTTATTTTTGTTTAGGACAAAATACAATTTCACTGTATATATAAAACACATGTTTAAGCCACTTATCTGTTGATGGACACCTAGGAAGATTTGGCTTCTTAGTTACTGTGAATAAAGCAGCAAAAACTACATGAATGACTAAGACCCTCCATGGTAGGACTTAGAGTCTTTGGAGTGTATGTCCAAGGGTGGTATTAGCTGGTTCACACGCTCCTTCTATTTGTAGTTTTTTGGGGAACTTCCATCCTCATTTCCATTGCGATGCAACAGCTTACATTCCCATAGCAGGGCATAAGGATTCCCTTTACTCCAAATCCTGGCCAGCATTTGTTATTATCTGTCTTCATGATGATAGTTATTCTGACAAGGGTGAGATGGAATCTCAAAGCACTTTAATTTTACATTTCCCTCATGGCTAAAGATATTAAACATTTTTCAAATATGTATTGATCATTTCTATTTCTTCATTTGAGAACCATCTATTCTGATCATTAGTCCATGTATTGATTGGAATATTTGTCTTTCCAGAATTTAATTTTTGTAGGTCTTTATATATTCTAAATATTTACCTTCTTTTATGGATAGTTAACAAAGAATTATTTTTCCATTTTGTAGGCTATTTCTTCACTATTGAAGATGTTTCCTTTTTAACTCTCTCTATCTATCAATCATCTTTATTATCTTTATCTACCATCTATCTGTATTTCATCTATCATCCATCTATCAATCATCTATCTATCTATCTATCTATCTATCTATCTATCTATCTATATTCAAGAGAAAGGAGGAACTAGGGAGAGAATGGGCCAATCAGAGCCTCCAGCCACTGCAAACGAACTCTAGACACATGTGCCATCTTGTCCATCTGCCTTATGTGGGTACTGGAGAATTGATCCTGTGTCCTTAAGTTTTGCAGGCAAGGGCTTTAAACACTAAGTCATCTCTGCAGCCCTAGATTTTTAAACATTATATATTTATTTGCAAGTGTGGGGGTGGGGAGAGAAAGAGAGAAAGCCATAGAGAAAGAATAGGCATGACAGGGCTTCTAGCCACTGCAAATGAACTCTAGATGCATACACCACTTTTGTGCATCTGGCTTTATGTGGGTACTTTGGAATTGAACCTAGGTTGTTAGGCATCGTGGGGAAGTGCCTTAGCCACTAAGCCATCTCTCCAGCCCCCAAAGCTTTTTAGATGAAAATCTAATCATATTTGTTGATTCTTGGGGTTATTTCCTGTTAATATGCCTATGCTTACATCTTGAAGTGGTTTTCCTATTTTTCCTCCAGCAGTTCCAAAGTTTCAGATTGTATATGAAGAGCTTTGACTCATTTTGAATTGATTTTGTTCAGGGAGAGAAACAGGATTTGATTTCAATTACATATGGATATTGAGTTTTCTCAGCACCATTTTTTGATTTTTTAAAAAATTTTTTCTCCATTCTTTCTGTCTTTGTTTTATGTTGGTCTTCCTGAGGTGTTTTTACTTGGGTTAATACTCCTCATTAATATTGGGGTAAAACTGCAGTAACAGATGCAGTGATTTGACAACAAACTCAGCTTTAACTTACAGTAGAAAACAGCCAGGTATTTCACTGACACGCAGCACTAGGGTACTGCCTGAGAAAAATGCAGTTTATAGTTGGTGTGTATGTGTGTGTGGTGTACGTGTGTGGGTATATATTTGCGTGAGTGTGTTTTGCATGTATATGCACATATGTGTGGAGGCTAGAGGTTGGTATTGGATGTCTCCTTCTATCTCCACCTTTTTTTATTGAGGTAAGGCGTATTTCTGAACCCAGATCTCAGCACTTTGGGTAATCTACATAGCCAGATTACCCTGGGGATCTGGCCTTATCTACCTCTGTGGTAGTTTGAATAGATGGCCCCCAGTATATTCAGTGTTTTATTAGTTTATAGTTTGCATCTGCATCCATCTGGCTGGAGGCAGTGTCACTGGGCGGGTCTTAAGGTGTGGTGGTGGGTTTAGGATTTCAATATAAAGATATGCAAAGTGTGCCTAGTTGGAGTTCCTGAGGTGTGTGGCTTTTGGTTTTTGGTTTGTGGCTTTTCTTTCTGTATTTGGTCCTCTGAAAGCAGGCCAGCTTCTTTTGCCATTATGGAACTTCCCCTGGATCTGTAAGCTTCAATAAATCCCTTCCTCCATAACTGTGCCTGGTCTGGAAGTTCATCTCAGCAAACCTGAAGTTGTCTGCTACAACCTCCATACCTGAGATCACAGTTGCACACACATTTATGAGTGCATGCTAGAGAACTGATGGATTCATGCTAGTGTAACATGCACTTTTTGTTTGTTTGTTTGTTTGTTTGTTTGTTTGTTTGTTTGTTTGTTTTGAGGTAGGCTTTCACTGTATCCCAGGCAGACTTGGAATTCACTATATAGTCTCAGGCTGGCCTTGAACTCACAGTGATTCTCCTACCTTAGCATCCCAAGTGCTGGGATTAAAGACATACTTGGCTCTCAACAAGCACTTTTCAAAGTGATCCACCTCCCAAGTCATAGGTTATAATTTTTTATTTCTTTAGTACTAAGAGTATTAATAACTAAGAAGTAAAAAAATATAAGAAAACAAATATGACAAGGAGAAAAGAGTAAAATGTGACTGAGAAGACATGTCTATCTCTTATTATTATGATCAATAATACAGAAAATATTATAGGTGCAGAAAAAGACCAGTCAGAAACTGATTTCAGGTGAGATACAAGTGACACCACCACTACCACCAACAAAATTAGAATGAATGAATGAATAATAAATTGAAAAATGAGATATCATAGCACCAGCCAGTGTTTCTTCCTAGTTGGAATGAATGTGGTTTTTCTCACCCCCTTGGTGTGTTTATAGCAAGCACTGTGGGTGTGTTTGTGGGGGTGTCAGCTAGCCTTACTAACTCAAAGATGTCAGTATGTTCTTCCTTTTGAGAAGTGTTACTTGTAAACTCCACTGTTGTCAGGGATTCCTTAGTCTGAGACCCCTACCTACCAGTTACAACTTTGGCTCTGGTGTGCCAGGGAAACCATACTTTTTACAAAGTGTGTGTGTGTGTGTGTGTGTGTGTGTGTGTGTGTGTATTTTCTTTGATGAGACTCAGAGTTGGTGGGGGAGGCTATCCACTTTGTCTTTATCATTGGTATTGATGTAGGAATAAAGTCCCGGGAGGCATTAGATTTCCAGAAAGATGCAGAAGTGTTCTAGGCCCATGAACCTTGTGGTAGTTTGAATATATGGTCCCCAATTTATTCAGTGTTTTATTACTTTATAGTTTGCATCTGAAATCACCTTGCTAGAGGCAATGTCACTGGGCATTAAGGTGTGATGGTGGGTTTGAGATTCCATTGTAAAGATATACAAAGTGTGCCTAGAGGGAGTTCCTGAACCGTGCTGTGGCTTAAGAAGTAAAAAATATAAGAAAACAAATATGACAAGGAGAAAAGAGTAAAATGTGACTGAGAAGACATGTCTATCTCTTATTATTATGATCAATAATACAGAAAATATTATAGGTGCAGAAAAGACCAGTCAGAAACTGATTTCAGGTGAGATACAAGTGACACCACCACTACCACCAACAAAATTAGAATGAATGAATGAATAATAAATTGAAAAATGAGATATCATAGCACCAGCCAGTGTTTCTTCCTAGTTGGAATGAATGTGGTTTTTCTCACCCCTTGGTGTGTTTATAGCAAGCACTGTGGGTGTGTTTGTGGGGGTGTCAGCTAGCCTTACTAACTCAAAGATGTCAGTATGTTCTTCCTTTTTGAGAAGTGTTACTTGTAAACTCCACTGTCGTCAGGGATTCCTTAGTCTGAGACCCCTACCTACCAGTTACAACTTTGGCTCTGGTGTGCCAGGGAAACCATACTTTTACAAAGTGTGTGTGTGTGTGTTAGTTTGCATCTGAAATCACCTTGCTAGAGGCAATGTCACTGGGCATTAAGGTGTGATGGTGGGTTTGAGATTCCATTGTAAAGATATACAAAGTGTGCCTAGAGGGAGTTCCTGAAGTGTGCTGTGGCTTTTGGCTGTAGCTTTGCTCTGTGTGCTGTGTGGCTGGTTGGTTTTTCTCTCTTGTTTGGCCCTGTGAAGGCAGGCCAGCTTCTCCTGCCATTATGGAACTTCCCCTGGATCTGTATGCTTCAGTAAATAATATCCCTTCCTCCATAACTGTGCCAGGTCTGGAAGTTCATCTCACCAAACCTGAAGCTGTCTGCTACAAACCTCAACTTTGGGTCCTTGTCCAAGTTATCAAAGAACTGAAAACATGGACTCAGGGGATATAAGTTTTTTGTTTACTTAAAGATGAGTTAGGAGGGAAAGCAAGACAGGAAATCTCAATCCAAAAGACACCTGAAATGGGGAGAGAAGATGGGAGAAATTCTTTGTGCAGAGAAAGGTCAGGGCACTTCCACATTGAACACAAAGAAGGAAAGCACCTGGGCAAAGGGAAAGGAGGCCGAGAGATCCTTCTCACATGAGGAACGGGTAAACGAAGAGAGCAGTAAAGGCCCAAGGGAGTTCATTCACTTTTTTCCGGCCCATTTATGAATCAAACATCCAATTGGGATGAGCCTCATCATCAGACTCAGGTGTGTCAGTGTGAATCCTGATTGGTTGGCGTGCTCAAGAAGCAGGAGGCTGTAGATGGAGGTGTTGCTCACAGCCATCCTAGAGGAGAATGGATCACATGAAGGTTCTAGTCCTGCCAGGCCAGGCTAGGTGGCATCCATGTTTCTGTGGGCCAGTCCCTAGCTAATTATTTGTCAAAGAAAAAAAAAAAAACTTATCTTTCTCCTAATCTGTATCAGTATGGGGAATTGTGTGAAGGAGGGTTCCTTTTCCCAACCAGATCACCTTGGTGGTTTTTCCCCTAGCCAAGTTACCTCAGCACCCTTGCCTTTTTTCTTACCCAGTCAGTGGCTTGAGTGGCACCCTACAAGGCTCTTCACCCTGGGTACTGTTGAAGAGTCTCCATTTCAGGTTTCCACCCTGTACTTCTGCCACAGTCTCCAGGTGAATGCTGCCTTGGCTGCTTCTCTACCCAGGGAGTATCCAGCTTCTGCTGTGTCTCCTCCTCTTTGTCTTTCTCCTTCTCACTGTTTTCATTTGGCCCCTGTTTGGAAGTGGCAGTCACCACTGATGTCCTTGTGATGAGAGCAGCAGGGTTTGCCAGGCAACAACAAGCCACTTCTCCTTGCTCTGGCTGCTTCTCCACTGAGATCTTACCTTAGCTAATTTTTATTTTGTTTAGTTCTTTCTCTCATAGAAATTAAGTCTATTCTATTTTATCCTAACTGTTCTCCTTAATCAACAAGATGTAGAGACGAATTCTAGTCCACCGTCTTCACCTTTCATTTTTATGATTGTGCATGTCAGGGCAGCGCTGCCTACATTGGAACCATAGGTAGGAACTTCTTTTTCACTTGATCAGCGCAGTGATGCCAGTGTGAACAGTGAAAGTATGTGTTTTGCATATTGGAGTCATTTGGGACTTGTGTGGGAAGGCTTTTTTGTTTTGCCTGATTTCACAAAGTGACAAGAGTTCACTTCTCAGCAGGAAGACAAACAGATTAACTGGAAACCATTTTTCACTCCTCACCTAACCCCCCCCCCTGCCCCCGCCCAGCACTCTTTCCTTTTACACTGACTTGTTCCTGCTCTTTTGGGTTCTTCTACCCATCGAATAAAAAGCACATGAGACCCACTGCTAAAGTTTTATTTACAGAAACTGTTACACACTTCGAAGGAAGAGAACATCTATATTTTCAGCCACTGAGGAAGTCATGATATATTCAGATTAGTTAAGCGTTTTCATAATTGCCTCCTTGCACCTGAGCAGTCCATGTTACCATTAATGACCAGCTCTGTACAGAGAGAGAAGATAGACTCTGCCACTTCCTTTCCATGTGACTTTGACTTTTCCTTGAGCCCTAAGACCTTTATCTGTAAAATTGAGACAGTAAACACCAAGGAGGAATACTCGATTTCCTGAATGTTTACCTGGCAGGAAAAGGACTGAAGTTGGATGTGGGAAGTAATCCCAATGCTTGGGAGGGTAAGTAAGGAGGATCACTAAATCAAGGATAGCCTGAGCTACAGATTGAGTTCAAGGCCAGCCTGGGCTACAGCTGAGCAAATACTATAGAACTAATGTTGGACATTTGTATGTTGTATATACTGTAACGTATTTTCCTCGATGTCTTTTGTTGAGTTAAGCCATTACTTGACTTCACTGAAATTTTCTTTACTGAGGCATTGGTGGCTTGTGCTTTTAACCTCAAAATGTTTCTTTGAACTAATAAAGTAATTCAAAAGACCATACATTTTGGTCTTTAATGTTAACCTAATCTTTTTTTTTTTAAATTATTTTATTTATTTTTGGAGAGAGACACAGAGAGAGAGAGACAGAGAGGGAGAGGGAGACAGATAGAGATGGGCGCACCAGCAGTCTCTCAGCTGCTGTGAACGAAATCCAGAGTGTGCGCCCCCTTGTGGGCAGGTGCGGCATTGCGCCCTTGCATCACTGCATCTGGCTAAAAGTGGGACCTGGAGATTGGAACCGCTGGAGATTGGAACCAGCGTTCTTAGGCTTAGCAGGCAGGTGCCTTAACTGCTAAGCCATCTCTCCAGCCCATAAACCTAATCTTGAATATTTGATTCTACGTATAGGGTATGTTCCAAATTTATATAGAAAATACAGTAACTTTTGTAACAAGTCATAAAGATATTATTGTCTATACTGGAATGTCCCCCAAAGTCCATGTGTTAAAGTCTTGGCCTCCAGCCTGTAGCATTATAGGGAAGTGGTGGAAACCAAGAAGTGTAGGTTATTGGAGGGTCGTTTAGATCATTAGGGACATGCTTCAAAGGAAATTGTGAGACCGCAGCTTTGTCCACTCTTTCTCCTTTCTGTCCAGGAGGTGAATGGATTTGCTTCACCATATGCTCCTGGCATGATGCCCTGCTCTGCCACAGGCCCAAACAGTAGAGCCAACTAATCATAGACTGAAACCTCCAAATCAGCACAAAAGAACCAATTACTTCTTCCTGGTTAATTATCTCAGGTACTTGTTGAAGTACAGGAAAGCTTTTAAGTACACACATGTCTTACAGGGTTTTTTTTTTTTTTTTTTTTTTTGGTTTTTTCGAGGTAGGGTCTCACTCTAGCCCAGGCTGACCTGGAATTCACTCTGTATTCTCAGGGTGGCCTCGAACTCATGGCTATCCTCCTACCTCTGCCTCCCAAGTGCTGGGATTAAAGGCGTGAGCCACCACACCCGGCTTTTTTTTTTTTTTAAACATGCCTGGGCTGAGAACCTGTTTATACTAAGTACTTGAATGTGATACCTCCTCACCCTCAACAATACGTCTGAAAGAAAAGGTCATTTTTAACTTTGATACTAAGAAGGAATCTAGAGTTCAGAGAGGGTGAGTAGTTACCAAATCAACTAGGGTTATATAGTCAAGTAGGATCAAAAGATGGCCCTGGTTAGCTATAAGCCCATGATATTTCCATTTCATCATACTTCCTCTCAATATCTAAAAATAATGTAAAAGGAACATTACAGTTGGTGATCATTTTAGCCAATACAGACTGAAGAATTTATCATAAATGGAGTAGTTTAAAACAGCAAACATTATTTTTATGGTATGTGTCCATACCATAAATAATAAGTCTACCAAAATTAATTATATGATTTATGTGTTTCCTTGTATAAATAAGTTTTACTCAGGGTAATGTAAACCTGTATTTGCATTTCCTAAGCCACACATACCACTGTGGTTATAGGAGACAGCCTGAAGGGACTGCAGAAAAGACACTCAGCCAGAAGCTCAGCATTGATTTGGCCTGTGTGGTGCACTATACATTATTGGGAATTGGTACTATGTCAGTTGTGTTGACAAGCATCCAGACATGAGGACCATCCTATTACTTGCCAATTTTATTTCTGTCACTGCTCTAAGCTATTTTTTAGCACATCAACATGATAAATGATTATTCTGCATTTTTACAGCACTAATGGAGCTGAAATTGTGTTTTTGAGATGATGAACTGAGCTAGGATTGCATTTTCACTTTAAGCTATGGGCACTGAGGTATTCATTGCATCTTAGCTTTGGAAACCTCACATCTTTATTTATTTATTTTTTCTACTTTTAGTGAAAGAGATCTTTGGATTCATTGACAGATTAAGTAGGACAAGATCAATGGCAGGCAGTAAGCATAGGCGTTTAGTGGAGAACAGAATCAGAGGAAAAGTTTTGGTGTGATTTTTTTAACAGTGTTCTTTCTTCCCTCAGTATTTGCAACTATATTTATACCTTACAATCCAGCCTTCTGTGCTGGGAAGGTGGCTTAGCAATCAAGTCTGCTTGCTGCTTAAGCACAAGGCTCTCTCAGGACCCAGGATACTGAGTTAAACTACTCAAAACTTACATAAAAAAATTGAGTGTGGCCAGGCATGTCTATAATCCCGGTCTCATGTGGGGGCCGAGGCTAGAATATATATCTCTGGGACTCTGACCAATGGTAGCTCAGGGTTGAGAAAGAGACTCTTTGTCAAGAAAGCATGTGGTGGAGCAATAGACAAGAGCACCCAGAGTCCTCCCTGGCCTCTGCATGCATCCATCTACCACACCACACACATTCCACACACACACACACACACACACACACACACACACACACACGGAAATAAAAACTAAATAAAGCCTTCTATTCATTTAGTGCCGCTGTCTCATCCACAATTTTAGCCTTGGTCTTTACACACAGTGAAAGTTTTTGAGATGATCTCTGCCTCTAAGAGCCTCCTCCACCTCTATTCATGAATGATACTATTCCTGAATGGGGTCAAGATGACTGGGATGGTTTTAAACACCAAAGTCTCAGAATTTTCCATAGAGCATGTAAGTATAAGTTTTCTTTTAGATCTTTGTGTGTATGTGAGTAAATTTGGGCATGCATGAGCCACATCACATATGTAGGGATCAAAGGCAACCTTGGGTGTCAGTCCTTGCCTTCCACCTTGTTTGTGACAGGTCACTTGTTGTTTGCTGCTGCATGTTCCATGATAGTTTTGACCCACTATCTACTGGGAATTGTTTGTCTCCATTTTCTATCTCTCCATAAAAGCTCTAAGATTATAGGCACAGGCTCTATATGGGTTCTGGGGAACTCGATCCTACACATGTGTACAATTTTACCCTCTGAGCCATCTCCCATGTCCTAGATGTAAGATCTTGATAGAAAGGTATTGAGAGTCAATTTTCCCCCTCACCTGTCTTAACAGAAAATGCCTCTCCATTTTCCACCTCTCTTACCCCTGTCAATCCAGCCTAAATCCAGTGGATTATGAGGAAGAGTAGTAAAATAAAACCTTTGAGTCTACAAATAGAAGAAATTGACCCTTGTTTTATTATTGTGCAAAATAACTGAGGTCATCATCTTCACAAAAGGAAAGATTCATAGCTCGTTGATTCAGTGGGTCCCTTGATGGCTGGTTTGCCCAATGCTTTGGGCTTTGAAAGGAGCCAGCACATCATGGTGGGAACCCATAGTAGAATATATGTTGCCAATTTCCATGTTCATATCCCACAATCCTCTTTAAGGGCACATACAATCTCCCATAAAACCTGACCTTTTGAGGTTTCTGTCACTCCCAGTTGTACCAAGCTGAGGATCAAATCTGAACTCAATGAGAGCTTGGAGGTTGCATTTCCTCCCACCCCCCAAAAAAACAAACCAACAAACTATAGCAGCTCTTATCTTTATTATAAAATTCTGTCAGAAGTCTCTGACCTCATACTTCTGGCACAATCCTATTTGGATGTGTTTTATTTAGTTCCAGAATGGATTACCATCCTTCAGCTTCCACTCTCTCCACGGTTTCACCTTGGAATGTTCTCCATGCTTGCTCTTCTGCCTAATGCAGGCAAAGATATACACTATAGCCCAGCTAGTCTTCTAAAAACTCAATTCCTAAAGCCTGAATTGCTTCCTACTTCTTATGAAGCTAATTCTCAACATTTTAGATATTAAAGCCCTTCATGAAATCACATCACACTGCATCTGACATACACGGAATTTCTAATTTTTGGTTTTTGAAGTAGGGTTTTACTCTAGCCCAGGCTGACCTAGAATTCACTATGTAGTTGCAGAGTGACCTCGAACTCACAACAATCCTTCTACCTCTGCCTCTCAAGTGCTGGGATTAAAGGCATGCACCACCATGCCCAGCTTCTTCAATAATATTTAGGCAGATACTTTTTCATAGAGAAAGAGGGACCCTAGAGAATGTGAGCAGTTCTTGCTATTGGAAAGGTTACTTTAGCTGCTATGGTGAGAAAGAACTAAAGAATACTTGAGGCAAAGCAGCTGAAGAAATAGCTCTGGTCCAAGGGCACAGCACCTTAGACATAGCAGTAGCAGCTTGCCATCTATGCATCCAGTATCTCTCCCATGTCAAGCACTGGTGAAGGAGGCAATCTGCCATCTTCCCAAAGCCCTAAGTAGTACTAAACTACATGCCTTGGGAAAGTTAAGGTAAAAATGACATAGATTATTGAAAGTAATATTTCTCATACTGAAGAGTTAAATAACAATGTCCATAGGAAAATTGCAGTGGCTGAGTTACCAGGTTCATGATTTGATGGGTTTCTATTTTTTTTTTTGTAATTTCTGACTGTAATTTTATCCTAGATCACATCTCATGCTTTAACATGTTCATGGATACAAAATGAATTTTGGAATTCAAATATTTGATCATGGCATTGGAAGTTTAAAAAAGGAAATATGATGAGGAAAAAAGAAATTAACTGCAAAACTCAAACTTTCACAATCAGAATATGTGTTATATGCAAGATTATTAGATGCTTTTCTGATGGGGGTTGGATAGGAGAAGCCAAAAATAAGAGAAGTGATAGAACAGTTTTGGGTAAGGCCTATTGTAGAGTAACAAAGCATCATTTTGAGGGTCTAAAATAAGGAGAAAAAAGAAGTTTCTGTGACTGGTTGAAGGTAATTAACAAGCCAGGAAGTGATAGTGCTAGAAGTACTATATGAGCCAATGTATTTCTGTAGTTCTGTGGGTTCCTAATGCCATCAGAAATACCAAGAATACTGAAGAGAAGGTGCTGAAATTACTGGCTAATCTAAACAAACTAAGCAGGAAAGATATCTTTGGATGAGACATTTGGCCTTGTAATTATAGGAAGCTGAAATGTTCTTGATAGGCAGGAAGAGAAATAACACCATAAACACCAGTAGGAGGCAATGAATACACGTGTCTCTATCACAGTTGACTGCATTCCTGAATTTAATTGCTTTTGTTTTTAAGTGAGATATATTGAGAGTATATTTTTCAGTGCTTGTGACTTTCAGAAAAAAAATAACTAGGACCATTGTCAAAGGTCTTATAAGGTCAAAAGTTCCAGGTCTGCAAGCCTTATAGAAGTCTTTTCTGAGTATGTATAGGTTATCATCTTTGGAACTTGCAAGGGTATTGATTTCTGTCTACCTTTATTTCTTCCTGGTGAATATGGTAGGTCACAGGATTTTTAGCATGTATCTATTAAAATGAAACTCAGACTTAGGTCTCCTGAGAGTCTTGGCTGTGTCTTTGGTGGTATACAAAGATGACCCTATGCCCAGAGCTTAAGCAGGTGACTCTTCAACACAGAACATTTTTTGTCAGAGACTTTGCCTCTCAGGAGAGTAAATCTTGCTAAATAAGTAATTGATTAAGCTAATGTATAGGTTTTAAGGGTATTTCTCATGCCCATGTTGATTTATTTATTACATTTCTAAAGGTACCAAATGTCATGGACCATAATACAGGTCCATTTGGATAGAAGAAACCTGTCTTGTCTGGTGGAGAACAATGCCTGGATCACTATAATATGGGGGGTGTGGTTGAGGGGGAGGCTGCCTGCTGGCAAGAGAGCCTATGAATGCTGCTACACATGCACTGTAGGCGTCTGCTAATTGTTATCTCAGAGTGTGGCAACACTTCAGCCTGAGTCACAGTTTAGTCCATAGTGGATCACAGCTCCCTGTGGTCTCCAAAACTTGGCCTCTGGCATTAAGGAGGAAGGAACTTGGAAAGTTGTATAACTTTATGAGTCTTTGTTTTCACATAAAATGAGGACAATATGACCAAGTTTTATGAGTTGCAGAATCCTGTGAAAGTACAGGTACCTACATGTTGCCTTATCATGTGGTAGTGATGGCCAAACATTCATTTCATTGTCCTGGTTTCAATCAATAAGAAACAAGCATCTCAAAAACAGAGCACACAATACCTCCAACATCACCCATTAAACTTCTTTTCATGAATCACTCTTGATGAAGGAGTTTATTTTACCCTTCCTGTAAATCTAATAAGCTCTTATTATTTGGAGTAAAACATTTCACACTTACTGAAGTCATTTGTTTTGTTAGTTACGTAGTCCTCATTTTAATATTGTTCCATTCTCTATGGAAGTCAGTGGCAATGCCTTAAATTCTCTGAATCCCCCTCACCGCCTTTCATAGGATCCTGAAGCCCTCATTAAGCTTTATTTTCTGTAGAGAGATTATCTTGTCTTTGTAACTCACTCAGGTTCCTCTTAGAATGCCTGAAACATAAAAATTAATCAACTTTTTTGAAATAACTGGGCAGAGCCATGATATCTTTGTTCATCTTAAAAATGTACTTTTGCATGGTTCATTTGTCCATTCCATCACAAATATTATTGAACACCTACTAGGTACCAAACATTATCATAAGGGTTTCTGTTCTAAAACAGTGAACAAAACAGACAAAAATCCCAGGCATCATGGTGCTTACATTCCAAATACAAATAAATAAAAAGTATATATTTTTATGTCAGGTAATGACATTTGTGTCAAGGACTTTGAGCAGAGCAGGATATTATATCTCTATGGGTGGGGAATTTTAAATAGGAGAGTTCAAGAAGGCATCCCCAAGAAGGTGAATCTTGAGTGAAGGTACAGGAGGTAAGAGGTCAAACAATCTATTACCTAGGAGAAGGCAAAGGGGGAACAAGGAAAAAGGCTTAGAGGCAAAATTTTTTTTTTGACATTTCCAAGGAACAAACAGGCCAGGCTGCTGTGGCTCAAGTAGAGTGAAGTATGTTGACAATAATAGGTACCGAGCTCCTATTATATTCCTATTCGTATTGTACATAGAAATATTTTATATAACTCTTCCTATAATACCTGCTAGTGTACCCTAAGGATTTTATGGTATTTTTTCAGTAGAAATTTTCTTCAGTGGAAAATAAAAATTAGCAAGTTGGATAGTACAGGGCCATTTATTAATTAATTTATTTATTTCCTCTTTTATCAAATCACCATCCAAAAATATTTATTCAGCACTTAAATTACAATTTAAATTTACTGAATAATTACTATGTATTAAAAACTAGTATGTTTTATGCACATTTTAAAGTAACACTCACACAACCTAGTAGGTACATTCATACATTCACTTTTAAATGGCAAAACTCATGCATTAAAATATTTTTAAATATGTGGTTAGAGAGTTCATTACCTTACAACTGAATGAGATACTAATCACATAGTGTTCAAGGTAGTTTTAAGTACAGTGACTCAACCAAGTTGGAATAATTTAGATGACAGTACAAGTGCCAACCCCCCTCTTACTCACCTTTTTCCTTGAAAATACAACTGTACAAGCAGTATGTCAAAGTCTTCAAGTATCAATACTTTTCTTTCCACAAGAAAAGCATTTCCATCTTAACCTCTGAAGAACCAGTGCTGAACACAGCTCCTGGGAAGCCAAAATTTCTTTGCCATTTCTGCTTAACTATGTCTTTGAACTCCACAGGGCTCTAAAATGAAAGGTAGCACCAACATGTCCCCAAATCTGATGTTCCCTCATCAGAATGGTTAGGTGTGTATAAATTTTTGGAAAATAACTACATAAACTTTAATAATTGAGTTTGGTGTTCTGCCTCACTTTAAACTCTTAGCCCCTGGTTAATTATTTATCACTCCTTGCCTATTAATCTGTCTTAAGGCATAACCTTGACCCTCTTTCCCTTTTACTAATCATATCAGTCACTTTCAATAGATAATAAATGTCTTGATTTCACCATTTACAAAATGCTGTCTCAACACCACTGGGAGGAGGAGGTAGTGATTTTAATTAACTGATAAATAATTGAAAACCACTTTTCCACATAAAATGCTGTGGACACTTTGGGAGACTGGATGTGGCTCTTGCATGCAGTCAGGCTGCAGTGATGCAGTTGTGGCTGGTGAGCTGCATCTTCTAGAGGGTAAAGGACACTGTCCACCGAAGCCTGTTTTTCTCTTAATTTTTTTCTGATACTAAAATACTGATTGTGTTTGTCAGTATGTAGTACGTCTCACCAAATATACCCACTTACTTTTGGCAATGGATTTGTTATGGGATATTTTGAACACTTCATTAACTAGTCACACAATCAATAGTATAAACTATTGATCAATCTGTTGGTATAATATTCTGTCAGTTCCTGTTCTGTGTTTGTACTTGATAAAGGGGAAAAACTAGCATTGTTTTCATGTGTAATATTCATATAGTAAGTCAAACTGCTTGGACTTATCTATTCAATGTAACAAACTATTCATTTTGCCTTATAAATTTCTAATACTTTGAAATGCATCAGGATTGTTTCCAGTGATAAAGAGATTTTTTTTTTTTTTTTTACACAGGGAAAGAAGTCAACAAAACAATGATTAAGCACTTTTTTGTGATCATAGTCCTGATTTAATGTGAAGTTTAAGAGTTCAATAAAACTTAATTCTAGAAATTATTGGAACTGCTAGATTCTTTTTTCCCCCATAATTTATTTTTATTTATATTATTCTGATTTTACATTCATAGTGTTGGCTCCCCTATCCTCTGCACTTTTGACAACCTTTTTGGTATTGTTGGTTCTATGTAAATCATAGATCAGTAATAGCACATGGACCAAACCTGACTCACCACCTGTTTCTGCACAAACTATAAGCAAGTTCAGAATGTTGTAATATTTGTACATGATTAAAAAAGAATTAGGGAAGGAATAATGCTTAATAATACCTGAGAAGACATGACACTCAAATTTCATCACCATAAATTCATAGCCGTGTCATTCATGTATTCATTTATTTACCCTCTAATGGAAAACTTGGAGAGTTATGATGGAGCCATAGCACCTGAAAAATTTAAACTGCTTTGAATCTGTCCTCCATAGAAACAGTTTACCTATCCCTTGACATAGACTATGGTCATAGTATGAAAATTAATTATGGTATCTGGTGTTAGATGTTTTCATGGTTCAATATGCAGGTCTTTTTTAATCTTAAAGAGTGGTGATTAAATGTTAGAAAATGAGGTTAAGCTTCTTAAAAATATAAAAGGAAATATTTAAGTTGTATCTGAAGGACAAATAGCAATTCTCCATTATAAGTATAAAAGATCATTTTAGGGGACGTCCGAGTTCATTACACAGAAATATGAATATGAGTGTCCTAATAATGACAAAGCAAATTCTGTGGCAGAGAATAAGATGTATCAGGGGAAGAGTTGGAATGTGAGGTTGAAGAAGGTTATGAGAGCACATCTATGAGATCAGATGTCTTTACTGAACTCTGCATCAATGGAAAATAAACACAGGCCTAAGAGGGGAAGATGTTGCTACCTATATACTTTCCAGCAACAATGAAGTGGAAGGGCTGGAGAAGGTAAAAAATAAAACAAAACAAACACACACACACACACACACAAACTATAAAGGGAGATTGGTTTTAAGGCTGTGAGTACAGTTTAGTTGAGATTCAAGGATTGATGTGAACTATGTTCATCAAAAGGAGATTATTGGAAAGAAGCACATGATATTGCATTGTGTTTTTATATTAAAACCATCTTTAGCCCAGATAATGGCTCAGAACATCTCAGATTTTACTCTTGAGTATAGAATACAGAGAATGTTGGTAGTACTTTTAGTGTTTGCTAGGATGGTTTTAATTTTAGTTGGATCGACTTTTTGTCCTGAACCCTGTCTGTAATCTGTGGATCTCTAAATTTTTAATTCCACAATGAACACAGGCCTCCCACCCAATCTTTGGAGATATCTTAAGATTTGCTTCACAGGTCACCCAAATTTACAAGGAAGACTATACAGATACAGGCCCTGGACAGGTATTTGGATATGTCTTGGGGCTTCAGCTCTATAAAGTAATATCCCTGCCATTCTGCTCAGCTTGCCTTCCCTGGTTGCAGGCACACCTTATATGATCATTATTGAGTCTATGGACTTCAGCTGCTTCCACTTTCTGTGCTTAGAGATCAAAGCCATTTGATTAAAGCTAGGTATGAATTATCACCATCCTTAACATCCTCAGTGAGGCAGCAACTCAGCTGTCTGAGATTTACTGTGGAATTGAAGTCTGTTCCTTGGCAGGACAATGTGTAATATACTCGACGGTTCATTTTATCTGGGATATGAGGAGTAGATCTGAGGATTACAGCAGGCTTGGATTATAAAAGGAGGTATTATCAGATTATCTGTAGTTTCCTAAGAGTTCCAGGGATACAGCCATGAAATGTTCCCTTTTAATGTAGATGGGCTATTAGAGTGATTTTAGACATCCCAGATACTTAGCTGTGACATTTGAATCTGAGAATGACTGGGGGATAGAGATGGACTTTTTTTTTTTTTTTTTTTGTATCACGGGAAAAAAAGAATTTCACCACTGACATACACTAGAAAGTCTGGCAGTCATCCAAGACCTAGGAGAGCTGAGTTCTGTGAGGTGAATGACTTTCCCAGATTGGCACAGGAAGAATACACAGCCTACATTTTTAAAAAGTCAGAATTCAGGGGCTTGGAGATAGCTCAGTCAGGAAATTACTGCCTTTGCAAGCATGAGGACTTACCTGAGTTTTATCAGTAGAACCCACATAATAATATCAGGTGTAGTGATGTGCACTTGTAATCCTATTACTGAGAAGGATAACACAGAACGATAATCGGGGCTTTCAGGAAAGCCAGTCTAGCCTATTTGTCAAACTACAGACCAATAAGAAACCCAATTTCCAAAAACTAAAATGAAAAAATGAACAGAGTTCCCAATGTCTGTACATTGACCAGCACATGCATCAGTACACATATGAACATGCACATGCTTATACATAGACACAAATTAAATGAGTCTGAATTTAGAGGCAGGGAGGCATAAGTTTCAGCATCATATCATCTATTTACATGACTTAAAGAAAGTTACCATCTTAGATGCTCATTCTGTTCTTTGTAATCACTGTGATCAATAGATCATTGTGAAAATTTTTTTTAAAAAGTAATCATGTATGAGTGTATGAATGAGAGTGGCTGTGTGTGTGGGTATGCATGTATTCAAGTGTGTGTCTTTGTGTCTGAAGCCTAAACTACATTGTGTAATCAGTTGAGGAGGACTTTCAATGAACATGTTAGCCCCTGTATAAAGATGGTTCATCTCCATGATGATGACAATAAGCTATGTGGAGATCTTGGGCACTGCAGTGTCTTCTGTATGTGACAAAAAGGCATCATAGCTCAATCAAAATGTTGCGGATTACAGGCAAAAGACCTCAGCTTGGATGGTTCTGCCACTAAGATTAGAAATTGGGCAAGTTATTTGCTTTTGAAATTATCAAGTCATTTTTTAAAAAAAATATTTATTTATTTATTTATTTATTTATTTATTTATTTATTTACTAGAGAAAGTGAGAGAGAGAGAAAGAGAGGATGGGCACACCAGGGCCTCCAGCCATTGCAAACAAACTCTACATGCATGGGTACCCTTGTGCATCTGTCTTACGTGGGTCTTGGAGAGTCGAACCCGGATCCTTTGGCTTTGTAGGGCAAATTCCTTAACTGTTAAGCCGTCTCTCCAGCCCGAAATTATCACATCCTATGTCTATAAAACATACTTTAATGTTTTAAAATAATTTGCTGGACAGAATTATGAGAAACATAACAGAAATTACAATTACAAAATTAAATGTAAACTTTTATGAGGAGCTCATGTATGTCTAACTCTATGGGAAACCTGCCTCTAAACTTCTGCCACATCCATATATTAGTAGGGTGCATCTATTATTATTATAAATGTTTAATGTATATACTGGCAGAAAAAATGAATGTGAATTTATCAATTTGATTAAACCCAGAACTTATAAACAATCGATGTGAATATAGTGGGAAGCAAAGTTAAAGAATTCATGAAGGATGATTTTAAAGAAAAGCTATAACAAAATATTTCCTCTAGCTTTATGTAAGGTACATATATTTCTAAGCCAACAAAACATGACTGAGTAGTTAGCAGTTAAACACTATGGTAGACACAGGAGAAACAGAGTGCCTTAGTTAGTTCATTCATGGCTCTGACCAAATTTCTAAAATGAAGGAATCTAGGAGAGGGGGTCTGATTTTGGCTCAGTTTCAGGGCAGGGTAATTTTGGAGGCTGAGGCACACCCTGTAGCAGAAGGAAGACTGTGCCAGGCTGTAACTCCTAAGACTCCCCCCCCCCATCTCTTTGCTAGTATCCTCTTCCTAGAGCTGGGCATCACCTTGTAAAGGATCCACAAAAGTTCAATAATGCAGTTTATTCTCTGTATTAATGCAAAATAGACTTTCTTAAAGCAAGAAGACCTCCTAGTCAGTTTTCTACCCACTATGCTTTGGGATTCTGTAATATACCTTGAAGTCATTCTCTTGACTGGTGGAAAAGGTCACAAACTAAGAAAGTAATTATTTCAGAATTCAAGATTTGTGAAAGATCTTTTTTAGCTTATTGGAAGCTTCATTTATACATGTCATCAACATTGACTCAGCATGGGTTAGTTCTCAGAACTGAAGGAAACACTGAAGATTTAGTAACTGACATATAATTTTATTGTTATGATTGTTTGGAGAAGACGTTCTTATAAGGTGACCTAGTGTTGTGCACTGAATTATTTGCTTACACATTTACCTGAATTAGCAATCACTCCTTTCTTTTTACATCTGGTTTTGTTTACAGATAACATTCATACCCATTTTTTTTTTTTTTTGAGAGAGACAGAAAGAGAGGGAGAGGAAGACAGACAGAGATGGGTGCGTCAGCAGCCTCTCAGCTGCTGTGAGAATGAAATCGAGATGCGTGGGCCCCCTTGTGGTCATGTGTGGCATTGTGCCCTTGAGTCACTTTGCATCTGGCTAAACGTGGGACCTGGAGATTGGAACCGCTGGAGATTGGAGCCAGCGTTCTTAGGCTTAGGAGGTAGGCGCCTTAACCGCTAAGGCATTTCTCCAGCCCTCATACCCATTTTTAATGTTCTTTTCACACCAGTTTTGAAGATGTGGAAATGGAATAGGAATTGGATAAGTAAATAAGGCAATAGGACACCCATTCTATAGATACAAAAATTGATACTCAGATGGCTTATGGCACTAGGCAAGGTCTTGGTCATACTGTGACAATGCCTTTGACAGCAGGATACAAACCAATGAAATAAAAGATACCACTTTCCATTATAGTTTTGCCTGTGATTTACAATTTATGAAACATGTTCATGTATATAATTTCATTTACTTTAAAGACAATTGGCTATGTTTGTTGAGTGTCAGTTATATATGTATTTAAATTCTAGAATCATTTACTAACTGTGCTATGAGGCAAAATACTTCAGTCAGTTAGCCTCAGATTCCTCCCCGGCAAAGGCAGTATATGAAATCTTGGATACTAGCACAGATTTTTTTATCTCAATAAGTGTTCAATAATGCCAGTTATTTTTATTGTTAACTATTCTATGAATCAAAATTTCTTTATTTTACTTTATGAAAAATAAACCTGAGAAAATGTGGGAAGGCATAAGAAACTTCATTAGATTTAATATGTCTTTAAGGGAAAATTAGTGCTGGTGGCCAAAGCTAGATCAGGATCTAGCCAGACAGAACACCATGATTTTCACTCAGGACTCAAATGAAGGTATTGAAAAATGCGATCCTCCTACAGATGCAGTCCCACTCTTTGTGCCTTCTATAAAACCAACTCAACCTACTATCAAATCAAGTTCCCTCTGTGTCAGGTGACCGATTATCTATAATACAGCTCACAAAAGCACCTCATTTATAATCCATAGAGAGTCAGCAATCTTTGTGGCACCACTCTTCAACACACAAACACACACAGCCCAGAGGAGAGTATAACCATGTTGACATGTGCTGACTTACCAATTTGTATTGATCATGACAGGGACGACTTGGTAAGGACAAATTAAAAGCCACTTTCAGCAAACTGAAAGACCTTGCCTAGTGCCATAAGCCATCTGAGTATCAATTTTTGTATCTATAGAATGGGTGTCCTATTGCCTTATTTACTTATCCAATTCCTATTCCATTTCCACATTTCTATTGTGACAGTTACCACTTTGGAGCCTAATCTAAGAAAGCTGTGTGTGTGGGGGGGGTGGATATGAATGAGAGATGAGAGAATGAATGAATATGTTCATCTGAGTCCACTCTATGGCGTGGTGGACAATGCTTACTAGATCCATAGTTTCCTATGTGTGGGAGGGATCTTGTCATATTTCGTTCTCAAAACTATTTCCAGCTAATAAGATGTGAGCAGTGGAGCAAATAATCCAAGACTCACTTATATATGGCTTTGAAAATCATTCAATTATTTTTTTAACAAATTGATCTTGTGAATTATATTTTTCAAATTCTTAATTTCCTACTCTCATTCTTCTAAGTGAACAATGTGTCTAGTTATCTCCAGAATCTAGGAAAATGTCATCAGTGTGCAATTCATGTAAAATCATTTGTGAAGCAGTATTTCATATAGAATATGGCTAATATTGATTTAACGAGTTCTCATTAAAAATCTGGAGTATGCTAAGTGCAGGGATAGCCTTAATGATATAGTAGACAAGGGCTTCTCCATGCCTTCTATCCTTGGAGATATTGTGAAATTTTAATTGAATCACAGCCTGAGACAGTCAAAGCTCAACTCACATTCTCTACAAAACTGTACTTTCTATTCCTTTCTGCCTCCAGGATTTCTGACACAGATGTACATTTAGTATGTACTGCTATAAAGCAAAGTCTTTTCCAAGTTTGTTCACCCCAACACGTCTTTGATTTCTTTCATAACAATATTAAACTTGGATAACTTTGCTGATGAACGGAATAATCACTGTACAGTGAGCCTGCATTATAGATCATCAGCTTTTCCTATTGGCTCCCTAACTCCTGCTCCATTTTTAATTCTTGTGTTTCTCCCTAATGTTCTCTATTCCTTCCAAAGCCCTTGTTCCTTTCCCATCAGCATGTTTCCCTTCTCCGCTTATTTCTTGTGAAACATCCTCAACAGGCTATCATCTGCATGGAAAAGTGTTTCAGAGCAAAAGCAATATATAGAGTGGTAAGAGTTGAAGTTATGGAGTAACAAGGAGGTTAGATCATAACCAAGGAGTTTCATGTAACAACATAGGCAATGAGGAGCCCCCGTGATAGGTTTAATCTTGGAACAGATACAATGATATTTTTTTTTTGCTATAGATTGAATGGTGTCTATGATCTTTGTGTACATGTAATCCTGAAATATCAAGATAGAAAAGCCTAGAAAACACCACGTCCTTATACAATTCATTTTTAAAATGAAGTATTTGAAGTTCTAACTATGATTTTCTTGATGCCCACACCCCCAGTCATTCTGCTCTGCCCATCACTGACCCATGCCAGAATGTGGACTCAGTGTTCAACAGACTCACAGGGATGGCCAGAACAAATGGGACCCTTTCTTTCTACAGAGCTGAGCAGGATTTTATAAATATTCTTTAAGAGAAGTTTTAGAGTATGAGAAACAAATATAAAAATCTATAAGCTCATTTTGCTTAAGACAAAACAAAGCGTAATTTTAATGACTTTCTTTTTCTCAGTGTTACTTTAGTGAAAGAACAGACTATTTCTCATGAGGGGTTATCCCTGTGGGCAAATAGTGTAGGAATAAGTAAAGGATGTATTTTCTTTCTGTTCTAACTTCTGGTTCTGAAATGAGCAGCACTCTGCTTTCATTGAGAGGTGCAGGGAGTGAGGCGAAGTGATAGCAAAGAATTTCTTTAAGGATTGTGATCAGGTTAGACAAGCTATATATCTTTCACAAAGATTTAAATATGTAATGCACAAATAATCCAAGAGAATCAAGATAGAGTCAATGATTGCAGATGTTCCCAAAATTTGTTTTTCAGTTCTATATCATTCTGTGACCACTTCCTAAGATTGCCGCATTATCTCTTACTGAGTTTGTCATTCTTAGTCAAACATTCTCATTGAATCCAGGGCAGAACATTAACTTTTACAATAGCCTTTCTCTTCTGAACTCTAGCAAATATAGGGGAATTACTTCAGTTCTTAGACTAACAAACAAGTTTCAGTCTTTGTCCTGTAATTTTCTAGTCAGATAACTCTGTGTGTGTGTGTGTGTGTGTGTGTGTGTGTGTGTGTGTGTGTGAGAGAGAGAGAGAGAGAGAGAGAGAGAGAGAGAGAGAGAGAGAGTGAGAGAGAGAAGGGGAACATTAAGCACTTTAATTGCATATTGGTTATAATTTTTGGGAAATGCAGATAATCATTTCTCACAAGATTGTTGAGAAGGTTCATTGCAATAGATCTAGAGGCATAGTGCTTGGTGCATCAGTGCTCAGACAATATAAGCTGCTAGTAATGTTATCCAATGCCAGGACCTCTATTTGGGTACATATTTATGCTTATATGTTTCATTTACATAGTTATTATTCATAAATTGCTGGAAAGATCACTCAGTGGGCAAAGTGTTTGCTTTGCAAGCATGAGGACCTGAGTGTGTGTCACAACACCCATGAAAAATGTTGGGTTGTTGTAGTATGTACCTACAATGCCAGCACTGAAGAGGCAGGCAGGAGGATCTCTAGAGCTTGCTGGCTGAGTCAATGAGCTCTAGGTTCAATGAAAGACACTGTATCAAAAAAATAAAAAAAGTTTACATAGCTGAATCCATAGAGGAATTGGGGAGACAAGCAAGAGTGCTGCTTCCATGCTGTTCCTGATAATCATCGCCAGGGTGTAGGAGACAGACCCTGAGGATACTCAACACCTACCAAAGCAGAGATCCAGAGGCTCCTAAGAGCTCATCACTGAAGTAGACTTAAAACTCACCCACCACAGCTCAGGAAATTTTGGAGAGAAAAGGGGTGGAAAGACTGTAAGAGCCACAGGTTGAGACATCATGCTCAGAGGCATACCCTACCCCCCCAAAATAATTGACTACTGCTTCCACAAAGCATAAGGCATGACTCTATAGGTAATCCCTACAACCCCACTGAGGAGAGTCCCCAACAGAATGGGGGAAAGGACAAGGGAAAAGAGAGTACCAACAAATGATATATCCATACAAAATACCTTGTTAATAATAATTATAAACATAAAGAAAAGGTGAGGCTGGAGAGATGTCTTAGGAGTTAAGGTGCTTGCCTGTGAAGCCTAAGGACCCAGGTTTGATTCCCCATAGCCTATGCAAGCCAGATGCACATGGTAGTTCATGTGTCTAGAGTTCGTTTGCAGAGGCTAGAGGCCAAGAAACGCCAATTCTCTTCCTCTGTCTGTTTCTCTCAAAATAAATTTAAAAAAATAAGATGAAGTACAATTGTGGAGGACCCCCCAACATCTATCCCTGGTCTTCATATGTATGCACACACGTGCATGAGCACTACATACATACATACAAATGCACTCACACACATATAAACATGCATACAACACACACACACACACACACACACACACACACACACGATTAAGCCTGAAATGCATGAATGAATCTTTGTTATCCTGTTTCTCATGGGTACATTGTGTGTGTGTGTGTGCACGTGTGTTTGTGCACATGTGTGTATGCTGATGAGCTCAAAAGGGTAAGCAATCTATCTGTTAAATGTCAAGTATGGGATTAATGTAAGTGAGTGCTTTCAGAAGATTAAGAAGGAATGGGTAAATTACAGTTCCGTTTGGTACCACCCTTGCAGTCTGAGGCAGGAAGTTGTGACAATACAATGAGCCAATAAAAATGACAAATACATCACTCCACCATATGGAACTTCAATTTGCAGAATGCAGTTAGATACCAATGTTCAGCCTCCTTAACCCCTTGTAAATCTCCTGCATTGTAGGAGGAGACTGATTCACCTGCTATCTAGGATAACCCTGAGAACTCCCTTTTCTGCTTCCTAATCATAAGTGTTATGTGTTCTTAAAGTTCTGTGTGTTCACATTTTCAATAGGAAAGAGTTGCTGATGCAGTTTAAAGGAAAACCACCCAGAGGCTGTGGCATTTAAAAGTCAATGCTAAGTGGAATAGTCTTAAAGAAAGATTCAGGGGATGCTGCCAACATTTATATTTCATATTGCTTGTGGAATTGCTTTCAATTCTGTCTCACTTAGATCTCTGTATGATAAAAATCCCTGGGTTGCTATGGAAAATATGCACTTAAGCTGACTGCTATGGCAACTAGTCACATATGGTAGAGAAGAATCACATGGCACCAAATTTGCATAACTAATTTGAGCATTTTAGTGAAGAGCGCAATCTGTGCATAGGAGGCTAAGCAATCTGAGGCTGTTTTATTTTATTGTACACACAAGAGTATTAAGTACTTTTCTCTGCTTTATTTTCTAAGTTGTTTGTCCCTCAGAATTTAGGCATCAATATATACAGTAGGTAACTATAACAAGTATGAGTGTATTTATGTACTTTTAACCTTGAATCTATCTCTATTATTATTATTATTGTTATTGTTATTATTATTTGGTTTTTCAAGGTTGGGTATCACTCTAGCTCAGGCTGACCTGGAATTCACTATGTAGTCTCAGGGTGGCTTCGAACTCATGGTGATCCTTCTACTTCTGCCTCCCGTGCGCTAGGATTAAAGGCATGGGCCACCATGCACGGCTATCTCATTATTTTTATAATTACATTTTGTTTATCTGAAGTCCCTAGTCCTAAGCTTCTTTCACAACATGATATTTAATGAAATTTCTACTAACATGCTACTGTTTAATTCAACTCATTTTAATAAATATGTATTTGAGGTGTTGCTGTATCATTTTGAATAATGTTTGCTACAGCATACGTTTTCTGCATTTGATGAGTGGAGCCCTTTCATCTATACCCTAGACTGTAATAGTGACTGATACATGGGAGAAAAGGGATGATTGTGGGAACTTCAGTGCTGAAGGCTCAGGTCACTTCTTGTCATCCATGCATTTTCCATGTCACTCCTGTCTGATGCCAGGTAAGGCTCCTCAGTGACTGACTTCCATGATACTCTGCTCTTAGTTCAATTTAAAAATATCCACATTTTTTAGAATTGACAGTTTTTAAAAAATCTGTTTCCTATTATGTTCTGAGCTCCTTAAAAGGAGAATTTGTATCTTATTTGCATTTTTGTATCCTTGGCCTGACCTTGTTCCTATCAGGAAATAGAAATGCAGTGTACATTTTAAACAAATGATTGAATAATAAACACAAAAGTCATGCATCTACATATAGCCATGTGGGTGAGAAATATTAATCATGTACTCATATTTTGCTCTTTCATTTTGTATCCTCTATTTTCCCTATGAAGAAATGCCCTACTTGTCTCAAATTTAGTGTCCTCATCCTAATGAAAATTTTCCTTATATTTACAAATCATGAGGGTCAAAAATATTGATTAAAATGAAATCAATTCTCCTTGTTTAGAACTGTCATGTCGAAAGGTTTGTGTCACCATGGTGAAGGCAGGCAGGCATACCTTATCCAAAGGAGGTCCTTACCTCACATGTCCCAGTTCCCACACTGTTAGTATTGGAGGAGCCATTATCTCATTCTGTAGTTAAGCTTTTGATAATACACACCCATGCACATGAATGCGTGGGCATGCGCACGCACAGACACACACACACCTCACACACGAGCTGGTTTGAATCAGTTGAGATAAGGGCACAGTAAGTGAGGAGGAAGTGGGGAAAATTTCCTAAAATTGTTTTTTTAATACTTTAAGCATATTTGGAAAAAAAAAAAAAAACATAGGTTCACACATAGTTCTCAAAAGTAATACATAAAGATCCTGTGTAACCTTTACCTGGTTTTCCCAGTAGTAATGTCTTGTAAAACTATAGTATAATATAAAAACCAAAACTATGGCAATAATGAAGTTGAAAGAAAGAGCATTTTCATCTCCACAAAGACATTTCATGTTGCCCTTTCACAGCTACACCTTCGGTATTCTGAATCTCTCCTCAACCTTTGTGAACCAAACGTTTGTTCTCCTTTTTTTTCCCTTTTGACTATTATATAAATGAAACTGTGGTCCTTTGGGGGATCTTTTTTTCAGTTCAGCATAAAATTCTGGAATATTGCCCAAGTTATTTTGTGCACCATATTTTACTACTGAGCAGTATTCCATGCTAGCCATACCACAGGTTCTTTATTTATTGATTGAAAAAAAAATACCTGTATCATTTTGGGATTTAGTGATTAAAGATAAGGCCTAATTAATTATGAAAGCATATTTACCTAAAATAAATATTTAAGAAGGCAACTGCTAACCTGAATGATAGCTGAATGCTCAGTTTTTTTTTTTTTCACTACCCTCTTTATCAGAGTAGTTGTATGTATCATTTTACTTTCCTACAGGAAATGCAAGTGATCCAAATAACATCATAAGTAGCTTCCTAAATAATACTTTTATCTCAGGCATCTTGAGTGTAGGCATATACCCTTGCAATTTCAATTTACATTTCTATAAAATCAGGAAGAAGACACCTAAAAGCTTTCAGACACATATTTTTTTCAGTCTATATGCTCTCTTCGGTGAATTGTCTTTCCATATCTTTTGCCTATTTCCTATGTAGCTTTCTCAATTGATGAATTTTAATAAGTTTTCATATTTTAGATATTAACTCTTTATTGTATGTGTGCTTTAATAATATTTTCATAAAATCCAGTTCCTCTTTACAGATCATATATAATCTGTTTTATATAAATTTCTGTATAATGAGATTCAGATCAAGGTTTGTTTCTGGCGGGGAAAGCATGGCTGTGCCTGTTCAGCTGCTCCACCAGCAACTGGGAAACAGTCATGTTTCTGAATTACTGCCACACCTTGTTGACAAGCAGTTGTACATTTCTATTTTCTTCAGCTATGTATCTATCTTGTCCCAGCACATACCAGGTTTTAACTACTGTATCTAAATATCTAGAAATGTTACAGTTTTACAAAAAATATTTGAACTATTCTAGTTGTTTTGTTTTTGAATATAAATTTAATAAGATGATTTGTTAAATTTTTGTTTGTATATGTGTTTGTCTATGTGAATGAGGGCACATGCATGGCATAGCACACATGTGGACAACCTTGGGTGTCAGTCCTCACCTTCTTCCCTTTTGCAGCAGGGTTTCTTGTTCTGCATTGTTACCAACAGCAAGGAAGCTAGTCCACAAGATTCCAGGAATTCTCCTATCTCCCTGTCCCATCCCATGATACATGTACTAGATTATAGATATGTGTTACAGTGTCCAGCTTTATGTGGGATACCCAATTTCAAGTTGTCACACTGGTGCAACAAACACTTGCACCCACAGAGACATCCCCCCAGAACAAACTGTTATAAAATCTTATCTATCGGGTGGAGAGGTGGCTTAGGGGTTAAGGCGCCTGCTTCCTAAGCCTAAGAACGCTGGTTCCAATCTCCAGTGGTTCCAATCTCCAGGTCCCACATTTAGCCAGATGCAAAGTGACGCAAGGGCGCAATGCTGCACTTGATCACAAGGGGGCGCACACATCTGGATTTCGTTCACAGCAGCTGAGACACTGCTGGTGGGCCCATCTCTTTCTTCCTCTCCTTCTCTGTCTCTCTCTGTATCTCTCTCTCTCCAAAAAAAAAAAAATCTTATCTATATGTAATAAAATATTTCTGGAGATTTCATAGGAATTATAATGAACTCACGTAAATATGGGCAAAATAGATATTTTACTATTTTGAATCTCAAATCATGTCTATTTACTTAACACTTGTTTGATTTCATTCATCAATGTTTTGTGTTTCTCATATAAAATATTTACATATATATATATATATATATATATATATATATATATATATATATATTACTTTAGGGAAGTGTACATGGTACTGTGTTTTTAGTCTTTTTAGTCTTTTTTTTTACATCATACTTGATTTTAATGTATATGACAGAGCTGTAGTAACAAAAACAGCACAGTACCATCAGAGGTACCGTAGGAGAGGATCAAAGGGACAGGAGAGAAGATCCATGTTTAGACTCATGTAGCAACTACCACCTAATTCTTTTCAAAATGCCAAAAATTGGGTTGGGGAGAGAGGCTTAGCAGTTAAGGTGCTTGCCTGAAAAGACCAAGGATCCAGTTTTGACATGTGTGCAGTTAGCATATAGAAATATAATAGATTATATATGTTTAACATATCTTGTGATCCTGTGGTACTTAAATTTTATTGATTCTGAGATTTTTTTTTTTTTGAAGATTTTTCAGGTTTGTGAAACTCTTTTTTTTTTCTTGAATGTTTGTGTGTATCCATGTTTGTTTGTGTGTGGGCACACATGTGTTTGCAGGTACTAGTCAAAGCCAGAGGTGATGATGGGTATCTTCCTCAGTAGATTCTCCCTAATTCTTTCAGATTGGGTTTCTTACTCAATCTAGAACTCACCAATTATAGAATTTATCTTCTTTTTGAATGTTTTATATGATTTTTCTTTCTTTTTTTTTTTTTTTTTTTGTTTTTTTCGAGGTAGGGTCTCACTCTGGCCCAGGCTGACCTGGAATTCACTATGTAGTCTCAGGGTGGCCCTGAACTCACGGCAATCCTCCTACCTCTGCCTCCCAAGTGCTGGGATTAAAGGCATGCGCCACCATGCCCGGCTTGAATGTTTTATATGATTTTTCAATCAAATTATTTGGGTCTGGAGGTTTCTTTGTTGGATATTTTGCTAAATTTAATTCTTTTGATAGTAATAAAACTACTCATAATATCTTTCATATGTGGTTAGCTGTGGCAGCTTGTGTTTTTAGAGGAATTGGCATATTTTACTTAAGTTGTCCAATTTATGTATATAACGCTTTTGTGGAATCCATGAATTACTTTTGCATACTACAAAGTATGTAGTGATAATTCCTATATTGTTTGTGGTATTGGTAATTAATGCTATCTTTCTTTGTCAGTCTTTCTAGAGAGTTTTTTTTTTAATTTATTGATCTTTTTAAGCAAGTAGCTGTTGCCTTGATTTTTATCTATTAATTTTATATTTTGAATTTTATTAACATTGACTTTTATCTTTATTGTTTCCTTCCTTTTACTACTTTTCATTTTATTTGCTATTGATTTTTTTAGGTATGAGCTAAGATTATTTGAGACTTCTCATATTTCAAATATATGCACCTTTAGAATGGAATTTACTGTTTCCTATGACTTTAATATCATATGTATTTATTTGATGCATTTAAAAGATAGATATACTATGTATTTCTTTGATACATTTTAAAAAATATAGTATCTCTCTTGATCCACATGTTGTATAGGAATGCATGCTTTATTTTTGAGGTATTTGTAAATTTTTAATCTTAAGTTCCTTCACATTCACTGATGTTTGTTTCATGGCCTCGGACATGACCTATCATGGTGTAATTTCTATGAGCATTTGGGTAGAATATTTTATAGCTGTCAGAGAGATCCTATTGGTTAATGGTGTGCTTCAGATTTTTCCATATACTTGCTGGTTTCTTGTCAAGTTATTCTATCAGGTGTTAAAGAGTGTGAGAAAGAAAAGTCTCCATTATTAGCACCTTTGTCTAAGAGGGTATGAACACATGATGTATCTACACAAAACATGTTGTTAATAATAATAATAATAATAATAATAATAATAATAATAATAATAATTTAGAAAACATTAGTTTTATACTATGGGTACTACTATATTGCTTTATAAACTATATATATTTATTGTATGATATATACACATTTAAGGTTTCATTGTCCTCTGCATGAGTTGATCTTTTTATCCCTCTCTTCTTCTTTGAATATATTTCTTTGAAGTATATTCGCTTTGTATTAATATAGCTGTTGGTTTTTATGAATTAATATTACATAATTATACCTTTCTTCCACCCTTAACTTTCAACTTGCCTACTTCATTATATTTGGAGTGAGTTCATTTTTCTAATACCTTTTTGGAAACAAAGTCTTTCTATGTAGTTCAGGCAGACCTATAATTCTGTTTCAGAAAACAGTGGCAGCATAATAGAGAGCCAGGTATGGTGGCACACACCTTTAGTCCAAGCACTTGGGAGGCAGAGGTATTATTTATTTATTTATTTATTTATTTATTTATTTATTTATTTATTTGACAAAGAAAGAGGGAGAAAGAGAGAAAGAGTAAGAATGGGCATGCCAGGGCCTCCAGCCACTGCAAACATGTGACCCCTTGTGCATCTGGCTAATGTGAGTCTTGGGGAATCAAACTTGGGTCCTTTGGTACTGCAGGCAAACTCCTTAACCACTAAGCTATCCCTCCAGCCCTTCTTATCTATTTTTTATGTTCAAAAGTTTTATTTTTAGGGGCTTGAGAGATGGCTTAGCAGTTAAGGCACTTGCCTACAAAGCCTAAGGACCCATGTTCAATTCCCTAGTACCCATGTAAGCAAGATGCACAAAGTGGCATATGCATCTGGACTTCCTTGTAGCAGCTGGAGGCCTTGATGTGTCCATTCTCTCTGTCTCTCTTCTCTCTCTGTCTCTCTCTCTCTCTCTGCTTGCCAAGAAATAAAAATATATTTTAAAACAACTTATTTGTATTATTTCTTTTCTCTTTAGAGAACCTTCCTAGGAAATCATTTTAGGTCAAGTCTGTTGCCGACAAATTCTTCTAGTTTCTCTTCATCTGGGAATGTCTTTATTTCCTCTTGATTCTTGCAGAATATTTTCATTGAATATCATGTTTAGGGTTGATAGTGCTTTTCTTTAAGTATTTAAAAATGCTTTCTTGCTTCCATATGGCTTCTGGAAGGATTTCTGATAAGAAATCTACTTTCATTCAAATTGATGTTCCCCTGTAGGTAAAGTGTCATATTTCTCTTGCTGCTTTCACAACTTGTTTTCTTTACTTGAGTTTGCATAAGATTGACTGTTATGTGCCTTGGTGTAGATTGTTCTCATTTTGTTGCTATTTTGGGGTTTTATTTAATTTCTAGATTCAACTTATCTATAGTTTGCCAAGTTATGGGTTGTCCTTTCTTTGGCTTTGCTTTTGTTTTTATTTTGTATTTTATTCTCTGCCAAAATTGAAGTACTTTCAGCTATTATTTCTTTACATGTTTTTATGGGTCTTCTAATTCTCCTCTCCTGGATCTCTGAAGACATGAATTTCAGACTTTTATTTTTTATGTATTTCCACATATTCATGAGAGTTTTTAATCACTGTTAAGGTTGAAGTATTCACTCTTTATATATTTTATCATCTGGTTTATAAACTCTTTCTTTATTGTTCTCTCGATTTTCTTGTTGCAGATGCTTATATCCACAGTGATGGGGTTAATTCCACTTACGTTGCTTCATTTTTTTCTAGTTCTAAACTTTTATACCTCTTTAAAATATGTTTAAATAGAAGCTTAATCTTTCTTTGCTAAGGCTTTCTTTCACATATGTTCATAACTTCCCATTTAAGTGTCTTTATGGTGTAATGTCATCTTGGAATTAGCATCCATTGGTTGTCAATTTCTTTTTCATTGGATGAGTGATTCACTACTGAATTCTAAGCATTTGTGAATACGGAGAGAAGGAGTATAGATACTGCCTATTACTCTTGGATAGAAATAAAAGACCTGAATTTTCATTCAGCTTTAGTTAACACTGAATAAGGCAAGACTTCTTACTACTTCTAAATAGATGTGGGAGTTTGAACTCCCCACTTGGTCTCCATTGATATCTTGCTAGAAAGAGCAAAAGTATAACCCTGCTAATGTAATCCCATGCTCTCCCTGGCATCATACTGGATAGAAGTGAACACATGTGACCTTCTTACTACTGGACAGTAGTTAAAGTTCTAAAACACTAGAAGGCTTCTGATACCTTCCTTCCTCCCACTGGCCTGAAAAGAAAGGGAAGAAATATCTTATTACTGCCAGATAAGAACAGAGAATGACCCAAAGTGTCTCCACTGACATCACTCTTTGTTTATTATCACCCATAGTAGATGAAAGCCATATTTTCTTCTCTCTCTCTCTCTTTCTCTCTCTCTCTCTCTTGTTATTGTTTTAAGGTTTTCAATGTAGCCCAGGCTGACCTGGAGTTCACTATGTAATCTCAGAGTCTCAGGCTAGCCTTGAACTCACAGTGATCCTCCTACCTCTGCCTCAGTGCTAGGATGAAAGGTGTCCATCCCCATGCCAGCTGAAAGCTATATTGTCTGCATGGTGTTTTCTGATACTGCACCAGCAACTGCATTAGGTAGCCTTAATCTCAGTACAGGCTGGCCAGGGTATAGGTCAAGGCTTCCACTTGGCCTTTGCTGAATGGTTCAGGTTATTATAATTTTTTATGATTGATTAATCAAAGAAGAACAGTTAATATAGAATCTATGTGTCTTCCTAACCTTCATTCATTCCCCAAACTTTGGTTAGAGAGGACAGACTTCTATGAGGACTTTAGATGCATCTAATAATGTTTCTGAGTTTCTGGATTATTTTACTTCAAATCAGGAATATATGAATCAAAAATGAAACTTTCCACCATGTCATCTTTCAGCTAACTAGGTTTCTTTCTGGTATTGTGATATATATAGTACCCAGAGTTTTTAGTTACTGTCAGAATTTGAGAAAATCATTCCTCATTCATTTTCCTAGACATGGAAGTATGTATTGTTATTTGTTTATCACTTGGCATTTTGTCCTGAGATCTAGGACATTATTGCCACTACTATTTGAAAGATATCATTACAAGCTACAAAATCTGGCTGGCAGTGCCACTGTAAACATAAAGTTGGCAGTAGTTATGGGCTGAATATAATGATTGTCAGTCTCTTCCTAAGTACAGGCATGTATGGCAAAGACTCAAGTTGGAAAATAATAACTGCCATTACCATAATGCTTATCATGTATGGCCCACATTATTGTTGTTGTTATTATAATAGAAATGAAACAATAATATTCTCCTATTCAAAGTGGTTTGGGTATGTGGTGTCATCTCGTTCTCACATCAACCGCTTTTGTGCACATGCTTTTCTATGTATGTGAGTAATCTCTTAGTATATATTAACAGGATCTATATGAGAAAGTACTAGAAATAAATTATAAGATGTTAGCCTAGGTCACTAGTCTCATGGAGAAGAGCAACAACATGCAAACAAAGAAATCAAGAGGCCAAACTTTTGGTACAGCCATGTGCCTTAAGGACACTGAAAGCTGGAGATGTGCAGTGTTCTAGGATGGTGGGGACTACTTTATGTAGTGATTGGAGCAGACTTGTGCAGCATGAGGGATCTATAGGGCACCATGATTCTACAGTGGCATCTAATCTTTAAAGTGTAATGTCTAAGGGCCCATACGTCTACTTATAATACCAAGCTTATATTTTCTATTTGAGATCAAAATTTCATTTCAGATATTCTGTGGTGAGTGGCAAAGTGTTCACTACTCATGAGCCCTCTGAGTAGGATCATATTGGTCAAAAATAATTGAATGTGTCAACATGACCTTCATATCAAAATTCAAGCAAGCATGTGATTTTCTGCATTAGGTAATTTACTTTTCTAGTACATTACTGCCCAGACTCCCTTTTTGTAAAGAAGAAAACAGCTTCATATTGCAAAAATAAATAAAACAGCTTCTTCAGGAAGAAACTTATTGATGGTTTTAGATTTTCATAGAGAATATACACTTACCTTTCTAGTAATTAGGTAATGATAAAAATAAGATAGCTTCTATTTCTTGACCATCTTCCATATAATGGGCATTGCATCATATATGTTGTATGTACTTTCTTCATCTTTATAACTTTCTTGGACAAGGGCTCATTCATATCTCCATTCACAAGCGAGGAAATCATTTTTCTACTTGTATCATTCTAGTCCAGAAAAAAAGATATCTAGCTGGACGTGGTGGCTCACGTCTTTAATCCCAGCACTTGGGAGACAGAGGTAGGAGGATCACCATGAGTTCAAGGCCACCCTGAGACTACAGAGTGAATTCCAGGTCAGCCTTAGCTAGAGTGAGACCCTACCTTGAAAAACAAAACAAAACAACAACAACAATAAAAATCTGCTCATTTATGTCCTTCTCCATGCCCAAAAGAGTGGCCTTATTGACTAGGCCACCAACAGCTCCCTTGCTGGCTCATTTCTGGCTGCCAGGTTGGGTTTAGCCAAAGGCTGTTCACTGTAAGCTATCAGGTAAGAGAAAGTCCAGAACATTCCTCTTCCGCCCACAGCAGACAGCTTCAGGTTCACTGAGATGAACTTTCAGACCTGGCATAGTTATAGAGGAAGGGATTTATTGAAGCTTACTGATCCAGGGGCAGTTCCATAATGGCAGAAGAAGCTGGTTGGCTTGCTTTCAAAGGACCAAACACATAGAGAGAAGCCCCAAGCCAAAAGCCACACAGCACATTTCAGGAACTCCAGTTAGGCACTTTGTACATCTTTACACTGGAATTCCAATTCCACCACTCCTCCTTAGGGCTGGACCCTAAAGTCTGTCCAGTGACATCTTCTCCATCAAGGTGGCTGCAGATCGAAACTACAAACTAATAATACACTGAATATATTGGGGGCCATCTATTCAAACTACCACACTGCTGTAGAACTGGTAGTTGGTGATCACACTATAACTATAGCTCCTGTCACCTGACAGTTCTTTCAAGAATCCATCTGTCATTGTACTCTTAAGCCTCTGGTTCTTCCTTGCTCTAAATCTCGGAGACAGTAGAGACTTTTTGTTCCTGTAACCCTGATTGCCTCATCATCCCTGTCCATTCCCTTGATTAAAATAATACTTGTACCTCCCTTCATATAAATATCTTTAGAAGCCCATCTGCTTTTTGTTTCCTTTGAGGACCCTAAAGACACAAATAGATTATGTAGCTAAGTTGTGCAATTAGTACAATTTAACCTAGGATTCCTACTCAGGTCTATAGGATTCTAAAACTCTTACGTTCTCTACTAATCCAGCTCTGCTCCTGAATTTATAAAAGTTTAAATGATACCAGCATTATGGAAAGAGTGAATGATTCATCTAAAATGACATAAACTCAGGAGATGATTTTTCAACTGGTAGAATTTTAGAGAGGCCATTAACAGTTGTGGACACAGAAAACTTGCAAATGCAACCATACCAAACTATGAGGGAAATTCTTTTGACACATGTTCAGTACCAAACTTATCCACTATTAGAAACTTTTATGATCATTATGGATGTGGTGGTTTAACTTTAATTAAATCATATTGGATCTGTGATCACTGCAATGTCTTTTAAAAGGTTTGGCTATTTAAGATTTTAAGTTCTTTTGCACTTAACACTCATGATGATCACAATAGCTCTTTCTAATGCAGGCATTAATAAAAGACAATTGACCTTGACTCCCATGATTTGCTTTCAGCTAAGGGACACAGCTCCCATTGTAGTTAATTATCTCACAGTAATTCCAACAACAGAAGTGACTTTGCTTAATTAAGCAATTTTCTAATCACCTTCCTAAACACACTGCTATGGCCACCACATGGGCAGTATACACGTAGTGTAAATATTTTCTATGATTGAACAATTTGGTAAACAAATTCATGAAGATTATTTCAAACTGAAGACACTTGCAGGATGAATTATCACTCACTTCTATCCCTGAGCCTCAGGCTCAGAGTAGATAAGGTAAACAGTCTCAGGACTATGTATCTGAAATACCAAAAGTTCCAGAAAAGTGGATCTTAATACACTACACCCCCATGTGGTAGCAAAAATGTTCCCAGGATATAAATATACTCAATATAGGTATCTGTTACTTATAAGAATTTTGATCCATCTAGACATGTCATTTTTAGATTTTACTGTTAAAAAAGTTTTATAGAGTAGCAAATACCTTTATAAATTATCTCATTAATGAAATTTTAAAAATCTACTTTGTCATTTATTTTTTATTTTTGGTTTTTCAAGGTAGGGTCTCACTCTAGCTCAGACTGACCTGGAATTCACTATGTATTCTCAGGCTGGCCTCAAACTCTTGGCAATCCTCCTACCTCTGCCTCCCCAGTACAGGGATTAAAGGCCTGCGCCACCACGCCTGGCTACTTTGTCATTTTTTTGTTGTTGTTGAGTATAGTTATATTAACTAGAGAAGGGGTTGAATCCAAAAGTTACACATACACACACACACACACACACACACACACACACAACACAAGTGTTTCTGTGTATCTCTTAGAAGGGTCTATATTCTATTCTCAATGAGGTGGTAGGAAATAAATTAGACTGTGTGTTTGAAGACTTGATTTCTCAAACTTGCCCTTCCACCTGCCAAACCTTAAACATCATTCTTAGCTTTAGAATTCTTATCTGAAAAAAAAAAATAGGAGCATCATTTGTTGCTTAATTTACTGTTTTTAGAAGCACTAACTATAATTTCTACATGTATTGTGTGTTTTTAAAAATGAAACAAGTATGCACACTTGCAAAGCTATATTTACATTGAATACATAAACAGTGGAGAGAGAGAGAGTTGTTTTGGAACCAGTGTGTGTCTATTCTAACATGTCTATAGCTAATGTTTATGTTGGTATAGATTGATTTTTACTCTCTTTCTCACATTTTTATATGAAGCTCAATAAATTTTCAGTTTCCACTCAACACACTGCAAAGTCTGTTTCTTGACCGCAGTAATATATTCTCTTCATCTAACAAGATGGTATGGTATTGATTAGCTAATTTATGCCATTTTATTTTATTTGCAATGGGGGAGAGAGAGGGAGATAGGGAAAGAGAGAGAGACACACACACAGAGAGAAGGATATGCCAGGCCCTTTAGCCATTGCAAATAAACTACAGAGGCAAGCACAACTTTGTGCATCTGGCTTTACATGGGTATTAGGGAATCAAACTCAGGTCATTAGGGGTTTCAGGCAAATGCCTTACCTGCTGAGTCATCTCTCCAGCCACATTTATGCCCTTTTTAATCTTATTAAGGTACTTTGAGATCCAGACAAGGTGTATGAGATCTTTGTATAAAGCATGTGCAAATAGAAATTATAATCTAAAATTCAGCTAGCCACCAGTCATGTGATATTGTTAGTATTATTGTTTTCAACAGAACAAAAGTGAAAACAAAGACCAAAGTTAGAAAGCAAGATGGTAGGAAGAAAGAGCAGATTGGGCAGGAAAAAGCTATCATTTGAGTGTGTCCTGGAAACCTCTGGATTTAACACTTTTTAAAAAAAAATTAAGAACATACTTTGTATGGATACATCATGTGTTGATACCATCTTTTCTCTCCTCCCTGCCCCCATTTTGCTGGGGTTCTTCTCCATGGGGTTGCTGGTATTCCCCATGGGGCTGTGGTTTATGCGTTGTAGGAGTAGTAGTTAGTTACTGGGTGAAAGCAATGCCTCTGGGCATGACGTCCCAACCTTTGGCTCTTACAATCTTTCTGCCCCCTCTTGGGCAAAATTCCCTGAGCCTTGGTAGGTGTGTTTTAAGTCTACTTCAGTGATGAGCTCTTAGGAGCCTTTGTATTTCTGCTGTGGTGTGAAGTGTCCCCAGCATCTGTCTCCACCTTGGAGCTGTTTTTCTGGCTCACCATGGCCGCAGCACTCTTGTTTGTCTTCCCATTTCCTCTGTGGTTTCACCTGGGCCTTGGCTGAAATGTGAGGGGTGGTTTTTCTCCATGGGGCTTGCTACCTTCTGAAAAAGAAAAACAGACTCTCCAACAGAGATTAAAGTCAGCATAGGTTAAATTGTATAAGCATTATTAATTTTGGGAGAATTTGATGGATATAGTCCCTCTTTTAGCCAAAGACTAGTGGGAGCTTGACATTGGAGAGCATAATCTTTGTCTCCATAGAATTCAGACCTAGTTCTCAGTTCCAGATATGGGTTCCTTTACACTGAGCAGATCTCTCAGCTAATCAGAAAGCCAATGGTTACCCACCAAGGCTGTGTGCCACCACTATGTCAGACACAGGCAGAGTCCCGGGGAAAGCAAGGCCTAAGCTATCAGACACGAATAGGGCCCCAGGTTATGGAGAGGTTGCAGCAGCCTGGACCTCAGGCAAATCTCTGGTCCTGGGACTGTCAGGAATAAGGCCCTTCCCCCCTCTGCAGGGGTTGCAGTGAGCCTGGACCCCTGGACAAATCTCAGGCCCCAAGACTGGCAGGAAGAGGGCCACTCCTTCCCCCAACCCAGGGTGCCTGGATGTCCTGATAAGACTTAGGCTTCCCTCATGGCCCTGTGACCTTTGGCCAGTTACCTAGGAAACTCCTTATATGATACCAGCCAACAACCTTTACACAGCCCATCCCCCTATGACTCATACCCTATACTTCTTCCTGCCACTACATAGATCACCTGACCCTCTCCCGATGTGCTAGAATGAACATCCCTATATGCCAACTAGACATCAGCAAACAACCTTTGAACCCACCAATCTCCTTGGGACCCTCTTCCTGCTTTCTCTCTCTCAAGTGCTTATAAAAACCCAGTTCTGGGCTAGAGAGATGGCTTAGTGGTTAAGCACTTGCCTGTGAAGCCTAAAGACCCTGTTTTGAAGCTCGATTCCCCAGTACCCATGTAAAATAGATGCATAAGGTGGTGCATTGCAGTGGCTGGAGGCCCTGGTGTGTCCATTGTCTCTCTCTGCCTCTTTCTCTCTTTGTCTGTTTCTCACAAACAAATAAATAAAAATAAACAAAACTAATTAAAAAAAAAAAAAAACAGTTCCTTGTTGACTAAATGAGATTTGTTCTCTGAAGGTGTTTCCTGGGTATTTCTTTGCATCACAATCACGGTAACTCAAGACCCTGCTCCACAGTTGCCTGGATGCCTCTGGGGAGCCGATGTGCAACAGCCCCTTGGGGAACCAGGGCCATACACCACTGCACTGGTGTGTACATCTTATCAGGCTGGTTGCTTTTGAGTAGCTTAGACACCTGGTTGCTTACACCATTGTTGGCCACTTTCTCCTAGTAGCTCATGTAGCGCTGTCCAGCACTAAATTGGCTATCTGGGGAATGACTTGCTTCCAGATTCCAGCCAGGTCTCTTGGTGTGCTCTGTGGGCAGCATATGGTGTCTTCAGGAATAGGATCTTACCTCTTACCTCAGGAAGGTAATCAAGTGCCTTGACAGAAGCCTGACTTATTTTGGGGACCTCATAAGTCTCTGCAATCAACAACTCAGTGTAGGTAATACCAGTGTCTGGTACTTGGAATTACAGGTCAAAACCAAAAATTTTTAAGTTTAGGCTTCATCCCACCCTCTGCACGGCCCTTCTTTTTGGACATTCCCCCTACACTCCAAGGAGAAAGATTTCTATGACACCAGTTCATTTTGGGTTTAGTTTTGTTTTATTTCCCTCCCCCCAAGCCCTTCTATCACTACTGTCAGGACCTCAAGTTGCCTATCTGATATGCTAGCAAGCTAATCCAGATTAGGAACCTCAGATGAGTGAGAACATGTGGCGTTTGTCTTTTGTGACTGTGTGTATTTGCTGAGTATCATATGTTCTAAGTCCTGACAGGTGAACTTGAAAAGAAAAAAAATGTACAAAGGAAGAGATTGAAAAATATCTTTTCTCAGAATTTGGAAAATTGATAGATTAAAAATGAGTCTTTATTCTGGACTGCTCGCTCAACTATTGCTTCAATGCTAAGATAGGAACTGGGGACAAAACCATAAGTTAGGCAAATTCACTCTACTGAAGCAACTCAGAGTACTTAAAAGGAAATAATTGTCATGCTGAAGTGACAGATGTGTGTATGGTGGCATGGACAGACAGAAATTTTCGTAGTCAAAATGAAATAGAGACAAGGTTTTGGAGGACTTTGCAAACAACCAATGGGAGGCTAGATAGAAGGATAATTTAGGGGAGGAAAAGCCTTCTGTGCAGAAGAAACTGAATGTACAAAGGCACCAACGTACTGAAAAACTAAACTGTAAAAGTCAAAAGAAATAGGAGATTCAAACCATGGGAGTCTTAAGACCTCTGGGGAGGGAGTGAATTGAGAAAAAGAAAGCAACCTGGACATCTGCATAAGTGATGGAAAGTGGAAAAGCCTTCTAGGAGAGGCAGTCTGGATGGGAAAGACCCCAGGGCCCCAGCCCAGGATTCAGAGCATGAGGAAGTGTGCATCCATCAAGGCTAAGGTGCAAGGAAGTCAGTGCTTCACCTGTGTTGTTTTCTTTTATGTCGTTAATGAATATCCAGTGGTCAGACATTCTCATTAGATAAAGGTTAGTTCCTATTTAAAAATTTTAGATTTTAAAAACATTTCTTACCACCTAAGCCATTATTACAAGCCATATCTTCAAAAATGAAAGCTGTGTCAAGACTTAATTCAGAACCTTTCTGGCCCCAGGGGCCATAATTAAAAGAAGGTCAGATCTAAGAGAAGAGCTTTGCCTATCTTTCTGAACATAGGCAGTAGTGTTTCACAGAGATTTTTAATCTAGTTAAGTCTGTGACTGAAGCCATTCTTTAAAGGTTTGTCTGTAACTCTGGCCTACCTCTGCTATGTTAGGAAAATTCAGGAGAGTTGGGCCATATCAAGGGCAGTGCCAGAGAAGAGCTCTCTGGCTCACTAGGGCTTCCTTCAGCTCTTACATGAAGAACATCCAACAATGGAATGGATGCTTTATTCAGAAAGCCAATATTTTCCAGACTAGCAGGAAGGAGAGTGGAACAAAGAAATCTCTACTGTATCTGAGAAGCCTGTGATACAACTAGTTTATTCTGTAGTGTGTGAAAATTCTACCTGGCATTATTTAGTAACATTTGGAATATCTCAGAGCTGAAATAAGAATTCTTCCTATATTACTTCTTACATTTACATCTAATAAAGCTAAAAGGTGAGCTCCATGTGTGTCAGTGGCTTATAGAATTTCCCTGTTTTCCAGCTGGGCAGAATAAACCAGTATCTTTATTTGCTTTCTGTTTGAGGCTGAAGTTATTACTCTCATTTTTCACCTACAAAGTTGAGGGCATAGAGTAGTTTTAGGTTATGTCGTTTGTTCTGCTGGTAACTGGTAGAGTGAGATATTAAAAAAAAAAAAAAACTGTTTCTTTTAAGATTGATAATGTTAAGTAACATGTGAAGTATAAGTTCAAAATGAGCCATCATGATGGTATACTTTATGCTTTTGAAAATGGGATTTCCCAATTCCTAGTTCTCTCCAGTTTGAGGGGCTGAAAAAAAATCGGAGTTTATCAGCTGCAAACATCCTGAGGGCTTCCTTGATTTTGTGTGTCGATTTGTTTGTGTTTGTTTTTAATACTAAGAATTGGGCCTAGAAGCCTTATACATGCCTGACTAGAACAGTTTCCCTGGGCTAACCTCAGGTGTGGCTTCTAAATTCCATTTCCTAAAAAAAAAAAAAAAAAAAAAAAAAATGCAGGGCTTTTGAAAGAAAATGTGCACTTGTAAGTTAGTGCTTGAGTTTTAGTTTAACATAGGAAGAATCCAAGCTGAAGCTAGAATATCTCATTATGTCATAAATCAAGTACATTACCAACATACATAATGCTATATTAAAAGGATTCAGAAGCCCAATTACTGCCACTGAGCAAGATCAGGCAATATGGGCATCAATAAGAATGATGAGTATAAATGGACGCTTACTGTTGAATGAATTTTAAAATTATCTCATGGTTGTTAGCTTTGAAGAATACTAGGGAGCCTATTCATTATTTTAAAAACAGTTAAAGTGAAGAGACATATGTTTACATTGTTTGATGAAAATTAAAATTTAAAGTAATTAAATAGTTGAAAGGGAATTTCTCTTTATACTAGTCTTCTAATTAACACATTAGGAAGGATAATTGGTATATCATAACCTGTAGTAGTTTAAATTAGATGTCCCCCATAAACTCATGTGTTCTGAATGACTGGTCCCCAGCTAGTCACAATTTGGAAGTTGGAGCCTTGCTGAAGGAGGTGTATTTCTGAGGGTGGCTTGGGAATAAATCTATCCAGCTCCCCCTTACAAGAAATGTGCTTATTCCTCTGATACTGTTTTCCACCTGCTGTAACAGAGCTATGCCCAGTGTTGCAACATGCCATGTTTTCCTCTGCTATCATGAAGTGTCCCCTCATCTTTAAGCAAACAAACAAACAAAACCTTTGCTCCCATCAGATGCTTTTGGTTGGGTGCTTTGTCCCAACAGTGAGGGGACAACTACAACACCATCTTAAATGAACAGAGCTAGAAAATACTGTCCATAACAGCAATGTAATAAAAGAGAGCTAATTATCCATTATGTGAAGGACCCCAGTGTCTGCAGATTGAAATCCACTTCATAGAAAAGACAAGGAACAGCTGTATGCAGTAACAATAAGAAAAAATACGGACTGTAAGAACTACTACATACTTGAAAGGGTTGGAAAAGAGAGTGAAAGCAAGAGAATAAGAAAGAACAAGGGAAGCTAACACTTTCTAGAGAAAGTTCAGGTATGAGCATACATCAATGAGTTCTGTTATTTTATTCCTTGTGCTCTGTAATATGCATTTCATTAAAAGTTTATAGAAAGCAAATGAAGAATAAGAGTATGTGGTAGAAGAACCACTTGTTCTTGATCCCCATGGCTTTAGATTATGTTTAAGCAGATTTCATGCAGTGGAAGCTTAATATATGTTTATTGAAGTAAATCATAGCTGTGGATGTAAAACATACAGATAATGACTTGACTTGAACATGGATGGGAGGAAAATTTTAAATGAAAATCAGACGCCTTTGTTTTCAGCTATAGACATTGAGAAGTGTTAGGGTGGTCTCTTAGCTTCTCTGAGTTTGGGTAGGAACAGCTAAGAGACTCTAATGACATTTGATATGAAAATTCCCTATTGCTTATATGAGTGTAACATATTCTTGAGATTAGAACACAATTTAGTGAGTTCCAGAACTCAGGGAAGGCAAGTATTTTCATAGGCGAAGAAGTTGAGATGATTTCATAAGTGAGGAAGCCAAGGTTGAACTTTGGAGAAAAGTTCCTCTTATGACAGACAAGACACAGCAGAGGGAGTGAAAGCCTGCTAAGAGGGGATGAATTTTACCACTAAAATGTTTGTCAGAGTTCAAAGAAGTGTTGGAAATAGTCTGGCCCAGATATTTCATTTAAAAAGAGGAAAATAAGGTCTGATAGAAGAAATGCTTTGGCAAAGATGACAGCAAGTAGTGAATGGCCACGTCAAGGACTCCAGTCATCATACCGTTGCCTCCTCTGAGAGCTTTCCCTCAGTGATAGCTGACTAGAGATGAAGAAATAAGATTGGTTTCCAGGATAAGACAAGTTGGGGTGGGGAAGAGATGAGATGGGAGACTTGGAAACCAAAGGAGGCAGGGAGATAGGAACAGAAGAGGATAGGAGAAGAGAGCAGAGTATAGGAGGGGAGGGAAGAGGAGGGAAGAAGAAAGGAAAAGAAAGGAGACAGAACAGTTATGGGAAGAAGAAGTAAGTTTATGGAAGTACATGCTGTATAAACGAAGGAGAAAGGGTTGAAACAGCAAGGCACTGTAACAGTACTGCAGCTTCTACTTCGTTAGGATCGAGACTAATGTTGATGGTGAAGGGAGAGTAAATTCTTAAGGGAAAATTAAATACTACTGACAGATCAAAAAGAATTATATTGAACCACATAGTACTATGACTAGCTTTACCTATATACCTTCATGTAGGAAATGGCATAGGACATACATTTTTATTATTTATCTATATATCTCTTCTATATTTAATAAATATTCAGGAAACAGTGAAAAAGCTAAAAATCAGGGAGAACAAGTGACTGGATTTATCTGAAGTCACACGGATGACAATGTCTTATACAAAACTCATCCATGGTTATACTCCCCCGCTTTGTTTCTTAACCTGAGATTCATGGAACCACAAGGAGTAGGTAAATCTCAATTATTCTCTAAATCTTGTGGAGATGTGTGCATTCTTAAAAATTATTCATTTTAGTGTGTATGCAGGGCAGTAGGAGTATAAGAGTATAAGGATGTGTCAAGTCCATGGGAAAGAATATCCATAGCATTTGATAGTCATTTGTGACTCCCCAAAAGGACACTTAACTTTTAAGAACCCCAAATCAGATGGTGATGTATTTAACATAGCATCATTATTATCATTTGAGATAACCAACCTAACCCTCTTAATGTGCACTGATCGGTTTGAGGAATCCAGAAGTATTTACATGTCCTCATGATAATGGCAGTGGACACCTGGAACAAACATGTCTGTGACTCCCAGGGCACTTCTGGTATCCATGGATCTATTCATTTTCTCAACTTCAAGGTATCACTGTGATGATACCCACAAGAGAAGATTGTGGCTGGTTCCCAGCATTTTCTTTGACTTAAGTCTTGACTATATTTTACTCTTATTGTTACTACCAAGATATGGCCTGCTTCCTGTTTCTTTCTTTCTCCCTGCTTCTGGCTTAGACCTCACTCTCGGCTGCTACCTGTTCTTCTGTAATAGTCATTGAGGTTCCATGGGCAGGAATGTAAACACTCAGATGCTGAATGCTTTCCATTCCTGGTGGCATGGAAATATTTAGAATCAGGCTGGAGGGATGGCTTAGTGATTAAGACATTTGCCTGTAAAGCCAAATGACCTAGGTTTGATTCTCCAGGACCCACGTTAGCCAGATGTATAAGGGGACGCATGTGTCTGGAGTTCATTTGCAGTGGCTGGAGGCCCTGGTGTGCCCATTCTCTCTCTCTCCCTGTTTCTCTGTCAAATAAATAAATAAATAGAAATATTTAGTTTCCTCCCATGCAGTGTGGCCTCAAAGACTGACTCTTGAGTGATATCCCAGCACACACTAAACCTAAATACAGCATTTTTGTATCAATTATAGTTAACTCATTTAGCACAGAGCCTCTCTTTCCACCTCTTCAAAATAAAAACCATAATATCTCTTAAGTATATTGTAGTATTTAGTAAGTAACATAATGTTTATATATTTATATATGTCCAGGAATTGAAGATACAATCACTATTATAACTCTTTATATATGTTGTTATACATTAATTTTGTCACTGTTTAAACTTTTTTTGTTTGTTTGTTTAGTATACCTAGCACAAAGCTCAATATGTAGTAACTTAGTAATTTGATTTAATAGGTGAAATTAACTTAGAAGTCTGTATGGCTTACTAAGATAAGAAAAAATAAATACCCCTAACTAATGTCTGAATTTATCTATAGCTATTACAGAAAAAAAAATAGTTCACTATTTCAAAATGTAAAAACATTTCTATATTCAAGGACATTCTTGAGGGCATATACTGTCAAAAGATACTAGATCATATTTCTGGATATGTATTCTACAAGGCTATTTGCTTACCAAGCCAAGGACATACATTCAAAAGGGACTTTCTTTTGTGTTTATATATGCTACACTCCATCTACATTTGGTAGTTCTAAACTTAGATTGAACTCACATAGAAAGCACACAAATTAGGACGTGATGTACTCTAACTTGGCAGTCAATGAAGTTTTGTCTTATTTTCTTATTCTTGCAATCACAAAATAGACACTTCACAATATAAATTGGCTCCCCTTTCATTACACAACTAGTTCCTTAGCTTTAGTCACAAGGTGATTCCAAACAGTTGAGCAGTTGCCATCTAGTGGGAAAAAACAGTAATGGCGTAAATCAAGCTGAACACAAAACTAAGATGGGAACAAGTGTTGTATATTCCTGGAAAGAGAACTTATTAAATCCATCCACAGATTTTATAATAGTGATATTATTCAATACTAAATTATTGTTAGAAATGTAGATAGACACCTTAAGATTTGAAATATTTTGCATTAGGATGTAAAAGAAAAACATACAACCACAGTGAATTGACAATACAGTCTAAGTAGAATGATTCCACAGAAAGGAGAAGAGCAAACAGCAATACTGAACATTGTTGTGATAAGAGTATGAAGCATCCAGGACACACACACTACTGATGCCAAGGCAACATCCTTTAACCACTGTGGGAAACACTTTTGCAATTTAGTATGAAGTTAATTACAAACTTACCTTAGATCTTCAATCATACTTCTACACATTTATCCAAGAAAATGAAAATATTCTGGGTGGTAAGGCCATAGACATCTTCACATAACATCTGTACACAAATGTTTATAGAAACTTTATTCATAGTAATCAATAGCTGGAAACAAGCTAATGTCCATCATGTAATTAAAGAAAACAATGGTTTCTATACAATGGGATACTTCTTTATAACCACCCCCCAAAATGAATTATTTATATACTTGACAACACAATAACTTGTAAGAAACAGACTACACATTTCATAGTTCCAATTAGTATGATAGCATAGAAACAGGAAAACTCTAAAAACAAGTCAGTTCAGTAGTTGCCAGAACTAAGTGGATTAGAATGGGTATGCGTTTCAATAGATACAGAGGAACTTTGGTATGAAGAAAACATTCCATTTCTATATTGATTTCTGCAATGGTTGTGTGAGTTACAAAGCTTGTCAAAAGTCAAATAATTTCATGTCTACATAGATGGCGTGATAAATTTTAAAAATTTAAAAAATATATTAAAGGACTCTGCAAGTTTGATCACCAATCCCTGAAAATCTTAAGAAGGGTTATCAGCTGTCATGTGTCATAGTATCATGGGTGGGTTGAGCTAAAAAATAAAGAACTCCTCACACACATACACCCAAGTTTTAGAATGGCTCATTTCATTCTAGTAGCTATGTGACAAATACTCTTTCAAAAGCTTTCATTTCATTATACTGTGTCCTAACATATGTAGATATATTCCAGATTTTATCCCTGGACTTCTTTTTTTCCTCTGTAACAATAAGCTGTCAGCCACTGTGCTAGATGGCACATATATTACAGTGAATAACATTTCAATTATGTTTTTATTTTTATATTTTGGTGTATGTGTGTGTGAGAGAGATATATGTGTATATGTGTAATGTGTGCAAATATGCATGTATAGAGATCAGACAGCAACTTCCAGGGTGGGCCCTCAACTTCCATCTGGTTTGCAGATAGTGTTTCATATTTTCCTCTGCTGAATTCACCAGACTAGCTGGCCATGAGTTTCTGGGTAATTCTCCTGTTTCTACTTCCCTTCTCCCTGTAGGCCCACTGGGATTTTAGACATCCAGCTTTACATGGGTTCTTGGGGTCTGAAGTCACATAATCTCACTTGTTCAGGAAGTACTTTATCTACTGAGCCACACACTTTTTAAAATATATTCGTTGGCAACTGTTTATATTTTTACCACACAGCCTTGTAAGGACGTTAGGGAGTTATTTCTACTTCAAAGACCCTCTACCATCAAAGAAGTTAAGCTGTGATAAAGTCTTCTGTGATTTTGGAATGCCGTTTTATAATAACCAGTCATTCCCATTCATGAAAAATAAACAATCCTGTTGCCTTGAAATTGAATGGGCTATGTAGAATAAAATGTATCATGTTAGCATTGTCAGGGTTTTTTTTTTTTTTTTTTTTTTTTTTTTTTTTTTTTTGAGGAAAGCCAATAGACTGGCCTTTTTTATGAGATAGAGCAAGAGTGAGAGAGAGATAGAGAAAGAGAATTGGAGCACCAGGGTCTCCAGACATTGTAATCAAATGCCAGATGTGTGCACTACCCTGTGCGCATATGTGACCTTGCGCGTCTGGCTTACATGGGATCTGGAGAGTCTAATATGGGTCCTAAGGCTTTGCAGATAAATGTCTTAATCACTAAACTATCTCTCCAGCCCAGCTTTGTCAGATTTTAAGCACAATATACAGGAAATATGTCCAAAGGTATGGGATCATTTAAATGGCCCAGACTAAAAGCCACAAATGCACAACAACAATGACATCTTCGGGTATGAGATGAATGATCTGTGTGGGCTTTTCTTCATGCATACTTTATTTATAATATATATGCATTAAAGTTATTAGAATATAAACATCTTCATTCTGATTTCTGAGATGAAGTAAAAGAGAATGGAAAAGATGGGCTAATTTGCCCAGGATAACATAGTTAAGAAGTGGCAGGATTTGATACCAAAAGTTATTATTTTCCTTTTAACTTTATTTATTTATTTATTTACCAGAGGGGGTGGGGGAGAATTGGGCATGCCAGGGCCACCAGCCACTACAAATGAACTCAGACACAGGCACCACCTTGGGCATCTGGCTTATGTGGGTACTGTGGAATTAGATTTAGGTCTGTTGGCTTTGCAGGCAAGCACTTTAACTGCTAAGTTATCTCTCCAGCCCATGAGATAGTTTAATTAGGAACTGATTCTAAAAATTATTTAATAATTTCACCATATTTACCTGACCAACCTGGACAGGCTAGAGCTAAAATTCAAACCCAGGTCTCTTCAATTCCAAGCCCTACACTTTACATGGTGATGCACATCATCTCTCGGATCAATTTTGTTTTGATCTAAGTTGTTCCAAAAATAAATAAGTAAATTATAACAACTGTTGCTTTTTTCTTTCCTTTGTTTTTTTTCTTTACTTTGCTTTTTATTCAGTATTTAAGAAGACGTTTTATCTGTTATAGTAGACTGTAAGTATTAGGAAGGCATGGATTATTTTTATCGAATTTTTAATTCTTCCCTTCTCCTTCCTCAATAATTAATTGTCAACAATTAAAACAATGGCTACCTTGTAGGGATCCAATAAAGTGATTAATTGAATAGAATCAAACTGTTGAATTATTGAATAATTGCAAAGTGGATGGAAAGGAGCTTTGTCTGGTGAGTTAGTTAATTTGTCCATCTATCAATTCATTTGACAGTGTTTGCAAATGACTTATTGTGTTCTTCGTCCTATGCCATGTGCTGAGATGATATTCTGTTAGTGTACCACAATGTGGTTTTCCAAGTAGCAGCAATTCTGAATGATTAATGCTGTGCCAAACCAGTAGCTAAATATTTTGAATATTATTCCCTACTGAGTTCTTGGCATATGATAAGAAAAAAAAAGAAAGAAAGAAAAGGAAGACTTGCTCACTGTACTCATGAAAAATTCAAAAAGATGTAAAATTCCCACTGAGCTAGGAAGAAAGATACAAAGTATTGAAATGAATGCCAGGTTCCTCTGATCTCACCCAGATGGAAAACCCAGATAAAACCCAGAAACAGGAAAATCAAATCAATTTCATCATCCTACGAAAATCACTTTTCACCTATAAAGGTTAAAATGTCACTAATGTTTTATGAGACAAATGCAGTCTATAAATAGTGTGGATTGGCTATTCATCTTCACAGAGTTCTTGCGTCCTATGATGGGTAGGAGTTGAAGGATGCCCAAGACCCTTTAAGCAGGTGGGACTGCACGTCAGTGAATGTGTACTGAAGCTCACTGATGACATTCCTCCTGGATACTTACTAAGGTCCTTTTAAGTGTGCTTTATGAATGAATGCTGTCATCCTAGGTAAAAGGCTCAGTAGAAAAGGTGTCAAAGAAAGGTAATGGTCTAGACCATAGGATTTCACTGCAAGGGAAAATAGAAAATGGTAGAATTTCTCTAGAGAAATTCTTTTGTCTGATGTTAAGAAAAAAGTAACCATACAACAAAATTAATTGACCTAGGAGTCTAAACACCTTATTTCAATAAGTTATTTTTGTCAGTTTTTGGTAGGATAAAAAGTGAGCTGATTGAATAGTTTAAAAAATCATCTGACTATGACAAAGTAATGTCTGTATATTATTGAGATTGTATCAAGAACTAGTCACACACATGTGTACTTGTACACATATTCTGGCTCAAATATGTGTATTTTCCTCAAGGACATTTAAAATTCTCAACAAATGCTGAAACATTATATTTTCCTTGATGACAGTACATATCCAGGCTTTTGAAAAATCAATGATTAGATCATGTCCCTGTGAAGTGGTCTAGGAGTCTAAGCCAAATATCTCATTATGCAAGAGATTTTGTTCAACCTATTACAGATGGAAAATGTTTGTACATGTCCTCTGTACTCATCTCCTAAGCTACTCTACAAGTGTTTACTAAATATATTCCAGTATAAAGTACAGTCTCTCCTACCTATTATAGAGCATGCAAAGCCTTGGCGGTCAAGTTTGCTGCTCATCTAGAAAGTTACAATCTCAAAGGTGCTTAATACGAACCCAATCTTAATTAGATGTAAGGTACTATCTGACAAATACAAGGTTCAAACTACCGAAGTATGTGTTACTAGAGAGATGGGTCCTCCCTGTTATTAGATGAGAAGAGATAGCCATCTTAAAGCTCTCTTAAAGCTGCTTTGTTTCTGCAGAGCCCATTGGATGAAGTTCCAGCTGCTTTGCATTGCACACGTGATCCTGGATGAACTGGCCTGCTCACATTTCCATCTTAGACTTTATATGCCAGTGACTATAAACTGCTTGTTGTACCATCTCCTTCTTTTCTATCACTGCCTGAAATCCACACTAAACACAGTGGATGGCACATAGGCAGTATTCAAACATAGTTTGAAATAAATTAATGAATTTTAAATATGCATTTCAACTTGTATGGAATATCTTGTTTGGAATGTCACAGACTGACATCTGTGAACTTATTATTCAAAACTTGCCTGCTCTAACATTGAAGCTCATTGTTTTCATTATTAAAACAGGGATGCAAGAGAGCGAGGAAAAATGTATGAGCCACGGGATGGGAAGGAGTATTTTGGGACACTGTCCCAACACAAACCATATTATGACCCCACATTGGTTACAGATACCTACATTGAGTAGGCCCTCAGTGGTATAGGAGCAGGGAAGAGGGTACCAAAGAGGATAACCTGATAGGAATATGACAAATGTGCAATGTGTTCAAACATGAAAGTTTGAACCAAAGTCAAACCAAAGTTTGCCCAATAAAAATCATAAAAATCAATAAATGATTATAGAAATATAGTCTAAAACAAGCAAACAACAACAACAGAAAAATACCAGTGATGCTAATAGAAAGTGCCCTTCAGACAGGTTGTTGTGAGAATTGAAGTAGTTTGCTGTGTTACAATTACATTAGTGCGTACTTTGTTCTTGGCACAAAATGAAGATTTAATGACTGTTAACTGGTGCCCCAAAATATTGACCAGAATAACTGCATAGCTGTATAAAAGATAGAGAGACACTAGTGAGTCTTTGAAAACATGGAACTATTTCAGTAGAATACTAAGAAGGTTTTTGGAAAGTAGAATTGGAAGAAAACTGTAGAGGAAAGTCATTATCTTGGAAAGTTAAGAGTTGAGTATGGACATTTATTTTCCTCCCACCCCCTGCATACTGTTTGAAAATGTTTTGGAAAGAATTCCTCTTACACGAATCTCCCTGAACCACACTAGGGTCATTTTAGTTCTGCTTCAGTGATGAGGTTTTGGGATCCTCTGTGTCTCTGGATATCTGGCTTAGTTGGAGTTGGATGTTCTCTGTGTTTATCTCCTTCAGCCTTTTTCTGGTGTTGTGATCGCCATGAACGCTGAACTCTTGCCCTTCCCCCGCATTACTCTATGGTTTTAGCTGGGGCCCTGGTGAGGTGTGATTGGCTGATCCTCCCTTCGGGTTCGTTGTCCATCTGAAAAAGATAAGCAAATTCTCCAAGGAAGAGAGAAGTTAGTACTAGATAGATGGGATGGCCATAGATATTTTGGAAGAGGGGGCGGAAAGAATATTAGAGCCACCAGTTGGGGCATTATGCACAGAGACTTGGCCTATCCCCCAGGACTCTTGACTACCCCCATAATGCATGACCCACATTCCCCATGGATGAGGGTCCCTTTGGAAGAGGGAGGACAGGGAGGAGGATAATGGAGTCAACACTATGAATGAAAAATCAGAATAATATAAATAAAAAATAAAGTATAAAAATAAAAATTAAAAAAAAAGAATTCCTCTCACAAATTTAATTCCAGTCTCTTTCACTGTCTCTTAATATCACCTATGAGAACCAGTCAAATGAGGAGGTAAAAAGAAATTGCATATCTGTAATTCCAGCACTTGGAAGGTTGGAAGGAGGATCAGAAATTCAAAGTCACTCTTGGTTACATAGAAAGTTTGAGACTAGCCTGGGCTACAAGAGATCCTGCATTCCACATGCAGTAGATATAAATTGCAGGGTTGTAATGCTTAATGAAAAGGAATTAACTGAAAGTTCTCTAGATACATTCTGTGAGAAAAATTATACAAGAAATGAATCCAAATCAATATCTGAAGTATTAGATTATGCAATAAAATATAAAATCCCCTCCTGGTTTGTTAATGTAGTCCCTGCCCTCACCATCACCCATAGTTTCTTGAATTGTATGTGAGAGTTTGGAGGAAGTAAATTATACAAATATAGCTCACAAAATATATGTGAAGCAGAATTTCTACATTAGGTAATACTCCTACATAGACTTCCACTGTAAAATTGATGACATTAAAAAAAAAAATCATTCCAAAAATCTTCTATTCCATGGAATGACTATCCTACCATATCTGTGACACTCAAGATTGAGTGGAGAAGCCAAGGGAGAGGTGTGGGTGAGCACAGCCTTCGGATGGGGAAAGTGGAAAACAATGTCCTGTAGGTGATCCTAAGGGCAGATCCAGGACTATATTTAGTTCAATTCAGACTGTCAATCAGAGAAGCTGATCAGAGAATGTGATCCTTAGAGTATGGGTCCTAAGGAGGAAAGATAATATCAACACTAACAATAAGAAGCAAATAGCTGGTACAAGGAAGTTGATTGGATTCGAGGGATGGAAGATGAGCATCAGTATGGGATTATTAGCAGGAAGAAGTGGGTTTATTTAGAGGAGAAGAATGAGACAAACCCTCTTAGGGGTGAGGAGATAAAACATCAGCATTGTCCTCAAGCAAAGGAAATATTTGTAATACTGTGTGGCAATGCTATATTTTAAAAATCCTTTGTGAGCTTCTTCTATATGAGAATCATTTTCTAGTATGACTTTAGTATGAGAGTATGGCAGTGAATAAAAAACACAACATGTGTCTTCAAGGTTGTGTAAGAGGAGTAGGATAATGAAACCAGGACACAGAATATCCATGGGAGAATAACAAAACATATAACTATGAGCCTTGGGCAAAAGAGAGTTTGCTATAAAATAGTTTCCTAAAATTAAGCTCAACATGTTCTTAGGAAACAATCTATACATCCTGGGTCTGTGTTAGATTTCTCTTTGCCTACTGTCATGGGACTCTGTTCTCCCAACATATGTTAGAACACTCTATTATGACTGGTTCCTTACTTCCCACTGTGAAAGCCCTATTGAAAGAAATAATGTTAGAGCTCTTATGCTTACCTTCCTCTTCTGCTGGCATCCAGACAGGTGATAAATACTTGTCAAATGAATAGATTAATGGCTAAAAGAAGGGTCACAGGATCCCACATAGGGAGTTTTTTTTTTTTTTTCTCATATATATATTACCAGTATAATAAAAGTGAGCCAATGAGAATTTTTTTTCACCTCTATACCTTATAGCCTTTTTTGGATTTTTATTTATTTATTTATTTATTTATTTATTTATTTATTTATTTATTTATGTGTATGTGAGAAAGAGATAAAATGGAGAGAGAGAGAAAGAGAGAGAGAGGGGCACACCAGGACCAGTCATTGTCACAGTAAATGAACTTCAGGTGAATGTGCCACTTTGTGAATCTGGCTTTACATGGGTACTGGGTAATTGAACCTGGGCTGACAGGTTTTGCAAGTCAGCACCTTTAACAATGAGCCATCTCTACAGCTCCATTTTAATCATTTTTAAAAAAACAAAGCAAGAACCTACAGCAATTCATATGAATATTTGTGGTCCCTTCCTCTTTTATCAACACATGCTTCATACTTACATTCTTTCATGAGCCAGTGCAAAAAAAATTCCAGATGCATGCACCACCTTGTGCATCTGGCTTACGTGGGTCCTGGGGAATTGAACCTGGGTCTTTTGGCTTTGCAGGAAAGCACCTTAAATGCTAAGCCATCTTTCCAGCCCCAATTTTATTCAATAAACCCTAATTGAACAGTTGCTATATAAGAGGTTATGCAAAGAGGCATGAAAATAAAAGGAAAAATAAGAATATTTAAGACCTTTAAAAGCATATACTCTTTTTTTTTTTTTTTTTTTGAGAGAGAGAGAGAGAGACAGAGAGAGAGGGAGAGGAAGACAGATAGACATGGGCGCGCCAGCAGTGTCTCAGCTGCTGAGAATGAAATCCAGATGTGTGCGCTCCCTTGTGGTCAAGTGTGGCATTGCGCCCTTGCGTCACTTTGCATCTGGCTAAACGTGGAACCTGGAGATTGGAACCAGCATTCTTAGGCTTAGGAGGCAGGCACCTTAACCGCTAAGCCATCTCTCTAGCCCTCTTTTGTTAAACACATTATTTAGACATTTTAAAAATGTAATAACATTTAAATGAGATCTATTGAAGCCAGTTCCATTTTTGTTTTTTGCCTAAAATAGAAAGCTGGACATGCTGAAGTCTCATCTCATTTCTGAATGTGTTTTTGTAAGTGGAAATGAGTGACAAAATATTAAGATATATTTTTAGATCAAAGTAACAAGACCCAGCATTTAGTCTAGATAAAAAATAAATGTGTAAATACAGATGTGAATGCTGGAACTCAAGGGCAGGGATGACCTAGAAATGGATTGACTGGGAACAAAGAAAATAAATACATGAAATATACATATAATTATATATGGCATTTGTAAATTTACATATATGTTTACTCATTTATGAGACCATTTCATGTAAAAGTACATTGCTCAGTTCCAAAATCCCATGAGACCAGTTGGTTCAAATGTCACTCAATATGGATTCTTTTAGACAAGATCCTAAGACAATGATTTGAGTATAAACAGGTTTGGGGGCTGGAGAAATGGCTTAGCGGTTAAGTGCTTGCCTGTGAAGCCTAAGGACCCCTGTTTGAGGCTTAATTCCCAGGACCCATGTAAGCCAGATGCACAAAGTGGCACATGCATTTGGAGTTCATTTACAGTGGCTGGAGTACCTAGTGTGCCCATTCTCTCTCTGTCTGCCTCTTTCTCTCTCTGTTTGTCACTCTTAAATAAATAAATTAATGAATAAATTATAAATAAACAAACCAAAAAATTTAAACAGGACTTGCTGGTAGGTGCCAGAAACACCATTTGTGATTTGAGCAAGTGTAACAGGGTTGCAATCAGCCGATAAGGTCAATGAAAGCAAGCTGGTTTTCCTGAGGATAACTAAGAAACTTAAATATCCCCAGTAGGACATACATCTTTGTTTTAACTCACACAAGAGCAAAGGACCAATTACACATCAACTGCTGATATTCGTTGATGGTCCTTAATAGGGGTGATAACCTTCCAGCACTTTTGCCTTGCTGTGCACTCACAACAGTAATCATCTGTCTTCAGCTTTAGAGAAAGACCTCAGGCAAAGCAATGCTGACACCAGCAGCTTGAAGTTGGTGATATATTTCCTTTTGCCCTTACCACTTTTGTGTGTACCGCCAAGCTCTTAAGTGCCAGCTGAGATGCACTGGAGCCTTTTGTATTAAATATTCTGTTTACATTTGTCTAGTAATAGTCACCAAAGACTTATTGAAAGCAATACCCTCAATGGTGGATATAAGACTACCAAGAATAAAAAAAATGTGGTCCTTTTAACTTAGTTTCCTACATTCTCACAGAAGTGGCAGGGAAGACATAATTTAAATACAGAAAACGGTAATGGAGACATGTGCAGAATGCTGTGGGGATGTTGCTAACTCACTGAGGAGAATGCTGTGAAAGAGTTGCAGATCATCACTTTCCAGTTAGAAACACAGATTAAAGAGTTGTTTTTATTTGAGACACTTATTTTCCAAGTTACCTTTCTCTCTCCTATGGAGAGGCAAACTCCACACTATTGGTAAACATGTAGCATTTGTTAATAAAGACAATTTACTAAATGCTCTGTGGAGTGTTTTCCTTCTGTTTGCCCTTTCTTTAGGATGAATCTTCCAAAGGTCAAGACAGCCAGGACAGTTCATTAGAAGAGGGAGGCTGAGGTTGAATCTGTGTCATTCCTATGACCTTGAGTTTACATATTTCCCTGGGATAGAGACCATTTCTTTAGATTAATAACCTAGAGAAGATAATCCCAGCAACAGGAAACCAAAGCTTCCTGTGAATAGGCATGAACTAGTTATTAAACCATTACTGAAAACTTTTGTGAAAGGGGAAACTGAGGAAAGAGCGCCAGGATTCTATATGGAAATATATTGTATAAAAGATTACATTATGAACAATAAATTTCAAAAAAACTCAAAAGAAACAAACCAGTGATTTTTATTTCATGTGAATATCCCATCATATCTTAAATATAATGTAATATAATAATGTAAACAGGAAATAATCTATGAAAGGTGTAATTCTTTAGAAAATAATAGCAATGCAAACTGAGTTTAGAAAAGATGCAGAAAATAGACCTATGCCCCAATGTATAGTTTTTTTTCCAAAGGATAATTAATGTCTTGACTGAACTTCCTCAAATTAAAAATGAGCATACCTTTCCAGATTTCCCAGTAGCATAAGGAGAAGTGGTCATGTTGCTATAGTGAAAATGTGGCCATCCATCATTATGCTTGCCTCTCAGAAATAGAATGATGTGTTTATTACAACCTCTTTGGCTCTTGTGTGACAGATAATTTTATTGCAGGAAAGCAGGGTGTCCCATGATTACCAATAAGTGTTAATGCACATTTTTAGATTCAATTGACTGATGTTTTAGCTTTGTTAAATTTGAATGAGAGGAAACAGATTATGATAAATGCTTATGCCTCACAATATGGTATGTCTGGATGGAAAAAAAATGACGCTATGATGTTATTGTGAAAATTATAGAATGATTTACAACCACTGTGGTTATGATTGAGAACTCACCATCTGACCTGTTTGACACAGCCTCAACATCCTGGAGAGATCTATATTCATCTCACTGGTTCAATACCTTTTGTTCTTAGTCCCAATGCTTTTCAAAAGCAGAGAACAATGTCAGTCATATTTCTATCTTTAGGTGCCAGTCTGACATCTTCAAATAGCAATTATTTAATTTTAGAATTTATATAAAAGTAATTGAATTATATATTTTGAAAAAGCATCCTTTGAAGCTTTTGCTGCTTAGTAAAACTACATGGTTTGTATACAAAACCTCTAGCTTCTTGTTTATACAGATATGTCCTTTTATTCATGGAATTTATATAAATCATAACTTCATTCAAAGCATAAAAATATTTTATATACAAAATAGGATTATATAATACTACTATTAGTAGTGAAATTAAAATAAATAGAAGTTTTTGAATCCTGAAAGGTGTTCAGAGAAAAGTGTGGAAAACCAAGAATAGACAGACTAAAATGTTAAGGAAATGTCAGGAATTAAAACTTCATCGTGATTCCATCTCACCAAAGTCAGAATGACTCTCATTAAGAAAACAAAACAAAAGTAAACAACAACAAACAAAATACAATAGATTCTGCCAAGGATATGGCTTGGGAGGAGCTTTATATAGTGTTTGTGTAAATGTAAATTAATGTAGACACTATGTAAAATAATATAAAGCTTCTTCAATTAACTAAAAGTACAAGTACCATAGGAGTTGTTTGACCATAAAGAATAAAGAAATCATGTCATTTGCAGGAAAATGAATGGAACTGGAGATCAAGTAAAGCAAAATAAGCCAGACTCAGAATGATAGATGTTACATGTTTCCTCTCATATGTTAAATCCAAGGGAAATTAAAAAAAAAAAAATTTACAACAGAAAACTAGGAGAAGAAAGTAGAAGGGAGAGTATGTGTGAAGAGGAAGGAGGCCTGGGAACTTGCCAAAGCTAAAAAGTAAAACCCTGTTGCTGGAGATGCCACTGGCTATGGTCACAGAGCATTAGAATATTATTCTGGAACCAAAAGTGCTCCCACCTGGCTAGCCTTATAGTGCTGCAAAGCCCTATGGGAGCCGCTGGAAGTAAATGGTCATCAGCAGCATGAACAAGAAGGAGAACCTACAGACTACAAAATCAACCAACTGGTCAAGAAGTACACACTTGTGCAGTAGTGGCATGCCTCTGCACATAACCAACTGTTCTATGATTAGACAGGAGGCCCATTCAATGGGAGAGAACTCATATCTGGTATTGGAAACCCAGTCAGAATCCATTGTCAGGAAATTCATAGATCTAGAGAGAAGCCCCCACTGATCTCTGAAAAAGAAGACTGGGCTTACACACCCAAAACAAAAACAAACAAACAAACAAAAACTCTCTCAAATTTGCATACCCCCTTTCAACTCAAACTGCTCTCACTCTTGCTTGGAGAATCTGTTTTTACAGATGGCAGATAAAATATAGTGGAAGCAAGATCCATAGACAGGACAAGAAGCTAGCCAACTGCCCACCATGAGATGTACCACCTCTACCACATCTGCCATAGCCCAGGAGAAATTTCAGGGGAAGTGATGACAGGAACAGGATTCTTACTGCTAGCCTGACAACAGCCCTAGGCTGATGGTGACAAACACAGTGATCAGTTGAAACCTATCAAAACAAAAATCAGGAGGCTACAAAGAGCTCAACACTAAATTAAGACTGCCAACAGGCCTTCTATGGCTTAGGGAACATTGTGGAAGAGGGGGCAGAAAGATTGCAAGAGCCTCAGAGTGTATAGGAATATTCTGAGGCAAGGTCCCCAGCCCACAGGGACTGACTGAGGCCTTCATGACACGACAGTGAATACCATCATCTCACTGAGGAGGGTCTCCAGGGTAAAGGGAGCTGGAGTGAGGGGATAAAAGAAAATAACCTGTTGTAATTAATATTAAATAAAAATTAGTATAAAAAATAAAAATAAATAAAGAAGCCTGGGAGAAGAGGAAAAAGAGTGATGTGAAAGTAATAATATCATCAAAGTACATTCTATGCATTTATGAATATCTATCACAATGAAAAAGTATTATTTTAGATAATTAGTATACACTAATAAATAGATGAAAAAAAGACAATGGTCAGGAGAGTAAAGTAAATCAGTAATGCACTACAGAAGGCAACAGTTAAGCCTGCCCTTGAACTGTTACCATGTGATCTTACTTGATGTAATTTCATTCATTTTTAAGACTATTTGGTGGCCCAGGGATTATTGTCGTCATTTTATAGACAATAATGCTGAGGATAAAAATGCTTGCCTCAGGCTTATTTAAAAGTCAGAGAAAGCATTCAACCCAAGTTCCCAGAGCTCTATATCTTCCTATACACTATCCACTTACATGGCTTGTGCTGGAAAATAGAGCAATATTGCTTGGCTGTTCTGCATGTATCTACATGATGAAAGTAGGCTTACAGAAGGAAAAATACAGAGAAAGACTTCAGATGAATCTAACTAAATGCATCAATACGAGGCAAGACTATCCAGTGGAAAATGCATAGTGGAGTTTTTTACAGTTCAGATTAAAATCACTGAATAATTGTCAAGTATGTTGTGACAATGACATTAAGAAGTAAGTGGTAGATACTTGGAAGGTATTTGAATTATTAGATTCAGTGATTTTATTCAACTTCTGCAAATATGGCTACTGGCTAATTCCCATGGTATCAGAACAAGAGAAGGCCCTCTTGGATCATCAGCTTTCTGATGGCACCAATCAGGCCATAGGCATCAAGGAAGCATCAAAACACGCTTCACCCGGAAAGGCTGTTAGTTTGGAAGCAAAACAGTATAGTTAAAAACACATGTGGCTAGGGATAAACAGGTCTGGATTCCAAGATACTGTCTAAGTGTCTTTCAGGTTCTCCATTCTATGAAATGATGTAACGATACTAAAGAATAAGTGTGATGATGCACATAGAGAAGTTGGAACATGGGAAGCATGTGGGTTTTGTAGTCATTACAATTATCTTCCTTGTCATCTCCTTGAGAGAAAGAAGCTGCCTTTCTAGACTTCATTGGGTGTTAACCACTTTCTCCTCCTCTGAGTTGGTCAGCCTCTGGCAGCAGAGAAATCCACCTTATAGAACATTAGAGCTGAAGACATTTTGGAGATTATCCAGGTCAGGGCAGAGCAGCTGGATGGAAAGATGTGTACTTTGTGAGCATGTGTGTTTAAATTTGCAATTTGTTATAGGTCAGCATTTCTGTAAAAGGCAATAGAAATTACTAGAGAAATGAAATGGAGAAACAAAAACAAAACATATTGCACTCTCTATAATTTTTTATTTTTCAAAGGATACACAGTTGGGCTGGTATGGAGTGGTTCAATGGATAACATTCTTGCTGTGGAAGTCTGAACCCTGTAGTTCGTTTCCTCAGGACCCACAAAAATGCCAGGTGGGCTGCTATGCAGTTGTGGAAGGGACAGTGGATCCCCAGGCAAGCTGACTGGCTAGATTAGCTGAATTATGAAGCCCTTGGTTCAAGTGAAAGACTTTGTCTCAATAAGTAAGATGGAGAGCAATCAAAGAAGATACCCAACAACAAGGACTAGCTTCCACACATGTACACACACAAATACACATATGTCATCATATATGTGCAGCTGCTGGTGCACTGAAAATTTTGTATAAAATTTTCTTCAGGGTCTCAAGCTGTTTCTTGTGTAAGCCAATATTCCAATATATAAAACAGAACAAAAATCTGAAACGCTTATAATACAAGACCAAGGAATGCTTAATTTTCAGACTAGCAAGTGTACAGAGTTGCATCTACACACACTAACTGAATAGTATGGACCTGGCTCATTCCTTACTAAGCCCAAAGAAAGGCCTGTTCATTATTACACAACAATCCTCATTAATTAAAATGAATACTTACTCAGTTAAGAAGAAAGGGAAATAGTGTCTATTAAGTTTGGTTTATATGAACTAGAATTTACATAAAGTATTTCACTGAATTCTTACAGCAACTCTTTAAGTAGAATTACCTTTTTTTTTTTTTTTTTTTTTTTTCAAATAGGGAGATAGATCAACTCATCCAAATGTATGCCAGTGGAAAATGACAGAACTTAAGTAGGTAAAGTCAGGTTTGCTTGAAAACAGTATCTATATCATTATAAAAACATATCAGTAGCTGGGTATATTATATAAAAGAAAATACTCTCCTTAATGACCATTTCTATGAGAGTTTATATAATATCCTGTATTTACAAGAGACTTTATAATCATTCATGTCTTGCTTCTCCATTTCTTTCATAAGAAATAGGGCACAAAGATATAGAAGAATAGTCTTTAATTATAATTATCAAACATAGGTTGCAAATACATGTTCTCCTTTGGAAATTACGATGTATTAAATTTTCATTGGTCACATGATTTTTCATTCAGTCCTACATATCCTTCATTTTATGCAATAGTCCATATTCACACTTTATATTCTGGTTACTACATATATTTTAAATATTTTACAACTTTTTATAACACAATAATGTAGTATAATATTTTATTAAAATCATTTTATAGATATAATAAATTAATATTTATTTCTCAATTATAATTTTCAAGGGAAAATAATATTGTACTCTAAAATAGTAATTTGATTTTCTTTTTTCTTTTGGTTTTTCCAGGTAGGGCCTCACTCTAACTCAGGCTGACCTGGAATTCACCATGTAGTCTCTGGCTGGCCTCAAACTCACAGTAATCATGCTACCTCAACCTCCTGAGTTCTGGGACTAAAGGGTTCACCACCACACCCAGCCCATAATTTGAGTTATACAATAAAAATAACCTGTTTTTATTCTAGCATATATTAAAAATTAGATAAGCTTTCATTTTATTTTTAGATACTCTTCTCAATATTGGTTGACTTACCATAGGTATTCATGGTAAAATATATATGTTAAGTATCTCGGTAACTATGAAAGTATTAGAATACAGGCTCTTTACAGAAATCAGCATAAGTGATGAGTAAACTGCAGCCTGTATACAAAGGAAGGCTGGAACATATGGCACACCTGTAGTAAAGACCATCAAGATAAAGATATTTACTTTTTGTAACAGTAAACAGGCAAACATTCACCCTTCCATTCATGCAACATTCAGCAAATGTTTATTGATGGCCTTTCATAATTCAAGTACTATACAGAACTTACAAAGCATCAAAGTTTCAGTGAATAATAATAAATTAGTAATCAACTATACCTTCCAAACATTCACTGTGAACTTTTAAGCTTTACCAGTCTATTTAAACTTATATTTTTGGTCTTCTTGTTTAAATCTAGCTTGCCATTAAGGCTTTGAGTGCAATATCCAAAGATATCTGAGCGAAGTTGTAAAAATGTTTGAGATTTTTATTCCAAGGAAATTAGTTTCACTTAACATTTAATATATTATCTCAGACTTCTGTGACTGATTTCTTTGAATTTTATTTTTAAATCAATTTTAAGTTCATTATGAGATCAAAAAAGCATATACAGATATTTCCTAGATACTTACACTTTCAATATATATACATGTATATGTATTTCATGTATTTAATACATGTTTGTCTTTCTAACATGTATTGTCTTTTCTTTTGAGTCTACTCTTGCTCAAATTTTCAGAACACAGAAAGAATGCAGCCAGATTCTTTGCCAAATGAGAATGTTAATGGCTTTTAGTTCAATTCCTTTTTTTAGAAAAATCATTTTATTTATTTACAAGGAGAGAGAAAAAAAATTAAAATGGGTATGCCAGGGACTAGTGCTGCTGCAAATGAACTCCAGATGCATGGATTCATGTGGGTTCTGAGGAATCAAATTTGGGCTGTTAGGAAACACAAGCAAGTGCCTTTAACCACCAAGCCACCTTCCCAGACCTCAATTCTTGTTCCCTTCCAAATCCTCCCAGGCCCAGCCTCTACTGTCTGCATCTTTCCCAGCATCATGGTCTTCTCTGCTCTCACAAGAATAGTTCATTAAGCTCTGTTTATAGAAATCTAGAGCTTTGCTGGTTAAAGCTTTAAATTCTTCAGCTTGCCTCAAAAAAACCAGTTTAGAACTTCTAAAAGCAACATGGTCATTTTTATCACAGCAACAACAACCCCACTTCTGGCAACAAACTGCTACATTAGTTACTTTTCCCATTGCTGTGACAAAATACCTGACAAATAGCAACTTAAGGAAAGGAGGGATTTTTTTTTTTACTTATGATTTGTGGATACAGGAAAATCACATCAATAGCAGCATAAGTTGAGTGTGTTCACAGTAGGAAAGCAGAAGTAAACACTGTGATGCTCAGCTTGCTAGCCCACATTTTCCTTCTTTTCACTTCAGGTCTCCAGTCCATGTAATTGTGCCATTCCTATTCAGGTGGGTCTTCCATCCTCAGTTAAACCTTATTGCAAATGCTCACAGACATACCCAGTGGTGTATCTAACAAATGATTCCAACTTTGGTCCAACTGAAAATGAAGATAAACCATTACAAATGCCTTAAATGGTGCTATTCCATATGCTTCATTTCCTTTATTTTCTGTCCTTCACACATTTTCACTTAACTTAGCCCCTTCAACTTTTTAGCACACTGTATTTAACAAAGCCCATAAAAAGAGTAGCCAGTTGTGGAAATGCTACATTGCCTTGCCTTTCATTCTTTCTCCAACTTCTTCAGTAAGCCTTTCCCTCCAGCCCAACTCCACTGAAGCAATGCTAGTCTGTTTGCCATGACTCCCTATCTGTAGATCCCATCAGTCAATCTTAGTTCTCATTCTTTCTGCCTCACCATAGTATATAACTTATTTCCTTTGGAGTATTTTCTTTTCCTGGCTTTAATAAAATTCTGTTAATTTTTTTTTTTTGTTTTGTTTTTGTTTTTCAAGGTAAGCTCTTGCTGTAGCCCAGGCTGACCTGGAATTCACTATGTATTCTCAGGGTGGCCTCCACAGGTGATCCTCCTACTTCTGCCTCACAAGTGCTGGGATTAAAGGCATGTGCCACCACACCCGGCTAAAATGCTGTTAATTTTGTCCATACTCTCTCAATATGCTTTGTTGATCATTCTTGGTTTTCCAATCTTTAATGATCCTTGAGGTTTCCAAGGCTTTAGTCTCAGAACATTTTCTGATAGATAGATAGATAGATGATAGAAAGATATGTGTGTGTGTGTGTGTGTGTGTGTGTGTGTGTGTGTGTGTGTAATTTGTTTTTTATTTACGTGAGAGAGCTGTAGAGAGAAAAATGCAGATAGAGAGAATGGGCCTGCCAGGTTATTTAGTCACGGCAAACAAACTCCAGATGCATGTGCATCTGGCTTATGTGGGTACTGGCGAATTAAACGTGGGTCCTTAGGCTTTGTAGGCAAGCACCTTAACTGCTAAGTAATCTCTCCAGCCCCTCAGTACATTTTCTCTTCTACTATTTATTCCCATCATCAGCCCAGCTTCATGAACATTTAAATTCATTTAAATCACTTACATATTTTTATGAATCTCCAACATAAATCTCTAGTTGTTGCATACTTCTTCCCTGAACTCCTATATGGATATTTACTCTGGATTCAGAATGTCTGCTTGGATGTTAGTGGTCACTTCATACTTACATATAATCCTTCATTTTTCCCATTACCGCCCTTCTAAGGTTACCAGCATATAATCCTCTGGGTTGTATGTCAAATCCAGTTCTTTTCCAGGCCCACCATTGCTCATGTGCCTAGGCTTGTCACTAATTTAAACCACCATTACCTCTCAGCTAAACTATGCGATTTTTAGTTTCTATCTAATCTTCCTGCTTCCACTTCTTTCTTTATCCAGTCCCATCTCTATCCATCAGGCACAGAGATCTATTTTAAAAGGGAAATTAGCATCAATAGGCTTTCCAATTCCCAGAATAAATTATCTTTCTTTTCCTGTTCAAAAGAAACTGGCCTTGTTGCTAGGTTTTTAGTAAGTCAAGTTCATTTCTGACTAAGAACATTGGTGATTGCTGTGTCGTCAGCTTAATTTGCTCATAATTTCTCATGGGACAAAACGAACAACTTTTCACTTTTTTCATGCCTTTGCTCAAAGCTCTTCCTCATGAAGGAATTCTTTGACGATCTTATATAAAATACTCCATAGATTCTGGTTGACTTCAATAGAAGTTCACAGTGCTTACTTCTCCATGACCCTTATATACATAGTTATAGTCTGCATTTTTCTTACATTAGACTAGAAGCAGCTATAAAATCAGGATACCATCCCATTCTTCACTCTATTTCAAGCATTTTGAAGAATGGGTAGCAAAGAATTAACCCTCAATAAATAGGCTTGAGTGATTGAAGGAGAGAGGTGAAATGATGTATGGCTAGAGATCTGGGCAGGTAACAGAGAAGAACTTGGACTCATTCATGCTTTCTTCTCTATGCTGACAGCCTTTCTCCTGAACCAAGCCACTGGGAATTTGTGTATGTGAATCTTTCCTTGGTGTCCATCATGTCCCACTTGCTAGTAGTTCTGTCTTAATATTTCCTAATGTCAAATCTTTTGAGGAGAATGTGGCACAAAATACTTGATAGCTTGCTAAAAAAACAGTTAAATGTTCACCATTGAATCATCCATTCCTTCAGCTTACAACTAAAATCTAAGGGAGAAAAATCACTTGCTCTAATTTTATTAAGAAAACAAAGGATTTGTTTTCATTTTTTTTTCCCCCTACCAGGCCCATCTTAATCTTTTCGAGGTAGGTTCTCACTGTATCCCAGGCTGAACTGTAACTCACTATGTAGTCTCAGGGTGGCCTCAAACTCATGGCAATCCTCCTATCTCTACCTCCCAAGTGCTAAGATTAAAAGTGTGTGCCACCATGCCCAGCTCATTCTAGTCTTTTTAAAACAACTGTTGTCTAACATAATGTTGCTACACATTATTGCATTGTGACCAATCGTAATTTGATACTGATGATAAAGCACTTATTTACTTAAAAATAAAATTAGAAACTCCTCAAGAATATCAGTAAAATTAAAGCCTTATAGCTTTCCTTATGCTTACTTGAGTTCTAATGTTTACAAAATTTCATGTAACTACAGTTCATTACTCTGATGTGCTTCAGTAAGTGATCTATCTGCCCATGAATTTGGGGTTTCATGTTAATGTCATAACTTTTCTCATCTTTACCACAGATAGAGGGTGAGAATCAGCATTCCAAAATACTTGATTTGTACTGGAATTCCTCCAAGATACTACTTTCTAGGCAGAGTTTTTTCCTTCTTTTATAAGCAAATTTCCTGTTTTGAAGAAATGGCTCAGTGGTTAAGGTACTTGCCTGCAAAGCCTAACCACACAGGTTTGATTCCCCAGTATCCACCAAAGCCAGATGCATAGTGGCACATGCATATGGAGTTTGGTTGCAGCAGCTGGAGGCCCTAGTGCAGCCATTCACTCTCTCTTTCTCTCTTCTCTCTATCTCTCTTTTTACTCACAAATAAATAAACAAACAAACAAATCTTGTTCTAGATATGCCCCCTTTAGTCCCTGTATTATCATAAATAATGCCTGTGAGATTTTTAAAAGTATTTTCTTCATTTACCAGAAGAAATGAGAGGGGGGGGAGAGAATGGGAATGAATAGGCACTCCAAGGCCTCCTGCCACTACAAACGAAATTCACGTGTATGTGCTACTTTGTGCATTTGGCTTTGAGTGGGAATCAAACTCAGATCATCAGGTTTTTATTTTTATTTTTTTTTTTGGTTTTCCATGGTAGGGTCTCACTTTAGCTCAGGCTGACCTGAAATTAGTCTCAGGGTGGCCTTGAACTCACAGTAATCCTCCTACCTCTGCCTCCTGAGTGCTGGGATTAAAGGCATGTGCCACCAGGCCCAGCAGATCATCAGGTTTTGCAAACAAGTGCCTTTAATCACGGAGCCATCTCCCTAGCCCTGGTTTTTACAGTCACAACCACTGTTAACTTCTTGTTACCAGAAGTCTCAGTTAAATTACAAAAGCTATGTGAATATCAGTTTATGTGTGTTAACAATAAGGATGACTTTTGGACTTCAAAACTGTTGTTTCAAAGTTCATAGGAGATAAAGCACAAAAAGACTGATGAGCCATGCATTTGCAGTTATTAGTGAGTATGAGTACTGCCCTCTTCATATTTGTCATTTTAAATCTGCATAAATTGTGATATAGAAAAAAATGAATTTTCTATCAATTCCTCTAAAGTTATTAATAACTCAACTACCTAGTTATTTTTCTTTATTATCTACTCCCCTCTTTCTTCTATTAGTTAAATATATGCCATAATAAGGAAGTTCTGTATTTAATTGGATGCCACAAGGTCTTATTTGAATCTTGTAGGCATTGTATTTCTCACTTCTCTAATGCAGAAGCCACTGGGAGGTGTTAATTAGGCACTAAAAGCAAATTAGATTATCTACGGGATATTTTTAACAATAATTTTACACTCAAATAGGGGCAATGCCATGGATTATACATACCATTCTATTGTCTGGCTCAGGTATGTTTAAATCCTTGGCATTGTATAACTTTTCATTCCATTTCACATCTTTATTGTTATTATTATTATTATTACTATTATGGTTTTTTTGAGGTAGGGTCTCACTCTAGTATAAACTGACCTGGGATTCACTATGTAATCTCAGGGCAGCCTTGAATCACAGTGATCCTCCTATCTCTACCTTCTGAGTGCTGGGATTAAAGATGTGTGCCAACATACCTGTTTTTTTAAGGTTATTTCAAAGTATTCAGTATTCTTGGAAGGTACATTGACTAGTGAGGTCAAATTGGGAAATGATGTTGGCCAGAGTTAATTTTCATACCAAGAGTATGATTTGATGTATAGTTTTTAAATTTTAAACAAAAATTTTTATAGACATACAATTAACATGAGAATTTTTCAATAAATTTTGAACAATGTTTTTTCTCCCTTAGAACAGAGAGACAATGTAGCAGCCTAAGCATCCTGACCCCAAACCTTCATGCTTTGGTGAGATCCAGAGTCTGATCAGCTTCTTCAGGCCTCACTGCTCCTCTTCTTGGCTGAGTGTTTTAAAAGATTTCAGTATGATTTGATTCATCTTCATTTAGCAATTCATTCAACAAATATTTTATGAAAACTTACTGTATTCTAAGCATTCTTCTTGGGTAGTTTTTGTTAGAGCACTAAAACACATGCACACACGTGTGCGCACGCAGACAGACAGACAGACAGACACACACACACACACACACACACACACACAGAAGTTTCTGCTCCTGTAAAAGTTCAAACCAACATTGATTGAATGTTGGCAATACCTGGTGGAGTTCTAGACAAGCAGTGGGTGTAGAGGGAAAAAGCAAAGAGACTGGGGTTAACTTTCTTCCTGGGAGATAGATGGCTTAGCGGTTAAGGTGTTTGCCTGCAAAGCCAAAGGATCCCGGTTAATTCTCCAGGCCCCGTGTAAGCCAGATACATAAGGGGGTGCATGCATCTGGAGTTTATTTGCAGTAGCTGAAGGCCCTGGTGTACCCATTCTCTTTCTCTATCTCTAGCTCTTTCTCTCTGCCTCTTTCTCTCAAATAAATAAATAAATAAAATATATTTAAAATCCCTAATTTCCTTGTTTCAATATGACAATTATAGTAATATGCATGTCCCAGGTTTGGTGTCAGGATTCTAGATATCATTTACAAATTAGATATCTTTGATTCAATTGCAAAGTATAGAATCTCTATTTTCACTTTAATTATGTAGAGATTTTTTTTAAGGTGCAAAAGGCTTTGTAGATGATTGGGGACAATGTACACAAATGCCTGGGGTCAGGGAAGAACAGCATTTATCCAAGTAACAATAAACATTCTAGTTGTCAGAAAGTAGCAAGCATGGAAGGGATGACTAGGCTATGAAGCTTGAAAGGTCATTTCCAGTACTCCTCTACAACTTTTCTTTCAAGTTAATGGAAATTCTGGCATAAGTTCGTTCAAGTTTTTTGAAAGGAAAGTGCTCTTTGATCACTCATACTCTTACAGGACAAGTTTTTTTATAATTTGTTTTTTATTTATATTATTGTAATTTTACATTCATATGGTGACTCCATTATCCTCCTCCCTGTCCTCCCTCTTCCAAAGGCACCCTCATCAATGGGGAATGTGGGTCAGTCTCCAGGACAAGGTTTTTTAGAAATGGAAACATTGACATAACAGAGGGCCCCAGCAACCAACTACACAAAGTTGACTTCCAAGCTATGAGCCTTTGCAGCCTCTGTATGTACCAAAAGTGAAAATAAACTTCCCTTTCAGAATAAGGGGATACAATTTATTCATTCTTCAGGTTACTCATAGTAACTGGTAAACTGATGATACTATGCATACACATGTTCAGCAACCTGAAAGAAGACACATCTGACCAGGTTTATTAAAGCCTGCTATAAAGACTCAGTGATGGATGGCTGACTAGTTGGCTTATTTGAGGCCATGGAAGAAATAGGTTGGATAATCTAATCAGTGGGCCTCCCCAAAGCACCTCCTCTCTAGGAAAGATAGTGGGGGTTTCTCACACATGATTTTCTGTCCTGGGATCCAAATGAGGGAGCCCTGCAGCTGTGAAGCCTGACAGCAGATGTTGCCCTGTCAGGTGTCTTTGATTCTGCTTCAGAAACCACAGGCAGCTGGTTGCAGACAAATCATCAGCGCTGCAGGAACAGGGCAATGGCAGCCTACATTGTGTGCTCACAGAGGAGGCATGGCACTCAGCCACACTGAGTGGGAAATGACAAGGGCTGGTGTAGAAGCGAAGACTAGTGGAGTCTGGATATTGTCTCTTTCTACTTTGACACAAAACTCCTTCCACTCTGCTTTGTAGTAGATAGACTATGGAGACAGCTGTGTCATTTATTCAGATAAAACCTATTTGATGACAACAGGCAGATTCTAACCATTTAGAGTATCCAGCACCTAAATGGGTACATAGAAGTATGTGTTATAAAGCATTTTCAGATTTCAGTTATTTGAAGTAAACTTATGCATAAGGACTTAAGGTATGGAAGAGGAAAAAAGCAGGTAGTGAGATCTAAAGTAATGTTTACTAAGTGCCTCAGTGAAAGAGTATTTTCCTATCATGGCCTTTCATTTTATTTTTATAGAAATTCTATATATGCAGTAATAATATTCCCATTTCATTGTGAATAGGGTTGAAATGTCTACATAAATTTCCCACCTATCTAGTATATTAGTGAAATGGAATTCAAATCTATGTTTCTCTGATAGTAGACCCCATGCTCTATCTCTTGCCTCATAATTATTAGATTGTTTCCTTCAAAGCAGACTGAAATTTCTCTCTATCATGGTGAATGCATTTTTATTCTAGCCTCAATCTGCTTATGTGCACAGGTTTTGTGGATATGAATGAATAATTATGTAATCTAAAAATAATGCTGATATTTCTGGTAAATGGTATGGTTCTCTAATAAAAAGGAAAATTCAGGGCTGGAGAGATAACTTAGCAGTTAAGGTGCTTGCCTGCATGGCCAAAGGACCCAGATTTGATTCCCCAGGACACACATAAGCCAGATGGCACATGTGTCTGCAGTTCATTTACAAATAAATAAAAATAAAATAAAAGTTAGAAAAAGGATGGATTTCATTATGATAACTTTCAGTAACTGTTTTAGTCACTTGTCAAGCATGCGTTTTCCTGCTACCCTATTTCTCAGAGGTTCAACCAAACCCAAGTGCTTTAGGAAAATGCGTGACCTACTCAAAAAGAGGGATTGTATCAGCTTGTCTATAATCCTTTCTCTTTGCTAATAATTGATTGTAAACTTGCTACACAATTGACTTGGGGTATTTATAAAGTGCAAACATGGTGTCTGTGCAGTTTTGAGGACAAGCTATTAATGATGGTTACAAAGTCTATATAGATGCCAATATCCTTTATTGCCCATTTGTTATTGTTAGAAGTGAAGTTCAGAATTGCTACAGCTTTCTCGCCCCCGGCTGAGGACATATCCCCACACAAAGGAAGACTAGGCCAAATATGGATGAGGAACTAGAACCTCAACCCTTGGTATTAATTTGAGCTTTGTGCTCTAACCATCAAAGTTATTGTTTAAGCAAGTTACAGCTGGGTTTTCTCTAACTTGCAGCAAGATATTAAATATATCTTATAAGCTCAAGCTAGGAAATAAATATGTTGAATTTGATCACATTGTCATTTTTTTACTAATATTTTTCAACGATTTTATTTTTATTTATTTATTAGAGACAGACAAAGGGAGAGGGAGAATGGGTGCACCAGGGCCTCCAGTCACTGCAAACGAACTCCAGACTCATGCGCTACCATGTGCATCTGGCTTATGTGGGACCTGGAGATTTGAACTGGGGTCCTTAGGCTTCACAGGCATGCGCTTTAACTGCTAAGTCATCTGTCCAGTCCCACATTGTCATCTTTTAAACATCATCTCATGATGAACAACTCTGGAATATATCTTCTCTCACCATGTCCTTTTTATAGAACTCATTTTACAGTTGGAGAAAGAAAAGTAAATATCAGGGCCAAGGAGATGGCTCAGTTGTTAAGGCACATATATGTAAAGCCTAAGGAACAGAGTTTGATACTCCAATACCCACGTAAAGCCAAAGTGGCGCATGTGTCTGGAATTCATTTTCAGTAGCAAGAGGCCCTGATGCATTCTCTCTGTTTTTCTCTTGATCACTCTTTATTAAATAAATAAAATATTTTTTTAAAAAAGAAAGTAAATATCACAGTGGCTTGTCCAAGCTATGGTCCTACTAAAGAAATTGGACTTAGGGTTTCTAATAACAAACTTAAAATTTCTTGCTTTTAAAATCTGCTCTGATCCAAACTGAAATGAAGATCTAGGGCAGAGTTAATTGTATTGTTAATTTCCAAATCAACATAATTAGCTACCTTAATGTTGCCTTTATTTGATAGCAAAGAGTTGTTTTTTGCTGAGCCAGTTTGTGGAGTCCAATAAATAAATGAGTTTTTTTTTTTTTATTTCTTTACTTCTTTTTTTTCCCTCCACTTAATTGCTTTCCTCGCAGTCACACTCATCCTTAAGGGTTTGACAAGGCATCCCTTCTCTGCCTGTATTTCTCAACCCATTAAACCCATTATCATAGTTTTCTGCTTTCTTAGCTGTCTCACTCACAATCTAAGCTGCATTCAAGTAGAGATGGCATCTCATTCATGTGTACTTCTATTTCTGGCATGCATAGGTCAGTCAATTCATGTTTATCAATCTGAATGATGCTTCAGCATTCTACATACAAATTTTAAGGAACAAGTCATTTTGGATAGATAGGTTTTGTTGATGTTTTCTTCCTTTGCATTAAATTTTAGAATCTGGAGAGCAGAGATTTTTGCAGGTAGGCTTTCTAGTTTTCCCTTTTTCAGATACTGATTCACTTTTATTTAAAATTTGCTTTCCTTTTGTATCTGGCTACCAAGATTGCTTTTCAAAAACTCCTTGTATTTCATTTGAATTGAAAAGAACATGCCAACATGAGCTCAGATGGGAACTTGACTTTGTTCCTGAAAAATTTCCTTTAGCTTAGTATTTTGATTTTAAAATAGATTTAAATATGGTTAGCATTTTTATAGAAATGTGCTACCTATTCTTTTTGAGGACACAGAACTGTAAATTCTGTAATTAGTACAGCCAGAACTGACGATGTCTTCCTGAAAAGCTGTATTCACACCGGAGGAGATTGCATAAAGCATTTTTCAGTTAAAATTTTAGAATTTATTTCATGTTTAAATTTGCCACAGCATGGTACATGAGAAAGAACATTCAAGAAAGTGTCACAGCCCTATACTTTCCAGGCCCAGCTGCACCTCAAATGCATTGTAATAGAGTTCAATGGTTTGCCCAATCTAAGCTACTTCTAAGGGTAGAAATTATATATTGTCTGATATACAGGAAATGTTATTAAATTCATTTTCTTACAAGTCAACATATTAAGAAGTTTATGGAATATCCTTGGCCTCTGATTTTTAAATAGTTTTTGTATACAGTGTACCTCGAATAGAATAATGAAATATGTTGAGTGCTTACATTTAACTTTTAAACAAATGTTAAACTGTTTTCCAAAGTGGTTGTGTCATTTACAATTCTCACCAGAGCTGTATGGGAATTTTAGCTTTTCCATATTCTCATCAATATTTTGAATTCTCAAATAATTACATTTTTAAATATATTTATTTATTTATTTTTGAGAGAGAGAGAGAGAGAGAGAGAGAGAGAGACATATAGAGTAGAGAATGGATGTGCCAGAGCCTCCAGCTGCTACAAAAGAACTCTGATGTATGCACCACTTTGTGTGTCTGGCTTATGAGGGTCCTGGGGAGTTGAATCTGGGTCCTTTGGCTTTGCAGGCAAGGACCTTAACTGCCAAGCCACCAATCCAGCCATTTTATACATACATTTTAAGCCATTCTAATGGAGAAACAGTGATGTGTCCTTGGACCTTAAATTTCATTTTCTTCCTGACTACTACTTACTTTTCATCATTCAATAGCTCCAAAATAATAATTTTTCAACCTCTTGGAGGAAATATATTGCTATGGTGAAGTAGACAACAAAATTCCCAATACTGTTAGCCCTCTGTCCATGGGATACATCTATCAAACTCTGGATAGAAAATATTTTGGGGAAAATGTGTCTATACTGAATATGTACAGACTTTATATCTTGTTATTATTTCTTGAAGAACATAGTATAACTAATTGTAAATCATTTGTATTGTGTTGTGTATTACAGATAGTGTAGAGAAAATTTAAAGTATGTTGTACGATATAAATAGGATATACAAATATTAGTTATTTTAAATGAGAGATTTAGGAAACTTCAGAAATGGGATCTGATATTTCGTTTCTGAAAAGGTTCTGAAACCAATCCACTGTGTATATGATTATTATTGACACTAAAAATATGACCAACTGGAAGCATAGTAAACATTATTGTTAATTTATCCTTTAAAATTATTTCCTGTATGTAATATTTATTTTAAAACACTGTCTTATGTCAAGTAAAGCCCAAGTTAGAAGGTTCCTTGATTACTGAAATATGAATGATTACATCAAAGACAAGAGAATCAACAGAATAGATGCAAAGAAAAATAGGGTTCATAAAGATAAAAAAAAATAATTACATACTAGAGTTCTTCAAAATCTGATCCTAGGCAATTCTGTCTACTCATCTTCTTCTGCATTAGATGAGTCTTTAATTGCCAAAGTTTTAAAATGACCTAATAAAAGACCATGTATACATATATATTGCCCAGATGCTTATTCTGTGCTTACATGCTTATAATCTATCTATCATCCATCTATCTATCTATCTATCTATCTATCTATCTATCTATCTATCTATCAACATCTCTCTCTCTCATGCTGCAGTGCCATTATCAAAGTGTCTCGTTGTTTGTTCTAGGCCTTCTCCACACTAGAAAAGCATGGGCAACTAACTTCAAGTGCAAATATCATATCATATCTCCTAATCCTGTAATAAATCTTTTCTCCTCACACACAGAAATACACATACAACTTAGACACAGATGTTTTGGCTCTGGTGAATGCTACCAAACATTTGAGGGAGAAATGAATTCAAATCTACAAAATTATTGAAGAGGCAATACCTTCCAACTTATTCTAGGGGCCTTGAATTGCCTAAATATTAGAAAAGGGAAATGTATTATAAGAATGCTGGGTGTGGTGGCACACACCTTTATTCCCAGCACTTGTGAGGCAGAGGTAGGAGGATCACTGAGAGTTCAAGGCCATCCTGAGACTACATAGTTAATTCTAGGTCAGCCTGGGCCAGAGTGTGACCCTACCTCAAAAACAAATATTATATATATAGTGATATTGTAGACTAATATCATTCACACATATACTCCAAAAAGTCTAAAACAAATGTTAGCAAATGAAATTTAAGTATGTTATAATAATGATACATTATTGTCATATGTGGCTTATTCCAGGGATGCAGATGAGGTAGTATTCAAAAATCACTATAATAAACTGAAAGAAATATTTTGACAGAGAAAAGAAACAAATATTTCTGATTAAAAAATTAAAAGACAATAAAATTCATCTCTACAGCTGAAACCATACTTAATAGTAAAGATTGTGAAAAAAATAGGACTACCTTTTCTCATTTCTTTCATGCAATATTGTGGAGAATGTACTTGCCAGTGACAATGAACAAGGATGTAAAACATGTTAATTGATGATAGACTTAATCTGATCACATGTAATTTCAGAAGATGAATTTGGAAAGAGTGTAAAATCAAAGTTCAGTATGCAAACCTCAACTGCTTCCACATACTAATAACAGTCAGAAGTTGAAATCAATAAAACAATTCCATTTAAAATAACATCAAATATGGAATACTTAGGGGTAAGTTTAATGAAATAAGTGAGAATGATACACTTAAAATCACAGAATATCGGCCCAAATGGAAATGGTACCATAAAATCACAGAATATCTATGAGAAAAATTGAACACCTAAAGAATGGGAAATACTTTGCTCATGAGTTGAAAAAAAATCAACATTACTAAAATTCCTATTCTCTGCAAACTAATCCAGACATTCAAAACAATCTCAATTAAAATTCTAGTAGAAATTTGTTTAGAATCAAGTTAATTCTAAAATGTGTATGTGTGGAGATTTAAAGTACTAAGGGAGCCTAAACAGCTCTGTAAAACATAAAAATAAATGCAGTGAAGTTGGAATTCCAAAACTATCTGAATCCAAGAAATATAATCTTGAGTAATCAAGTCAACATAGTATTTGAATAAAAATACTTTAATAAATCGACAGTAATAGACCACACATATTAGAAACTGATTTTGTTAAGCAAAGGAGACAATTGAGTGAAGAAGGGATAGCTATTTCAACAAATAATTTGGGAAAAAATACAAAAAAGAACTTACACTGTGTATAAAAGTCAATTCAAAATTGAACAAGGGATTCAATATAAACCTATAAAAGTTCTATAATCAATCAAAGGAGAACATCCTTATAATTTTGAGTTATAGATTTCTTAGTTAAAACAAACGTAGGAGCTGTAAAAGAAAAAAATCAATTAGAAATCATCAATATTTAAAAAACAACTTCTGATGTGAAAGACATGTTAGAGGAATGAAAATAAATTTGCACATGTGTAATGTAACAAATAACTCAACTTCAAAAGTAAATTAAAATTGTACACACTCAATTACTTTCCTCAGTGCTAAAACAAAATACCTGACAAGAAGCAGCTTGAGAGATGAAGGATTTATTTCAGCTTATACTTCCAGCAGAAGACAAAGCACCTGGTCACTCTCAATCCTAAGCTGGCAAGCAGAGAACCATGAAGACCAATGCTCAGCTTGAACTGTCACTTTTATTCAGTCCAACCTGCCAACCTCCTTCCCCCATGAAATGGTAAGGCCCACAAGGTAGACCTTCCCACCTCAATTCACCTAATGTACAAATCCCCTCACAGACATGCCCAAGGTTTTTTTTCATGATGATTCTATGTCCAATTAAGTTGATAAATAAAATTAACCATCACACTTTTCCAAAAACAACAAAATATAAAAGGATATTTAAAATATTCACTCTCAGTCATTGTGAAGTGGAAGTTAAAAGTGATGTGAGATATTGTTTACATCTATTAAAATGGTTAAAATTAAAATGATTACTAATTCTAGATGCTAGAGAAGTCATGATGGGATGTTTAGCAGCTTCTGAAAAATGTAAATGTTTATCTATTCTGTGCTCAAACTAACTGAAGTAGAAAATTTTTTTATTCAAAGGCTTACTTGCCAGTAATAATTGTAGTGACAGATCAGATATGTGGATGTTTTGGGATCTGGGAGTGGGAACGAGTTGTGGATCAGGGTGTACAAAGAGGAATGAAGATGTTCTTGTGGGAGATACATATATCCCTAATCTTGGTGTGCTAATGGTTTCATGGATGTGAATACATGATGAAACAAATCTTTATATTTTATATGTCTATGATTTATTGTGTTTGTTGTACTTTAATTCTGCTTTAAACTACATTTCATACATAGTTTCTTTAGAATTTTACCATAAAAATCTTAAAAATAACTTTCTTTTGAAGTTTCTACTTAGAGTTTCATTTATTTATCCTGGGATAACCTTCATTCTTTCTATATTCTTTGTTTTCCAGTATAAAGTACTGTGTACTTGTTTTCCTTTCTCTACTTGAGGTATTTGATTCTCCTGCACTTACCCAGACCATTCCCACCCAGTCATCAACCTCAGCTTGGCTATTACCTTATGACTTCTCTAACCTCCCTTATTAAATAAAATCTTATCTGATCTTTTAGAGCTAGGTAGCTCTCCTCAAAACACTCACACCATTCTTCCTTCACCAGTGATCTGTTATCTCCATGAGTCCAAAACTGCACTGATTTATACCTACAAATGTATCCTAAATGTGCCATAGTGGAGTGCACATAGCAGGTGCACAAAAAATATTTTTGAATGGATAATTGAGAAAATGTGCTTATATTATCAAGCAACATGCACTTGAAACCAACTTTCATAATAAATGAAAAATAAATTCACACTCTTGTAACAGGAGTAAGTCACACAGTGTACGAAAAGACAGTTTTCTGAAATGTAATTTTAAGAAATTTTAAGAAACTAGGACATGGCAATCTGGAAAAGCTCTACCTACAATTTGATGCCAACCAGGACTTTAACCTTTGTGTTTGAAGCTTATTAAAAGAGGCAATTGTGTCGTACTCTTAAGTCTGGTATTCGTTGTGAGAGAGAGCTGAAGTTGTCACAGTTTCATGGAAAGAGTTGTTCATTGAAGATTCATTCCATTTGACTTGGTAGGATTCATTAAGAGTTATAGAAAAACTGCTCAGAGCAAAACTGAATAGTGTTCTTGCAGATTAGTAACTCACCTCATTTAGTTCATGCAGCTAGTCAAGCATCTGCTGTTCAAATGAAAGGCAGCTGTTAAGGAGAATCTATTTGTGTAGAGAAGCACTCACAGACAACATAAAGCCATTGAAAATAAGAAATGCTTTTGTCACAGCCTTCCATGAATTACTGCTCTTAACATTGACTCTGATTTAGTATTTTTTTGGACAATGAAAAATTTGCTTTTTCACAGCTTTTATCACAGATGGGCAAGTACAACAGAAAACCAGAATTACTTCAGAGCTGGAGAGATGGTTTAACATTCAAGAGCAATTGCTGCTTAAACATGAGATTCTCTTGGGCCAAAGACCAACAAGTTCAACTCCTCAGAACCCATGTAAAATGCTGGGCATAGACATACAGGACCATAAGTCAAATGTGAGGTGCCAGACACTAGAGAAACTCCATGACTTGCTAATGGGCAGCCGCTCAGGATTGAGGGAGAGATGATGCAGTGTTGAAGAATGAACAATAACACAAGGCAATCCTGCATTCTCCTCTGGCATCTGCATGCACATGCATGGGGCATACACATCTGAACACACATGTACATATATTACCCACTACACACATCTCACACCACACACACAGTCATACACATCCGCAAAAATTAGAATTAGTTATTTCATAGTAATTTTGCTGTGTTTAGGTGATGTTCATTTGGAATAAGTTTCTTGATTAATTTTGGTATGTAATGAATAACTGAATAAGAGAATGAGTGAGTGAACAAATAAATATCACTGAGCATTCATTAAAATGCACAAGGGATTTTGATAAATTTTCTGTGTATGATATTTTACATATATTTCATAGTAAGCCCATGAAATATGGTATTATTATTTAATGACATTTTTCTGTGTTCCAAGAGATAAATAAATGGGCTGTAAAGAGATGAAATGACCAAGTAAGAATTATATAACAATTGCCAAAGCTAATAATAAAATCCCAACATTTTTATAAAACCCATAAATCTTACTCTTTAAGCATTGAAGTCAAACCTGAAAAACAGTAACTTTTTTTGTATTGATATTTTGCTGCTAAAGAAATTCTCACAGGTAGCTCAGGATACTATTTTGAAGTTGCTTTTTTAATGGCAAAAGGTAAAAATGATATCATGATAAGCGTGAAAGGTAAAATATTGTATTATTAGAGCTAAGGACACTAGTTCATGCAAAAATACTACTAAAACAACAAAGCTGATTATGATTCAGTGGGCTGGCACTTCTTCAATGACAGCCTTCAATATTCAAATGAGGAGATTTGAAGTAGGTGGCAAAGTAAGGAAACAAAGACATATGGTGATTCACTCACCTGAATCCTAGATGGAAGTAGAATATAGAAGCATGACTTCTATATTCATTCATCCCTAATCCATACATTTACCAGCTAATCATGCTATACTACATAGCAGCTTGTATGTCAAGAAAACATTTTATATGATGGGCCTTTTGGGTGTGACTTAAAGGTATCTACATTGGGGAGAAAAATGTTAAACTCAACTCATAAATCATAGGAAGCAGAGAGCTTGCTCACTATGGCAGCATGGCAAATATCACAGTCAGTTTGTGTAGGCCTGAAAAAAGCCCTCTGTGGTGGTGTGAATTAGGTGTCTCCCATACACTTATGTGTTTTGAATGTTTGGTTTTCAGATGATGGCAATTTTGGAGGTGGAGCCTTGCTGGAAGAGGGATATTGTTGGTTGAAGCCTTAGGGATGTTATAGGTAGCTCGCCTTGCTAGAGTTTAGCTCACTCTCTTGCTGCTATTTTCGCCTGCTGTAGCAGAGGTGACTTCCAGCCTCTGCTCATGCCATCTTTCCCCTGCCATTGTGGAGCTTCCCCCAAGACTGTAAACCAAAATAAATACATTCTTCCCATCAGCTGCTTTTGGTCAAATGTTTTATTCCACAAAATGATAAGGTAGTGATAACACCCTCACTGAAGTAGTGTGTTTCCTCAATAACATGTGCAGGGAAGTGTTGAAAAGAGGCCAGGGGATTATTGGAGAACAAAATTGTTGAAGAAAATTAAAAGATTTAAAATATTTTTAGCATAAAGGCAATCTATATTGGATGAGTATAACAGATTTCTTGTCACCAGATAATTCTGTTGAAGCAATCAGGAATTCTGCACAAAGTACCTCCAATTTATGGAGTAACTAGAATAATTGAGGTAAGGGTAAAAGGCGTCTGCAATGCTTTATCTCACGTAAGCCTTCTGGCCACTGTATAACATCATTACCATTTTTCATAACAAGAAATTATACTTTGAGAAGGTAACTACTCAAGTACTCTGATCGACTTTTGTGGCTATGGGGTTGCTTCAGTTCCAAAAATGAGAATCTGAGTTGAGAAACCGAGCATCTGTAAAGACATATATGGTGTGCAGCTGTAATCCTAGCACTAGGAAGGTAGGCAAAAGAGGCTCCCTCGGCTTCCTAGCTAGTCTTGCTGAATTGGTTCAGTGAGACACCCTGCCTAACAAAAGAAGATGGAAGGCAATTGAGAAATATACCCAATCTGTTGTCATATCAACCAGGGCCCACATGTACATACATGTAGCACATGCATATCACACATGTACAAGATTATTCTTATAGGGTCTAAATATGATTATTAGCAATTGATTACATATATTTTTTTTTTTTTTGGTTTTGCAAGGTAGGGTCTCACTCTTATCCAGGCTGACTTGGAATTAATTATGTAGTCTCAGGGTGGCCTCCAATTCTCAGTGATCCTCCTACCTCTGCCTCCCGAGTGCTGGGATTAAAGGCATGCACCACCACGCCAGGCTTACATATACTTTCTTAATGGTATTTTTTTTTTTTTTTGCTTTTTGTTTTTTTTTCAAGGTAGGGTCTTACTGTACCCCAGGCTGACCTGGAATTCACTATGTAGTCTCAGGGTGGCCTTGAACTTATGGTGATCCTCCTACCTCTGCCTCCTGAGTGCTTGGATTAAAGGCATGCACCACCATGCCCTGCTCTTAATGTTAATTTAATTTCAAAATAAACTGTCATTAATTTGTAAGCTTATTGATAACAGAAAGACATTTCAGAAAAAGGAAAAGATAAAAATATACCTGGTTTAAATCACTTGATTAAGTATTTGTGTGAAGACCTTTCTACTAAACATAGAATAAAAAACACATGTTATCTTCAATTTGTGGTATAAGGAAAAGGAATGCAGGGGATGTGAAGACTGAAACCACAGGGCTTTTGGTAGCAATTTTCTTGTGTGTCTAGTGGGTGCCAGTTCATGTGTTTTCTGAATCTGTTAGGATGTCTTCATGGTCGTCGTGTCGAAGAATGTGCACTATGCATGTGATAACTGTCAGTCTCTGTGATTGAAAGTAGATGCAGAATGGTGACATGTCAGCTATTAATAGTGTCAGGCAGAATCTGTACACACCAGATTATGTAGCTGCAGATCCCAGTTCTATCAACCAACTATGTTGTCGTCTACTTTATAACTGTGCCCCATCTATCTTTGCCAGCTATATATCTGACAGAGGATTAATATCCAGCATATACAAAGACCTCAAAAAACAGAATAATAAGAAATCAAACAACCCAGTTAAAAAATGGCCTATGGAACTAAATAGAGAGTTCTCAGAAGACGAAATACAGATAGCATATAAACATCTAAAAAAGTATTCCACATCCTTAGCCATCAGGGAAATGCAAATTAAAACCACTTTGAGATTCCATTTCACTCCTGTCAGAATGGCTACCATCAAGAAAACAAATGACAATAAGTGTTGGCGTGGATGCGGAAAAAGAGGAACACTTCTACACTGTTGGTGGGAATGTAATCTGGTCCAGCCATTGTGGAAATCAGTGTGGAGGTTCTTTAGACAGTTAAAAATAGATTTACCATATTCTCCTTTATTCCTCTGAAGGGACTATATTTCACACCCACTCACATCAAGTCACATGACATTGTTTAGCTTACCAAGCTTACCATTCTATGGTAAGGACAAGTCCCCCCCCCCTTTTCATTGTCTGAAGAGAAGTTCAAAGAACCATATCACAATCAGGATTTTCCCTTCTGATATGAAAATGCCATGCCCTTGCAGAGTCTGTTCTTTTTTCTCTGAAGTGACATGGAATGAAGTCACAGACAAGCTGTGAAGGAAATCTAACGTGGGAAAGTGGTAAGCGTAGGGATAGGAGCTCTTAAAATATGTTGGCTAGTTGATTTCCTTAGCTCATTAGTATACCAGTTTGAGTTTGACAAAGTTACCTCTTGGTAAGACTGAGTGGATGCATGGATTGAACAAGCTGGTGAAGACAGAGTCCTAGACCAGTGGCGTATTGATAAAAGCTTGAAGAAAAGGTCTGAATGTGTGATATTTACCAGTGTGGGTGGTATGAATGTTCCCTCACAGTTGATTCAAAATTACCAGCATAACATCATTGAGAGGGTTAGGAGGAGGTCAGCAATCAGGCCTAATGAGCAGAATCTGGCTCCAGCACATTGCTGAATTTAGCAGAGTGCACATAGAAAGCTCTGTATTAATTGCTATCAAATAGAAAGTCATATGGAAATGTTCATTTTCTCAATAGAAGTGACTGAGAAGAAAGTGATTCTTAAGTCTCCATTATAGTCTTTAGAAGACATTATTAGAAGACAACTCAGAAAGCTGCAGCATTGGAAGCAACTTCAGAGGTGATCTAGTGTGTTTATTTCATTTTCATACTTAGGTGATTAAGGCCCAGAGACTGCACAGCTGCCTCAAAGTCACTCACCCAGAAGAAAGGAGGAGTATATCACCTAGCGTCTGATATATTATTTTCTCTTCTAATTCAAGCCACCCCTGCTTTACATTTGATACAAAAATGTTCTGCAAAGAAAGACTTAGAATGAGCAAATTGCCAATTCCTCTTACCTTACCCCAGTTTATGATTAGGAGTTATAACCATGATAAAAGGCTAAAACTAAACCCTGTTTGCATTTATTGATACTACTTTTTATAATTGTGACTTAATATTGAGGATGGATCTCATCATGGAAAATGTTTAATAAGGTTTGGTTGTTAAGTATTATTCTATCAAAGTGATGATTATAAGAAAGAGCTGTAAATGTTGCTAACCACTGACATGTCTAAATAAGTGTAGTTACTTTGACTATTAAGAATAAATGCATCATCTCTTGGCATTCCATAGAAATATTTCCTCCTAAAAATACTGCAGTACACCCCCAATGTGGTATACTACCAAATGAATGCAATATGGTCATATCTTAAGGTAACAGTTACTCAGTTTCGTAATGAGTGGTTACTGGCTTTAACTAGGGAATACATTGTCATGGACACCAGTCCCTCACTTTCTCTCTACCTTTCAATTCACCACAGTGTTATTATTGAGAGGCAGGAACCAAGGGGAGGCATTTATGAAATGCCTATAAAAAGATTACACATACAAAGTAATATACTTGTGTATACATATAGAAGTATATAAATGATTTTGTGTTAACTGAAGTGCAAACAATCTAGAATATGAAATATATATATATATATATATATATATATATATATATAATTTATATTTTGTCATTTGGCTTTATCATTGTGAACCAGTACAAATTATAAAATGGGAAATAACTTGAACAAAACAGCCATTAGTGCTGTCCTAGAATAAGAGGTCAGGCATAACTTGGATAATTCATTAGGGAAAGATTGTGTTAGATATTATTGGATCATCACGATATAGAGCATACAATACTTTTGGGGTGTTTGAAATCCAAATTATAGGCTAATGAATAGGGGAAATATTATACAACATTTTTAGAATCTATTCTCCCTTGAAAAAGCAGCCATAATTATAGACATTCTGTAGGTGGAAATGCTCACACAGTCACATATTTTATGGTAACATAAAGGGATACAATGTTAAAGGATGCACTTAATCTGTAAATGTGACCTTAAGATTCCACAAAAATGCCTCAGACCAGAGCTTTCTGAAAATATGACTTTGTAGATTTAAGAGTGACACACACACATGGCATTCAATGTAAGCATGTGGGTTCTAGCAGTCCCCAGATTATCATTAACTTGAACAAATCTTGATTGCTTTCAACTAGTTTTAATCTCTTGCACTCAGTACAAGTGTCCCAAGGCCCAAGACATGGTTTCCCCTCTTCTGTTAGAGTTAGGTTTACTCAGGTGTGGCAGTCTTACCATGTTACTTTTCATACTCTGTTCCACTTTGATTTCTCAACAAAAGGTTCTAATTGGTTAGGCAGAACATGTATTTCCCTCAGGCAGGGGATAGAAGAGTAGATTGTTGATGCAGGCAAAAGTTTATAAGCTACTAAATTTGGCTCAATTTCCAGGTTGCTTTTTCTCTGACTTCTGCTGGATAATTGAAAGTTTATAAAGAAGAAGCAAAGAGTGATGTCAGGACTCATTAATTTCAAGTGTCCTGGTATTCTGGTTGGAAGTGCCTCAAGAGGACAGTGTATTGGTAAAGTTTGCTTTGAAGGTTTAGGTCTTTGTAGCTGTATTTCAGAGATCCGAGTTCATTGCTCAGTAAAATAAGACTTCAGATCAGCAGATTCTTGTCAGTGTGGTAAGCCTGGCTTCCTGAAAAAAAGAAAAAAAAAAATCTGGAGAAATGTGTGAGATCACCACTGATGGCTTTATTTAAAGTATCTCACCACTTTTCTTTCTTTGAATCTTCCCGCTTCCCTTCATGCATTATTTATTTTACAACTTTGGTAAATGATATACCCCTCAGGGCCTTACTTTTCTCCAAAAGAAAAAGTGTGTCCAATTCTACCTTCCTCACAGCTAACACCCAAGACAAACCATGTAAGTAAAGATCAGCTGCCCTCTCCTGAGGCATAGCAAAGGACTAGATGGAGGAAGGACCCTTCACTGGGTCTAGGCTGCATAACAGCTCTGAAGAGTAGATTTCACAGCCTCTTCACTATACCCATAAGCAAGGCGCTCAGATCACTTGAGTGATGTAAACACAGCCAAACAGCACCAGAACCAGTCTTACTCCAAACCCTGATGTCTTGCTCTTTCCATGAACCATCTGTGAAGCATCCAGGTGGCACTCAGTGTGCTAGATTTACCCACTTCCTGCCCTACACACTTCTCACTCATGTATATATGATCTTCACCAAGCTATTTTACAGCTGTGCCAGCCACATGCTAATTGTTTTTTTTTTTTTTTCAAATTCCACAGCCTCAGTTAAAAAATCCACAATAAATGCAAAAAAAAAATCCAAAACAATAAAGCATTTGCTGCCAGGATGACATTAATATTTCCAAGGCTTTTAAGAACCTCTCAGAAGAGGAGAGAGGGTGCTTTTTTTTTTTTTTTTTTTTTTTTTTTAAGAAAATATCATTAGCAGATAAAGCCTTGGTTCTGAGGTCACTCCTGCACCCCAGGGAGTTAGGAGACCAGCATGAAGGCTGTAACTAGCACTAAATCCTTTGGCTCCCAGTTCTACACGGGATCTCCTGGCTGGCCACCTTCCTCTCCCCTTCCCTGCTCTAGTCTGGGGGTGGGGAGGAAGACTATCCCCGCTGATCAGCGCTGGCCTCCTCTTCCCAGGAACTAGGCCTCTAATGTCGTCCACTCTGAGGCTGAAGCAGCGATGGGGGCCAGCGTGGTCCTGGGGTCACTTAGGAGCGCGCCCGCCCGCCTTCGGGACGCCTGGGCTGAGGATGCTCGGCTGGACTCCTTCCTCCTCCTCGTCCTCCTCCTCCCTGCCCTCCCTCCCTCCTCACTCGCCGGGCCAGCGCTCCCCACGGTGACTCTGGATTGCAGCAAGCCACTGGCTTTTTACCAAATTGGGAGCTGCAGTATGGCTCTATTTTTTTTTTCCTTCCCTGGGAATAATTTCAACCCCCTTCAGCTCTTCTGACAATCTTGTGTGACTGGGGCGAGTAGGCGGGCACATCTTTTACATGCTAATACTGCCCCACCTCCTTGGAACCCTCCTCAAAGCGCCTCGCTTCCTTTTATTTTTATTTATTTATTTATTATATATATGTATATTTATTTATTTGACCTCCTCCAAATTCAGTATAGTGGGGACTCCGGCTTTGGTCTGCACTCCCCCGTCCCCAAGCCTGCCTCCCCCGGGGAAGAGAGACCCCAGTCGCTGGTACTTGCCGGCAGGCAGCATCCTCGCACCTGGGCTCCGGGATGGCCGCGCGGGGCGCGGGGGGCAGCGCTCGCTGCCGCCGCTCGCTCTAGGCTGTCGCTCCATGCGCTGGGTGAGCGCCGGGTGCGGGTCCCCCAGCGAGCTGCCACTGCCGCAGCCAGGAAGGAATGTGCCCTGTTGTTAAGGACCCTGACTGTTTTACACCAATGATTTGCCACTGCAAAGTTGCTTGCACCAACAACACTTTGTCGTTGATGTTTGGATGCAAGGTAGGACCAGGGGTTCATGGTGTTTTTGTTTTTTGTTTTTTCTTTTCTTTTCTTTCCTGTTGTTGTTTTAATGCATGCTACCTCCCTGGGAGGACGAGCAATACATATCTTTTGTTGTTTGTTTATGTGCCTGCCTGTTGGGAGAGGGATAGCAGCTAAGACAGCTCTCTGTCCACTTGGGGAGCCCGCTGGGCTTTGAAGAGGGGAACCCAGATGATTTTCTAGCTTCCAAAGCTGGGCTGATAACTGGATGTGGACAAGACCCTGTCTGAAGCAAAAGAGGGCGCCCTAGGTGGCTCTTTGCTTATGCTCTGTACGTATATTTAGCTACCGACTAGCTTCTAGGTGCTGATTTTAAGCTCCTGAGGGGAGCCGCCACCTGGAGCCAGTCCATAAACATGAGTAATTGGGGTTGGAAAGGACTGCAAATAAAGCTGAACAATCGGTTTGCAATTTAACACTTTTAAAATTGAAGGGTTTATTTTTATTCTTATATGGGGTAGCTGGAACTAAATTCAGTTTGCCCCAATTGCACTATTGTCTTTAAGCTGCTTGTATATCATCCACTTGTAACCAAGGAACCAAAATGTTAGCAAGTGGTGGCTCGGTTCTCCATAAAGTTTGTAGCTGGAGTTTGGTAAAGGTTATGGTTGCTCCAAGGAAGTGAGGTTTGAAGGTTTTTGAAGTACATTACCATTCATTGCTTCTTGTCTGAAATTTGTTGTCACAGCTTTCTGGTTGGGCCTGATGATGAACTCAGTAACTTGCTGTTTGAAAAGTGATTTCCCATCAGGTCGGAGTCCCTTTGCTCCCAGGGTATAAGCTGTCACGTCTTGCTGTGAGAAGCTAGTGGGTTTGTTCAGCTTGCTTTTGTCAAACATTTCCTGAGGATCCTACGATGATTATCTGAAGGAAAGTATGTGTCTGGTGGGGGGAGCACTTCATCTCAACTAACAGAAAAGTCACCTGTACAAGTGAACACAAATCCCATGATCCCACTGTTCTGAAAGATATCACCTCACACTGAGTGGGACTGTAGGTACCTTCGGCAATAAAGTTAATAAAACATATGCATTCAACTTCATGGCCAGTGCTCAGAGGAGCTGTAGACTTAATGGAAAAATTGGGAGTCAGGATTGTTTTAGACTGGCTGTGCCTAGAGAATCTTGCTTTCTCTTGGAGTTTCATTTTTTTCTTCTATAAAATAACTAGTGTGGGTGAGCTACTCTAAGAGACTGTTCCAACTCTATCATTCTTTGATGACATCTTTTTATCAAATCCTTAAACAGTAAAATGATTGTCAGTTTAAGTCTTTTTCCTCAATATGATGTTTCACTTTATCGTAGCCTAAAATGTGTTACTTATACTAAAGGTTGATTAGTTTTTTTTTTTTTTTGTTGTTTGTTTTTTACAATGTCAAAAAGGTCTTAGAATTGTTGAGGGATTGTGTGTTCATCATGTCAACATGATGCATGTGAGCAAACAGCACTTCACCTAGTTAGTCCTCTCTCTAGACAACCTGCCACATGTTATGCATGCTGGCACTCTCTCTGCTGATGGGACTTACTTTAGCATCGAGCCAGTGGTTACTGTTTAAAGCCCATTGGCAGGAACTTACAAGAATTGTTTTTCAATACCAAGTGCTTATTAACAAAGGCAAATTATTTGTCAAGGGAAATGAAGCACAATCTAATAATCAAATAAGATATGATATTGGTATGAAGGATGTTGAATATACATTCGAGACTTCTAGCTCGTTTTGGAAGAAGTGCCATTTCTAGTGATGTTTTCCTTTGATTTTCAGACCATATTTGAAGAATTAATTATAATTATAATCACTTTTTAAGAGACTGAGCACTTTCACTGTTTAACTTCCTTTCAGTTCTTTTTCTTTTGCTGTTCTGATTTAACAAGTTCACTTTGTGAGTGAGATTTGTGTCAGTAGAGTAAGACACCTAAATCATTTGTGTTACTGACATTGTTCTTTGGAAAGTAAGTTAATTCTATGAAAATAAATCATATTTTAGAGGGTCCATCAAATAATACTTTGTAAAATATTTGAATATGATCACTATTAAATATCCTATATTAGTATCCTAAATAACCCTAGGTGGTAAATTATGGAGTGATTAATATAAGCCTCTCATCTTAAGAGTCTTAGATGTGGAAAGACTACTAGAAAATTATACAATAGCTCTCTTCAGTAAAGTTTTTCAACACTATCTTATAGATAACAACACAACATATTGTGAAAATCTTTCCTATCAGACAGGCTGATTTCATACTTGTTATGGATATGATTTTTCTAAGTATCAGTTTCCTCTTATATAAAATGGTCACTGTGATAACTGTGGTATTATTGTGATATATTACTATGTGATGAATGAGGGAGAAAATTTAAATAAGTTACATGCCGTGCTTTGTATGCATGCATTAATCAAGTGATTGGTGCTTTCATATGGTCTTGGTTACATTCATAATTCCAACAAGGGAAGTGAGAGCTCATCTGCACTAGGATGAAACTCTTTCCTTGTGAAAATTGGTCTTTTCATAAGTTGTTCACATTTGGAATGAGTGCAGAGATTTTTACCTGAAAGTTACATTACTGTAGGCTGTAGAAAGGACTCGAGTGTTGATAGAATCTTCACAAAAAGATGTCATTATTTTTTTCAAGCCAATAAATACTCAATGAGCACACATCACATGACAGACACTGGAAGTAAATCAACTCTTTTTCTCTATGGTTTTAAAGTCAAATAATATGATAAATTTGTTAAAATTTAAGGAAATAACATAATAATTTCATTTAAATATGTGAACAATGAAAGTAGAATTTAAATAATTTTAAAAAGCTCTTGGAGTTATATCTATCAATAAAGAGCCTCTGAAAGTCTGTGTTCCCCTGAATGTTTTCTAGGGTTTGTTAAAATAAGATTATTTAGGTGTATACTTATTCTCATATCTGTAAGATACTTAGCACAGCAAAGTCTAAAGCCATCATTATGTATACGCCATACTCTCAGTTTAGAAAACACTAAACTTATTTGTTATTAATTTAATTTAATTTAATTTAATTTAATTTTTTAATTTAATTATTTTGAGAGAGAGAGAGAGGGGAAGAGAGAGAGAGACTGGGCAGGCCAGGGCTTCCAGCCATTGCAAACAAACTCCAAATGCATGCACCACCTTGTGCATCTGGCTTACGTGGGTCCTGGGGAGTTGAACCTAGGTCCTTTGGCTTTGCAGGCAAGCACCTTAACCTCTAAGCCATCTCTTCAGCCCAATTTATTTGCTATTATTTTAAACATAATAATGGTTTTAAGCATGCTATGCAATTTGATTTTCAAAATAGAACTCCAGAATTGTTTTATTTTGTCAGCTAGTCATCTCCAGGGTCACTTCTTCCTCTATGCTAGCTCTCATTCACTTTAGTCAACTAACTCTATGCCTTATGATGGTGTGAGGCTCTGTCTCTGGTACTGTGATAGACACCACAGATAGAAATGTATGAATGACATCATTTCTCTCTTGCAGGAATCCCAAGTCTAATAAGGGAAAGTAATTCTGATCCTTTAAGTAAACTACAGAATACCATCAGCAATGTGAGTGTACATTATCATGAGGCAAACTAAAGTACTCTTGTCCCAAAGAATGTTCCATTGCATCAAGTCTAATTTCCTCCAGTCCATCACTATTACGATATGGCATTGTACATGAAAATGGATCTCCATAGAAAGGAGGATTTCTAGAAGGATTATTTCCTCTCATAGTAATTTCTGTGTCATAGAAATTAGATACCAGCTGAATCTTCAGTTAACTCTGCCATCTCTACCTGCAAAGACTCAAGTTCTAAATAGAGTTCCAAGGTTCAGCTCATGATTCTTTGCCCTTGATCTTGTCTGCAGATGTATTATAAGAAGTACCTTTCCAATCACCAACATTTCAAAAGAAAAACCACACAAATAAAAAATGTACAATGTTTTTATCTTTACTCATATCCAAAAAGTACTTTTGCATTATTTGAATCTTTGTTCATTTTTATGAGCAAGAGAGCAAGAGTGAAAGCATGAGAGAGAGAGAGAGAGAGAGAGAGAGAGAGAGAGAGAGAGATAATTGTCTCCCTAGGGCCTCCAGCAATTGCAATCAAATTTCAAATGCTTGCACCATTTTGTATCATCTTGAGTGTCTGGCTTATATGGGATCTGGAGAGTTGAACACAGGTCCTTAGGCTTTGCAGACAAGCGCCTTAACCACTAAGCAATCTCTCAAGCCCCGGTTTGTTTTATTTAATTAAAAAGAAGACATAGAGCTGGAGAGATGGCTTAGCAATTAAGGCACTTGCCTGTGAAACCTAAGGACCCATGTTTGCCTCTCCAGATCCCATGAAAGTCATATACACAAAGGTAATGCAAGCACAAGGTTGCATATGACCACTAGGTGGTCCAAGTGTCTGGAGTCCGATTTCAGTGGCTGAGGCTCTGGCATGCCAATTCTTTCTCTCTCTCACTCTCTGTCTCTAAAAATAATAATAATAAAAAAGAACATAATTGAAATATGAGTAAGCAAAAGACTTCAAGAGACTTCTTTGAAATTTCTCCAAAGAATACATATTAACAGGTATTCAACATAATCATTAGGGAAATGTAGATCAAAACCATGAGGTGAGATATCACTTCATGCCTGCTAGGATATTTGCTATGAATTAGATAAAAGATGAAAAGTGTTGGTGAGAATGTGGAGAAAGTGGCCCTTTTGTACACATTCGGTAGGAATGTAAATTGGTACAGTAATTATGGAAAACAGTATGAAGTTTCTTAAAGCAATAAAAACAGAATTGCCCTTGGAGCCAGCACTCTTCTTTCTGGACATACACTCAAAAGAAATAAAACCAGCATCTGTTTGGGATATCCCGATTCTCCCATTCATTGTGCATTATTCATAATATGTAAGACATTGAAAGAACCTAGATTTATGTTTAAACGTTTTTTAAATTTATTTGTAAGGAGAAAGTGAGAGAGAAACATGCAGAAGTCCACCAGGGCCTCTTGCCACTGCAAACGAACTCCAGGTGCACGTGCCACTTTTTGCATTTGGCTTTACTTGGGTACTGGATAATCAAACCCATGCTGTCAGGGTTTGCAAGCACATATCTTTAACCAGTGAACCATCTTTTCAACCTGAAAAAACTAGATTTCTGTAAATAGGTAAATAGATAGTGGTATATATTTATGTGAAAGAGAGAATATGTCTCTGTGTGACTTTAAAAAATACTATCTTATTATTACCATTATTTTAGTTTTTGTGAGATAAGGTCTTGCTATGATTCTCAGGTTGGCCTTGAATTTTAAGTCCTCCTGCTTCTACCTGTGCAGTGCTAGGATTGCACCATACCAGCTGCCTTTTAGGTGCTATTAAGCACATGCACATGTGCGAGCGAGAGCACTTGCGTGTGCACACACATGCACTCTCTCTCTCTCTGTAAAATAACGGATATTTTAACAGGTTAACAGTAGTAATAATTTTCCTATGTTTAACAAAACATCATATTAGCTGCCTTAATTATACCCAAATAAAATCAAAAGACTGGATCAAAATTTAGGAAATTATTTTTATCCCAATAACCATTTGTGAATATAGTAGTGAAAAATTAAAATATTAAGTCCTTAGGCCAAATTATTTGCCTTTAACATCATTTTGATGTATTCAGATACAGAAAAGTTCTTGGAAATGTTATAAAACTTAACATATTTTTTTCCCAAGAATATTTGGATGTTTCCTAAAGTGCCATTCTTCACAAAGGAAAGGAACATCATTATCTGATAGAAAACTTTGGTAACTGTACCAAAAGAGAGAAGAGAGTAATGGTGATGCTTCAATGAAAGGAAATAGAAACGCAAGAAGAAATGCAAAGGAAAAGAATAATGAACCAAGCATTAAAGCACAGAGGGACTAGAAGAAGGAATTTGATTTGATTGACCGTCTAACCGCTCTTGTAGGTGCCTTCAAATTGTTATTTATTCCAGTCACCAAAGTGATCAGGTAAACAAAAATAGAAGCCAAGGATGGAAGGAAAATAAAACAAGATGACAGGGAGAGAGGAGGGGAAAAATGAGAGGAGGAAGAATTCACGGTTTCCAGAGAGTGGTCTTAGACGAGAAAGATCAAAGGAGCATGTCAGCACCTCCTGGATGGACAGTTCCCCAGAAGCCTTGGCCTTTCTCTGTCTCCCAGACTTTCTGCTTAAATATAACCCAGGGGCATGATTTTGTTTGCTCATTTGTTTACTTAAATGAAGCCAATTTTATTTATAACAGAAAAATTATTTTAGATATGATGAATTTTTTTTTTTACTTAACAGTAATATATGCCCAATGAACTACATTAGGAAAAAAAAAAAAAAAAAAAAAAGAATTCCAGAAGAAGCAAACTTAGTTTTTGAGGGTTGCAGAGAGTGAAAGATAAAATTTGTCAATAGTTTAAGGACTCTTTTCCCAGTTTTTCAGTACAATTTTATTTTATTAATCTATACATAGCACATTTCTAAACTGTACTTAATCAGTGAGTAATGACAAGCACCTGCACTTCCAGATTCAGGCGGCTGAGTCATGCAGATCATAGTGTGAGGCTAGCCTGGACTGTATGGTGTGCTCAGCATTAACTACATTGTGAGGCCTTATCTCCAAAAATTTAGTTAGAGTTCATTGGGATTGCATTTAAATATATTAATTTTCATTAATCTTTGTGAACATATCTTAATAGATGTCTAAGCTAGACATCCTTATCTTTGACTATTTAGTTTCTCCATGGAATTTTCTACTATTAAAAATAAAGCCAGGTGTGGTGGTGCATACTTTTAATCCCAGCACTTGAGAGGCAGAGATAGGAGGATTGCTGTGAGTTCAAGGACACCCTGAAACTACATAGTGAGTTCCAAGTCAGCCTGGGCTAGAGTGAAACCCTACATCAAAAAACCAAAATAAATAAATAATAAATAATATAGAGGCTGGAAAGATGACTTAGATCTTAAGGCACTTTCTTACAAAGTCTACCACCCTTGTTTCTAGTTCCCAGTATAAATGTAAAATCAGATGTACAAAGTGGCAACAGCACCTGGAATTTGTTTGTGGCTGTAAGAGGCCCTGGCATTCCTATTCTCTCTCCCCCTTCTCTTTCTCGCTTTTTTCTGCAAATAATCAAATAAAAATATGCACACCTTGGGCTGGATATATGACTTAGTGGTTAAGGTGCATGCCTGCAAAGCCTAAGGACCCAGTTTTGATTCTACAGTTCCCATGTAAGCCAGATGCACATGGTGACTCATGTGTCTGGAGTTTGTTTGCAGTGGCTAGAGGCCGTGGCATGCCCATTCTCCACCCCCCCATCTGTTTCTAATAAATAAGTAAAGATAAACCTTTAAATGATTTCTTTAAAAATATATGTACACCTTCAATGTCAGCACTTGGGAGGTCAAGGCAGGAGGTATGCTATGAGTTTGAATCCAGTCTGAGATTATAGAATGAGTGCCAGGTCAGCCTGGGCTAGAGTGAGATTCTACCTAAAAAAAAATAAAATAAAAAATAAATAAACAAATAAAAAATATCTTGAAAGATTATTCAGTGGTTAAAGGCATTTGCTTGCTTGCCAAGCCTGAGAGCCCAACAACCCAGGTTCAATTTCCTGGCACTCACATAAAGCCAGGTGCACAAAGTGGCCCATGGGTTTGGAGTTTATTTGCAGTGGCAGGAGGACCTGTCACACCCACACTCATTCTCTTTATGTCTGCCTCTTTCTGTATGATTCTCTGAAATAAATAATGACATCTAAAATTAATAAAATAAAATAATCTCTTGGGAAGTATGTGTATTTTTGATTTAAATTATTTCTTTTTGCTATGACAGAATAAGGAAAATAGGTAAATTACATAGTTTAAATTTTAAGATGCTTTATGTTTAGCATTGATAGAATTTTTTAAACAATGGCTGTGAATTTGCACTGCCACAAATTAGTTTATATATCATGATATTCTCCAGCTCTTTTAAAAAGTTTTAAAAATATTTTATTTATGTATTTGAGAGAGAGAAAGAGGGAGAAGGAGAGAGAGGGAGAAAGAGAATGGGTGTGCCAGGGCCTCCAGCCACTGCAAACAAACTCCAGATGCATGCACCCCCTTGTGCATCTGGCTTACGTGGGTCCTGGACAGTTGAACAGGGACACTTTGGCTTTGCAGGCAAATGCCTTAACTGCTAAGCCAGCTCTCTAGCCCCATGTTCTCCAACTTTAAATAGTTTCCCTCTAGTTTAAAATTTTAGAAATAAGAGACAAACTATTTTATTGTGTATAAATGAGATCATAATTTTGTTAACATTTGAGCTAATGGAAGTCTCCTGCAATATTGGTGTGTCTCAAAACTATCTAATATCAACAATAAAAGCAAAAAAAAAAAAGAAAAGAAAAGAAAAAGAAAACCTAACCATTCAGAATCAAAATGGGTACAATAAGGAAATAGCTACTTCTGTTATCCAGACATTAATCCTCATTCAATCCCCACCCCACAACTGACTTGGTACCACATATCACACACTGTTATACATGCTTGATAAGCTTGTTGTTTACAACTGAGGAATCAGTTGATTCTTGCAGTAACCCTTGGAGATGGCTATAATAGTAACCCTGATGTTACATTTCAGGAAAGTGAGCTGAACAGAGATTAAATAACATTTAAAATTCACATAGCTCCTAAGTAGCAAAGCCAACACTTGCACTTAATCATTACAGATCTAAACTCAACACTCACTTCCAGAATATCTTTGGTACCCGCTTAAGTAGCACATTCTTCTCTGGAAGCACATTTAAGCTATATGTAAACTTGTAACAATACAACTCATACATATCTTCTGGGTACACCTATAAGTTAGAATGCAAGGCACCATTTTCAGAGGGTTTAGCCTTATTCTACAAGTTATTTCTTCTGAGAGAAGTTTCATCCAGCACACCATTTTTCATAGTACTGGCACTCTCGTTTTCCACATGAGGTTACTAAATCAAGAAGACAGGAGGTGCTTTACTCAAGGTCACACAGCAAATCAGAGTCATACTTACAACCAGGTCCCCTCACTTCTAACTCAGTGTTATTGTTTCTATGCCATGACTTCTAACTATGAACTAGAAGTTCTGGAGTTCAAGGTGAGGAAAGGAAAAAATAACCTGACACATTTCATCAGCAAGAATCACGCATAAAATAACACCCTCCTTGCAAGACTGTTGTAAGGATTAAGTGAGATGTTACAATGAAAACATTTAGCACAATGCCAGTTATGTGGTAAATATTTAGTACATGTTTTTCTCTGTCTTATTAAATCCACTTGCATAGTAGTTAAGAAGGTGAAGATTATAAAAATTTTTATTCACACATAAATTAATGTATTTGATCTCAACCAAAACATTCTTTTCTTTCATTTAAAAATTTTTCCTTTTATTTTTAATTTTTTTTTCCTTTTTTGTTAGTTATGTAGATAGTGTGTATACAGTCATGTTGGTACCATCGTTAGCCTCCTTCCTGTCCTCCTTCCTCCAAATAGACTCTCCTAATCCAGGAATGTAGGTTGTGCATTGTGGGGGTAGCCATTAGTTATGGGGAAAGAGACAGTGTCTCTGTGCATAATGTCCCAACTTGTGGCTCTAACAATCTTTCTGGCCCCTCTTCCATGAATTTCTCTGAGCCATGTTGGGTTTGTTTTAGGTCTACTTCAGTAATGAGGTCTTGGGAGCCTCTCTGTGTCTGGATATCTGGTTTGGTAGAAGTTGAGTGTTCTTTGTGTCTATCTCCTTCACTCTTGTGTTGGTACCAGGTTCACCAAGAAAGCAGCACTCTTGCTCATTTCCCCCATCACTCTATGGTTTCATCTGGGGCACTGGTGAGGTGCAATGGGCTGATTCTCTCCTCAGGTTTGGGGTCAATCAGAAAAAGAGAAGCAAATTCTCCAATGGAGAGAGAAGTCAACACCAAATAAATGGGATAACCATTATTATTTTAGAGAGAATTTAATAGGTGTAGGCCCTTTTGTAGCCCATGATTGATGGGAACTTGATATTGGAGAGCGGGCTCGTTTTGGATATGGTTCTGACTTGTTTCCCAGTTCCAGCTATGGGTTCCATTCCACTGAGTGGATCTGTTAGCCAAATCAAGAACAGTTGGTTACTCGCATTGTCTGTGTGCCACTATTGCCCTAGTGTGAGTATCATTTCAAGCTGTTTGCTGCTGAGAAGCTTATACCACACATTGCTTAGATAGATATTGGTCACTTTCCTCCAGTCACTCATGTAGCACCTCTGGCACTAGACAAGCTAACTGTCTCTTCCAGGTTCCAGGTAGATCACTCCATGTTCCATACCAATAGCATATGGTGTCTTCAGCAGTAGGGTCTTACCAATAACCTTTGATGGGTCATCAAGTACTCTGACAGAAATCTATCTTCTTATGGGAAACCTTGTAGTTCTCTCTGATCAACAGCTCATAGTGGATGTTAACCACATGCTGGTACTTGGAGTTACAGGCCAGCACCAAGGGAAAACTAGGAAGAAAAAGATAGGTAATATAAAAAGAATGAGAGAAGAGGTAGAGAGAGAGAAAGAGAGAGAGAGACAGAGACAGAGAAACAGGGAAAGATTAAGGTTAATTTCATCATACTCTCTCCAGGGCCCTGTGATTCAAGTGTTCCCTCCAAGGGCCTGATGAAGTTTCAACCTTTTAGTCTGTCTTTAAGGATATAGGATTTCATGGTGCCATTTCCATTTGGGTCCAGGTTTTTTTTTTTTAATTTTTGGAGAGACACAGAGAGAGACGGGGTGGGGGGAGGGAGATAGATAGAGAATGGGCACGCCAGCAGTCTCTCAGCTGCTGTGAACAAAATTCAGATGTGTGAGCCCCCTTGTGTTCAAGTGTAGCATTGCACCCTTGCATCACTTTGCATCTGGCTAAACATGGGACCTGGAGATTGGAACCGGATCCTTAGGCTTAGCAGGCAGGCTCCTTAACTGCTAAGCCATCTCTCCAGCCCTGGGTCCAGTTTTGTATCTGCCCCCTTGCCCTTCCTGCCCACCCCACCCTCCTGATTGTCCAGTCCTCAAGATGCTTATTAGGTATGTTAGCATCTCAGGCAGATTCAGGTTAGGAGCCACAGATGAGTGAGACCATGTGACGATGATCTTTCTGTGATTAGATGAATTCGCTGAGAAAGATCTGTTCTAAGTGTGATCATTTTTCTTCAAATTCCATTGTGTCATTTGTCCTTACTGCTGTGTAAAATTCCATCATGTAGATATACCACATCTTGTTTATCCATTTGTCTAATGATGGGCATATGGTTGATTCTAGCTCTTAGCTACCTTGAGTTGAGCAGCTATAAACATGGTTGAGCAAATCTCTCTGAACTGAGGCATGGAGCTTTTAGGGTAAATGTCCAGTAAGGGAATAACTGGGTCTGTTGGTCACTCTATAGTCAACCTTTTTAGGAGTATCTGTACTGCTTTCCACGGTGTCAACCAACACATTCTTAAAGTGCTTTAATGCTACAGAACAGAGAATCTCGAAGTTTATATAATTCACCCCCCAAAAAAATCTAGATTAAATCTGACCTAGAAAGACAAAATGAGAAAACAGCTAATAAGTTATACAGGTGCTAGATGCCCCAAGCATGCATGCTGCTTGAGCTTTATGCCATCCATGATGAAGTACATTTGCCAGCTCCGGTCTTTTAAACACTCTATTGTTGGGAGAAAGTTTGGGAAAGAAACCCAAAATATGAAACAACAAAGAATTTAAATAGAACTATTTACAGTCATCCATTAAAATATGCTTGCAGAAAAAGGAAATTGAGACATAGTATTTAGGATCTTTAAAAAGCTCCCATTTTATGAAGACTTCATCTTGTATTCACTTATGGAAAGCCCAGTAATGTTCCATAGGCCTCAAGGTTAAACCATCTAATTCCTTCTAAATTGAATCACCCCTGGACTCCTGTATATTATGTTGGCACCAAACATTTAATGCTTAGATGTCCTGGTGTTTCTGTTTCTCTGCAAAACCCTGGCTTTACAGCAGATACCTGCAATGAGGTATCTGAACACTGAATCACATGTAAGTCATCCTTGTCTAGCAAATTCTATAGAGATGCTGATAGATCATCAATAAAATAGGAATTCATCTTATGAGGAAATTATTGCAGTTAAGGTTATTGCCTCATAAGGTCATGGATGTTCTTCATTATAAATCATAAATTATCCATAAAACCAGATAAAGCACACTGGAAAACATTAAAAGCTTCTTTTGTGATTTTTCACTTTTATATATACATTTGCATGTTCTTACCAGACATGTCAACACTGTGCATTGTTATGATTCTGACCAGATATAAATTTAAATGATTTAGTAATGTAGAAGAATATGCTACATAGTAGTTTCTGAAAATTTTATAAATAATAATATTTTTTCACTGAAAAGAATCAAAATCTCTAAAGTTTTGATCTGGTTTATTTTAACTGTCTTAACAATAAGGAGTTGATGAAATCTCAAATAATGATATAATCAAATGATATTTTTGTGATATCACTTTCATAAAATCATAATATGACATCCACTAGAATGATAATTTGTTGTTTAGTAATATGAAAATGGATATCCTCCCTAACCCCTGCTGGAGCTGTGTCTTCAAATATCCTTATGTTTTTGGGAAAAAAAAAATCTTTATTTGAGGAAATATAGATGTTCTTATCCAATAATTAGTTTCTTGCTCTCTTTTGAACATGTTGACCATTTTTAGTGTTACAATGGGTACCTCAGGGAAATAAAACTGATACAATAATGTATAGTCCTAGCTTTGGGACCCCTTCAGTTTAGCTGGTAGGTCAATGCTAAGAAACACATATGGGGAAAAAAAAAAGAGCAAATTAGACTAACCCTTAATGGGTAATCACCATTTTAAAACTTTTTTTTTCCCAATTACATGATATAAATTAACCTATGCCCTCCTCAAAATATATCCATTTATCAGTACAACTAATATCAAATGATGATATACAATTAACTCATGTTTTAAGTGTGTTATTTTATTCCAATAGGTTTGTAATTTCTGCTACAAACAATGAGAGGATAAAAGATAGCTTTAGGTATAGTTAGAGAAAAAAAATTGCAGGTCATTGGCCTAAATCTGGCTTTTTAAAATTCTTGTAGCACTACACAAAGGATAAAGAATTTGTGTTGGAATTCAACTCTATTGTTAACATGATAATCCAACCTATTTTAAGTGGGAAGGGAGCTACAGGGGAAATGGTGGACTATATATACTACCCTACAATTTGTACTAAGTACAGATACTCTGAATTAGTCTAAAGCCTGAGTGTGCTCTTGATTTGACAAACACAAAGATATCTGAAGCAATATTGGTATTAAAGTGTAGCTGGACCATACATAAGCTGTGTGACCTTGGGAGCTCTTTCTCCTTTGAGTTTCAGCTTCCTCTTTTGTTAGTGGAAAAATGGCCTGTTTATTGGTTTTGTTATACCAGTGAAATAAGAAAACAACTAATAATCGGTCTGCACATAAGTAAATAATAGTTTTTGTTTTTAGTCCCTCAGATGCATTCCTTCCCATTTCACTTTTATTTTCTTTTGCATAGTATGCAAGATCACTGCAAGTGGCCCTTGTACTGTTACATAAGGAGAACTCTTCTTTGAACCTGATGAGATAGTGACTCTTTCCAACCCACCTTCCAAGTACCTTCAATGTGTTTGGGAAATTCTTATGCGATCCCTTGTCTATAACCAATATGAACCATGTTCTCATCTTTGAATTATTTTGTAACTTTCACTACCCTGTGAGTTCTCCTCAGTCTCTACAAGCATGCTTCCAGAACCAGACTACCTTCCATGTGAGCACAAACCTAAGAAACAAGTTATTTATAGTTGTTTTTAGCAGAGGCATCGGTACCTGAAGGTATCCAAATAGATAACCATTTTCCTTACATCTGATGCCCGAGAGAAATTTGTTTAAAATGTCATTAGATCTTATTTTCTTTATTTAAGAGACCGATGACAACCCCAAAGAAAAAGGCAGCTGACTCCCAAACAAACCTTTCTTGAGTTTTGTAAAATGAGAACATTTTCTCTGTGTGCTTGATCTTGTACATTGCCCTTTGCTGCACTTATTTCCCCAGCAAATTGCCATGGTTGGTCTCTCAAGCCAGAGGGAAGAAGAAGGTTGTATAATGAAAATGCTGACAGGTTCTTATCTACAGCAGGATGAGTGAGGGACGCTGTGATCTCATTTCTTATAGAAACCGGATGCCTGTTTTGGCTGAAGGGAGAGCAGACATCCTCCAGAGCTGAGAAGGTTTGAATTTTTATCTTGAAAAGTTTATGAGGAAAAATAAAATAGCTATAGGGAAATAGGAAACTAGGGTTATGCAAGCTGCATTTTTGTTCTTCCAATTAAATAGTAAGTTGAATTTCAATAAGCATCCCATAACAAGATGCTCATACAGCTTAGGGGCTAGAAATGGTGGTAGTACTTTTGCTTGCTGCCTGCAGCTTACCTCTGGAAAACTCTAATCATGATCTTATTCATATTTTAAAATAATATGTACTGTTGCTATGTAACATTGTTCTAAAACACATTTATATTTTGTTCCTTGATACAACTTTATGTGGTAGATACTTTGTAGAAGAGGAAATTAAAGCATATTTTGCCAAAAAGTCTCTTCACTAAAGATGTTTAAGCATCAGAAAGCAGCTCTTTTCTCTGTGGTATTATTCAGGTTTGTCGAGTAAGTAACTGGGGCTGTGTTTGATATGTTTTAGTGCTCCATTTGTATTTATACTTCTTAAGTGACTTGGGTTTTGCCCAGTGTCACAAAGCATGCAATGGTTGCCCTGAAGTTTAAATCCAAGATTCTGACCTCTTGCTCCTAGACTCTTTCCTTGTTTGTCCCCCACTGAAAACACCTGACTGTGCATCCAACGCACTGAGCCAAGAAAGTTCTGGGACCATGCCGAGGGCAGCAGGGGGAGCTGATGCTTGTCCCACAGCACTCATTTATGTGATCAAAATGAATGCTGTTATGTACTTGAATCTGGAAGGGCAGAGAGTCCATGGAAGAAGAACCTCAGAGAATCCATAGAAAGTAAATGCCTCTAATAGCAACAGTTGTAATAACACACATTTCTTTCAATTACAATTGCACCTGGACAACAGGACATCATTCCAATGAGTCAGGGCTGAAGCAGATTTGAATGACTTCAGGTTATAGGGTTGTTTTTGTTTTTCTTTTTTCTTTGGATTGTAACTTCCTGAAGTCAGCAACTGTCTTGCAAATACAATATCTATTATGTTATGGAAATGGATAGCAGTGAGTATATTGTCAGCGCAGCTAATAGTAAAGCTGCCCCTTATCTGTCATTCTTTCACAACACATTTCAGGTGTCCAGAGCTAGAATGTAACTTTGTACCTCCAGTTAAACCAGTTTCATGTATGCATCCATTAGCAGTCTCGTATACTTTTAGTGTCTAGCCAAGAAACCCAACGAGATTTTTTTACATGTGCCAAAAAGCCCATTCCTTCTGCTGTAGGTATCTGTAAACCCAATATTTTATTCAATGAAAAGTGAATCTTTAACTTGATATAAAGATTCTAAATACTCAGAGGTGAGAAACAGAGTTTCTCTGAGTTCAATAAGCTTTCTACTGAAAACCAAAGTGTTGGTGCTTTCTTATTTTTAGTCATTGTGGAATCCTTGTTTGAGTGTTTCTTCTACTGCTATTGATGGAAGATGGCAATTTGTAAGTTTTCTGACCAAAAGGTACAACTAAAAATGTGTTATTTTACTTTAGCACATCCAAGTTTTCTGTAATTTTAAATAAGCATTTGACATTTGTATATATGTCATTATAAATATCTTTGGAGAAATGATGTATATGGAAAACACTAGACTTAAAATTTTTTTAATTTTGCCTCTTTACATTAAATTGATGATGTTTTATTTTTCTATTTCTCTCTGATGCAGTAGAGAAAAAAAACTATCTGGAAAGTTCTATTCTCATGTAACTGAATTTTTTAGAAAATTAAGAGATAATGAATGGACTTAAATAGATTTTTCAGCAGTTCAGCTTTTTTCCCCTTCTGGCTATATACTAATATTACTTCTTTTACTTCCTGTTTGGGGAAGCAAATTTGCCAAAACTTTGGACTGAATTTTGTCAGCCGAAGAGCATTAATGTTAAGAATGTATTGTTATATCCATAGACAATGACATTTTTAGAGATTATCTTAACACATTCCAAGGTAGTATCTATTTAATCTGACTCCATGTTAAGCTGTGATAAATGTATCAATGTATTTTGACATGGCAATCAGAGAATATTAATGAAATGGTTCACTTGAACTATCTACAATAACTTACTTTCAAACCAAAACCCCTAACATACTGACAGTCTGACATCTTTTCTTGCCTACAATCTGCCTATTCAGAGCCCCAAAGCACTCTTCCTATAATTCTTTTTGGCTCTATATCATCTGCCTCTTTGTATTTTATTTTATTTTATTTATTTATTTATTTATTTATTTATTTATTTATTTATTTTGGAGAGAGACAGAGAGAGAGGGAGAGGAAGACAGAGATGGGCGCGCCAGCAGCCTCTCAGCTGCTGCGAACGAAATCCAGATGTGTACGCCCCCTTGTGGTCAAGTGGAGCATTGCACCCTTGTGTCACTTTGCATCTGGCTAAATGTGGAACCTGGAGATTGGAACCGCTGGAGATTGGAACCAGTGTTCTTAGGCTTAGGAGGCAGGCATCTTAACCACTAAGCCATCTCTCCAGCCCCTCTTTGTATTTTATTTAAGGGATGCATATAGACATTTAACTTGCCAGCAAGAATATATTAGTAGTTTATTCAGCAGATAACTATTTATCCCCTTATACACTTGCCCAATGTCATATATTGGTATGGACTCTTTCCAAGGAAGGAGGCCAAAGAATTGTTCATATGATCCATGTTTATTCATCAGAACTCAAAATCTGTCATCTCATCCTGGGCAACATCCCTGTCTGCCATTCCTCTCTGTTTCCATGGAGTCATAGAATTCTCTCCATCAAATTGTGTTAAACAGTCATGGGCATTTAAATACTATAAAGTAGCAGAGTCTTGGATTTATCATGAATACATAGGTAGTGGTGTAGTGATTTGTACTTACTATAGTCTCAATGTATTATGTTTATGCAATTTTAGGCTTATTTATGATGTTATTTCAAATGATTTATACTAATTTTGTTAAAGCTTCTTATGTATTTTTGATAATAAGTTCCATCATTTATTTTATTTTTAAATTTTTATTTATTTACTTATTAGAGATAGAGAAAGGGATTGAGAAAGAGAGAGAGAGAGAGAAAGAGAGAGCGTGCCAGGGCCTCCAGCCACTGCAAACTAATGCCAGATGCATGCACCACCATGTGCATCTGGCTTATGTGGGTCCTGGGGAATCGAGCCTCAAACTGGGGCCCTTAGGCTTCTTAGGCAAGTGCTTAACTGCTAAGCCATCTCTCCAGCCCCAATTTTTTATTGTTTTATTTTAACATATCTATAGATAAGCATAACTTTTTATTGAACTTTATTTTATCAGTCAATAAGAAACAATGAGGAACATAATAAAATGTTGAATGAGCACATAGATAAATCTCTCAATCTATAGGCCTGAGATTTAGGACTTATTTGGTATGTACATGGTGAAGGAATGAATGAATATAGAGTTAACTGTAAGGGTCACTTGCACAGGAACACATGCTAGATGAAGTAGCTTAAATCCATATTAAAACAATTCTTAATTTTCTTGTAACAGAAGGGGATTTGCTTTGGAAAGATTGCTAATAAACTGACACCAGCTTTCATTTTCATGATAGCTTCAGAATCCAGACAGTGTTCAATGTTAATAGAATGCATGTTGTGTAGGAGAGCTATTAAGGCCTGGCAGTGGATGTCTTAAGATGAAGTCTAGGTTGAACAATATCCCAGGATCATGAATCCTTTGGACGTCAACCTTCTGGATTTGATGGAGGCATGAAGCCACAACATTATGCAAAAAGTAGATCTCCCATTATTACTGGGGAAGGTGGCTAACTTCTCAGACATCACTAACTTCTCCATCTCAAGAAGAGTTATTAAAATCTGTCAATGCTCTTCTGAATTTCAGTCCCATTATAATTAGTTCATTTTCCATTTATTGCCTAAACATGTCTAGTTCAATAACAAATGTACATGTAAATGACTGAAACCAGTCACTACTTATAGATTAAGGTTAAACAGAGCTTCTATCCAGAAAATGAGACTGCTTCATAAAAGTAAGGAAATGCCTAAGTTACTTACAAATAACCCTAATCAATAGTAATCAAGTTACTCAAATATCAAAATTATTATGCTGATGTGAAATCTAGGCTACATGTAGATAGTCTGGGTACATAGTATTATTATTGTATCATTATGCCCCTAATGTTCAACATGACAACCTTCACATTTACTATGTATATATTAAGAAATGACTACATAGATCAATTTTATTATCAAAAACAATTTTAGATCCAGGATAATAAATGCAGTTCCCCTTATGTGCAGAGAGAAATGAGCTAAACTGGTTTTCAAATATTTTTATTTTATTTTATTTATTTGAGAGAGACAGAGAAACAGAGAGAGAGAGAGAGATAGAGAATAGGTGTGCCAGGACCTTCAGCCACTGTAAACCAATTTCAGACACATGTGCCACCTTGTGCATCTGGCTTATATGGGTCCTGGGGAATCGAACCTGGGTCCTTTGGCTTTGTAGGCAAGCACCTTAACTATTAATCCATCTCTCCAGACCTAAGATGGTTTTCAAACCATGTTCTCACTAATTCTGAATACTGTACTCTGAAGTGAGGTGATATATATTATTTTAAATGCTTTTCAGCATTAAATAAAAAGAAAATTTATGGAACGTAAGTTTTACCCCTAAAATTGGTTCTGGTGAAAGCAGTATATTATATCAAGGGATATTTTCTACCAAAGTACATTCATGCACATGCACATAGCTCATATAATCAAACAAATATATTGCCCTGTAAGCACTGGTAGTATGACTTATGAACTCTTAAGAATATTCCTTTGTAAAGATCTACTTTCCTTTTCTTATTTAACCTCATAAGGATATTTTAAAAGCTGAAGACTTGAGATAATTTGCTTGTGTTCTTATCAAATTTGCATGCTAAAAGCCATTTCTCCTCTTAACCTCATTTATTGAAACCTTAATATTCAATCATGTGTTTCAATTTTAAAAATATAATTTAGAGCATTCCATTTTGTAAAATTGAGCTGTGTTTATCTGTGCACAGATTGGGTGTCACAACAGCTTGCAAAAGTGAACTGTTCTGCTTGCTTCCTTTACTTACTGAATTACTTGCTCAATGCATATAGTTTATCTGGGTGGAACCCACTGTCCTCAAATATTTGTGGCTTTCCTCAAATCTAATTTGAGGTAAAAAGGTCAATAATTTAGAGAATAGCAGGGTCTCAAGGTTTTCTTCACTGAAATTGAGGAAATCCTACTATAGTGCTCATAATTAACAGCAATTCTTGAGATGATGGCATGTGTCTTTCTTAAAAAGAAAGGAAGATGAGTCAGTGAATCTAAGCACAGGAACTCCTCTTTCCTTTGGGTTAACAGACAATTGTGAGTTCTGCTTATGCACATTATTTTTTTTTCAGGAAAGACTTTAAAAGGTAAGCCCTTTTGACCTGTGTAAGACATATTTAAAATCATTTTGTGGTGAAACTAGAAATGTGAGATGACATTCTTAGTATCATTGGAGCTGTGAGGAATAAAGGACATAGGCTTCAAAGAACTTTGAGAAAAGTCAATATTCTCAGTAAATAATTGTTCTTTGCTTCCTATGGGCAGGCATGTGTGCAGCTCTAGTCTACAAAGCTTCTGAGAAGGCAACGATGAAGGAAGCACATATTCATACAACTTATGATCTAGTGAGAGAGACACATAACAAGTACTTGCACATAAAATGACATCTACAAAGATGAAAAAGGCAATAGGAGAGATTATATATTCAAGACCTGATTTGGAGTAAATCTTGCATGGGAAGGGCAAGTTGGAATTAGAATGATCAGAAGAATAGCTGTGAGTGGTAAAGTGAGGGTTCCTTCGAGCCATAGGAAATACCTGATGAAATTACTAAGGCTGGTGACTGATTCATGTCGAAAGAAGGTAAAAATAAATGAAGAAGCAAAAAGTCCATATTTTAAGCCTGAATTTCTGAAAGAGTAATGTTAATGCCAACAAAACTAGGGCAATTATAGTGAGGAAATGTTTGATTTTATTTGCATTTGTATATAATATGAAGTGACAGCGAGCCATCCACATGGTTCATGAACCTGGCCTGTATGACATAGAGCATGGAAGAAATGAGTCTAGCTGTAGCTACAAATCTGACTCACCCTCTGCTATTGCTGTGAAATTGGGAAACACATATGCAGAACCTGAAGGATTGAGAATCCCCATGGGTCCCTTGCGAGGTAGAAGGTAATATAGCACTGAAGATTAAAAGGTTTGGTCCTGTGGATAAGGAGGGAATCTCAGGAATAAGGGTGCTAATATTACTGATGATTAATTCACTCTTCACAAAGATAAAATGCATTGAATATTCCATTTCAGATTTCTGGGGCATCAGAAATATAAAGTAGACATACGACATAGCAAAGGAGTATAATTACTGAATAAGCAGTGAGACTTGGTAACACCAATACATTTGGTAGGGTCAAAGCTAACTTGTGGGTTGCTTCAGGGAGAGAGAGTAAGAAACTGAAAGAAGTCATAGCCAAGTAGTATTTGAAAAAAAGGTTTTAGAGAAAGTAAGGACGATAAATGCTTTGTGATCTGATAGCTCTGTATGATAAAGTATGCTCAGGACCTTTGGCAAAGCTCTGGAGAAGACAATGGAAACATTGGAGAAAAGAGGCCAGACACTGCCTGGTATTAGGGATGATAAGACTTTCATTCCAGAATCAGTCCTGCTATGGATATTTCTTTCCTGTTTCCTTGGTCTCAGTTGTCAGGAAAAGGGTTTAGAAAAAGTGAGGGTGGGGAGTAGAGTTGGTCAAACTCTCCCAAAGTAACCTTCAAGTTCTATGATTCTGAGTGTCCAGGGCAGGAAGTAATGGCAGAGAACTAATTCCCATTGTATTTGTCAGGGTGAGAATGGGGAATCAGGACTTAAAGTAATAAATACCTACTTTGAGTATGGGGCTATGCTAAACACAGTTTCCTTACAATAATTCTTGGAAGCAAATATCACATTTTTTATGTTAAGGAATAGAAACCTGAGATTACAGACAAAGTAGAAGATCTGAGATTCAAAGTCAGGACGTATACCCATACGAGAAACAGTCTGGTCTCTTGGTGGAGCTTTAAGAACCAAAACAAAATGGAAAAGGATTGTATGAGAGTAAGAGAAGGGCTTGAGGATAGGAGACAGAACTTCAGAAAAGGTCTAGGTCCACCAGGACTGGGAATGGACCCAAGATGAGGAGCAGGTCTATGGCATCGTCTGCCAAGTTTGTCAAGCCTTTTGTTGGTTTCTTGTCTATGGGATTCTGCTCTGCATCCTGAGATCCAGAGTGAGAAGCAGGAACTGGAAACTATCCAGACTCCAGGACTGCTACATATGTCTTGGCGGAAGTTTAAGTGGGAAACTGGAGAGTGCTGGCAGAATGTCCAGTGGCTGACTGTAGGCTTCAGGCTGAGTAGAGTCAGGGCACCAAGAAGCCAGCTGATGGTGTGGGTGCCTCTGCATGTCTTTGCTCGAGTTATGTTCTGTATTTTTGTAATAATTAAAAAATGTAAACGTGAAGAAGACTTTGTGCTAGTGTAAACTAATTTACAGTATAAATATCATTCCTTTTCAAGGAATGATTTTGACCTTCATTATACCTCACAGTCTATTTGTTCCTCTATTAATACAAACTAGATACATTTCTCCAAACATAATTGGAGTTGAAAAATGATGTCATTTTACATAGTAATGTTGCTGTACCATGTTATTATTGATACTTATTTGATTGGGATTTGATTTTGTGGAAATTTTTATTCTCTCATGTTTCTGTTAGGCATGCTTGATAAGTTTTTTTTCTTACACATCAACTGCATTTTCTAATTTCGAAGTTTCATTTTATAAAAAGAAGTCTGCAAATGTCTCAGTACAAGTTAACTTTTACATAATATCCATGACAATGAAGACAGACTTTTTTATTGCTTTTTTTGCACTTAGCATTCTTTTCTGTATTCTGAGGCTGAATTTACTGGACACTTCTGTTTGATTTCAGCACACAACCAATTATCTTCAGTAATTACTTTTCCTTAACTCAATAATGAATACAATAAATATTATTACTTCACATGACATGCTAAGTGAAACTATTAATTGTAAAATAATGTCTTTAGTAAACACTGTAAATTTTTATTAAGTGCCAGTTCTAGTGTTAGGTTCGAATCTTATAGAAAAAAATACAGTAAGAGCAGTAAGAGGCTAGCATGTTTTTTTTTTTTTTTTTTTACTTTTATTTATTTATTTTGTTTTTGTTTTTCGTGGTAGGGTCTCACTGTAGCCCATGCTGACCTGGAATTCACTATGTAGTCACAGGGTAGCCTGGAACTTACAGTGATCCTCCTACCTCTGCCTCCCGAGTGCTGGTGATAAAAGGCTTGTACCACCATGCCCAGATGATCATGTATTTTTTTTAAAATCTATGTCATATAAGAACTGTCCTAATGCTTAATATACTATGTATATTTAATATGCAATTGACATTTGATGTAGTTATGTTCATTTTACACATGAAAAGATAGGCTCAGATGAATTGAATGGATCTCTTCACATTGCATTTTTAGGAAAAGACACAGCCTATGTTTGAGCCAAAGTTGTTTAGACTAAAGTTTATACATGTTCTCAAGTATGTTCACTTACTTATGTCATATTTGCAAAAGGCTTGTTTGCTTTCATTGTGGAAGCCACTCCATCTGAAATGTCTTTGCCAATTATCTCAAAACAAAAGAGGGTGGGAGGAAGAATGTCTTTGGTTGCATATACTAGTAAAAAAGGAAGTACTGAATTAGTTTCTGAACTATAAGAAAAAGAGAGAATGAAGAGTAGAGAGGATGTGGAGATGCAAACAGGAAAACCAACAGTATTTGTATCACTCTAAGCTGGTAAAGATTCTTCAGGGTTTTTAAGGTCTTTTTTTTTTTTTTTTTTTTTTTTTTTTTTTTTTGGGGGCACAGTGTTATTCCAGCTCCTAAATTGCTTACTGTGTTGTTGGGCGAATCATGTTCCCTCAGTTGCTACACAGAGCTTCCTTATATTAATCATGAGTTATATTATCATTATATTTATATAGTTATATTAATCATTAAGGTGAACAGTTAATATTGCTCCCCTCTGCACCAGGAAATTTATGACATTATTTCTAATTTTTACTGCAGCTCTTCATTAAGTAAGTCTAATCCACACCCTGCAAACAGTTGGAGAGACTCATGGGCATGCCCATGTCCTTTCAATTAAAAACAATAACAACAATAAAACAACATTAACAACAACAACAACAAAAGCCCCAACAACAGCAACAAAAACAACAAGCACATGTCTCTGGCTCTTCAATAAACTCATCTGATTGCTACAAATTATACCTGTTGACACCATTCCAAGAAGAAATCCATGCTATATAAGTTCAGATGATGACTGCAGAGACCTGGGAATTCTGAACACTAGGTAATGAGATTGGCAAGGGATGGGCCTAGGGAATGGGTCACAGGTGATAATTTCTGTAAAGATAAGTGTCCTCTTGACTATGAGATTTTATCCACAAGATGACTAGAAAGCATGAATTCTAAAGGTAGTAACACATTGAAGATGGATGACTATTTCATTCACTACATATGAGATTAAACTTCACTTTTAGTGTTTGAATAACAGACTGCTTTCAGAACTACATAAAATGTCCTGAGGGAATTTAATACCAATGAATTATGGCAGAGAAAAAAATATATCAAAGTGACTTTCAAAAATTAACTGTGTCATAATTTTTCATGCAAATGTACCTGTAAAAGAATTCAAGTTTATATCATTGATTCTAAATGCGCATCTTGAGGTATATGCTTCAAAATAAATTTGCAACAGAATCTAAATACCAATAACATGAGAAACTAGATTCTAAAACTTAAGATTAGATTTCATATAGTAGCTCTCTTTAACAACTGGACTAAATATAGAATAATATTTTGCTATCTAAATAACAGGGTTTAGTCATCACTCTACACTTATTCCTCTGTGGTCCTGATCAAATACCTTAACTTTATAAGCCTTTGTTTTTTTACGTGTAGACTTAATTTATTTTTAATTTATTTCTGAGACAGAGATTCACGTGTTAAAAGTTGACCTCAAACTCCCTTTTTTAGCAAAGGATGATCATGAACTTTTTTTTTTTTTTTTTTTAACTTCTGGTCCTCTTGCTTTCACGACCTGAGTACTGGGATAATAGGCATGTGCTACCATGTCAAGTTTTATGTGGTGCTAGGGATGGAAACCTGGGATTCATGCATGCTCCAGGCCAGCACTTTATTGAGGTAGAATCGCAGCCCTGTAGACTCAGGTTCATTGCTTAATTTATTGTGCTGCTATGAACAAATAAAAATACTTGAGAGCATCTAGCCCCTTGCCAGAATGCCATCTGAACTCACCACATATAGAGTCATTTTTGTATTGGAAAAGAAAGTCTTATGATTTTAAAAAATTGGACCAGATGCATAGATCTCTCACCTTTTGGCTCTCTGCCTTCCTTTTAGCTTTGTATCATCTATTTCATGAGTTGCCAGAAAGGCCTCATCCAAAAACTATTGTGTAATTTTTGTAAAGTAGATAGACTGCCCTGATACATTTAGAGTAGGTAAGAATTTCAAGTGAAATATGTTTAGTAATATACAGATGCATGTTTATATGATGATAAACATTAAATAAAATAACCAATTAAAGTGAATAATTGAATTTTCAAAGCAATTTAGTGGTATAAATAATCTTTATAAAGAGTAATTGTGATGACATCAAAGGACATCATGACTGCACACATTGTTTTCATGTTGGAAAGCAAATTCACATCACGGTTCTGAACCACGTGAGGTCTATCTGGCCATAAAAATAACTTCTCTGTGCTTCATTGATATACACTTTAAATTGTTACGAAAATGCTTTGAAAGGGAAAAGTATCAAAACCTATGGCAATTGTATGCATCACATTTTGAGCCAGAGTAGTTTGCATTTGAATATTCTCACTTCTTCAGAAATAATTGTAGATAAATAAATACTCTCAGCCTTGGTTTCCTTCTCTGAAAAATAGGGATAATGACAGTAACCACTCATGAAATTGTTGTGACAATTAAATGAGATAATAGATCAAAATGGTCTGGAACATTGCACGACTAAATATAGGAGCATTAGAGGTATTTGTATTTCAACTCCATATAATTGCACTGGAAAAATTATACAAAGGAAATTTTAATGTGTTTTTCTAACAAAATTTGCTTTGAAAAAGTAAATAATCATTGCCTGATTGTGTTTTATAAATCTGAATAATGATAGTTGAATTTGATTAAAACCAAGTTCACCTACTTTAAATTGTTTTGCATTCAGAATGTGTCTATACTTACATAGAGCTAGGGAGACCAATTAGGCTAGGAATGAACAGGCTTGTGCTGTGAGATGAGGGCTTGTTATGTTGGATTCATTGTGATTGTACTGCTGAGGGGCATCTAGCTATAGCCATTCGATCATAGCATACAGTGACATGTTCCATTCCAGCTATATCCCTTAAGGTTTTAAAAATACAACCTTAGTAACTGATAAGGTTTTTGATACTGGATCTTTCCTGCTGTTTCAGAGATGTTTTTGTTTGATCTATAAGAAATGAAACACAGGTAGGGGAAAAAGACCATCTTCATCCATCTAGTTGTCCCAACTGAAAATTTGGTAGTTACTCTGAGTTCTGCTATTTATTTAACCTAAAAGTCTACTTATGCTTAGTTTTGGTGATTAAACAGCTGTAACATTTTTGAATGTTTCCTACTTCCCATTTATCTACATTGATACCAACATACATCCATTTCAGGCTGGTGCTTGAACTAAATTTATCTTTTGGACAAATTTCTCACCTTGAATCTCTTCTTTCTCCTCCATGTAGTAACCAGGATGAACGTTCTAAACTAAAATCTGACAAGATGACCTCTTTGCTTTCTAGATTCTACATTGCTTGTAGGGCTAAGTCACCAGTGAAGGCTTTTATGATCTTGCTCTGCCTCTCCTGGTTATTTTCAGGTTAGGAATATAGGCTCTGGATTTTTCTGATCAGAAATCCTATCTCTACCACACATTTCAGTAAGTTATTTAATTTATGTCTCTATTTCCTTATGTGTAAAACTGGGATAAATAGTGTTTGTGCAACTTGGTTTTTCTTTTCTTTTATTTTTTGAGGTGGTTCTTACTATAGCCCATGCTTACCTGGAATTAGCTCCAGGATGGCCTCAGACTTACAGTGATTCTCCTACCTCAGCCTCCCAAGTGCTGGAATCAAAGGTGCACACCACTGTGCTCAGCCTGACATAGTTTTTCTGAGGATCAAATGAAATAATACTTACAAATTTACATTACAGTGGGACACATGGTATGAAGTCTTAAATTTAACATCACTAATAGTGCTTCTCACTTCTTCCTCCATAGATACTCCACATATATACATAACAGAGTGCCTTCTTTTTGCACAAGTGACTCTTGGTTAGGCACACATGACTTCGTGTTAACTATTGCCCCTTCTTGGATTGTTAGTACCTATCCCAGTTTTCCTAAGCAGCTTTGTCACCTTGCCATATGCTATTTGCCTTAAAGACTTAGCTCAAAGGACATTTCTTATTGGAACCTCTTCAGTTTCCAAACTACAAAGCTACAAACAAACTTCTCTGTACATTGTTAGTTGATCAGGGTCAAAAGAGTGTGTTCAGAGTTCTGACTACCAAGATTTGGATCCTTCCTTGCTGTGTGTTTGGAAGAAAAAAAAAAATCTTAACTTGTCTTTGCTTCCATCCATAATTTCTTTGAATCCTATATCACATTTGTATTGTAATATCAAACGAGATGACATGTGTAAGTTTTCAGTATACATAGTCAAGGCTCAGAAATTAGGATTCAATAACAGTAATAAGAGGCATAGAATTGTTGTTTTGATAGAACACACATTGCATTATGCTTTCCATAGTCCTATTTATTTATTTCCATAACTTTATACTTACCAACCCATTATTTCCTCTCCAATCACATGTTTATTGTTTCTTATGATTAATGCCTTTAGTTTGGTAATTTCTCATTATAGACAATTGTGATATGTTTATTGGAATAAAAATTCTTGATTATTTCCATCAGTATTGGTCTCATTTTAAAACTGGTAATTTTTTAGTAGTATTTGTGGTGTGTAATGCTTGTGGATCTGACAGCCTTTCCCATCTTAGTAAAATATTTTCATTAAACTACAGTCTTCTTTAGTTTGTAGGAAATATTTTGTCAGTTACACCTCCAAAGCACCTACATGTGTTATTCAATATATTATTTATAATATGTTTATTCACTTAGTAAATTATGAATATATTATAAGTATGCATATGTCATTTCTGCCAGAAATATCATTAATATAGTCAGTGTACAATAAGTTTAAATACATCATTATAAGTCTAGTACTATTTATTACAAAACCATTTCATGAAAAATGTTAAAATCTTATTCCATGGTTCCAAAGTAATTATTTCTACAATAGCACTAATTTTAATGATTTCATATTTTTATTAATATCTTCAGTTTTGCCTGTAGTTATTTATAAATTTTAATTTGTGTGTGTGTGTGTGTGTGTGTGTGTGTGTGTGTGTGTGTGTGCGCACGTGCACTTGTGTGGACCAGAGAACAATTTGGGTATCATCCTGAGAAATATATCCCCCACCTATTTGTAGACAAAATCTCTTTTGACCTGGAACTCACCAATTAGATTAGGTTGGCTGGCATGCAAGATCCAGGATCCAGGATCCTCCTGTGTTTACCTTCCTAGTCCTGGGATTCCATGGTTGTGCTACTGTCATGCCCAGCATTATGATATGGGTAGTGGGGAACAAAGTCAGGTCCTTATGTTGTAAGGCAAACACTTTACAAACTGAGCTATCTCCCCAGCCCTGTTTTGTTTATAGTTCTTGATAGCATATGCTGTATTTAATTTGATGGGCATATGTTAAATACTGTTAAAATTATATTCCTGAAGTTAAGCATTTAAGTCATTATGATTCAGAGGATATTCAAACATTATGTTTGCAACCATATAAACTATGCAAAATGCCATGATTTGATCACAGTATGGTTGGAAGTTAAGAAGCTCTCTCAGTTGTACACCTAGATATGATATTAATCTCTGTTATTTTAGTTTCCTCTTCTGTAAAATGTGTCTAATAAAGTCTAGATTTACTCAGTAGAACAGTGTAGAGGGACCTAGTGGATGTTTGGTCCTTAGAACACAATCTCAGTTCAGCAAACGTGGCCATCCTGACTGTAATGACTGTGAACCATTTTACTGAAGCATCATTATTTTATCATGTAGATACCTTTGTTTATTAAGAAGTTTGTTCATGGGCCTGGGGGATGACTTAATAGATAAAGACGTGACACACAAGCATGAGTACCCCAGTACCTATATATATGCCAGGTGGGTGTGTTGGCCACCTCTAACGGTAGTGTATGAGGTAGAGAGCTGATGACTGGATTCTAGTGCAGGAGATGAAAACCTGATGACTGGTGATTTCAAGGAAAAGCTGATTTTCTAGGATAGCTGAAATGTTAAGCTCTGGGTTAAGTGAGCGACCCTGCCTAAGTAAAATAATAGAGGACAGAGAACAAGGAATGTACTTGATATCAACCTCTGGTCTCCATACACACATGCAGGCACACACACACACACACACACACACTTACTTATACATACCACATGCACATACATAGACATCATTATACCAGAAGGTACTTTAATGACCAGGGGCAATGTAGTGAACAACTTGAGCTTTTTTATACATGTTAACTTGATAAATTGCATACAAGAGACTATTTGGACCATACAAAATGTTCCTGGAAACCATTCCTAACTTAACAATAGCTTAATCCATCTGTTATCCTGAAGTTTTATTTGAATTACCCCCACAGTGTGTCACAAACCCACATTTGGACTTAATTGATTCAGGATTAATATCTGATTTCTTGTCAAAATTGAAGAACATAAAATAAAGAGATAAAAATCAGGTGAATATCCATTTATATTGACTCCACTCATCCAAAGGTCTTGGAAGAAATACTTAAAAATTGTGTCTTACCCTCTAGTAAAGCAAAGTAGGTTGTGAAAATAAAATTATAGAATTTATGTAAATTTATGCCATATGAATTTTTGTCAGAGCGAGGCATGAGACTAGTGTTGGCATTCTGTTAGTATGCCTTGTTTATTGATTATAAAATACAAATAAAGAAAACTTCTTTAACATAATAAAAATATTCAGTGAATTTAGTAAGCTTAAAATATTTTGAGCTGGAACTCCTTTACACCTAGAGCACACTGTTCCTGCAAGTAACATTGAAAATTCAATTCTCAAAGTTCTAAGACTGTAAATTTTATTTATTTAATTGTTCACATGAACATTTTTGTACTTCCTTGGCTTTTAGTGCCTCCACATAACAAAATCACCTCAGCTCTGTAAGATGTAGGGGTGATTTTTTTGTTAAGAACATTCATAGCAATGGCCCATATTACTATCAGAGCCTGCACACAGCAAACCCAGGATACCATAGCAACACAGGCCCATAGTCCTGTGGTATCACTGGACCTAGATTTCATCTTAAGAAGTACATGACAAACTTTTCTTAGGTGTCCTACTACAGAACATTCACTTTGACCTGGAAAGATGGCTTAGCAGTTAAGATGTTTGTCTGCAAATCCAAAGGACCCAGGTTTGATTTCTCAGGACCCACATAAGCCAGGTGGACAAGGGGGCACATGCGTCTGGAGTTCATTTGCAGATTGCTGGAGACCCTGACACCCCATTCCTACTCTTTCTCTCTATCTACCTCATTCTCTGCCTCCTTCTCCCTCAAAAGTAAATAAATTAATTAATTAAAAACAAACAAAAAATAGCATTCACCTCTACTAAAGACACTGAGTAAATAATACCAGGATTCAGAGATTGTCAGACAGATGAAAACTGGAGTCATTTTATAAGCAATAAAAACATTTTACCTTCCTTGGTTCTTTGCATCCACACATGATAGCATCTCTCAGCTGTCTAAGGAGGGGGAATGGTTTCTTGATGAGGAGGACACTCATAGCAATGACTAAGGTGACCTCATCCTTGCATCTAGGTAAAGTTTCTTTCTCTAGAACCCAGTCCTTCATATCCTTCCTTCCCTTCTCCAATATTTGCTTGTCTCCTACATTGTGGTAGTCACTGGGAGACAGTTATGATTGATATGATCCAGAGATGGATAGAGGCCAATGTGCCCTTTGTGGGCTTATAATCTATTTGGAATCACCTGTGTAAAGCAACCACATGTGGTATGACGAGTGTATGAAACATGGAGCCCTGAAAAAAAGAACCACAAAAACATAAAAATGAGTTGATTTAACTTTTACCTTGGGAATGTCATGGAGAAAATAATACATATATATCTTGAAGAATGACTTTAAGTTTTTTTCAGGAGCAAAGAGTACTGGGAGCACAGTTTTAGGGGTGTTGTGGATTTACTGAGTGGAAAATTGAGAAAGAGGAGTAGAGGGAAAGAAACCTAGAGGTGTGGCAAGAGTCAGAATGTATAAGCTACTTGAGGAAATTTGAGCTTCATCCTGTGGATAAGCCTATACAGAACTTTTATCATAAGTGTGCTATAGCTTGCTTGTAGAAATACTTTAATCGCTTTTTATGACACCATTCACAAGAAGAATGCATTACTATAGCGAGATACAATTAGCAAGAGACTATTGTTAAAATATGGCAGTGAAAATAATAGAACAGAATAATTTTTAGGTCATTAAATTCTCTCTTGATCCTCAATTTAGCCACAATGGCTCATCTGGCCTTCATTCACATCATTACATGGGAATACTTTTTGATATTATAATTAGGTGTATTAGCAACAGAATAATTCCCACTGATATATAGCATAAATATATCTAAATATTAATTACAGAAACAATCCTGAAATAATTTTGTATTATACTATAAAAAGGAATTGTAACTGAAATATATGTCAATATGAACACATGCTTTAAGTTATCTTTCTCTATGAATTAAAAGAAATGATACCACTTAACAAGAAATTTTGAGGATTGACAAGTGAATATGTACAAGAGATTCTCTTTTGGGAAAATCTAAATATTCTTATAACTATTAAAAAACTTTAATCACTATTTAAAACTTTTCCTAATATTCAGTGAGTTAGCATTCTATCTAATACACTTAATTTTTTGGACTTTATCAAATGTGAGAAATTATGAGAGGGATGGACATTAACTCAGAGATAATTGATTTAGTCAGGTAAGTCCATTTGACTCATTGAGTCTGAACCAAACATATCTGTGTTCATTTCCCAGCTGAATCATTTATTCATTGTTTTCAGGAGTATGAATATGAGCAAGTTATTTAATTTCTCTATCAAATTCAACATTGAGTTTAGTGAGAATTAAAAGTGGCAATGCATGTACACTGTTTATCTTTAGTAAATGTTAACTATTATTCTATAAATATATATCCCATGACATTGTAGGTGGTGTGAGAAAATCTAAATGCAGTATGGTAGCTAGTGAAACCTAGTTAAGAACTATAATGAATAATGAAAGCTGTTTATATTATGGAACATTATACCTCCCTAGTTCTTAGCAAATATTTATATTGAATTTAAATTAGCCAGGGTAAATACCTCATGTATGCATTTCTTTTGTTTATTTAAGCATGCATTTGATCTTTCCCAAAAAGCAAACAGATTTTATGTTTGTCTATTAATGAGGAGGGGCTTTTGTTTTTCAATAAAAATGCAACCTGAAAGAATATATTTGGTGTAAACTGGCAGAAGTCTAATAGGTTTTATTTGTTGTGTTGAGGATCTGTGATTTTAGATAAAGAAGTGAATTGTTGTAGATTTCTAGTTAAGAGATTTCTAATGGACATGTGTACATTTTCAAGAGAACTTAATGACAAATCATACTGATAATGAAGAGAGCTGTGATTGTACAGCATGAAAAGGTAATATTCTTTGCACAATACATGGGAATAAAAAGTTAGTTGAAAAACAAGATGTAGGAAAGAAGCTTTGTACTTTTTTTTTTACATCTAAGTGAGGCTTGAGCTCTGAGTATTTTAAGTAGGCTCACATTCATTAATTCATCTGTTGAGCGCCTACACATTCTGCGTGCTGAACATGATGTTATCCATTGAGGCTAAAAGAGGGTTCTTGACTGCTGGTGGAGATACACATGCAATATGTACCAGTAGAGGCCTATAAAAAGGACTGACTGCATGTGGAGAGAGGAAGCCAGTAAAGGGCGGTGAAAAGCAGAGATGGCAGGAAAGCAGAGATGTCAGTGTGAGATAATATTTTTAAAATTCCTTATCTAAATAGGATTGTATTGACTTTATCTTCCTGGGCTTGACTTATCTATTTAACCTTTTCATTTACTTTGCTCATATTATAGTATACAAGTGGGAAAAGAAGATATAGAACATTAATACAGAAAAGGAGATAGGGTTAAAGAGTTGGATGATTTTGCATGCCATGCCAAGTTAATAAGATTTCTAAACTCTGTACTTGTTTCAAAAAGTGGACATTTTTAATGTTGATTGCACAACTTAAATTCCTAAGAACTGAACAATTATACATGTCAAAGTAATGTTTGTACAGATTTAATTCTAATGTTATTTATGTCCACAATAGTAATCTATATTCATTTAAACTTGGAGAAAAAGGTAAACTGAGTTAATGGGACATAGAAGAGACTATAATCCAAATTATATTCCAAATTATTTTATACAAGACTCTTATTTTGATAAATATACTCAAACTTTTAAGTCCAAGTTTAATGCATACATAGGTATAACACACACATATATGCATATATATATATACACACACTATTTTCATAGATAGTTCAAAGTAGAGTATCTTTTAAATATTATATTTTGCATAAGTTGCAGGCAGTAATAACCAGTTATGAATACTTTGTTAGCACAGAGAAGACATAAGTTTGATGAGAACAGAGGATACTCTGTCAGGAAAGTTGAAGTCTTTTAGGGAAGATAATGTGTTCCTAATTAAAATAATTAAAATTGACTATATCAATAGAAAAATTACACACGCTTGGAGAATAGGTGAAGGACTTATAAAAGGAGGAGGCTTTTGAGCTGAACATAAATTAGATGCCCAGAACTTGTACACTTGGAAAGAGGGTCAATGTGAAAGGACAGAGTGCTATTTTAAAAAGGATCACATATGAGAAACTGTCCTATGCATTCTAAACAGTCTGAAATTTTATGGCAGGGAGACATTTATTCATGTCATTCTTGTAGGGGCTCCCATATGGATGAAAAATGTCATATAAGCTAGTGGATGTAATACCCTCACATGATTGGTACAAGGATTAAATGAGATGACAAATATAAAGTAACTGTTACCACGGTGGCTGGCATATAGCATTTACTGACCAAACACCTTTGTTAAATTTAACAAGATTTTGGAAAAGAAAGTGACTTCTAATTTTTTTTCTCATTCTCCACACTATTTTCAATGAACAAAGGACAGAGAATGGTCATAGTTAAAGTCATTCACTGATGGGCACCTGGGTTCATTCCAGTTCTTAGCTATTATGAATTAAGCAGCTATAAATAGGGTTGAGCAAATATCTCTGTAGTGAAGTGTGGAGCATTTAAGTAAATGCCCAGTAAGGGAATAACTGGGTCTGTTGGCAATGCTATATTCATCATTTCTAGGAATCTCCATATTGATTTCCATAGTGGTTGTACATACTTACAATCTTACCAAAAGTGAATGGGTGTTCCTTTTCTCCACATCCTCACCTATATTTGTTGCCATTTGATTTTTTGAAGATTACCATCCTTACTGGGGTAAGGTAGAGTCTCATAATTGTTTTAATTTGCGTTTCCCTGATGGTTAGGGATATTGACCATTTTATTAAGTGTTCCTGGGCTACTGGGGCTTTGTTCAAGAAGTCCTTCCCCACTCTTATATTGTGGAGAGTCCCTCCTATTTTTTTCTTCCAGTAGGAGAAGAGTTTCAGGTCTTATATTGATATCTTTAATACATTTGCAGTTAAATTTTATGTATCATGAGATGAATGGGTCTAGTTTCATTTTTCTGCATGTGGTTATCCAATGTATACAGCACAATTTGTTGTAAATGCTGTCTTTTCTCCAGTCTACATTGTTGGTGCCTTTGCTAAAGAACAAGTAGCTGTAGTTACTTGGCCTAAAGTCCAGGTCTTCAATTCTATTCCATTGGCCCATGCTGTTTTTGTTACTATGGCTTTGTAATATAGCTTTAGATCAGATATGGAGTGAATTTTCTTTCCTTTAGAAAGTGTTTTTAAATAAATATATTTATTTGAATTGAAAAATGATAATTTTGTTTATTTAGGTCATACATGAGTTTTTATCTATCTGTATATTGTAGAAAAGTAAAACAAGCTAGTTAACATGGTTATCACTTTTCTAAGAACACTTTGTGGTAAGAACTCTAAAAATCTATTCAGTTTTGAAATATGTACTACACTATTGTAAGCTGTGGCAAGTATAATAGTTCACTAAAACTTATACATTTAGTATAAATGAAACTTTATAGCTCATTTGTGTGTATGTATGTGTGTGCCTGCTCATGTGTGTGGGAGCACATATATGAGGGGTATGTATGCACATTTATGCTCATGTGAGAAAGCCAGAGGTTGAAGTCAACTGTTTTCCTCAATCCTACTTGACTTTATTCATTGAGACAGGGTTGTTTCTTGCACCTAAACTCAACAAATAGATAGCTAATAAGCCCCCAGGATTCTCTGTCTCCACCATTCATCACTGGTATTACAGGTGAGCAATGCAATGCTGGATATTTTACATAGGCTCTGGGGATCTAAACTCTGGTCCTTATACTTGTATTGCCAGCACATTACCCACTGAATCATCTCCCCAGCCCTATCTCTATAGTTATTGATCAACTTCTCTTTCCCTGTCCTCCTCCACCAACCCTCTGGCAATTAACCTTCTGTTTGCTGTTTCTGTGATATTAGCTTTTATAGATTCCACATATAGATGAGATCATCTAGGATTTTTTTCTCTAGGCTTTGCTTAGTTCCTCTAGAATAATATTCTCCACATTCATGCATATCATAAATGACAGACTTTCCATGTTTGTAAGGCTGCATAGTATTCTATTCTGTATAATATTTGTCTGTAATGAGCACAAATTGGTTCTGTATCTTTACAATTGTGAAAGATGCTAGAATAGATATGTGAGTGCAAATGTCTTTAACATATTCATTTCATGAAACAGACAGCATGGAAAAGAAAGAAAACAGCTCTGAAGTTTTGCTCTTTGATTTCTTTATGATATACTATTTTTGCACACATATTTAATCCATGAAATGTTTTGCTTTTTTGAGACTGAGCCTTGATATGTAGCTTAGGCTGACCTAGAACTCATTATTTTCTCCTTCAATTGCACCTGTGCTGGGATTGTCAGTGTGCATGATCATGCCCACCTGAAATATGTTTAACTTTAAATTATTTTTAGTTACCATGCAGAGATTAGGTATCATTCCTTCTGGTATTTTCAAATACAATTTGTTTTTGTTGACTCTTATCTCTTGTTTTAGCCCAACCCACCCCCATTCCCATCTCTGAACTGTTTCTTGACTATTTATTATTCACATGTACTTTGCAATGTCTGATATTATTTGTTTACTTTTTAGAGCTTATATGTATGGCATACCTCTGTGTGTATGTATGAGTGCATGTGTGTGTTTGCTAAGCTATACATTTTCACCTTCTACTGAGCTAGTAGTAGTACCAACACTTTTATACCTCCTCCCCTGATTTATGCTCTTGTGGCTATATTCATGAGAAATTATATATGCCTGGTTGTATCTGGAGAATTGTCTTTTGTTAAGCTTTTGCAGTATACACAGGACAAAGAGAAAATGTAATTAATTATGAGAGAGGTGATGTCAACGACAGTCATACTCAAACACTTAGCTACTTACATGCATTGCAATTATGAAGAACCTTTTCATTCTTGTGCTCATCTTTAATGCCAGCAGAGTGATTCATTTCCTCATTATTCTTGGTTCACTAGCTGCCTAAGCTAAATATTATGTTAGGGAAGAAGGATGATCATAAAGTATCTCTTAATATGCTATTTCTTTTTGAAATATTGTTTCTGAACAGACCCATTCATTAATAAATTTAGAGTATCCAAAATAGACAATTGCTTTAATATATCCATCCTATATATTAGGCCTGAATCAAGAAGATGAATATGAAACTGAGATCTCAGGCATTCTATATTTGGAAGCCATTAAAGTCATAAATTAATAATATTTTACTTATTAAGAAATTCACAACATTGTGTAGGTTTTCATATGATGTAAGCAGTTTCTCATGCAATTATGTATGCCATTATTAAAACTTGAGAGAAACCAAACTGCTCTTAAGAACTACTCTTGTACATTGAGTAACTGGCACACGCCAGTCTATCTGCTACTTTACATGTATAATCTTTGATTTTATTAAAAGCATTGGAAGGGAGGTTCTAAAGATTTCCAGACAGTTTGATTTTTTGTGCAATCAGTACACAGAGGAAGAGTTCAGATAGGATAAACCAACTTTTTGCTTTGGAAGATCCCAGGCTATCAGAGAGGGGTTGGAGGTGAGGCTGTGTTCAAAAATATGCAACACAGAAAAAAAAATGTGGAGACCTGGGGACACAGACGAGGGAATGGAGATGAGTCAGCCTAGAATTGATTTCATCTGAGAATATATTTCCCAATAAAATAGAGTAGGATGTTAATCCCAGCACTTGGGAGGCAGAGGTAGGAGGATCGCTGTGAGTTCGAGGCCACCCTGAGACTACAGAGTGAATTCCAGGTCAGCCTGAGCTAGAGTGAGAACCTACCTCGAAACCCACCCACCCCCCCAAAAAAAAAATAGAGTAGGATGGACATTTATGGACAGAGCAGGATTTGTTGGTATTAAGTGATGGAAAGACTACCATTATCTAGGACTTGTATTTTTCACTGCTATTCACTGAATTAAAATTGCTATCACATAGCCTGGGTGGTTGTGGTCCTTTGAGGGGTAGCATTGATTTTTTTAAAAATTGTGTTAAAGCAACTGTAAGAATTCTTTAGTGGTAAAGCAACTAAGAGAAGAGTTTCTAGTTTCTACTTGGAATGTATTAAAATAGGCACTGGCCTATGTAATTCTGTTCTTTATTGAAATTTCTGCAAATTGCTGCTTGTGACTATTGAATTCATATATTTTATGAAGGGAAAATATAATTTTTAACACTCTGAAATACTTCTTCATAAAGGATTAGTTGCAAACCTGTGAATAATGTAATAAAAATTGTAAATTTGCCTCTACCTATTGGCCCATATGTAGGTTTGAATTGGGTTGTTTAAAATGTCAGGCTGTTAGAAACAGGAGTTATTTTTGAGATACTTATGTGACCTCCTGCTCATGACAGATACTCAGATGCCAAGAAGGTCCTTGTCTTACCACAGTACAGGGGATAGGGAAGCACTTGACCCCAAGGGATTAACTCTTGCTCCAGAGTCTTCAGTACAACACTCAATCTTCACACTGAGAAAATAGAAGTGTAACCTAGAATTATTTTACTTGATGCAATGAACTGAATCATGACCACTGAATTTTATCTTTTAAGGTCCCAAACCCAAGTTCCTCTGAATATGATGATATTTAAGGCCTTATAAAATATAATTAAGGTATTAATCCATTTTGACTGATTTTTCCCTTGAGAAATAGAAGAAAATGGATAGAAACAATTATCACATTAAGCAAAATAAGCCAAAAATCAGACAAAGTGGTATGTTTTTTCTTACATATGAAATTTAGATGGTGTGAAGAGAGTAAGAGTCAAGCAGAGAAAGGGAAAGAGAATGGGAGTGAAAAAAGAAAAAGGGAAACAGAAAGGGATGGCCTACTATAAGAGAAAAAGAAGGAAGCCACTGGGAGTAGGGACAACAGTAGTTAATAGGGTGAATATATTCAAAGTGTGTGATATATTTCTTTAATGAAAATACCCTTATGAAGCTCATAACTTTGTAGTATGAATATAATCAGTTTGAAAGAAAAACTAAAAGGAGAACTGGAAAAAATGGCTTAGCAGTTAAGACATTTGCCTGTGAAGTTTAAGGACTCAGGTTTGATTTCCCAGTACCCATATAAGCCAGATGCACATGGTAGTGTATACATCTGGAATTCTTTTGCAGAGACTAGAGGCCCTGGAGAACCCATTCTCTCTCTCTCTCTCTTTCTATCTCTAACTACTATTTCTATGTCAAATAAATAAAAAATATTTAAAAAAATAAAATCAAAGGATTTTTTTTAAAAGTGGAAGAGCTATAAGAACAGTTTACCAGAGACTTGACTGTAAAAAGTCTACCCTGTTAGTTTTGGCACCTTTATCTTGGACTTCTAATCTCCAGAAATATGAAACAAAATAATTCTGTTCTTTAAGCTACCCAGTGTGGTATTTTTCCATGTCAGGCTGTAATGGTTAATCTAGATTTTGCTAATATGATTGGATTGAGTTATACCTAGAAGATTATGGACTCATCCAATACACTGGGGATCCAGAAGGAACAAAAGTAGAAGTAAGAAGCCCACAAGTACAGTACTGCTCACTGTTGCTATCTGTTTCTGGGTACATGTACATGCTGTTCTGTGATACGCCCACCATGGTGATATTCTCCCCCATATTAATCCAAAGGGAAGTGAGTATTATTTGACCTAACCACTGACTAAATAATACCCTATCCAATTAATATATCTCAAAACTTCGAAATTATTAAAGGAGATTCACTGATCTCATTTTGTGCATATATATATATTTTTTTTTCCTCACCATAGTTAATATTTATTATTTGAGCAGTGTGCTTCTCTCCTTAAAGAAAAGAACTATGTTTTATTCATCTCTATTTTAAGGTGCCGAAAACATTACTTGGAATGAAAATGGCTCAATACCTGTGTAAAATTAATGAACAAATGGAAAAAGATCATTATATGCAAATCTACCTTATAACTGAATCACATGCCTTCGATATCAAGCCTTTAAAATTTTAACAACTTTTTGTAGAACAAGATATTTCTTAGGTTATGCTTTAGGAATTTTAAAGTTTAACAATGATTTACTTTATATAGATTTTGTTGAGAAAATGTGGGCAGTGGTGAGATGTAACACATTTGTGTGGGAAAGTTCAAGACTATCATTGCTACTTACTTCCTGCTGTGCCATATTCTCATGTTATGAAGCTGAATTGCCAACCTAGATATCCTCATATTTTCTTATTTAATATTTTCAGTGTTTCTTACTGTTCAGGGATTCTCCATTTAGCAAAGTCATCTGATAACTGTGGACCAAGCTTGAGTTTTCTCTGCTGTAATATGTACATCCAAAATATCCTTGAGCACCACACCCGGTTTTGCTTGCTAGGGAGAAGATGCTACCTCTGGAAGGTTCAGCTTTTATGTGCAGTGCTGTGGAATCCACCTCCTTCAGTGCTTGCTACTATTTACAATTTGTTCATGGTCAGTTTTCAAGTTGAGGGTTAAAATTACAGCCAGCAGTATTCTTATTATAACTCTTTCCAACTCAACAACTAGCACTAAAATTTATTTTCATTTTCTTTTGGAAATTTTACATACATACACACACACATATATATATGCACATGTCTATGCTTAATATATATATATATATATATATATATATATATATATATATATATAGAGAGAGAGAGAGAGAGAGAGAGATAGAGAGAGATAAAATTAATAGTGACTATATTGATTCTGAAGAGATTTACTCAAATGAAATGAAAACATATGTAGAAAGCAAACACACGGCCAGCTATTTGTCAGGCACTAGAAGAGGCTGGTTTTTTGATATACGAAACAATTTTTTCCCATGACATTTTAGGGCCATACAACTCTATGGATCAGAATGGATTGTGGGGTAATTGACTAGCATTGCATTTTATGTAAAACTAGTATAGCAAGTCCTGGAAAATTAAAAATAAAAACAATTCCAAATTTTTAGACTCTAGATAATTTGAGGTTTACAGACATAAAGTATAATAGAAAGATTGAGTTCTACCTGCCACAAATAGATATTAACAAGGGAGCTGGGTATTAAACAATGATGCAGAAATCATCATGATGGGTTTGGGACAAAATCCTTTAGCTCAGAAGACACGCATGTGGTAGGCAGCCTTTTCTGGAGAGCTGTCCTTACAGTCAGTGTCTGTGTCTGACCTTAGGAAAGCAGGCAATGATGCAGTCATATGGGCCCACATGCTAGCACACTTCTGCCAAGTTCCTGCTCACAAAACTGACTGACAGACCCACTGGGCATTTCTTTTAAAAGATCACTGTTCAGTACTTTGGATGTCATAAATGAGTGAAGAAACTCCTCGAGGCATCAGAATTGCAACTGGCCAAAATAATATAAAAAGAATAGGATGGAGCTGGATAGATATCTTAGCGGCTAAGGTGCTTGCCTGCAAAGCCTAATGATCCATGTTAGATTCTCCACATCCTAGGTAAGCCAGACTCACAAAAGTGAGGTGAGAGCAAGGTTGCACATGCCCACTAGGTGGCACAAGTGTCTGGAGTTCTACTGCAGTGGCTGCAACCATGGTGCACCAATTCTCTCTCTCTCTCTAAAAATAATAGGATGGAAGATGACTACAAACTATGTTTTCATTTTTGAAAATCTTGGCATATTTTTGTTGTTATCTTGATGTGACATTCAATTATCAGGAAGCATTTTTATTTTTATTTATTTATTAGAGAAAGAGGAAAGAGAGAGAGAATGAGAGATAGAGAGAGAGAGAGAGAGAGAGAGAGAGAGGGACAGAGAGAAAGAGAGAATGAGCATGCCAGGGCCTCTAGCCACTGTAAGCAAACTCCAGACACATGCACCACCATGTGCATATGGCTTATGTGGGACCTGGAGAGTTGAACCTGAGTCCATAGGCTTTGCAGGCAAGTGCCTAACCACTAAGCAATCTATCCAGCCCTAATTATTAGGAAACTTTAGCACATCTGACAGATAAATCCTTTATTCATCATAGTAGGAGGAGGTATAGAAAAAGAAAAGGTAAAATACATGTGGGAAGACTAATGGAAATTGATTATGTGTATGATCTAGGAAATAGCTCTACTCAGTTCTCTCTATAAGTGGTAGGCATTTGGGTGGCACTGGGGTTTTCAGTCTGTTAACCATTGGATCATCCTCATAATATATAGATCATTACTATTAATGCTTTGAAAGTTATATCTTCACTCCTCTAAGATTTGCTCAGTACCTCCTATATGCCAGGCAAATGGCTCAACACTGAGGACTCAATCCTTAAATCATTAATTAGTACTTTCTAGGACTTTACAGCTTCTGTAACTGAGGTTGACTACTAATGGGTAAGTTGTCAGTGACTTGGGCTTACAACCCCGGCTGTGATACCAACCACCTGTGTAAGCTTAAAATGATCCCTTTCCCTTTTCAGGCTTCTATTCTTACATATCTTACACAAGAATTACAGGATGCTTCTGAATCCGAGAAGGGATTTTAAGAGCTAGTGTTTACATAATAATCCTAAAGAGATAAAAATAAAATTAAAAATGATGGTGATGTTCTTATCACATTAATGTTATCAATATCTTATATTTCATTCCCAAAGAAACAGTATCCTCCAAGATGCTCAAAGTTCAACACTGTATCATGATTAATTTTGTATGTAAGAATGACATCATTTAAGTATATGAAAAACCAGTGGTGATATGTTGTATTAAGGATTACTTTTGAACATAACCTTCTTGTATGCAAAGCCTTCTACATGGTGACTAATGTAGTGCTTCTGATGCCACAATTCTCAAAACTGGAAATGACTTTTCCTGTTTTTGAGAAGAGAAAGTGGCTCAAAGTGCTACTTTAAAGGACTTATCAAGGGTCATATGGCTTGTGAATTACTGAGTTGGCATTTGAGATCAGATCTGGCCCACATGTTCAGGTGACCTTCATTAGGCCTCATACAAATTGAAACCTCAGAGAAATAACGTTTATAGAGTTGGTGATGAATGTTATGAAGGATGCAGTTTTCAATAAATGTGATCTGTGATGTTCTGTGTGACATGCCTTAGACACCTTGTGCACTGGTGATTGGGATGTTTGAAAGTAAAGTCAATTTCTGTACAGTAAAAACGGAGCCAAGGTATTGACATTAGATCTTGATAGAAGAGTTTTATTATTTGGTGAGATCAAACATGTCTAATGCCATATTCACTTTATCAATTTAATGCCATGGGACTCTGAGAACTTGAAAGAGGCATTAGATGCCATTGACTAGTCTGGTACAAAGAAGGTTGTGATACATAGAGAGTAAACTGAATGCAGATGAATAGAAACACAATGGCACTAACAGTCCCTGAAAGACAAAAAAGGATTCACATGCTGAAGGACTAGGGGGATTCATCTCTTATTCTTTAACCTGTTCCTTCACATGTGCCAGTACTTTTTTTTTTTAATCTTTGTTTATTAGAGGGAGAGAGGGAGGGAGAATGGGCATGTCAGGGCCTCTAGCCACTGCAAACAAACTCCATGTGCATCTGGCTTATGTGGGAATTAGAGAATCGAACCGGTGTCCTTAGGCTTTGCAGGCATGTGCCTTAACTGTTAAGCCATCTCTCCAGCCTGCCAGTACTTTTTGAGAATTAAATGATATAGCCAGCATAGAAAATACTCATCATATTTATCTTGGTGCCTGATATATGATAAAAATTTCCAAGATGGAATCAACCATATATTTTTTAACATTTTTATTAAGGAGGCAATCTCAGCATTAAACACATCACGGTAAGGACCAAAGCCTCTGTATATGCACACTAAATCAGATGCTGTCTATCTGAAATTTCCCAATTCAAGATGCTTTATTTATGGTTTTGTTGTTATAAATGTTTTCTAAAACCTGTTTTGAATAATAATTCAAAATGTATCTCTGAGATATTTTGTCATGTTGAAAACAAAGTCAATGATATTTCCTGTTCATATAAAGAATGGTTCCTCTTGTTAAGTGTGAAACTGCTTCTCAATACTTGCTGCTTCCTCTAAAACCTCACTCTTACTTAATTGACGCTCTGAGTTCACCTGCAGGTTCTGGCAGGTGCGACCAGCTGCATATGCTCATTGGAGAATTCCAAACCATTTAGTGCTTGTGTCCTTTGAAGGCTTATAAATATTGCATAGAAAACTTTTAGGTAATCCTTATTCCTTGGAGGGACATATTTTCAAGAATTATATATCAGCATTGGTTGTTATTTTTTCTAAAAACATACTATACTTATTATTTATATTTTCTTATTCAAATTCAATGATTCTTAAGGCTTTTCATCAGTATTTGTCTTTAAAACAGTGATAAATTTACAGGTGCACATTGAAAAAAATGACATTACATAGCAGTGAATTTTTTTTAAAGAATCCCATCATCCTAAACATAGGAGAGTCTGAAGGAATAAGAATATGCCTAAGAAAATCAAGCAGAAAATAAAATTTGTTTGAATTCTCCTGGTTGGTAAAAACATCGAAGCACAGTCACATTTCTTTCTTTCCTTCCTTCCTTCCCTCCTTCCTTCCCTCCTTCCTTTCCTCCTTCCTTCCTTCCTTCCTCCTTCCTTTTTTCTTTTTTCTTTCTTTCTTTCTCTCTCTCTCTTTTGGCTTTTCAAGGTAGGGTCTCAGTCTAGCCCAGGCTGACCTAGCTTCAAACTCATGGCAATCCTCCTACCTCTACTTCCTGAGTGCTGGGATTAAAGATGTGTGCCACCACATCCATTTTCATTTGTTTCTTTATCATGTCTCCCTGCTTGGTCACCATTCCATTTAGCCTCATCTCTTCATCTTGAGTTCCCAAAACTCTTTCATTTGCCAGAAATGCCCTTCCATCCCTTCTTCCTGGACAGCTTCCACTCTTCCCCGAGACCTCAGCTTCCTTGTTATTTAAGTGTCCTCAGACGACCGCCACAAATTCCCTGAACCAATTTGGTCTCAACAGCTATTTATCTCTGCATTTTGATAAAGAGAAATCTGGGATTTAGCAATTGGCACTGTTAGTTTAAAACCAACCCGATGCTACATCTGGTATTAGAGCCCACATTTATAGAGGATTCTTAACTGCTATAACATTTAATCTTTATCGGTCTGACCAGCTAGGAGGAGGGTCTGAAATCAAAGCAATTGTGCAGCTGATCAGCTGGCTGTGTCACTGGGTTACTGAGCAAAGTCTCCCTAGAGTCCCCTGATTTACATTAGATTGATCCTAAGTCTGAACTGCTGCTGAGTTTGCAGGACCTGGAGGTAAAGCTCAAGTGATGGAGGTCCAGGGATGGCGAAACAGCAAGATCCATAGTCTTCCAATGATGAACCCATTACAAGTCTCCCATAGCAGTTGGCCTCTGGAATCCACATGGAAAAACACTGCTTCTAGAGGTCTGCATGGAAGACCACTAAGGGGTTCCTTCTCATCAGAGCTTATTTCCAGGACTCTGCTCCTGGCAGCTACTACATATACCCACAGTTGAGAAAGAACAACACTTTTCTCATATTGACATTTAGTAGGATGGTGCTCAAAGCCCTCTTCCATGACACCTTCATTTAACCCTCACAACAATTCTCTGAATTCAAGCTTTCACACTGAGTCACCCATAGGTTATGTGATGTACCCAGAACCATCCAGTCAGCAAATAGCTACCGTGGGACTGAAACTTCCATTTCTTGATCATGCTTCAGTGCATTCTGTATTGCACCCAGCTGTCTTGAAAGCATAAGGGCAACATCTTTCTCAGTCTGTCTTCTTGGTTGAAAGAGGACATTGTGTCTGCAGCATAGGTCAGCCCACCTTTCCAGCACAGAGTACCATCACACACCACCACAACAGAGCCTTGGTTTTCCTCTGCATTGATCAAACTGGAGTCAGACCACCCTGCTCCAAATCTCGGCTCTCTTCTCACTGGCTGTGTGATTAGGGGCACATTTCTTAATTTCTCTTCTTCGTTTCATATCAGTATGGTAAAAGGAATGGCAATAATTGTGCCTACCGTACCAGTACGGTTGTGAGGATTAGTTCCTTAATTCCATGCTTTGCATGGAGTGACACCTGATAAAAATGACAATCCAATTTAGCTTTTAATAGAAGTTGTACAGTTACAGGAGTTCCATTTTTTTTAAATTCTCTCTCATTTAACAAAGCTCATTTACTGAATTCTGCAGACACACAAAGTGTTCATTGTCAGTTATGCTGTGTCTGGTCCATGATTTCTTGATATACCTTTTATACTATGATATATAAAACATTTTATGGACTCTTGAGATTTTTACTGTGTTTTAAAGAGTTGATAAAAGATGGCAATACATTTCTCTCATTTTTTCCCTTTAACTCCAACTTTCTACGTTGATTTCATTTGCTAAACAGAAAAGATTAACAGGCTATGATCTCAGGGATGACCAAGCTTCATGCTTCTCAAGAATATAGCCTAACTTCTCTGATTGTCAAGCCCATGGTTCAAACAATTCCTTTACCAGTCATTGAAATTGGTTCTCAGTAAGTCCATTTTATAATAGCAATATTTCTTAAATGGGTAGCAATAAAGTCACACCTAAAGATCAGCAAGGAATTAGTATGGCTCCTCTGTATGGCTCTATTTTTCCACGCTGTTCTGTGCTTATCCCTCCAAGTGAGCAGCAAGAAACAGAGTCTCAGTCTCAGCAGGAGCATGCCATTAATTGCCTGACTGTCTGGGAGTTGAAGACAGTGAAGTGGAGTGATTACTAACTGCAGATGGATTGTCTCATCTACAGTTTCTCACCCGCAGAGATCCAAGGCATTAATTGAAAGCATTTAAAGGTGATAGTTGAAAAAGCCAATGTCTTCTCTTCTCTGTATTCTGAAGTCTTATTCTGCCATTAAGAGACCTTACAGCTACTCACTCTGAAGATAAAACTGGATGTTCAAACACTCAGTCCACCCTGTCCCATGTTCCCTAATGTATACCATTGTATATTCTACATTTTGAAATCTTAAACCAACAGTTTTTTTCACATCTGAATGTATCTGGCTTAGTAGCTTTGCAGATGTCCTGAAATCGCCAAATGTGTTTGGATTCTAGTTTTTCAGTCTATAAATTTTATGCTTTGTTGCATTTAATTTTATTATTATTTATTTATTTGAGAGAGGGAGGGAGAGAAAGAGAGAGAAAATGGTGTGTCAGGGACTTTAACCACTGCAAATGAAGTCTGGATGCATATGTCAGCATTTGCATCTGGCTTATGTGGGTTCTTGGGAATCAAACCTGGGTCCTTAGGGTTCATAGCAAGTACCTTAATTTCTAAGCCATCTCTCTAGCCTTGCTTCATGATATTTTTAAGGAATAAAAACTGACATATTTCCTGATAAAAATATTGAGAAGGGAGTAGACAGTGTGAAGTGATTCTCAATATCTGTTACTTACTGCTTCCAAATGTAATGATTAAATACATTTCTCAATTTGGCTTTGATATTTAAATAAGATGAGGTTCTAGCAACTATACAAAGTAAATAAAGATGAACTAATTCTAAAAAATATAAAAATGGATTCATTTTAATGCAGCTATCATTTGAGAAGATGTGCTATTCTAATAGATGCTTATGAACCTTGCTGGCTATTGCATACAAGTGTCCTGACTAGAGTTTGGCACATAACAGATGCTCAACAAATAGTTATTGAATAAATGAAGAAGATACACATGTGATTGAAGGCATCAGTTGGGAGATTTTAAAGGTGACAGAATAGCCAACATCTAGTTTTCAACATATACTCAACTTGGTTCAGTCATTTCATAGAAAAAGGATCATGTTTATAGCCCCTAGAAGGAAATTGACCTGAACAGCACATTACATGCAAATGTGATGTTAGCCATCTTTTCCTTTGAGTCTCCCTTTGGCAGTGAAAGTCTTGTGTTTGCTTCTCCTCTTAGAGGTTAGCACTATCTAAAGTCAGCTAGTAGATGAGTAGAAATCTAAATATAAGTATATCCATCTCTAAAAGCCAGTTTATTTTACCACATCAGATGAGCATTTAGGTAAGCATTGGGGAATATTTGATCTGAGAATATACAAAGCTCTCTTTTCCCCAATTAAACGAATTTGGAGAGGCTAAGATCAGCTTTAATAGTAGAAGAATGTCCCTTCTGACAGGGCCAGCACATTAGAGAGAGATAGATTATGAGGAGGTCAAGAGAGACAGGACAGAGGTGACTGTTATCTTTTTACCCATACATAGAACATTAAATGACCATATTCCAATTGTGGCCTAAAATTTGTTTAGCTAGAAGCAGAGTTTTCAAGGGGTCAAGGGACAAATGGAACTGGTGGACACAGCTTTAAGAAATGAAGATGAGTGTCTGATTGTTGGCCATACAAGAATTCTGGTGAGGAGGAGGAAAGAGGTTGACCTCAGTTTGAACAGAAGCAGTGACCATATGTTGCAATTCAGAGAGCAAGGGACATAGCAGAAAATGTTTCTGACATTTAAAGAACTAATGATCATATGCAGCACAACATGTTGCCTCAATGAAAAACTCAACTATATGCTCCATTGAAGCAGACACTAGCTACTGATATTCTCTGACATTAATATTGCTTAATTCAAATAAAACAATAAATAGCTCCAAAACTAATGTCTTTGCCTTGTCATGAGAGTTGAGGTTCTCTGTCCAGACTGCTCACTCACTCACATGCACAATGCAATGAACAAATGACTTTAACATGTGAGAAGCACTTAGAACATGCTTGGGTCATAGAAGGTCATAACAAATGTTATCTGTTATAGGAAGCACCTTTCCTAGTCCCTGAAATTCTTTTCACCAACTGCAATACTTGGGAATATTTCTAAGTTAATTGCCACTCACAAAAATCACCATATTTTTTCCTGCCCTTTAATTCATTTCATTTTTGCCAGTATCCTCAAGAATATATATATATATATATATATACCTAGATTTCTTTCCTCAGACATCAGAACTTGAGAGAAATATATTTTTTTTACAACTACTTGATTCTTTTTCTATTTTGCTAGTTACTATTTGTTTTCTAAATGAGTCAATTGCCAGTCCATGCCATCTAAGGTGAATGCATGTAGTGAGCTAGTATGTGAGCTTGCCCATTTATCACATAATTTCTGTTAAAATGTTTGCTTTGTTGTCAATACCTGTTTTAGTCAGCATGAAGTTGATGGGATGATTATCCAACCAGGCACAGTTTAAGGGAGGAATGGGATTTATTTCCAGTTTACAGATGTAGGGGAATTTCCATCAGTGGTAGAAGAAGCTCCTTCCATACATCCAAACAAAGAGAAACAATTGCAACAGGCAAAATCACCAGCAGACAGCACCACAAACAAGCATGGCCAAGGTACATACTTCACTCAATACCTTTAGGCTGGAATATGATCCACCCCTAGTGATACACCCCCTCCAGCAGGCTGCTGGAAACTTACATAGGAAGTCTAACCTTAATTAAAAAATACCTGAGTAGCTAGGCATGCTGGTGAATGTCTTTAATCCCAGGAGTCAGGAGGCAGAGATAGTAGGATCGCTGTGATTTCAAGGCTACCCTGAGACTCCATAGTGAATTCCAGGTTAGCCTGAGCTAGAGTGAAACCCTACCTCAAAAAACCAAACCAAACCAAAACAAAACAAAACAAAAAACCCATGAGATGATGGGGGACGTATATTCAAGCTTTCACATTCTGCATCTGGCCCTCATAGACAAAACCATCTCACACTGTAAATTGTTTTCAGTCCAACTTTAAAGGTCTCTATAGTCTTTGAGCCTGTTCCAAAATCCCAAGTGTCATTTGAGATTTAAGACTCTCCCTTAATTCTGGGTCCTGCAAAATCAAAATGACTTACGTTCTTCCAACATATAATGTCACAGAGCAAACATTTCCATTGCAATAAGACATAACAAGGAGAGACTAGACCAATGCAAAATTAATAACCAGCAGGTAAACATCAAACCTGTGCATTCAATTCTGAGATACATAACTAGTGATGGCAGTCTCTGGCTTTCCAATTCCACCCCTCCAGCTGGGCTGAACAGACTGAGGAAAACTTCCATCCTGAGCCAACACTACTCCATGGCAGCCTTTGCACGGTCCTGCTATATCCAGAACATTTCTATGTCTTCACTGGAAACGACTGTCTAGCTTATAATGGCCTCATTGGTCTCTCCACCAGGGACATTGTTTTGCTTCACATCCTGTTGCATCTCAGTAGTATCTCCTGAGACTGTGTGGACTTCATGAACCACTTCCATGCATTTTTCATGTTTCCAAAAACAATACCAAGTTTCCAGTGACACAGCCATTTTGTTAATCCAGGGAGGAAATAAATCTTAACCTAGAAAAGCAACTTTCTTTCTTTTAGTCATCTCCTTTTAAGAGTTTGCATTTCTATCATTCAGTCTTTCCTTGGTGGAATTCCCCTTGGCCATCATTTCCATTGTTTCAATATAAAGCAGCTGGGTTACCCTTATTGGTGGTAGTAATCTGTTTAACAGTAGCAGCTCTAGCAATTTAAAATCAGCCTCTGTGTCAGTAACTTTAAACTTTTTTTGAATTTTTCTAACTTTGAATTGTACATTTTTTTTCAGTTTCCTATCTACTGCTAAGCACACCAGTCTATATTATCTTTTAATTTAACCATACTTATGTTTTCTGGGTTTGGACAGAAAAAATGTACCTAGCCTTTATGCCAGTAGCCCAGTTCCAACAAAATTCTCTGCTGTCTTTCCTTCTCTTTTGAATGTTCATAAACAAACACAATTCACTCTGTACTTAGCAATTTCAGACCCTTACCAGAATAGTCCATAAAATCTGACTCACCACTTTGCAATGTGTCTTTAGTCCCAAGAACCAATTCCATCAACATTCCACCTGAGTACAAGTGGTTGGATTCATCCACAGCAACAACCCCAACTCTCTGGTACCAAACTCTGTTATATTCAGTTCTAGGCGCCAGGATGAGCATCTACCAAGACATATTTTTTGGGAGGAAGGTATTTATTTCAAGCTTAAAAATCTAGGAATTTAGGGGAAGTTCCATCAATGGTTGAAGAAGCTACTTGTGTCCCTACATCCAAACAACTGCAAGGAACAACTGCAAAAAACAAAACACCAATACCAGCTGAAAGCACCACATATAAGCATGGCCAGAGTTCACACTGATCTCTAAACTATTGGGCTGGAATTGGATCTGTGCCCAGTGACATGTCCACTCCAGCAGACTGCTGGGGACATAAACCAGAAGTTTAACCTTAATAAAAAAATATCTGAGACTATGGTGGACATACATTCAAACTACCACAATGCCTTACTGAAATGGGTACTTTTTGCATGTAGTCTCATACTTTACATTGATATACATTGTCTATTTACCAGTCCAAACTTGTATAGTAGTTGTTATTTCTAAGCTACAGAATTTAAAAGTCTAGGGCTGGAGAGATGGCTTAGTGGTTAAGGTGTTTGCCTGCAAAGCTAAAGGGTCCCAGTTCAACTCTCCAGGACCCACATAAGCCAGATGCACAAGGGGGCACATATATCTGGAGTTCGTTTGCAGTGGCTACAGGCCCTGGCATGCCCATATTCTCTCTCTCACTCTTGCTCATCTTACAAATAAATAAATAAAATATTTTTAAAAAAGAATTTAAAGGTCTAAGGTTTAGAAAATTTAAATATCTTACTTAAGTTTTGTGACTATCAGAACAGGAGTAAACTAGAGGGCATTTCTGCCCATCTCCAATTCTGCAATATTTCTATGCCACTACTCCTTATTCTGCCACTCACATTTCAGAATCAATCAAGGACAAATGTTTATTGTAAGTGAGATGTTCATTACTTATTAAGTGATGATAATTATGGTGATGATAATGATATAAATCACAAGATTTTCAGGAGTATTTTGGACATTATCTTAGTTATATGATATAAGCTCAGCTTCATAACTTCCTGCTCTTACAATTCATTCATAAATATAGAAAATTGAGCTCTTTGTTGTAAGAATTTGTGAAGGGGCACAGGACAAATAGAATTAAAATTAAATTCAATTTCAGATTTATCTGACCTTACAGTCCCTTTTCTTAATAATTTTTACCTTCTTCCTTCCTTAATTGCTTGATGAAACACATGTCCCCTCTACTTAGTGTGAAGTTATGGGCATATTGTGCTGAAAACAGATGGGGCAGCTGCTACTTTTGGTAATGAACATGGCAGCACACAATGAGAAAAGTCAGATTCTAAATAGAGAAGTTATGTGAGTTATTAGTTTACATATGACCCCTTGGGATTGGATGACACTGTCCAGAGTCTAGAGGGAAAGTATAAAAAGTCATTTCTGGACCCTAGGTTAGCTCTTGACATCTGGTTGTGGACAGAGGAAGAAATGATTGCATGACAGAAGCATCTCTTCCACAGAGTGTTTTAATGAATCCTCGGGGAGATTATTTATTACGAGTGAGCTTGTGCAACTCATTAATTGCCTTGAAACTTAATAACATTATGCAGACATGAAATTCCTTTGTCAGTCTCTAAAGAACTTTGCTTGTATGAATATTAGATTAATATTGTTTTGTGTGCAACTTGATGTGGCAGACTTTCAATAGCTGGTCTGAAATGATGCTTCATGGAAATGTGAAAGAGTCATGCCAGATTTTGATGATTCTATGTAGGGCTGTTTGCATAGGGAAGGATTGTAAAATGTTTCTAGTTTGTAGATAATAAAAAATTTTTCCTCCAGTCTGGTCACTAGAGTTATATGGTTTATGTATTTTCACTGCTTTTCCTTCCATTAAGACCTTCTCTGTCTTACAAAGACCTCATCAACTTAGTTAACAGCTCTCAGAATCACTGGTCATTTTCAGGAGAGATTCAGTGTGTGAAGCTTGAAGCAGATCCCTCCCACTGGTATAAGTAAACTACTGGAATGTCTAAAATTACAATCATCATGGTAATGTGATTGCAGGTCAAAAAGATATTACCTCAGACTCATTGTCTCACATTAATTCATATAATTTAATGAATTCCTTAACCAAAGTTACCAATATCCACACCCTATGATATAAACAATCACCTAAAGGTTCCTCCATTATATTAAAAATTTATTGATATATCTCTTCAAACTGCACATTTGATTCTACTTTCTAACACTTTTTACTTGATTCTTGTACTTCTTCCTTTTTTTTTTCCTTCTTATGGTTTCCAGTGTCCCTTTTCATCATTTCTACCTCACAATTTTGTCAAAGTCTCCTTCTATGAGAGGGTCTTTGCACACATTCATTCTTCCTGGGGCATCTTTCTCTGCTCTGTCTCCATCATAATTTTTCTCCCATCCTTCCAGTCTTAATTCTGTTATTATAATGTATAATAATAGTTTATGCATCCCTGATCACATATTGAACTACAATAAAATAAAGATTTGCTAATTAGTAAAATATGATTATGGCGATCAGCATCTTTACTAGAATATATGAAGAGGACAGGAGTTCCTTATGTTCTTTATGCTTATATTTGCTGTAGGTAGTGCAAAGTGACTTTCATTGTGGGCAATTAGCTAAAGGTTTTATTAGTTAATGTTTTAGGGTACTTAGAAGTGTGTCAGTGACAGAGTAACTGATCTGTTCTTATTAGCTACTATTAAGTTTTACTGTCATTGATATTGTTCTCATTGTCCCTTCACTAGGAGAGATGATTCTTGGGATATGATATGAAGTCATACATCCCGGTCTCACTCCATTCTGTGATTTTTAGAATTTCTTTCTGGACTTTTTCTTATCTTTATAAGCACTTCATAAGAACTTTTACTTTAAAATAGATATGTAAACAAAGATTCTTTTAAAGCAAGTAATAGGGAGAGAGAAATAGCTGGAAAATTCTGACATTAATGCTTTTCTGTACTTTTCCAGTCTTTCTGAAGTATTCTCTACATCTAGGGCGGTCTTGCATTTCCAGAGATAAATGGCTAACCCAAGCTTTTCTTACTAGGAAGGCTCTCCTATCATTTGGTGAACTTAATGACTAATTCTCATCTTACTTCTCTGCATTCTGGATTTATTGAAAAGCCTTCAGCCAGGTAGTTGTAGAGGCAAAGTACAAACTAATAAAACACTGAATATATTTGGGGCCATCTATTCAAACCACCACAATCTTCCCATGGCCCCCAATAGATTCATAACCAACACACATTGTAAATTGTACTCAGTCCAATTTCAAACGTCTCCATGGTCTTGATCAACTTAAGATAGTATTCCTGTAAAATCAAGCAAGTTAAATAGTTTCAACATCTAAAGGAACAGAGTAAACATTTTCAACTTGTATAAGGCATAGCAAGGAGAGACTATAACAATGCAAACTCAGCCACCATCAAGCAATCATCAAACTTCTGCAGTTCAAGTTCAATACAATCAGAGACTGTCAGTTTCAAGGTTTTCCAATTCTGCCCCTCCAGCTGGGCAGAGTAGCCAGGGAAAACTTCCAACTCAGGACAACAGTGCACTCCATGGTAGCCCTTGCACAGTCCTGGTATATCGAAAACATCCTTCAGGTCTCCATGCAAACATCGGTCCATCTTCCAAAGGCTCTTCCAGCCTATCAGGGCATCATGCCCTACCTCATGCTGCATCTCAACAGTGGCTCATGGAAACATGTGCAATTCATTACCACTTCATGCATTTTTCATGCTTCCAAAACTAATACCAGGTGTGCATGGTGCAGCCAAATTCCTAAATCAGGGACGAAATAAATTGTAACCTTGAAAAGCCCTGAAGTTGGGTCAGGTATTTTTCCACAGAAATGAGAAAGTAATGCAGGAAATTAGTTCTGAGAAGGGAGGTGGTTATTATGATAAACCCGACTATTTGTTTTATAGCTAGAACTGGTTTATAGGAATAATGTTGAAGAATTTGAAATTTTAGTTTAGAAAAAGCCTTAGACTGCTATAAGCAGAGCTTTTTGAGCCATTCTTGTGGAAATTTGAAAGACCAGAATGCTAAGAGAAATGAGAATAGGAGAGGATGAGTTTATTGGGTTTCAGAGACAGACAAGGTTTCCTTTGGGAACAGGGCTAGAGGCAATTTGTGGCATATTATGATACAGAATCTGGCTTGCTTTTTGCCCATTTCCTGAGAATTTAAATGGGACTGAAGTTTTTAAAAAGAATCAGTTAATTTGTCAGAGGGAATCTCAAGACAGGATGGCATTTAGGCTGTGTCATGGTTACTATTCACTATTGTTACCCAGGTCTACACTGAGAGAAAGAAAAGCAAGTTGAAAAAAAAAAATATGAAACATGCCCAAAGTTTTCCTTCATGAGACCCAGATGCTGGACATGGAGCTCCAGGATTTGGAATTTGCCTTGCTGGGTTTTGGTCATACCCTGGCCTTGTCTTTCCTTTCTGTGCTCCAACTCCTCCCTTTTGGAACAAGGATGTTTAATATGTAACTTTGTGAACTAGAAGCATATAATTTGTGTTTAGGGGCTGCCAGTTAAGTAATTGTTTTGAGTTTCTGAAAAGAATTTGAACTTCAGTTTCATATTAGTTTGGGGCCTTTTTAAGACTATGGGGATTTTTGAAGTTGGGCTGAAAATATTTCGCATTATGAGATGGTCATGGGCCTATGAGGAGAAGGAGTAGATCATTATGGCTTAAAAGTGATATGTTTGGATGTTAATCTGGCAAGGAGTATATTGGTCATGGTTAGTATTGTTAACTTGACAGGATGTAGAATCACATAGAAGAAAAATCTCTGTGTATTTCTGTGAGGGAGTTTCCAGATTAGGTTAATTGAGGTGGAAAAACCTATTACAATTGAACATCACCAATAAATGGACTGAAGTCCCAGATTGCAGGGAAAATAGGAAGTGAGCTAAGCACCAACATTTATCATTGTCTGCTTCCTGACTTCTGACAATGTGACCAGCTACATCATGCTCCTGTCATCTTGCTTCCCCACCATGATGGGCCATGACATCAAACTAGGAGCCAAAGTAAACCCTTCCTTCCTTAAGTTACTCCTTACTTTTCTTCAGTAAAAAAAAAAAAAAAAAAAAAATGCTAATACATATTTTCACTGAGAAACCTGGAGAACCCAATTACGCAGTCATCCTCTCTAGAATAGATTAATTGGTCTGATGATGAATGGGGCTATTGGACTCAAAGAAAGAGAAAAATGCTGTCTCTTCAAATGCCAGCTATCCTGTGCATTTCAACTTTTGCAATTATTTATTTATTTATTAGACATTCAAAAATTAGGTTTCATTATTTCATTTTTCAGATTTTGATTTTGTTTTCCTACCTTGCTATTTCCTGCCATCCCCCTTCCGCCCTTCCCTTACTCCCCTAGCATGTTTTCATTTGCAGATCCTAAATTTTGATGTTCCTCTGTGTGTAAATTGGGGATGTGAAAGTGGGTATAGACTATGAAACTATAAAAGAGACCATGAGAGAGGACTTACTTGTTGATAAATGGAGGAACACAAAAGGACTCTGTTCACATGCAAGCAGGTGTAGACAGTTTCTGTAGGAAAGCAATGTGTACTTGTTCCAGGAAGATGGGACCATGGGGAGGAGATGCCATTAATTTTTTTCTTCCTTTATTTTATTTTTTAATTGAGACAGGGAAAACAGACAGGGGCTTCTTGGGCTTTGTGACTAAAATAGGAAATATATGTTTCATTAGGAATTTGGGTTTTATTCCTGACTTTCTTGTCAAAGGTACCTTGAAGTCCTTGAGAGAAGTTTTGGCATGAGAGCTTTACAAAGTCTCTAATAAACAAATCCTGCTGTTTCCTGGTGCTGCCACACATGTATTTTCTCTTTCCTGCTTTTAGGTTTATATCCCCAGAAGCTTATTTTCATGACTACTTTGATTAAAGACATAAAACCCAATGTTGAGGCAGTTGCCACAATATTGGTAATCATTTGAGAGTCTGTGAATATGTATTTGTCTATGTATTTACATATATTCATATGTATAGATATTTAGATGTACATAAATATAGGAATGTATCTTAATTCAAGGAGGTTTAGTCAACTGGCATCCTTCAAATTCAGTCTCTTGAATAACAAAAAGAGGATGGAGACAATGGTGGCAGAGACTAAACAGATTGTGTGAATAGCTTCCAAGAAGAAAGGTCACTTTCCCAATTGGCAGTGTCTAAAAGGGCACAATTAACTTGATATTGCTATTTAAGAAGTCTTAATCTAAGAGACAGCGGTTGGCCAAGGATTCTATGTGTCACTAATGTTGAAATTCAGGTAGCCTGTTTATCCATTTATTGCTAAAGAACCAAGGCAGGTATTGAACAAGGTGGTATGAAAGATTATGTTTATTTCAGAATTCCTACTAGTTTGCTGGACTTATTTCTACAATACATATCACATTGGATATGAGGAAATACACATAGATTGCCAAATGTTATACACTGGGTTTAGTCAATAGTGAGGGAGACTCAATCTGAGAGTTTCCCATCATACAAAATTTCAAATAGTATGACTAGTTTTAATGAATTTTCAGAAAAAGCCACTAATAAATGAATAAACTTACTCAGAATTGCCTCAACATCTACATAGCCTAAATCACTGATTTTTAAATATTAGGGATAAGTGTTTGTAATGAGGACACATATGTAAATGTATATACACACAAGTAATATATGTCTACTTACTGGCACATAATTATATGTTACACTTAAGAAGTTTAAGTTTTGTAGCCAAATGTTAAAATGACATCAAGGAGAATGATATTGCATTGCATTAATGAGCTTGCATGGTCTGTCAGGAGTGATAGAGCATGTCACAGTTGTCAACAATGGTGATAATAGTGAAGCCCATTGTGTTCTGTGTAAGTTATGGTCCTAGTAGTTCAGTGACATTTGAATGAAAAGTTGAAGGAATGTATGAATATATAGTTAGGATAGACAATAAGTCAGAAGACAGGATAAAATACATTTTTCTTAGTAAGACTCAATCAGTATTTTTTAATGAATTATAATCCATCCATATGGTATTGAAATCATGATAAATAGCCTGAAAACTAAATCATCTTTATGGCTTTATGGATTTATTGACTTTAATTTTTTTTTTTTTTTTTTTTTTTTTTTTTTTTTTTGGTGCTGAGGACCAAACCCAGGGCCCAGCCAAGCACATCCACTGAGCTAAATCCCCAACCCCGACTTTAAATATTTTAATCAAGTAGAATATATGTTAATAAGTAGAAAGAGACTTGGGGTTACATAGTTACACAGTTGAATTTGTTGTTGAACCCCATCAAGGGCAATTAATTCAGTGTTCATAAAAAAATCATTCAGAAAGTTAGAAAGGTGCAGAAGGCTTGGACCACTGCCACTATTGTGTGCAACTCTATTGTTTAGCTTTCAGTTGCAGAAAGGTTTTCCCAAGAGTTACCCACAGAGCATGTGTCCCTGGCACCATTATCCTGCACGTCTTGTGGACTTTGTCACTCCATTGGCAAGAAACTGAGTAACAGAACTGATGATTCAGGGTCTGGGCCTTAGGCCAAATTTAGTTAGCTCTCAATGTAAATGAAAGCTGTTACCCATGTTCTTCAGAAGAGAGGAGACCAGCAGTGGGATTCATTTGTCATTCCCATGCTTGGGTTTTGATAAATACATTTCTTGTTGTATGATATACAGTGACTGACAGGTATGGAAATAACTTACATTAAAGAAAATCTTAAAGGCCTGATGTATGGGTTAAAGAGATACACTTAATTTGAAATGTTCTCAATCCAATACTTTATTTTCCTAATTGCAGTTCAAGATTTCATGAAAGTCTTACCCCAAATTTGTCTAATCTAAGTTTCTGGAATTATTTTTAAAATTTAGTACCTTAGATATTTTTGTTTACAAATTTAGCTTTAAAAAATCTCTATACACCAGATAATAGCGCCATTACCATATATAAATTATTTATAATGTCTATAATTTCCTTACCTTCTTATCAATGACACGAGTTTTTATTTTGTAAGGAGAAGCTTAGCTCATATTTGGCAGGGCCAGGATTCAAATTGGGCATGGTTTCAATGTCTGTACCTTTTATTTTTCCATCAACTGCAATGTGCCTCTTTAAGTTAATTGGAATTAAATTTGGCTGGATATAATTTAAAACCAAATTAATAATAGCTGTGTAATATTTATTTCTCTGATGTAAAATAAATGCACAGCAGGGCAAATTATTACAGGCGTTTTTTTCTTACTCTAAGTTCTATTTTTGTAATCTCTCTTTTCTATCTCTGAGTCATGCCAAGGCCCAAGATTGTTTCTGAAACTTCAACTCTCAGAGCTGCATTGTAGTAGCAAGGAAGAATAAGAGCTGAAGGCTAAAGTGGTGCTTCTAGTACCCTTTTGCATTTTAAATGGCTTTCCCTTTCATCAATTTCTATTCACATGTTTTATGATGTGATGTTTATATATCAGACAGCTAGAGTAACCCCTAACATAATGAATGAATGAATGAATGAATGAATGAATGAATGAATGAATGAATAGGTGGGAATGAGTAAGTATTACATTAAATCTGTCTTAAGCCAAAGGAATATGTAGAATGATCTCTTTATTGAAATCATCTCAGGTTTTCTGACTTTTCACTTACCTTTTATTTGTCATTTATTTACCAGATCTTCCCAGGCCTTGCCTATTTTTCCTCTGTCCAGTTTGTATTCTTTTGCCATGGTCATGTTCTATCCTATTCTCCCTTTTGAAAACACAGATATGTCATATGTCCCATTTGACTCATCCTTTAGATTTTGGTTGATTCTGCTCCCTTGAGGAAGTTTCTCTGTCCTATTGAAAACTAGAAACTGGTTAAGCACCTATGGACTAACAGAACTTTTCCATTCAGTTCTACCAAAACAATTTCCACATTGTCAGTTGCATTTCCTTGAACTGTCTACCATTTTAACCATGATCATCAGTCTCTCTGCAACACAATTGTGTACCATAAATATGAGCTACTGGGAAGGAGGATACCCATAAGCTTCATGCACTTGTCTGCCTGTAGAAGTCTGTCAGATTCAACTATGTGTTCAAGCCTACTTTCCATTGAGAGGGAACATATACAAGACAGAAGGACCAGCATCTTTATTTCAGAGCATTGTGTGAAACCAGCTGTCTTTCACTCAGTGTTCCCAGTCACTTATCAGTCTATTTTCAGAGTAGTAGAGATGAATTTTCAGGAGCCAATTTTAAACCAACCAAGGCAAGAAGCTTACAAGTCATTAAAAGTGATAAATTTTGTCTGCCTTACTGCAAAAGAATTTGATTATTACACAAATTTCTGTGTATGCCACCTTTTATCTTAGCTCTTTTTTTCCCCTCTCCTAAGAAGTTGTGCACATGGGCAGTAAGTAACCAACACAGAAGACATTTTTTTTTTCTTGACAGGAACAGGAATTTTCAGTAGTGATTCTATGACAACAGTTCTGTGAGCAGAACACTGTATTTCCCCTTTCCTGGATTGATTGTCATCTTGCTTCTTTAGCTGTAGGGTCATTGTAGAGTTGTATTCTCTGCGGCTGCAAGATCCCCTGTGGTGCTGTCTAAGGTACCTCAAATGTAGAAGAGTTGCCTGATGAAGCACTTGCCTTCTTCACCTAAAAGGCATGTGTGATGGGGATGGGTTACTGGAAGACAGGAACATAAAGCTAAGGACAGTCATTGCAATCCATTGCTATAAAAGACTTGTTGGTGAGAGATTATGGTTCTTATAGTATAATTAAGTCAAAACATGAAAGTAATGTATTTTTAAAATGTCATTAAGAAGAATCTTGTGGGGGGTGGTTAGAAAGATGCCTTAGTGGTTAAGGCACTTATCTTTGAAGCCTAAGGACCCAGGTTTGATTCCCCAGGACCCATGTAAGCCACATGCACAAGGTGGTGCATGAGTCTGGAGTTCATTTGCAGTGGCTGGTGGCCCTGTCATGCCCATTATCCACCCCACCACTCTCTCTTTCTACCTGCCAATCTCTCTCAAATAAATAAATGAATGAATGAATAAATAAATAAATAAATAAAAATTGTTAAAAAGAATCTTTTGTCCTGTATTCCCCAGTACTACAAAGAAGAAAAAAAAAATGAAAGGAGGAATACTGTGTTAATAGCAATTTCTAAAATAAATTGCAAGTGCTAACACAAATTTTTCTTCAGACTGAGAAACTTGCTAGAAGTGCAGTGACTATTCTCCTATTTTATTGGGTACCAGGGATATGATGGGACTTTGTTTTGGGCAGTCTAAACTTCAAAGTGTGGCTCTGTCTACTCAGTAGTAGGGTGAAAGCTGTTTTCTTGTCTATACATGGGAATAAGATTAATCATATAGCTGATGATGTGATTAGTGACAGTACATAAAATGAATAGCGTTTGTTCAATAGGTTGCATTATTGTTATTATAGTATGCTCCTAGACACAATAAAAATGATTTATGTAAAACCTATTTAAGGTAAAGTCTTTTTTTAAAAAGGCAAATGGTATTTTATTTATTTGAGAGAAAGAGGGAGGGGAAGAGGCTGATAGAAAGTGAAAATGGGCATGCCAGGGCCACTGCAAACAAACTCCAGGATGCATGTGCCCCCTTGTGCATCTGGCTTATGTGGGTCCTAAGGAATTGGATCTGGGTCCATGGGCTTTGCAGGGAAATGCTTTAACTGCTAAGCCATTTCCCCAGCCCCTAAAATATTTTTTAAGTATTTATTTATTTAAGATAGAGAGAGAGAGAGAGAGAGAGAGAGAGAGAGAGAGAGAGAGAATGAATATGGGTGTTCCAGGATCTCTAGCCACTGCAAACAAACTACAGATGTATTTGCACATTCTGCATTGGGCTTTGAGTGTGTACAGGGGTATCAAACCTAGGCCATCAGCCTTTTAAACAAGGTGTGATCCAAATCTCCAGCCCTAAGGTGAAATCTTAATGCCTTTAGATGTTGTGTAGAGCCTCTGAAATCTGATGTTCACCTATTCATTTTACCTTCATACCATTCACTGTACTACCTATAGCAGAAAAAAAAATAGAGTTGTCTCTGAGAGCTCTATCTTGTTCAGTCTCAGTGTTCTGTGTATGTTGTTTTTACCTGGGGAATACCTTTGTCATGCATTTCTTATTAAGGCCAGTAATACCCTTCTTTAAGTGTTGATTAAAAGCTTCATTTCTGTTTAGAAATATCTTCAGCATTTTCAATATGAGCCTTAGGTATTTTCAGCTTCGTTCCCAGGGGACTGTGTGTTTCCCTTATTGAGGCACTTTTCACCTCTATGGTAAATGTCTCTGTTTGTCACTAGCAGGTTGGTTCTCTGTAATTATCAGTTCTGGGTAACTGCTGTAACAAAGCTCAGGTTCATTTCCTTTTCCTTCACAGCTCAGGTCTATGTGATGATGAGGGTGGTTAGAGAAAAGATCATTGGCCCCTACAAGATATTGAAAGGCCTAAGATCATTTCTTCTAGGGGGTTCAAGCCATCCTTAGAAACTCAGAATCCTCTGCAGATTATTTGCATCCCGAAGATGCAGAAAGAGATCACAGAGAGTCTCCAGGGAGGTATTTAAAAAGCAAAAAATAGATGGCCTCACTTCATCTCTTATTCTATTTACCAAAAGATTGTCATATGGCCCTCACTGGCTGCAAAGGATGTTGGGAAATCAGGTCAGGCTGAGTGTTCAGCAAGGAAAGTAAGGATTGGGTGAATGTTTGCTAGTGTACACTGTAGATGTTAATACTCTTGTCAAAGTCAGTGAAACTTTCTAAATGAGTAGTTATATGATGAATCTACTAGCCAAAATGATAGCAGTGTTTGTTCAATGTTGGAAATGAATTGATGCTAATAAACTATAGATAGGTATGTTGGTATTTGGAAAGCACACCAAATACTTGGCATTTCCCTGCTTTGACACAGACAGTCTTCACGTCTGGTGAATGTGTCTTTCAGCATGTGAGTGTCTACAACCCCTCCACTCTAATCTTCAGTCCCTCTCCTCCACCTTTCAACCTTATTGCCAGTTCTGCTCAGGCCTCCAACTCTTGTTTTAATACCGCCTGATACCCCACCCATGACTAACAGCTACATTCCCATTTTACCTTATACTGTGCTTACCACAAATATCACATTTTTCATTGACACTTCTTTGGCCACACACATTTCCTGTTCTCTTTTTAATTAAAAAAAAAAAATTGTGTGTGTGTGTGAGAGAGAGAGAGTGAGTATGGGGTTTCCAAGGCCTCTTGCTACTGCGATGAACTTCAGAAGCATGTGCCACTTTGTGCATCTAGCTTTACATGAGTAATAGGAATTTGAAATCAAGCCATCAAGTTTAGTAAAAAAATGCCTTGAAACACTGAACTATCTCCTCAATGCCCTGTTCCTCTCTCTATGTTATTTTTCACCATAACACTTGCCATAAACATGTGTACTATACACTTCTCCACTCAATCATATGCCCATGAAGCCATGAAGTAGAAAATTTTGTGTTTTTCCTATCAATAGCACCTAGAACAGCAAATGTTCAAGTCTCTTAAATGGTTGACTGTCTTTTTGTATTCCTTACAGTGCTTCATCTCTTGTTGGCAAGAAAGGTATTGGCACTAATAACTGAATTTAAAAATACATCAACAATCATTGTAAAGCACATGTAGGAATGGGGGAGTAAGTAAGATAATCATTGTTGGAAAATAATGCTAGTGATTTCTCTCTAAGACTCAAAGGATAAAATGTAATTCATTTGAACGGTCATATTGAAGCCACTACAGAATGTTTTGAAAGTATTTAGGTGTTTCTTCCTAGAATGCTCATTTTGACACGTCTGAGCAATCAACGTATGCAGCTTGAAGGAGTCAAGTATGATCTAAATAAGCCTATAGTGTTTTATAAATCATTTCAATGGTGTCTTACCAGGAAGGTCATTCAGTGAAGGAGGCATTTGGATAATAGCAATTCTCTTCACAAAAATGGTGTCTGGAAAGCTGGTATCTTTCTATTTGATTATTCAAGGATACATTTGGGATGAAGTGAGCATTTGACAAAACCTATCTTTAAATGCAGCTGCTTAAAGTGGAAACAATAGCTAGAAAAACACAATGGGATAGAAATAGCAAGAAGAATCTATTCAGCAACTTCTTTAGTAAAGTCAGCTTAGAATATTGGACTCAGCTCATGGTACCATAGAAGCATAGACCAGATGAAGATCTGCAGCAGAGGAAAATGGGGTCTGAAGACAAAGGTGCAAATATTTAGTGAGAGTATTCTCTGTTGAGCACTCTGCAAAGCCCTTCCAAACTAATAGGGATGACTACACCCACATGGATAACCCTACACCTCTCATACAGAAAGTGTGGGACAGAGCTGGACTCATACATATATATACCTTACACAGTCTATTTTTTTTTCTATTTTTCTTCCAAAAGGGTAAAAACTGTAACCAAAAGCTTTTATGATATTACATATATGTATCACAAAGAATAACTCAAATATTCGCTCCTGGCTTTGTGTTTTACCACCAGAGCTCTTTGTTTTTATGCATAGAGACACAAGGTGAAATAAAAGTTGCTTATTAAACCCCATTTCAGTTTATAGTCTAACTTATGTTTCTTCTTTCATTTGTTGTTCAAAAATTGTTGCATGGTAGCCGGGCGTGGTGGCTCACGCCTTTAATCCCAGCACTCGGGAGGCAGAGGTAGGAGGATTAGGAGGATTGCTGAGAGTTCGAGGCCACCCTGAGACTACATAGTGAATTCCAGGTCAGCCTGAACTAGAGTGAGACCCTACCTCGAAAAACCAAAAAAAAAAAAAAAAAAAAAAAAAAAATTGTTGCATGGTGCCAGAGCCTCTCACATCCTAGGCAGGTCCTGAGCTATATCTGTAGCCTTTGTTTTGAAGATTTTATTTGATCTTTTGCATTAGTATAAATCTGGGTTTATATTAATTATGTTTGTCTAAATAGAGCATGAATATTACATCTATAACTTTATTTTTAATTAATTAATTAATTAATTTTTTTGATAAGAATGAGACTTTAATCAGTTTTCAATGGAGTTTATAACACTAAGAGATAAAGGGTTGTTAACAAACACAGTAACAAATGGACATCTAATTGGTATGAGGCATAATCCTATACATGTCGTATTTGTGTATCCTCAGTGTATAGCATTTACACAGAGCCACTGCTGCACAGCACGGGAGTATCTGCAGAGGCTAAATCAGAGTAAGGCTGTTTTACAGACTGAATTTTTTAAGTATATATATTCTATATGAAAACAGATTGAACTTTTGAACTGGCAGGTAGAAATATTAGCTACATATTCTCTCTTCACAAGAGATGCATTAGCTTTAATCACTACTTAGAAATATATTGAAGGCTTCCATTTTATAATGTTGATTGCTTATCCCACCCCAAGTGAACCAGATTTGTATTTTCTCTGTAAGTGAATTCATAAATTGTGAATAATACATTGAAGCATTTATATTAAAAATAATGACAACTACCACATCGTGCCTAAAATGTATGAGTGACCTTTCTGAAAACATGTAAACTCATTTCATCCTCAGACAGTTCTCCTAGGTAAAGATTCTTAGTGGTACCTTTTTAGTTAAACTGAAGCATAGAGAGATCAAGTAAAATGCTGAAGGTTACATGCTTAGTACTTCCCAGGGCTATAATTCAAGCTCCTAACTATACAGGCCCTAGTCTGGATTTGATGGAAGATTCTGAAACAGTCTATACCATACCCTCTCCTTCATATAAAATCCCACTCTGGGACCAGCTAGTATCAAAATATGAATGAAGGTCTGGAGGAATGGCTTAGTAGATAAGGCAAATGCCTGCAAAGCCACCCAGGTTTGATTCCCTAGGACCCATGTAAGCCAGATGCACAAGGTGGCATATGCATTTGGAGTTCATTTGCAGTGGCTGGAAGCCCCGATGTGCCCATTCTACCCCTCTCTGCCTCTTTATCTCAAATAAATGAATAAAAATTTAATATATATAAAATATGAATGCAATTGCTTAATTATATTTTGCTCCATGTCTTCATCAATTAAATGGATTAAATAACACTGGATTTTCAGTGATGTCTGACATATTGTAAAGTTCCATCAACATTAGACTTAATCTTTCACAGTGTGTTCCATGGTTGTGCTAAGAAATGTACTACAAATAACAGGACTTAGAAAAAACACCATTTTTTTCTGTTCAAGTTACCTCTAGGCTCATCTTGTCACATTGTTGCTCTCCCACAAAGACCCTGGCCTCTTGCCTTCCCAACCTAAAACTCAAGTTAAAAAAATGGACTTCATCTGAAGCATGCTCTTCTTAAGGCAGAGGATGGAAACAAGGAGCCTGCAGAAACTTGTGTTCCTTGTTCCTGCTTTGACACAGAAATAGCACATGTCAAAGCTATTCATATACCACTAACCAATGGGTATGATATAGTTAAATCCCAAAGCAACAGGGCAAGCATGTTCTCTCTCCTGGAGAAAGGGGCAGTGTATGGATACTAATAATTGAAAACAAAAATATAGTGAATGGATATAAATTCATATTAGGGTACTGGAAGACAAGGCAAAGAAATAGAACAGAAAACAAGGATGGAGAGAAATACAGGATTAGCTTCACTATTTGACCCACAGTGCCTCCTCTGTTTACCTTGCCAGGTTTTCTGTTCTTTATACTATGAGCCATTTTGCTGAACTATAGGCATGAATTTGAAAGGCAGGGTCCTTTGTCACATGTTAAAATATGTAGTAATTTGAATTTGAATTATAAGTAAGAAGAAAGTGCTTGTGTTACCTCTGTAATTGATATCTGGACCACCTGTTTTCATGTGCAAGAAACATTTGTCAAGGCCTCCTGTTAATTATAATTGTGCTTGTGAACTTAGAGTCAGTTGTCATTTTCATTATGTTCCATGACCTTGTAATTAAACCCTTTCAGACAGAAACAGTTTGCAATTGTATTGGGTAAATGGTTTGTGGCTTAGGGTTTCTAGTTTTGATAGATATCTGAGGAGGAGGCTTGGAATGTGAAACTTCTTTTAAAGGGAACTATATGGACATGAGAGTCATTTATAACAACTCATACTTAACTTGAAATTATGATTATGTGGGCTTGGTTATACATAGAATAAAAAGAGAACATTTAAAAATTTTAAAACTCTTTCACACAAACGTGGCTGCTACTTTTCTTGACTCAGAAGGAAGCTGTTACAGAATAAGAGAGGCTTTGTTATTCTGCCCGTGACTTTACTGAGATTAAAATTCTAAATTCTGGGCTGGATAGATGGTTTAGTGGTTAAGACCCTTGCCTGTAAAGCCTAAGGACCCAGGTTTGACCTCTCTTCAGACCCACTTAAGCCAGACACAAAAAGGTGATACAAGCCAAAGCTCGCACATGTGCACTAGATGGCACAAGCCTATGGGGTTCAATTGCAGTGGATAAGGCCCTGACATGCCAATTTTCCCTCAAGAAAAGAAAAAACTTAACAAAATAAAAAATATATATATAAATTCTGGTTGTCAGGCCCTTATCTTCCAAATAGTTCTGTGGTAAAGTTTGTCTGTGGGGGCAACAGACCAAATGAGAAGGCATTCACAAAATTCTCTGAACTGAGTAAGAGGAGTCCAAAGTAGGGAGCATGAGATCTGCTGAAATTAAAATAATAATGATAATGATAATAATAATAATAATAATAATAATAATAATAATAACCACTTCACCAGGGCCCCATCTGAAACCACAGAGTAATAGGGGAAATGGGCAGGAGTGCAGGTTTCTCGGTGAACCTGATGCCAGCATAAGGCTGAAGGAGATAGACACAGAGGACACTCACCTCCTACTAAACTAGATATCCAGAGACACAGAAGTTCCCAAGACCTCATCACTGAAGTAAACCTAAAACGATCCCAACATGGCTCAGGGAAATTTGTGGAAGAGGGGGTGGAAAGAGTGTTAGAGCCACATGTGGTTCATTATGCACAAAGACATTGCCTCTTCCCTATAACTGTTGGCTACCCCCACAATGCATGACCCATATTCCCCAATGAGGAGGGTCCTTTCGGAAGGGGGAGGACAGGGAGGAGGCTATCAAAGGCACCAACGTGAATGTAAAATTTAAAGAAAGCGTCCTGTACAAATGTGTGCTTGAAAACTAGACATATGAGCTTGGATATAGTAAAAGGAGGACGTCATGGTTCAGGTATAAGGAGACTGTGAGCGGCTAATGGAATGAAAATGTGCTTATATAACTTACCATCCAAATCGGGGTTTTTTTTGTAAGCAAATTTAATGTTTCAGTATGCCGAGTAAGTAGTTAAATCAGTACAAATCTGAACAAACAGGATATAGTCCTTGTAGACACGAAGAGAATAACAAATACTGTAAGCTACGGATCTGTATTCTTGTTCCCCAATGATTTGTCTATTTATTCACCAAATATTTGCTGTGCTCTACATTACCCTGGAGAAGTGCAGGTGCTTTAAGCATGGCACCTGTTTCAGAATAACCTCTTAATAGACCTTTGGAGTAGGTTTTATTTTTTTGTGAGAGAGACAGAGAAGCAGATAGAGAGAAAATGGGTACACCAGGGTCTCCAGCCACTGCAAATGAACTATAGACACATGCACCACCTTGTGCATCTGGTTTACCTGGGTTCTGGGGAGTCAAGTTTAGGTCCTTAGGCTTCTTAGGCAAATGCCTTAACTGCTAAGCCATCTTCCTAGCCCTGTAGTGAATATTAAGTGATGGTGAATTCCTATTTTAAAAGTCCCCAAAGTATCAATTAACATTTAAGACAAAAGTACATATGTATAATCCCTGGTGAAGTTAATGGTGGCTACATTTCAATTTACAAAGTAAAAAAGCTGATGCTAACAAGATAAATGGGTCCCCATGGTCATATGCAGTTTGTCAGAGGGAGGCCTTAGGACTCCTGGTTTTAATCTTTTTCCCTTTTAGCTAAACCTTGATACTACTTTTCTGACTTTGAAGCTTCCTCTCCATTTTATAGGATAAATACTTTTAATGTCCTAAAAATCAAAAGTAAAGGAATTCATTATTATGAAAAATCTCTCAAGCCAAGAAACTATTTCATATCATGTCTATGTTATATAATTCAAAAAATACTCCATATAAGAAAGTATCTACAGTTCACTGTGTGCAGTATTGTTCTCTATATGCCACATTTGGAAGTCATTTTTCCGGTAGTAAGTTGGTAGGGAGTAGATATGGTAACTTAGTCAGTCATACACTTTTATTTTGTGCTCCATCTGCAGACCCTGAGAAGTATTTCTGATTTAACTGTAATTAATCATCAGTCTTTGAAGTGAAGTAGATTCGCCCACATTCACACTAACTATCATGCATTCTTCACAGAGATTTACAATTTGAAATTAGTTTGAGCCCTTCAGGTCAGAGAGTTTATTTATAACATGCGGTGAAACATTTTATGACCTTAATTTCACTTAAATCATAGATTCAGGAAGTAACAGAAAGGAATAGGCCTACTCAGTCACCTTGTCCTTGTCAGAAGTGGGAGAGCTGCATCTGTGGTATATTTTCTGTTGCTTGGGTCAATGTGTATATTTTTATCTCTCTTCATATTCAATACTGCTGATGAATATGGCTTTCATGTGAAAAAGCATAAATGAAAAGGCTGGTGTGGGATGTAGATTTCCTTCCTTTACAGCCTGTTCCATTATAGTCTAGGTCTCAACAAAGGCAGTGCTCTGATACCCTGCCCTGGGTTCCAACATACTATGGTGGGTCAGGTTGGTCTGTCCATAATTTTACTTCCAATCATACCTAAGAGAGGCATTAGAACTGGCTTCTTCAGAATATCATCTGGAGACAAGACAAGTCCAATAGGATGAAAGAGATGCTGAAAAAAAATTATCATAGCATTGTAGATGTTTTGCCAGAGAAAATTGGCTATCAGGATTAGAGGCTAAATGTCAGTCATGTGGGCAGTATGTAATCAACCACTGATACATGAAATCTGAGTACCAGAGTGGAGGTGATTTGCCTGGTTGGAAGTACTCTGTGTAGATTGTTACCCATCAATGCCAAGACACTGGTATGCCCCTGTATGAGGGTTAATATTGATTGTCAACTTGACAGAATCTGCAGCCACCTAGGAGATACGCCTCTGGACATATTTGTGAGGAAATTTCTATATTTGTTTAACTAAATTTGAAGACCAGTCATAGCTGAGGATGTCACCATTCTGTGTGCTGAAGTGTCACACTGGAGAAAAAGAACAAAGCTAGCTGAGCACCTTCCATCTCTCTTTGCTTCTTGACTGGGGATGCACTGTGACATGCTTCTTCAAGCTCTTGTCACCTTGACTTTTCTGCCATGATGGGCTGTCTGTACCCTTGACCTGTGAGCCAAAATGAACCTTTTCTACTTTAAGTTATTTTTGCCAGGTACTTTGTCATAGAAATTAGAAAAGTAACTAATAAATTATGTCTCCATAGGAAGACAATGGAACCTCCCCTTGAATCCCTTTGCTAGACCTTACCCAAGAAAGTTATTCCTTAGGTGATAATTCATCTCTGTTTATTTTTATAATGATTATGAACATAAGCCCACAAGAGTTCTGTATATCTTTGTAGTGAATTATAAGAACTGATTCTGGCTTTGAGAAATCCCTAAGAAATGGTGTCAGAAGGTGGGGGTAGTCTGACTATGTGGGTCATTTGTCCTCTACAGTTTCACAGTTTATATATTTTATTCCTAGAAGCTATGTGTAAATTATGTATTTCTCATTCCACACAATCACAAAATACTTCCCAGACCCATAAGATAATTCTGTGAATGACATACATTTTGAAATAAAAGAAAGATGTTTATTTCTGCCTTTTTGGTATAGTCCATTCAGGCTGCTATAACATTGCCACAAACACTCATCAACAATAGAAATTCATTTCTCACAAACCAGGAATCAGGGAATCCAAGGTCAAGGCAATAGCATATTTGGTGTCTGGCAAAATGTTGTTACTGATTAATAGATTGTTTAGCTCTGCTGCCATTTCACATGGTGAAAGATGGTAGGGAGGTTCTTGGTGTCTCTTTTATAAGATGTGAATCCTAATTATGAGGGTTCTGCACATGTGACATAATCACTTACAAGAGGCCATACCAACTAACACTATTACAATAGGGTACACATTTCAACATACATAATTATGGGAATGTAATCATTTACTCTGTCACACTCAGGAAAGCAAAACCTAGGAATAAGCAGTGTAATCAAAGATGACATATTTATGACCACTGGGGTCCTACCATCCTTCTGTGTGGTTATTTAAGCCATCCCTCATATAAAAGGTCAATGACCTTACAAGAGAAAACTCAGATGTAGCTGTCTTTTCTATATTACATTATATAAGTGAGAAGAAGCAAAGAAGGCAGATATATTCATTAGTTTTCCATAGCTTTGACAAAAATATTGACAAAAACATCTTAAAAGGAAGAAAGGTTTATTTTGCATCATGGTTTCAGAACTTTGATTCCATGGCAGGGAGGGTGTGGCAGAATAGAGACATTCATTTCAGGATGCAGAGGCTCAAGAAAGAGTGACAAGAAGCAGTCACGGATGATACGCCCCTCTAGGTCTACCTTGAGTGACCCACCCCAAATCTCTAGACTCTCCCGAAGTTATTCACTGGTTGGTGACATTTATAGATTCAAACCACAACAGGAGAAACAACAAGTAGTGATGAAACTACCTGCCCATCCCAAAACCCAATAAAATATTTTCCATACAGAATATGCCATTTTTTATTGCATTGTCTAGGACTACACCAAATATCCATATCTAGCTTCTAAGGAAGTAAAGGATTAGATGGCTATGTCGTTACTTAAAAATAGAGTACTCCAGGTTCAAAGGAGTGGATAGCTACTGAAAAATAACTAGTAGCCTTCCAGAAATTTGGAGATAAAACACAACCACATTAAATTTTGATTGGGAATAGTATTGGAACTAGCTCTTGCAATGGAGGTTAGCCTGATGCGCACACCATATTGCTGGTTCCATTATAAGAACATTATAAGGCAGCCACCATGGCCACTGTCATGGCCATAGACTTTGGTTTTGCTGTGGCTCCTTACAGCCTTATTGTCCGTTTCCATCCCATCAGAATCTCCTGTTTGAAATTGCCTGTTTCTCACACATATTTGGAAGTTGGGCACAGCAAATGGCCATTCTCTGAAACATCACTGTTAAGAATTCTCTTGTCACTGGGTTAAAATACATTGATGGTGAAGATGATGATGATGATGATGATGATGATGATGATGATGATGACAAACCCACTGGGAGAGGGACTACTACATTTACATCAGTCATACTATGCTTGTAAGATCTGTTTTAGCTTTCACTAGCTTCATGACCCTGGGGAGGATTCTTGTTCTGTCTAGTCCTCAGTTTTGTCACAGGTTAAATGAGAACAGTAATACCTATTTACAGGATAGTTGTTAAGAATACAGACAGTGTTAGTGTTCAACAAATATTATCATCAGCAAGATCATTAGCTTGGCCTGACCTTGTCATAAGAGTCTTAAACTCCTGGGAAGGAGGGATAATTTAAATTTAAATGATTCACTTACCTACTGTGCTCCATATATTTGTGGTGATTTATTTATTCCCTGGAATAATCTATTAAAGGAGAAATCTCATTTCCACTTAACAAGCAAAGTTTACAAAGATCCAATAAGTTCCTGGTTTTTCCTTAGGTGCAACATGAATTAATGTTGAAACTCTGAAAGTGAGATTTGAACTCAGGTGTAACTCACTCTATTTTGCATGTTGAAATTCAACTAAACTATTTCACAAAAAGGGGATGCATTCAAGAGGTGTTTCATGATCCTAATTGCAGGAATGAACATTAGATCTCTGACATCTAGCTCAGTTCCTTTCTTGTCTCCTTGCTGCACTGTACTTACCTCACAGTGTTTCCCTTCCCAATCGACTTTTATATTTTATTGACTTATTTTATTTATTAGAGAAAGGGGAGAAAGGCAGACAGAGACAAAGAGAAAGAGAATTGGGTGCACCAGGGCCTCCAGCCACTGCAAACAAAATTCAGACACATGTGCCACCTTGAACATCTGGCTTATGTGGGTACTGGGGAATCTAACCTGGGTCCTTAGGCTTCGCAAGCAAATACCTTAACCACTAAGCCATCTCTCCAGCACTACACTCAACTTTTAATATAATGTTTTGCTAATTCACATTTTTAAAATATTTTTAACATATTTAAAAATACTGGTGGGCCTTTTTAGCAAGAAAATGTTTTGTTTTGTTTTTTTCTTTATTTGGTTTGAGTGACTTGAATGGATGCCTTTGCAGGGAATGAAACAGATGCTGGATACATTTCTGAACAATTTGAGAAGATTAGGCTGGTTCTACACATGGATAAGTTATTTGGAACTGGAGGATGGTTTGGAACTGAATGTATCATGATTCCAACCTGCCCATGTATGCCATACGGAACAAATTCTCTTTCTGTCTGAATGTGTTTCTTTCCATGCAGAGGTTGTATGTGAGAGAGGGCTTCATTGTTTCCGCTGTCTGTATGCGCCTCCCCCCTTGCCTTTCTTGTACATAGTGAAGACTGACCTGAGGTTATAAGCCTTTCTTTGTCTGTTACTAAGACATGAATAAATTAGTCTTGCTTTTCTACTCTGAGGCACAGATCAATATTCTCCTGGAATGTTGATTATTTTAGTGAATGGAAATGAACTGGCAGAATGCCATCCAGAAGATTTGAGCACTGGCTAATGAAACATTTGCATGGGTGGATGAAAGGGTCCCCTGATAGAAATGAAGAGCCATACTTTTATAGTTTCTGGACTTTTTCTAAGCATTTTCACTTACAATTAATTCGAACAACTATTTTGTCATCATTTTATACATGGGAATTAAGGGTTGAAGAGATTTTGACTTGGTCAAGGTCATAGGGTGATGCCATAAGAGCAAGAGTTACACTCAGATCTGCTGGCAACTAAACCTAATGCTGCCTTCTGGAATCTTCATCTCTCTAAACCTTGGCCCTTTCCCCAGAATGTTCATTTTTTCATTGTTGTTGCTTCATATTTTTGGCTTAAGAAATTGTATATTGTAGCCTATTGTTTTCATTTTCTGCTTTGTTCTCAAGCAAAACATTTTGAGTAGCTGGACATTTCAACTCTTGTCTCAAGTGGAGGGTTATTAGTGTGTTAGATTAATGATCTTATTCTCATTTAAAATCTGAAGTAGGCCATTCAACCTTTTCAACATGCATTCAAGGGATGGTGTTGTTTTTCTGAATATTTTACTATGATTTTTTCTACTCAAACTTAGTAACTTTCTGGTGGATCCAGCATTAAGCTCACAGGTAGGTAGCATGTGCCCCAGGATAGTTCTGGATGAAGCTATACATTTGTAGATGATAGCATCATGTCACAATATTAAATAGTGTACACTCCTGCTATTTCCATTTTCTGCTATGGTTTCACTTTATAAGATGCTGATGAAAAGAGATGGGTGTAGTAAAATGGATTGGGCAAAGATATCATGTCAACCTATCAATGATGTGTGTACCACGGGGCTGACTAGAGCCTGTCTTAAGTTTCAAACAGATAGCTGACCAACATTTTATTAGAACATATAACAGATGGAACTTTAATTCAGAGAAATAGGATTCCAGAAATGCTTTGATTCTATCAAAAGGAGTTGACATGTTAAGGAATCAGGGAAGGAGAAGCTGCACTCAAGCAGTCTGCTAGAGACAGGAGATGGAGTTGAGGAAGTGCTAGGGAGCCTTCTAGAGCTACCTCGGAGTCTGAATGGAGAGCAGGGTGTCTGAGAACTCCACCTTCAGATCTCCATGCCAGGAGATGCCCTTAACATGCGGAAAGAAAACACAGAGCTATGATAAACAAAGTCATGGTATGGTAGATCTTGAACCAACAAACATTTCCAGTGTACCAAGTACAAGCAAAAGACCTAGCTTTTACTGTGAACTCTCCAGACAGACAGGCAGGTGAGCAAATAAGCAAATATTACAATCCAAAATAACAAGTCCATATGTAGAAATGTGAGTCATAATATGTGAATAATAGTACCAGTGATAGGACTTATGAAATAGCAACTATGAGCTTGCCCTCTTAATTCATTGTTTGTTTAGTTGTCCCTAATGAATCTGTGAGGCAGATGCTACTTTATTATCAATTAAATGAGGGACTAGGGGTCAGAGAGATCAAATGATTTGACAAGGCTTATACAGCTAGCAAGTGAAAAGTACCCTCTCAGGGAAGATGATCCATGGCAGGCTCTTCCCAATTATTTTTTGTTAAAACTTTATTTATTTATTTGCAAGGAGAGAGAGAGAGAGAGAGAGAAAGAAAGACAGAGAGAATGGGTGTGCTAGGACCTCCAGCACTTGCAAAGAACACCAGATGCATGTGCTACTTTGTGCATCTGGCTTTATGTGGGTACTGGGGAATGAACCTGGGTCATTAGCCTTTGCAGGGAAGCATCTTAACCACTAAGCAATCTCTACAGCCCCTCCTTTCAATTCTTTAAGAAGACAAGTACTTATGACTATCTGGGTATGATAGTATGATAAAATATATAATTATAAATAATCCATAGCCTAATCTAACATAATTCATAATCCCAAATAAGTAGATAGATAATTCTGTGCTAGAGATTCAGTGTAAGGTAGGATGAGGAAAAACTTCCCTTCAGGATCTGTGCAGGTTCATGAGAAGAAGTTCTGTGGGTAAATGGCTATTGAGAGCAATGGAGGAGGAAGCCTTTCAAGCTTCAGAAGGATCCACAGGATGCTACCTGATGTGATGCTGATGTACAAGGAAGGCTCCACTTTCCATCCTACTAAAAGATGTCCAGTGTGATACACACAGTCCTCTGCAAACAAATTGGCTAAACTTTAGTCACCACTGAGAATAGGTGACAAGCCAAAGGATGGACAACTTGTCTAAGAATATCTTACAATCATATTTCTACAAGGTTTTGTGTCTGTAGGCACACATATGTCACTGGACGGAAAATACCAATACCCTCATCTTCTTTTTCACTGTACCCCATTCCATTATTGCATCTAGAAAATAAAAGATGTGTTAACTTAAAAGGATGGCTAGACAAATGATGGCAAAATGGTCATACAACTCTAACAAGAAGTGTAAAAGATATGAGTAAAAGGTAGAAATGCCCCATGTTCCTGGAAGAGTCAATATTGTAAACATATCACTCCTTTCAGATCTTTTATTTGTATTTGTATTTCTCTTCATTTTTTTAGACCAATAAAAAAGTAAATGTAAAGAGATAGGAGATGTATATGAGTTATTTAACATATAGATTTAGCAATAATGGGCTGTTTTTTTTTTTTTTGTTTGTTTGTTTTTTTTTGAGAGACAGAGAGAGAGAGGGAGAGGAAGAGAGATAGAGATGGGCGTGCCAGCAACTTCTCAGCTGCTGCGAACGAAATGCAGATATGTGCGCCCCCTTGTGGTCAAATGTGGCATTGTGCCCTTTTGTCACTTTGCATCTGGCTAAACGTGGGACCTGGAGAGTGGAACCACTGGAGATGGAGTTGAGGAAGTGCTAGGGAGCCTTCTAGAGCTACCTCGGAGTCTTAGGCTTAGGAGGCAGGCACCTTAACCGCTAAGCCATCTCTTCAGCCCAATAATGGGCTATTTTGTTGTGACTTCTAAGGGAGAAATTCTAAACTATTCTTTAGGCTTTTGTCTTTGAAGATCCGTCGGACCATCACTGCATTCATTTCCACAGCAAACCAAGTGCTAAGAAGGTGATGAACCCACTTTGACATTTTAAATTATACCATACATGGATTGCCTAGAAGTAAACATTTTAGAAAGCTATTTGGTTGTTTTTATAGATAAACATATGAAAACTTTAAACAATTTGTATGATGTGATTGATGGAGAAGAGTCTACATATCAAGAGTAAAAGAGTACACCCCAGGTGATACCCAAATGTAAAGGACTGAAGGAAAACTATGCCTTGAAAAGGCTGAGAAACAAGGAACCAGACAGAGAGACACAGAGACTTAAGACAACAGAATAAGGAAAACTAAAGCTTTACCAAAGAAGAAGTCAACAAAGCATACACTCTGAAAAGTCAAATAGATCTGGCTTACTTTAGTACCACTTTTCAATAAGCACAGACCATTTTAGCAATTCCATTACTAGGAATTTACTATGAAAACATACTTCAAGGAATGGAAAAATATTATAAATATACAAAGACTTCTCTGTAACATTTTTTTCCTCACAGTCAGAACTAAAACCAACTTACGTGTCCACCAATATGTGACTTGTTTAAAATATATCCATGCAATGCAATATAATGTGTCTATTATGGAGATCAATCTATACTCTTCAGTGGAACCTCTAAATACTTTGCTGAGAAGATGGAAATACAGAAGCCTGTGCGTAGCAATTCAATGAAAGGCAATTCTGACATGAGCATGACTTCTTGGCTTTGCAAAGTCAAAATCATCTACCTTTCTTCATGTCTCAGTTCTCTCATCAAAATTAGCAAGGTTTTCCTGCTCTGTCAGGATCCTTTTCTTTAGATAACCACTCCATTTGGCCCAAAGTTTTCTGAACCTTCTTACTCTAAACAATAATCCCTATTCAATAATGAAAATGTCCAATTTCTCAGTGGTAATTTTGTCAGTAATAAAAATATTCAGTTGTGGGCCAATATTTTCATAACATTAACACTAACAACAAAATGTGCAGGAAGATATTTATTGAACTTGGTGATTAGGGAGTCATTTGGTGACTTCCACAGAGTGGTCTCTGGAGAGCAAGAAAGACACAGAGACAGAGAGAGAGAGAGAGAGAGAGAGAGGAGAGGGAGAGGAGAGAGAGAGAGAGAGAGAGAGAGGAAGGATAGTCTGCCACAATCAGAGGGATAATGAGAGGAAAGGGGGGTATCTAAGAAGTGTAGGCAGATTTTTTTTTAATATACTCATAGGAAAAGGCAAAAAAATGCATACTGTTTTTAATGAGATTACTGGATTCTCAGAAAGCATAGGTAGTCTTTTTCAATATACAGGGTCCATTTATCTTGAAACACAGACTGCCAGAATATACATACTTCTAGCCTCCACATAGTACAACTCAATTAGAAGCTAAGTGGGTTCCTGCCTTCTGCCTCCTTATGTGCTCTATGGGAGAGTGGAGGTGCTACTAGGGATTAGGCATGTGGTTGGGATCATCTCTGAAGGACAACTGTAAGTAACCATACCCTAGGGTTCCTATGCAGCTCCACAAGCTGCTCTAGGTTTGGAGATCAATCTGTGGCAGGGTAGGGTGGAGGTGACTCTGTCATTTTCTCTAAAACTCAGAAGCACAGTTGCAGACCTAGTACATGGCTTGGGGCCATGCTGCAGGCAGTCTCAGAAGAACCCCATCACCAAAGGAGGTTAAGAGAGATTAAGAGAGATCAGCCTGCATCTCTTACTTGTTGAAAGCCAGTTCCTATGCACAGCCAAAGAGCTTTACACAATGTGTTTTTTTTGCCTGCCCCCACCTTGAAAATAAAACACCTTTATTTTCCTGTTTGAAAATATTATCCAAACTAGCTACTAGCTCCACAAATCAGCCACTATGAATGGCTTTATGAATTAGCATCTAATTCATCAAAGCACACTTTCTTTATTTAATGTAAGCTCAGCACTCTATTCATTCTCCTTCCTTTCTCCTTCAATGTTAATATTTACCTCATAGAGATTTTTTCTATAAGATTCTGAGGTGGTGCCATTATCAAAAATTAGTACTTTTTGTCAAGTATCACAATTCATTTAGGTAGCCCATTACAACCTTTTTTGAAATTATTTTTTTACAAAATTGAATATTTTATATTCTATTCTAAGTAGAATATTTGTGCATTGTTGCACTTCATAAAGGAACCATTACTAGGGTATGTTTCTTTTCCTCAGAATCCTTCATGGTCATATTCAAGAGGTTTCTGGAACTTTGAAGTACTCAGCAGTACTCAAGATGGAGAAAATAAAGAACAAAACCTGTAAAGAAAAATGGCCCAATTACAAAGCTTATCAATGAGTATTTTGAAGCCCTATGTCTGAAACATTTGGACAAGATATAAAAGAAAGAAAGCCCTATGTGCCTTTTTGTTAAAAAAAAAAAATCTTGTTAAGTTCAGTTGCTTGTGAAAAATAATAATTCATAGGAAAATGTAATTATCCCAAAGTGAAAGTGTTGTACAATAAGAAGAAATGAAGCAAAGCAAAACAGAAGCCAAGAAGCTGGAGTCCTACCCTTAGATTTCAGTTCTGTATATAATTTCATCTGTGTGGGCTTCTGTGTGTCTGCAAAGCACTGGTGGTTACTTTGAATGCATTCACCCAAGGCACAAACATCGCAGAGCACACATGCCCTTTGCAGTCTTGACAGATGGGCCTCTGGTAAGTAAGGGGCAGATGAGCCTGCTCCTTCCCTTTGCAGAGTACAGGGTGAAGATTCTGTCTCTGAGGTTCCTTGTAATTCTAACATGAATATCATTCTAATCTGTTCTCATGGGTTTACAATTTTATGGGACAAACAGGAAAATGTGGGTATGGGAGCACAGGCTCTGGCAACAGTAAGATCTACTTCACAATCTTATTGGTTTGTTGCTGTTTTGGGGGGTTATTTGTGGTATACTGTGTGATGTATGTACGTAAAAACCAGAGATCACCCTGTAACTTCCTCTATCACTCTTCTGCTTGTTTCCTTGAACCAGAGGCTTTCTCTGAACTGGGAGCTGCCATATTTCGTCACCACTAACTAGTGAGACCCAGTGATTCTCCTGTCTTTGCCCTTCACAGGACTGGGGTTAAAGTCATGCACGGCCACACAAGGTGCTGAGGAATGAAACTCGGACCCTTTCAGGTCCTCGTGCTTGTGAAGCAAGCACTGTTACTCACTGTGGCATCTCCCTAGTCCCCTGTTTGCTGTCATTATTAGTGTTAAATTGAGTAGGTTCACTTTGCTTTCAGGGCATCATTTTCTTCATGGGTAAAAAGGCTATCCATTTCCACCTTCTGTATTTCTTGTGAGGATGAAATCAAGTAATGAATGTCAAGTACTAAGCACTGTAATGATGAAATTGTAGAGGCCTGATAAATATTGCATCCTATTCACACTAATGAACAGAAAGATAACTAACATGTGCACGTAGTGTGTGATGAGCATGGACATGAGTTTACTTTGTAGTCCCATGTAATTTGGGTAATGGATCCTCTTTAACTTCAAACACTATTTAGTTCCTTTATGACAAATGCCACTGTACTGAGTTGATATTATTTATTTGGGTCACAGACTAGATGAAAACTTTCAATTAGAAGTCATCTAAGAATATTGGCCAAGTACACAATAGATTCTCATAAAACAATGATCTAGGCACCCTGGGTGTGAAGAAAGAAAGACTTTTAAAATCAAAGAATAAATAAATGAGTGACTAGACTAGTAGGGTCAGTCATATAAAATTTCTCTTCACACAGGACTAAACTTTGGCTATCATATTTAACTTAAAAATATTTAGAAAACCAAAAAAAAAGGTCTATCCCTTTGATCTATTGCAAGTTCATAGATTAGAATAATCGTAGGTTGGTGTGTCCAAAATCTGATTAATGCTTGTCTTTCTTACTTATTTCACTGAAATAATTATAGCCATATATGCAATGTCATCTATTTTATCAGAAGTATTAATTATAATAAAAAGAAATATGAATTAAGTAATTATTATAACCATAGATCTAGAGAAGAAATCATTATTTAGTTAACTGTTTAAATATGAAGGATTTTTATGAAGAAATATTTTCTTTCAGCATTTTTGTTTTAAGTTAGGCATTGAACTTAGTCTTCTAGGTACAGTTAAAATTTCCATGTGAAACCTTTCTGTCACTCATTCATTAATCCCTCATTTTGTACTTTTGAAACTCATTTTTCATGTATTAATATCTATAAGATTTATTAAATATATCAGATATATACATGTTTATACATGTTATAAATGTTCGTAACATTTATACATTTGTACTATGTTTGCTTAGTATTTTTTTTTTTTTTTTTTTGCAAGGTAGGGTCTCACTCTGGACCAGGCTGACCTGGAATTAACTATGTAGTCTCAGGGTGGCCTCGAACTCTGGGCGATCCTCCTACCTCTGCCTCCCGAGTGCTGGGATTAAAGGCGTGCGCCACCATGCCCGGCTCTGTTTGCTTAGTATTAATCTAACTTATTCTTGCATCATCAACATACACAGGTTATATATACAACTACAAACAGTACAAACCAATCAGTTACAGTGAATGGGCCTGAATTATACCTTGTCCTACCTCCATATGAAGAAAGTATATCTTCTCATTAGACATTTTACATCTCAGAGCATTGTTCAGTGAAGTAAAAATTTGATAAACTTAAACCACATTTTTAGTTAAATTTCTGCTTTTCTGTTTTTGAATATAAAATTATTCATTTTGAACTTTTTAAAAAGTCACACTTGTCCTTCCAGGCCATTGATTATGAACAGGGGTTTATACATTAATAATGCATTGAATTCTGGTTGTTTCTCTCAGACTTTCTGAAGCATCCAAGTGGTTCATGCTGTGTCTGTCTTCTGAGTGATGAGAAGTCTGCTAAAGTTATTCTGGCCCCCTGCTTGGCCTGACAAAGACATCAAGTAAATACCAAAGAATTAAGGGCCAAAGATGTTGTCAAGAAACAGCTTTCTTCTGCAAACCCACAGGCACTTTCTTAATTACTAGCTACTAAAAACCCTGGCATCCTTTATTTGTGTCTGACTCAATTGCTTTTTAGGAGCCCTTCTTCATTTACAACTTTGGAGGTGGTCAAATCCTATACTGTGAATATCTATATGAAGCCATTAATATTTACAAAGCCCAATGTTTAGGGGGAAAAGGTTTGTTTTCTCCATGTATTATGTGCATAGATTACCTGACATCCATTAGATTCTTTCTAACAACAGTAAGCAAGTGCTGTTAACAGTAGCTCTATCTATGCCCTCTCCTGAGAGTATGCAAATGTCAGCAAATATGCCTGATCTGTAACTTGTGCTGCTGAGGTGTAAAGAAAGAGCAGCTTGCATGTCAGAGCATAGCATAGTGCTTATCATATCCTTGGCAGGGAAAGTTTGATATAAGTTCAATCAAATTCTCAGAAGGAGCGTTGTTCTTTGTGTAAAACTGAAAACAAACCAAAAACATGATTTAAAAAAGCTTCATTTAAAATATGACACTCGAGCTGGGCGTAATGGCACACACCTTTAATCCCAGCACTCAGGAGGCAGAGATAGGAGAAGTGCCATGAGTTTGAGGCCACCCTGAGAATACAGAGTGAATTCCAGGTCAGCCTGGGCTGGAGTGACACCCTACCTCGAAAAAAAACAATCTTGTTAGAAGTTCTCAGGAATATGTTTTATAACATTTTCTTTGTGGAAGAAAGATGACAATTTACTGTGTTTGCTTTTCACTGCCTTGTTCTAAATGTTGACTGACACAGTTTCCTCAGTCTATCCCAATGATGGACATATCCCACTGGAGACATAGGAAAACAAGCATGAAGGATAGTCACATTGGAGATTAACCATTGCCACTCTGTGTAAAGATACTGAGAAAGATTATGTTAGATCATCACTTTTGCTTATCTGATCTGCATGGTGTCCTTCCCAAACCTAAGAAGAAGGGAGGCACAGTCTGTTTCTCGGGTGATAGGTGGAAATAACTAAGCCCTCTCTTAATCCTTGTTGTGTATAAGGTGTATAGACTGTCATATGACATTTTGTTTAAAACTTATAAATAGGCATTATAACGCTCATTATATTGATAGTAATTTGAGGCCTAGAGAAGTTCAATGGTTTGTCTAAGAATGCATAGCATGTAAGTAGAGGAATAAGGGTGGGAACAAATTCTCTCTGTGCTCAAAGCCAATTACTTTTCCCTTATTCCTGACTGCTTCCTCTTTACCCAGTTTAGAATGTAGAAGTGCCTTGGGGTCATGGATTTGAGGCTCCTGAGTAATTTTCTGTGATAGAATATTGGCTTTCTTAATGTAACTCTGCAGAGATGCAAATAATCAAGAAGTTGCTGCAGTATGGTTTTCCTACAAATGAAAGCAATGTGCTCCCATTGCACTGCAGGTTCTAAAATCAAGAGAGGTCATGTGTCTTGAGAGAATACCTTTGCCTTAGTGAGCCAAACCCTCTGCTGAACTTATAATATTCTCAGGAATCCACATTACTGTAATCAAGAATTGCTCTTTTTGTGTTCTCCCAATTTTTGTCATGTGGCCTAATTATGTGATTTCATTCCACTAAGACCTCTTACATATTTATAGTGCTCTTTGCCTTGCCTTTTCAAGCTTCATCTCTGAAAGAATACTTTTTCAGATTGAGAGTCAAAGTAAGTTCTTACTGCTAGAGGAGGTACAGGACTGTCTTCATCAGGGAACTGCTCACACTGATAGGAGGTTCTCATTTTTTCTGAATGGGGATGAGTGTTGTTTCTGGCAAAGTAGGGGTTGGGATTACACTGTACAGATGGAACTTTTGTAAAGAAACTTCTTGGCCGCAGGAAAACTTGGGAGTTATTTTCTGAGTCTTAATATTACTGCATCTTCACTTAAAATAGGCCACTTAGTGAAGAAGCAAAAATCCAAAAAAGAGGCAGATTTAATTTCAAATTAAGTCCAATCTATCAGTAGCTGGTTACATATTTCTGGGCAAGATACTGATTTCTTGAGCATCTTTGGTCTTCAAAAAATGGGAATGAGGGCTAGAGAGATGGCTTAGTGGTTAAGTTGAATGTCTGTGAAACCTAAGGATCCTGGTTCAAATCTCCAGATCCCATGTAAGCCAGATGCACATGGTGGTCCATGCGTCTGAAGTTTGTTTACAGTTGCTAGAGTCCCTGGTGCACCCATTCTAACTCTCACTCTCTCTGTCCCTAATAAATAAATAAATAAAAATATTTTAAAAATGGGAATGATTTAGCAACACTTGTGTAGGTGGCTATGAGGATTAAATGTAGTATATATAAAGTACCTGGCATAATGCCTCAACATATGGCATGGTTTTAACACCTGGTTGGTTTTATGGTTATTATTCTTGTAATTTTTAAATAGCAGGCATTGCCTTACAAGAAGCAGCTATCTATACCCACTGACTTTAGAAACACATACTTGTTGTTATACCTAGTGGAAGAGGAAGTGGTGAAAGCTGTGTTAGTCTATGCCACCACAAAAAAAGTTTTGGCCTACAATAGAAACTAAGAAAGGTATGGGAAAAAAAATCTGTTTTATAGGACATAATATTAGGCTATATTCAGAGAAAGCAACCTTCTAGTTTTGAGTCAATACTAATTACATTGACTCTTTTCTAATGTACAACAGGATTTTAATAACCTGCTCTATGTTTTTCTTGAAAGGGAAATCCATTTCATCCCTCCATATTTTATGTGAAAACTTAGTTTCAAGGAAAGAATAACTGAGACACCAAACTGCACAACCCATGCTCTGAAGCTAATTCTATTAAGATTATAATCATTATGGCTATTTCCAAGGAAGAAGTTACAAAAGCTGTGTGGGTTGTTTTTTTGACTATGGAAGTTTTTCTTAGAACATTATAGCCTCATTAAATTCACTAAGAGGGCCTTGTTCTTTAAGAGTCCTGCCTGGAAAGACTACTCTTAATGTCTAATCCACAGCCAGCTTGGACCCCACATAAGTAAGCAAGTTCAGATGTTCCTACTGTGTGCCTAGAGAAGTGCAGAAAATTGGTACTTAAGTGTGCTAACAAATGTCTATGTAATGATGAAATGGAAATTGATTAAATTATAACCATGACTTGGATAGAATTGAATTAAATTTAGAATTTAGGGTAGTTCACTTTATTTAACCACCATCTTAAACTGTCTTCTTGGGGAGAGAGGAAAAAAAATACTGTAACATTTGTTTAAATACTCTATTGAATGCAGGTCATTTCTCCTGACTCTTTCAAAACACCTAAATTATTCTATAGGTACTCTTTGGGCATTGTCCCTAGGAAAATAAAAGACACCAGCTTTTCTTGATATCATTTCTCAGGGATTACAAGGTTGTACACATTGGCTATTCAAGATACATTATACTTGACAACAGAAAAGCTGTTAATGTTTCATATTCCCTTATTCTGAGCAGGCGGGATGGTTGTCTACATAGACTGGGGAAACACTGAAGGCCAAGTCCAGATTGCAGGCTTATTCCCTACTTTATTTTTAACGGACTTCGTGACCTCTATGATTTTCATTCCTGTTCTTGGTATTCTTGGTTGTAATCACAAGAAAGATAGTTACCCTGTTATTTCCTACTGTACTGACAGCATTTAACATAGCAATTGGAATGCAGTAAATAGTAATAATTTTTATATCAATGTTGGCAGAAGCTACTCAGAGTGAATCTCTTATCACCTTAACTGTTTCCATTATGTTGAAACATATTTATTTTGATTTTAATGTAAATTCATTTTCAATTTAGATAGGAATAGTTTTATTCATGAAAGTTTCCAGGAGTTAGCTTAAATTTTCTATAAGAATTTATTTTTAGGGTTCTGGATAATTAATAACTTGAGTAGACATGGTTACTATCCACTTGAAAGTCATTAGAGGAATTTTAGAAGTAATTAGGATTAAAGTTTAATGTACGCACACACACACACCCCAAATACCCCCATATGAGTCAGTTCTTTATATTAAAAAATGACATTACTTCCTCTAATAGATTTTTTAAAATAAACTCACACAGAATTTACTACATTGCCTTCAGGTAAAGTTTTTTAAAAAATTGCAAGTATTAGAGCTAACATAATCCCAAAACCTTATGGAGTCTGTTTGTATTATTATTATTAACATGCCAAGCAAAGTTAGCATGCTCAAGGTGACTCAAAACCATTCAGCTTGAAGAAATTAAAAGTAGCCAGAGTTTCTAACCAAGGATTCTGGCTATAGAGCCTTTTAAATTATTCTGCCTCACTAAAGAACCACAGGATATGTCAAGGCCAAGAAATCTTCAGGACGAAATCATGTCTGAAGGATCTCAGAATTTCTGATTCTTCTGAAAACATGAAGTTTGTTTCATCATTAGACTTGGAACTGTTTTAAAGATGGATTCCTAAGGAAGAATCTTTCAGACCCCCCTCTCCAGAAAGTGAAGAGCAACATGGAAGGATATTTCAGGTGAAAATCAATATACCCAATCATAGTCTTTACTGAATGCATACTATGGGTTAAATGGGACTCTGACTACTTCCTAACAGTTAACTATTATCATTCTCAACATAACCCTTCAGTGTTTGCATGAAGTGGCTGAGAAACAGGGACATTGAGTAATTTTTTGAAGAATGTTCAAATGATTGACAGAAATTGGGATTCAAATTCAGGGAACTGTTTTCACAACTATGCTCTATGGCCTGAAGTAGAGGAGACAGTGGCCTGCAACTCTATGACCTTGGAAAGGTCTTCCACTTCAGTGTGCTGATTTTGGTTTCCTCATAGCAAACAATTGACCAGAAGGAGTTCATTGGATTATGTTCAGGGAAGCACTGAAAGAAAGCAGTATAGAGGCTGTCAAGTCTGGGAGTGGTGAGAAAAACCACAGACAGGAAGCGTGGTGAGCCTTCAGGGTAGGGAGTCTGCTGAATCCTGGATGATTTAATGTGTCCAGAAGAAAGGAAACTCAGAGAGCAGGTCTAGTCCTGGGGTGGTCCACAAGCACTGAGCAATAAAAGATCTGTTCTATTCTCTTTGCTGACTTGGCAAGAGGTACATGAAATGTTGGTAGAGGTAGTACTGAGTAATGCAGAGAATTTAGCTTACAAATCCAGGAACATTGGGCTTTAGACTCAATAATTACCCATATGACCTCACAGTGCCCTGGAAGTAAATAGCCAAATGTTACTCCTCACATTGTATAACCCTAAAGGTCAAGCAAACATTTATAGTAAATATTAAAGCCGTCAGTGCTATAAGCTAACAGCAGCTGTTATTTGCGGCTGCCTTGTTATAGAAGGCTTAATGATTTCTTAGTCTTAGATAAAATGTAATCAAAAGGTCACATTTAGGGCTGGAGAGATGGCTTAGTTGTTAAGGCATTTGCCTGCAGAGCCAAAGGACCTTGGTTCAATTCCCCAAGACCCACATAAGCCAGATGCACATAGGGACACATGCATCTGGAGTTAATTTGCAGTGGCTAGAGGCCCTGGCATGCCCATTCTCTCTTTCTGCCTCTTTCCCTCTCTTGCTTTCTCAACTAATTAAATAAATAAATTTTAAAAAGGTCACATTTACCAAAAATCATATGTGGAATGTATTTTAATTGTCTTTTAATCATTTAATTATTATTGCAAAACATGAAAAATGTTTTCAGCACACCAAAAAATAATGCAACCAAAGTATGGCCAGTTGATCAATTTAAAAATCAGATACTTTTTCTTGGATTATAATAGACTCAAATGTCAAAATGAACTTTTGTCACCAAGTGTTAATGTCTAGAATATTATTATCACAATATTAGTGTATTAAGGATTGAAACTTGTATAAATAAGGGAGAGCTCATGACATACTTGGAATAACCAACTCAGTAACCCAAGGGAAATGGACATACACTGACAATATTTACACAGGCAAGACTGAAGATCATATTCAGCACTCCAAGAATTTTCAACAGTCAGATTGGGCATCTCTGAAGTATACATGAATGTTCTTGAATATTCCTCAGTGTGGTAGTTTGAACTTGGTAGTTTGAATGTGAATGTATTTCCCCAATAGCCCAATAATTTTTTGATGTTCTTAAAATTTTTTTATTTACAACTTCTATACTTACATACAAAAAACCATGATATTTCCCTCCCCTCCCCCCATTCCACTTTAGAACCCCAATGTCCATCATATCCCCTCCCTCTTTCCATTAGTCTCTCTTTTAATTTTATGTCATCATATTTTTCTTCTATTATTAGGGTCTTGTGAAGGTATAGCTAGGCACTGCAAGGTCATGGATATCGAGGCCAATTTCTGTCTGGACAGTTGCATTGTAAAGAGTCATATTCTTCCTTTGGCTCTTAACATTCTTTCTGCCCCTCTTCCATAATGGACTCTGAGCCTTGGAGGGTGTGACAGAGGTGTTTCAGTGCTGGGCACTTCTCCATCCCTTCTTCTCAGCACTATGTTGCCTTTTGGGGCATCTCAGTGGTCATTGCCATCTGAAAAGATAGACTTCTCTAACCAGAAGTGAGAGTAACATTAACATGTGAATATGAACATTAAGTGTAGTGCTTTCAGGGCAGCTTGGTGGGAATAATATATACATTTAGCCAGACAAGAGCAGGGTTTATACCCCTAAGGCTCATGACCTCACCTACCATAGACTTTTGCTTAGGTTTTTCAGTACCAGGTATGTATTTCCTCCCATAGAGAAGGCCTTCAGTCCAATTATGGAGCTGTTGGTTACCCCAAGAGCAGACACGCCACTATTGCACCATCCGGTCATTTGGCCTGTATGGCCAAACTTGAATATTCAGTGTCCACTGTTTTCACTGCTGATAACCTCTGTCTCCCATATGGCTGTATGCAGTGCAGCTTTTTTCCATCTTTCAGTTGGCTGGTCTACAGGGAGAAGGTTTTCTGCTCAGCACCAGCTTGCTTTCTCAGTGACCTTGCTTCTCAGGCAAGAGATGTCTTCATCAATAGGGTCTTACATCTGTTTCTCAAGGGAAACCAAGGACCTTGGCAATAGCTTTTAATGTTTTGGAGACTACCAGGACTTCCTTGGCCAACAACTCACTGGAAGGTATCCCATCCCAGGCACTGAAAATTTTCTAGTAACAGTCTATAGCTTCTGGATGTGCCATTATTCAAAAAAGTAGGTTTACATAAGTCTTATTCAGACTATTTTGAATTTTGATTGACCCTCCCCCTGCCCTTCTTTTACACATTATCTTCCTATGGCCTCACTTAGGTCTTTCCCCTCCTTGTAATCTGTTCTTCTACTTACATATGTACAATACCATCCACTTAAGTCCTTCCCTCTCCTCCCTGATTAAGCTTGCAACTTGAGTCTCCAGTGGGAAGAGCCCTTCTGCGGAAGAGAGGCATATTCACAACAGTTGGAGCTGCTTGCTGCTGTAAGTGAGCCAGCTGTTTCTGCCATTGATGCTGTTTTCCCTGGATTCTGTGTACCTGAAATAAACCCTTTCTTCCCATATGCTGCTTCTGGATGGGTGTTTGTGCAGCAATGAAAAAGTAAATGTAAAACTCAGTATTTCAATATAGATACAGTGATAATAATATCCAGGCACATTAGTGAAGATATCAAGTGTTACTGAAATTCTATTAATTCGGCTTCGATAACATACTGATCAGAAAATCCATGTTCCTGAATTCATATTCATACACATGCATATATACAAAAGTCCCATGTTGTGACAAGTATGGAGTCTATATAACAGTTATTTACTCTTTTATTCATTCTACTTTTGGTCATCTCAATAATGGATAAACTGTAATATTAAATATCAAACATGGCATTTTTATAGGCAAAGGGGCAGCAGCTTCATCATGTTGTTGCTCTTGATCTTAACTAGTTACTCAACATGAATTCTTTGAAGCTGAGCATCCTCCCTTGCAAAACTGGAGATGGTGCCTGTTCTGTGAGGGTCCCATGGGATGTAAATAACAGAACATAATGCCTGTCACATGACAGATGCACATTTACTGCTGCTATCATTTCCTTTTCCCATCCTATTGAGATACTATTGACTATGGATTTCAAAGTGAAATAATCTCTTTTATATTTTCTTTTCACCTTCTACTTGGGGCCAAGGACACAATTGGACCACACAGGAAGTTAAGCAAGGGTTACAATTGATGTTTGTCATTATGTCCTGTCCATTTTTATTACCCTTGTTGAAATTGCTTATTTGTAATCTTGGCAAGATTTCAAGATAATGGATTGAGCAAACATATCTAATATTGAATCGAAATGAAAGTGGAGGTTAAAGCTATTAACTCAAAGACGAAATCAGCCAACCAGGCAAAGAGGTATCCATTGCAGTTCTCTAAGGCAAACAGCAGGTAAAGAAACCAGACAAAATTCCATGTAGTGAAGAAAGCCACCGATTTATTACCAGAGGCTAAAATGCTTCTTATTGACATATATTGAAGTTTTAACTATTTCTATGCCTCACAAAACTTAAGTTTGCTAAGAAAGTACCTTTTTCTTAAGCTAGGGGTGACCTGTTTTGAAGAGACTACATTGTATACAAAAATCTCCACACAAGAATTATTTTGGGCTGCACCTCAGATCTGAACAGATTAAATGCCATTCCTCATAAAGAGATGAGGTGTCTGGAGAGTCAAGCATGTCACCTTTGCCTTTACAATTCCTTTGATCTGAACCCAAACTTCCCTCCACAATCTCGATGACATCATCCTTCTCAACCTCCATATTTCCTCTATTTCCCATGGAGGTAGCATTCAGCATTCCCTCTGCTCCTATAGTTTTGGGGTTCCATTTGTAATTCTGTTTTTCACCTGCCTTTTCAGAGGTCCATGTGAAGTCACATCTGTTCTGTTGCATTTGCCAGACCAGCTTCTGAGAAATTCTCCTGCTTGCCTTTCCTCTTTCCATAGGTGGATTGGGGTTACAGATGCCCACCACAGCACCTGGCTTTTATTTGGGTTGTGGGGATCTGAACTCAGAAATACTTGTGAGGCAACTGCTCATCTAAAAGATATTAATCAAACCGGTTCTTTATATTGATATGATTTGAATATACAATGCTCCCCCCACTTGCTCATATGTTGAAGAATTGGTCTCCAGTTAGTGGTGTTATTTTGGGTTGAAGTTCTACAAACTTTAGAAAGTAGAACTTACCTAGAGAAAGTAGGTCACTCAGTCTTAACAGGTTGCATCTTGGCCCTGGCCTCTTTTCTTGTATAGTCTGCTCCCTACTGACATTCATCAGGCAAGGAAATTCTTCTCCATTATCCGTCTGCCATCCTGATGTTCTGTCCAAGCATATTGGGCTGAGTCATCAGGGCCTGATTCCTTGGAAACCAGGGAAAAAATGGATCTTTCCTCCTTTATATTGTCAGATTATTTTCTCACTGTGACACAAAAATCAAAGCTGCAGCCACTGTGCTCAGGTTGTTCCCTGTCTACCAGCAGAGGTAATCAAATAGTCATTCAGTCACTGTGCAGTATGCTAAGGTAGAGACTAAACCACAGGATAGGTTCACAGGAAAGATTAGTGTCTTTGCCTGTAGCTGCCAAGAAGCTCCTTGTTGCCATTTTTGTAATTATTTATTTATTTATTTATTTATTTATTTATTTATTTAATTTATTTTGGTTTTGCAAGGTAGGGTCTCACTCTGGCCCAGGCTGACCTGGAATTAACTATGTAGTCTCAGGGTGGCCTCAAACTCTCGGCGATCCTCCTACGTCTGCCTCCCGAGTGCTGGGATTAAAGGTGTGCGCCACCACGTCCGGCGTAATCTTTTAAAGGTAATTCCTTGTAACCTCTTCCAAGTGGCCTCTTCATCCCACCCTCCTTATTGCTTTTCTGGCCTTCAATGCCACAGAAACTCTCTCCTTAAGAAAACTTCCCATACTTAACACAATTGTCTGTTAACCTTTCATTAAAGAGTATATCCTTTAAAAAATAGACTTAGTTGGATTTTTTGGTTGACTACTTTACTATAGCAACTGCATTATTAGATTTTTAATAAATGTCAGCTGAATAAATAATGTGGCATTTGAATTAATACTTACATAATGTGTATGGTATTTTATATATGAATATATGGAAAAATATTCTAGAACTGGAAAATCATGTTTCCTCTTTTTAGAATAGTAAATACTGTTACTTTTGTAAGACTGTATTACACCCAGAATGACAGTAAAAAATTTACAACCATTACTTGTAAGCGTCATAATGCTCCTATAAAGTAGATAGCATGCTCAGCTAATCCCATTTTCCTAGGAATTAAATCACTTGACAAATGAGGCATAACTGATAGAAAATAATCATAATTTAAGCCCAATGCCAGTATCCTAATCAACCTATCATTCAGTACTTCCATATTTATACACCTAGCATATAAATATTAGACATTATAATTTCAGGGATATGGTAGATATTTCTAGGCAAAATCAAGAAGTATTCATTTTTATTAAAAACAAATCTAGGCCTGGAGACATGGTTTAGCAGTTACAGAACTTGCCTGCAAAGCCAAAGAACCCAAGTTCAATTCTCCAGAACCCACATAAGCCAGATATACAAGGTGGTGCAGTGGGTGAAGGTCTGTCTTTCTCTGTCTGCCTCTTTCTCTCTAAATAAAGTAAAGTAAAATAAAATAAAATAAAATGTTAAAAAAGAAAATCAAAACAAAATGAAAAAGATAACCTTAAAAAAACTGTAGATTATGATAAATTACACACCTGAATAATTTGAGTTTAATTGGTATTGATTATCAGCCTCAAAGAGAAAATAGATTTCTAGAATGTGGGCACAAAGAGATAGTCAGATGTGAGTATGTATATGTATATGCATGTCCAAGATGTGATCTGTAGTACAACTTTGCAAATCCTAGCTGATGTTATCATTCCTGAAGACTCAAAAATGGTAGCCAACTCTTTGATTTTTATACTCCTAAGTGTATATATGTACATAGACGTAGGAAATATGTGTTTCTTTCACTGAGAGCCTATAAAATAAAAAAGACTGGTCTACATTTTTCAGACTGTCCAAAGGCTAATGGAACCAAAGTTAGATTTTCACAAGCAATCCCCTTAGTCATTCCATGAGGCCAACATGGTTCCTTCCAGCCTCTAACCAGTGTCTCTTAGATTCCCTCAAACCTCAGAAAATTAGATTCCTCTGTTTTTTCACTATTTTTCACTGTTTCTCATTTACCATTTAATTAAAGAAGAAACTATTCATTGTTATATGTCACAGTTCATTTTGTGTGTGTGTGTGTGTGTGTGTGTGTGTGTGTGTGTGTGTGTGAATTAAAACTTGACAGTATGGTGTTGTAGCTAAGTTTGCAGATGTTAAAGACTAATGGACTTGACTTCAAATTTTGGCTCTACCACTGTCATTATATTATTTTTGGAGAGTGGAAGTTTTGTAATCTGTTAAATGGGAAAGATGCCCCAGTTCTTGAAGGAACTCAGTGGAATAAAGTATGTGGATGCTATGTATAGTAACCAAAATACAGTAGGTACTTTGTTTTTAACCTTAGTTTCTGTCTCTAAGTAAAATATTGACGGAGAGAAGAAAGGAATAATTATACATGTATGAATTTTTATAATAATATTGATGTGACTAACAAATATGCACTAGGTATTATTGCAACAAAGAACTCAAAGTTCTGAATACATTAGCCATCCAAATGTGCCTGTGCATGCAATCCTAAGTAGTGCACGGTTCTTCAGACTGAAAGCCAGGAAGAGGAAATGCACAAATATTGGTCACTAAGGTGGTTGGGTGTTTTTGTAGTCAGGTTCACATTGCTGCAATGATTTCCAAACCAGACACAGTTTATAGGAGGAAGGGATTATTTGCAGCTTACAGGTCTAGGGGACGTTCCATATTGGCAGGAGAAGCTGGTCCCCTTTCCCAGGTCCAAGCAGAGAGAAATACCACCAGCAGCACCATAAACAAGCCCACTCCAGGAACCCCAGGCAGAGCTCAAGCACTCTGCACATCTTAGGGTGGAATTCTTGAACCACCCCCACACCTTAGGATCTTAGGATCTGTACACAGTGATAGCAAGTTACATGCTTGAATAAAACTCCTGGATTTATTGAGGACACCCATTCAAACTACTACAGGAGTAGAGGAGGAAAAGACTGTCCATGGATCTGTTGCTGTTGGTCTTGTTTTGAGCAGGTGTTTCCAGATTTTGGACTTGAGACAAAGTGGACAAGGACAGCGGGTTACTGGGAGGTCCTTCCTTCTCTGAGGTCCAGGAGACGTTAGTTGCGATGGATGAGGTATAGGAGTTTCTGCTTTGTTTGACAAGCTTAGATATGTAAGCCTTTGTTCACCGGATATGTCCTTTCTAATATGCATCTGATATGAAACATATGCATACCCAATCATGCACTAGCAGAAGAGGTAAATAGTTTATTTTTTTCCCCTGAAAGTCTACTCAGAGGACCTAGTTTGCCTTACTGTGCATATATACCCAAAACCATATCAGGCAGGATAGGGCCATTTCTCTTGGTTTCAGAATATGTGTCAGGATGTGTTTGGTCATAGAAATGAAGAATTACTGAAATATTGATAGTGAGAAGTGACCTATTGCATTGTTTGAAGCAGGGTGTACTTACAGGTCAAAGTAGGTGGAGGCTCAGGTACAAGTTACAAAGTGTGTGTGTGTAGCTCAAGCCAAGCAAAGTTTCATGTTGTTAAGCTTTCCCTATGCTTGCCTGCCTGAGATTTCTTATAAGCTAGATTGTTTTTTGCACTGCTGTGAGTCTACTTCCTCAGCATGTCAAACAGTTAAGTCTGTTGAATTTGAAAGGAACATTAGATATGATCTGAGAGAAAAAGACCGAGAACGAGGGAGATGGAGTAGCTGTTGTATGGTCATATCAATGCCTAGAAACCAAGAGAGATCTCACATCTAGATTTCTGACCTCACATCTCTTAACACATCACACTAGTTTTAATGCCCAAGCTGTAGACTCTTGAAGTGCAATTTGGGCAGCTATGCAAAATATTTTTTGGTATGTATGTTTTTTTTTATTATTTAAATAGAATGGATACCTGTGTCAATGACCTGGGTTTCCCCATTATGCTGTTTCAGTTATTGAGGTGAGGTAAGTTTTCTTGGAATGACTCACTTTTTAACATTTTATATTATTTTATTTTAGTGCATATGTACAGGTAGATATATATATAGCTATCAATATAGATATAGATATATACAGATTATATACTTTTATCCCCTCATCCCTGGTCCTGTTTTCCTGGGGCCCTCCTCAGTGAGGTTATGGAATTATTCACTGTGAGATCTGGGAACATTGTGAAAGAGGGTGAAGAAAGGCATAGAGTAAATTAGTAATAGATAATAGGTAAATTTGACTAAAATGTAGGATTCTGTGAGGGGGATGTAGGGAGCGAAGGGTTTCAGATCCATAAATAGGCAGCATCCAAATCACTAAAAGCTTTTTACAATGTGCTGAGGTCACTGAAGTTATTCTAAACATGAGGATTATTGGAGAGTTTCATGCAGGAGAGTAATTGACTGGAGGGAGTCCAGAATGACAATAATAATCATAAAAAAGCTGTGGCTTTCATTGACTGGCTGCCCCATTGATGTACATGTAAATCAAGGTATTCTGGGTAGCCAAGCTTTTCTCTTGGTCACAGGAACAAAGTCCTATTTGAAGTTAAGGAACCTTCCCAAGTGAGGAAAGCTATGGTCTTACTTAAGACCATCCATAGTCATTGGTATGTTTAGGATATATAATATAGTCTTCATTTTTTTGTCAACAATCCTCTGGCTGAAGTTTCTTTGGACAGAAATCATAGGTGAATGAGAAGCTCTTTAAATATTGTTCTCTAGCAGTTTTTATCTCCCTCAGTATTTGGCAGTAGAGAGCATTAGCAACAGGCAGGCAGAAGGAACAGCAAGTAAAGCAAACACCCTTTAATGTCACAGTCCTCAGGCAGGCCTCAAGAGCTAGGACCCTTGGCTCAATAAGTGTTATAGTCCCTATTGAAACATTGAAGGGACCAGTAGCCATTGGAAGGAGCCTGTGTTATAGCTCTTAACCCTGAGTCTGAGACTTCTGGGCCTGAAAACCTCACAGAATTTTTCTGGTCATAAGGGCCTGTAAGTTCTCTTCTCTGGATACTTACTGCCTTTTATTCTTCCTTAGCCTCATCTCTGTCCCCTCTTGTTCTGTCTCTCTCTACTTCTGATTCTCTTGTTCCTGCCATAATCACCATAAACATTAAGTGCTTTTTTAGCTGGGAGGCAGCCAGATCCCTTGAGCAACTCAGCTGCCACCAGACTTCAGAGGGTGTTTACCTCTTCTGGAACTATGCACGAATCCCCAGGTGCTTGAATGCTGAGGGCAACAAGCCAGGACACTCTATAAGAGAGGTTATAGGGTGTCCACCACTTGGCCAGGATCTTGTAGATTCAAAGTGCCTCCCAATACTGGAACTGCTGCATTTGCTTCCACTACCCAGCCTAAGGCCTACCAGGGATAGGGCCTCTTCAGCTGTCGAGGAATCAGTTGCCTTGCTGCTCTGACTGTTCAGTTACTGTCACCACTGTCATTCTCCTGTCTCTGCCATTATTCTCATCTCCACAGCACTCTGCTGTCTCTGTTTCTTCTCTCCTAATATGTCTAGCTCAGACTACCAGAAGCAGGCAAACACAGACCACTTCAGATAAGCTTTGTACCCTAGGAGGGTGTCTGTCAGCTGAGTAACCTAGTGATCCGCAGCAGCCCTCTGACAAAACCCAAGGAGGAGCACTTGGTCCAGTCACAACCATTTGTTTAGCTCTTTGCGCCAGTCACAGGGCTCCTTCTGCTAGACTAGCAAGGGAAATGTTCCCTTTCTAGCTAAGGTCAAAATGGTTGCATAATCAAAAGTTCCTCAAAGAGTTTATCAGAGTTTATGATTCCAAAACATTTGGTCCAAACTCCTGGAAAGAACCCTGGCTGTAGTTTCACCTTCTGGAGCCAGGGTAGTCAGCTAAATCTTGGTGCTGTTGTTCCAAGCTATCTGTAGAGTATTCAAGATGGCTGGTGTTTCCAGAAGGGTAGTCCAATTGTTTTTGGTTCAAGTCAGCCAGGTGAGCAAAGGAGAACCCAATAACTGCTAATGAGGAAGTTAAATTGTGTCATCCCCAACTTCTTTGCTTATTTGTAGGAAAATGAAACATCATAGGGAGTGCTTACAATATGAACTTAAAGAAATTGGCATTAAAATGAACTCCAATTTTAATAGATTCCAACTGTTTTGTTTTTTTATACCTAAACCTGCCCTGTGACAGGAAGATCTTCTTCCTTCTGTATCTTCCTTCTCTATCAGAAGTAACCTAAAGACAGAAACTTGTCTGCACTAAAGCAGAGAGAAATAGACTTTTTTTTTTTTTCAAGATAGGGTCTCACACTAGCACAGGCTGACATGGAATTCACTATGTAGTCTTGGCGTGGCCTTGAACTCTCAGCAATTCTCCTACCTCTGCCTCCCAAGTGCTGGGATTAAAGGCGTGCGCCACCATGCCCAGCCTGAAATAGGAAGTTTTGAATGCTGCTTTTCTTGAGCTAGAAGAAGATTTGGAAGGTTGCCATATTTTTGTCAATAACCCCAAGTGACGTACTAACCTAAACCAAGAGTTCTGGAGCTTGAATTATTAAATAATTTCATTTCAATATTTATTTTCAAGAAGGGTTCAACTGCGTTAGAATGCGCTGGAATTTATTTTGATAATCCATCTCTAGTTTTAGTCATGACTCACTTAGTAGAACATGGATGTTTTCAAACTTAAACACACTATTACCTTACAATAACTCACACCCCTATTTTGTAAAATGAGATCAAATTTACATATTGAATTTTATTTTTTTTCTCAGATTTTCACTCTTCTTTTTCAAGGTCAGCTGACATAAAAAACTAGGATTTTCAATAGGAATGTTTATTTATTTTATTTTTTTCTTGAAGCAAGACTGACATGATCCTCAGTGTCTCTACTGTGCTTATGACAAGAGCAAAGCTTTTGATAGGTTGAGCTCTGAATTTTGTGTTTGAGATTTGGTACAAATATTTCAAAATGGTAAAATTCCATTTTGGCAATTTGGTATTCAGGTCTGATGCTGCACAAGGTGTTTTGCAAAATTGTTGAATATGAAACATGTACTCTTGTCACTGACTCAAGCATGCTCCTACATAGAGGAAATGATAAAGTAAAAAAGAATAATGTTCTTTCAACACTTATTATTATGGAGACATCATCCATCCCATTACTTAATTTTCATATCAACCATAGAAAGCATGAGGAAAAAATAATTAAGAGTAAGTGAGGTCCTTTTCCAAAAATCACACAGCTCAGAAGTTGCAGAAGTAAAATTCCTGCAATGTCAGACTCCCAATTCTACCATCTTTCTACTGCATCATTGTGCCCTAAATAGAACCAGTGGATAGTACCGATTTCCCTTGACACTTCTTTCAAAACTTCCTTTTCAGTGAAGTTGCTTGTTTTTTTTTAATTATTATTATTTTTATTGACAACTTCTATACTTACATACAAAAAACACATGATATTTCCCTCCCCTCCCCCCATTCCACTTTAGAACTCTAATCTCCATCATATCCCCTCCCTCTCTCCATTAGTCGCTCTTTTAATTTGATGGCATCATCTTTTTCTTCTATTTTTGAGGGTCTTGTGAAGGTATTGCTAGGCACTGCAAGGTCATGGACATCAAGGCCAATTTCTGCCTGGGCAGTTGCATTGTAAGAAGTCATACTCTTCCTTTGGCTCTTCCATTCTATCCGCCCCTCTTCCTCAATGGTCCCTGATCCTTGGAGGGTGTGACAGAGGTGTTTGAGTGCTGGGCACTCCTCCATCCCTTCTTCTCAGCACTATGTTGCCTTTTGGGTCATCCCAGTGGTCATTGCCATCTGAAAAGAGAAGCTTCTCTAACCAGAAGTGAGAGTAGCATTAATATGTGAACATGAACATTAAGTGTAGTGCCCCCAGGGCAGCCTGGTTGGAATAATATATACATTTAGCCAGACAAGAGCAGGCTTTATACCCCTAAGGCTCATGACCTCTCCTGCCATAGGCTTTTGCTTAAGTTTTTCAGTACCAGGTATGTATTCCCTCCTGTAGAGAGGTCCTTCAGTCCAATTATGGAGCAGTTGGTTACCCCAAGAGCAGACATGCCACTATTGCACCATTCAGTCATTTGGCCTGTATGGTCAAACTTGAATGTTCAGTGTCCACTGTTTTCACTGCTGATGACCTCTGTCTCCCATACGGCTGCATTCATTGCAGCTTTTTCCAGCTTTCAGTTCATTGGTCTACAGGGAAAAGGTTTTCTGCTCAGCACCAGCTTGCTTTCTCAGTGACCTTGCCTCTCAGGCAAGAGATGTCTTCAGCAATAGGGTCTTACTATCTGTTTCTCAAGGGAAACCAAGGGCTTTGGCAAAAGCCTTTTTTGTTCTGACCTTATTGTCTGTCCTCTTATGTGTGAGTTGACAAGGGGTTGTTGATGAAGTTTAAGCTTCTTATAAACTTGGAATTGGTGTATGATCTCTTGAGTCCTAAGATACCTTGAAGGGCCAGGTCTCCCTGGTTTACTGCATTGTCACTGCATTTGATTGCTGCAGTCACTGTGTAAAGCACTTTGTTAAGGAGGCCATTTAATAGACAGCAAAGGCGGATCAGTAAAGTGGATCCTGTTGTATGTCTTAAGATGGCTTCCTCTCGAAATGCTTTATTCTTGCCTTTATAGCAAAATTTTCATTCTTTTCAACATTATATAACATAGCTACAGGGTCAGAACATTCCATAATTTTTCTTTGGTCCATCTTCTTAAGAACCTATTACATTCATTCATGTAAGCTATTCACTTATTAGACAGACTTATTAGACAAATATTCATGAATGGATTGAATATTTCCTATGGGATACTTACTACTCCAGACCTAAAAGAAATAACAATGAAAAATAGCATTGACACCTACAAGCTACACAGATCACCTAGTGTGTTCTTTGCAACGTGCAGCCTGCTGTTTTTCTTACAGTGTTTACACGGGAATTCCCTGTTCCTATCTTTTTAATTTTTTAAAATTTTTAATTTTTTATTGACAACTTCTTTAATTGTGGACAATATCCCATGGTACTTCCCTCCCTCTCCCCACTTTTCCCTTTGAAACTTCACTCTCCATCATATCCCCTCCCCCTCTCAATCAGTCTTTCTTTTCAGTTTGACGTCATGATCTTTTCCTCCTATTATTATGGTCTTGTGTAGGTATCGTCAGGCACTATGAGGTCATGGATATCCAGGCCATTTTGTGTCTGGAGGAGCATGCTGTAAGGAGTCCTACTCTTCCTTTGGCTCTTACAATCTTTCCACCCCCTCTTCCTCAATGGACCCTGAGTCTTGGAAGGTGTGTTTGAGATGTTTCAGTGCTAAGTACTCCTGTGTCCCTTCTTCTCAGCACCATGGTGCCTTCTGAGTCATCCCAAGGTCACCACCATCTGAAAAGAGAAGCTTCTCTAACCAAAAGTGAGAGTAGCATTAATATATGAGTGTGGAAATTAAGAGAAGTGCTTACTGGGCAGTTTGATGAGCATAGTATATACATTTAGTGAGACACCAGCAGACATTACACCCCTAGGGCTCATGACTCCCCTTGTGATATATAGATCTACCATATGACCCAGCTATACCACTCCTAGGCATATATCCTAAGGACTCATCTCACTACCTTAGAAATACTTGCTCAACCATGTTTATTGCTGCTCTGTTCACAATAGCTAAGAAATGGAACCAGCCTAGATATCCCTGAACTGATGAATGGATAATGAAGATGTGGCACATTTATACAATGGATAAAGGAAGTAAAGAAAAAGATAAAGCAGTAAAGAAAAATGAAGTTGTGAAATTTGGTGGAAAATGGATGGATCTGGAAAGGATTATACTTAGTGAGGTAACCAAGGCCCAGAAAGCCAAATGTCACATTTCTCTCTCATATCCTAGCTACAAATGATTGGACTTCCATGTGAGTAAAAATAACTCAGTAGCAGAAGCCAGTAAGCTAGAAAGTGGATATAAAGGGAATAGAAAGGGAGGGGGGACTTAATAGGATGGCATTGTATATATGTAAGTAGAAGAACAGATTAGTGGGGGTTAAAAGGCCTAAGGGAGGTCAGGGGAAAAGATTGAGTAAAGGAAAAGTGGAGGGAGGGCTAATCAAAATCCAAGAGGATATAAATAAGTTATATAGAAACCTCCTTTTCTGGACAATGGAACACTCAGAAGCCATAGATTGTTACTAGAAAATTTTCAGTGCCAGGGATGGGATTCCTTCCAGTGAGTTGTTGGCCAGGGAGGTCACAGATATCCCCAAAGAATTATAGGCCATTGCCGAAGCCCTTGGTTTCCCACCAGGAATAGATGGTAAGACCCTATTTCTGAAGACTCCACATATTTGAACTGCAAGGCCACTGAGAAATCCTGCTGAAGCTGATCTGAAAGCCTCCTCCATGTGTACCAACTGACAGAAAAGTTGGAAAAAGCTACACTGCATGCAGTTCAATGGGAGAGAGAAAACACCAGTGAAGGTATTCAACAGAGAACACTTCAAACTTTAAATTTGGCTAGCCAGGCCAAATGAGCCAATGGGTGCCATAGTGGCATGTCTGTTATGGGGGAAACCAACTGCTCTCTAATTGGACTAGAGCCCCACTCCATGGGAGGAAATACATCCCTGATACTGAAAACCTATTTCTATCTTTACATGCCATTGTAAAAAGAAACAAAATGTGTTTTTAGTGAAAAAGCTATATGAGAATCAACCAGACTGAGTTCACAGTATGGAAACCATATTTCCCCAAACAAAAGCATAAACCAACACATGCAGATGTCAGGGGGATTTTGAAGTGAAGAGGCTGGCTGCAGGAGCTGGAGAGCTTCCTTTACCCCTTCCCTCCTGACAAGCGAATGCTGGAGCATTCAGAGTCCAGCCGTCAGAGAGATACTGAGCTAAACTTTTATAATGGAATAAAGTTTTCAAAATATATCATTCACTGAAGAAAAGCAAGTTAGACATTATGCACACTATCAAGTCTCTTATTGAATTTTAAAATCTTGCATTTATTTTGAAATATTCATTTTTTGGCTTCCTACAAAATTGTGTTACAGCTTTGGTTATGTAACAAATGAAATTTAAACTGCTGTGGTTTTCAAAAAGGGCGTTAAGAAAGTACAGTATTAAAAAAAAAAAAAAAAAAAAAAAAAAAAAAAACACCCTCAGGCTGAAGAGATGGCTTAGCCATTACGGCACTTGCCTTTGCAGCCTAATGACCCAGGTTTGATCCACCGGTACACATGTAAACCAGATGCACAAGGTGGCACGTGCAGCTGAAGTTGGTTTGCATTGGCTAGGGGTCCTGGTGTGCCCATTCTTTCTCTTTCTTTCTGAATCTTCCTCTCAGTCTCTCCCTCTTTCTCTCTCGCTGTTAAATAAATATTTTAAAAAAACACTCTAGCTTGGCCTACCCCATAACTCTTGACTACCCCCATGATGCATGACCCACATTCCCCATTGATGAGGGTCCCTTTGGAAGAGGGAGGACAGGGAGGAGGATAATGGAGTCACCACTATGAATGTAAAACTAAAATAATATACATAAGAATAAATAAAATAAAATAAATAAAATAAAACACTCTAAATTTAAAATAAAATTCAGAGGTTGAAGTCACAGAACTAAAGACATATTAGCAAAAAAGCTACCTGCGGAGAGTGGTATAGCTTAGTACAGAACATGTGCCTAACATGTATGAGGCCTTTGGTTCAATCCAAGCAGCACAGAATCCAGAAAGGAGTGCAGAAGCTTCCATAATTTTTGAAGACCCTACAGCACTCTTTGAGTTACTTATATTCTGGCTCTGGCAATTCCCACCTTGATGGCTATGAGGAAACCACCATATCTGCTGAATAGAGTATATATCCATTGGTGTAGGGCCTGAAAGTGCATCTCCTCATGGTTCAGTCTTGCTTCAGAGTTTCTTGCTACCATTTAGGGAAAGGATGGGAGACTGCCACTCATATTTTGAGACTGACAACTTTTTCAGGTATACCTACCCAAGAAGTAGGTATATCTACACTGATACACAATAAATATGTATATGCTACTTCCACAGCCTCAGCTTGTATGCAACATTGTACTCATAGTAACTATAAATATTAGATATTTTACTGCATTTTCAAAATGAATTGGTTATCAGCTTATTAGAAAAAGATATGAGGAGCATGTTCTCATTTTATTTATTTATTTATTTATTTATTTATTTGTTTGTTTGTTTGTTTATTTATTTACTTGAAGAGAGAAAGAGGGAACAAGAGAGAATGAGAGCGCCAGGGCATCCAGCCACTGCAAACGTACTCCAGATGCATGTGCCACCTTGTGCATCTGGCTTACGTGTGTCCTGGGGAATCGAACCGGTGTCCTTTGGTTTTGCAGGCAAATACCTTAACTGTTATGCCATCCCTCCAGCCCCTTATTTTTTCCTTTATCTTTTTAGACATTATTTATTTATTTATTTATTTATTTATTTATTTATTTAAAACACAATAGAAGGAGAGAGGGAAGGAGGGTAGAAGAAAGAAACAGAGAGCTAATGGGCACCCCAGGGCCTCTTGCCACTGCAAATGGATTCCAGATGCATGTGCCACTTTGTGATCTGGCTTTATGTGGGTCCTGGGGAATTGAATCCTTGCTGGCAGTCTTTGCAAGCAAGCAATTTTAACCATAGAGTCATCTACCCAGCCCCCTTTCTCTTTTTCATCCCCCCTCTTCTTCCACCTCTTGTTTTTCCTCTTCACAACTCTCATTGTGACTTTCCTTTTCTGCTTCTCTCCGTTCTTTCTTTTCCTCATTTCCTTTCTCAATCATATCTTCCCTTATGTGTGTGTAAGAATGTGTATGCCCACATATTGGCCTAACAAATTAATAGGATAGGCTCACTGTCTCATAAAAAATAGAGAATGACAAGAGATTGTCAGAAAACTTGCTAAATATTAGAACTCGAGAATTAACTTGAAATGTTCAAACTTTTCACGTGAAGAACAGAAACTTTTTCTAGGCAAGTCTGCCAAAATGATCAAGTGAGCCCAGCAGTGGAAGGTCTGAGTGGGCCTTTGGGAGCTGTCAGTTTGCAGCACTTGGAGACAACTCCAGTGACAGCCTCTGGTCTTTCCACAGCTACTGTCAGAAGTGGGTTATTTTTTAAGATTACATATAAGACTAAACAAGCATAAGAGAGTGATTTTTCATTCTCAAATAATTTTAAAAATAACATATAGCCCCTTTCCCATTGAATTCTTGGCTGACCCTGTTGGTTTTTCTAGGAAGATATACATCTTAGGCTGTGGGTAAGTTTTGTTTATAAAGGACATAAATTCCTTACTAAATAAAATAGGCTATTTCATCTCAGGTTTTAGGAGTTTTGGGAAAGACAGAACAAAGGTTACACTATAATTAACAGGCTGTTGCAGAAAGAGAAGGGTTCATGCTGTGCAATGCATGAAATGGAAACAAAATGTTCTTGTTAGAAAGCCCTGGCCTTGTATACAAAGCTAAGGGCTCTTCTAGAGAAATGAAAGGAGAATGCCTGCTCAGTGTGCAGGATGTTCTCTTTGCCTAGTACATCTACTCTCTTTCTCTGTCTAGACAACTACCAGACCAGTCACTCGTTCATTCAGTTATTAATTTTAACAGGAATCAGCCATCAGATATTTATCATGGGATTGTGTTACTCATACAAACATACATGATTAGAAAATACTGAAGTAGAACTCTATTTTTTTAGAGGCACATGGGACAGCTTACTCTTGCATCTATCATGGGATGTCTGAGACAGATACTAAGGTATTTCGACCCAAATCTAAAAAGTTACAGACCTTCAAATGTCTTGAAATTAAAAACAAAACAAACAAACAAACAAAAAAACGTGATGAACATTTGAAGTATATTCAGGTAGACTTGGAGAGTGTGACCATTCTTCTTAGAAGATAGAACTTGTGAAACTATGTGTAAATGAAAAAAAAAATGTATCAAAATCAAGGAAACCCACATGCTCTTACAGAGTGGATGATAGCCTATGTAAAAGACAAATATCTAGAAGTATTCTAGAATAACACAGCTAAGTTATTAGCATCCTTACTAACGTTGTTGAATCAACAAAACATTTAAGGGTCAGTTTTAGTAAGGAGCATACAATTGGTTTATAAATACATCTAAGTTCTTCAAGAACAGAAATTACAACAGTCTCTCTCCATTGCTAGCATGGATTATGGTATTTGACATTCAGCAGTTGCTTAAAAAATCTAGAGCTTGGAATGATGAGAGAATAATATGTTGGCAATGTAGAATCACTGATTCTAAAGGAGGAAGACAAAAATTAAAACAGATTGAAGAGTTCATGGTCTATTCCACACATTGATTTCAGAGTTTCATATATATTTTGAGCATTAATATTCACAGTAACCTCTTGGGTTGTTATATAACTCCTTGCTTTTCAGACAAGGCATTTGAGCTTTGAATGGTGAATGATTTGCCATGCTCACATAGCTAATATAAAGCTGTTGGCAGTATTCAAGCTCAGGTTTTTCTCTCCATACCCTTAGTTTCTATTCCCAGGTGCAGTGCTTTGGCAAGATACTAAAAAAATGTAATTTTTTATAATAACAGAATGATGAAGAATTACACAGATACAAATTTAATTTCTGAAGTTAGTCTTATAAATGGAGTTGGAATTTTTTTCTTTATCTTGTGTTTCCATGAAGTCTTACATTCCACTTTCTATATCTATATAGATATATATGCAATGTTAAAATAAATGCATAACAAATGAAGCTGTCAAATAAGTGGCTGTGCACCGTGTTGTATTTAATCAAATCTCTCTGAAATTTCCAGTTTTAGGCTGCTGGTATACTATGTTCTGGATATTTTAAATGTGTAGTTGATGACTCACTTGGCTCCAGAGATAGCTTATAAATATAACAAGTGTGGAGGAGAACGTGCTTCTAGATCCTGCTTAGAAAGCTTTGGGTAGTATCAGGGTCTTGTTGCTCATGTAACCATGCCTCTCCCATGGCACATTCCCAGCTGGTACAGAGCCGAATTTCTGTTTGTATTCTATGATGTCCTGCTGTTTGTATTTTTTAATAATGCCTTTTGCATTCATCTCTGGTTGATAAAGGTTCAGTTTTCTCTTATTTCAGATCAAATTAATTTTTGTGCTTCACATATCAAGAAGCTTTTCTGCCTTCATACTTGTGAGTCACAGGCAGTTACTGGCTCTCCTAGCTTCCTGCCCCAGACCCCACATGCTGCCAAAAGTGTATGTTTACTGGATGAATCAATGACGTGGAGGAGGATTCCAGATACTGTAGTTCTTCCCACTACCTGCACAGCCTACCTATGGCTTTCTTCCCACCCTGGCATTTAAAGGGTTGGAAGTGAAGAGGAATTCTACCCAGGATCTGGTACACAGGGGTACAAAGGATAAGAGCTTCCAGAAGAAAATGCTATACCTTCTCCTTCACATAATGTAAATTTGGAAAACACTGATGAGATAAGTGTAAGTTCTTTTTAACATTGCTTGGTACAATTGAAAAAGGGCTACAGAGCTAGGGATTTTGTTCAGCAATAGAACAGTAATTTAGTGTATGTAAGGTCTTGGGGTTAATTCCTCACACCATAGAAATAAAAAGCAATTATAAGGAAAATAAGAATCCCGCATTATTTAAAGGAGAGATAATGCACTTGCCTTATAGAATCATGACAATAAATAATAATAATAATAAATTATGTATGCAAGTCACTACAAAGTAGTTCTCAATAAGTTACAATAATTACTTGGAATGTTACATTGTAAGAATGATAGTGATGAAAGTTGTGAATATATTCTGTGTTTGGCATCAAATTCTTCATCCTTAGCCATGAAATCTACTACATTTCACATTGAAATATTAGGAAAAGCCAAAAATATTGACAAAATTACTGCATTAATCCTATGATTAACCTTTTAAAATAAACCTATAGTAACCTAAATGACTATCAAGCCTTTTCAAATTGTTTTCTTCAGCATATTAGACTGCTGCTTGGCCCATCAGGGGTAAGGTATAAAGTTTGATAAATTAAGAAAACAGTACAAAATTTGGGTAACTTTAGACTTCAAATTTTCTGCATACCATTATTTTTAGGAAAGTGTCTGTCACTTGGGTTTTAAATAACGGTAATGTAGGCCAGAATTGTTTCTGTCTGATGATTTAGAATTTTTATCATTTCTCTCCAGTAGAAATGAGGTCTACTTACGGTTAGGAGATCTACTTTGCCTATTATACAATTGTGTTTTCACAGTACCTGAACATTTTAAGCAGGTGTTCTCAGAAGAAACCACTGAATGATTTGAATTTTTATTTCTACGTGACACATACAGTCACCTGAGTAAGGAAGCTTCCTAATTAGTCTAGATGTAGTGGTGACTAGTCATCCATAATGCAAAAGCTGGTTGTGCAGAAAAAAAATGGAGCAGGCAATTTTATAATCCAGTCCATTTGCTGTTTTCAGTTTCTAGTGCAATTGTCAAAAAATAGTTTCTGTGGAAAAAACATCATCTGTGATGAAAGGTGTTTTAGGGGCATGCATGCATGTGGGGAGGTGGTATTAAAGCTTAGATTATTCATTCTCTAATAATTTATGGTCTTATTTGAATGAAAAGCTGGTATTTTTCTGTGGGACAACTGTATTGTTTGAGAATTTCATCATGATATTCTTACATTGAGGGAATGGTGTGGGTCAGAAACTGTCGGGGTCCCTCCTAGGGCCAGCCCAGGAGGGACTGCGGAGTCTCTGCTGAGTAGGGGGTGAGAGGCGTGGAGTCAAGATACAGACTCCGGGAGCCGGGTGGAAGCAGGCAGAGGGCAAGCTGCTGCAAACTCATTTATTCAAAAAAGTGTAAGGGGTTTTAAAGGGGGTTGGCTGGCCAATCATTTTATGGGGTGGTCTCCTTTTTGTGACCAATGACAGTCTGTCTCAAAACAGATCACCTCGTAGCAGGCTTCTCCCGAGCATGGGATTGTAGCTATTGTCACGCCATGCCTGCACAGGACACCATGTTCACAGAAGCCACTTCCTGGTTTCTTTCGCCATGTGGTCTGGCTAGGGCCAGGCCTGCATTGTGCAAACATGGATACTGTTTGGCCTATGCTGGCCAGTGGCAATCAATAAAGACAGATCTAATGAGGAAGAGCTTGATGAGTGAATCTTCAGTCCTTAGGTGCTGTCATTTAACAATGATGACTGTGAGATTCATGTGAGGATTAACAGGAGTATATTTGCAGACCTCATATGTTTTTGAACAATACATGCTCAATATGTGAAACTCCTAGTAAGAGATGTAGCTACAGTGGTCACTTGCAAAGTTACTCTCAGAGGAGTAATATCATAAATAATCATGATGGCCAGCTTTTAGAATCCATCAAGCTCCAGGCAATGTATGAAAGTTCCCTATGCATCACTAAGGTATTGAAATCACCGGGAGAAAATTATTTTCCCATTGAAACTGTAGAGACAGTGGTTGTAGTGATAATATGTTAATAGGTCAGCCTGGACCAGAGTGAGACCCTACTAAAAAAAAAAAAAAAAAAAAAAAAAAAGAAAATTTTATTTTCCCAATGTTGGACAGTGGTTGTAGTGATAATATGTTAATATGTGTTTCTACTAAAACGATCATAATGTTGGCTTTGTTAACACCTCCGATCTTCTGTATAGGTATCATACAAACAATCAAATAATCAGATAGATAGATAGATAGATAGATAGATAGATAGATAGATAGATAGATATAGATTTATAGATATATATCCTGAAAGTTCTCAAACTCTGAAAAAAAAGTCCATGAAACCCAGATTTTATCTCCTTACATTGTTTCCATTATCAGGAGAAGAACTAAGTGTATGAATGTCCTGTATTCATCATTCAAAGTTTACCAATTTTCATAGTTCCCTTCATATTGCTGACACAAAGCACCCAGCCAGAAACAGCTTGTGGGAGGAAAGGGTATAATTTGGCTTACAGATACAAGGGAAGCTCCCTTATGACATAGAAAACACCACAGCTTGAGCGTGAGCTAAGAACTGGCAAGGGGAAACTGGTTATAACACCCATATGCCCTTACCCTAGAAGCATACTTCCTCCATCAAAGCTCCAATTCTAAAATTGCCACTAGTTGGGAAGCATTCCAAACATGTGTGTTTATGGGAGACACTTAATTCAAGGCATCATACCTATCATGGTTCACTCTTCTAGTGAGAGTCTCAATACATACTGAGTACCAACAGTGAGTACTTACTGAGATGCTGGTATACTGCTCATTAGATTATGTGAGGCTCTCACAGAGAAGAAGGGCAGAGAAGAAAATGGATTACAGCATAGTGTAATAAGAGTCAAAATACTGGGATAATTGTGTAAACTATGGGGGGGGCGACAAGAAAGTGTTCCCATTATGGAATTTGGGTGGAATCCACTGTCAGTTTCAGATTGATCTAATAATTTGAGTTAGGTAAATTGACAGTTCATTCCAATATTAAGTACAGTATGTATCTGTTGTTAAAATACTACATTTTAGGCACTGGAAAGATGGCTCAGAAGTTAAAGGCAGTCACTTATGAAGCTTGCTGGTCTGTGTTCAATGCTCAATCCACCCACATAAACTGAGTGGTTCATTTGAAGCTACAAGAGGTTTTGGTGAATGTGCCTGCTAGTGCACACACTCGCACACATGTAAAAAAATAAATTAAAAGTTTAAAAATACTAATTCTGGGCTGGAGAGATTGATTAGTGGTTAAGGCTCTTGATTGTGAAGCCTAAGGCTCCAGGTTCAATTCCACAGTACCCATACAAGTGAGATGTACATGGTGGTGCATGTGTCTGGAGTTTATTTGCAGTGGCTAGAGGCCCTTCTCTCTCTCTCTCTCCCTCTCTCTCCTCATTAGAAATAAATAAAAATACAAAAACTTAAAAATACTACATTGTTTTACTAATAATTAGCACAGTGATATGTACTTATAGTTCTTAAGAACACAAATTGGAGAATAATGAATATAGAGTTTAGAACAAGAGATTTGGAGCCAGAACTTCCATGATTAACAGTAAATCATGAAATATCATTCATTATTTTTTCATCTGTAAAAAATGCAATGATGATATTCCTACCCAAATTCTTCCATTCTTTCACAGATTTACATATCATATAAGATACAACATACTGTAAATGCTGAATGTTCACTAGTATTTTTTAAAACTTACATTATCCACCTTGTGTTACTACATGACATAGCTTGATTTTGCGGAAAGAGCAGTGAGTAGGACTTGGATGAGTTTTTACTGGGGAAATCAGAAAGCCCCACCATTCTATCTCGTTAAGGAAAATGTATCACATCAATCACATGGCAGAGAGAATGGCTTAGCCAAATCCATGTTGTTAAGTGTCTTTAGCATTAAACTGGGGTTGGTTATGGGCAGTCATCAGTAAGGATCCATTTTCAAAGAGTAGGAGAAGAGCATCATGTTCAAGAGTTGTGTTCTGTAGGGTAATATGCATACCACTGATGGAATATGTGAGGAAAAGGAGATACTAAATGCAAAGTTCAGTGGGGACACTATGCTTAATGAGGGCTTTAAATCAGGCTACAGGATTTGAAAACAAGAAGTGGATATTAAATAGTACATTAACAGAATGCCTAACAACCATTGATCTCTCAAGCTCCTCTGATACCATCCATCATAGAAAAGGTTTTGAAGAAGCATCCCTGTGATCAACATCCTCCTTTGCTATGAAGTCCAGATAAAAATGCTATTGCACGTTGTTCACATTCAGAGCTTGACTTACCATTTTTATCCATCCAGTGAATTCTCAGCCATATCCATGTGTAATTCCTCATTCTGAGACATATTTAATCTTTTTATGTCATTTACTTTGCCTGGAGTACCAGTTCCAAATCACAGAATGCCTCACTCTTCAAGTAAAATCCCAAAAGTCATGCTTGCTGTGAAAGTCCTTCAATAATGGGATCGCCTCCACTCTCTTGAAGCACCAAACAAGTGCTAATGATAATGCAAAATTTGGGATTATTCACTAATAAGAACCTATGTATGAAATTTTCAGTCTGTTGTAGCCTCAGATTATTAGTATAAAACCATTCTCCAACCACTCGCATGCCCACTATCAGTGAACTTGCATGGCTGGAGGATGAGTTGACACAGAGGCATACTATTGCCAGGAAAGATGGTTCTCAGGATAAATTGGAAGTGGTACTACTTTTTGCATCAAAGTTTTTAGGATAAAAAGTCTGTCAGGATAATAATCTTCCAAAATATGAATGTGTTTCTCTGAGACAAGGGAAGATATTTCTCTGCTCTCAACCCATGCTAACCCCTAAACACACAGGCATCAAATCTCTGGGGACAAATGAAGAATTACATGTCAAATAATGTTCCTTGATGGTACAATGTGAGAGAGGTCCAGACTTTTTTGCTTTACTTATTTGCCTTTAGAGACTAATAATTGGACCTTAAAAAACTGTTCTGTTAATGCACAATTTCAACAAGTAGCTAGCTTTTTGTAAGTTACTCATGCTTCTTCTTAGAGTAAGTGGGGTTGGTTTTTAGTACTCTGTGATGATGATTTTCAGCCTAACAGGATTTTTTTTTTTGGGGGGGGGTTACTTTTCCCACATGCATTCTTAACTCCACACTGTTCTTTCAACACCATTACTAACCTATACTGGTCAATTTCATCTTTCCAAGCTGTTCATGGATTGTCCTTCATATGTTCAAGCTAATGAAATTCCTCTTAGAGGGGACTGAGGCAACAATTTCGGATTTTAGAGCACTTCTAACTGCTTGTGTATTTATTTTTCTCTGAATACATATTGGTGACCACTTAGCACATTTTTCTATGGACTTCTTTTAAGTTTGACTCGCTATAAATATTTGACTCAATCAGTAAATGCACAAATGAAGTATACCTGGGAGGCCCATTTTGCTTTGTGTGGGGGGTTGTGGGGGGACAACAACAATGCAATGATCCCTCTCACTAAGGAAAAACCATTGCTTAGCTAAATTCACCATCCTCTTTAGTGTGGCTACAATCTCCTAATTAATCCCCTGCTCTAGCCTTACGATATTCCTGTGCTTTCTTCTCAGTGAAGCCAGAGTGATTATTCTGTTTCCATGCTGAATTTTTTCTTTAAGGATAATTTTTGATTATACATAATTTGAAAAATCAAATAGCAAATACATAGGAATGATAAAATATAAACAAAACAACAGTTGGATCCCATCCTCTTGAATCATTCCTTTCCTAAATAAGTATTGGAAAATACTATTACCTTTAAGGAAATTTGTACATTATTCCCAAACTTTATTTCTATGTCTTCTTTTGAAATTTACCTTTCTCATTCAGTAATATCCTTTAAGAGTCTTCTGTGTTGTTTTATGTAGTAGTAGGTTATTGATTTTCACTGGTATGTAATGTATTATTTTGAATATCATTTATCCATTCATTCTTATGCTTATAGGTATTAGAATTAATTCTATTTTCTGCTATTTTAGATGATATAGCATTGGCCATTCTTGCATATATTCTGTGTGTCTATATATAAGGGATGCCCTAAGATTGGAAACACTGGATCATTTAATTTTTATCTGTTTGCCTTTATAAGATCATGGCAAATTGTTTAAATGATTCATATACCTACCAGTAATTTGCACTGTTCACATCCTCAACACTACAATTATTGCCATATTTATGTCAATTTTTCATATTTGTCAATTAAAATAATATCTTTAAAGTCTTACTTTGCATTTTCTGAATGAAGAATATTGAGGATTTCAAAAATATTTATTATTATTTATTTATTTGACAGAGAAAGAGAAAGAGGCAGATCGAGAGACAGAAAATGGGCATGCTAGGTCCTCTAGCCACCGCAAATGTACTCCAGATGCATGTGCCACAATGTTCATCTGTCTTACATGGGTACTGAGGAATCAAACCTGGGTGCTTAGGCTTCACAGGCAAGCACCTTGACTGCTAAGCCATCTCTCCATCCTGAGGATTTTCAAATGTTCATTCAACATTCATACTTTCGCTTCTGAATAGTGACCCCCTATTGTTGATGTTATAGGTATCTCCTCCCACTTTATAGATTCTAGAATTCATTTTAATATACTCAAAAGTTTCAATTCTTTTTAGTTGGCCTGTTTTCTGTTTTAAAGTGATATTTTTTCTATTCCGAGATCATAATGATAAAAAAACTGCATTTTTTATCTTCCATATTTATGAATTTCATCAATCTGGTGTTAAGTCTTGTGCATTATTTTTAAAATTAAATTTGTGTGTGTGTGTGTGTGTGTGTGTGTGTGTGTGTGTGTGTGTGCCAGAGTCTCTTGTCAAGAACATCTGACTTTACATGAGTGCTGGGGAATGGAACTTGGGCCATCAGGATTTGCAAGTAAACACTTTAAACTTCTGAGCCATCTCTCCAGCCCCCCCTTTTTTTGGCACATTCTTTTAGTAAGGCTATCTTAGAACTATTAATGAAAGATGTTATTTATTTTTCTACTTATCTGTAATCTTCCTCTAGTCTATCATGATATACTATGTAGGCTTTTTTCTACATTCTTTCCTTTTATTGGATCAAATGAAATCTTTGACAAATCATCATGATACTAATTAAATTTATAGATAATGAATCATGACGTGATGTAGAGTAGCTTATATATTTGATCACTATTTTTCTTTAGGAGCACCTTGGCTATGCTTAGGTTTCATTCTTTCCTGTTTAATTTAGATTATTTTGGATAGTTGCACAAAAATTTCTCTCAGGTTTAAGATTAAAATTGCTTTCAAACTTTAAGTTAATATTTGTATTACTTTTCTAGAACAGACAGAATAAATATATGTGATGAAAGAGGATCTATTACAGTGGCTTACATAGAGTGATTAAGTAGTCCATTAATGGCACTCTGCATGCTGGAAAGCTTAAGAAGCCAGTAGCTGGTCATTTCACAAAGCTGTGTGCCCTCACTGGCCCCATTATAGCAGTGGAGGCCTGGAAGATTTATGGAGAGTCACTGGTCTTCAGTTCCCACAGATAGGCTGAAGAAGCTGGACTTAGTGCCATTGAAGAATAATAGCTGCATTTCATTGTTGATTATTTTTAGAGCAAGCTTTGAGGGCAAAGGATATTTGTTTATTCATCAATTTCTACTACATTATCCTTAGACTAACCAAGTTGTCAGGTTAGTGTCCTGGCTGTCACTTCTTTTCTCGGAAGTGTAATTATTGCAAGTGTTGACTTTCACTTTCAAAAGTGACAACAATCATTCTAATGGTTAAATTAACAAAACAGAAAAGGGGAATGAAAGGGAGGAGAGTAGAGGGAAGTGAAGGAAGAAGAGAACTTGGAGCTAGAAAATAAAATTTGACACATATCTAGTTTAAGTCATTTTAAAAGTTAGCTTTTCTGTGGTTTAATTTACTCATTAGAAAAACAAGGAAATATTTCTTGAACTTCAAAATGAAGCTAACAATAATAACTCAAGTACTTTGAACTTGAGTTTCATGATTTCATAAACAACTTCACAAATAAGATTTTATTTATCTTTATGATGACAGTATTAAGTAGGTAATTAGAGTGGTACTTATATTAGACACTGAATCGGGTTTAAGTAGCAGTCTAAAGACTGACTAGAAAACTAGTCACAGTAGTCTCTGTTGTGGGTTTTCTCATGTAAACACATCTTCATTATAGGACTTTATGACAGTCTTCAATCAGTAGGTTAACTAAAATGTGCTTTGTAAATTGTAGAAAGGAACCCACGTGTGTAGGGCAGCTGTTAGTGATAAAATCACTCATAAATTTTATTGTAACGAACATAACAATATTCTAGAGATTTACTGCTCTTAAAATCATTTAAAGCAATTATTTACTGAAATAGTCTGTTTTATGGCACATAAAACCAATACCAATAGCTAACCATTCAACACTTTATGAATCATTAATTTAGGAAATAACTAGCCCAAATCATTAGTTATCTGTAGCTATGAAGACTGAATATCTCAGCTGATACATAGGTTACAAATTTTTTGCAACAGCTTTACCCTAGTACCTTCTTTTGTTGTATTAGCTCAGGTCATTTTCTCTTCTTGATTGTTGTGTCAAATCAAGTCACTATTTCAGAAACTCTTCCTGCAACAGCTATACCCTAGTACCTTTTTGACTGTTGTATCAGCTTAAGTTGTTTTTAGACTGGTCTTCCATGACCCCTTATTTCCATCCTAGTGCAAAATAAATAAGTCCTATTATTTCTTTTTTGTAGCATTTTGAAAAAGTCATTTATAAGCATGCCTATTTTCTTTACCACTGAACTCTGACTTGATAAAGCACATGTCCCCTTAAGTACATGTACTTTATTAATGAATGAATAGAAATAAGACATAGCATGTGCTATATTAATATTGGATTATGGATAAATGACTTAATGGAAATGGAATGGAAGTGATTACATGTAGTCATGGAACGGATTTTAAAAAGTTACATCATTCTGAGATTGTTCTTTTCTGACAAGATATGGGTAGGAAAGTTAATAATCTCAGGTAATATGGAGATACATTATCTTAAAGTCTTTCTAAATACAGGTTATTCACCTTTATTTTGGTGGATAACAATATTCTAAATGAGAATAAAGGGCATCCCTGAAATTTGACTATATCTTTATGCTCCCTAAGTAATAATAATAACAAAAAAACAACAAATCTGTGACAACAGCCTCCATGTAGCATCTCTAGAACTAAGAACTTTATCAAAAGGAGATAATTGTTAACTCACTGTTATATTTAACAAATTTAGTTAGAAACTGCTGCTTTATTTAAAGAATATAATATTTGCCTCAGTATGAAAACCCTTAGCTCATAGTGAAATGGACACTATTTCAGCAAATATTTTCATACCTTTTTGAACTAATACATATGGTGACTAAATAATAATTAGTGATATTATATGGTCTTGGTGATTTCATTAGCTACCATGTTTATATTTATTGAGGACATAATGTAAATGAAGCCAATGTTATATACTGATTGGTGTCACTTTTGCAAACTGGATTTATGTTGTGTTTAATGTGACTGATTGAACTCATCTAATAAACCAAAAGTTAAACTTATTTTCCATGATTTTCTCCACACAAAATTATAATTATGACACCTAACACTTTTTAGGGTCCTTCTGCAGCACTCATCCACAGAAATTAGAAGTGATAGAACAAATACAGGGGTAAATATTCCATTTTTGAAACTGTGACATCCTTATAAATTGGGTGCTTGCTTAAGTGTGGCTCCCATTTAAAAATTCGGTCAGTTGGGCTGGAGAGATGGCTTAGCAGTTAAGGCATTTGCTTACAAAGCCAAAGGATCCAGGTTCAATTTCCCAGGACCCACATAAGCCTGATGTACAAGGGGGCACATGCACCTGGAGTTCATTTGCAAAGACTGAAGGCCCTGGCGTGCCCATTTCCTTCCTCCCTCCTGTTCCCTTTCTCTTTCTCTTCTTCATTCTCTCTCAAATGACCAAAATAAAATATTTTAAACAAATCATCAGTTATAATTATTTCATTCCGGTTGAGTTATTAACTCATGAAAAATGAAGAAACATTGCACAGTTCATGTAGCTGTTTTGAAAATTCTGTAAAAGCAAATGTAGATCATCATACAAGTTTATGTTTTAATCCCTATTGATGAATTGATTTTTCAGATGTCAAAACAATGATCCCCACATGCGTTGTTTTTTCTATTGATCTTTGGTTTATAAAACCTTCCTACTTACATAATCTCAAGATGACTTTTTCTATCCTAAGAATCATGTTAACTAGATTGCAAGTCAGTTTAAAGATAAGTAGTTAACACATATTTTTATGACTCCAAGGCAACTGGTCTCCCTGACTACAGTTCATGTTGCTGAAAGATGTTGTTCTAGTTGCAAATTTAACCTGCTTTCTCTGTGCTATAATGCTTTCTCTCCATTGGCAGGAGCTAAAATTTAAATACTGTAACATGTTGCTGTTAAAGGAGGAAGAATTTATTTTAGCTCATGGTTTTAGAGGTTTCTTCCCATCCTGGGAGGACATTATGAAAATTTGCCCGTGTCTGGTTTTCACATCTTTCTTCTTTCATCTACTGTGCTTCTTCTGCTTGCATCTGTTGCAGTCAGTTCAAGAATGACCTCTGCTATAAAGCATTGAATTTCTCTACCTCTCCCCAGACAGCTTCATTTCTCCATCTTCTGAGCTTCGACAGTTTCAAAGCATAGCATTTAATTGTAAGCTTTACTGGGCCCACTACCCATTTGTTTCTAATTTCCTACTATCTGGAAGAGTTCCAGACATGTCATAACATTCAAAATATACTTGTTTAAAAATGAATAGGTGTTGAGCTGGATAAATGGCTTAGCAGTTAAGGTACTTGCCTGAAAGGCAAAGGACCCAGGTTTTATTTTCCCAGTACTCACATAAGCCAGAAGCACAAGGTGGCACATGTATCTGGAGTTGGTTTGCAGTGGTTAGAGGCCCTATTGAGCACATTCTCTCTCTCTCTCTCTCTCTCTCTCTTCTTTCTTTTTTTCTCTCTCTCAAATCAATAAATGAAAATAAAATATTAACATTGCACAGTTCATGTAGCTGTTTTGAAAATTCTGTAAAAGCAAATGTAGATCATCATACAAGTTTATGTTTTAATCCCTATTGATGAATTGATTTTTCAGATGTCAAAACAATGATCCCCACATGCGTTGTTTTTTCTATTGATCTTTGGTTTATAAAACCTTCCTACTTACATAATCTCAAGATGACTTTTTCTATCCTAAGAATCATGTTAACTAGATTGCAAGTCAGTTTAAAGATAAGTAGTTAACACATATTTTTATGACTCCAAGGCAACTGGTCTCCCTGACTACAGTTCATGTTGCTGAAAGATGTTGTTCTAGTTGCAAATTTAACCTGCTTTCTCTGTGCTATAATGCTTTCTCTCCATTGGCAGGAGCTAAAATTTAAATACTGTAACATGTTGCTGTTAAAGGAGGAAGAATTTATTTTAGCTCATGGTTTTAGAGGTTTCTTCCCATCCTGGGAGGACATTATGAAAATTTGCCCGTGTCTGGTTTTCACATCTTTCTTCTTTCATCTACTGTGCTTCTTCTGCTTGCATCTGTTGCAGTCAGTTCAAGAATGACCTCTGCTATAAAGCATTGAATTTCTCTACCTCTCCCCAGACAGCTTCATTTCTCCATCTTCTGAGCTTCGACAGTTTCAAAGCATAGCATTTAATTGTAAGCTTTACTGGGCCCACTACCCATTTGTTTCTAATTTCCTACTATCTGGAAGAGTTCCAGACATGTCATAACATTCAAAATATACTTGTTTAAAAATGAATAGGTGTTGAGCTGGATAAATGGCTTAGCAGTTAAGGTACTTGCCTGAAAGGCAAAGGACCCAGGTTTTATTTTCCCAGTACTCACATAAGCCAGAAGCACAAGGTGGCACATGTATCTGGAGTTGGTTTGCAGTGGTTAGAGGCCCTATTGAGCACATTCTCTCTCTCTCTCTCTCTCTCTCTCTCTCTTTCTGTCTTTTTTCTCTCTCTCAAATCAATAAATGAAAATAAAATATTTTTAAAAAATGAATAAGTGAATGAGTGATAAGTAGGGCTATTTTTCTGCTTTGCACCATCTAAAGTCACTGACAGATGTTCAAAGCTTGTTCCACTTGTTCAAATGTATTCCTATCTATGAGTGCATCTGACCACAGATGCAACTAGGGGATTCATCCAGGTTTGTGATCATAATGAAGATCCAGAGGATTAGTGAAAAATGACTGCTTCTCTCTTGGTGTCCATATGATGTCAGTTCAACCTCAAAAAATGTGTTTTGTCAGTGTTCTAGTGTGATCTTCTTTACATTCTTGTCAATGAATGCTTATCCTTGGTTTTGATGACTTGATGGCCAATCCAATAGCTGCAGCCTTACAAAACCTTAAAAAATTCCAAAGGAAGATGAAAACTATATCATTCTCAGCTTGTTAATTTATTTGGATAATGTAACATTGAATCTTTGGCATTTATATAGTAGATTCAACAAAACAACTATAATAGAGGAATGAATATTTAGTGAGCACTTACTATGTTCAAGGCATTGTGAAAAGTGACATATTTACTCAACCATAAAGGACAATTATTTTAATAGTTATGATTTTACCACATTTTACAGTTGAAGAAATCAAGATGAGTAATTTCAATATGTATATGGCCCAGGCTGAGTAGCTAGTATACTTTACAGCTTACAGTTTTCTCCTCTGAAAAGAGCTGGATGGCGCTCCTGGTTGAGGCTGAAATTTTATGATTGATGGGCCAAAAATGGAGCTTCTCTGACACTGTAGATCCTTTCTCTCTACCTTGGTTTTGTTAGATCCTTATCTAGTACTTTAAAACCAGTTAGTGGTTATACAGCAGGCATAAAATACACATATTTCCTTCTGATTTGATTATCTTGAACACTGTGTGAAGTCTGGGTGTCTCAAGAGAGAGCAGTTGTCCTGACAATGTTGCCTAGAGGAATTAAAATTAGATCAAGCCAGTTCCCAGTGTGCTATAATGTTCTTCCTCAGTCTCAGTGCCTAGTCCATAGTGGTGAAAACTTGTTCTGTAAGATCTTGGTCAGATCATATTTGCATTCAGGAATTCACGTTATTTCATGCACATACCCCACTTTATAAATATATGTGAGCTACAAGATTTGTCAATATACTGGAAAGAAAAAAGCCTTTGATGAACCTGCACCAAAATCAGAGATTTCAGCCAACTCGTACCACTTTGAGATGTTGCTCACAAGTCTTGATTGTTCTGAGCCTGAACTTTTAATTAAATAATGAATAAATAAATAAATAAACCTGACAGGGTTTTACACTATATCCTTGGCTGGACTGGAATTTGATATGTGGACCAGTTTGACCTGAAACTCTGATCCTACTGCTTCTACCACTCAGGTATTGGGATTACACCTGGCCTCTAGAGCTCTGTATTTGTTCTCTGTCCCTTTCCTTTCCTTTCCTTTCCTTTCCTTTCCTTTCCTTTCCTTTCCTTTCCTTTCCTTTCCTTTCCTTTCCTTTTTTCCTTTCCTTTCCTTTCCTTTTTTTCCTTTCCTTTCCTTTCCTTTCCTTTCCTTTCCTTCCCTCCCTCCCCTCCCCTCCCTCCTTCCCTCCCTCCCCCCCCCTCCCTCCTCCCCTCCCTCCCCCCTCCCTCCCTGTCCCCTGTCCTGTCCTGTCCTGCCCTTTCCTTCTTCCCCTTCCCCTTCCCTTTTCTCCTTCCTTCCTTCCTTCCTTCCTTCCTTCCTTCCTTCCTTCCTTCCTTCCTTCCTTCCTTCCTTCCTTCTTTTTTTTAAAAATATATTTTATTTATTTATTTATTTGAGAGAGGATAAGAGAGAGAGAGAGAGAGAGAGAGAATGGGTGTGCCAGATCCTCCAGCCACTGCAAACGAACTCCAGATGCATGCGCCCCCTTGTGTATCTGGCTTATGTGGGTCCTGGAGAATTGAACTGGGATCCTTTGGCTTTTCAGGCAAACACCTTAACCTCTAAGCCATCTATCCAGCCCCCTTCCTTCTTTCTTTCCTTCCTTCTTCCTTCCTTCCTTCCTTCCTTCCTTCCTTCCTTCCTTTTTTTTCTTTCTCTTTCTTTCTTTCTTTCTTTCTTTCTTTCTTTCTTTCTTTCTTTCTTTCTTTCTTTCTTTCTTTCTTTCTTTCTTTCTTTCTTTCTTTCTTTCTTTCTTTCTTCTTTGTTTCACTTTCTCAGTCTCTACTCATTCCTTCCTTTCTTCTTTCTCTCCTCTTTTTATTCACTCCCTCCTTCCCTTTCCTCTTTACCTTACTTCCTCTCCCTACCCTTCATTTCTTTATTCCTCTTTCTTACTCCCTCACCTAAAGTCTTTCTATAGTACACACATTCTAATTAGGACTATAAAATATTATTCTTTGTCTTTTTATCAAAATAATATAACCATAGCTACATTGAAATATTGCTTGATAATAGAAAGGAATGAAGTATTAATACTTGAAACAGCATTCATAAACTCAAAATAAGTTATGGCAAATTAATGAAGTCAAACCAAAATACAAGTTCACACTATGTAGATATATACATATGTTAATATAAAAATTCACAAATTGTATGTAGTCACAGATGGGTGGCTACTTGAAGATAAAGAGGTGGCAAAAGGGTAAAGCCTCAAAAGGAAAATTTTAAGAGTGATACATATGTATACATTCTTGATTAAATTGGTAATATCAGATGTGTTTAGCTAAGACAATAGTCATTCTATTATACACATGCTGTTTGCTTTAAATCAATTAGACTTCAATAAAGCTATAAAATGAAAGTAGTGCATCTTTCAATTAATCTTTCCAAGGTACTACTATACATTTATACATATAATTTTTATATTTCCCATGTATGTTTACATACTTTTTATAAAAGTCTTTAATATTTATTTATTTGAGAGAGAGAAAGAGGCAGAAAGAAAGAGAAAAAATGGGCATGTCAGGGCCTCCAGCCACTGCAAATTAACTCCAGATGTGTGAGCCCCCTTGTGCATCTGGCTTATGTGGGTCCTGGAGAATTGAACTGGGATCTTTTGGCTTTGCAGGCAAATGCCTTAACTGCTAAGCCATCTCTCCAGCCCTTCTTTTCTGTCTTAATAATATATGGTCTTGCTATTAAAATGTAGACACATATGCTTTTTTTCTACTGACCTCAAGACTTCTAATTTATTTACTATATTAAAAAAAAAAAACCATTTGCTCAGCTCAGAATACTTGCTGAACATCGGGATAAAGCAATGTATATATGTACTATGTAGTCACTGGGCTCAGAAACGTTATAATATTCTTTGTGAATAATAATGAATTTAAATAAAAAAGGAGACATGCTACAACTGCACACATAACTATCATAAAAGTATAACACACATAAACATGACAGTCAGGGGGAGTTTCTAGAGGAAGGGGCACAATAGCTAGTAACTGAAGAGGAAAGACCCAGGTGAAAGAAGTTGGAGTGGAGGAGGAGAATCTTTCAGCCAGATTAAAAAGCATGTACAAATCTCTAGAAAAATGGTGCTGATGTGCTCTTTGGCCATATTTAACTATGGTGGTCCTCTGGGAATGCATGGCTCCAGTATATACTTGTGCTGCTATCCCAGAAAAAGTAGACAGGATTAATTTATAAAGGTAGGATTGATGAGGTCAGGGAAGTAATTTTAAAGGTGGCAAGGGACCTAAAGGAAAGCTAGTAAGGAACTTGACATTGACCTGAGACTCGTTGGGCCTGTGTTCCCTTTCTTCATCCATGATGTAGGGAATTTCATGTCTTTCTAAAGTTGACAAGCCACCCACCTTCTTTTCTAAGTAACTTTCTGGGTCCTTTATTGATCGATTGTTGACCATAGTGATGACCATAGTGTGTTTATATGTGTGTGTTTAATGTATAGTTTTATTAAGGACTCATAGGAAATAATAAGGATTTTTAATTTTTTTCTAAAATCATTTATTGATTTTCAGATTTGTAAAATATAACTATTCACTAGTAATCACAAATGTGACCTTTCATCAGATTATATTATAGAAAAGTTAGAACATGCAGAAGCAGTATAAAAAGTTAAAGGCAACATCTGGGGGTGGTGTGGTTAAATGGTTTTCCTTCATTTTCATATAGATATTAGGCTGCATCTCAATCGTTTGGTTTTTTGAGTTAGGGTTTCACTCTCGCCCAGGCCGACCTGGAATTCACTATGTAGTCTCGGGATGGCCTCGAACTCACAGTGATCTTCCTACCTCTGCCTCCAGAGTGCTGAGGTTAAAGGCATGTACCACCATGCCCATCTTAATGTTGCTGTATTGTGGGGATGGGGGAAATCTCAAGCTTCATGTGTCTAATTTGTACCGCTGATAAGCACTAATTTACTCCTAGCTTGTTCTGTCACAAATGTCATCACAATGAGAATCTTCATACCCACATACCCACATCCATAATATTTCTAGATAAATATAGTAAGGTAGAACTGTTTAATTAAAAGTCTAAGGTCATAATTTTAAGGTCTTGTGTAAAATAACTTGTTATCCAAGATCCACCTTTTATTACCAAAATTTTAAAGTGTTTCCAAATTCTTATAAATAACTTGAAATACTATGTTAAAAATCTATCTGAGCAATCTGAAAACATAATCCATTATTAACTGTGGCCACAGTATGGTGAAATAATTCTCTGTAACTATATCTTTTGGGGAAGTAATTACTTATGCATTCCACTAGTTTAATCTTACCTACATGGAAGATTCATGCATTAAAATAAATATTGGCTTAAAATGATATTAACCCCGTGAGACTACTCCACTGTAATCTGTCAATCCTTGCAAATCCATGAGTCCCTTTAAGGTTGGAGAAAGATGCTGGAGTCTGGAAACTTCACAGAAGTCCTCTAATATCTATCCGTTCATAAAAAAGGAAGTCAGGGAATCTTATTATTTTGTTATTGGACTAAGTTCTGTTTTTCATATTTTTGTACACATTCACTCATTTAATTCTCAATCCATCTTTGGCCAGAAGGTGGTGAATTATTCTTTTCTTGAAGCAACTGAGGCTCAGAATGATTGGGTAACTTCCCCAAGGTCAGAGATTAGCTAAATTCGAGATAAGACTTTATGTGAAGTCTGTCAAGTAACAAGATTCTTTCCCCACTGTTCATTTCATCTAATAAAAATCAGTGTTTCGTGTTTCTTTTGTAACCAAGAAACAAGATGCTAGTTATCTTTTAAAAATAATAATAATTATCAATTATTCACTATCATTTGCCAAGCAATATTATAATAGTCATTTATTCCTGCCAGCTCATTGATGGTGTGTTATTGTACCCAACACATGGGTAAGGAAACTGAAGCAGAGAGCTTAAATTGCCCATGCACATGAGCTCATGGAAGGAGAGTGCAGGATTCAGGCCACGTAGTTTGCTTGGGAGACAATATTCTAATAACACTTCCATGTATTTTCTCTCAGAGAAAGTTCATGAAAGAAACCAAATGGCATGTGATGTCTTATCATATACAATAGAATTGCATAACATTAACAACCAGATATAACAATAAGAAACACAGATTTTGTGACGATGCTGCTGTTTCAATTCAGGTTCTGATACTAGCTGTGGGGTCCTGTGGCAAGATCCTCTGGAGAGCTGTGTCTGAGTTTCTTCATATATGAAATGGAGATAATGCATGCAGGCACTTCATATGATTATTTCAGGAATAAGCACTTATATAGTGGTTAAAACAGTTTAACATCGACCTATATTACTTAAATTTCTCTGAAATCACTGTAGCTTGAGTTCCGTCACTTCCTCCCTTACTCTAGGAAACTGGCAATCTGAGGTGACCAGACACATCCACAGTCTCTGGCTTTGCCAAGTGGTCCTGCACACTTTGATGCCCCAGCAAAGATCTGGGCCTCAGGCTTCATAGTATCTTATGTTTCTGTGAAATCTATTTCAAAAGGAAGAGTCTGCCTTGCCAGCTTTCCAAATTTAGCCATAAGTGGGTCACCTAAAAAAGTAATGCAGTATTCCCTCAAGTAACCTTTCGCTTATGTTAATTTTATATGAAGTGCTCCTTGCTGAGTCTTAGCACATTGTGAATTTCATGAGTCACTGCTTTGGCAGATGAGTGAGCAAAGAGCACCCTTTCTGAACCATTGCTACAGGTTCATCAAATCTGTCTCTCAAGAGTCTGGTGCCCCAGTAATACAAACCTACAAGTTAAAAAAAAAATTGCAGGATTGGGGACTGGTACATTTGTTTTGGTCTTTATGCATTGTAAAATGTTCGGGAAGGAATTTAGTCTCACATAGGAATGAGCTAGGCCACCTCCCTAATACTGCTTCCTACTATGTGCCAGGACTTTGGTGTGTACTATGGGTACCCACAAGAATTTGGTCCTGCCCCCACCTTGTGACCTAAAGTCAGCCCAGTTTCATTTTGATCACAGCCTCTTGAAAAATGACTCTGAGGAACTGTCTTCATTTTGGGTCACAGATTTAGTTCCTCAAGACTACATTGACATGTGAGTAATTGTCTGACATCTGACCTTTTCTGTCTACAAGCCCAATAAAAGGTATTGATAGAGCTTGGCTCATAGACTCCTACGTTATTTCTCCTGTAAAGAGCTAGTATAATCCCAGTGACAAAGGTTGTGGGATTATACTTAGGGAAAGGTCACTAATACTTTTGGAGGCTTTGCTACAGGTCAAGAACCATATTAAGGTTGGATCGTTTATTTTAACCCCAGATCAATCCTGTGTGGCCACTGACTGATTCCTTAGATGTGGGAATAGATACTTAGTAGATAATCTTACATGAGAAGAACTTGCCTAAAGGTCAGAACTAGAAGTAGAGGCCAGAATATAAGTGCTGGACTGTCCTGCTCCAGATTCTGTACATTTTTACACTGGAAGAACTATATCTACTGTAAAGAAAGAGAACACTGAATTTTGAATATTGGAAATCTTTCAAAGCGTCTTTAAGAGTGACAGATTTGTAACGTCCATTGGCATGTGTTTACTGTAGTAATGACATTGACTAGCCAGTCACCAAATATTTTTCCACTTTCCTTATGATGTCATTCCGGGCTATTCAAGTTTTGGTTTAAGTGAGACTATGCATTAAAAAGCTAAAAGCATTTTTATCTCCTTAACCTGACTTGATAAGTATGCACTGCATTCATACATCAAGTCATCAGAATGTACCTCAAAACTTTAAGCAATCGAGATGATAAAAATTGGGAGTTGCATTTGGCTGTTTCTGCTTTCTAAATTGGGAGAATCTCAGGTAATTGGAACCTCATAGTAGTGGGTTATACCTGTATGCCTGCCTCAGACTATAAAATAGAGATAATAATACCTTGTTTGTAGAGATCACATGAAATATATAATAGTTATTATTAACCATATTATAGTTGAGAATCAATAAATTATACCACATTATCCTTCACTTTTAGTAAAGCATATCATAGATATGTAATTAACCAATATTTACTACAGCAGTCTATTTCAGATACTTGAAGACGACTGAGAAATTAAAATTCTTCAGGAGATAGAGAAGGAAAAAATAGAAATAATTTATAGACAAATTCAATCTTTTCATATATAACAAGTATAGAGAGAGTCCTTATTTTTATAGCAGAAACATAGAGGCCAGTTTTTTTCTTCCTCAAAACTCATCATTTATACTAGTACAGCTGGTTTTATTTGACTATGAGAACAAATATTTATCTTATTTCAACCTTGCAAAAGAAACTTAGTTCCAATTGTGTCACAATTACAATTGCATTAATTAATTTTCCCCTGTAATGTTCATAGTATTTTTTGAAATGAATATAGAAGTAAAGCAATTAAAAAATAAAATCATGTTTGCATAATACAGAAAATTTGGAAAGCATAGAATACCCAGAAAAATACAAGTGTAGGTCCATCAAAGACATTTATAATTTGTAGTTTGGAATATTTCCTACTAGTTTTTCTTATTTTCATTTATATTTGGTTTATTTTGCCACACATTATGCATATGTTTCTGTTTTTATTTCAATCATGCTTACATAAAATTCTGTAAATTTTCCATGATTTATATAACCATTTCTCTAATGTAGTTGTACATTTACATTGCATATAGTTTCTATGGTTGAATGTGATATGTCTTGTTTAAAATGTTCAATACTTTCACAGTTTTGCACGATGGGGATTGTCTTGTTAATATGTTTTCTGATTCTGGTGTATGTAGAATTAACTTTTTATGGAACAATGATTTATTTAGACGTATTTGCAAACCCATTATGTCCCAAGTACTGTATACAAGGTGGTTTTGGTAGATCAATATTTACAAGGAAAATCAAGAAAGTGCAAAGTGATCAATGCTTTCAGTAAATAGCATGGAAGGGGATGGAGGGATGGCTTAGCAGTGAAGGCGTTTGCCTGTGAAACCAAAGGATCCATGTAAGTCAGGTGCACAATGTGGCACATGTGTCTGGAGTTCACCCTGGCACATCCATTCTGTCTGTCCATCTCTGTCTCTTTCTCTCTCTCAAATGAATAAAAAAATTAAAAATGTCAAAGAATATCAAAGTAGCCACTTGTGGCCAATGGTAAGGTAGGTCTCTTGGAGAAAGCAGAACTTGAGTTGAGGCTGGAATGATAGAGTTAGTAATTCCACAACATGGTTACAAATGCAGAGTTGGGAAAAGTATAATGTAAAAAATGAGTAAATGAATGCTTTTATAGGGAATTTAGGGGTCTGTAGCAGACAGCTTCAGGTTCACTGAGATGAACTTCCAGACCGGGCACAGTTATGGAGGAAGGGATATTATTTATTGAAGCTTACAGATCCAGGGGAAGTTCCATAAAGTCAGAAGCTGGCCTTTCTTCACAGGACCAGGCAAGAGAGAGAAAAACCAAGCCGCCAGCTAAACAGCACACTGAGCAAAACTACAGCCAAAAGGTCACACAGCACACTTCAGGAACTCCTGCTAGGCACATTTGCATATCTTTACAATGGAATCTCAAACCCACACCTTAAGACCAGCCCCCAGTGACATTGCCTCTAGCAAGGTGATTGCAGATGCAAACTATAACTAATAAAACACTGAATATATTGGGGGACATATATTCAAACTACCACAGGGTCTATAAAGACAGTGCATATCAGAGGCCTGAAAAGGTAAAATGTAAATAAGTCATAAATGTCATATTAAGACATTTAAACACCTTTTTACTAGGCAGTGAAGTGGTCTGAGATTTTTTGCCAATGGTAACACAGTATTACAGCCTGACCTTATGGAGTGGTGATCTCGGACAAAGGCATTCAAGACAACTAACTTATTAAAGGAATGGGAATTAAATTAATGCAGTATTATTTTCACCTACTAGAGTAGCAAAGATTGTTTTTTATTAGTTTGTTTATTTTATATATTTGAAAGAGAGAGGAAGATACAGAGAGAGAAAATGGGCATGCCAGGGCCTGCTGCAAACAAACTCCAGATGCATGCACTTCCTTGTACAACTGCCTTATGTGGGTCCTGGGGAATTGAGCCTGGGTCCACTGGCTTTTCAGGCAAATGCTTTAACTGCTAAGCCATCCCTCTAGCCATAGTAACAGAGTTCTTTAAAAATTAGTGGTGGTCAATATCGACAAGGGTGTAGAAAAACAGCTGCACCTACAACTATTAATGTGTGTTATGAATAATTCTGATTGTTACCTGATACAAAGTTTCTGGAAAGCGATGTAGGAGAGCACATATTAGTATATAATGTTTGAATGCCCTTACAAATGTCAGTTCTGCTTATAAAATCACATCCTAAGATTAGAATTGATTATGTATTGATTTATGTAACCCCCCCCCAAAAAATTATTTATTTGAGAGAGAGAGAACACCAGGCCTATTGCCATTGCAAATGAACTCCAGACACATGTGCCACTTTCTGCATCTAGCTTTATGTGGGTCCTGGGGAAATGAACCCAGGCCATCAGGCTTTTACTGCCTAGCCATCTCCCTAGCCCCTGTAGTATATTGTTTTCTGGATCTATAAGATAGGTATCAATTGAAATTTCCATTATTTAGAGTATCTTAAATACTTTATTGCCATATACTGAAACTTGAAAAATACTTATAATTGTACTTTTCCTAATGGATCAATTATATATTCATGTATTAACCTTGAATAATATTCATCATATGCTAAAAACAAACTAAAATAAGTACCAAGGAAACTTTGATCTCATTTATGAAAAGAAAATATTTACATGGACAGATGTCACCAAAAATACATATACTTTTAATCATCTAGATATTTTAAATGAAAATGTCATTTATGTATATTTAAATATTAAAATAACTAACTCAATATTGAATAATATTACTGTGGTTTTAGATTTGAGTGTAAACCAGAATGTGTTAAAGGCAAAGATGAATGTCAGTGTCTTCTGAGAGACTTCCCTGTCATTTTGTATTGACATTGTCATTCCCATCACATCCTATTTTCAGTCAATGGCAGCACTTAGCAATGTGTTGTCCTATCTGGTTCATTTCTCTTGCTGCATTTTGGGATCTTGCTTATTTTGCTGCGTGCAGCACTCCAACACCTAAAACCCTGCCCAACTGAAAATGGTCAATGCCTGTTGGAATTGCAACAGTTACTTTTGAAGTCAAGTACAAACATCTTAATTTTTTTTTATAGTGCTTTATAGAATTTAGTTCCAGCTAACTTCTCTGGTTTTCCTGTCTTGTCTTTACCCATCCCACTCTGGCTAGTGTCTGTGCACAATCAACTTTCTTCTTTATATTTCTCCTTTCAGCTCCTGACCTTTCTGCATGTGAGTCTTACATCTTGGAAAAATGAATGAGCTCTTATTTCTCTTACTCTCTTTATTCTTCTAATAGCAGAACTTAAGGATTATGATTTAGTCATAAACTCTTGAATTAAATGTTGGATTAGCTACTAATATTACAGATCTCATTAAGTTATTGTGAGGAGATATGACTTATTATGTGAAAAGCACTGAAGATAGATCCTGGTGCAGTTAATCTTGCATGGGGAGGATGATGATAATTATGTCCACACCTGTGTTGGGGTCAATTTGGTAACAGTGATAGCATGTTTTAGGAAAATCTTCAACTCAGAATGACTCATACAATTCACTCTTGTTGAAAACTAATTCTTGTATATTATTACCATTTGTTTCCCACTTGGGGGAGGCTAGAATATGAACTTTATGGAAACACAGAATAAGGCCTTTGAGTTTACAGAGCGTCTACACACCTACCACAATGCCTGGCAAGAAAAGTATGAGCTGACATTTACAATATAGTTGAGTTGGATAATCTTAACTTAAAGAAATTAAAATATATTTTGGAAACTGAGAAGATAGATTTCTTTGCAATGAAGAAAAAGAGTGAGAGTGAGAATGAAAGATGATTTGGATTCAAGAGTCAGGGACTAGGACAATGTCAAAGCTACTGAGAGAAAGGAACAAAAAGTGACTAGTCCTGGTCCTTCCTGATCTTAAAGATTATCATTTCTCTGTATACTTCTGTGTAGAGAGCCAGTAGATTAACTGTATCCTTTCACATTTGAAACTTAATGTTCAAAGTTACTTCTACAAATGAGCAAATCAAGATTATGAGGAAAATGACTTGCTTAGATATATATGGTGTCTTTGGGTGTGGGTCACTGTAAGGTATGTAAATATGTATTTTCCTGTTCAGTTGGGTGTGGGCACATGTGTATATGTATGGGGAAGATAGGAGACACACACATGGCATCCTTGGAGACATTGTTCATCTCTTTTTGAGGCAGGGTCTCTCACTGGCCTGTAGCTCACCAATTAGGCTAGAATGGCTGACCAAGTGGCCTCTACCGATCTGCCTATCTTCTTCCCAGTGCTGGGATTATAGGCCCATGCTACCACCCTGGCATTTGAGGGTGTCCTGGCGAGCGAGCTCAAGTTCTCATGCTTATAAGGAAGTGCTTTGACAACTGAGCTGTCTTTCTTGCCCCTGACATGTTTAAGGAGAGAAAATGTCATGTTCTAAGTTGAAAATAGATGTTATTTTATTGGAATCATTCATTTGCTATTTTAGAAATGATAGAGAAGGTCTTCTATATGTAGAGAGAGCATCATTATCTACCTGGCGGTGTAGCTATAAAGGACCTGGTCATTGCCGTGAAACAGTTTCATAGCTATTGGTAAAGATTGTTATGTAAACAAATTCAAGACAAAAAATTTAAATAATTCAGCTATCACTTGGGAGAATCATTACCAGTAAAATAGATTCTCAGGGGAAGAGATTTTTCTTCAATGATGTTATATTTGACCTAGGTTTGTGTTTATCAATATTATGTTCCATTTAATTTCTTTCTAGATAGGCTAGACTGATATTATAAATTAGAAGTTTCTAATTTCATGAAGGTGTTCATAAAAACTTTATCTACAACATGTCTATCACATAGCTCTGGATCTTACTTTCCTATAAATTGCACTTTTTCTTTCTTTCTCTTAATTTATCACACTGACAATTCTCTGTTGTGAAGGAACACTGAATGAATGAAAGTTTGAGGCAACAACTATCAGGAGACTTTGAGACCTTATGAAAAGCTGACAGCATGTTGAAGAAGCATTTTTTAAAAGAAAATAAAAAGTAAAACCCAACTGAGACTTTTCCAGAGCCCAAAGGTGATTACTCTATTTCTCTCTTATGAGACATGAAAACAAAATAAAATTACACCTAACTCGTACTGATAATAGGAAAACAGATTATTTTTAATATATGAAAAAGGAGGGCATGGGTCTATAAGAACTCAATTTAGATAGAAATTAGAGTCATGAGTTTTATGCTTTGAAAGAAAAATTTAATATAATCCAGTGTATTTTTTGCTTCTTTATTTAGAAACTGATAGAAAAAGTGAATGAAATTCTTATTTCTACCAGGTTTCTATTATTATTCTTACTTAATATGTTTTGTTATTAACACTGTTATGAGTTTGGGGCCAGTTATTAAAAATCACTGTATTTTCTACCAATAAAATGGAGGAATAATAAGTATTCCTCTGAAGGTGTTTGTAGGTATTTCAGAAGATTGTGAGAAAGTACATGCAAAATGTCCTCCTGACTGTTTTATAGTGGCCTATTCCCTCACATTATGGAAGCACTATGCTTGAAGCAGTTGCAGGCTACTAAGAATATCTGTTTCTTCCACTATTGTATTCTGAATGCCCAAGACAGTGCCTGCATCAAGTGGACACTCAATAATTCTTTACATCTTACCTGATGGGCTTCTGAAGGTATTTGACTTCTAAACCTCTGGAATCTATACCACTTTCCTAAACAAAAGGGTAAACTGAGATCCTTAGTGTTAATAAAGTATCTTATGATCACTGTTTTAGTTAACTTCCTGCCATGGTGACCAGCACTTGACATAAATGACTCAAGAGGAGAAAAGGTTTATTTTGTCTAGTATTTTCTGAGGTGTCACTCAATGGTATACCTCCTTTACTTTGAGCTGATTGAGGCAGAACATCATATTGATAGGGGCTTGTGGACGAGGCTGTTCACCACCTGGCAGCCAGAAAACAGGCAAGAGGCCAGAGACATGAGGTCCTTCAAAGGCATTCTCCCACAATCTGTTTTATCCAATTAGGCCCATCTCCTTAAGATTCCAGATCTTCCCAAAATAGTACCACCAGCTGCAAATCAAGGATTCAACACATAGTCCTATGGAGGAGAGTGCCTATTCAGCCATAATAGTCAGACTACATCTCAGGCCTCCTAAGTACAAGAGCAGGGTAGTTTCTAACAGTGATATTTATAAATATTAATAAAAATATTGTTATCCAATATTTTATCATTGTAAAATATACTCATTCAAAAGAATTTGTAAATTACAATAATATAGAAAACAAATGTGTTGCAACTTTATTTATATGAACATAGTCAAATTTAGGTGGAATTACTTTATGCACTTTCATGTAACTTTGCCATGAGTAATTATTTTTTCAATGAATATTCTTTTTAAGTCCTTGTAATTGATTATTTATATTCAGTTCTGAAAGTACACATAATATCTTAACTTTTCATTGCTTAATATTTAGATAATTTCCAGGATTCACTGTTGCTTTAGTTACCTTCTCATTGCTGGAAAAAAAAATAGCTGACATGAAGAAAGTGTTTATTTTGGTTTATAGTCTCTAAATATTATAGTAGAACAGAGGCTGAACATGACTGCTTGCTACAACACCTGGAGGAAAGCAGTAGTACAGTGAGTTGAGTTCTGGTAAGGGGGAAGCTTGGCTATAAGACCCAAAAACACCCCCGAACAACACAAGTTCCTCCAGCAAGGTCCCTGTCCCCAAATTGCCACCAGCTGCAGACCAAACACTCCAAACAAAGACTACATGGGAGTTTTAGAGTAAATTTTTGGATATGATAATTGGATATGAATTAGATATGGATACTTAGAATAAATTATTGGATATGAAATGATATTTGGTCAAAGGTTAGGTCCATTCTAATGATAAATACTAGCAAGGTATTCCTCATCTGAAGACTTTTAATAACATTTATCTCCTAAAAGCAGTATCCTAGATGTTTTTCTCATGCTCTTTTATGCCCAGAACAACCTGTCAACACTAAATATCACTTCTCATTAGTAGAGCTGATAATACATGCTGATTACCTGTGTACGATCTCTATAAACATAAGAGGAGAGACAGCTTCAGCATAGCTGAGTCACCACCTTGGAATATATCATCCACTCCTAAAGATCATGATTTGAATATTCAAAAAAGGCTCTTCACAATGAGATTTTTTTTATCTTCTATTTAGCTAATTATCCTTGGGCATGTGACATTTTGTAGCATCATCTCCACATTATTTGAGCACTTACAATATATCAAATTTTGGGATAATTCTTCTTTTCCCCTTCTCATCCTTTTACAAACAATGGAAAACCTTGATTTTAATTTATATATTTCTTTAGCATATGAAAAGTTTCCTGTTGTTGCTTGAGAAATAAGATTTGTAGAATTGAGTAGGCATAATGATACTTAAGTTATGAGTTAGTTTTGCTAAACTGTAAGCTCTTGACACTAAACACTTATACATACTGACTCTGTTTATGTCCCTAAACAATGAACTTGACAAAATAATGAGATGTTGAAGACAAACTGTTTTCTTTTGGGCTTCATAGTAATGAAGCTTGTGTTTGAAAACAGGTTTCTTAGCCTTGTTAATTCTGAATTTACAATCCAGTAAAAAACAACAGTTTTTCTGTCTCCGCAGGGCTCTTGGGGGACGTCTGTCATGTCAATGTTTAGGAAACTCTAAATATGAATTGATAGTAGTAAATGAGTAAAACTTGGTTTGAAGGTTCTTATCTCCCCTTGGAGTTTTTTAATTAAGGAATTAAGAAGTAGAGTTTAAACTGGCCTCAAAGTAGCACTTCATAACTGAAGAACAAATTTGTTCCAAGCTGAGAAACCATTCTTTAGCTTGGAGAGGCAAGACATTCAGCTCTAACCTTCATAAAACTAAGATGTATTCATGTATTACTACATGAGCTTAAGTGCATTACATCTAAGATAGAGGGAGAGACACCTAAGGTGAGATCAACCCAAGGAGTGTTGTCAGATCAATTATGTACAGAAAGGGCACACAAGAGAATGAAAGAAGAGGTTGACCCAGTATAAGCAGAGAAGGATCACTAAGTGAGCATGCCTAGGCAAGGCCAATTCACATGCGCAGCACAAAAGCAAAAATGAAGCAGGGACAGCATCTTTGGGTGCTGACCTATAACTTCACTACTTCCTAGTGAAAATGATTCAAGCAGTTCTCATACATCTATTTTCTAGAAACAGTGCCTGTAGAGCTGGTTGAATTCCTTCCAAATTCAGATATTTTAAACATATTTTTACTAGACCTTAAACCTGGAGAGAAACTCTCAGAACTAGGCAAACAACTACTATAACACCAGTGGCTCAACTTTGCCTACAAAATGATATCAATCCATGGGCTTTGGAAAAGACTGATTTCTGAACCATTCCTTTAAAAAAAATGCATCTTATAAATCAGAGTTCATTTTGTTTTATGATTTCAATATTACTCTAATAGAAAGGCAAAATGGTGGAAACTCATTTATAAGATGCCTAAGTATTTTTTTAACCTCAGTAAGAGTAGAACTAAAAAAAAAAAAAAAAAGAAAGAAAGAAAAAAAAGAAAGAAATGAAACTAAGATGCCCATTCCTCATAGACCAGGATCTTCTTTTGTCTTTATGTTGACTTCTTTACAGAGCTGCAAACAATATCTATTTTCTATAACTCATTCTGTATAAGTTTTTACTATTACAATTATTCATAGATCTATTTCTAGCATTTGAGTATAAACAAAATAATTTAAATTCATAAATTGAAAGAACATATGAGCACTGAACTTTAATGTCAGGACTCTACTAGTATTTGTTGGTTTTACTGAGCAAGGATTGATAGATGATAGATAGAAAGATAGATAATGATAGGTGATAGATAGATAAAAAAAAAATTACCTTTGAACTCCCATACCAACCAATTCTCATCCAATTCTAAATCCTTTGTTCCTTGCTTTCCTTCTCTGTGAGAGACCAGCCCTTCTTGCACTTTCAATACATTGGCTTACAATATTTTATTATATTTTAAATTGGTAACAATTTAAATAGTTAATTTTATACCTTTGGGCACTTTTGAAATAATTTTTAATATAAAGTTATATTAGTCAAAGCCCAAAAAGTCTTGTACTAAGATTCACACAACAGAAATCAGATACTTCATCTCAAAGTTCATTTTATTGGGCTGGAGAGATGGCTTAGCACTTAAGGCACTTGCCTGCAAAGCCAAAGGACCTTTGTTCGATTCCCCAGGACCCATGTAATCCAAATGCACAAGGTGGCACATGTGTTTAGAGTTTGTTTGCAGTGGCTGGAGGCCCTGGCATACCTGTTCTTTCTCTCTCTCTCTCTCTCTCTCTCTCTACCTCTTTCTCTCAAACAAATAAATAAATAAATAAATTTAAAGTTCATTTTATCTTTTAGAAGGGATGTTAGACCTCATTGCCAACACCTCATCAAACCAAGCCTACCATTTTTTAATTTTAGTTATTTACCATTTACTAAAAGTGAGTTTGTGTTTCATGTTCTTCAATCTCCAAGTTCTTTACAATAATGAATATTCTTTTATTGTACAGCCAAGATTTCTACTTCTTGTTATGAATGGAAGTCAGACTTAATCCTCACCACTAAGGTAGAGTAGTTTTTCTTAATTATTTTTAAGAAACTTTTATTGTAGCAACTTCAAATACCCAAAATAGTGAGAACAGAATAAACAATCCTCATTTTCACATTCTTTTTTTAAAGATTTTATTTTCATTTACTCATTAAAGATAGAGAGAGGGAGAGAGAGAGAATGAGAATGGACAAGCCAGGGATCTAACCACTGCAAACAAACTCCAGATGCTTGTACTACCATGTGCATTTGGTTTAGGGGGGCCTGGAGAATTGAGCCTGGGTCCTTGGGCTTCACAGGCATGTTCCTTAACCACTAAGCCATTTCTCTAGCCCTCACATTCTTATTTATCTCTTCATCCCTTGTGACTTATTTAAATGCGTGCCTAATAAAATAATTTAGATCATATTATTTTATCCCCCAAATAACTCAGTTTGTTTTATAATGTAATAATTTTTATTTGTTTATATTGACAACTTCTTTAATTGTAGACAATATCCCATGTTATTTCCCTCCCTCCCCCTACTTTCCCCTTTAAAACTTCACTCTTCATCATATCCCCTCCCTCTAACATAATAATTTTATATAATCAGAAATCATTATCAAGCTAAGAAAAACTAGTAAGTCGTGAATATATTGTGCTTTTAGTCCTCAGTTTAGTATTTTCCACGTGTCTTCAAATGTCCCCTTTTCACAGTTGGTTTGATCTAATTAGGTCCACCAGGAACAATTTGTAATTTGTGTTTGATATGATCTTAAGTGTCACTGTCAGATTCCCCTCATTTTTTAAAATTTTATTCATGTTGAAGAAGACAAAACACATGTTCTAGAGAATTTACCATCCTCTGAATTCATCCAGTGCTACTCATGTAATGTGCTTTCATTCTTTTCCCCTTTCCCTTCTTGTGATTTCTCTAATTTGCTAGTAAAGGCCAGAGGTCTGATTTCACTGAAGTTTTTTCTTTCTTTTCTTTTCTTTTCTTTTCTTTTCTTTTCTTTTCTTTTTCTTTTCTTTTCTTTTCTTTTCTTTTCTTTTCTTTTCTTTTCTTTTCCTTCCTTCCTTCCTTCCTTCCTTCCTTCCTCCCTCCCTCCCTCCCTCCCTCTCTCTCTCTCTCTCTCTTTCTTTCTTTCTTTCTTTCTTTCTTTCTTTCTTTCTTTCTTTCTTTCCCCCTCTCTCTTTGTTTGTCTCTTTCCCCTCTCTCCCTCTCTCCCTTCCTCCCTCCTGCCTCCTGCCTCCTTCCTTCCTTCTTGCTTGCTTTCCCTAAGTAACAAATTTATTTTTAACAGTTTTATTTATGTTTCCAGCATGTACATATATTTTGACAATAATCCCATCCTTTTATCTTCTTTTGCCTTCCCTCATGCCCTCTTCCACAAACCATTCTTCTTTCCAATTAATGCTTCTTCTGTTTTGATTTTTTTTTTTTTTGGTGCTCTACTTTTCATTATCTATGTGATGGTCCCAATTATTGTGTAGGTATGATGCAGATAAGAACATTCATAACACAAACACATGCATAGCCCCATCATCATTCCTCATCCTAACTAATGCTTACTCAGTTTTCTTCACACTAACCTCAAGAGATTCAGTCTGACATTTTCACTGCATCTCCAGTACCTGATTCATAGAAAGTCTTCTGGAAGAACATTTCAAGTTAATGATAAGGAAAGGGATGGATTTCACATACTTAGTTGATTGTTTGGCCCCCAATGTAATTGTAGTAAATAAAATAATCTCAAGATCAAAAAGTACTTCAGAAGTCATCAGGGTCACATGTAATGCTTTCATTGGTTGCTTTGCTCCTTCCAGGGTTGCCATCATGACAGCATGCTCACTCTTACTAATCTCTGCTGTGATGGAGCCCACTGTGGTCACAATTTGTATTCCCTTAATCTGAGCTGAGATTTCGACTCAAATTCTACCCTTCTGTTATTTCAACAGCAAGGGTGATCTTTCTTCCAGTTGATCAGAGACATTTGTTGTTTGCCTAGTAAACGTTTATTTCTCATGAAAAGTATCCAATGCTAGGTGTTTATATAGAAAAAAATCATTAAACATAAATGTATCCTTTAAAATCAAAATGAAATTACTGGAAAAAATCTTATATTTCTTCTATGTGAATATTATTCTTTTAACTCTTACCATTAATATTGCATATTTTGTTAGTTTTTTGCCCCTTTTACTATAATCAGTTGTCTAATTATTAAAAAATTCTAATAATTTATATAAAATTAAGCAAAGAAAATAAGACACAAGTAATATTATATCTCTCTGCTTCAAAACCAGTCTTTAATACATGACTTAAAATGAAGAAAGCATCTGGAATATTTAGATGTTTGTGTGCCATTAATTATTTTAAATTAATTAATTAATTAATTAATTAATTAATTTGTTTTTTTATTGACACATTCTATACTTACATACAAAAAACATATATTTCCCTCCCCTCCCCCCATTCCACTTTGGAACACCAATCTCCATCATATCCCCTCCCTCTCTCCATTGGTCTTTCTTTTAATTTAATGTCATCATCTTTTTCTTCTATTTTGAGGGTCTTGAGAAGGTATTGCTAGGCACTGCAAGGTCATGTATATTGAGGCCAATTTCTGTCTGGGCAGTTGCATTGTAAGAAGTCATACCCTTCCTTTGGCTCTTCCATTCTATCCGCCCCCTCTTCCGCAATGGTCCCTGAGCCTTGGAGGGTGTGACAGAGGTGTTTCAGTGCTGGGCACTCCTCCATCCCTTCTTCTCAGCACTATGTTGCCTTTTGGGTGATCCCAGTGGTCATCACCATCTGAAAAGAGAAGCTTCTCTAACCAGAAGTGAGAGTAGCGTTAATATGTGAATATGAACATTAAGTGTAGTGTCCCCAGGGCAGCTTGGTGGGAATAATATATACATTTAGTCAGACAAGAGCAGGCTTTATACCCCTAAGGCTCATGACCTCCCCTGCCATAGACTTTTGCTTAGGTTTTTCAGTACCAGGCATGTATTCCCTCCCGTAGAAAGGGCCTTCAGTCCAATTATGGAGCAGGTATCCCATCCCAGCCACTGAAAATTTTCTAGTAACAGTCTAAAGCTTCTAGATGCTCCATTATTCAAAAAAGTAGGTTTACATAAGTCTTATTCACAATATCTTGAATTTAAATTGACCCTCCCCACCCTTCTTTGTACTTTCATTTATGGCAAAAGAAACCACATAAACCTTTCATTGACCAATCTGAATAAAGTGATAAATAAAATTGTAGTGACTTAAAATATCATTTATTATTTGTAAAAAAAATAATGTTTCCTCTCTTAATCTGGAGAGCCAGAAGTCTTCCTTGGTGTCTAAGTGGTTCTTTCACTGGGACTAGGGTCAGCTCTATACCTATATATTTAATTCCAATAAACCAAAAATCACTTTAAAAAAATGAAGATATTTGATGTCTCACAAGTTAGCTCTGACAATGGCTACACATTTTATTAAGGAACTACCCTGGCATCTCAAAACCAAGGATTAAAACATTTTCTATTATAGTCAATATAGATATGATGTTGCCAATGATAATCATCTTACAAAGTAATGTTTTGAATTTTTAATGACCTACTTTTTCTAATCTACTTTTTGCATGATCCCAAAAGAACTTTTTTGGAGCAGCATTTGATTTAAGTGCTGAGTTTATATTTTGGAAATGTTACTCAGTCCTAAGGCCAGAGGCTTGCTTGAAACCAGTGAAGATCACATGATGTTCCTTGATCTGTTGCTAAATAATTTCTTATGCCTAGTTGTATCCATGGAAGCCTGCAATGGCCCCTTAATTGTAATAGACTATAAACTGGAATCTGTCTCAGGTTTATCCACCTCCAGTCTCTCACTCACACTGCTGTCAAAGTGTTCGTTGTGTAAGACAAACATAGCATGCCATTCCCTATTTTAGACCTCATATTGCCCAGCTCTTCTGGGCATGTCATTCAAAGTTCTTATATATGTGACTGCGGTTAATTTTCTAGCTCCATGTTGTATCTATTCTGATCTTTTGCCAGGTACAATTTTCCTTGTACTGCTATATTGTCCTCTCATGCCATGTTCTCTTCTCATCTCTCTTCTTGCTAAATACCATACTCATCTTCAAAACCCAGGAAGTTACTTTTTTCTTGGATGAGGTCTTTGTCTGAATCCCAAAATAGTTATCACCCTTCTTCCCATGTCCTGTTAGTACAGAAAACAGATACAGAAGATGCCAAAACTCTGAGTATGACCAAAACATTACTTTAGAATAACACAGACATTTTCTTGACTTTTTTTTTTTTAATGTTACCAACACAGAAGATTGCCCTGAGAAAAGAAAACCCACCCACGCTGAACTGTGCAGTTCTTGCCTGAATTGAAGAAATGAATCATGGATTTTTCAACATTGTTAAATTTCTTCCTCACCTATGTCTTCTCTTTTTTTTTTTTTCATTCTTCAAATATTACTGAGTCTTGTCTGTTCTAATAAAATAAAATCCCTTTTCACCCATTCTTTTCCTCCTCTATGCTGCACCATTATTTTCATGTCCACAGTCACCTAATGGCTTGAATAATAACAATAAATAGAACCCTCTGCCGTAGCATCTCTTTGGAAAATGAATCAGTGTTAGAAACTAGTGAAGATAAAAAGTTAAGACAATATTGAATTAGACAGTTTTAAATAGGATTTTTATTTATTAAAAGATTACTCAGTAGTTAATATGCTAATGTCATGGGTGTGCATAATCTTTACCACGTGGTTGGTGTTTCCTTTCAGTTCTTTATGGCCCGTGTCTTAAATCTGGTAACTGACATATGCCGACATTATATACCTTTAAACGCAATGCTCACAAAGGTCACCATAACTCACCGAATCCTTAAACCAAGTGAGTCTCAATCTCCATTACACTTTACATTCACCTGGGGAGTTTTAAAATCACTTCTGCCTGGGTCTTACTCCCCCAGAGTCTGATATCATTAACTATGAATGCAACCTTGTTGGTGAGATTTGTAAACCTACTCTACATGATTTTAAGTGCAGCCAAAGCAGAGAAGCACCACCTGTCCTCTAAACCTTTGGTTAGTCCATTCTATCATTCCTTCTGAATGCAAGCTGTTTAGGATAAAGAAATAAACATGACAGTATTTTTTGATGAAGCTTCATAGTATAGTAAGATATATGTATGTAATATGGTATAAAGTGTGACATATTTACAATAAAAAATCTTTACGAGTGTGTGGGAACACAAATAAAATTCTAACTACTTCCACATAGGTACTTGTTAAGAATGTCTTTGTGGGGGCTGGGAAGATATGGCTCAGCAGTTAAAGACTCTTGCCTGCTTGAAAAACCTGACTCCTAGGGGCTCTGGTAAATATTTCTAGATTTCCTTTGCAGTGGCAAGAGGATATGGTGCTCTCATATACCTCTTTCTCTCTTTCTGTGTGCGTGTGTCTCTCAAAAAAATAAAACTATTTTCTGAAAGAAATATTTGTGGAGACATTTCATCATAGGAGGCAGATGCTATTTGAGGGAGGACATATTAGGCAGGTTGATCAGCATGACAAAATCCAGGAGTATTATAGTATGGTTGTTAGGGCCAGTAGAACGATAAATTAGAACTACTAAGACAGACGGAATAGGCTTGAAATATACCATTAGAAATACCAGTCAGACCTTCGTACCAGAGTGCTAAGCAGGACACAAATTAACAGTAGACCTGATTGTGAGAGAAATGAGGACTATGGTAGCATTTGACTAAAGATATACCTGATACAACTGCTATCTTTGAGTTGTCACATCACTTCCTTCCCAATTTGTTGTACTCCTCAGCGACCTGTGTCTCGTTCATTTCTTTTAAATCTGTATTATTACTATATTTGATGATGCTGCATCCAGTATCCCTGTCCTCCTCAGCAGATTGTGTTCTGCTTAGGAGACTTCCTGCTTTATTCAGATGCACAGTTTCCTGGCTATGTGAGAGATGCCCCACCTGTCCAGTGAGTGCAACAACAGTATGTAGGTAACGAACTATTTCATCTGTTAGAGAGCAGTGCAGTGTGGTGACTTCAAATCACAAAGATTGAAATTAGATCCTTATTTCCTCTTTTTCCATGTGCACCATCACCTCCCACTCCCATAAAAAAATGAGGAGCAAATATTTACAAGATGTTGCTTAAAATTTTGTTACTATGGATACTGTCAGATTAATTCATCAACATGTGTTAACTCTCTGCCTGCCTATGCCATTACAAAGCATGAAGGCGTATGCTCTAAGGAATTTTTAAAAGTTCAGGATGTGTCTCTTTACTTCAGAGCTTATCTAATTGGGAGAAAAAGAAAGAACATCAATAATAGCTTAAGAACACAGAGACAAAAATGTAAATATCTTAAATTTTAGAGAAGAATGGGATCTCCAGGGCCATGCTGGGCAGTGATAATTATGACAAATTTTCTGCTGTCACCACATTTAGATAGTAATTCACAAGCTGATCCCAATTGGACACCGTTCATTACACACTAATTACTATTTGCCCTCAAGTGATTGTTATGTGCAACCACAAGTGGAAGTGAGAACCTAGATGCTTACTAGACCCTTCCAGTGGGGAAGAAGTAAACTGATTTCACCAGTTGACAAGTCATAATCTTTCCAATTTTCACAGATATTGTTTAAAGATGAACATTTCTGAAGTGCCTGACCATGCTTGGTAGAACATTGCCTCTACATGCATAGTAAACACAGGTGAAAAATTATAAAATCAAGCTGATAAAGAGTACGATATTTGTGTTTATATATGCCTATGTATGCAAGTAGTGGGAAATACTGCAAGAGCTTTCTTCAAGTAAATTCCATCTTGGAAGTTTATTTCTGTGTATATTCCTCTTTTCTTATTTATTTCTTAATTATTTATTTTTATACTCAACCACACAACATTCAAAGAATCAGGTAAATATAGAATTGTTGAACAATTTGCTGGATATCATAATGAATGAATGTCTATTGACGAAAAATGTCAATACAGAAAACCAGGTACTTCTTTATCTTTCCTTCCAAGTCTTAGTCCTCCACACTCCTCTTTTGATTTTTTTTTTTTTTTTGCTTATTTCCCACCACAAGACTATGCAAAAAAGTTTGAGACTTTCATAGTACTGAAACGAAACTTTTCATAGGGCTCAGCCTTTCTGGTGCCAGATATAATACCAACCTTCTCTGTGAAGACAGGAGCACATTGCTTCAACCTCCAAAGAGGCTTTCCTGGGAGGAAAAGCAGTGAAGCTGCATTCAGGGGTTCATACAACAGTGTAGCTTCATAGGTCATCCTAAAGTATTTGAACTTTATGATCAATAGGAAACATATATTCTTAAGTAGATGACAGATGTTATCAGAAGAGAAAGTACATTGTAGAGAGGAGTGGCTGAACCTCAAGCTTTGTAATATGACTATGGCTCAGGTGAGCTGTAAGAAGGGTATGAAGTATGTGAGGCTCCTGAGGTAAATTGTTCTGGTTTATTTGTTCAGAGATAAACAGCAAAAGTTACATAATGTAATGGAGTTAAGTTTTCATTGCATTCCTTAGAATCAGACGAGTGGAATCCAAATTCTAGCAGTATTTTGCCAAACACCGCAGGAGTGAATCTGACCCAGGAATGAACCTACCCGCTCTGTAATGTTTGGAGCATGAGGCAAGTCAGTTATCAGATGTACTCGGAGCATTTAAATGCCAGGACTGCATTTTTAAAGACCAACAAAACACATCTAAATGCTGCCCACAGTACACATATTATTTTGCTTATGAAAATGAAACTTGAAGGGAAAAATAAAAAGGTCACAGGAGAAAAGCAACTGTATAGTAGGCTATGTAGGCCATGAGTTAAAATACTCTAAATTGTGAGTAAATAAGAAATAGTAAATTTAATAAAATGTGCCCACTTGCCATTTTTATACTTCAAGATTTGCACATTAATAAATGTCTTACATACAATGACTCTGCGGGACATGTGAAGTGGGACATTCAGATAATGTTGACTCTGAGAGCATGGTACAGTATAACAGAGGCATCTGAATAAAATGATGCACTGAGAAATGCTGTACCTTTCCTTTCATCAGAGTCTGCCAGTAAACTAACATGAAGAGAGAGAGAAAAATGAACATAATCAATGACAGCTTCAGCCCCATTCACAGTTAAAACCAGAGCCAAAGTGAATACATTCAGTTTTCTAGCTTTGTAACTAAACTTCCTTCTGTTCTAATCTAATCACAATATCTTGAAGTATTTTATTCTCAACTGAGCAGATAGAAATGTGCCATCTGTGTATATATATCCAGCAGTGTAGTGTAATAGCTGGGACCTTAGCAGGACTGAAATAGTGATAATAAATATAACAAGGTTGTCTGATTTTACTGATAAAACTTGGAATACCATCAAAGTGAGATTCTAGTGTACATTGTAAATAAGCAGATTTCAAGTTTTTGCACTCTTTTGAAGGGGGAGAGTTGGCTAAGATGGTAAAAAGAGTGTATTAAATTATGTATACATGACAAAATTTTGAAAGTAATCAATGAAAATGTAGAATAGTATACCAATTTTGGAATAGTTTGGACATTCTCATGGAAAAGAATTACCATATGTCCCATAAATTCCATTCTTATATATCTACTTAAGAGACTTTAAAATATTAGTCCATGTTTGGAGAAATGGCTTAGCAATTAAGGCACTTAGTCGTTAATGGCTTAGGCTGTGAAGCCTAAGGATCCATTTTTAATTCCCCAGTTCCCACATATGCCAGATGCACAAGGTGGCACATGCATCTGGAATTCATTTGAAGTGGCTAGAGGCCCTGGTGTGCCCATTTTTTCTCTCTCTCTCAAATAAACAAATAAATAAAACATTAAAAATAAAATAAAACAGTCCATTCAAAACCTGCACATAAATGCTTATGGTAGTGTTATTCATAATAGCCAAAAAAGTGAAATACCCCAAATATCTATGACCTGATTGATGACTAAATGTGCTATAACCATGCAATGAATATTATATGGCCAAAATGGGATTGGCATATTAATATTAATATATGCTACAACATTGACTTCAATATATTTTACCAGGTGAAAGAAGCCTGTCTCAAAAATCACAAGTATGATTACATTTATATCAAATATCCAAATGATTAAATCCACCACAGCAAAAAGTTTATTAGCAGATACCAAATGTTTGAAGGATGAGGGGATGAGGAGTTACACGGTTTCTTTTTGCAGTGAGGAGAAACATCTGGAATGTAATAATAGTGATGATTGTGAATAAAATAAAAATTATAGTAAGCTCCAATCCATCAAAAATTCAAACAGGAATAAAAAGCAAAAAAGAAAATATCACAGAAACACAAATTAATAAAAGAAAACTAACCTTAAGGCATAATAATAATCACATGAATACCAATAGACTAAATTTTCCATGTCAAAGAAAAAAATTTGTTTTAGAATAATTTTACAAATATACCTAATATGTAATTAAGAAACATACCTAAAATTTAAGGACACAGAAAATTTTAAAGTAAACTAATAGAAAAATTTGATTCAGGGAAAATGATAGGTGAAAGAAAGATAAGGTATAAATACTAGAAAAAAGAGCTTTAAACATAATGTATAGTCAGTGCTAAAAAAGTTCATGTTGTGACCATAAAATATTTCCTGAAAGTATATTATAAATGCACATATTTTATAAAAGATGCTTAATATAAAATGTGAAATATTATGTGCAGAATAATTAATACACCTAATATGAGAATGAAAGATTATTTGGTGTTTCTACTATGCTAATAGGTCAAAACTTTTTTTTTAAAAAGGGTGTAACCCTTTTGAAATTAACTGAAGATTTAATTCAATCACATCCCATAATCAAAATATAAATTTAATGTAGTAAAGATAGATTCCTTGTTAATTCATCTATAGAGCCAATTTGATTTCTATTAAAATTACAACAGTATTTTTATGATCTTGACAACCTGTCGAACTATATGAGAAAAGTACAAGGTAAACGATAGCTATGATAATCCAAAACCTGAGAGGATATGGGTCAGCCCCTACCCGAAGAACCAATTACTCTACTAGGCCACTTCTAATGAAGACAATGTGGATTATGCTAAAGTTACTGACTAGTCAGAAGATCTTGAAAAACAACAGAAGACCATAAATTCTAGACCCACAACATTTACTTTTCTATACCTCAACTTTTCACTATTTGAAAAGAATCTGGATATGATGGTGTACAACTATAATCCTGGGAATTGGGTGATGGATGTATGAGGATCAGGAGTACAAAGTCAATGAGGTAACCACAATGCCCTGTTCAAACAAAAAAAAAAAAGAAGAAAAATTAGTATTGTAACTATCTCATGAATTGATGATGAGGATCAAATGAGCTAATAGTTTAACACTTAAAATCTTTAAAGGAATACCTGGCACTTAATGAAAATGTTTATTAATTTTATAAAAACTATTTGAATGAAGGCCTTCATACTGATGTGTAACTATAAAGTCTACACTTGGGAAGCTAAGGTGGGAAGATCTTGTTTGTGCCCTGCTACAATAGTGAGAGCCTACTGAAGAAAGCAAATCAAACAAGCCACATTCAAGAAAATTAAAATGAAACAACCAAAACAACAGAAAAATGGTCAATAAACATTATTAACCATTTTAAAAAGGAAAGTAAGCATAGTGAACATATAAAATACCCAACTTGACATGTTATAAAGGAAAACAAATTAAGCTCGAAATCATACTCACTTACATAAGCAAATCATAGGAAGCCTGACACTGTCAAATACTATTGAAGTTATTTCTTTTGTATTACTGTGAATCTAACCATTTTGGATTGGCATTATTTGTTAAAGCTGAGCATTCTGAGTTAGTACTTGTACTTCTGATAACATACCCCAGAGAAAATCTCATGAAGCCAATTGCCAAAAGCAGCTTTGTTTCTAAAAGTGAAAACACCCGAATAAAACCTAGAAACAAAGCACATATATGTATGTATGTGTGTGTATATATATATATATATATATATATATATATATATATATATATATATATGTGTGTGTGTGTGTGTGTGTGTGTGTGTGTGTGTGTGTGTATGAAAATAAAAATATGACTTATGAAATATTTATGACACAATGCAATGTTACATATATAGCATTAAAAAGAAAACATGGAGGGCTGGAGAGATGGCTTAGTTTTTAAGGTGCCTGCCTGCTAAGCCTAAGAACACTGGTTCCAATCTCCAGGTCCCCCATTTAGCCAGATGCAAAGTGACGCAAGGGCGCAATGCCGCACTTGCCCACAAGGGGGCACACACATCTGGATTTTTTTCACAGCAGCTGAGAGACTGCTGGCGCGCCCATCTCTATCTGTCTTCCTCTCCCTCTCTGTTTCTCTCTGTGTCTCTCTCCAAAAATAAATAAAATAATAAAAAATTTAAAAAAAGAAAACATGGATGAATCTGAAAATAATATGAGTAGAAAAATTAAAAAGCAAGCCAAAGAATATTGCACATTTTATGATGACACTTGTATAAAACTCACACAAACACAAGAGAATAAAAATAGTATATTTTTGTATATATTTATATGTAAGCGCTAAAATCCTACAATAATAACCGTATGGAGATTTCTCCAAAACATAAAAACAAATATACCACATATATAACTACTGGACATGTACCCTAAGAAAGGGTACTACAGAGATACTTTTTCTCATTCATAATACTATTCATAATAGCTAGAAAATGGAACCAGCCTAGATGCCCATCAACTGATGATGGATAATGAAGATGTGATCCTTTCACACTATGGATCTTTATTTAGTTGTAAAAATATGAAATTATAAAATTCACAGGAAGATACATGGATCTGGAAAACACTGTGCTGAGTTAATTAGCCTCAGAAAGACAAATGCCACATGTTCTCTCTCACATGTTTGAATATTCAGATTTGTATAAAAGAGTGATAAAAATTTTAGGATAATTGTTACTGTCTAAGGGATATAGAGTTCTAAAAACAGCATAAACCATACAACAAATTTTATTATTAAGTTTTTAAATCAGCGTCAATTACTATGTCTCAAATCTTTCATGTAATAAGTATCGTTTGGCAGCCATCAAACTTTATTTACTTATATTTACCCCTAAAACACACATGGACCTGTAAGGGTTTCTCTATTCATTGCACTGGAGTTGCTGGTGAATGTCAGGCATGAAATGCAGCCCTTTCACACAGAACAGTTGTTCATAGTGGTAACAGATGCTTTTAAAAGCAACAGAGAGAGGGAGCAGTGGTGGGCGGACGTAGAAGCAAGTGCTTATTCATATGCTGCAATGTGAAACAGATCAACCTCATTCCTTACATATACACTTACTAACAATCTGAAATAGAAACACTTGAGACCAGCCAGGTGTGGCAGCTCAAGCCTTTCATCCCAGCACTTGGGACACAGAGTTTAGATGATTGCCATGAGTTCAAGGCCACCCTGAGACTACATAGTTAGTTCCCGGTCAGCTTGGGATAGAGGGAGACTCTACTTTGAAAAAACAAAAAACAAAAGAATAGAAAAGAAAAAAAAAAAAAAAAATACCTGAGGTCCACGGAGCTGTCGTTGAAAGGACTTCCACCATGAGAATTTGGATGATAAAGCAAAGCATCAGCTTCGCCCTGCTATTCATAGATCTGGAAAAGGGAGCTTCAGGAGTCCACTCTTTTATCAGGTCAAACATAAGCAATACTATGAAAATGGCATTCTGTATTCTATGAGGCAGCTTTCTTAGGAGGAATGAAATGGATTCAAGAAGACCCTGACCCTCAGCAAAAGGACTCTTAGTGACTATCAGTGCTCAGGTTTGCCTATCTTGTTCCAAAAAGCTAAATTGGGTGTTCCCTCAAAACCATACCTTCTGCAATGCAAGATGACTCTGTCTTTATAGAGGAGAACAGCTTGTCTCATAGTTTATAAAATGGTACTTCCTGTAATTGGAAGATTATAAAATCTTACCCCTTAGCTATTTAGGTGTTGGGATTCATTTATACATATTTAGACAGTCATAGAGATGTATATACACAGTTATAAAATTGGCCCATCATTCATTGCCATTATATAAATTATAGTGTAGTTCTTTAATTCCATTTATTGTTATTTTGGACAACACTGACTCTGTCGAGTTTCTTTTAAAATAACTTTGTCCCTTTCAAGATTAGTATAATTGAGTTCCCTGCAATCCAAATCCCTGATTAACTTAATGAATCTTCCTAAAATATAATGCTCATTACATTTCCTTTTTACTCAAGAACCTCTACCCTGGCTTTTAAGTACTTATTCAATCAAACTTCAGCTTCTCAAACCAGAATTTAAAGTTGTAGCTCATCTCATTTTATTTTGCCAGCCAGGATATCCCCCTTCATTAGTCAAAGCAGAGTTTGAATTATAGTCCTTTTATTTCCTCCTGGGGCCAAACCAAGAGCTGTCATATATTTGAGAGCATGGACGCTGAGTAAATGTTGGTATTTGAAAGATGCTTCCCCTTGAACTGATGCCCAAATTACCTTTTCAAAATAACTAATAGAATTCCTTGCTACTTAATACAGATTTGGCATGACTTCACATATTAATGTCTACTTAGTTTTAAAAGTAAAAATATCTAATAAGTAGCAGAATTGTCCAATTATTTTTAAGTTTTTATCCTCTCTCCTTTTCCCTTTAGGGAAAAAATATTGGTTTAATGCTAAAGAAAAATATCATGATAAGAATGATTCATAGAGGAAATAAATATAGCACTTAGTGATGAAATTTTCCTTTGCTAAGAAAGGCCTGGCTGGGAAGAGGAGAATATGAGGGAGAAATATCTGCTCTGTCAGACTTCCAAAGATGGAAGGCCTTTGCATTCAAGTCACAACTTGTGTCGTAGTACAAAAAAGGAAGGACTTTCAATTAAAGCACATGTGCATACTCCATAATTGATCTTCTCATAATTGATCTTTGCAAAAGTGGCACTTCCATTCACTAAATATTTACAAAAGAAAATAAAATGATGAGTTCTGTTATGAGGAAAGGAGTAAGCAGCTCTTAAATACTAGAAGCATGTAGTGTAAAGATAGAGTATGACCTGTCCATGCTTCTGTAACACAGGTTCTCACTAACTGATAACGATCCTTTAAAAATACTGAATATATTAAAAACTGAGTATTCTTTACACTAAGGCTACATAATAAAAAGAAAGGACATTTTTGTACTTTAAAATATACATTTTTATACACGGTAGGTAGCAACTACATACAAAACAAGCATCTGACCCCTAGTTGGTGATTCCTACAGGGATTAAAGTGAATTAGAGATCTGTGAATGACTTTTCTTGCATAGAGTAAGAATGAAATGAGAACTAAGTGCTATATTCACTCCAAATGAATTATTATGTTCAAGTAGCTTGCTGTTTCTTTACATGTCCATGTTTCAATCGATATTCAATCTTTTCAAAACATGAGAGTGAGGCAATTGAGCACAGCAGCATGATGTGTCAAATTCTTCTGAAATTGGTCTTTAATGGGCTGCTTACTGAAACCCAACTTACTAAGCACCTGTGAAGTGCTCTACTTCAGACTTCTTTGTATGTCCCCACCAAAGACAAAGATAAAATAAGGTGAGCACATGTATCCAAGGGTCTATGTGTGAGGGTCACGTAGTGTGACAAACACAAAGATAAAATAAGGAGAGTACATGTAGCCAAGGGTCTGTGTGTGAGGGTCACATAGTATGAGACCAGAACTGTGTGAGCAAAACACAGATCCAGCAATATGTGTGGAGAAAGTTGTATCCTAAAAATCCATGCTTATTTTATACTCCAAGCTTAGTTTACACGTCTTTTTAAACTATATAGTTCCATATTTTTAAATGTATTTGCAATTCCAAAAAAATGTGGCTCAATGAACTCTCTAACATAATACATATCACCCTTGGTGTACTGTGGATGGCAATGCACAACTTTATGGGTTCCTGAGGACCTGGTGCTCATTACTGTCTCTCCACCTGCTTCACTGAACAACTTCCTCCCTCTCCCATCTAGAAATCTGTCAAGACATCATTGCCTTGCTAGTCTATAGTCTATAGGACCTCAAACTTTCCATGTATAAAATGTGCTCATTCTTCTACCCTCCTATTCCCATGCTGAGTGGCTCCTTCCAAGAACTCATTTTATCAAACCAGAAACTTGGGAGTCATCACAGACATCTCATTCTCATCGGCCCCCACATTCTGTCAGCCACAAAGTCCTATCACATATGCCTCCATCTGTTATTCTCTCCTCTAGCTGGCATTGCTTTAATTTAGCCCTTTGTCATTCCTTGCCTGAATTACACTATAAGAACATTAAACTGGTATCTCTAGCCTCCTTTTTCCTACCAACACATGCCTACTTTATGTCTGCCCATTACTTTTATATAGTCTAACTCCCCAGCCTATTCGAACTCATTCTAGCATTTTTTAGCATCTACCCATCATCTTATATGTTCACTTTGTCAATATCCCTACATACCCAGGGTCATCACAGTGGTCAACATTTTTTATGCTTTTGGCTTTTTATGTGTACTCTATTTTTGAATGCCTTCTATGAATAGTCTATTACTATTATTCATTGATTTTAATTTAATGAAGAAACTGCTAAGAATGTTTCTCTCTGTTAACAAAAAAATAGTAGTTTTTTCTACTGTTTCTCATGTAAATTGTTTGAAGATCATATATATATATGTTTTGAATGGAAGTAGAATTAAGGTTTGATCAAAAGTGACATTTCTCCTTTAATATGTGCTCTAAGTAGATTTATATCTTTTAGCTATACCATAAACATATGTACATATAACTCAAAATATACTTCAATTTACAATGTAGCAGTGGTAGATTGTTAGCCTAGAATGTTTGAAACTCTAAATTTTATACCAATCCCTGAATAAAAAAGCCTAATATGTACTTCATTTTCAGAAAAGGAAATAAGAATAGCATTGTCCAGAATAGTTCCCTGAGCCCTGTTCCCATTGTGTTAGATGAGCAGGGCCTCTTCTTTGCTCACATGCACTCCATGGCTACCTAGAGTTCAGTAGTGACTGAATTGTAGTTGTTCTTTCATACCCAGACTGGACTTGATAGCAGAAGCTGGAGTCCATGTCTGTGTTTCTAATACTCAGCACAGTGTCCAGCATGTTGTAGATACTTAAGTAAAATACACAGTTTCTCTGGATGAATGAATAGGTGAATGACTTTATAGGAGAGAGACCTGTCAACATCTTTATGAGCAATTACTATGAGCAGACTAGTATGAGGTACACAAAAAAGAGAACATGAGGTGCCACCCCACCAATTTTCAATGCAGAAAGTGTACTATGTTGAAGGGAGGGCACAAAAAGGGGGAAATGGGGAAAAAAAGAAAGTATGAAAACACCATAATGAAGCCCAATTGTTTGTAAGCTAATTAAAAATTAATTAAGGGCTAGATAGATGTCTTAGCAATTAAGGTCCTTGCCTGTGAAGCCCAACGACCCATGTTCAATCTCTCTCCAGATCTCATGTAAGCCAGATGCATAAAGGTGATGCAAGAGCAAGGATGCACACGTGCACTAAGTGACAAATGCATCTGGAGTTTGATTCCAGTGGCTGAGGCACTGGCATGCTAATTCTCTGTCTCGTCTCTCTCTCCCTCTCCCCCATCCCTCTTTCTTTCTCTCTCTTTCTCAAAAAAAAAAAAAAAAGACAATTTGTAGTCATATCCACAAAAATTAAGTGTTACCTATACGTGGCATGTATTTTCAGTGTGTTACGTTTTAGATATTATTGAGATATTTCTCAGTGTTATAATATGCACTGGGGCACAGTATAACATAAGATGCAAAACTACTTTCTGAATTGCACAATTATTCCTTGTTAACATTTTAATTTATTTATTTTCAAGCAGAGAGAAATAGAAGCAAGACAGACAGAGAGCATGGGTGTGCCAGGGCCTCCAGCTGCTGCAAACAAACTCCAGATAAATGTGTCACTTAATACATCTGGCTTTACATAGGTACTGGGAAATCAAATTCAGGTCATTAGTCTTTTCAGACAAGGGCATGAACTGCTGAGCCATCTATCTACCTCCCGTGTGCAATTATTCTTATTACTCAACATTTTGCAATAGAGTGAATAAGAAAAATACTATTGAAGATAGACATTGCCCCCCACCCCCACAACAAACACTGCTAGAACATGGTTTGTTATCTGGATTTTGTCACCAGAATTTCTCTCATAAGTTTTCATCATAATAAATTAATCCCTCACAATTCTGTGTAATCTGAAAAAAATAATTAAAAACAAGACCTTTTAGGCTGGAGGGATGGAGGGATAGATTAGCAGTTAAGGCATTTACCTGTAAAGCCAAGGAAGCAGTTTTTTTTGTTGTTGTTGTTGTTTGTTTGTTTGTTTGTTTTTTTGAGATAGGGTAGAAGATGCATACATATGCAAATATATTAATATACCCAGAGATAAATAATGTTTACCATATATGAAAATAAGCAAAACAAGCATGAACAACAGGTATATTATTGGTAGTGAGAAACTAATAGGTTATGATATCATAGACATCTGTTTATACATACAAGAATAAGGTAGCTAAAATTCCATGTCATGGAGCTGGGACAATAACTCAGCAATTAAAGAAGCTGGCTTGGAAATCCTACCAGCCTTGGTTCAGTTCCCAAGCTACCCACGTAAGCCTGACAAAATGTAGCACAAGTGCCTGGTGTTTATTTACAGCTGGAAGAAGTCCTGGCACACACACACACACACACACACACACACACACACACACGTACACAAATAAATGTTTTTTGAAATGTGAATTACTTGTATCATATGTACAAATAAATTCTCCAGCAAAGAATATTTGACTCATACATTCACCCTTCCCATCCATTACCTCCTCCTTACCCAGCCAGTCTGCACTCTCTCATCTTTATGCCCACTTTGTTCTCTCCAGCTCAGTAGTCTTTAGGTGTTAACAGACCAGCGTACTGAATTTTCACTTTGGTGCTTACCTAACTAAACACTTCATTTCAGACACTTTTACCCTCTTTCTGTTTGCCTGGAAACATTTTCAAGAGTCAGCATAATTATCACCTCTTCCACTGAACACTTCTTGATTCTTTTCACAGACTTTTAGAAGCTTACAAACATCTGCCTCCACTAATAGACAGATGGAAAATGTTTTCCTCTGTTCTTCTAATAGGAAGGGAGGGAAAAAGAGACAGACAAAGGGAGAGAGGGAGGTGAAGAAAAGGGGAACAGCTACCTTGTGTATTTCTTGTGCCATAAGTACATGAAAAGCATAAAAAGTGAAATGTGCAACATATATATGCATGATATGTGTTATTAATAAAACAACTGGGAAATGAGGAGAGAAAATGCTAACCAGTTCAAATGTGCTCAGAGTAGACTTCCTTGAGAAAGTGGCATCTGAGACACAGAGGAGGAAGGGAAGCCAGCCATGAGAGAAGATTCTCTTAGGAAAGAAAACAGCTCTAGTAAATGTCCTACATCAGGCATGTTTGTTATTCTACCTTCATGTTTTTCTAAATTGTCTACTGTGGGACCAAAGAAGAGATTTTTTTCCCCCCATGGAATTCTAATGTTTGTTTGCCCTGAGTTGAGAAACACTATGCAGGCTTAGGGATAACAGTGATTTTCTCATCTCAAGAATCCTTCACTTTGTTACAGAGTAATGTATGAACACAAATGCTTATCTCCCTTGCAACGTGCTACAAGAGACTTATACACAGAATATTATGAAGTACTTATTCCATTTTTGGAACTTGAGAATCAGAGGACTATATAAAGCTTCCTGGAAAGATCTATGTATCCAGCTAAGTTTGATGAACAAGAGGACACTAAGAAAATAACCCCTAAAAGAAATATGGAAAGCACAGGAGTGATCTATGTGAGTTGGAGCTGGGGGCAATGAACAATCATGAGGAACTGTAATTAATTCAATATTCATAGAGAGTTATAGGACACATGCCTTTTGAAATGTGGGGAAAGCTAAAGCCACAGAGAACCTTGTATGGATTCCAAAGGAAAGCAGATTTTATTTAAGTGCATGGGACACAGAAAGTATTTAACAAGCCAGTAGGGAGACCTCTTAGTTCAAATGGTTTGTTTCAGTGGCCGTGGTAGAAAATAGATTGAAAGTTATCAAGCTTAGAATCAAATGGTCAATCATGACAGTGTTAAATAATCCAGCAGCAAATTGAATGATGAAGGTCACAGTCAGGAAGATTTTTGTAGAGGTGATCAGTTTTGGGACAACAAATAGCAGGCCTATGATGAGATCTAGTTAAACAAAATTGTGATGAGATGACTGAGCATGGAAAATGAGCTATGTGAGGACTAAAACAACGCCCAAGTTTCTGACAAGAGCAAATATGGAGATGATGGTGCCACATCATGAATCAGTAGACAGTTTCAAAAGCTCATTTCAAGAAAAAAAAAAAAAAAAAAAAAAAGGTTGGGGGTCTGAGGAAATAGCTTAGTGGTTAAGGAATTTACCCGCAAAGCCAATGGACCCTGGTTTGATTCCCCAGGACCCATGTAAGCCAGATGCACAAGGTGACACATGCATCTGGAGGTGGTTTGCATTGGCTGGAGGCCCTGACGCGCCTATTCTCTTTAAATCTGTCTCTCTTTCTCTCTGCTTCTTTCTCTCTCTCAAATAAATAAATTAAATTAAAAAAAAATTGGAGCTTGCCACACACTGAGGTGCTAATAGCATGGTGAGTTGATAACCAGTAGGCAGCATAAAGAATGTCATGGATTCGTCTAACATTTACTATGGTACCATGTACAGAAAAGCACATGATAATATGGATTTTGTAGATGAACACAAACTGTGCAATTTTTCTGTGCATATTTTAGACAAAATTCAAATTTCTAGCAAAGGTACTGAAAGCTCCAATGCTAGCTCTTCAATACTTTATAAATATGAGTCTAATACTTTCAAACTTCTAAAAAGTGGCTTTTAGAACGTTATCTCTATCTTTGTACAAAGAGGAAGAAATTGGAGAGGTTAACTTTGAGATAGGTTAGAATGACTTTTAAAGAAGTCGAGGCTTTCTTTCACTACTTAAGGGCACCTTTGTTTGTAAGATATAAATTATGCAGGAGTTAAAGTGCAGGTGCTTTTTGTGCCTCTTTGCTGAGGAAAAGCACATTTGGGGATGATATCTGCGTTTTGCTAAATTTCAATCTCTTTATGACTCTGTCAGATACTCAACTTCACACATTAACCACATGCAAGGAGTCATGGAAGAAATGAGACATGAAAGAAAGCTAAATGGGGAGAGCAATAGATATGTGAGCCGTTCTCTCACTATTGACTTCCTCCGTGGAGCTCACTTTCTTTACTGGTGAATACAGGAGTTGGTTGAATAGTTAATTGAGTGGCTTTTGAGCTATCATATTCTATGATTCTCTGACACAGCTGCTCTGAGAAGTGTTCATAGTCATCCATTCTTCATAAGGAGCTTTGTGAATGACTCAGAGTTTGCCAGCCCAGAACATGAACAGGAACCATTATTGTAGACTAACATTTTCAATAAGAAATACTAGAGGAAATGGGCAGGGCCATCATCACACCCGTATTCATGGGCATCTTTTCCTCCTGGCAGCATCTGGATCTTTTCTGATGCAACAGAAACTGAACATTTGCTTTCATTTTAAGTATCCTTCTCTTGTTCCAAGAGGGTGTTTGTAGTTCTAGTGGCATTCAATTCTTTTTCAGAATGACTGTGTTTGAAAAAATAATATCTCATGGTTCAAGGTTGGAAAACATTTTTCCTCAGCAGCATTTGACATATAATGTGGCCCAGTCTATACTAACCCACCTTCATGTTGAGGTGTTCCCATTTTGGGGGATTCTATTTCTTTTTAAAATTTAATTTAATTTATTTATTTGAAAGAGAAAGGGACAGAGAAAAAGAGAGAGAGAAAGAGAGAGAGAGAATGGGTGTCCCAGCGCTTTCCACCACTGCAAATGTATTCCAGACACATTGTGCATCTGGCTTACGTGGGTCCTGCAGAATCAAACCTGGGTCCTTTGGCTTTGCAGGCAAGCATCTTAACCACTAAGCCATCTCTCCAACCCTAGGATTCTATTTCTTTCAAGAGAAAGAATCTGTACACTGATTCCTAAGTCAATACTTTAAAAATATTTATTTACTTATTTATTCATTTATTTGAGAGAGAAAGAGGCAGACAAAATGAGAATGAGTATGAACCTGTTGGAGTCTCTTACTACTGCAAACAAACTCCAGCCACATGTGCAACTCTGTGCATTTGGCTTTACGTGGGTACTGGGGAATTAAACAAGGGCCATCAGGCTCTCAGGCTTTACAAGCAAATGTCTTTAACTTTCACAGAGCCATCTCTTCAGCCCACTAAATTAATAATTTTTGTTTGGATATCACAGTTCTTGCCATAATCATGTACCACCTTGAATTATTGTTAATTATTTCTTGATGATATATTTAGTTTTTCAATTTTTTAAAAAAATATTTTATTATTTATTTGTTTATGAGAAGGGGTAAGAATGGGCATACCAGGGCCTCCAACCACTGCAAATGAACTCCAGACCCATGTACCACCATGTGCATCTGGCTTACTTGGGTTATGGGGAGTTGAACCTGGGGCTTCAGACTTGATAGGCAAGTACCTTAACCTCTAATCCTTCTCTCCAGCCCTTAACTTAGTTTTTAATTCAATTTTACATGTGTGTAGAAATGTAAAACAGGTAGCATTATATGCTTAGTAGGTAAGAAAAATAGTTATCATGTGTGTTTGCCATTTGCATTTCTTCCTTTGAGAACTCCCTGTACAGTTCTCTGCTACATTTTGTGAGTGGGTTGTTTGACTTTTTGTTTAGATTTTTGAGTTCTTTATAGATTCTAGAAATGAGGCCTCTGTCAGTTGTATAGCCAGCAAAAATTTTCTCCCATTCTGTGGGTAATCTATTGGCTCTACTTATTGTATGTTTGTCTGTGAAAAACCTTTTCAGCTTCATGAGATCCCAATGGTTGAGTGATTGTTTAATTTCTTGAGCTACTGGGTTTTTGTTCAGGAAGTCTTCCCACTCTTATATCATAGAAAGTTCCTCCTATTTTTTCTTCCAGTAGGAGCAGAGTTTCCATTCTTATATTGAGGTCTTTGATACTCTCCTTTTTCATTTCTAACTTTGGTAATTTGAAGCATCTCTTTTTTATTGCTTGATCAAGTTGGCCAGGGTTTTTCAATCTTGTTTATTTTTTCAAAGAACCAGCTCTTTGTTTCATCAATTTTCTTAGTTTCCAATTCATTAATTTTTGCTCTGATCTTAATTATGTCTTTCCATATGGAGCTTTTTGGGTTAGGTTCTTGTTTTTCCAAGGTTATTGATTTGGGATCTCTCTGTCTTTGTTATGAAGGCATTTAGTGCTATGAATTTTTTCCTGAGGACTGCCTTCATTGTGTACGATAAATTTTGATATTATGTGTTCTCATTGTCACTCATTTATTGTTTAAATGTGTGTTGTTCAAATTGTTCAATAACCAGGAGGTGGTGGGATTCCTGACACATCTTTTGTTGTTGATTTCTAGTGATGCAGCATTGTGATCTGATATCATGTAGCAGATTATGTTGATCTTCCTAAATATATTGAGGAAGACTTTATGACACAGTATATGATCTATTTTAGAGAAGGTCCCATAGGCTGCTGGGAAGAATGTGTAATCTGCAGATTTGGGGTAGAATGTTTTGTAGATGTCCGTTCAATCTAGTCAATCTGTTGTTTTGTTGAGCTCTCTTACTTCCCTGTTGGTTTTCTGTTTGGATGACCTATCTATTGCTGATAGTGTAGTATTGAAGTCCCCAATAATGATGGTATTGGTGGTTATTACTATTTTGTTGTCAAGTAGGTTTTGTTTTATGAATTGTGGTGCACCTCTGTTTGGTGTGTAAAGATTAATGATTGTGATACCTCTTGTTGGATCGTTCCCTTGATAAGTAAGAAGTGGCCTTCTTTGTCTTTTTTTTTTTTATTACTTTTGGTTTGAAGTCTGTTTTATCTGATATTAGTATAGCAATGCCTGCTTGTTTCTTATTTCTGTTTGCTTGGAATATCACTTTTCATCCTTTCACCCTGAGGAGGTGTCTGTCTTTAACGGTGAGGTGGGTTTCTTGAAGACAGTAGATTGAGGGGTCTAATTTTCTGATCCATGCTGTTAGCTTATGTCTCTTGATGGGTGAATTAAGGCCATTAATATTTAGGGTAATAACTGTGAGGATTGATTTATTCCTGCCATGTTGTGGTGGTTTATATGGTTTTCTGTTTCTTGGACTTTGTATTATTTTGTGCCTTCTCTGAGTTTGGTTATTGTGATCTGCTTCTTGTAGGCACTTGAGGTTGTTTGTTTGATTCTTCTGGGTGAAGAATTCCCTGAAGTACTCTCTGTAGATTTGGTTTTGTGTTCATATAGTTGTAAAGCTGAGTTTTATCGTGGAACATTTTTCTTTCACTGTCTATTATGAGGGATACTTTTGCTATGTATAGTAGGTTGGGTTGGAAGCCATATGTTCTTTGAGTTTGCAGTGTTCCATTCTAGGCCTTTCTGGTTTTCAGGGTTTCCATTGAAAAGTCAGAAGTAATTCTGATAGGGTAACCTTTATATGTAATGTGTTGTTTCTCCCCAGATGCTTTTAGGAGTTTCTCTTTGTTATCAATGTTTAGTGTCTTAATGATAATATGTCTTTGATACTTTCTCCTTTGGTCCAGTCTGTTTGGAGTTCTGTTAGCTTCTTATAATGTGATGGGACTTTGTTTTGAGAGTGTGGGAAAGTTTTCTTCTATACTTTTGTTGAATAAGTTCTCTATGCTTTTGTTCTTTTTTTCTTTCCCTTCTGGTATCCCTATGTTCCGAATGTTTGGACATTTAAGGGTGTCCTACAGTTCCCTCATGTTCTGTTCGTAAAACTTTTTGAACTTACCTAAACTTTTGGTTGCACAAATTGTTTCTTCTTCATTTCGGACTTTCTTAATATTGGAATTCATCCTTGCATTTATTTATGTCTTAATTGAGCTATTGAGCTTAGCTAGATGGTTATTAAGGTCCTTTTTTTTTTTTTTTTTTTTTTTCCTTCAAGGTCATTTAACTGTCTTTGGAGCCCTTCCTGGTGCTTTTCTATTAGGTCTAATCTAGTGAGAACAGCATTCATACATTATTGGACCTTTGCTGATTTTCTTCAAGTTCTGCCATTTTGTTGGTCAGGATTGCATTGCTTTTGTCTTCATTTTGGGGTTCTGATCTTATTGTCTCTTCTATGTTTTGATTAGAGATATCTATTGTGGGACTGGATAATGTTGTTGGATTTACTTGCATTTGATTTTTCATGTTATTCCTTTTGCACTGTGGTCTTCCCACCACTGTCAAGGAATCTTATTAAATTTAGGAGGAAGCTGCAGTTTACCCTTGACCTAGGTCCATGCAAGGGGGTGGTGGTGAGTGGGATGACTTTCACGCATGGAGCTCTGTGTGGGTAGGAAAGCCTAGGTCAGGGCAGGGCAGGGCGAATGCCAGCCTGTTGGCCTTGGTCTATGCATGGGCCAGCCATGGCGTCAGGTGGGATGAGTGGGATGGCTTTTGTGCTTGGTGCTCTCTGGGGGCTGGGAAATCCTGTTGGCCTGGGTCAGCACATTGGAGGCTAAGGGGTCCGGAGATCATGGTGGCTCTGATTGGAACAGTGTTCCCATGTGGAGCTCTGCGTGGGCAGGAAACCCTAGGTTGGGGCAGGGAGGGGTGAATGCTAGCCTGTGGCCTGGGCTCACTAAGCCTATGGTTAATGCAGGAGGAACCTGTGGCTGGGACTGCAACTCTAATGGCTGCTTTAGGAGACTGGGTGACTGGTAGGCTACCCAAGGAGTGGGAATCATCAGATTCCCTACTCTGCTCCTCCACACCCTCCCAACTGGAGGTCTACTAGAATCTTCAGACCATTAACAACCCCTATTTAACCCTAAATGACTTGCCTTTCTTTGTCTGTGAGGTGCGTCATGGTTTGGTGGACTGCATCTTGACTGGAAGTCCGTTTTTTTTTTTTTTTGTTTTTTTTTTTTTAATATTAGCAGTAGACACAAGACTCCTAGTCAGAAAAATACAGGTTTATTATTTGTAGTATAGATAACAACATGAACATTAATTAGCATATAAATATTGGTTTCACTTGACCAAAGTTCTATGGGGACAACAGACAAGGCTGTTGGTGAATGCTCCACACACAGTAGTTTTGAATAAAAATCAAGAACCATGTTTCAAAGATTCAGTAACAGGTTTGTGCCTTGTACTAGAAGAAAATATATCCTTAAGACTGTTGCCTGAAATTTTTCCCAAATATACCCTAATGGCCTGAGCACAGTGCTCAGTGGACTGCACTCTGCATTTTTAGAGATGGCAGCAGATCTTAGGCACAAGGGAAATTTCCTCTCCCAATGTTCAGAAGACTGGCTAATTTTGGCCTGAGATTGGTTGTTTTAGTTCTATTGTACATGGACAGGCTTGGTTGAGCTCACCTGGGGTTGATGAGCCTTAAGTGTCACAGATGAGATAGCTGTTGTCTGTTCTCTAGCTTCTCATTATCTGGCAGGTTAGCTCATACTTGTTTATGTGGCTCTGATGTCGGAGGTCTCAAGAGGGAGAAAAGAAGGAAGCCATCCCAAAGTACAGGCTCCAAGTGCTAACACATGGTTTTTACTGCATTTCATTGGCCAACCAAGTTATGAGCCAGCATAGATTAAAGGGATAAAAAGATTTTTTGTTTTGTTTTGTTTTGTTTTGCTTTGTTGGGATTTTGGTATTGTTGTTTTCAAGGTAGGGTCTTGCTCTAGCCCAGGCTGACCTGGAATTCACTATGTAGTCTCAGGATGGCCTCAAATTCATAACAATTCTCCGACCTCTGCCCCCTGAATACTGGGATTGAAGGTGTACACCAACATGGCTGGCTATTCCTCATCTTTTTTTCATTTTTTGATTTTTTTATTGACAACTTCTATAGTTACAGATAATAAGCTTTGATAACTTCCTCCTCTCTCCTACTTTCCCCTTCACAAACCTACTTTCCATCCCATCCCCTCCCTCTGTCAGTGTCTCTTTTATTTTAATGTCATCATCTTTTCCTCCTATTACTAGGGTCTTGTGAAGGTAGTATTAGGCACTGCAAGGTCATTAATATTGAGGCCAGTTCCTGTCTGTGCAGTTGCACTGTAAGAAGTCCTGCCCTTCCTTTGGCTCTTATATTCTTTCTGCTACCTCTTCTGGGCTTTGGAGGATGTGACAGAGATGTTGCAGTGCAGAGCACTCCTCCTCACTTCTTCTCAGCACTGTGGTGATATTTGGGTCATCGCAGTGGTCGCTGCCATGTGAAAAGAGAAGCTTCTTTAAACAAAAGTGAGAGAAGCATTAATAATATGGATGTGAATGATATAGACCTCACTTCTAATTTTTTTGAGAGAGAGAGAAACATACACACACACACACAGAGAGAGAGAGAGAGAGAGAGAGAGAGAGAGAGAGAGAATGGGTGTGCCAGAGGCCAACAGCTGTGAATGAACTCCAGATGTGTGTGTCCCCTTGTGTGCAAATGTGGTATTGCACCTTTGTGTCACTTTTTGCATTTGGCTAAATGTGGGACATGGAGAATTGAACTGGCATTCTTAGGCGTATCAGGCAGGCACCTTAACCCCTAAGCCATCTCTCCAGCCCTAGACCTCATTTCTTAATAGAAGGAACTACAAAGAATTGTGACCATTTTTTGTAATTCATCAATCACATCTGAGTCAAAATATAGAGGGAGCTGGGTGTGGTGGCACACACCTTTAATCCCAGCACTCAGGAGGCAGAGGAAGGAGGATTGCCATGAGTTCAAGGCCACCCTGAGACTACCCTGGGCCAGAATGAGACCCTACCTTGAAAAACCAAATATATATATGGAGAGAAAGGGGGGGGGTAGGGAAGGGTCAATAGACAAGTGGAATGATAGAATCCAGTTGAAGGAAATGTTAAGAGGATGGGAGGGATAATACACACAACTTAAAGACATTATGAATAAGGCATATACAACCTGCTTCTTAGTAAGCTAATTAAAAGAAAATTTTCAAAAGAAATAGAGTAAAAAATATTGGCAGGTAAGTTTAGACACTATTTAATCCCCCAGAGCCTTAATTTTCTCCTTGTATTAGTCAGGGTTCTCTAGAAGAACAGAACTGATAGAATAAATTGGATTAAAAGGGGAATTTATTAGGTTAGTTGAAGACAATCCAACAACAGCAGTTTTCAGGCCTGAGAACAAGGAATCTGGTAGCTGCCCAGTCCATGAGGCTGGATGCCTCAGCAGTCCCAATCCATCATTGAAGGCCTGGAGGCTTCCTGGAGAGATGCTTGCCTTCAGTCCACCCTGGTCTTCAGTTAAAGCTGGAAGGCAGAAAGCAGAAGGGCAGCCAGCAAGGTGGGTAGAAGATATTCTTTTCTCCCAGAGCATCCTTAGATAAAGCCCCCTTCTGAGAGGGCCCACCCACTCTGGGGAAAGGATTTCCTCTGTCAGTTAATCTGTTTTAGAAGCAACCTCAGAGACCCACTCAAGAGTAGTTTTTTTTTTTTTTTTTTTTGGAGAGAGAGCGGGTTGGGGGGACAGGAAGACAGAGATGGGCGCGCCAGCAGTCTCTCAGCTGCTGCAAATGAAATCCAGATGTGTGTGCCTCCTTGTGGTCAAGTGTGGCATTGCACCCTTGTGTCACTTTGCATCTGGCTAAATGTAGGACCTGGAGATTGGAACCACTGGAGATTGGAACCAACGTTCTTAGGCTTAGGAGGCAGGTGCCTTAACCACTAAGCCATCTCTCCAGCCCAAGAGTAGATTATTAAACAGATCAAATTGATGACAAAACGTAACCATTACAATGAGGATGGGATTTTTTACTTGAAATACAGATGTAAATACAGATAAGAAACAAATGGAAATACCTAGAGCAACTACTACTGATACATGTGTATAATAAATAAAATCAGCTGTCATGACATTTTAATTTCTATATTCATTTAGCCTGCAATGAATTTTCACGCCTCCCATGCTTTTTATTCTCACCTACCACCTAAACCTATAAGCATGTTTGTAACTCTATCTTTACATCAAATCCGGACCTCCACCACTCAATTTATCTGAGTGTGTTCTGTTAACTATGACTGATATGCAGAGGTAATTAACACCTATATGTCACCATCTTCTGATGCTGTATGAGAGAAAAGCATGCTGCTGGCTCATTAGTGGAGTAATGACACTGAGAATGTACAAAGAGAATATACACACAGCTACTTGACATTCACTTGGTAGGAAAAAGAGATGGAGATGAAGAGGACTAATTGGTATAGGAAGAAGGAAAGAGAAAAAATTATACAAAAGGAGGGCAGGAGAATAAGATTGTGGGAGGGAACTTATCCAAAGTAGGAAATGGTGTACTAGTAAACACAAACTTGTGTTGATGACAAGCAAAGCCCCTCTTCTCTTCTCTTCCCAGGGTTGGTCTTCACTGTGGAGGCCACTGTGGCAGCTATCATCACAGAAGTAGGCTATTTGGAGTGTTCCTAAATGTGTGTGGCCTCATCCCACTATTAAACAGAAGTGCTAACTACTCTCTAATTTTAGTACATATCTTTTAAATGTCAAAAGACAGATTTTCCTCCAACCCCCTTGCCTAGTCCTCAAGCTTTGACTCACGAGAATAACTTTACTCTATGAAGAAATTGGCAAAAAGAAAGAATAGAATAAAATGCAGAGGAAATTTTTTGACAATTTTGACACTTTTCGGATCCAGTACGCATGTAGCCAAGTAGGCAGTGAAACATATTTTCTAAATTGAGATGATCTGTAGAGGAGAGATGAGGAGAGGAGGAGGAGGAGAGGTAAAAATAAGACCTAAAAGGCAACAGCAGTGGACGTCCAGGCACTGTCTGTTATAGAGTTCAGGAAAGGTCTAGGCTTTAGAAATTGAGCAAGGGTAGATTTTGGAGTTCACAAAATGAAAGACAAAAGCAATATGAAGATGTTCTGCCTACTGTGTGCTAAGTGGTCCTTACAACATGTGGGACACACTGTATCTGATCATTGATGAAGACCGTGCTGGCCCATTGTACTAGTTACTCCCTTTGTTTCTGTGACTTAATTCCTGACCTGAAGCAACTTAAGGAAGTGTTTTGCTCAGCTCACATTTTGTTATTTTAGTCCATCGTGGTGACAAAGATATGGCAGCAGGAACATGAAGCACCTGGCTACATGCTGGCAAACAGAAAGCAGAGAGCAGTGAGTACTTGCTCAGCTAGCTCCTTTTTTAAACCCAGCATATGAAATGATGCCACCCACACTTAGGTTGGGTCTTCCTACCTCAAATGTCTAATCTAGAGTATCTCTCATGCACATGCTCAATGCTCAGAGATCTTTTGTTTTGTATTGTTTTGTTTTGTTTTTGGAGGATGATTCTAAATCCCAGCAAGTTGACCAGATTAACCAATATACTTATCTTTCACTAAATTCACACTTTAGAGAGGAGAGACAGGACAAGAACAAATGGCTACAATTAAGTGAGAACAGACTAAAGCAAAGGTGGAAACTGAATGTTATAGGTGAGCACAAGTGAGATACCTGAGTTGCTGGAAGGGAATCAAGGATCCTTTTTGGAAAAGATAACATGTAGCTGGATCATGAACATGTCAGACTAAACCAAATTTTAAAAAGTAGTAAGACAGAAACATAATAGTATCAATAAAATGAGGCAGGAAATTATAAAATGACTGGGTTGGGGAGGGACTATTAGTAATTCAGTATATTTAAAGGAGGAAAAGTTAGGGAGGGGAAATTAAAGAATATCCTATATGCCACAATACAGAATCCTGTCTTTGTTCAATAAGGATGAACTTAAACTTCCATGAGGAAATATTTAGTCAGTCATTATTTGCAGCACAATCCTCCCATTCATTCAGACAGCTACTCATTACCAGTCACTCCATTTACCTGCAAGAATATGAAGAACACCAGAATTAATGGGTGTTTACACTGATGACAGCTGACTATAAGTCAGAACAACAGTAGCTTTAATGAAAGTAGGCTCTCTTTCACTCATCAAAGCCCAGCTACATTTTACTGATCGGTGGCTAGGTCTCTCATCATGTTATAAAAGCACTGTTGGCTTCAATCTTAGGTAAGCATGATGGGACACAAAAGAATTAAGAATATGGGCATCTTCGGTAGAGGAATAGTTTAGAAACTGCCACAAAATATTTCTTCTCAGATTGTGTTGGTCAAGCTCATCGTAAAAATGTGCAACACAAGGGAAGCCAAGTAGTGGAGCTTGTCTCTGCAACAGTGATGAGTAATAAGCCTCAGTCTGTAGCAGCAAAAAAAGACAGGAAGGAATTAAGAAAGGACATCAGATGTATGACCAACTGCTTTTTGTAAATGCTATACTACATGTAAGACTTTTTTTGAGTTTTAATTAAGCAGGGCCTATCCTAGGAATATATCCCATAAGACTTTGTAAGGTTATATTACTAATCCTTCTCCTCTCCTCTGATTTTTTCTCCCCTTCTCTTTTATCACTTTCCCTTATCTTCTTCCCTCCCTGTTTTCCTCTCCTTTATCTTCCATCCTTTCCTTTTCTTTTTCGTTTATTTTGAGTCACTGTGTCAAGTAGCCCAGACTGCTCTTTAGTTCAATATGTAGTCTTCAGTCACCACTTACCAAGTTCTGGGATTTACTGTTTGTGCCGCCACATCCAGCTTTACTATAGAAAGAGATTCTTAATGCATTGTTCTATAAAACTATTTGCAGGTCCTATTGAGATACTAAGAAAGGAAAACATATTATAACAAAAGTCAGACCATTTGGTACATTTTTATGCAGTGTAGGAGTTAGATTGCCAGTTTTGGCTTATGGAAAACTAGAATTCAGGGCTTCAAAAACCTTCATAAGTATACAATAGTTTGTAATTCCAACTTTGACATTTGGAACCACCTTTACTTCTTATACTACCCAGCACAGCACCTAATTTACAGTAGTCACATAAGAAAATAAAGGCCTAACGTGCTAAATTTATTTGTACGATTTAACCTCAAAGTTAAGCATATAAAGATACATATATCATTCAACTATTGGTGTCATTGCACTGGTTAATTGCTTCCATTAACATTTATTATACTTATATAATGCTAGAAATTATAAAAATGGCTAAACAATAGCATCTACTTACAACAAACTTATATCATAGTAGGAAAGAAGGGTCTAAGTTTGATCATTTGGAAAGTGTTATATGCAACTGAGGGAGAGCTAAGATGTGTTATTCTGGTGGAATAATCAAAAGGACAATTAGAAAAGCTAGTATTTGAACTCAGCCTTAAAATATGAATAAGGATGCACAAAGAGGCCATGAAATGCATCACTCAACACTTACTATGTGTGCCAAGTCCTGGTTAACCACTATAGCTTCCCTTCAGCTAGACCTCCTCCCTCATCATCCTCAACAACCAATTGTTCACACCATAGCTTGTTTTCTTACTGCATAATGTAGTTCAAGTTTGCATACATGCAGATGGAATCCCGTAAGGTCTCACCACCATCATCATCATGAACAGCTGGTCTATACCCTCCCCTTATGCCTTCCATTCTTCCCTTTTATTCTTTCAGTAAGTCTCATGTGACTCAGCTAAAGCTTGCCACTTATATACCCTGCAGCCACTTTCACCTTGCCTGATTTTCCGAGGTGAAATTAGATTTTCAGCTGTAGTAAGCATGCCTCTGGAAATGTGTCACTGCTGTTCTCTCCTCACCAGCAAGTATTTTCTATGTTTTTCATCACAAAGTAGTTATGTGCTTCAGGCTTTCAGCAACATCTCAGCTTCCACCAGCTGTGTTTTGCATTGTCCTCATTTTGTATAATTAAGAAAAACAGGAAGCCAATCACTTAAGGAAAGCTGACCCTCTTCATTCTGCAGACCCAAGAAAGGACTGCATCAGGGTTTTTTTATAGCACAGATTTTTACAAAATTTACCCTGCAATCCACTTGAAAGTGGAACAAGGTTAGAGGAACCATGACGACATTGTGGCCTTCCTCTTGACTACAAACAGCTGTGCTTTTCTGAAACCACACAGTCCAGTTTCAACACACTTCTCTTATATAATCATATAATCAGTTATCAATTTGGCTAGTCAAATTATGATAAAGGGTTTCCTCTGACAATTTTTGAACCAGTCCATATCTTGGGAGTGTTAGGTCCCCGATCTTAGTCCTTCAACCTACTGTTCATTCAGTTTTTTACTAATAGGGGTGTGTTGTGTGTGTGTGTGTGTGTGTGAGAGAGAGAGAGAGAGAGAGAGAGAGAGAGAGAGAGAGAGAGAAAGAAAGAATTGCTCTTATAATGAAACATAAACATCCCTCCAATACACACACACACACACACACACACACAAGTTCAGTTCTCTGTTTCTTGTGTAGATTATTTCTTGTTTAATGGATATGAGATATGGTAATATTTTAAATGTAGCCCTTGTAGTCAAAGCATTCATTGCTTATAGGGGAAGTTGACATGCATACGATGGAAGATTACCCACAGCATTGTGTCACGTGAGCTGGATCTGCTTGTCATATTCCACCTGGGCTTTATATAGAACATCAACACCTAGAAAAGGACCTTTTATACACAGAGCACACAACATTTAGCCAAACTGTTAACAGACCTGCAAAGGTTCAGAAATTTTTTTCTTTAGAGAGGGCAGGAAGATTGTAAGAACCACAGGGTGGGTAGAAATATCCTGAGGCACAGCCCCCCCCAAGAAAAAATGACTGAGGCCCTAATTATACCACAGTGAACACCAATAAACCCTACTGTGTAGGGCTGTCATGGAAATGAGGATTTGGGCAAAAAGGATTTAAGACTATCACCTATGTAAAATAATTAATAAATATAATAAAAAGTGACCATGTATGCTAATCTTTGACTGAATAGAATACTTACTCATTTAGCACATATATCACATTCTATGTTTTAGATTCTATCCTGATATTCTAGAACTTAGAAACTTTTCTTCAAGGAGCATTTATATTGCTCTGTGTGTCTTACAGAAATATATAAAATTTTAATCAATATTTTCTTCCTAATTTTGTTTCTCCAAACTCAATGAGACAGGGATTTTTTAAAATCTTTTTGTGAAAGCTGATTTGTGAAAGCTGATTCCATGAGATTAAGAAATGCCTCTGGTATTTTGCAGCAAATAACTGTATCTTTAAACCCAAACCCACAACCATGCTATTGCCTATTTTACTGAATTTGACACCATGTGCTTTCAGCTAATAGAGACATTCAATGAGTATTCCGAGTATGAGGGAATGAGTAAGAACATTTTATGTGTCACAGGCCACTCTTAATATCTTTGTCTCTCAACAGCCTGGCTACTATGTGTTTATTTGATTTTTTTTTCTCTTAAGCTGAAAATACTTTTGTTATACAGTTTGAATAGAGCAAAGAATGCACTAGGAAGGATTACCATGTGCTGAACATGGACATGGAGAATCTCCTTCTAGAAGTCCTTAAAAGTAGAATGTGTTTTTAATATTTCACAGAAGAGTACTAGATTTACACAGCAAACTGCGATCACTGAGTTGGACTGAAATTGCAGATAAATTTAAGAAAAACCAATCATGACTTTTTAGCTTGGTGACTCTAGTTCAAAGAGAGGATACCAAGTGGCAGTCCCAGGCACCCATCAGTGCTACTTGAGAAAATAAATTGATGAATCATAGTCTGAAGAGGAACCCTAAGCATTTAGTCCACATCATGTCATACTTATGGAAACTTGAATCTCATAATCATGATTCAACATAGTTTTGTGAGAACAGATTTCTAAAATATTTATTTATTTATTTATTTATTTATTTATTTATTTATTTATTTATGAGAGACACAGAAAAAAAGAGAAAGAAGCAGACAGAGAGAGGGAGAAAAGAGGAGAAAATGGGCACACCAGAGCCTCCTGCACTGGCAACAAACTTCAGACACATGTACCATTTGGTTCATCTGGCTTTACATGGGTGGCTGGGGATTCAAACCCTATCCATCAGGCTTTGCACACAAGTGCCCTTAACTGCTGACCCATCTCTTCATCCCTGAGGACAACGTTTTTATAAAAGGAAAAATAATCTATAAGTATCAATTAAATTACATTATATGAAGAATAGGAAAGACATGAAAGTCCTATTTATGGTGATATTTAAGGCAAGATATATTTTAGGCTTTTGAAAGAGTTATTTACTATTATACCCAACTTGCTATCTTCCAATCTCATCTAGTAAAAGAATAGCACTCTTGAGTGGGATTCTTTTAGTGGCTGGAATTCTTTCTTAAGGAACACTATATTGTCCCCAAAGATTGTAGAAGCAGGTCCCTCAGATCCACCAGTCCAAATCCATACATCTCAATGCTGACAGGCACTTTAACCAGTTTTTTGTCCGTGGGTCTCAGCATTTTCCCTCTATGAAAGGCATGAAAAGGAGACTCATCCCCATAAATGTATGTACGTTTCTATTTGAAAAGGTGGGACTGTTGCATCCATACTTTATTGTCACAGATTACAGTTCTTACATAGTTCTAACCTAGATCATTTAAGCTGTATGTGCTTATTATTGGGTTAAATGTAATTGGAGTTCCTTCTATTTCTGTAGAAGGAAAATGTAAGTAAGTGAGATGTGATGCTATTTCCTCTTAAATATAGTACCTTTTGTTTTTCAATATGTTATTTGCAATTACTGACGGGTATCAATATGTGTAATGCTCCTGACAAATGAATTTAGCACACCAGCATATTTCAATAGCATAGGAGAGAAATATTGTGTTTGCAGTTTCCTGAAAAATATTTGAATGAGGGATTTTATCTATATGAAAAGTAAAGTGCCCTTCTAAGACCATATAGCCTCTTACAGGTGGTACCAAGACTAAGGTAGAAATGTCACTGCAATAATAATAAATGATCTATTTAATTTAAACTTTTGGAACTAGGAGCCAGCTATGCCAAAGTTGAAAGAACAAGACAGATTTGAGGGTCTGCTTTAAACTGCTTCAATCTGCAACACCCATAGCATCTGGGGCAGTTGGGACTCTTTGCCCTGATCTCTGACACATTATGACCTTTTCAATAAGCTCTTAGAACTGCTGTTTGCACTTCTAATGCCAGTTTCCTGAGGGAAATGTGACTTCTTCCAACTTGAAATATTGCTGTTTAAAGATAATTCAGTTTTTATTTTTCAATAATTATGTTAAAAAGAAGCCTCAAAAATGTCAGGGCTTTTTTTTCAAAATCAACATTAATGGTCTACATATAAAAGTATAAAAATCATGACGGCATTAGACACAGTGTTCACTGTATATGTAGTAATTTGGGGGATTGTCCATTTATTTCCTCACTATCATTGTTCAATGTTTGAGATAGTTCAATGTCAGATGGGGCTGAAAATATACAGGTGCCAGCTGGATTCTTCTTTTCTTTGCTCATTCAACATTTTTATTTAAAGTGTGTCATATGCTAGTCACTGTATTAGGCACAAGGAATGCAGCTTGATATTGAATGAGCAAACATTAGGTATGTAAGACAAACCTATTTAAATGTGATTAATTATAGGTTGCACAAAGGTGGTTCATCATGTGTTCTAATAGCTCAGTTTTGTTTTTAAAGTTTCCTCATCCTAATAATACACAGGAAGTGCATGTCCTATGTTCTTGCTTGGAGCGAAAGAAAACATGAGATAAGTTTAGTGGTAGGCAGAAGTCATGAAGTTCCTAGATTTTGATTTTACATTTTTATTGAGAACTTTAATACATGAAAATACTGTAATCTGATCATATTCTCATCCCCGTCCCATTACTCTCTTTACTGCTCTCCCCCACCCATTCCACCCTCCTCTTTCCATGTTGTCCTTCCTGTTTTGATGTCACATTACTTTTGCCCTGCGTTTCAAAATGCCGATGCCCTCAGCATTGTGCAGGTCTTGTAGAGGTAACAACAATTACTGTGAGGACATGAGTGCCCCTGTCAGTTCACGTCCTGAAGCCAGTGCCTTCCCACCTGTGGCTGTTACATTCTACCACCCCCAACTCTTCTGCAGTGCTCCCTGAGGATTGGATGGTGTGATAGAGATGTCTCATTTCAGTGTTGAGATCTGAACAACCTCTTTTTTCAACTTTGATGAGTTTTGAGTCGCTCTGTGGAGATAGAGATGCTCTTGTGGCTCTCAGTGAGAGCAGCATTAACATTCTTTCAGCCACTTCTTCTGCAGTGGTCACTGAGCTGGTGGATGTGGTAGTGATGAACCATCCACTGTTAAGCCCTGGGCTTTCTCTTCTTTTCATCACTCTGATGAGTCTTGGGTCTCCTCAGTACTCACTGCCGTCTATAGGAAGCTTCTAATGAAAGATACAATAGCACTTATCAATGGGCATAAGCAAATACAATTAGGAGATAACTTGATGAGCTTAATGTAACAATTTAGCCAAAGAATAGTAGTAGCATACCTGGAAGGCTTTAGGCTTTTGATTCAGTTTTTAGTAAAAGGAATGAATTCCCATACAGTAAGCAGGCCTTAAATCCAGTCATATGGTAACACCCATAACTTATGTGCCACTATTGCACCCATGGGCACATCTTGCCTGGTTGTTTGATTGTGTAGTTTGCAGGATCCATTGCTTGTTAAGACTATTGATGGCTTTTCTCCACCAGCAGCCTGAATAACACATTCCAGTTTACTGTTGCTAGCTAACAGGGAGGTGGTTTCCCCCTCAGTTCCAGTTTGATTTATCAGTGTCCATAGCTTGTGGTATACTTAGCAAGAGGGTCTTATCACATACATCTGGTAGATAACCAAAAGTACTGGCAATATCTTGTATTATTTTGGGGCCTCCATGACCCAACAACTTACTGAGGATATGACCCAATTATGGCACCGGGATTTACCTGCAAAAACTAATGACTTGTATTTCCCTTCTGAAACCAAACAAGGTCTCCAAATACAAAATAAATAAATAAAAAGAAAAATAAAAAAGAAATGCATTATTGTTTGGAGCTGTAAGCACTCATAGGGAGAGCTGGCATTGGTTTAGGAGTTAAGGGGCCTAGATTGCAGTAGTTGTTTAGCATCAACAATAGTCAACAATAGTCCTATAGTAAAGAGATTTAAAATAAAAAAGAAGATGCCTTGGCAATCCTTCTAATTCTGTGGTCACTGATTCTTTAGATATTGCTTGATATTGTCATGGCCCTAAAAGTGCACTTGTCTCATTGTTATAAGCACAGGTTAAGATTGTGAAACATACACAATACCTAAATCATCCACATGAATTCTATTTAGTTAAAACATAGTTGTCATTTGATTTGAACATTACATGTTTATCAATTCTTAGAAAGTAACTAAGTCCACTTTAAAATTTTAAATTAATACATGTTGTGCACCCAGTGCATGGTTTAATCTAGATAGCTACTAATGAATCATTTACCTTCCCAAAACTTTTTTGACATTATGAATGAAATGTGATACATGTTTTCTAATATGAATTGCATTCTTGTTATAGAGCATAAGAACAAATTTAATTTTCCCCAATGATGATTCAATGAACTAAAAATGTAAAGCACTGAGATTTCTAGATTCATTGACAATAAAAAAACAAGACATACACCAAAAAGTAAATAAAACACAGAACAAACTCTCCTTATTCTAGAAGATTACAATATAGTGGTCACTCCATTAGCTCTAGCAAGCATACAAGAGAGAACATTGGACTGTCAGAGGGAATGTTTCACACAGACAAGGTGATATTCAACCTGAGTTTTAAAAGATAGATGGCAAAATGAATAGGATGAGGAGACCTTTCCTGTGTCAGTGAACTACTACATTCCAATAGGAGATTTGGGAAAATAATACATAATTCAGTTTGAATTTGAACCAGGCAGAATGGATAACCTATTAGAATAGCTTATACATGTATTATCATCCCAACCCACTGAACTGTATTACTATTGCTTACTGGTACATACACCAATGCGCAGTGTACTTGTTTTCATTTCTTATGGATGCAATTCAGTAGATATGTATACATTTATCATCCATTTTCCCTAGCAGCCTATGAACTCAATGAGAGAAGGGGAAAAAATTCATTTTGATTATTGTATTTCTAAGTGACTACAAAGCTCATTATTTATATTTAATGAATGTGTGATAATAGGAAAACTACAGAACTACAGGAGGCAATGACCTATCATTGGGAAAATAGAGCATCCTGCTTTAAAGATGTAACATGTCTACTACAGTACATTAATTTATTAATTTTCTTTCATTGCCAAATGTAGGCACCTAGATGTCAACCTACTCACGCCTACTCCATTGGAAAGTAAACTTCAGCGTCCTCCTCTATTTTCTTGGTTCAGTCCTCTCATTATTCTTATTTATAAACTAGCCTCAAAGTAAGCAATCCATAGATTGCTATATAAATTGGTCTTGTGTTTTTTTTTTTTTTGGAACTTTTTACACAACATATAGATTTTATTCATTTGCTTTTACCTTTCCATGGCAGTAAATTTGGACAGAACTTCCCTTTACTAATCGGCCACATCTCATGGAAAGTTTATTAGAGGAGTCCAGTCAGATCCCTTGGGACTTCATTACTTCCCAAAGCAATGATGAAGCATTATTCTGAATAAAATTAAGTTCTACTCCTTCCAATTAACAGCAGATGATGAAAGCGCCTGCCAATTCTATTGCCTTTCAGCTGGGTGTTTTTCTCTTGCTTGGTCATTTGTAAAATGTGAGCCTTCCTAATGGGGGTCTACTTGTTCACTTGGATTAATGAGTTTCAGCTGAATTAATAGTGCCTGCACACTGTGGGCATTCAATAATAGTCAAAAGCAATTTATATGCCAACTTAAGTTGCTGAATTTGAGAACACTGGTAAAAATCAATATAGTGTGTCTTCCCTGCTAGATTTGACTTAAAGAAAAACATCAAATTTGGGCCTCAGATTATATATAATTCTTTAGTCAAAATTTTCTGAAAGAAAAAATCTTAAAGAACTGTAAAATTTGCTGTGCTGAATTTCCTTCCTGTGAATTCTCAACAAGTACACAAAATGGTTGAGAACAGCAAGACTTTATTTTGGTGTGTGTATACTATGTGGTGTGTGTGTGTGTGTGCGTGCGTGCATGCGTGTGTGTGTGTGTGCTATTAATGATATATATGTAGAGTTGCACATACCCCAAGTGCACTTGCATGGAGGCCAAAAAAGAACATCTGGTATTCTTTTTGCATTCATCTGTATGTTTTTTTTTTTTATTTCCTTGAGACAGAGTCTCTCACTGAACTCACAGCTGATATTTTTCAGTTAGACTCACTGACAAGCAAGCCCAGCAATTCTCCAGCCTCTGCTCTCCATGGGACTAGGGACACAGGCATGCAGTGTCATGCGCATCTATTTACAAGGGTGCTGGGGCATTGAACTGGGGCAGTTTCTGGCCCTCTTGTGCTTTTATGCTGGTGTGGAAAGCATTCTTTCTCACTGAGCCATCTTCCCATCCCCACGATAAATCCTTTGAACCTTAGGGTTTTTTATTTGTCCTACAAGAGTATCTGACACAGAGTAGGTCTATGTTAACAAAATAGCTAAAGAGAGATAGAGAAAGTATGTCACAAACTATGTATTGTGACGTAGACCACTTCCATGAACCTAGCCAGCACTTTGTAACTATAATTTAACTAATTTAAAAATATTGAAAACCTTAATCTAAGGAGTAAATCTTCTGGGTCTGAACCTTAAAAGAAAGTCTTATTAACCAAGAAAGACTTTATATTCATAGGACTTAAGAAATGAAGTTAGCACATTGAGATTACCAGGTAGCATATGGTGCCCAAAGCCTCATGAAACACATTTGCATGTTGGAGCTTTTAATTAGAAGGAATTACAATTCCACTGAGATCCCCATAGCTCTGGACTGGAAGCTTTAGAAACAAATCAATATTATGTGTTTGTTAAATTATAACCTTTGTGGAAAATCAATATAATAGGCTTGCTGAGAAAAATATTTGACTTGTCAACTGAATTATGGAAACTCATGCCAAAGGCTAAATCCAATGATTTATTTAAGCACAGTCATTAAGTGAACAATTTTATTATATTTGTATATTATACCGACATACATATGCACATGTTGCCTGGGCCTCTTTTCCCTAAGCTGTACCATGTCCCTAGCCTCTCTTGTTGGTTTCCTCCTCTTTTTAACAACAAACTTAATCTTTATTTACTTGTAAATGATTCAGGTTATAATAATAATGGTAATAATAGTACATAATCTATCAATTAAATATACATTTCACTCAAAATTAAAATACTTGCCTTCATACTGCATCTATTCATTTTACTTAGCCATTGAGCTGCCGGGTAGGCAGAGTGAGGCACAGGACTTAGCCAGAAAGGTGGTTGTTACTCAGTGTTTGCCTATAACAAATATTTAGACAGAAAGATACAAAAAAGTAAAAATGTTCTTGATGTAACATGACAGCTTTGAAGAAATGTTGGGGAAAGATACTTACAAGAATCATTGCTAACTGCCAACAACTAAGACTTTCAAAGGATTATACCAAGGCTGCGATTCAAATATGCATGTAGACTTAAAAGGCACAAAAGAAAAAGAGAAGAATTAAAGTCAGCAGCCTTCACAAAGTCCCGCAAATATGAACATTAAGGCATACCAACCTGAAAAGAATTTGTGTAGAGGTGTGTCTGTGTGTCTGTGTATGTGTGTGTGTTTTGGAGTGACGTTAAAGTTGCAAGAAATGAACTGGGAAATGCAGAATCGAGCCAGTTTGAAGAAGGCCCTATGTACCAGGATAAGGAATTTGTTATGTGTGCTACAAGTCAGGAGCTAAAAGATGTTAGCACAGACATTTAAGAAAAAAGAAAAGAAAGTTCCTAATGTATTATAGAAAAAATAGGTATATGGGTGGATAAAAAATATTAACAAATCTTTAAAGACGTGTATGTTATAGCCCTAAGGATATATCCCTATCTGTTTTCATTCAGCAGTGTTGAAATTTACTTTTGAGCAGGCTTAGCTTGCCACCTAGTGGCTGCAGGCAGATCCTGCATATCAAGACTCCAAGCTTCTGGAAAATAAATCAACACCAAAGCAGTCAGTAATATTAATCAGAATTTTTGAGTCAAAGAAGAAGCAGAAATATTATTCTTAGAATAAGTGTGAATTATTATTAATAATATACCTGGGAAATATCTTTTATTCTCTCTCAACCTTCCTTTATAAGACATCTGCCTTTTCAGTTGTATAAATCTGATATTATTTGGGTTAGACTTGTTTTCCTTGATAATGCTATTTCCACTAAGAAGACGAAACTGCAACAGATATCCTACATTCCTGATAGGAAGTAAATGGAATTATTTCAGACAACACACAACTATTCTGGAACAATTTATTTGTTGAAATTCTACTAATAGGTATATATTCTTTTTTTTGTTTGTTTGTTTTGTTTTGCAAGGTAGGGTCTCACTCTGGTCCAGGCTGACCTGGAATTAACTATGTAGTCTCAGGGTGGCCTTGAACTCTCGGCGATCCTCCTACCTCTGCCTCCCGAGTGCTGGGATTAAAGGCGTGCGCCACCACGACCGGCCTAATAGATATATATTCTTATAACAGACAGCTTCAGGTTCGCTGAGATGAACTTCCAGACCAGGTATATTTATTGGAGCTTACTGGTTCTGGGGAAGTTCCATAATGGCAGAAGAAGCTGGCCTACTCTTCACAGGACCAAACACAGAGAATAAAAACCAAAAGTTACACCTCAGGAACTCCAGCTAGGCACACTTTGCATATCTTTAGATTGAAATCCAAAATCACCACCACACCTTAGGGCTGGACCCTAAAATCCGCCCAGTGACTCTGCCTCCAGCCAGGTGGCTACAGATGCAAACTACAAACTAATAAAACACTGAATATATTGGGGCCCATCTATTCAAACTACCACAATTCTAATGAGAGTATTGCATACATACACCAAGAAACATGTTCAAGAGTATTATACCTACATTCTTATGGCTTTGTTGTTATTCCAGAAGGGAAAGCAGTAGAAACAGAACATATTTTTTTTTTCTGCAAAGGAGTACATTGTTTATATTATATTATATAGTGAGATACTATCAAAATTTAAATAAAATGAACAAGACTTGAATACACCATCATGAATGAATTCTGAAATATAAAGTTACTAAATTATAGCTACAATAATACTGCTTATGTAAAGTTCCAAACAGACAAAGACTAAATGTTTTAGCAGTGCTCTAAAAGCCCAGAAAAAACTGAAGAAACAAAAACTTATGGCACAGGAGTGAATTCAGCATGAAAAGAAATGGAAGTAAAAGTACAAAAAAATATATAAAATCATTATTCTGAGACTGAACCGAAGTTCCATCAGAGGAATAGAACTTGCATGTGTATTTGTGCTCATGCTTGTGTGTGAACTATTTATCTCAAGCAGCTAGCTTATGTGGTTGAAGGTCTGGCAAATCTGAAATCTATAGGGCAGCCTATCGGGCTAGAAGCTGAAGTAGGAGCTACAGATGGAATCCACAGGTGGAATGTACTCTTCATCACAGAAACTTCACTTTAGCTCTTAAGATCTTCATCCAACTCAGTGATTCTCTTCCTGATTGTCTATGTCAATACACATTATGTAAAATAACCTTATTGTAGATGTCAACTACCATTAGAAAGTTCTTTCACAATAATCCTTAATGTTTGCACTCTCTTGTTTATGGATAAACATAAACATTGATATGGATCCACACATAAATGTGTTCATTCTGTTGGTAATGCTCACTTTATAGCTTATGTGGGTCATAGAAATTATTTATATGTATTGTTTTATAACTAACCATAAATGTTTTTATTACAATATAAAGTACTTGCTTTCTAAGACTGTAAGAATACTCCCTGTATAATCTGGGAATATGAGGCTCTTCCATCTGTTCTCATTTGTTATAACCACTTAGGACTGCTGCTGTGACCTGAAACAGAAATATTAGTCAAGAAGAAAGATTTCTATCTCAACATTATGCCAGATGTTCAGATTTGTTAACAACTACTGGCAACCATTTGCACTGAGAGATTAACATTGAATGTGCATTACCCACTGTCCTGAGGCCAGATAGAGTTTTGAAATTTTACCTGTTACTATACCTCAGCCCCTTTTCTCCAAGGTGACAAATAAGCCCAAGTAGAAGCTGATTTAATCAATTTATACATTTTGTTTTTCATTACTTCTTAACTCTAAGAGAAAGTATGTTGAAAACTCAAAGGAATAAAATACATGAGCATTTGGAATGTTTTTGGAGATCAGAGAGAAAGTGTTTAGAATTTGTTGGCCCTGGATACTCACTTCCTATAGAAAGGGCAAATGGACAGGGACCAAGTTCACCATTTTGAAGACTCGACTACCATTCTGTCTCGGGCTATATACATGGATCTTTAAGGATTTCTCAATTCTCCCCCACTTTGGCTCTCTCCATTCTTTTTTTCCCAATATTTTATTTTTATTTATTTATATGAGAAAGCAAGAGGGAGAGAGGAAGAGAGAGAGAGAGAGAAAGAGAATCAGTGTTCCAGAGCTTCTACCACTGCAAATGAACTCCAGATGCATGTACCACCATGGTTCTTCTGGCTTACATGGGTGCTGGGGAAGCAAACCTGTCTCCTTACCTTCCCAAGCAAGTGCTTCAACTGCTGAGCCACCTCTCAGGCTCTGGCTTTCTTCATTCTTTAGCAGATGGAATGGGCTCTTTGTACATTGTGAGAAAAATAACATAACAAATTTTTGCCATATTAACTATCATAATTTTAATTATATTCATTGACTAATACATCTCCAGAATTTCTTACAAATCTGAAACTGCATGACAGTTAACTCTCATTTCTCCGTCTTCTCAGCCACTGATAACCATCATTCTACTTTCTCTTTCTACGAATGTTACTACTCTAGGTACATCATAAAAAAGAAACCATACACAAATCTCTTTCCCAACTGTGAGACTCTCATGGCTAGACTTCCCCTCGTTTAGAATGCATTTTGTCCAATTCTGCACATGAGAAATTCTCTTACTGTTCACAATTCAACAAATACAGTTTTGAGAGTGTCTCCACCAAATCTAATGGATTCATTTCTTCTTTTGAGCTGTCTTGGACTGCTTTCTAATTTCCTTGACAATTTAATTTACCAGTTAAATAACTTTTTTTCTTCTTTCACTTTCATTAAAAGGAAAGCTCCATAAGAGAGGATATTAATCTTTCTTATTTACCGTTGAATCACAGTACTGGTGACTACAATTACAAACCTGAAATTATTCTGCCTTCAATTCTGAGCAAATCTCATCCAAATTAGGGATGAATAACTACTTTTAAAGTAAAGAGTATCATATTTGGGAAATTTAATTATGCTTATTAATTTTGAAAATATTTACTAAATATAGATATAAAAATAAAGTAGCAAATAAAACATAGAAATGTGTGCATGAGTTACATGGACCATAATATGTTCATCAGATGTATAAATTGCTCATGGACTTAGATTAAATTTTCTGTAATGAATATGGAACATATAATAGGTGAATATTTTAGCCTTATTAAATCTATTAGTACCTGAAAGTGGAAGATATACAACAGTGTAATCACTCAGGTTCCCCTGACAGTGGTGATAAGTGTTATCAATAATATTGCATATGTGATATGAATATTTCTTCCAAGCAATTCATCCTTCAAGATTTCCTAAAACCTTGTACATTTTAAGAAGCTATCAATTATATCTACGTGCGACATGTAAGCAGTCCAAATAAAATTCTAATTTCATCCTAACACCATTGTTTATGACTCCATGTCAAACTGTTTCAGAACAAAATATGAATAAGAACCTGCCTTCATGATTCTTAACATCCTAAGAGTGGAAGTTATGCTCCATCACCCACCTATGTCTTATGACCTGTAGTTCTTAGTCAATATCCATGCTACTTTGTTTTATGATGCTTCTTAATTCTTTTGAAGTAATCTGAGGTGTCCTATTCTTGAAGAAATGATCCTGTTATAGCCTCAAAGCTAAGTTACGTACACCTCTAAGTGTACATGTGTATACTATGTTATGTTATTTAATCCATTCCAAGCTGCACCTTTTTTACTGGATCCTCTGATATTAGTCCTAACAACACTTATGAACTTCACCTTCTGAAAAGGAGCTCGGAGAGAGCTAGGATTCTGCCCTGTCTCTAAATCCAGTGATGGAAATTTTTGTTGTTAGAGTAGGAGAAAGAAAAAGTAAACCCCATATGGGGAGAAAATATCACAAGAGACTGAATAAGGTTATATATTAGCAGAACCTCAAAGAGGTATTCCTGCCTTATTTCTGGGGAACTTCATTTAAACATAAAGAATAACATAAGGAAGGTATGGGACATCAATAAACTCGAGATGGCACCTCTTAGCTAGTTTGAAAAGATTGTGATATAGAGCAAGAATAGGGCATTGTGGTGCTCACTTGTAATCCCTGCACTGCAGACACTGAGGCAGGAGGTTCATGAGTTCCAGGCCAGCTTGACTCATATAGTGGAACCTTGACACTAAAACAAGCCAAAAGCTAATAAGATAGAGCTTGGCTATGAGATCCAGAGAGGCACAAGGTTCTCAAGAAGGTGTCTGGGATTTATTTAGTAGCAAACTTCTGAGGGGGTTAGATATAGCCAATGTTGTGTTTAAGAAAAAGATATGTGGAGGTGATTTGTAATGTGAAATGGTGGATAGAATTCAACTAAGACAACTAGCTGCTGGTGGCTATTATTTATTAAACAAGAACTTATTTTGCATCTTTTAAATACATGATACATCATTTCTATTGCAACAAACAACATATAATTACTGCTTTTCAAGCGTGTGTGGTTTCTGTGTGCATAAGTTGCTGCAAGTTCTGATCCCAGTTTAATAATGGGATAGGGTCTGAGAGGGGCACTGGATAAATCATGGATGCTCATGGGAGCCCATGTCATCTTAACTGAGCCTAGAGGAGAAGAGATAGCAAAAAGGCATCTAGGATGGGCTAAGTGCCACCTTACAGAGGTCTGTCAGCACTGATTGCAAATGATTTGGGATGGCAAAACTGCGTTTTAAGGGGTGGAGTGTGAAAATATGAAGTAAAAAAAAAGAAAGCTAGTGTGTTTGGCTAGGAAATGGGGGGAGAAAGAAGCACCTGGATTGTGAAGTAGGGGACAAATGCCAATATTCTGGGGAGGGACAAAAACTTGATGGGGAGGGGGGATTAGCCATGTATAAGAACAAAAAGAAAAGAGAATAATTCCTGCTAAGATACACTCCATGCAATTTGTGCTAAATTCTCTCACTGTGTGACAGAGGGGTCCATAGATGACTCCGTCTTCATCAAAGGGTTCTCAGTGCCGTGAATTGGAAGTGCTATTCTGCCAACTTGGTTATATGGAGCTTAGTCAGGAAGAAAGGAGAGGGGGAAATGTTGAATGTCTTCTTCATTTGTGTAGCGTTGCCCTGGGGTGACAGGAAATTTTCAGAATCATTACCCAGGTTAGTTCTATTTATATTTTTTTTCCAAATTTCATTCAATGGTCCAGCAAAAATTCAAAGGAAGCTTGTGGATGTCAACTTTTAATTCAGAGGACCAAATTATCTCCAGAAATCATAGAAATATCTCAGGCAGAGAGCAATCAAGGCACACTACTTGAGGGTCAACACAGTGTGAGACAATGGTGGCATTAAAAGATAATGAGGTCTACCCACTGAATGGGTGGACACATTACGTAAATTTTCTCTGCCTCCGTTTTTTCTGAAGTAAAAATGAAGCAAATAAATTTTTACCTATTTCAAAAGTTCATGATTTGTTTTTTATTTGAAGCTAACATCTTAAGGTGGCAACCAGCACAAAATAGGTTTCTGTACATGTACATTCAGTTACCTGTTCAAATACACAATCAATTATAAAAATGCCTTCCCCAAAGGTATTTCATTATATAATATTTTATTTGGAAATATTTTAAGCCACTGTACATCAGCATGGATTATAAAGCAAATTTGTTTGTGGAAATAATGATATATTTATTATCAAGTCTAATTATTGACAGATTCTTTCTTGGCTTAGTTTTCTTTTTTACACTTTATTTATTGCCAATTTTGTACATGTAAATAATGTATTTTGATCACATTCACCCCTATTACTCTCTTATATCTGTCTTTCACTCCTGCTGAATATCTTCTTCCCAGCGACTTTCATATCATTTCTTTCTTACAACGCATTGAATTCAGTTAGGATGGCTCATATGAGCATGTGTGTGGGGTTATTTATTGGAGAAACATATTAGTGGCTATATCACTGAGGCAAATTATTTCCGCTCCCTCCTCAAACATTAACTTTCAATAGTTCCTCATGGAGGGGTGGGAACTCATGAGCCCCTCTTCCATCCACTGTAGAATATTAATGGACTTTGATTTGGAAAGCACTGCTCATGAGACCCCATTTAAGACCACAAATTCTGCCTTGACTCTTCCTCTATCATATGTCATGGCCATTGGTGCCAGCCCACTATGAGTGACTATAAGGCAAAGGGAACTCGATAGAATGCTGGATGAGTTACTCTATTTGCAGTAATATCTTAGACAAGAGTGTTTGGGCATTTGGGTCACATGGTCTCTTTTCTCATGAAGCAGACTGTTCACACTGGTCAAGGAAACAAGCTGAGAAAAAAGCAAACAAGACAAAGATCATATTATCTAATGTAACTAGTAACTAGTAACATTAGTATTCCTAACATTGAAAATTTAGTGTTTGGCATATAAAATGCATGATAAAAATTTCATTGAATGAATGAATGATGGTTCTTCTTGTTTAGAAGTAATTTTATAGAAGACGTACATGCTAACAACTTCCCAGGAAAACACCAGACAGGGAACATGACCAGCCTCAAAGGAACAAGGAAGTATGCTATGTTCAGACAGGTTTGTGGTCTCATCCTAGGATGTCAGATATGGATGAGAGGGTTGTGCCAGAAACAAACCAACAAGTAGCACGTTCTGAGATTCAGAGGCTCAAAAGTTTAAGAACAGTCACTTCAGTGAGCAGTGGAGGCCAATGGTACACTTATATGTGAGATTCCTTCCTCTCTACCTTTTAAACAGAACCAATAGTCATAGGCAGGAAGAGGCCAACAGCACTGGCCTGGAAGGAAGAATGAGTGGATAGGGTAAGAGGTGCCTACGTATAGAAAATCGATGGCCTTCCTGCATCTTAGAGCAAGGTCAAGGCCTCGGGTGCTCAGTTTGCCTCCATCAGGGATGTTGTGCTATTCACACACATATGCCTAATGTCTGTGATAGCATGGAGATGCTAGCTCCCCATAGCAATGGCAAGGCTAAGCTGAGCATGTGTATGTATGAAGGTGGAGACTCTACCATACTGGGTCTGGAAAGATGCCTATTGGATGCTGACAGAAAACTAGGAAAATATTTAGTGTTCCTAAGCCTCTACCAGGGATCAGGACCTATGTCAAGAGTTTCTGCATGGAGTCTCATCGGTTTCCCAAAGCAATGCAGTCAGGCACCATTATTCCAATTTTCAAAACATGTGCTCCAGCTTCCAAAGTCATCTAAAGCCACACTGCTTTTCAGTGGCAGAAACAGTTCTTAACTGTTACCCCTTGAATAAGCATTTTACTGAAGTGAACATTTCCTGTTTTCTCGGTACCAGACCCACTGAGCAGGGCAGCAGTCTAGCCCTCAGAGTGCCTCTCACAGATGCTGTCGCACATGCACGGCTGGTGGGCTGAGTCAGAAGGAGACTGCCTACAGGGTCTCACTGTCCTTGATTGAATCCAGCAGCAGTTAACCCTGGAGAATTACTCAGACAGTATTTGAAGTTGTTCTCCAAATGGACAAACTAATTGTTGGGTTTGTTCTGAAATCATTGCTTTGATTTCTTGGTACCAATGCAACTTGACTTTAGGCCATTCCTCCCCAGTAAACTCTTTCTCAGCTCCTCCTTCCTTCTTTCTCAGCTAGCAGTTGCTTCTCTCATACCCTTCATTCAGTTCTCAAAATTAACTCAGCTGAACTTAAATGAACCTTTTCCAGGGCTGGAGAATTTTTGCTTACCATGAAGCTTAAAACCCCAGACTATTGCCATTTTAACAATGCTAACACTTGATGATGTTTACGTATTCTGTTTTCTTAAGTATTTTCTTTCCTTAAGGTAATACATACAGCTATAAATAAATAGTATTGGGCTGGAGACATGGCTTAGTAGCTAATAAGCTTGCCTGCAAAGCCAAACGACCCAGGTTCAATTCCCCAGGACCCATGTAAGCAAAAGGTGGTGCCTGCATCTAGTTTGTTTGCAGTGGCATGCACATTCTCTCTCTATCTGCTCCCCCCTCAAATAAATGAATAAAAATAACATGTTAAAAATTTGATAGTATTAACCATGTAAAATAACCACTATGAGAATATTAGTATGTACCCTTCCAGATGTCCTCTCTTCCTTTTATACACTTACATATATTTTCTTGTGCTTATTTGAAATTGGTACACTCTGGGGTTCAACTTTTTTTTGTTTTGTTTTGTTTTTCGAGGTAGGGTTTCACTCTAGTCCAGGCTGACCTGGAATTCACTCTGTCTTCTCAGGGTGGCCTTGAACTCACGGCATCCTCCTACCTCTGCCTCCTGAGTGCTGGGATTAAAGGCGTGCGCCACCACGCCCGGCTTGGGGTTCAACTTTTGACCTTTGATTTAGAGAGTTCACTTTGGGCTTGGATAGTCAAACTTGAGATGGACTCATCTGTTTGTTGTTTTTCCATTGTTGCTCTAACTCAGTGCTTGCAGAGAGAAAAACAAGGAACTCATTCAGTTCCTTCCTGAACCTTACCTCTAGTTTTTTCAACTTGCTTGCTCCAGGAAGCACCAGACAACACATGAAGTGTTGGTACTCGGGGAAATCAACAGTTGTCCCCATCAGTTGCGAGTTGTGAGTTCCTGAAGTGACCTCACTTCATGTCCTGCATAACAAAGTCAAGCAGGTTTTCCTTTTGTTACTGAAAAACTTGCAGGACACTGTTCAATAACCAGATCTCCAGTAGAATTTAGGCAGGTTTCTTGAGTAGGCCTGCTTCATGGATGTGTTGAGAGAAGATAACAAGTCAAAAGTACTCCATGTGTTTAGTTTGGTTAAAAAAATATCCATTGAGTGCTGAGTGTGGTGGTGTGCATCTTTAATCCTAGCACTTGGGAAGCAGAGGTAGGAGGAACGCTGTGAGTTTGAGGCCAGCCTGGGACTACAGAATGAGTTCCAGGTGAGCCTGGGCTAGAGTGAGACCTTATCTTAAAAAACTAAAAAGAGGGCTGGAGAGATGGCTTAAGCATTAAGGCAAAGGACCTTGGTTCAATTCCTGAATCCTGAATTAATTCTTTAATTCTCATGTGAGATGTAGATACATAAATATTTAAGGCTCTTGATGTAGCACTCATATGAGCTCAGTAAAATGACTCTTGGTAAAACCTGCATGTACATGGGCAGCAGAAAATCGGTAGGAATTGTATTAAAGTTTGTAGTGGTCAGGTGACAAACACTTGTGGGGGTTATTAGCTGTACAGAAAGCAAAGATTGAGGAGGGGTATATCTTATTTACTGCTATATTTCCAACACTTTAGAACAATGTCTGCCACTTAGTGGTGATCAGTAAATTTGTTTCATTTTGTTTTGGGTTGAGGCAGGGGAGTTGAGACCAGGTCTCACATAGCCCTGGCTGGCTTCAAGTTTACTATTTAGCCAAGGTTGGCCCTGAACTCCTGATCCTCCTGCCTCTGCCTATCCCAACTACTAGGGTTACAAATGTGTGTCAGCATGACCATCTTTCAATAAGTTTGTGAAGTAAAGTTTTGGGGCATTGGGTCCAAAAGAGTTGTAGGTTTAGAACGTAAGTTCTTTGTATCACAGATTAGTGGGTACAACTGAAGAAACAGAAAAAAAAAGTACTGTGTTCTGTTTGCTGCTATTAATGCTTCTAAAGTTATTTGTAATCATATAAAGCATCTGATGGTCTAGGAAAATAATCATAGCCAATATTGACAATATACTAGGCACAGGCTCTCTGTAAGTCTTTCCATTCAATAGGTCACTTGGCCTTCTCAAAAACAATGTGGGTAAGGCACATTCCACCCTCCCACTGAGAAGCTCTTGTCTCAGGGAGCTTAGCAAATTGATCAGGGTTGTGTGGCATGTGGCAGACTGGGGATGGATTCAAGCAATCTCTTCAAAACCTGAACTCTTAGCTACTACACGGGTAGTTGTTCTTCAGTGATTAAAGGACAGCAGAGATCATAGACTTCTTTGGAGACGCCAAATAACTACTCATATTTTTTTTTCTGCATCTTCCTGGAAAATAACGTAGCTGTTTGAAAAGTTCACTGTTGTTGGGGGATATTCTTTTTGTTGTTGTTTTAATTTAATGACAAATTGGCAAAGTGCAAAAGTCTCATGACTTCATGAGAGAAGAGAAAGAACATTTGTCTCGTACCCTATTGTAAACCAGGAATAGAGTGTCTCATGCAGCCTTACACTGTCATGAGGTCAATTCTGTGTTCCTGGTTTGTAACTTTAGTCAACTATAGCTGAGATGTCCAGCAACTTCACAGATGCCTCCAAAAATTTAAGTTGCTGAATGAACATTTCAACTCATCTTTCCATAGGCAGATTTGATTTTCCTATATTCTGCTGAGGTGTTATTGGCTTGAAATACTTCCGGGAAATGCTTTAGCACTTTGAAGACTCTGAACTTCTTTCTTATTTGGATATCAGAATTACAATACTTTCTTTCTTTATGCAGGTCTTCAAAGTTTCTTGAGACAAGGCTTCTGAACATGATTTGTGGTTTGAAAAAAAAAAGTCCTGGATGTGTAACATTTTTCCATACATTTCTTTTACAATGCCACACCATTGCTTATCCAGATCCCAGGTCAAAGAGCTTAGAGTTTGTTTAATTCTTGGGTTACCCCCCTGGAAGAGAAGCCTCCACCAGATCGGGGCTTTAGAGAAGAGGTTTATGAAAGAAGGTGTGCTTCCCAGCAGACTACCTTGGCTCTTGCCAGCAATGTCAGTGGACAGATGGTGGGAGGGTAGCAGAGGGTATCTCATGATTATTTAAATCATAATTTCTTTAAAAAGAATCTTGAGAGTCATTAAATATTCATGAAAGCATCCTTCCTGGCAGCCTCTCCATTGTAGGTAATTACAGAGGGTTTAAAATATCTGACGTCGCTTGGAAGCACACAAAGCTCTGTCAGCTGCAAGCAGAAAGCTGATTTGTAATTTAATTAACATCCTGGCTTGTCCTGTTCTTTGTGGGGCGAAAAAAAAACGGCAGGAAAGTATTTCCTTTTACTTGTGAGTTTTGTTTGAAGAAATTCAAATGAAGCACCTGGCAGAGCTTCTGTCCCTCACCTCAGTACTTTCACTCATATCCTGCTCCAAATCTGGTAATAATTCTTCTTCTAGATATGAGCTATATGGATGGCCAATAGTAGGTCATTTTACTTAAAGGTGATATTGCTTGGGGAAGATGTGTGAGTACTTAGTAAGCTTTGACCTACTTGTATTAGCTCACTGAGTAAGAGTTTGAGGACAGATTTCCTTACCCATTCTACATTCATTGAGGATCTACTATGGAGCAGGCACTAGATGTCAGCATTGAACAAAGCAGTGGGGCTCTCTGTTACCATAGAGGTATCAGTCCACAGGGTAGACAAGCAGGAAGCCAGTGATCTCGGAATTGAATTCAAATTAAAATGAACCAGGATTCCTGAAGAATAAATAGTCTCCTACGAAGGCTAAAGGCAGGAAGTAGCATGGGGAAAAAAATCCCGGAAGAGACCATGAAGATTGTGTACCTTTTAGTGTTCCTCCTTGTCCCATTTTCCTCCGATCTCACTTTACCTGGAAGAAAAAGATGAAACACGGATAGGGCCAAAATGCCATTCAGAGAATTCATTTTAGATTAAAGCAATTAATATAACTACTGCTATAGTCATACAGTTATCATTCCTTTGTATTCTTTTTCTTGTTCTCTGTCTCTTTTTCCTCCCCCTCATCTCCCTGTTTCACTAGTAATTCCTTTATGAAAGGATGTAGCAGATGCACAATGGGGATGGGACACCTGTCAAAGCCAAGGCCTCCTATAAAGCAGGAAGAAGCTGGAAGAGAGGTAGTTGACTGCCTACCACACAGGTCCCACATAACTGAATTCCTAAAATACCAAAGTGTGCAAACAAAATATATATAATTTTGTTTGGTTTTGTTGTTTTGAGGTAGGGTCTCACTCTAGCTCAGGCTGACCTGGAATTATGTCTATTTTCTCAGGGTGGCCTCAAACTCACTGCGATACTCCGACCTCTGCCTCCTGTGTGCTGGGATTAAAGGTGTGCGCCACCATGCCTGGCCCCCCAAATATATATTATTTAACATAAAAAAGATGCATGAGAATATTCATCTGTGGAACTTTGGTATCTATAGTTTGGAGAGGAAATGGAAGCCTTTCCATCCTGTGCAGTTCTTTTTTTCAAGATGGCCTTCATCACCCACTTGGTTTTTTCTATTTTCTGAGTTGCATTCACATTTCTTAGGAATCATCACTTCCTTTGCAAAATTGTTATTTATTTCATTTTCATACTGACTCCGCACTTCTCCTGAAATAGGTTCTTCCTTTCTGCCACAGCACATTTTTTCAAAGAGAAAGATGTTCTTGTCGTCACAGCAGTCCATCAGTCAACCCAGGTCTGTTGGACACATACAATGTAGCACTGTAGTTGAATATTGCAGAATATACAAGTAAATGTTAGATTTCTACCCTCAAAGAACTAGAAGAAGGGGGAATTATAACTGACAGAAAATGCTATTTGCCATTGCAGTTAACAGAAGCTGTGGAACTCTCAAATTTTGAGTATTTCCTAAATGCCAGGCTTTGTGTAAGGAACTGGAATAATTCTTTAATTTTGTACCTGATTCATAACATTGTTGTACATCTTAAACAGCATAATTATTTAACAGTGTTAGCAAGTGTTTGTAGATTGACTCTGCTAAGTGTTAAGTAATATAATATCCCTGATTTTTCATTAGCACACAAACGAATTCTGCCTCTCCTCAACTTTTGATTTGCTCTTCCATCTCCCTTTCTCTCTATCTTTCTATGTTACTGTTTCTACATTTCTCTCCTATCTCTCTTTCTCTTTCATTAGTTCAGTGCTAACTCCTGCTGCAAGGAGGAAGTAGAACACATTTTGTGTAGCAAAAGATAAACAGACTGCCATTATGAGAACATGAACCATTTCCAACTTCTGGATCAACTCTGATTCATTCTGCCAACTTCCAAACTATTAGAGAGCCTCAGGTGCTGTTCCAGTGTGTGTAGGCTTCTGTGTTTAACTTCTGAACAGCTCAGGATTGTTTTGACTCACACACTAGTATTAGCAGAATGTACTGAATAGAGAAAGCCTAGTCGGACTTCAGTTTTTGTCCATCCATGTGGGAGCCCATGGTCCATAATAAAGATGAATAAGTCTGCATGCAGATTCCATCTGAAGCATTTTTTGTTTTTATATTTTATGTAATTTATTTTTTTTTTGCAAGCAGAAAAAGAGAGAGAGAAAAAGAAAGAAAGAATGGCTCCACCAAGGCCTCTTGCCACTGCAAACTAACTCAGATGCATGCATTACTTTGTGCCACTGGTTTTTCGTGGATATTGGGGAATTCAATCAGGTCATTAGGAATTGCAAGCAAGCACCTTAACTGTTGAGTCATCTGTCCAGCCCTGAATTATTTTCTTTTTAATTATTAATTATGTATATATGTGTTGCGGGTGCATGTTTCAGGGTTTCTTACTGTGGAATTTGCTGTGGACATTGCAAATAAATGTCCATCCACTTTTATGTGGGAGTCTTGGAAACTGAACCCAGGCCAGCAGACTTTGCAAGCAAAAACCATTAAGTGATATGTCTTCTTTCGTCTCAGACCCCAGTTAAGTGACTGCCTCAAACTGGATTCTAATTTATTTATTTTTTTTTAAAAGTTATTGATCTATTTGATTGTGTAGGTGTGGGGGAGCATGCCAGTATCTCTTGACCCTGCTAGATGCATGGGCCACTTTGGGTGTCATTTGACTGACTAATCAGTGGGCCCCAGAAATTCTCTACTCAGCACTAGGGTTAAATGCATGTGTGGCTATACCTGGCTTTTTCACATTGGTACTATAGACCAAATGCAGGTCTTTGTGCTTGCACAACAAGCACTCTTAATTATTGAGCCATCTCCATCCCTGTATATGGAATATCTTTTGTCCCTCTCTATATAACTTTAGATCTTGTTTGAAACTGGGAAGCCTTGTCCCCTTTATGGTCCCACATAGCTCTTTTCATATCAGCTTTCTTACCATGTATAAGAACTTTGCTATGCACATGCAAACTTACATAAAAACTTATGATCTTCTTAAGATAAAAGTCTGTTTGTTATTTTTTTAAGTTTCAACTCTCAGCATACACACAGAAGGGATGAGGTGAAATAAATATTATAGTTAAGTGTATTGAGCCCTTCAAATACATACCAATCAGACGTCATAGTTATTTTTTTTCTTGAACATTTGTTTATAATGAGTTATGATGGAAGAAGTAGCAAATAGCTGGAAAAATACTTTTGCCTTGAGCAACCATTAACAATTTCATTCATTTGTTCAAAATTAGGTGGAATGCTATTTAATAAATACTTATTGAACATATGTGATAGGTAATTGGCTAAGGATTGGAGGTATGAAATTGTATAATGCCAATATGATACCAAACCTCAAAAGTATTGTATATCAATGGAAAAACAGAAAGATACACAAATATATAGCATAAGAGTTGTAACTTGGGGAGTATAGTGAGGAATGAAAAGGTGAATAACAGGTTGTTTACCTGCTGTACAGCAAGGAAATGCAAGATTACAAGTAACAGTTCTCAACCATACTGTTTTTGAGATAGGGTCTTACTATGTGACTCACTGGCCTGGAGCTCACTATGAAGCCCAGGCTTCAGTCTTCTACATTACTTGGATTCGAGGTATGCATCACCATGCCTGGGTTAACCATATGCTCTTAAGATAGTGTAGTTTTATATTTTGTGGGTATTTGTTACCACAGAGTTTTAAATTTATTTTTATTAGATATCGACATATTTTGTATGTAAACACATGTTGGTACCATCCGTTTTCTCCTCCCTGCCCCTTTTCTGAAGAGGCCTTCCTTATTAGGGATGCAGGTCAACTCCATGCAGGTTGTGGATCATGCATTATGGGGGCAGCAGTCAGTTATGGAGGAGAGGCAATGTCTCTGTGCAAAAATGTCCCAACTTGTGGCTCTAATAATCTTTCTGCCCCCTCTTCTGCAAAATTCCTTGAGTCATGCTGGGAACATTTAAGTTTACTTCAGTGATGGGTACTCGGGAACCTCTGGATCTCTGGTTAGTAGGTGTTGAGGGTCCTCAGTGTCTATCTCCATCACCCTTGTGCTGATATCAGGTTCACTAAGAAAGCAGAATTCCTGCTCATTTCCCCCAATTCCTCTGTGGTTTTAGCTGGGGCTGGGGTGGAGTGCACTGAGTCATTTATCTCCTCAGGTCCAACTCCTGTCTGAAAAAGAGAAGCTGATTTTCCAATGGAGAGCGAAGTCAGCACCAGTGAAATGGGATAGCCATTATTAATTTAGAGAGAATTTAAGGGGTATAGACCCTCTTATAGCCCAAGATCAGTGGGATCTTGACAGTGAAAAGCAGAATCATTATCTGGATATTATTCTGAGTTGTTTCTCAGGTCTGGATATGGTTTCCTTTCCACTGAATGGATCTGTTAGCCAATCCAAGAGCAGTTAGTTATCCCCGTGGCTGTATGCCACTATTACACTTGTGTGAGCATCACGTCAGGTTGTTTGCTTCTGAGTCGCTTAGAATTTGAGTTACTTGGACAGATGTTGGTCACTTTCTCCCAGTAGCTCACATAGTGTCTTCCAGCACTAGATGTTACCACAGATTTTTAAAGAAGCTTATAAAACATTTAAGTTAAATTATGATTTGTTATTCTTAGTGTACAGTTATTTAGGTGGGAATAGTTAGAATGGCTCATGTAGCTCAGTTTATGGCAGTAGAAGGAAGTCTGTTCCCTGTAGGAATGGGAACCATGGAGTGATTATAGAATGACTTCATCAGCTAGAAACTCAGAAAGCCCCCAAGTGGAGGGTAGAGAATGGATAGGGAGGCAGATGTAGAGGCAGTGTGGCTTAGCCAGAGGCAGGTTCTCTGGTCAGCTGAGAGCTGATGAATATGGTCAGTGATGATTGTCATTGATTGGGAGTTGGGTATTGGGATGATAGATTCAAGGATTATTGAGGATGTAAGTGAAGAAGATGGAGGAAGAGATAGTTTAGCTGACACCTACATTTATGGCTCAGGTGATTGCATGAGGAGTAGTGACTTCCATAACGGGTAACTGAAAAGGGGGAGCAGATGTAGGGATAAATGCACTAAAAGACAAAAGAATTACAATGGGCTTTAGTCTACTCCCAGTGAAAACATAAGAATGAATACACCAGGCTAGAGAGATGTCACAAAGGCTACGAGCATTTCTTGTGCAAGATGAAGGTCTGAACAGGTCTGAGTGACCCACAGAGACTACTGGGCATGACCACACACATCTGTAGTCCCAGTTATGTGGGAAGAAGGGACCAATGAATCACCCGAGCTCTTTGGAGGTTTGCAAGGTGGGTTGGCATGAACCAGCAAGCTCTAAGATCAGTAAGAGATGGACTGAAGTAAAAACAGGTGGAAAGAGTTGCAGCAGGACTCCCGAATTTCCCCTTTGGACGCTTCTTGTAAGTACATCACACTGAAGATGAGCCCATGAAACACAACAAAGGCACAAGCATGAGCATATGCCCCCACACACACACGTGCATACACACCATACCACATTACACACAATAAATAATACATTTGTAAAGAAATGATAAATATGAAATGAAACCCATTTTATTATTATTATGAGAGACAGAGAGAGAGAGAGAGAGGAAGAGGCACAGAGAGAGAAAGAGAGAAAATGGGCATGCCAGCAGCCTCTCAGTGGCTTTGAATGAATTCCAGATGTGTATGCCCCCTAGTGGGCAAGTGCAGCATTGCACATTTGTGTCTGGCTAACCATGGGCCCTGGAGATATAACCCTCGTTCTTAGGCTTGGCAGGCAGGTGCCTTAACCACCAAGCCGTCTCTCCAGCCCTATAACCCATTTTTCTATGGGACATTATGTTTCCAAATTTCTCATAGAGTTAAACATGTTATAGAATCATGGTATTTGCAGTTCACAGAAATATTCTAGACTCATTATTGTGAAGTCTTCGTTATAGTTTTCTATTAAAGTACCAATTCAGTTATCAGACTTGGTCTTCATCTCCTTATGGAGCTAGAGGGTGGGCTTATGATGGTAGAAAGATGAATCAGATTTAAATCTGATACCCTCTAATTTAGTGACCTTCAATGTGTACTTTACCTTCCATGAATGTTGGTTTTGTCACAGGAAAAGTGGAATATCATAAGAATGTTTATATGTGGGAGTACTTTGCCAACCATACTTATGATTTTTGTTATTTATAATTTTGCTGAGAGACTAATGCTACATGGGGAATTGCATAGACTCCCTTGGAAATACATGTTCTAATCAGTTTATGATTAAGGTGGATGACAAATTGTATTACTAATCATGGACAAATTCTTGTTATTGCCGGGTTATGAGTCACACTAAAAGCTGATGTCTAAAACAGAATATTTTAAATCTCAAAAATGAGTAAAAAATGTTTTTGTAAGAAGTCATGATTTACTCACTTGATGTGATAGCAACAGTGGGCCACTAGGAAGAGATCAGACTAACAGTTAAGCTTGAGTTGATTTTCTGCTTCTAACACCCTGTGTCATGTATAAGACACAAAGACAAAGCAAAGATAGCCAACACTTTGTTAGCTGTATAGGGGTCAGATGTAAATGACCCTCTTCTATTTTATTCCATCGTAGGCTGAAGGCTTTGAAACAACTCTGAAAGGAAATCTCTGAAGCAGAAGGTCAGGGAGAGACAGACATCAGACCCAGGTCCCCGAGACCCAGGCCACAAGTGAAGATGGAAAACAACCATGTGACCAGGGATAAGCATCCTCAGACTAATCCTTGCCCTGATCTTTTTTTTTTTTCTCCCTTTTATTTGCCTGGGATTTTCTTGGAAAGCTAACCATACCCTTGCTAGAAGTTTCTCTTTCTGTTAAGGGAATGTAGAAAATGAGGAAAAGAAAATAAGAGAAAAGAAATGTGATCTCATGACTTTTTTGGTATCATCTGAGCAGAAGCAGACTCTGCCTTGATATTAGAAGTTCTTTATCAGCTAGCTTCACTCCTCAAAACTGCAGTCCTTGTCCTACAGCACAGCTAGTCCAAATCAATGTTCCTCATGGGGCATGGAATAAAGGAAGGGTGATTGTCTTTCCGTTTAGGTTAAAACAACACCATAGGGTAGCATGTTCCCTCATTACCAGGTGGTGTTTTTAGCCTTTAAAACTTCCTGAATCAGCTCACTTCGGCAGCACATATACTAAAATTGGAACGATACAGAGAAGATTAGCATGGCCCCTGCACAAGGATGACATGCAAATTCGTGAAGCATTCCATATAAAAAAAAAAAAAAAAAAAAAAAAAAAAAAAAAAAAAAACTTCCTGAATCAAAATTAAGCATTCTGGAGAATATATATTAAAACTATATTGTTTTATTCAGCACTTTTTCTTGACCTAAAATGTTTCACACATACTTAGCAACTTTGATTGTTGGGAAGGTTATCATTTATCATACTTAAATTAATTTTATGGATTGCATTCTGACCATTTTCTGCAGCTCTTTAAACCGTGTATTATCAGGAAAAAAAAAAGAAAGGCACAGCTTTGGCTAGTATTAACATTATTTTGCTTGTGCTTGACCTGGGTTTCTGTGACCATGGAATGAGACTGCAGCAAATCATTTGGTAACGTCATCAACAGGCAAACGCCGTGTCCTCCTAATCAGGTTAGAGTATGAAGGCCAGACTGAATCTTTTGGAAACACAGATACAGACTTTCTCTTTTCTGTTCTCCTAGAAGTATCGATACCAAGATGAGGACACTCCACACGATCACTCCTTGCCTCGGCTGACTCACGAAGTAAGAGGTCCAGAGCTTGTGCACGTGTCAGAAAAGAACCTGTCTCAAATAGAAAATGTCCATGGATACGTCTTACAGTCTCACATTTCTCCTCTGAAGGTCAGTCAGATGTCTCTTCAAACCTTTTAGCTGATGATTATTGCCTGTCCTGATTGTTAAGGGTGCTATTTGCTTTTAATGAGCCTCTTTTAAAACTACTGAGGCCACTGATTGAAAAGTGGTCATTGTGTGGTTTGGAATCCAACCTCACAATACTTTGGAACACATTTTTACAATTTATTGAATGTCTGGAAAATTGTTTTAGTTGTTGATAATGGGCTAAGCAAGAGCCAAGGATGAAAAATTGAAAGGGAAAATAAACTGTTTACATTAAGAGGAATAATTTTATGGATTGCATTCTGACCATTTTCTGCAGCTCTTTAAACCGTGTATTATCAGGAAAAAAAAAAGAAAGGCACAGCTTTGGCTAGTATTAACATTATTTTGCTTGTGCTTGACCTGGGTTTCTGTGACCATGGAATGAGACTGCAGCAAATCATTTGGTAACGTCATCAACAGGCAAACGCCGTGTCCTCCTAATCAGGTTAGAGTATGAAGGCCAGACTGAATCTTTTGGAAACACAGATACAGACTTTCTCTTTCTGTTCTCCTAGAAGTATCGATACCAAGATGAGGACACTCCACACGATCACTCCTTGCCTCGGCTGACTCACGAAGTAAGAGGTCCAGAGCTTGTGCACGTGTCAGAAAAGAACCTGTCTCAAATAGAAAATGTCCATGGATACGTCTTACAGTCTCATTTCTCCTCTGAAGGTCAGTCAGATGTCTCTTCAAACCTTTTAGCTGATGATTATTGCCTGTCCTGATTGTTAAGGGTGCTATTTGCTTTTAATGAGCCTCTTTTAAAACTACTGAGGCCACTGATTGAAAAGTGGTCATTGTGTGGTTTGGAATCCAACCTCACAATACTTTGGAACACATTTTTACAATTTATTGAATGTCTGGAAAATTGTTTTAGTTGTTGATAATGGGCTAAGCAAGAGCCAAGGATGAAAAATTGAAAGGGAAAATAAACTGTTTACATTAAGAGGAAAAAAAAAAAAAACAGATACATACCATGGTTTTGCTCAAATGCTGTCCCTACATTAGCATTCCTGCTCCCAAATTAAAAAAAAAAAAAAAAAAAAACAACTGTATCATGATCACCTCACTGTGTAACTAAAAGGAGAATGTGTGAGCTGGCTCATCAACACCTCTATTTTATCAGAGGGGAAATTCTTTACAAGATTTATTTCTATTTGGTATAATGCTTCCTCCCTGTGCTTTCTTTTGCCCTTCATCATTTAACTTTACACAATTTTTGATCAATCATATATTTAGAAGAAGGGGCAATTAACTGAGAACAAGAGTTTCCTTGGTCCTTGGTTTTCTTTTTCTTTATTGAGCTGATGCTAGATTTTGTACTTTACATTAAAAAAAAAAAACCCTCTAGGTTACAATTACAATTAAAAATAAAACACAGAAATGGTGCTGGTGTTGTAATAGAAAGTAACTAAAATGGAAAAAGAAAACCTTGCCAATTAATCCCTTAGCTGCTGCTGCTGCAAAAAAAATCATTTTGGCCTGGAAAGATGGCTTAGATGTTAAAGTGCTCACTTGCAAAGCCCAAGGACTTATGTTCGACTCTCCAGGTCCCATGCAAGCCAGATATACAAGGTGATGCAAGTGTGCAAGATTGCACATTCACACAAGATGATGTAGATTGTAGTGTCTGTAAGCCCTGGCACACCAATTTCTCTCTTTCTCTCTCTCTTTTTCTTTATGATACAAAATAATCAAGAAACAATTTTTAAAAATTCATTTTGCCGGCCGTGGTGGCTCACACCTTTAATCCCAGCACTCAGGAGGCAGAGGTGGGAGGATCACCACGAGTTTGAGGCCAGCCTGAGAAGACATAGTGAATTCTATGTCAGCCTTGATTAGTGTGAAACTCTACCTCCAAAAACAAAAACAAAAACAAAAAATCATTTTCTTTCATTACCCAGAGTTCTCAAACTGGCACTTCCATTTACCTATAATAATAATAATAATAATAATAATAATAATAAATAAAACCTGGAAATGTAGCTCTAATATTTTCTGAAACATCAAAAAGAAAATATCTTACATGTGGTATCCTTCTAATTTCTGGCATACTAGCATTCTAGTTTCACTGAAAATATTTGGTCAATTGACAAATCTGAATAAATATTGCATAATGTGGGATTCCTTGTGTATATTTCCAGCCTCTCATTGGAAATCATTTATTAACTGGTGGAAATGGGTATACAAACAAAAAATTTATGGTTGGGGGCAAGAGTTGTGCCTTTGTGCTTTTGGAACTGTTGTGTAGAAAACACAACATTTTTGTCATCCAGAGTGCACAAGTCCACTCTACACAACATACAGTAATGTTGATCAGGTATTGTTGTAAAGTGCAATTCCTGAAAAGCTACCCCCAGCAAGTGTAGAGAACTTCTCATCTCTAGAAATTTTCCAGACTAGGATAAGGACCTTTTGTAGAATGCACTGGTTTTTTGGTAGAAGGGTGAATGTGATATAGTTTTCTACAAGTTTCTTTCCAGCTCTAGCAATTGATGGTTCTGCTCTGTGTTCAGATGAATACTTTTCTTTTTTTTAAATATTTTATTATTTATTTATTTGAGAGAGAGAGAGAGAGGTACAGAAATAGGCAGGTAGAGAGAGAGAGAGAGAACAGGCACGCCAGGGCCTACAGCCACTGCAAACGAACTCCAGATGCGTGTGCCACCTTGTGCATCTGGCTTACGTGGGTCCTGGAGAATCGAGCCTCGAACCGGGGTCCTTAGGCTTCATAGGCAAGAGCTTAACCGCTAAGCCATCTCTCCAGCCCCAATACTTTTCTTCTTTAGGGACCCTTTCATTTTTCCAGACAAGTGCTCATCTCTGCTTTATTCCCTAATCACTGTAAATCAACAAAGGGCAGAAGTAGGGGACTGTATTGCATTGAGTACTTATATTTCAGTTTTATCATTTCTAGCTGTTGAATACCTCCCTTTCAGAACCCCTATGGAGTCTCCTTTCCTCTGCTTCCCAAATTATCTTCTCCATACCCACTCTTCCTCTTTAATTAACTCTAGAAAATAGCTCTCACAAGGTTTGAGTCTATGAAGAACAATCAAGACTAGTCTAAACCTTGCTGGATTACAGTGAAAAAAATGAACAACAATAAGCACTATGGGATCTTAAATTTGTTCATTGTGTGCAGTATATACATGATAAATAGTTGTCTGATCATGCAGAAGGATTTAACCATCTTCTGTTACACCAGTGAATACCTTATTTGGAAAATGAGGATTTTTCTGAAGATGATATATCACACATACATATGCACACATGCATATGCACACAGACTATATATATATGTGTGTGTGTGTGTGTGTGTGTGTGTGTGTTTAAAGGAATCCATGCATGAATAATAATCCCTGATATGAAGCACTGTAGATGGGATACGTTTTCCTCTCTTTTTGGAGCTACTGCTTCAAGGGTGTGGCCTATGAAGTGTTTTCAAGATGCAGGAAAGGACACACAAGGCTTCTGAGCTGAAGCCATGAAGTCACTATCATGGGCACAGGACTTTTTCCTCATGGCTCTTTCAGATTTGTTATTTGTACTCAACAGGAAGACATGCTTTTAGATGGTCTTGGAGGAAAAGACTTTGTATACCTTTTAGCTCAAAGCAATGGTGATAGAGATTCATATGTGTCCTGTTCTAAGGCAAAGAGTCTACCAATTCTGTGATGTAGCCTGCTCATCATGGCTGATTTCAAGCTACCAAATAACAGCTAGGGAATATTCTTTCAATAAAGGAGGCATGGGGAGTTCTCACCAATTAGTACGAGCTCCAGTACCACACCGGAATAACAAATAAAAGATCATGCATTTTTATAGCAGCAGGACACATGTCCTAATCAAGTTATTATGAAGCTATTATATTATAACAATTCTACTGTTTGGATAAACTACCATTATTAAAAATGGATGTGTTATTTTCCCATAAAGGAAGAGTATTAGAATCAGTGGAATGCTAAGCAAGTACAAATTCCTAATTAGAACTGTCAGATTTTCAACTTTTTTGCCTCCTTTGACCTATGTGCTGTTCTTTGGTCAAGGACTGGAAGGAGAAACGTGAGGAGGCAAAGCACACACTTAGAAAAGTGTCCCCAGAATCCTCTGGAGCAGAAAAGTTGGCTCTCTGATCTTAATTAGGAATTTACATATGGCATGCTGAAACAGAATATGAGATTGCTGGATAACAGTTTAAATGCCTCACGGAGCACTCTGAATCATTTACTGACTAATCTCACTATTACAGGCTTGATATCATTTCTTTCATCTTCCTCTTTGACTTGAAGCCTCAGTTCTAAGATTCATCTGTCTTTTGTGCCTACCAGCTGCTTGTGTGATAAACGGGCTTAGCTTGTTTTCATTACAGTGCCTGGGCCACAGTGAAGGATGGAGTTCGAAGGAGAAATGCAATTTACCAGTGAATTTAAGGGAATTCATTTTCCTTGCCACAAGATGGGGATGCTTTCTCTTCAGATATTTCCTGGAATGTTCCCCAAAATAAATTTCCCTAAAATAAAGGATGAGGATTTTATTTTCAGTTTACGTCTGCTCAGTAAATATTGAGATTGAGCTCTGTGTGTTAGGTTATGAGGAGACAAAGAAGATAGATTTTAATGTGCATATTACTCTCTAGGAAACTGGAGTTATCATTATTTGTTACTCATTTATTCTTGTTCTGAAAGTGGAATAGAGGTTTTTCCACATTAAATTTTAAGAGTCATCAGGTACTGAAAATACACTGTATGGAGTATTTATGAGAAAGGGAAAGTCAGGGGCAAGAGAGGGAGGGGTAGAGGGTTAATTGCTGTCCCCTCCTCCCTTACCTAATAACCGTTGAATTTCATCATCCTCAAACTCATAATTTATCATATATTATTCTATCTTGATACGTACTAAAATCTGTGGCATCTTACAATTAAAATTGATGTCATTTCCTAGGGTACACCTTAGACTCAATGGTGATTTATAAGGAAAAGTAAAGCAATCTTTTATAAATTGGTGTGAATTGTATTAATACTTGAACAACTGGACCCGTCCTGAGCAGATGTGGGAAAACCCCGGAGAATCAGTGCATAGTTCAAACTTTGAAAATGATAAGAGGGAAACATTTCTCTTAACTCTGGCTCAACTCTCCCTGGTCATCCCATCCTATGACACATGGAGCGTGTCTTATATAGTTGATATTTTGAAACATGACCTTTCCCATTAGTCTACATAATTTTTTTTTAAACAGGGTAGAGAACTTTCTATTAGGTAAGCTACTCTACTTCCTCTTATAATACAAAAGCCCCCATGAACCAGAGGACGTGTTTGTTTGGCTTTGTTTTGATTCTCCTCACACTCCTTTATTGTCATCTATAGTGTCACTAGACTAGCATTTCCCAAAGTACATTCATCAGCACAATAAGGATAATAAAGGAATAAATGTTTACATCATTTGGGGGTTACATTCATTAATGTATTGGGGAATTTCTTAAAGCCTTTAATATAGCATGCAGAATAACTTCTAAGTTTGGGATAGGATTACAAAAATATTACCCAAACATATTAGTTCATGGAGCTTTTTTTTCCTAATAAAATTATGTCTTGGCTAGAAATATATATTCTGCAGACAAAACCCTAATAGGCTCACAGATTATAACTGACACAAACAATAGAGACGTGCAATATATGGCTTCATGTTGTCCCTAGAACTAAAAGTCACCAGATTCAAACTCTGGGTCCTCTTACTTTGTAGCAATCTGAATTCTTCAAATCATACCATCATGGCACTCACATAGTTCTGTGAAGTGTACATGAGAGAAATTAATATATATTGTTATACTTTGGAGAAAGAGGCAAACAAAATTCCATTATTTCATTGTTGATGCTTATGGTGTATTATTGTATAGTATGGATTCATATTATTCCCATATTGTAAAATAGAAAATAGGAAATTTTCTGAAATTTTTCACCTTTGCCTTGACATTCTTACCCTTCTTTTATGTGTGCAGCTATCATCCCAGTCCAGGCTTTCATTGTTTTCATTCAGAATATGGTGTGGCTATTATAATCCATTATGTATCTTGGAACCTAATAAATACATATTTGAATCCTGGCTTGACATTTTGAGTCTGAATAACCTCAGAGAAAAACATTTCTCAGATATACTTAACTTTAATATTACCAAAATGTTTCTTTGTGTTGATTTTATTCATTCATTCATTCATTAAGACCTCTTTGACTTCTTTCATGGTAAGCTTTCATGACATGATGTAGACTCACAAGGTTGGCAATGGTACACACACACACACACACACACACACACACACACACACACATATATATATATATATATATATATATATATATATATATATATATATATATAATTTCTGTTTGGTCTGGATAGGGGATGGATGGGATTACCAAATAAAGAAAGCACAATAGAAGGGATTAGTTTTTACTTGAAGGCAGTAGAAGATAAGGGAGAAAGATCAAAATTGCCCTTGACTCAAGCAGTTGTGAAACAGTATGGGGCAGGTTGGGGAGTTACAAGGAAGGTAGGTAGGTAAAACAATAAAGTTTAAACTAAAGGGCATGAGTGAGCTCGTCTTAAAGCAAAGGAAATGGGTGGAAACAGGTAATGAAAGACCTTCGCTAGAGCTCAGACTTCACCTTGTAAATAATGAGGGTGACTACAACATTAAAATGGAGCGTGACATAGTCCTACATGCAAATGCAACAATTATTCATGTGATGTGGCATAGTTGAAGAAAAAAATGGCGAAGGCTGCCATGAAAATCAAGGGCATCACAAAATGCTAGCTAGATAAGCTGTGAGATAAAACAGGGGCACTGGGCAAAGAGAGAGGAACAATTGGAGAGCTTGTTTAGGAAGAGATAGCATCTGGACTTTAAGGCTAATTAAATATTGAAGGTACATGAGAGAGGAAAAAAAGAGATTCAGTTTGTTTTTAATTTGACTAATTGCATAAAAGAAGTATCATGCAATAAATCAAAATTGCCTGCAGAAGGTCTGGCCATAAAACTCACTGACAGCTCATTTCTCTGACATGTATGAGGTCTTGCATATAATACCTAGCTTACTGGCTCTTATCCCTAGAAAAAGGATGAAAGAAGGAAAAAGAACTGTCTGCAGAAGAGCAATTTTAGAGTGATAAGAACGGGTAAGGAATATTCTGGTTTGATTTGAATAATTGAATCTGAGATACTAAAATTTTTATACCTAGGTAGATGTGTTCGACAAGCATTTTGAAATAATGACCTGGGATCCACCCTGGAAATGACTATGGAAGTCTTCATTGTGGTAGAAGCTATGTGTATGGGTGGAATAGCCCAAGAAAGGGCAGGAGAATGTAGATTTCTAAAAAGCAGGGATAACTTCCACCATATCACAGACATTATGGAATGCCAAGAACCTCCTGAGCTTATGAAGCAATGGATAACTTTCCACAAAGTGTTACGTTTCTGTGTTTTTTAAAACTGTTTATCTGATTTTCAAAGAGGGGACGGCATATACTATATTTTCAATAATATGTCGCTCCTCCTAAGATCAAGTTGGCCAAGCAGCAGATGTTTTCTAAGGTACATATCACAAGAAATATGTTTTTATTTTGGGGGGTGCTGGGATTAAAGGCATGCACCACCATGCCCAGCTAGGAACTGTTTTTAACAACAGAAAAGAAAAAGCAAAGTAAAACATCTATTAGCTGCTGGAACTATGTCCTTTCTAGAGTTTTCTTTTATGTTGCTTATTAGAAAAGTGACCTGATTTATGTTATTTTAGACTTCTACTAATCTTCAAAAATATAACATCTGTGAACACACACACACACATAAAAATAGATAGATAAGTTTATAGATATGATAGATAATAAAAAGACATCTCTTCATTCCTATCTCATGCCACTAGATGGCATGAGTACCTGAGCTGATTGCTGATTTTTCATCTGTTCTTAGGGAAAAACCCTGGCTATGTGAAGCTAAATTGAGAAGCTCTTAGTTAATGAAGACACCAGAAGGGTTTGGCAAAGATTTGCATAGTTGTGATAATGCATTGTATTTAGGGCCTCTGGTTGAGTGAAATATAACCTTTCAGTAATGTACTAAACTCAGGCTCCAAAGCTCACAATCAAAAGTCAAGGGAAACAAAGCATTTCTTGCTTCAATTTTCCTTAACTGGATAGGGTAAAAATATCATGTCCCAGCTACTCCTCACTCTTTAGGCCAGATGTTGAAAATGGAGACAAAAGGTGTAAGATCCATAGTAGCCTTTCCTGATTCAATTTTCTTGGGAATTAAACTCACTAAGGGCTAATAGGTTCCATTCCCAGCACTACTGAATCAGGCATGATTTAATCCTGGCATTCTGGAGGCACAGACAGGACAATCAGAAGTTCAAGCCTGTCCTTGGGTACATAGCAAGTTTGAAGCTAGCCTTGGAGATGAGAATTAACTCAGTGACATGTAGAACTTCTTCACGCTCTCACTATTGCCAAAGCCTCTGTTCCAATGAGAAATAAAGAACTAAAACTCACAGTGTCCATCAAGGAGAGATAGATTTCTATTGTTATTACTAGGGATGCTACTGTTATTGTTACCATAAAATTATATATCATTATTAGACTCCTCTCCCTTTAAAATGATGTTTTATCATGCATGGCTTGAATTCTTTCTCCTTAGCAAGGTTACCCATAAATTATTCCAAACCAACATGGGATATTAGTAAATACATGCTAATCTTGAATGAGTTAAAGAATTTTTTTTTTCTAGCTCACACAGAAAAGTTACAGCTTGTATAATGTATATGATGTATAATGGTAAAAAGCAAAAGGTCTTTTAAAATCACCCATTTTTGTGCTTCAACCATGCCTCTGGTATTTAATAGCTGTATATATTTAAAAGTATATTGAAGCTGTGCATGGCGGCACATGCCTTTAACCCCAGCACTCGGGAGGCAGAGGTAGGAGGATAGCCGTGAGTTCGAGGCCACCCTGAGACTACATAGTTAATTCCAGGTCAGCCTGGACCAGAGTGAAACCCTACCTCGAAAACAAACAAACAAACAAAAAAAGTATATTGACATGTTATTTATAATTATACTTATGTGAAACTCGTAGAGTTGTAGTTACAAGAGATTATCCATTGGAAGTGTTTAGAATCTCAGTTTTCACCTAGCAGGTTCTCAGAAAAGTGGTAGTCATGCATTAAAGAAACAAAAAGGGCATGTGTATGAAAGGCAAATCCAAATTTAAGATTACTGAATTTGAAGTAAATAAATGTTAGCAAGTAGGGCTGGGTAGACTGCTTAGCAGTTAAAAGCTGGCTTGCAAAGCCTACTGGCCCAGTTTTAATTCTCCAGCTACCCATATAAATATCAAGATAAAAACTAAACATAAGCTAGCATTGTCATATCCCTGTCTTTGCTGCCCTTATAGGAATTTCTAGATTATATAGGCAAGGTTGAATTCTCCCAATGGTCATCTCTCTTGTGCAAGCGAATGCCACTCTGGCTAATACAAATGAAGTGCAGCAAATAAAACAGAGGCATAAACTGTACTTTGAGTCGTCCAAAAAAGAATTATGAAAGTAAAAAGAGATGAACTTGAGGCTAGGGAGATAACTCTGTCTATACAGTGCTTGACTTGCAGCATGAGGGCCTGAGACTGCTCTCCATCACCACATAAAAATACTGCAAGGGGTGGTGTGCAAGTGAAATCCAAGTCCTATTTACAGAGTGAAACATACCTTCTCACTTGAGTCCCACAGCTCCCCATTCAGCTAGTCTAGCTAGCCAACTTGCCCTGAGGGACCCTTGTTTAGCCTATCTAGCACTGTGACTACAGATGGACTGCCACACCCATCTGGCATGTATGTAGGCGCTAGAGATCTGAAAGCTAGGGATCTGAAATCTGATCACACTTATGTGGCTTTTTTCCACTGAGCTATCCCACAGTCCCTAAAATGCTTTGATAAGTTCACATAATACTTAAGAGATCTGGGACCTGAGTCCAGATGGTGTGATATCAGACTTCTCACTTTTAGACTGTCATATAACTCACTAGTGAAAGAGCATCATACAATCTCAATGCAGTATGGCTCATAAAAATCATTAAAACCAGGTCAATCATACTGCAACTGTCCATTTAATAATTACCAAATAAACTTAGAGTATGAAAACTGGAGTTGAGTAGGAAATAGAGGGCACCATCTAGAAGTGTGTGTAGGTATGTGGAAGTATACCGACTTAGACTGTCAACTATACTTCAGACTGTGGAAGATCAAGAAAGTCAGGATGCTTCTGTGCTGATCCAAGTTTTCCCTTGTTACAAATAATAGGAGTGAGAATATGAAGAAAATATTAATGCCAGGATCTTCAAAGACACTTGGATCAAGAATGCAGGATCTGAAGTTGACTCTTTCTGTGTGAACTACTGTTTCTCTGTCTGGTGCCTGTGGTGGCTACATTGTTATGAGTTAAAGTTCTTAGCGTGATGGTTCTCAGACTTCAATGTGCATTAGAATCATACATGGCCAAGCCCATCACAGCTCTCCAAGCCCAAGGCTCTGTTTTCTCAGGATTCAGTAGATGACTTTGTTCCATATAATTTAGAGACCCATTACCCTGGACTCCATTCATTGAAAGACCACCATGTGTGTGAGCAGTATTTTTACATACAATACCAGATGAAAAAAGAAGAGCCTAATTCCTGTTCTTGAAGAATTTAAATTCTATTTGAGCAATCAGGATATGCATGAATCATTTAGTGATCAGAAGCTTTATAAAGTGTTTATCCAACATTATTTAAGTGCAAAAGCCCTTTCACAAAGCAAATTTTATATTTCTTTGTAGAGATATTCAAAAGATAATGTTAACGTAAGAGAGAATATTGTATAGAAGGACAGGGCAGAGAAGTTGACATGACTTCTTTCAACTCCCAGAGGAGCTTCCAGTTGTCCAATGAGCTAATGTAACACAAATGCAGCTCCCAGGATGCGTCCTCCCAGGCTAGCTGACTCACCAGAATCACCCTGAAGGCACATGATTTGTTCCTTGTGAATTGGCAGAACATGTTAGGGCTTGCTGCCAGTTTTGGTCATAGGTAACTTCATTTAAAATTCATCCAAGAGGTCTTTATTGAAGTCCCTTTAAACAGATCACTAAGAAAAAAAAAAAAAAACTCTCTTCTTGACCTTAAGGGCCAATGAAACAGGGGACACAAACAGAAGTCATGAGTCACTTGTAAAAATGAGCTTGGAATAATAATTGACCATCAGGACGGATCCTGTAGAGATTCTGTTTTCACAGCCTCCTATTTTACATGAAGGAATGAATTTAATAAGTAGCTTTGTTGTTAGCTTGTTTTCTCAGTGAATTTTAAGACATTTATATTACTAGTTTAATAATAAATAAGCAATATATTTTTTAAAACAATAACTTTTCTAGAAATAGCTTTGTTATTTCTGTATTATAAACAATTAAAGCAGAGTATTTGTGTCTATTCAACATTGAACAGATGCCACCCATCTTTGGGGTATGTTCTAAGACCCTTAGTAGTTGATTAAAAAGACAGAGTTCAAAATCCTATGTATATTGGTTTTGTCCTAACAGTACATATGTATAATAAAAGTTAACTAATAAAATGTGTACAATATGAAAGGAGCAACAACTAGCTAGAGCAGGGAACAAATGTCACTTAGTTGCTATAAAGTTGCACACAGATCAATATATTGTAATAAAATTGTTAACAACACTGCTTCGTACTTAGGGGTCATTATTAAGTAAAATAGTAGTCATTGGAACAAGAGTACTACAGAACGATAAGAACTCAACCGAGATAGTTCTGAGTGACCAGAAGGACACCTAGTGTATTCAGCTTCGGTATGACACAGAGATGATTCACATCTCAGGAGGGGGGTAATGGAGCACTGTAAAGATTTGTCATTCTACTCAGACATGTATACAAGTTAAAACTTATGAATATTGGTTACATAGCTCGTTTGGTAGAGTACTTACCTAGCATGCACATAAACCTGGTTTTGATTATCAACACTGCATGACTGAGTGTTGTGGTTAATCCCTGTAATACCAGCACCCAAGAGTTACAGGCTTATGAGAAGTTCAATCAATGTCCTCCTTAACTATGTAGGAAGTTCAAAGATAGCCTGGGATTTGAGACCACCCTGTTTTAAACACACACACACACACACACACACACACACACACACACACACACATTTATGTATTGTTTTTCTTTTGGAATTTTCCTTTTAATATTTTCAGACTGTGATTAACTTTCATAACTGAAACCATACATAATGGGAGAACTACCAAATGTACATGGGTAAGTAAAAGGAAGTCTTTTTTCAGGCAACATGATATCCTGTTACATTGAAGTCATATACTACATGAACTCAGATAAAGACTTTTAAATTCAGTCATAAATTCGCTCAATAGAATAATGGATCTAGCTGCTCAATGTCATTTGAAATAACACAGTTGAACTACTTTATTCTACATATACAGAAACTGAGAATCATGACAAGGAAGAGATGTCCCAGGGCAGACATGCAGTTAACATAGGATCTACATTCCCAATCTCTACTTTATTCCTCTGGTGTTCAGGACGTACCTGCTCTATGCAGAAGGTCAGAAGGTTCATTTCAATTTGTAGGAATGTGGTTGGGGATTGTGAGCAGTAAGTATTTGTTTATGCAAATCTCCAGCTTTATTAAAGGGTCTAATCCATGTTGTTGACACTGGACAAACAACTCTCTCATCCTAAATGTCTCCAACTAAATTGTGTGCATCAGTTTAATTCAGTAAGGACAGCATCTGCCTCCTCATTAGTGAACTCTGATGGCCATTTGTGTCCTTGTGCAATTACTGCTGGGATCTGACAAACAAACCTGAGAGGCCCCACCCCTCGCAGACACATCTACCTGTGTGGTGCTGATGCTGTGCATTCTCTTTTAGGTTGCCTTTGCAGAACTGCAGGGCAGTAGAGTGGTGGGATTAAGAGAGAGGGTGATTGTCAGAAGTAAGCCATTTGGGAAGTTACTGGAGAGTCCCAAGCCCATTTTTACCATTTGTGCACTGAATATCATCATAAACCCATTTAGAACTATTATTATGACTACAGAGGTTATTGCTTGTTTGCTTTTTCTGTAAAGTCCCCCTCTCCTCAGCACCAGATCCCCGTAGCTAGCTCTATTTCTGTTTCTTATTTTGTTAGCTTTTATTCCAATTTTATTTATTTATTCCAATTTTATGATTTGTTTATTAGCTAGTTAGTTATTTCACATTTCAAAATGGTCAGTGTGTAGGTAGCAGCAACACATGATAAGATTAATGAGCAGAGAGATTCAATACGCAGTTAGTTCACAGAATATTCAGGGGTGAGATTCAAAGTGTCAATGATATCCTGCAGCAGGTACACTAACGGAAGTGTCCTGTCAAGAACAAAGGGAGGACAAGCAGCTCTGCTACTTTGAAGTGTTGTGCTGGAATCTGAGAAGTACATGTTAGGGAATGGCAGCAAATTAGAGTTCTTCCAGAGAGGGACCGATGGACTGTGTTGGGGCATAAAACTATGTCTAATGGGAAGATCCAAGGCAAGAGTGATATTGTCCAGGGAATGGAAAGCTCAGGTGAACATGATGGTTCAAATTGTTCTAAACAATCAAATGTTCTATACACTTTGCACAGACATGGACAGCTCTAGTGTGGAGACCAGGAGAATCTATGTTAACTCATTAAAGAAAACTTTAATGCAGCTAGGCAATGTTAGAATGATGTACCTCATTAAGTTCTAAGCTTCCCATAAATGTTGTGTTCACAAAGAAGTAGAAAATTCTCAGTGTAGAGCTGGAAATATAGCTCAGTTGATAGATTTTCCAGCATACATGCAGTCCTGGATGTAATCTCTGCATGGTAGCTGTGGTAGTTTGAATAGATAGCCCCCAATATATTCAGTGTTTTATTAGTTTATAGTTTGCATCTGCATCCACCTTGCTGGAGGCAATGTCATTGGGCGGATCTTAAGGTGTGGTGGTGGGTTTAGGATTTAAATCTAAAGATATGTAAAGTGTGCCTAAGTGAGCCTAGAGCCTAGCTGGAGTTCCTGAGGTGCGCTGTGCTTTTTTTTTTTTTTGGCTTGTGCCTTTGTGTTTGGTCCTGTGAAAGCAGGCCAGTTTCTTCTGCCATTATGGAACTTCCCCTGGATCTATAAGCTTCAATAAATATCCCTTCCTCCACATCTGTGCTTGCTTTGGAAGTTCATCTCAGTGAACCTGAAGCTGTGTGCTACAGTAGCCTATGCCTGCAATCCACCACTCAGAAGAGGACAGCAGGAAGGTGAGATGATCTAGCTCTTTCTCAGCTATATCACAGTGAGCTTAAGGTCATCCTGGGCTACATGAGGACCTATATCCCACAAAAATAAAAAAAATACAGAAAATGAGAGAGAGAGAGATAAGGAAAGAAAGAGAGAGAGAGAGGAAGGGGAGATAAATATTACTCTCAGTGGGATATTATAGAGATGCTGCTGCAGTCAATTGCTCTACCATTGAGTTATAACCCCAAGAGGGCTTGATTTAGGTAAGTGATAGTATGTGGAGCTATGCTTTTGAAACATATTTGAACCTATTATACCCTTCAAGAAACTGAAAACTATAAACTATTTTCCCCAGACAAAACTTGTAATATATACCAAAAATTTCACATAAAATTTCAGTATGAAATGGGTCACAGGAAGCCCAAGTACACCCATATAATGTCTAAGTGCTGCAGGCTGGAAGTTAAATATTTTTGAATGCAATAAATTTCAAGTTCCTATTCATTTCTAAAAATTTATGATTCTTGTTATGATACTCTGCCTCCAAGTTTTTCCCTGGTCAAGGAATTCTTTTTCCTTCTCCAAAAGAAATATGTTATAAAAGTCATAAAAATAGGAGGCAAATCCCCAATCCACTGTGCCCCAGGAACACACCCAATTACACAGCAGTCCTCAGCAGCAATGACCCACACGTTCCTGGAGGAGGACTTGGGTGTGCGTCTGCTTCAGGAGTGTTTTCTGATGGATAACCTCTGAGCTGGTCCCTTTCTCCACTGTATTTTCAATGCATCCTCCCAGGGAAACTTTCTGTGTTCACTAGGTAGTGTCTGCAGCCTTTAAAAGTTATGCAAGCCAAGAGCAATATCTGGCTTCTCTAAATTTGGATTTCAAACTATCTTACGAGTGTTTTCTTTATGCTGACTGAAAAGTTCCATCCTAGCAAAGAACTGATTCGTATCACCCCATCCACTAGCTAACACTTAAATCATGATGAATTTTCCACAGGTTTTCTGCGCAAAGGATTTCCAATATGTGGTTAGACTGTCATTCATAAAATGAGGCATTGGATGTTTATTTTTTCTTTTTTTTCATTCAGGTCACAGAAGTGCACCTGAATTGGATTCTTCTTTTCTCTGTACCATTAAGATATTGACAGGTTCAGAGTTGCTGGGTTTGAAATTATAAGAATAGCCAGATCATAACATTTCCCTGTCTGCTCTAGGGCAGGGTGAGTCGCATATAAATCAGGCTGCAAATATGATGAATTGGATGTCTCCAACTCAATTAGCTTAATGTGGGCAGGAGGATTTCCAGGTTTTGCAGCCTCTGTTTTACTAATCCTTTGAGCAGACTGTTATGTAAAAGGTGGCTGAACACTAATGTCTGAGTCTCAGAGAAGCACGGTTGGTATTTTTTCACTTCAGCATCCAGTGTCATTTTATATTTCATGGCTTTGGTTCGGATCCAGAGCCACTGAGTGATGGTCCTTAACATGATTTATATTGTTGCCAGCTTTACCTTGTTATCTTTCTGCCTTCTGACCGTGTTAAGAAAGTAGCCTAATAGAATTGCTGCTGTCACTGGGTGATTTAATTGGGGGAAAAAAAATCTCAGCCATTTAAGGAAAAGCAGAGACGGGAGCTGTTTTTCTGTCAAATAAATGATCAGATGAGATTTGCCATACCAAGCAGATGCTGGTGGTGTGGGGGACTTTCATCACACCCATCATATTTTAGTAGTGAAATTTGTTGCTGGAATTGATTATGGAGGTTGTATGCCTTTGTTTTCTTAAAAAAATGTATTGATGTTTTGGGTAATATTTCTTTTGAACAAAATATTTTTGGTAAAAGTGCATTTTGTGCCTTGGAATATTATTTGATTTTTTTCTATACAGCCTTTATTTTCATAGCTGATTTATTATCCTATATATTTTCAATTTTTAACTTTTTATTAATAATTTTCATACATGTGCATAACTCTTTTTGATCATAATCCCCTCTCATTACCTTTTTATGTCCTCCACCCACTGAATCTCTTCTTCTCTCCAGTTAGTCTCTCTTATATTTTGATGTCTGCTTTTTGGCCTTCCTCAATCTTTCATGATGAAATGTTGAGGGGTCCAATATTATGCAGGTCTTGTGGAGGAAATGACCTCACAGCAAATACACATTTTCTTTTTCTTTTCCTTCTAATTTATGTTTTCTGCCAGTCTGAGTGTTGTGTGGCATATTTATCTCCTTTTTTCTGTTTTAATTTACTGTACATATATACATTTATGTATATAATCATTTATTAAAACATAATGTGTTTTAAAGAGATGGATTAGTAGTTAAGGTGCTTGCCTGTGAAGTCTAAGGACTCAGGTTTGTTTCCGCAGAACCACATAAGCCAGATGCATAAGGCAGCACAGGCATCTGGCGTTTGTTTGCAGTGGCTAAGGGCCCTGGCATGCCCTTTCTCACTTCCTCACTTGCTCTCAAATAAGTAAAAAAAGTTCTAAAAAAGCATAATGTTGGGCTGGAGAGTTGGCTTAGCATTTAAAGTGCTTGCCTGCAAACCATAGACTTAGGCGACCAGGGTTCGATTCTCTAGTACCCAAGTAAAGCTGGATGCTTAAAGTGGCACAGGCATCTGGACTTTGTAGAGGCTAGAGACCCTGGTGTGCCAATTCTCTCTCTCTCTTTCATTTTTTATCTCTCTCTTTACAAATAAATAAATGAAAAAATATTTAAAATATAATGTTTGGATAAATTAAATTGTGATCTAACTCAAGCTAATCTACCTGTATATTACCTTCCATAATTATCATATTTTAGTGTGAATTTTTCTTTTCTGCTTGCTTGTTTGGTGGGAAGGAGGGCCTTGTGTGATGTATGCACATGTATCTCCTCATGCAGCAACCCCTATGCACTTGCCTGTGGCCAGAGCAGAAAGTTGGGTGTTCCACTACATTACTCTCCTGCCTATTCTTGGTTAAACTATAGTCTCCTACTGGTCCCAGGGCTTGCCATTTTTGTTGTTGTTGTTGTTGTTGTTGTTGTTGTTGTAAGCATCAGTGATTCCAGGGTCTCTGCTCCCTATAGGACTGGGTTTATAGGCACACATGGCCATGTGCAGCTTCTTAATGTGGAATCTGGAGATTCACACTCAGGTGATCTCGGGTCCTCTCAGGCTTGCATGCTTGCACAGAAAGAACACTTAACTGATGAGCCATCTCTTCAGCCCATGGTGAGAATTTAATGAACCACTTTCCTAGTACTTCTCAAGAATACAATAAATACACAATCACTATGTGGCCCAATAGATCTCCTGAATGCATTCCTCCTATTTTAGTACAACTTTGTATGCCTTGCCCTTATCTTTCCAACATCCAACTCTAACTCTCAAATATCCCAGTAGCTGTTCACTACCATTCTACCCTTCCTCTATGAGATCAACTCTCTCAGATTCTATTTGTGAATGACATAAGCAAGATTTGTTAGTTGGAATCTGGTTCATTTCACTTAACATAGTACCTCCCAGATTCACTAATGATGCTGCAAATTACAGGATGTCTTTTTTTTATTGGAGAATGATATTCTAATATATGTCACATTACCTTCATGAACTCATGCATTAATGGATACTTGGTTGACTTCATATCTTGTCTGCCATGAACAACTCTGCAGGAAACATCATCATTTAGATATCTCTTGGGCATACTGATTTCATTCCATTTAAACTGTATTGTGAGATTCTTGTACCATATAATAGCACTAGTTGTTTTATTTTTCTTAAATTTTTGAATGACTTATATTGTTTTTCCCAATGGCTTTATTAATTTACATTTTTACCTACACTGTGCAAGCATTCCTTTCCTATACATCCTCATCAATGTTTATCACTTGTGGTGATTTGAATATGCGTGTATGCTCCCCCATAGCCTCAGGTATTTTTGATTGGGCTTAAGTCTCTGCCGGGGGTTTTTTCCCTCCACCACCGGCAGGTAGAACAGAAGAGAGAGAGAATCGGACCAGCCGCTTCTCTTGAGGCTGAGCGAGAAGGCGGGTGTCGACGACTCAAAAAACCTCCCCAAACCACCGGGGAAAAGAAAACCACATTGAGCCGGGAGAAACATCTAAGGCGGAACTCTCCGTTTATTGCCAGGGGAGATATTTATATGCTTTGAGGAAGGGGGCGGGAAGAGGGGATGAGAGAAAGGTATAAGGGCCAATATACTTTGAGGAAGGGGGTGGGAAGAGGGGATGAGAGAAAGGTATAAGGGCCAATAGTATTTCATCACGTCAGCAGCAGCTGGGTGGAGGTAGTTTCAGCTTAGGTGCTGAGTCAAGGGCAGGTCACGAAACTCTACTCAGGCTCGACTAGGCCTTACCGGGAGTAGGCCAAGATTGGCTGGGCTAACCACTCGGCTTCACACCGGGCAGGGCCCAACATCTCCCCCTTTTGTTTTTGTAAGAACGGTGGATGGAATAGCCCCTGTCTTAGGTTGTACCCCTCTGGGAACCTTACCCGTCTCTGAGCACTATGCCTCTAGCCCATTGACCACTCCACGCACTGTCTTAGGTTGTCTCAGCCTGTCTGAGATCTTACCCATCGTTGGTTCGATGGAGGGTGGGGGAGGGATGTTAGGTGGATAGCCAGTAAGTGGAAAAGCCATTGTCTTTGAGTCGCAAACCTGTGGTGCCTTGACCTGATGAAGTTTAATTGCCTCAAGCTGTTGGTGAATGAATTGTGTAATCTTATTAATTACACAGGGCCCGAGAGTGAGGATAAGAAGAAGGAGGGGTTCAGGGGGAGGGAGAAGGTAGGGTAAAGAGCAAGAAGAAGGAGGGGTCCAAGGGGAGGGAGAAGGTGGGATAAAAAGCCATGTAAGCTCATCTACAGCAGGTTGTCTTAGGAGTCCCGACTCCTCTTCTGTAAATCTTTCTGGAGCTTTTCTGGCTTCATTCAGGTCTAGTAGCATCCACACCTTCAGTTGTTCCTGGGGAAGAAACAGAGGCATAGTTCTCAGGGGTGTGACACTCCCTGGAGAATTGATTATTATCATCCCCTTGTTGGGGTAAATATTTTAAGTCTTTTGCCGGTACCCAAATAGGTCTTTTTTCCTCTTGAGGAAAGACACATCCAAATCCTCTCCCTGCTGTGAGGAGGGGGTCTGGTCCCTTCCAGGCCCCAGTTAATGGGTCCCTCCATTTGACCCAGATGGAGCTGTAGGTGACAGCTGAGGTCCAATGTTTTTGAAGAGGGGACAAGTGTCTATCTTCTTTAGAAAAATTTAAAATATTTAGGGTTAATAATGCCTTTTTTAGTTGGTCATGTGGGGGTAGAGATTCCCCCTTTTGTTTTTGTAGTTGAGATTTGAGAGTTTGATGATATCTTTCCACGATGGCCTGGCCCCGCGGGTTATATGGGATGCCTGTGGAAAGTGAGATTTTTCAGGTTTGGAGGAAATCTATAAAAGTTTTGTTTACGAAGCAGGGACCATTATCGGTTTTGATTTGATCTGGCAATTTAAGGGTGGCAAAGTATTGAAGCATATGGTTAATAGCATGTTTAGTTTTTTTTTTTTTTTTTTTTTTTTTTTTTTTTCCAGCATGTGTTGATGCCCAGCAAGCATGGGAGAAAGTATCAATTGAGAGAAAAATATACTTAAGTTTTTTAAATGGAGAATAGTGAGTAACGTCAATCTGCCAAAGGTGATTAGGGTGTAGTCCTCAAGGATTGGCTCCTGTAGTTTGAAGAGGAGGTACCTGGAGGAAAGACTGACAGGATTTGTAAGTTCAGACAATTTTTTTAAGGTCCTTGACTGGCACATGGGGATATTTATGTTTAAGGCCCCTCCAATTTATATGAGTTAATAAGTGGAAGTGTGTAGCTTTTGAGACTGTATCACATTGAGGCTGAGAGGCCAGTTTGTCAGTCAAATCGTTTTCTTTAGAGAGGAATTCTGGTAAATTTTGATGGTCTCTGAGATGTTGAAGGAAAATGGGGTTAATTTTTTGTTTAAGTAGGGAGTGGGCTTGAATCATCAATGGGGTTATAATATTGGAGTCTAGTCTAATATGGGCCTCAATTAGGTTGGGTAACAGGTTAACAACATAAAGGCTGTCAGAAAATAAGTTAAATGGCTCTTGAATAGTGTCCAAAGCCAAAACGACAGTAAATAGTTTTTTAAATTGTGTTGATCCTGTGACCTCATGGGAGATTGACTTTATGGGTATAGACTTTTTTTTTCTCCTTAGGGGAGGGTAAACAACTAGGGAAGCTCCCAAGCGCCCCCCATCAGTGAATACGGTAAGAAAATTAGGGTTGGGTTTAGATAAAAAAAGTCTGGGGGGTCTCCATTTTAACCTAGAGAAGGAGCTCATCCATTTATAAGGACCATAGTGACAATCAATTATACCCAGAAACCCCTCGAGGGCAATAGCAACCCTGTTGTTATTTCTCTGAAGCCAAGTGAAGTCTGTTACCTTAAAGGGGGTGACAATGACATGAGGCTCCGTGTCAAACAATCGGACAGAGGTGTCCCTACCCTTCATAATGCAGTCTGTAATCTGGTTAGTTATAGAGTAAACTTTGGGGACTCCACCAAGGGAGAGGTGAATACATTGGATGGTTTTTTTTTTTTTTTTTTTTTTTTTTCTGGGCTAACAGCGCAGTGTATAATGTTTTCCCAGAGAAAATACAGAGGGAGATAGGTAAGTTAGGATTAAACCTCTTTAGGACAGCAGCATCAATAGCCCGTTGTACCTTATGTAGAATTTTTTCATGACGAGGGGGCAAGGTTATCTGAGAGGAAAGAGTAAGACCTTTTAAGAGGTCAAATAAAGGGGACAGTTCCTCAGTAGTTATGGGTATCCAGGGCCTCATCCAATTAATTTTTTTCAGCACCTTTTGGAGTTGAGGCAAAGTATAGAATTTTTGAATATGGAGTTGGGGTTTGACAGGAGAGACAGTATCAAGGAATAACCTGGAGCCCAAAATCTTGAAGGGAGGGGCAGTTTGAATCTTTTTTGGAGACACCTGTAAAATGGCAAGGCATTTAGTAGTGAGGTCTTGGAGATCAGATGGGTTGGAATGACCTAAAATAATAATAAAATATTAGGATGATTAATCAAGGAAGAAAAGATATGAGACATGTAATGGCAAGGCATTTAGCAGTGAGGTCTTAGAGATCAGATGGGTTGGAATGACCTAAAATAATAATAATAAAACATTAGGCTGATTAATCAAGGAAGAAAAGATATGAGACATGTATTGTTAGGGTTAATCCAGGGCTGACAGTTAGTAGTTTTTTATGATATTGAAGCTTATAGATCTAGGGGAAGTTCCATATTGGCAGAAGAAGTTGGCCTGTTTTTATAGAGCCATGAAAGAGAGAAAAAGAAATTAATTAGTCATATAGTACATAGAGCAAAATTATGGTAGTTAAGTCACAGTAAGCTTTAGGAACTCCTGTTAGGTACACTTTGTATATCTTTACAATGGAATCTTAAACAATTATTACACCTTAAAATTGGTCTCCAGTGACATTGTCTTTAGTAAGGCAATTGTAGATGTAAACTATAAATTAATAAAATACTGAATATATTGGGGACATATATTTTTTAATTTTGTCCCTCTAATTGGGCAGAGTTGTCAGGGAAAACTTTAATCTCAGGCTAACATTGTATTACCGATTGAGTTAGTTGGGCTTAGTCTTATATTTTATGAATTGAGTTAGGTGGGCAGAGAGAGAGAGAATGGGCATGCCAGGCCTCCAGCCACTGTTTACATGGGTACTGGAGAGTTGAGCCTCGAATCAGGGTCCTTAGGCTCTACAGGCAAGTGTTTAACAATTAAGCCATCTCTTTATCTTTATGTTAATGGGAAGGCAGCGAAGGGTGGGACAATGTTGTGTAGGATATAGCCAAATAGACTTGAAAAATAGTGAATGTCTCCAGCCATCTTTTTTATTTTTTAAAGTAAATACTTTGGGCCCCGCGGGACACTCAGTTAAGAGCATAGAGGGGGTGCCCAGAGGCAAAAGGGGCGGGGTCGGCAGCGGCTTGTCTCATGGCCTCATGGCGGATCGCCCGTTCCTAAGATATTTTTAAAGCAAGTTAGGAGTCCACCCATCTGCCTCCTTGTTGTTTGGTTGGCCTTTTTTTTTTTTTGTTTGACAAAAGTGACCAAAAGTGACGCTTGGAGGTGTGGGCGAGGGCGCAGCCAGTGAGGCTCAGGGCAGTGTTTGGGCCCGGCCGGAGCCGCCGCTTAGGACCGTCCCACTCAGTCGGCCCGCTCCCCGCAGGGACCTCAGTGGAGCCTGGCTGTTGTCCCTCTGCTTGAAGTGTGCAAGCTTTGTTTTGTGGACCAGTGGCTTGTGTTCCACGCCTGCGAGGAAAGTTAACCTCGGTTTGTATTTGATCATAGTTTATGTTCATAGAAAGCTACATGGAGGAGCTGTCCTCCTTCAGGGGTTTAAGCACATTTGCCTTAGGCAGTAGTTAGGGGCTGAAAAGAGCTGAAAAGATAGCTGCCGGGTGGCGGCTTGGGTGGCGGCCTTGGGAGAAAGGAGATTTTAAAAGTCAGTTTTAGTTTTTTCTTACAGTTTTTAAGGGCAAAAATGAACTTGTCCCTGGAAGAGCCTTTAAGGTTGGCAATTAAGGCAAGGAGGACTGAATTAATCCATGGGGCTAAAACAAAAGTTTTGTTCCAAGCGCCATGGAGGTTTTTTTGTTTAATAGTAATATATATGAGTACAACATAAGCATAAAGTCACAAAAAACATTTAAGTATGTTGTAGAATTTTTTTAAGATGGCGCCCCCACTCCAATGAGGGGGCAGGACACTTTGAGAGTTCTCCAGGTTTGCCCACGTGGTGAGCCTCCTCTAGGTTTGCCCACGTGGTGAGTTTTCTTTTCAGGTCTACCCACGTGGTGAGTTTCTTTTTTAGGTTTGTCCACGTGGTGAGTCTCTACCCACATGGTGAGTTTCGTTTTTAGGTCTGCCCACGTGGTGCGTCCGCCATGAAATGGTGTTTCTAAGATGGCGCCCCCATTCAAATGGGGGCAGGACAAAAATGGCGGCACCGCAGAAGCGGTCTGTCGGAAACCCAAAAATGAGAGGAAAGAGAAAAGAACAAGAGATGTTGAAGTTTGGGACGGAGTTTTTATTTAAATGAGGAGGCAAAACATTTAAAGTCTCCTCTAGGTCTGTCCACGTGGTGTGTCCGCCATGAACGTACCCGTTTAGAAATGGCGGCAAACCGGAAATGGAAGGAAAGAGAAAGGAAGTTGAAGTAAGCACAGATTATAGAAGTAAAGGTTAGAATATTAAATATGAAGATTACCTCATAACTTATGAGGATACACCCATCAGCAGTCCGATTAGCTCGTCAGCTTAATTTTGAATTTTTTCTTCGTCACGTCGGCAGTCCGTAGTCCGTTTTGAATCCTTATCCGTCCTCACATGGGGCAGCAGTTGTTGTTGTGCCCCACGTTGGGCGCCAGAATGCCGGGTTTTTCCCTCCACCACCGGCAGGTAGAACAGAAGAGAGAGAGAATCGGACCAGCCGCTTCTCTCGAGGCTGAGCAAGAAGGCAGGTGTCGACGACTCAAAAAACCTCCCCAAACCACCAGGGAAAAGAAAACCACATTGAGCCAGGAGAAACGTCTAAGGCGGGACTCTCCGTTTATTGTCAGGGGAGATATTTATATGCTTTGAGGAAGGGGGTGGGAAGAGGGGATGAGAGAAAGGTATAAGGGCCAATATACTTTGAGGAAGGGGGTGGGAAGAGGGGATGAGAGAAAGGTATAAGGGCCAATATACTTTGAGGAAGGGGATGGGAAGAGGGGATGAGAGAAAGGTATAAGGGCCAATAGTATTTCATCACGTCAGCAGCAGCTGGATGGAGGCAGTTTCAGCTTAGGTGCTGAGTCAAGGGCAGGTCACGAAACTCTACTCAGGCTCGACTAGGCCTTACTGGGAGTAGGCCAAGATTGGCTGGGCTAACCACTGGGCTTCACACCGGGCAGGGCCCAACAGTATTTGCTTGATGCAGTTGTTTCTCCCTGCTTGGATAGATGAAAGTAAGCAGCTTCTGCCAGTGATAGAGTTTCCCCTGGACTTTTAAAGCTACAATAGATCCCTTCCTCTCATAAACTGTTTGGCAGGATGCTCATCCCATCAACGGGGAGCAGACTACAACACCATTCTCTGTTTGTTGATTAATTGATTTTTCATTCTGGTGACTGAATCCATAGCCTTCTGCTTAGTAGGACTAGACCACTGAGCTAAATCCCTTCTCCTATCTGTTTTTTTTTTTTTTTTTTTTTTTTTTTTTTTTTTTATGCCAGTATATGAGGATAGCACATCAAGCTTTTGTTTTCATTTCCCTGATCGATAATGATTTGTGTTTTTTTTTTAAATATACTTCTTAGCCATGTATATGTCTTCTTTTCATAACTGTATAGTCAAGTATTTTACCCATTCTTAATCCAGTTATTTATTTTCTTCCTACTGTGTTTAGTTCCTTATTTAGTCCTTATCAGAATACTAGCAAATATTTTTGATTGTTGCAATATAGGTCACGGCTCAGTTAATTGTTTTATTTTATGAGGAAATTTAATAAAATTACACTTGTGAAATTTAGATTTTGTTGCCTGTGTATGTAGGATCATATAAAAAATCATAAGAATATCTTTACAGGAAAATATAATAAATATTTCTCTTTTGTTTTCTTCTAGTTGTTTTATAGTTTTATATCTCTAATCTATTCAAGCCTTAATCCAATTAGAGTTGATTTTTATATATGGCAGAATTTAAGTATCTAAATTCATCCATCTGCAAGTTAATATCTGAATTTAACTTGCTGAGTGAGGACTTTTCTTTCTCTTCTGTGAGTTCTTGGCACCATTTTCAAACCTCAGTTGGCTGAAATATGTGAATTAATTTTGGGGCTCTGCACTCTGTTTCATAGGTTTATATGTTGTTTTCATGCCCTTTTAGCTACAGCAATTGTGTAGGGAATTTGGAATGCTGTAACTATGATTCTCTCAGTTTTATTTTCTTTGGAGATTGTTTTGGCTATTTATTTTGAAGGGGGTTGTGTTGAATCTATAGACCCTTTTTGGTATTAAGGACATTTTAACGATATGAATTTTTCCAATCCATGAACACAGAATAGTTTTTCATTTATTTATATCTCTTTCAATTTCTTTTTATCAATGTCCTACTGTTTGCCTGGTCTAGATCTCTCACCTTCTTGAATAAGTGTGTTCCTATGTATTTTATTTCTTTTATACCTATATGAGCTTTTCTTATTTTTTTTATAAGATAGTTTGCTATTATTATTGAGAAATATAGAAACACTGCTGATTTTTGTAGCATTGGGATGGGCTGGAAGTCCAAGGCAAAAAGTGTCATGGATCAAAGATGGAATCAACTTTGCAAGCCTGACACCTGCCAGGCTTTTTAATCTTTCCTGTGAAGGGTCACATCTGGAGACTCAGTTCAAAGGTCTAGCCTGGAGCTCAGTCCAATGAGGCTGGGCTTTATCGTGTTGGGACATGGAGGGACTAAGGCAAAATCTTGTGCTCTCCTCTCTTTCTCTCTCTCCTTCCCACAATCCCTTTCCACCTCTCTGTTTACTGAGCAGATCAAAGATAGTGAAATATTAATAATATAAGTAATGTAAAACTGTCCTCTATAGTCTCTATATTAGTCAGGGTTTTCTAGAGAAACAGAACCAATAGAATGAATTGTATTAAAAGGGAATTTATTGGATTAGCTTATGACAGTCCAAAAATAGCAGTTTGCAGGCCCAAAAGTCAAGGAACCTGGTAGCTGCTCAGTCCATGAGGTTGGATGCCTCGGCAGTCCCAATCCGGCACTGAAGGCCTGGAGGCCTTCAGTGCATGCTAGCCTTCAGTCCACACTGGTCTTCAGCCCACACTGGAGAGCCACAAGCAGCACCAGCAGCCAGGTGAGAGGAGGGGTTACTGTCCTTCCCAGAGCTTCCTTAGATAAAGCGCTCCCTCTGAGAAGGACCACCCACCCTGGGGGAAGGATTCCTCCTTTAGTTAATCCTTCCTGGAAGCTACCTCAGAGACCCACTTATGAGGAATGTTCGTGAATGCCTAAGCAGATCAAGTGGACAAAAAAACTGAACCATTACACTCTCTTAAATGCTTCTTTTCTTATTGAGCTACAAACAGATACTATGATCTCATAAACGGTTATCTTTCCTCTTGTGAACCTATTTTCAGGCATGGATAGTTATTTACATCTGTATTTCCATGGGACGGAAAACACTTTAGAACACTACTCTGCTATCTTGCTCTACTCCTAGTGTTTGGACATTAATTAATGAAGACTATAACTTCAAAAAGAAGTCATGATTCAGTTCAAGCGTGTATCCAATTCACTCCATGTAACTTGAGGCAAGTCATTGGTCTGCGTTGGCTTTACTTTTGCACATGTTAAATGATAGAATCACTGACTAATTTATGAAGCTTAAATGCTAATTAAGTGATATGGAACATAAGAGGGTTATGTTTATGAGAAATTCTTTTCAAGGTGGGCTAATACATGCTGTTTGTTCTGAGCCAAGCATTGTGGTAGGCCCAGCACTGTGGGCAGAACAGTGAAGGAAAATAATCTATCTGCCTTGTACTCATGCATACATGGTTTCTTGTGCTTTACACAGTGCTCTCACATGCTGCCTTTCCTTAGAACAGCAACCCTCTGAAAATAATTTTCAATGAGTATTACTGACATCTTTCGGAGAAAAAGACACTGAAGCCAAGTGAGATTAATCTGACGATTACTGTGAATAACTATTTCTCTTAATCATACTATGATTTTATTAGACAATCCTTACATCCTCCCTTGTATAATCCTCTGGAAATCCAAAATGACTAAGACACAAACCCAGCTTTCTGCATGAAGTCAAATGCAAAAGTATGTAAAAATGTAAAGAGAAAGCATTCTGGACAAAGTTCTACTAGCTTTGTATTTCTCTCAGACTTTCTAAAACTGATCCCAACAGCTGGCTGTACTTTGCCTGTCAATGTCAATAAATTACTCTTACCTCAAAGAGTTGTTGGGAGAATTAATAGTTTGAACCAAATTTTGTGTAATAAGAACTAGGTAGGATAGGATCATTTTAAAAGATTTGTATTTGTGGAACCATTTAAATTTACTGGTTTAGAATCCCCAGGCCAGGACTTGAGAAGATGTATTGTCACATAGCCTAGTCAGCTTCATGCTGCTGGCATGAACTTCCAAACCAGACACAGTTTATGGGAGGAAGGAGTTTATTTCAGCTTATGGATCCAGGGAAAGTTCCATCAAATGGCAGAAGAATATGCCCCCCTTTGTACAGATCCAAGCAGAGAAACAGAACCAGGGAGCCATCACATGCCAGAAGCAAGCACACAAAGAGACAGCAAACAGTAGGGAACCACCAGCCGGCAGGATGTACCCAGGCAGAGCTCAGACTTCTAGGCAACTATTTGTGAATCAGATCTGCTCCAGAACACACTTTAGGCTTGGACCCCAGAATCCACCCATAGTGACACCTTTCCTAGCTGGAAATCCAAGTCTCAAGCTTTAATAAATCATCTGTGTATTGGTAGACCTACAGTCAAACTACCAGATTAGTTGTGTCATCTGGTGGGTTTGGGAAACACAGAGAAGTATGTAAAGAAGCAACTCGGTTTTCTGCCACTTGCTGATGCTTCAGAAGCACTGAGTCTCCTCTCCTCTGCACTTACCTTATCATTCCAGATGATTGTTGATGCTAGCATGGAAATTAGGACTGAGCTATTGAGTCCGCAAATGGTTGATGATTAGCATACTACTCATCATGTTAGTAATGTCAATATAAATCCTTAAATTAAATCACTCAATGAAGAGTTATATGGAACCTAAGCACATGATATTTCAGATGTGGTAGAAGAGATGAAATGCATATAGAAATTGGTATTATCTGAATTATAAATTTATAAATTATAAATCATCAACTTACAAGAGGTTCTATGGTATGGATTCAATCAATCTGGAATGAAAAGAGATGAGAGCCTTTATATTGAATTAAGAATAGGTAAGATTATTATAATAAAGATTATGTGAATTCTTTATTATTCATACATTTATTCATTTACTTACTTATTCATATATCAAATTAATTATAAACAAGTGTTCATGCTAAAAAATTCACTATTGTATTTTCTCATTTTTTTGAATAGATATAAGTGGGGTTTCTTACACTTCCTTACATATCACAAGGTTAATAGTTTCTATCTTTTTCTTTTTCTTTTATGCTTTGCTCAGTGTTTATTTCATTTGTTTATTTCATTTCAACTGCCATGTTAGGTATGGAAAAAAATAAGTTGTTTATTTCACTCACTGTTTTTTTCATTTGACACATAAGGACCTTTTCTCAAATAATTCTGATTTATTTTATAGTCTTTGTAAGTGAATCCTTCAGTTGCACTATGTGTTTTCACTTTCCCTCCTGGTGGAGCACATCCTCATGGAGGATGTATCCTTGTAATGTGAGTTCAACACATAGATATTGCTTTTATTGAACAGTACTATTGAAGAGGCATGGGGAAGAAGGTCGAATAATTGCCACAGCTGAGCACTCCCAAAGTTTCACTTGTCCAGAACCATAAGTTTTTATAACAATTTCTCCCTTGTAAAGAACCTCTCACCTATCTCCTGTACACAAGCCTAATAAGATTCATTAGGTCATACAGAAGACGTAAAAGTAGAAGGGGGCTGGTTAAAAAGAGGAACAGAATCAACAAGAGTGTGAGGGAGAGAAAAGAGAGTAAAGGGACAGGGAATATGACCTAAATACATGATATACATGTTTGAAAATGTCCTAATGAAATCCATTATATATAGTTAATAAGTACTAATAAAAATCTTTGGGGAAAACCTTGAAAAAAAGACAGAGAGATATTTTCATACCAATTGTAAGTTTGAAATACACATTTATATAAAGAACATGCTTGTGGATTTAAAGTCCTTTGAGAAAATGTCTTATTTGAAATACACTCTTACCCTAGAAGTATGCATAATAATTATTGTGTCATATATATGTATACACACATACATATTCTATAAGCTAATGTAAAGAATAAACATATTTTTTTGTATAAGACAAGGTCATAAAATTTCTTTTAATTCCCTGTAAAAGGAGCACCTTTCCCAGAATTCAGACTATGTACAAGTTCACGGTCAGCAAGACATTAGAGCTCCAGTTTCAAGTTATCATGGCTTTTATCTCCCATGTATAATAGTGTTGGTTTTAAGCAGATTATTCTCTCTCCAAGCTTATGCTGCATTTCTGGTACTTAAGGACTTCGTAGTATTGAGTTTGTCCCCATGTATGTACTTTTTCCCCATATTTTACACATAATTTCAATGTGTTGATCATAGAATGTTCAGTCACTCATGGCATCCATGTAGTCCATGTACTTTCTTTCATGCAGTCAACAACAAACATCTGTTTTGCATCTATTTATACCAGGCACCCATGAATGTACTGAAGATATAATGCTTCACAATTATATTTCAGACCAGTGGGAGTAAACTAACAATAAAAAATAAATGCATATTAATAACACCAGTAGTAGTAAGTGCTATTGGGAAATAAAGAATTAAACAATGAGGGTGCAAAATGGTAGTGAGAAGAATGAAAATGCGCTAATATTTTAGCTTCAGCTCTTTTTTTTTCAACCAAGGTATGGTCTCATTCTAGCCCAGGCTACCTGGAATTCACTATGTAGTCCCAGGCTGACCTCGAACTCACAGTGATCTGCCCATCTCTGCCTCCCAAGAGCTGGGATTAAAGACATGCGCCACCATGTCCAGCTAGCTAAATGCACTAATATTTTACATGGAAGGGTGAAGCAAGGAATTTTTATTGATGTGATATTTGAGCAAAAGCCCAAGGAGAGTTAGTCATACATATATTATGAAGAGCAAGAAATAGCATATCCAAACGAAGGCAGTTGTGCAAAGTTAGTGCAAAGGCCCTGAAGCCAGATTATACTTACTATGTTCAAATAGCATCAAAAAGGGTAGTGTGGAATTCAAACAAAATCAACTGTGGTAGAATGTGTAGTCAGATTGATAAAGAGAAATTTAAAATGGAGGCCAGGCCAGTCATATGTGCACTATAAACCAAACAGAATGAGATGAGAAGCCAGTGAAGGTTTTGAACAGTAAAGTAAAATGTTATAATTTATCACTTGAAAAGTTTCCCTTTGGCTGTTCTATGGAGAATAGACTATAGGTGTCTATGTAAGAGAAATGAAATAAAGTCACTTTGTTAGCTAAGCATAAGCTAGAGTAGAGAAGGAAAAACCTGATTAAGTTTCACATTTATAGATCTGAGGTCATTTTTACAGACTGAACCAAAGTTACAACATTTCCAGCCAAATAGTCAAACCATTTTAACTTACCCAATCTCCCTCTCATGATTTTTACTTGAGGGCTACATTGAAATAGAATTGTTTCTAATAAATATAAATAAGGTTAAAACTTGAGAATGGAGTAGTGAGCCGGGCGTGGTGGCATATGCCTTCAATTCTAGCACTGGGGAGGCAGAGGTAAGAGGATCACTGTGAGTTCAAGGCCACCCTGAGAATACATAGTGAATCCCAGGTCAGCCTTGGCTAGAGTGAAACCCTTCCTCAAAAAAACAAAAACAAACAAACAAAAAAGAATAGGGATAGTGAAAATTCCAAATATAATGATTTCTCTAAATTAATGAGTTCTATTTCTTAGGGAGCATTTTGAGACCACCTGACTTCTTTTGAATCCTACTTTCCATCATGAAAAAATAACTTATTCATGTGGTATGAGCTTCACTTTGCCTTCAATTCAAAAAATCTCTTGAGCAAACTCACAATGCACGATCCACATTCCCCATTGATGAGGGCCTCTTTGAAAGTGGGAGGACAGGGAGGAGGACAATGGAACCAATACTATGAATGTAAAATCAGAATAATATAAATAAAAAATATATATTTATTTAAAAAAAATCTCATGCCTAGTAAGCATGAAAACCTGAGTTCTGATGCCCACAATCCACCACATAAAAGCCAAGTGTGTTGGCACATAAATGTTATGTCAGCACTGGGGCAGAAGAGATGGGAGAATTACAGGGGCTCACTGGCAAGCTAGTGTGGCTGAATCAAGTGGCTCTGAATTTTGTGAGAGCCTCTGCCTCAAAACACAAGGTAGATCATAGAAGAAGGAATTTGGCATCAACTTTTAGCTTCCTCTTGTCCACGCATGTGCATATGCACCCACTCTCAAAAGTGTGCTCACACATACATGCATTCATGCATGTGCAGGCATGATACACACAGAATCATACAGTGCTTGAAACTAGATTATAACTAACACACTTTACATTTGATATTTACATATGTGTGTTATGTAATATGTTAAATTCAAAGATGTGTCAAAATGTCCTAGCAAGCATCTTACACTCCACATGATCATTTATCAACATCTAGTACTTAACCTTACAAAAAACAGAGGTTCAATTTTATATATCCAAAATTGATCTGGTTCAGTCTATTGACTTATGCTAACATAATAAATATTTTAAATGTTTGCACATCACTTCTCCCTGGCAGCCACCCAAGATTCCCACAAAACTGAATTAGCTAACCTCTTGGCATTTCCACATGTCCATGTATTTATCTGTATTTATTATTTACCATGCTGCATTTTCTATGATGTTTTAATGTAGTTCCCTTATCAGATTGCAAGCTTCCTGTAAGTAGAAAGTGTGTACAATTTTTTTCTGCATTGATAATACCTCTATATCTGACATAGAAGAGAGGCTAAGTGAATGGATGAGAACATGCAAACCCAATGCCTGAAATTTATCTACAGTGAGGGCTGAATCTCCTAAGGAAAAAGAAAACTTCAGTGGCAGTTCAGCCAGGCTTCCCTATACAAATGTCTATTTGACATACCAAATTGTCATGAAAATGATTATAAGCATAACAAAGATTTAGAAAAAGAGAAGTAAAATGACCTTCACCACTGATACCTTTATGCCATGGTCACCCTGTGGTGGTTTATGTGCAATAAAGAAGGTTGGTTGAGGGGGCAAAATAATTACCAGCCATCTTCAGGTATATGATTTCCCTGGGGTATCTTTTGATATTGCAATAAATTTTAATGTTTTCTTCCTTTTCTTCTGGGTACCAGATACATCACATCATTCAGTAAGCTGGAAGTAGTACAGATTTTTTTTTTATCTTATACTTTTAAATATCAGAATTCTCAAATGGGTCTCACTGAATTAAAAATAAGGTGTTTAAAGGCTCTAGGAATGAATAAGTCCCCTTGACTTTCCCAGATTCAGTCTAAATGAAGTTTCTCGGTCACATCTCTTGGTTCCTGGTCTTTGTTGTTTTACTTTTATAACTAGAAGCATACCATCTTAAACTTCTCTCTCCCTCTGCCTCTGCCTCTTTTTCTGTCTCTTTTTGTAAAGACCCTGGTGATAACATTGAACTCAATAAGATAATCCAGGAACATCTTCCCAACTCCATGTCCTTTATATAATAACACCACAAAGTTACTCTTCTCATGTAAAGTAGCAAATTAGCTGTTTTTAGAAATGGAAATGTCACCACTATTGGTCTAGCATAAGCTCTAACAGTCTTTCTTTTAAAAGTTAATCCAAGATGGTACTTCATCTCCTCTGGCTTTCCCAAGGAAAGGAGCTCTTCAAACTTTCTCCTCTTCTCTTAATCTAATAAAGCCTCTAGAAAACTAAAAACAAATAGGGCTGGAGAGATGTCTTAGCAGTTAAGACACTTGCCTGCCAAACCAAAGGACCCAGGTTCAATTCACCAGGACCCACATAAGCCAAATGCACAAACTGGTGCATGTGTCTGGAGTTTATTTGCAGTGGTTAAAGGTCCTAGTGTATCATTTTCTATCTGCCTCTCTCTCTCTCTCTCTCTATCAAACAAATAAATAAAATAAACAGAGAACAAAAAACTTAAAAGATCAATTAATTCAAGATAAATGAGATCATTATATAATGTTTCCTACTGACATTACAATCTGGAAATAGCACCCAGGGCACTTCCCTAAATCTCCTTGATAAACATCTACAGGCTGTATTCCAGGCAAGAACTCAACCTACAGTCACATCTTCAGCCCTCACAATCTGAATTGTTATGTGACTAAATATAACTCGCTTTACTTTTTACTATTTCTACTATTAAATAGTGGTAATACAAATGACAATAATTTTATTGCTGAACATAAGAGGGTATGGTCTAGAAATATGTTATACTATTTATTGCCTACAAAAAATCTTGCAAGCCAGATGTTAAGCTTTCTTTGCAAATTAGTGCCTTAATATTGAATAAAAATTAAATAATTGTTCAAATATATTTAACCACTAGTTTATATAGTTGGAATTTAAATTAATATTTATCCTTTTGAAGTATCAGGTTTCCCAGTAATACCTTTATCATTTCATTTTTGTTAAGCAAATCATATATATATATATATATATATATATATATATATATGATCACTGATACATATAATGACTGAGATATATATTTATATATCACATATATCATGCTTTATAAATGCTAATTTAATTTTGAAGACATCCACTGACCTAAGCTTGGTAGCATACATCTGTGATCTCATCTGAGGCACTAGGATTTTGAGTATGAATCCAGCCTGAGCAATGTAGTGAGACTGTGATGGTGGTGGTTGCTGTTTAATAGACACCCACAAAACCTGAATCCAAACCCAAAGATCCTACCTACTGACAATTTTGATTAATTTGGCATTGTCCATAAGGTTGCATAGAAATAAAAACAAATATTTATATTTTGTATATAAGCAATGCTTGTACTACATGCATGTATTTCTAGGGAGGGGTCAGATTAAACATATTCAGATGGGTGATTCCCTTGGTCTAACAGCAATAACATGTTGGAGTCAATCTTTAGATATTGCTGCTGAGCACTGAGTCAGCACATGGGAAGTTTCTACTGTGTAAAGCCCAAGATTTCAGTACCTTATTAGTACATAGTCCTTTGGGTCACCACTTAGGCTTCCACCAAGAGCTAGTACTCTAACATACAAAATACATTTTTAAAAGGTTGGCTTAAATTTCTAGAAAATATGCTACATAAGTCCTTACTTATTAATCAACTGCTGGTTTCAAGAAAAAGAAACCTGTGAAGATAAAAAAGAACGTTGGCAATTATGACTGCACAATATCAGGTTTTATCTTTGAAGTAGGGCTTAAATTGTATCTTTGATAAATAAGTAATGAAGTTTCACTTGCTAAATTAAAACATCTAGTCATCACTGTATTTGATAATAAAATGATTTCATTAATAATTGAGAATTAATAATACCCACAATGGGTTCTAACAGGCTACACCTTTTAATAGTTAAGTAGAATTTGGTACTGTAAATTTAAATAATCGTATCTGTGATTTGCTTGATGGAAATTAATGTTGCTATAATTGAAACTCCCCACACATTTTCAGATGCAATGTGGTGGAGTGACAGGTACTTCCAGCAAACAAATGAGTTTGCAGTGGATTCTACTGTTTACCTTTGTACTTCATTTTTCTTAGGTATAAAATTGGTGCAGTACTTTTAATTCCCAGGTTTGCTCAAGAAGTAATCCATGAAAAGAACCTACAATAGAGTCAGATCCATAATTAATGCTCAGTAAATAGGAGCAGTTATTTTTGTCACCATTTTCAGTATTAATATTGGTCCCATATCTGGTAAAAGACATACATGCATATCATAATTATTGAAAAGTTTTCAAAGTCACATTCAGATTTGTCAAAGTACATGGTAGGGAAGCATATGTAGCCATCTCTTTACAGGGCAAAGCAATGAAGGAATGAACAATGAGGAACTCAGAACTGAGAGCCACTTTACAAACGGAAGCTATGACGCTTATAGCATCATACTTCCATTTCTTTACTGAGGTTCTTGTTTACTGTGTGTCTAGGATTTTGTTAAAGTTCTGAGATGAATGGGCATGCTGTTGAATCTGCTGAGTCAGACTTTTCTCTAGGATCATCTATCATTTTAACTTAGGAGCAGTTTAGCCGTAGAGCTGGAAAACAAAGCACAGACATTGTTTTCAATCATAGATGAGGGTGAATAAGCTAGAAAAGTCTTTCTTCTCCTGTGTTCCTACCCAAATATCTGTGACACTTTCTGAGAAAAGCCACAAGGCTTGGTCCTCAGAATCACACAGGTAGCTGCGTATGCTCTTCTGTCAGAAGGCTTAAGAGTGTTGTTTGGCAGGCCATTTTAGAAACAGTGTGACTTTAAATTCACCTCCTTCCAGTACTCTTCACCTTTTCATTCTGCTCCTGACCAACAGTCAGCGTGTAATTCAGGGACCACAATTGTGTGTCTAGTCTCCCAAACTTGCCGTTAGGCTCTGTACCTGTTGACTCATTTAATCCTCAATCATACAAAATAGTATTAGACATGCAGAGATAAGGAAAACAATATTCTTGGAGCTGTTTCTCTATTTACCAAAAGTGAACACTGCAAAAGGTCACACTCATAGAAAATCATGTTATGTCATGCCTACAAATCTCTCCTCTGATCTATACCACTATCATTTGCTCCTATTCCTCAGATCAGTGTTTGAACAGAAACTTCTAGGAAGATCTTTAAAATGTGTTATGGTGAAATATCCAGTGACACTCATTGTGGCCAGTTGTTGTCAGTTCTCTGATTCTTTTCTTCTGACAATACCATCAAGGTTGTAATCCTTGCCTGTCTCTTTGCAGAGGATTTTCTAAAGAAGTGTAAGAGGAGGTACTTACATTGCTGTTAGCATTCCTTTTAGTTGTAAGTTTTATTCTCTTTTTCTCTTTTCTATTTACAAAGAAAACTGCTAAATAGGCTGAATAATTTGAGGACGTCCATAATATATTAATAAATAACTCTAGAAGTGTTAAGATAATTTTTATAAAATATTTTGTTTTTATTTATTTGAGAGAGAGAGAGAGAGAGAGAGAGAGAGAGAGAGAGAGAGCAGCAGATAGAGAATGGCCCTGAGCCACTACAAACAAACTCCATACTCATGTACCACCTTGGGCATCTGCCTTCGTGGGTCCTTGGGAATTGAACTTGGGTCCTTTGGCTTTGCAAGGAAGAACTTAACCACTAAGCCATATCTCCAGTCCTGTTGTTAAGAGAATTTTAAGAGAATAATCTTGATGGAGTACTTTAGAAACTACAGAGGAAGAGCAAGTCCCTGGGGTTGATAGTGTTGGTAAGAGCCAGAAACAAGTTCTGAAATAAACAATCTTCCATGCATCAATATGTTTTAAGCTATGCTTATTCATAGGATCTTTCTAATATGCTATTTATTTCCTATAACAAGTTACATTCTGATGGCTTAATCAGGTTATTTGTACCATTTAAGACAAGTTTAGATCTAAAATGTAATTTAGAGTGGATTTTCTTAAAATTTTTCCATTCAGAACCTCTTTGTGCCTGAGGAAGTTTTACATTATATATACAGGTTTGTTTTTACATAATTAAATCTTGACTGAATATTTGATGCTGGAAGATAGAGAGCAGAGTTGAATATTTGATGCTGGAAGAAGATACAGAGCAGAGTTGATCTGAGCTTTGATTCATAATAGTCAAAGCTAACAGTGCTGCTTCAGTTAAATTCATAAAGCAAAATGGCAGAAGCATATCTAGGACCTTTTAGAAATTGCTGGAAATTATCTCATAATCTCAAGCCAAAATTCCTGTAAAAATTTTTCATGAAAGTAAAGTTAGTAACTCAAACAACAGTTTTTAAAATCAAGCATTTTAACACAGTCCAATCCAAAGAAATAATTTATTACTTTCTTTCTGAGGAATAATGGTTGTTTTCTATAATTAAAAATCACCACATTTCTATAAGAGCAGAAACCTGTGTGTTTATGTGTATGTGTGTATACATATAATTTATTTTATTTATATATTGTGTATATATTTATGTATTATGAATATATATATTTCATGCATGACATTCTCAAAAATCTGAGGCAAGGTATTTTGTGAAGTGATACTTGCTATAGCATTGCATTTCAGCCTGTGCAGTGCAAACTGAGCCCTATGTGTGTTCAGAAACAAGGCTACAATGACATTGAGTCATGCAACATAGGCCAGTGCTGACAGAAACACTCTGTATTTTTTAGACATTTGATTTTTAATTAATTCTTGCTCAGTGAGCTTTCAGAAATCTTTTACTGTTGTCAAATATTTTCAACAACCTCAACATTCACTTATAGAGCCCGACATAGGGCCACACCATGATTTAGCAGACATTGGTCCAAGTTTTTTTTTGAGGCAATAGTTTTATAGTTGAGATATTTGCTGTAATGCAGCAATGGAGTTATTTTACTAATTATCTTACATTTTACCCTCATGATAATAAGTACATATTTATACTTCCACTGATTGAATTTTAACATATAAATATTTTAATTGTTTTCTTATTTATTATTATTAATATATTCTGTATGGATACATCATGTGTTGATACCCTCTTTTCCCTCATCCTGCACCATTCCAATGGAAACCCATTTTAATGTATAAATACTTGATGGTTTCTCACAAAATCCCACTTATTTAAGCAAGTGATTTGTATGTTATAGATGGGGAAGCAATTCAAGGTACCACCAGAAAAAGGACAAACAATCACAACAAACTTTCCCGTCACATTCTTCAGTTCCAGCTACCAGTTGCTGTCCAATTCTGCTACTAGCGCTCTCATTCCTCATATCTCACCATTTCTTATGCAATTAATTTGGAGTATACCTGGAAAAAGAGTGACTTTTGTTATGTATTAAAACTATTCAGTACTGCGGTTTCCCTTCACATCATATAAATCTTATACCTTTAATATTCATGAGTAAATGCTTTAATAAGGAATGTTAAGCTGGGAATTTTGTTTGTTTTCATATTGGAATAGTTAACAGTTAAGTATAAAAGTTGGTAATACTTTATCCACATTCTTCTGTCTTTATCTTCTGTTTGAATCCCTATTATGGGCCAAACACTGAAAAAAAAAAAACAAACAAACAAAAAAAAAAAAACAACTGACACAAGAACCACCGTGAAAGATGAGCACATCCAACAAGTAATTGGCATCTTTGTATAAACGAGAGTTGTGTTGGTATACTCAAGAATGTAAGGTGGATTTCTACTTGATCAGGGAGAAGGACATTTGAACTACTGTAGGAAAGCTTTCTGCCTACCTAGAAAAGTTACTTAGATTTTATATTAATATTTATTTATTTATTCACAAGAGAAAGAAAGAGGGAAGAAGGGAGAGAGAAAGAGAGAGAGAGACAGAGAGAGAGAGAGAGAAATAAGCTAGGGCCTCCTGCCACAGCAAACAAACTCCAGGCTCATGTGCCACTTCATGCATCTGGATTTAGGTGGACACTGGGGAATCAAACCCAGGCTGTCAGGCTTTGTAAGCAAGCACCTTTAAACACTGAGCAATCTTGCCAGTTGAAAAGTTCGTTAGCTTTTAAACATTACCTTTTTATTGTTTATTAGATCTTCTGGTTCCAATGCATCCTGGAACTGGAATTTTACTGAAGGATGAGAGAATTGAGACCTTTTCATTTCTTATGCTTTGTTGTCCCCAATTCAAATGGATGGCATGTTCTGAAGCTATAAATGCAGGTGACCTAGCCTGACTTGGATAAAGAGAGTTTAGCTGACCAAAGCTAAACACCTTCCTGGCAGACTGGAGTGAAAATGCAGACAGGAAAATGCTTTGTGAAGAAACTAACCAGTTTCTTCAGTCAAGCTTCCAGGCACTTAACTATTTTTGCCCATGTTTGAATCTACTTCCATGCTATTCATTTTTCTAGCTCAACTTCTTTCTCTGGACTTAATTTAGACTGAGCCATTTCTTTGTTTTTGTTTTGTTTTCTTATGACCAAATTGCTGTGGCTGAGGCATCATCTGTGTATGAATAGAGGCTGTTATATGCCTGGGTGAGAGCTGTCAGTTATACCTCCTAGTTGTCTAATCTGGAAGGAAATGAGCTTGGAGCAAAATGTTCTTCCTGCAATATGTTTTTATAACAACTCTTTCCAAATTGCTCTACTCCATGACTATATTTATTTTCTTTACTTTATCACAACCTGATCTTATTTTTTTAAAATTTTCATTCCTGTGTTCTATCTCTCCTCCCAAAATGCAGTCTCCTTGAAGGCAAGGATCTTGCCCATTTATCTTTGTGTCCCCAGAGGAGGTGATGCTTAGTATACAGATCACCAATAATCATTTTAATGTTTTATCAAAGAAATGAGTGATTAGATTAAATTGTCCATTTGAGACAGCTTTTGAAGAGTAGACACTGAATTTAAGCTGAATTAACAGAATTTTAATGTTTATTCCCCAGTTCCAGATATGTGTGTTGTTTTTAAACTACTGATCAATGTGAGTACATGTAGGTGTATGAGAGCAACAAAGGGAGAGAGTGAGAGAGAGGGACAGAGAGAGAAGAAGAAGAAGAGGAGGAGGAGGAGAAGGAGGAAGAGGAGGAGGAGGAAGAGGAGGAGAGAGGCAATACAGAAGGAGATAGTAGTATGTGCTTCAAAATCCAAGCCTGGAAAATGTTTATATTCAGTACCAAGCAGAGGCTCTTAAGTAAACTAAAACTGTTCATCTTTATGCTACTAAAACATTTCATCCAGTAAGGTGGCAAAAATGACTTAGTTTACTATAGCGACATTGAGAGTAGTGACATGGACTTGTAGGTATAGAGAGCATCCCATTTGTAGCCCTCAGCACAAGACTTGTGATTCATTGTCACTGCAGAATGAGGGCATAGATTCGTGTTCTAAATGCCTGGCATGTCTGGGTCCTGGTGCAATTTTTTTCTAGTCACTCATCATCTGATTGTTGATTAAACATCAATTCCATCTGAAATCTATCATCATTGTGAATTAGTACATAAAATCTCGGTTCATCCTTTCTGCAGCTCTGTGAGGCAGAAATTGCTATGTCTTTTTTTTTTTTTTTTTTTTTTTTTTTTTTTCTCAGGGTAGGGTCTCACTGTAGCCCAGGCTGAACTGGAATTCACTATACAGTCTCAGGATGGCCTCGAACTGACGGTAATCCTCCAACCTCTGCCTCCTGACTGCTGGGATTAAAGGTGTGTGCCACCATGCCCAGCTAAAAATTACTATGTCATTTTAAAGATGAGGAAACAAGGGTTCAAAGAACTTAAATTTATTGATTATCCATTCAGCATCACATTTACTCCTTCAAGATGTTAACAACTTGACTATGTTGGAAACAACTTAAAGCTATTGAAAACAACAAATTACTAAAGAAATACCAACTCTTAGGGTCTGTAATGGAGGCAGTAGTGGAGTAGGAACTGCAAAATGTATTCTCTAGGTATAACTTAGTGTCTTCTGACGTAAAGAACTCTTCCTGTGGTAAAAGCATGGTATCTGCCCCTCACACACCTGCAACCAGCCCCACCCAGCTTTGCAGTTTACTTTCCATATATCCATTAACAAATCATTTTACTTATAATTGCTTAAATTCTATAACTTTAAGATGAAGAAAAAATACCTGACACATGTGAGGAATAAGACAAATAATCTATCGTGGTCTCCCTCTCTCTCTTTCTCTCTCTCTCTCACACACACACACTTTCTCTTATTCCTGCTCACCCCCCCAAACCTATGCTTAAATTTCTATTAAAATTTTTTCTTAATTCCAAATTAGCTTTAAATGAAAAAAAAAGAATAAATAGTAACACTTAAGAAAGTATGTTTTGAAAATGCTAGAATATTGTTAAGAATGCTAGGCATTAAAAATTTTGATAATAACTAGATCAGCACTTCGCATGTCATGTTTTTTTTTTTAATAGAGCTCTCTTTTGGCACAAGGTATTATTGTTTGGGTGATTCAGTATTTCATAAATTCATCTATTTAAGCCTAGTTTCTTTTTATTCTCTTTTAGACTGATGCCTTTATCAAAGCATTTAGTCACTTTGGGGCTATGGTCCTACAGAGCATTATTTTCTGTAACAGAGCTTTAGAACATCGTAGCATTTGTGATGGTGTCTCAGGTAGAAACAGATTTCACTGGGATAGGAAATGCACTCCCCATCTATCGCCACTGGGCTCACACAGCTCCTAGAACTGAATCACCCTGTTAGCCTTAAGTTGACTGAATTTAGGAACACTATCATATAGCCCCTTAGAGTCTCCATTTCTTAACCATTGTGCATTAAAACAGAAATACAATGTGAACTGTTGTGAGAGTTTTGCTTAAACAGGATACGCTATCATGCTAAATATTTCATTACTAACTTACTGGTTGTCTCAGCTTTAGTGCAAGAAGAAACACTATGTTAATAGGCAAGCTGTGAGTAACCCCGTTCCACCTCACTGAGCAAAGGTATCTTTGGAAACAATCTGAGGGAAGATTTCATGTAGAAAATTACTGTCTTTTCATGTGCGGTTTGTAGTCCTTGATTTTCTTGCTGTAAGTTTCGTGGTTCCATCCTCTAGTGTATAGTGCATTTTGATTATGAGTTGGTTACAAACCATTGCTCAATCAATAGATATCTTTTCAACATCTCCTTCCTTGAAACCTGTATGGCTGCCTGTGGTCAGATCATGGAAACATGCAACTGTGACAGGACTGAACAGAACTGAAATGCAGTGGAGGTGTGAGGGCATTTGAGTGTCACTGATAAGAGATGATAACTTACTTTAATTTTCATAGAGGTTGACATATTTCATTATACAAAATAATAAATATGTTTATGTGAATTCCATGGTTTCTGAACTCATGTCATGAGAATCCTAATTAGTACTATGAGTCATGCAGAGGGCAAATGAGCTTGTAATTTTGCTCGAATTAAAATTTCAAGACTACCTCAGGGTCTTCTTTGGAGGTATCAGTAGTCTCCCAGGAGAGGATAATGGCCTTGCAGCCTGCAGTTCACACTGCTGTTAGAAAAACTACAACAAGGACAACAAAAACAAGACGGATTTCCCTCCTGACTGGATAATGGGATAGGCAAGCTTTCAGTACTTCAATCCCAACCCTGGGACTGCAGAGGCCAATGGGTATATTTGTAACAGCAGTAATCCAGGATTTGGAAATGCTCCAAACCAGTCCTGTTCTTATTAGCTGTGTGACTGTGGCCAGTCATTTAATGTCTTAAAGCTCTCATACATTTTTAAAAAATGAGTATAATAATTCCTCTGAATCCTCATAACAATTTATTTGTATTTTTCCTATAGGAAAATAAAGAGATGCTCACATTAATTGAACATATTCTACATGCAAACCCTGTGTTAGACACTTTCATGTCTATAATTTAATCTACATCATAGAGTTAAATGCTATTATCTCTCTGGTAAACTAATGAGCTTGGTGAGAACCATAGGTTAAACACTTACACATCAAAGAATTGGTCAAATAGCAAAGGAAAAATTCACACCTAAATATTCTACAATTAACTTATCTCTTCACTGTAATTACCTGATTGGGATATGTCACTTTCTATGTCACACAAACCATTCCTTTTTTCAAAAAACTATCAGCTCTTATCATGTCTGGGTACTGCTTTGGACACTGGAGGTATATTGTAAGGATAATTACCATGTCACATTTCTCTCAGGGGACTGGAAATGATATGAGAACAAAGTAAGATATAAATTGAAACACTTTAAAAAGCGTATTATACTGAATAAACCTTAGATATTATTGATAGTATTTTAGTATATATAGGGTTTCTCCTGTATTGGTTTTTGTTCTTTTTCTTTTCTTTTCTTTTCTTTTCTTTTCTTTTTTTTTTTTGTGGAAAGAAATACCTTGTTTCCTCTCTTATATTACAATATAGTCCCTGGATAAATTCTTAATGGTAGAAAAATCAGCAGTGAGTCCTACAAAGAATCTTAACCTGCATTACCCAGGTAATGAGGCATTAGAGTATTAGAAGTATAGCTTGTAGCATGTCATATGCACACTACACAAGTTGTGATTATTACAGTAGCAAACTTTGAAGGGCAAAACCACTTTATCTGGTTCATATATTTAGCAGGCTTTGAACACCACACACAACAGTGATGATTGGTAACTCACCACCTGACTCAAGTTTTCTAATCTGTGAAAACACACAGAACTCACCCTAATCTATGTACCAGCATATCCATAATGTATCTCTCACTATTTATCAGTAATTTCTAAACTTCTTTTGAAAAAGATCTCTTCATATGCTTTTAATCCTAGCACTTAGGAGGATGAGGTAGGAGAATCACTGCGAGTTTGAGGTTAGCCTGAGACTACATAGTAAATTCCAGGTCAGCATGGACTAGAACAAGACCCTACGTCATAAAGCAAAAACAAACAAAAAACATAAAATAAAAATAAACATAAAAATAAACAGACCTCTTTCAGAGCAATTGAGGGAAAAGTAACTAGATAGTGGGAAGATGGCTTATTGAGTAAAGTGCATGAAAACCTGAGGGTTTTTTTTTTTTAATTTTATTGACAGTTTTCCTAATTATAGAGAATAAATCATGATAATTCCCTCCCCACCCCTACTTTTTTCCTCACAAATCCCCCCTCCATCATAGTTTTGATAGCCAGCACCCATGTAAAATTCTAGGTATGACAGCATTTACCTATAATCCGAGCCCTGGGGACACAGAGACAAGAGTCCTTGGGTTTGCCGGCTACCTAATCTAGCCAAGTCACTGAGGTCTAGGTTTAATGGGAGATGACCCATGTCAAAAAATGAGGTGGAGAAGCAACTGAGGAGGAAACCTGACATTGACCTCTGACTTCCACATGCACACATGCTCCACTACACACACGCGTACAGGTCTGAGTGGCTTCTAACTAGTACTTGTCATTCAGCATCTGCTCCCATTTGCCAACTAGCTGAGGCCAATCCCCAGTTGGAATCACTACTGTCACCCTACCCCAATCCCAGAAAACCAATTTATTCACCTCTATCACCACTTCCTGTCCCAATTCCTATCTCATCTGCTTTTTTCTTTGCTGACACAAGTCTCCTGCATGACAAATGACCCTGACTTGAAACACTTCCCCATCTTCCTGGGTCTGTCAGCTTCCTAGCACATGTTCCACTTTCCTGGTCCTGGATTCAGGGTCTCAGGCCTTCCTAATGTGAACAGTCTCTGAGAAGCCACTTTATAGAACAAAATTTTTGCTTGCAGGTCAAAAATGTGTTGAAAAGACAATCTTCTTCAATTTGGAGCACTTTTCACCTTCTTTCCTTTCTTCATTCAAGAAGGGAACAAAGTCCCAAAAAGTGTGGGGGATGCTTGATAATTCCAGGGAGTTTGGAGTTGAAGTATCACGTTCCATTTTATCCTTGGTGGACACAAGAAACATTTGCCTTTTACAAGGAGATACTACAAACAAATTGAGGGGAGAATATGAAGACTGCCAGTCTTTGGTGATGAGTGCTCAACATTTTTAAAGAAATATTATTTAAAATATATTTTAACTATTCATAAAACATCAAATTTTATATGTTGATGGAATAAAGAATACTATTTGAATTTTTATATTAAATATGTATATATAATGTATAATATTTAAATCATGTTAAATCATAACTTAGAACATTAATAACTTCCTTGTGGCGAAAACATTCAAGCCCTTGGTGTAGCGTTTGAAACTTGGTACATAATTCTTATTTATAATTATTCTAGTATATAATAGCACAACACAGTTTCTTGTTCCTATCTAACTGTACACATAGTACCAAGTAGTCAGCCTTTCCTATCTTTCTTTCTCCTTTTTTCCCCTGCTTCTTATTAGCATCATTCCACTTTCCCCTTCTTTTTCTTTGAGATTAGACATAGGAGTGAGATCATGTAATACTTGTCTTTTTGTGCTCAGTTATTGCATTAACACACTGAACTTCAGTTGCATTCAATGTTTTGCAAAAGACAGAATTTCTTTCTAAACAGTATTTTATTGCATACAGGTTCCATATTTTTTATTCAATTGTTGAATGTTTATCATGTTTCTTTATCTTGTGAATAGTGCAGCAATAATCATGGGAGTGCAGATATCCTGACATGCTAATTCCATTACCTTTGTGAATTTGCTGTGGTGCTTTGAATCAGATGTCCACCATAAACTTGTGTTTTGAATGCTTTGCCCCAGCTTGCTAGTACTGGTTTGGAAAACTCTACTGCTCCTATTTTCCCCCTGCTGTGGTAGAAGTGATGTCCAGCTTAAACTTGAATCATCATGAAGCTTCCCCTTGAGACTGTAAGCCAAATAAATCCTTTCCTCCCATCAGCTATGTTTGGTTTAGCATTTTATCCCACCAACAGAAAGATAATTACATGTGCCCAGTGTTGAAATTGCTGGGTCATATGGCAATACAATGTTCAAGGGTTTTTTTTTTTTTTAATTTTTATTTATTTATTTTAAAAGGAGAGAAAGAGAGACAAAAAGAGAGGGGGAAGATAGAGGGAGAGAGAGAATGAGCACATCAGGGCCTCCAGCTGCTAAAAATGAACTCTATACTCATGCATCACCTTATGCATTTGGCTTACATGATTCTGGGAATTGAACCTGGGACCTGGGGATTTGCAAGCAAGCATCTTAACCACTAAGCCCATCTCTCCAGCCTAGTGTTCAAGTTTTTTAGTATCCTCCCATAAGGGCTCTTGTCATTTACATTTTTATCAGTAGTGTCCAAGTGGTTTCCTTTTTCTATTTTCTCCTAAGCATGTGCTATCTGTTGTCTATTTGATAAAATTATTTTTATTGCTGTTAACTGAATGTCTCTGGTTTTGTTTTTCCGGTCTATGTTCCTAATGATAGAGACAGAGAGCGATAATTTCTAGTATAGAGGTCTTCTTTACCCTTTGTATGCCACCACAATGGTACTTACTGCCCACCCTGTCTGATTTTAAAGCACATCACCGGTATCTAATGATTGTACACATGAAACAACTGCATTAGACTGTGACATAGTTCTTAACATTTTCTAAGCAATTCTGTTCTAGGCAAAGATGCTTACCTAAGTAAAACTGATATTTTCACTGAATGTGATGAAATGAATGGGAAGTATGAAACATTATTAATTTTTGGAAGCTTCCAACTTTTAAAAATATAATTTATTTATTTATTTGAGACAGAGAAAGAGAGAGAGAGAATGGTCATACCATGGCCTCCACCACTGCAAATGAACTCTAGATGCATGTGCCCCCTTGTGCATCTGGCTTACATGGGTCCTGGAGAGTCCTTTGGCTTTGCAGACAAATGCTTTAACTGCTATCTCTCTAACCCAACTTCCATCTTTTGAGTGCTAATGGTGTTAAATATTGTTCTAGACATTCTATACACAAGATCAGGAATCCATCAATTAAAGATTATTATCCTTGGGTCCACATAGGCCTATATACTCTCTCCAGGGCAACTCTGATGTATGTCAGTGTTAGAGTTGACATTTCAATCAAATCTGAGTGACTCCAGTGCCTACTCATTTTTTATCAATAGATAAATACCATCAGGGAATATTATTCTGCCTGCTACAGTATCTAACAAATCAACCAATATGTAATGAATAAAAATTATCTCCAAATAGTATCCATTATAATGACTCAGGCTGTTGCTGGTGCTTGCCCTAGAGGATGGGGAGGTGATGGCGGGAACAGTTGATGGGTGAGTAGGAAGAGAATTACTAGGCATACCAGTTCCCAAACCCACCATTACTTATATTCAGATTAGCGGGGACTGAGCATTGTCTTTGTTCTGCTTTGTAAGACTAATTTACTATGTAGTAATATGGTAATAGCAAATTACTTTTAAGTAGATATATTGGGAGTCTAAGCTTCTGCCAATGCAGATGTCTCCAGTGAGTCAGTAGTAACCCATTGGATGATATTTAAATCTGTCTTTATTAATCCATTATCACACCATGTCCTCAACTGCAGGCTGTTTCAGGTAGGAAAAGGAATGTAACTGAAAATTATACATCCTCATCCTGTTTATCTTGGCCACTGTTTTCCTATATGTTTCATGTCAGTTGCATTTTCAAATCATAGAAAATGACCTCTTTTGTCAGGACCAAAGACCCACCATTAGGATCATAGGAAAATTCTACAGCAATTTTTTAAAGCAGTTAGTGCCCATAGGAATTTAAAATATATTCCTTTGGTCTGATGGCTAAACATATTAATTGGAACTTAAGTTAAAAAATCAGATGTGTTCCATTTAACCTGGTAGTCCTCCTTCTAAAGTTTCTAGGTCCTGACATACTTCTTGAATCCAGTCAAGAGCATGATTGGTAATGATGATTGTTTTGAGTGAGAATTTCCCTGACAGTTCTTAGGTTTCAATATTTGGCCCCAGCTGGCAGTGCTATTTTAGGAAGTTATGGGACTTTATAATGTGGGACCTACTCACTCGTAGAAATAGGTCACTAAGTGCAGGCCTTGAAGGTTATTGCCATACCAAGTTCTGGTCTATTTTCTACTTCCTTGCCAGCTATAAGGTGGGGAATCCTTGGACACATGCTTTTGCTGACATGAATTCTACAAGGTTTTCTATACCATGACAGACTAACATTTCTGAAACCATGAGTCAAAATAAATCAATCTTCTTTTAACTTGCACCTGTCAGGTATGTAGGTCATAGTGCTGAAAAAAAAAATGAATATAGAAATTTACTACACTTCTTGAATTCAGTAATTATAAATATCAGAACAATGGAATGAAAATGATAATGGTAGTGGTATTACTAATGATGAGGATGAAGGTGACATAAACTGCAGATAACATTTACTAAACAGAATAGGAACTTTCTGAAGCATTTTATACCCATTACTTCACCATTACATATACTATTCTTTGTTTTATACTATTATTTTCTTCATACAGTTGAAGAAAGTGGTACTATTATAGAGATTCAGTATCTTGCAGAAGGTCCCACATACATTAACTGGTAGGTAGAACCATTATTTAAACCCAAAACCTAAGTCCTCAATCATGCTGCATTCAGAATTTCAGAAAGTTTAATCTGATAACATTGATCACAGAGAATCATACTCACTGTGAATGAAGAAAGCAGTCCTTTGTTTGGGCTGGAGTTCTATCACCCTGTCTGCTAACAATGGTTTGCTTGATTAGATACTCATTTTGATGATTCCAGATATATTTGATCCTTGTTTTTTTTTAAATACTAAATCAAATCATCACTGATGAGATTCAGCTATCCTAGCCTGAAAATGGTTTAGCACATATAATGTATGTATGAGCTAAAATGATAATGGGAAACCTTTTATTGATGGTAGAACAATTGGTGCCTCTGTTCTGAATTATAATACATTCCAGCCTGAAAACCCTTAAGCCCATGTCTCTTGTGTGTGAAATCAAATCAATGCCTTATTTTCTAGATGCCATTGACTCATATCTTTTTCAGCACATTCTTAGTTAAAATATTTTTGGGCAGCCTGCAGAATATTACATCCTCTCCTTTAGCAGCACTACAACAGAAGGGGAAAGTACAAACTCTTGTCACAAGAGATAAAGTCGGAAGATTTAAATGTAAATGTCCACCTTGGCAGAGGTACTTCTGCAGGGATCAAGTCATAGTACCAAGGAAAATGAGTTAGCTGAGAAACATGTTTTAAGTTGGCAATGATAATACTTTAGAAAGGGTAACAGCAAGGAAAAAAATAAAACATTTCTGTAATTTTTAGAAGTCACAAATCTCAGCTGCAAATCTGAGTTGGAAAAATGCCTGGAACATTGAGGGAAGCTCAGGAAGCTGTGTGCAAAACTGTCACTTGCTTGACCATCAGAAAGGGCCTTGATTTATTTTTATTTATTAATTAATTAGCAATAGAGAGAGGAGAGAGAGAGAGAGGAGAGAGAGAGAATGTGTGCACCAGGCCTCTAGCCACTTCAAACAAACTCCAGGCACATGTGCCACTATGTGCATCTGGCTTATGTGGGACCTAGATAATCAAACCTGGGTCCTTAGGCTTCCCAGACAAGTGTCTTAACCACTGTGTCATCTCTCCAGCCCTAAAGACTATCTCTTGATGACGGTTGCTTCATGAGCTATTTGGTAAAGCTATGGTATTACATTCTGTTTCTCCCCTGTCCAGGACGATACCTCCATCTTATCCATCTCTGTCCCTGGCTCCAGATATAATGTGTCCTGACATTCCATCTTCCTACCCTTTGTTTTTTTTTTTTTTTTTTGATAAGAGTAGCTAAGTGGCTTTCTACTTAGGCTTGCTGATTTCTCTCTGTTCACTACTGCAACAATTGGCAAATAATTTCCTTTGTATGTCATTCCAAGTGTTTTAATTATTCACTCATGCATTTGTGTAGCCAGGCAGCCAAAAGACATCATTGGTTCTAGCTTAGATTATAAGTACTATAATAGGAACAAAGACAGAGATTTAAACAAAAGTAATATTTGATTTTCAAATTTAATTTTATATACCTCAATTTCTTTTAGTTCTTATTCTCTGTGACAAAGAGCAAAAGAGGGGTCCAAATCGATTATCAAGGGGAGATGAGGAAAACATCATGAGTGTTGCTAAAGCGAAACAAGAAAAACATTACAAGTATCTCTGCTATATATGTGGGAAATGAAAGGTAGGGAGGTGCTATGATTTTACATGGCTGGCTTTCTTTCTTTCCTCATCCTCCTCCTCCTTCTTCTTTTTTGTTATTTTGTTTTTCAAGGTAAGGTCTCACTCCAGCACAAGCTGACCTGGAATTCACGATGTAGTCTCAAGTGTCAGGGCATCCTTGAAGTCACAGGAATCCTGCTACCTCTGCATCCTGAGTGCTGGGACTAAAGACATGTGCTACCCCACCCAGCCCTGTTTTGGTTTTTTGAGCCAAATCATAATATGTTACCCAAGTTATTCTCTGGAACTCCTGGGTTCAAGTGACCCCCCTGCTTCAACCTCCCAAGTAGCTGGGATTCTGTCACTATAGACATGCTTCAATACTGGGTCCAACTTCAAGTCCCAGTTCACATTGCTTTTGCAAAAACAAATGTGTCTGATTTTTAAACTTATTCTTTTTCTCATGGCTTGGTTTCTTTTACCTACTTCTGTTGTATGTCAGCAATTTCTTATTCTGCTTATTTTTTGTTGACATTGATCACAATCCCAGAGACAAAAATTTAACCTATGAAGAGAGTCATCAAGAGCTATGATGAAGCATTTGCCAGCAGGTTATGAAACCAGAGTTCCGTTCTCCATAGTTTTCTACCTCAGGCCCATGCACAGTTCAGACTGACCACTGCCAGCCCAAAGTTACTTTACAGCAGCAGAATTTTGGAGATGTGCATTTAGCTTTGCTTCTGGATCTAGCCTACAATCTTCCTGATTTAAGGGAACATGTGTAAACAAACCCATAATTAAATTTGTAAGAATAGTTTATAAGAGTAGTTTTATAAGACTGGTAGTAGCCAGGTAAGCCAAGGCTTCTTGCATGCTTCCTGCCAACTGAGCTACACCCCATCCCATGCAGTATGTTTTATAGCTTTTTATCTTTTGAAGTGTCTTTATCTTCATGGTTTCAAACATATTGATATGTAAGAAGGAGCTATAGTATAGAGGAAAGAGGCAAAACAACTAAATTGATCCCTCATTGTGAGCTATTATTTACAATGTTAGATGAAGTTATTTAATACTTGTGAGATTTATGCATTGATATTATTATTGTTATTGAACATTTGAGCAGTTGTAGCAGGTCAGGTCTCATATTCACATAGCCCAGTCTGTATACCTAACTTGGAAAAAAGAACATATCTTTAGGTCCTAGATGACATGACTTCCCCTCCTCCAGCAACAGTGCACTGTTAATAGCTCCTCTTGGAGGGGGATAGTCTCATGAGCCCTTCTCCCATCCATGATGAACTATTGACAGACTCAAATTGTGCCTGAAACCACAGTGTATGCAAATTCCTTAATGTAAAGGCCATGTTATGTCTATAAGACAGCATTCTATGGCACTCTTCCCCATCCCCCAGCTCTTACATTCTTTCAGTCTCTTCTTCTGAACTGTTTCCTGAGCTTTGGAAGGGCTGATATAGATGCCCCATGGGGGGATGAGCCCACAATAGTAATTTATTCTCAGCACTTTGGTCAGATGTGTGTCTCTGCATTAACCTCTGCTAACTGGAAAAAGAAACTTCTGTGATCCAAGCTGAGGACAGCACTGAACAATGAATATAAACATAAAAATTTAGAGGGCAGATTGGCAACCTACCAGTTTAGCATAAGAGTAGTAGTAGATGCCTTCCCCAGGGCTATGATCTCCCTTAGTCATGGACTTTGGGCTAGATTTCAGTACAAGGCCTGAATTTTTTTTTTTTTTTTTCTGTGAAGCTGGCCTCGATTTCAATCATAAAACAGTTGGTTACCCTCTTAACAATCATGACACTATTACATGAGTGGTCACATTTTTCCTGGAAGATCATTTGTGGGGAATAGAGGGTCCAAAATTGAGTGACTGTTGGTGATTTTTCTCTTCAGAAGCCTGCATAGCATCTTTTGAAACTGTGAATTCCCTAGCTTTTCTTAACTCTCCTTTAGCCCAGTCTCAGTGCAGTTAGTTATCAATGTATTTATCTTGACCTTGCTGGTTTTCAAGCTTCTTGTGGACTGAGGAGAATATCTTACTATGTTTTACAGATTTACACAATCTTTTCTAATACCTCTTCTTAGAAATGTTTGGCTTTAAAGAACACTAAGAGAATATTTTAAATCATTTGGTCTTGCTGAAGTTAGTAAATTTATATTATATTAGGAATGTGTTAAAATATATGCAACTCTTTATACCTAGTGACTGTCAGCTTTATATGCAGAAATACCCAATTTCTATTCTTGCTGGGATTACAATGCCAATGATGTTTTTGCACAACTACAATAATACTGCATAAGTTTTATCATTCTGGGTGCTATTTTAAATTAAACAATAATTTTAAAAGCATGAAATATTTGGTGTATCTTCAGTTACTGCATGGGCTTAATTCCCATTGGAACTCCTGTATTTTAGGTCCAAGTAAACAAGTGATAACTCCGAAGCAAACCTGAACTCTGAAAAGACTAAATTGCTATTGATTATCCATTCAGTACACTTTCTTACTGTTTCTCTTTTATTTTTTGGTTGCCTAAGCAACTAGGGAGATGAAATCAAGCAAGCATGATAGCTAGATATTTCATCTGAGAACAAAAACATGTCCATATAATTTCCCCTTTTCCACTGTCACTGATTGTGGGGAAGTAGATTTCTTATGATTATTTTCCATGGCCAACTCAGATTAAGAACTGTAAGTGCCCTGCTCCTAGACAATGATACTTTGTACGACATATTCAATCTGGCAGACATTTGGTGTGGTGTGGGCTTTACATGGGCACTGGGTGTCCAAACTCTGGTATGTACACTTGTACATCAAGTACTTTATTCACTGAGTTATCTTCCCAATTCCTATTTCTGGTAGATTCTTACAATTGTTTCCAATAGAAGAAATTTATTTTATTTTATTTTTTTACTTAAATAGACAGGCCTCTAAGAGACTTCTAACTGGGAGTTTGTTCTGGGCAGTGAGAGGGAGCATCAAATGCTGATTTTTGCTAATCCTGGGATGATTTAACACATTATTTAACACTTTTGTGTTAAATGTGATTCGCTGGACATTTAAGCCGATGGATCAGTCCTCAGAATCTGAGTATTTCACTTCATGCTTAACATATATTGCAGAGCCTGCTCTGAGGTAATATTTGTATATCACACAACCTTTGATTGAGATCTACCTTATATATAAGCATAAGGATATTGTGCTACCCTAGTCTGCCATTTTGCCTAGTGCTCTTGTCATTTGAAAGGATTCAATGGTGATTCTGGACAATAGATTGTGAGCCAAGTGATATGTACCTCCCCAGTCCAAAGCATAGAGAAGTCAGTGTGCATCACTCTGGCATTCCTTTTTTCCTGACACAGATGAAGAAGACCTCATCATCCAGATGGTTCAGCTACAAAGTATGAGGTCTGTTGGCCTAGATCCCAAAAGGCTACACAAAGTAGAGCACCCTTCTGACCTACAATGATGTAGCATGAGCGAGAATCAGCCTTTATTTTAGGAAGTTATTAAGAATTCAGGGTTACTATATTCTTTCAATAAAAACTACCTATACAGACTAACTCAAAGGTAAGCAGGAAAATAACTGATGTTTAATAAGCAGCCACTATTGTTCCCTGTTCTACTAGGCTTTATATGGTCTATTGTTTCTGCTGTATTCTTTCCTTATCTTCCTAGATCAACTTTGGGAGTATCAATGGCTCAGAAAAATGCACACGCAAATGAATATAAATAAATAAATGTACAAATATTTCCTCTTTGTCATTTCTGCAGTGTCTTGCCTCTTTAACTGTTGAAATGTTATAGAGGCATACATAAAGCAACATTGTTTTTTCAGGTGGGATTTTACTGTAGCCCAGGATGACCTGGAATTCACTTCATAGTCCATGCTGGCCTTCAACTCATGCGGATTCTCCAACCTCAGCCTCTCCTGTGCTGGGATTATAGGCATGAGCCACCATGCCCAGCTCATAAAATTACATGTTAAGAAAAATTAATACTGATAGGTCAATGACCATAGAGTCAGGAAAACATGTTTTGGAATGAACCAAGTAATTTATGTCATAACATAGGTTCAACTGCTATCCTTTATAGTTATGTGTGTTTCTTACAAGTTATTTTATGTGACTCACTGACTCCATCGGCATGATGCTCTTCAGGGTCATTATTAGGCTTTATTCATTCTTGCTAATGAATCAGGTGAAAAGTGGAAATGTGTGCTCATAGTGTATAAAATTATGTACCTTATAGAGAGGGCCAACAGGGACATGTTTATCAAAACATTGCATATGGGAGGCTCTGGTGGGTCAATTATGTGCATGCAGTTAAATTCTTCCCATTGTATGAAGACCTCTGGACTTGCAATCAGAAAGCCTGAGTTAAAACTCTGGCTATATATTAGCTCTACAATTTAAGGTTGGTCCTTTGTAAATTGAATTTAGATTAAATTCACTGGATATGGCTATAATAAGAATTTTTGGAGTTGAGGATATAGAAATGTCTGTTATATATATTAGGTGCACAATAAAGACTCAATTTGCTTCTTATAATTCATAGAATATATTAGCCAAGTAGTTTATCCAAGTTTAAAACAACAATGACTCTGTTGATTCTTTTAGTAAATAGATGTGTGCATGGGCTAGAAATGTCAGTGAGAGCCACCTGCTTCTCTCAAAAAAGAAAGTTACCTTGACAACCACATCAAATTCTGGGGTCAGGCTTTTTGTTTTGCAGGCTTGAAAACTCAGATTTGTCAGCATGCCAGAGTCAATCAAACTGGGGGATACTAATTCATATTAGCAAAGCTCACAAAACTCTGGTGGAGATGAATAGATACTTATTGAGTTTATAAATTTTAATGAGAAAAGGCCGCTAAGCTGACTAAATGCCCATATCCTCTCATCAGCTCATGAACCCTGTGTACAGAAATAATGAGGGAGCCAAATGATAACTCTGAGCTTCTCAAGCTCAAGTAGCTTAGGTTGTGCTGGTAAAGCCAACCATACTACCTCTATATATCTCAGACTTAATGTCTCTATACTGGGTGTTGAGTATTTGGTCCTAAGCTATCTTTGCTCTGGAAACCTGGAAAATGGAGGTTCTGATTCATGGAACTGAGCATGAAAAGATTTTTTATTGGCTTTTAAAACCTTCTATTAGGAATTGAAGTACCACATACCCCTTCTGCTCACATTTGATTGGCCAACATAAAGCATTTTGCTATTCATAAATTTCAGGGAACCAAGTGTAGTCATCCCATGTGCTCTTAAAGTAAATGGTAACTAGATATTGTTGAATACATCCAGTAAGCCTGCTGTCACTCCAATCACATACAAGACATAATTCTCAGATGCTTGCACCCTCAAAAAAGTCTACTGGTGGGCATCTGCACACAAAATGAAACTAGTACATGCAATGGCAAACCCTGTTGTGGAGCCTTCTTCCCTCACTTGTTTATGGGATGTGTATATTCTTTTTTTTTTTTTTTAAGAATGGCCATGTCAGGGCCTCTAGATACTGCAAATGATCTTCAGATGCATGTGCCACCTTGTGCTTCTGGCTTAATGTGGGTACTGGGGAGTTGACTCTGAGTACTTAGGCTTAGTATGCAAGTGTCTTAACCACTGACCCATCTCTCTAGCCCTGTATGTATATATTCATTCTTTAGACCAATTAATACCCTATGCTTGAGAGCATTCAGATTTTGCTGATCTAGGAACCTTCTATCTCCTTCAGATGATTTATATAACTAGATCTATGATCTCTTTATCTTGTTATCTGGGGAGCAGGCTGGAGTGTGATGGTGACCAGGCACAGGACCTTGTACATTTTAAACATACACTATACCTCTGAGCTATACCCTGCCCAAGTTAGCTGTGAAAATAGTATTTTTTCTGATTTTGCTTTGCTGATGGTAACTAATTGCTCTTGCTCCATTCCATCCCTCCCCATTGTACTGCCTACAGATTTAAAAAGGCTTTTATATAACTTCATAATGATGCATTTGTCAGAGTACTGGAAGCTGGTTAACAATATTTCAGAGACATCAGTTCCTTGTCTTACTTAATATGTGCTTTCTAATGCTTCTAATTGTGTCACAATGACACTGTAGAAAGTAATTTCAGCCTCTTCAGTTGTCCACCATGAGTTGTGTTCTGCTCATAGAGACCAATGCTAAATGAGGCTTAATTATAATTAGCCACTGAATGCTGATACTTGACTTTAAGTATCACTTAATGAATAGTGACCTGTGGATTTATAAAAATTGCTCTTAAGAGCCAGGCATGGTGGGACACTCCTTTAGTCCCAGCACTTGGGAGGCAGAGGTAGGAGGATCACCAAGAATTTGAGGCAACACTGAGACTACATAGTGAATTCTAGGTCATCCTGAGCTAGAGTGAGACCCTAACTTGGAAAAAAAAATTGCTCTTATAAGACCAGTTTGGTGGCTTTTTTACATTAAACATTTTTATTTGTAAAAGTTTATTATATATGTTTGTCCTAACCATTGATCTAATATGCATTTGACATTTTTCTTTTCTAGTAAAATATTTTATTTTATGGCATCCTCAAGTCAGAAAATCAACTTACTCATTTGACTTTTTGTTAGTTCTTGCCATTAATTCCATTCTTTTTTCATTCACATATTCAGCAAACTTTAGAACAATCCCTAGGTTCAAAGCCATTGTGATGGTTTGAATGTAAAATGTTCATCATAGCCTCAAGTGTTTGTGATTGACCTTCCTACTTAATTCCCAGCAGGTAAAGCCTTGCTGTAGGGGGTGTGTTGCTGGAGGTGAGCTTTGAGCCTTGGGCTTGATTAGTCCAGCCCTAGTGTGTACAGAGAAACCTTGCTCCTGCTATTGCCTCTCTTCCTCTGATCTTAATATACAAAGTTGTAATGGCCCAGTTGTCTATTTTGCCATGATGAAACTTTCCCTTGAAACTGTAAATCTGAAATAAAAAAAATAAATACAACAAAACAAAACAAAACAAACAAAAACCTTTCCTTACATAATGTTAGCTGCTACAAATTATGAACTTGAAGAAGCAGATGAGGCATAAATAATCCCTGAGCTTATGTGGTCATGGTGGTTCATACTTGTAATCCCAGTACTGGGGATGCAGAGAGAGCCTAATTCTGGAGATCACTGGCTTGATGGTCTAGCCTAATTATTAAGCTCCAGGGCAATGGTAGACCCTGTATCCAAAAATAAAACAAAAGCAAAAACACTGATGACATTCCTAACGCTGACATGAAGTTGTTGTCTGGCTTTCACAAACACATCCACATGCATGTATTCCCTACACATGTGTGCACACATACAAGTAAACATACATACGGGCTAGAGAGATGGCTTAGTGGTTATGGTGCTTGCCTGCCAAGCCCAAGAACACCCATTTGATCTCAAGATCCCATGTTTCCCAGATGCAAAAAGTGAGGCAAGGGCACAATGTACACTTTCCCACAAGGGGGCACACGTGTCTGGAGTTCGTTCACAGCCGCTGAGAGGCCACTGGTGCACCCATTCTCTCTCTCTCTCCCTCCCTCTTCCTCTATGTCTCTGTTTCTCTCTCTTTCCCTGTCTCTCTCAAATAATATATATATATATATATATATATATTCTCATACATATTGTTTCTGTTTCTCTCTCTCTCTCTCTCACACACACACACACACACACACAAAAGTATCCCTGTACTTACTCAAAGTAATGTATCTTTGGTTAGAGACAAAGATCCATGACCCTATATAATAATTAATGAATAAAAGCAAGCACTGGGAAAGGATATTATATCTGTGCTTAATTTTGGAATTAACCCACTTCAGGAATTTAGAGTATGTAAAGATCTCATTAGATTTCAAAATACTTTGTGGAGGTCATTTTACCATCATTTATAGGTAAGCCAGTATAAACTTAGTAAAATTAACTTTTTACCCAGGGCTTCATCATGATTATCTGATATCATATATATTTTCTAAAGTATTATTATGTTGTAAACTAATCCTCAGTTTGGCACCTGTGTCATACTGGGTATTGGATCTTAACTAGTCCTATCCCTGAATCCTATGACATTCCAAGTTATAGGCACAATCAGGTGCTCTGTTTTGGTGAAAGTTTACTTCAATGAGGCTATAGTATAGCAAATAAGTAAAAACTACTTGTTTCTTAACTGCTTTAAAAGTTATCATCTGGGTAATCTATGTGACTTTGTTTTTTATTTTTCTTTTCAATTCCTTAATCAGAAGCATAAGCAATTTTCAGCTTTTAACCTATAGAAATGTGTTTTCTTCATATTTCATAGCAGGGACACAGAGCCAGAGATGGAGCAGTATTGGAAGACTGAATTGAGTTTCAGAGAAGGGTTGGAGCATATAGAGAAAAGGCTTCTTACAAGATCCACATCTGAGCTAACTCTGACACACTGTCATGATTTAGCCAGGGAAGAAGAAAGGGTATTGTAGCTTGGAATACTGTTGTTTAGCATTAGCTGTCTGGTTCTGTGCCTAGTACTCCTGTCAGACCTTACATGAATTACTTCATGCCATTCTTCTGTTCAATAGATACAAATATTTTCTAATTGTGAAGATGAGAGAATGAAGCAAGACAAGAGAGATATAGGCACAATTTACCTCAGGTAACCAGAGAACTCTAGGCTAGAGGCGGCTGGGTAAAAGATAATGCAATAGTATTGATAGAGTTAGAAAATATTCAAGGATAAGGCCAAAAAAGTAGGGCAAGGAAAACAGTGTTTGGAAAGAATGAAAGTTAGGAAATAAATTACAAAATTAAAGACATAGAAACCATAGGAGTCGTAAAAATCTGTGTGCTAGGCAAAATATAAATAATCAAGATACTGTTATTAGATGTTAGATAATTCCACATTTGTTCTAAGTGCTTTCATCCACTTTCTCTTTTAATCCTCAAAAGAATTCTATAAGGGAATCATTACTTCCTGTGTGTGTTCATGAGGATATGGATAGACCAAAACATAAGGTAACTAGTTCCATCTCATAGGAAAGAAAGAAAGAAAGAAAGAAAGAAAGAAAGAAAGAAAGAAAGAAAGAAAGAAAGAAAGGAAGGAAGGAAGGAAGAAAGAGAAAGAAAGAAAGAAAGAAAGAAAGAAAGAAAGAAAGAAAGAAAGAAAGAAAGAAAGAAAGAAAGAAAGGGGGCTGGGAAATGGCTTAGTGGTTAAGGCATTTGCCTGTAAAACCAAAGAATCCCAGTTCCACTCTCCAGGACCCATGTAAGCCAGATGCACAAGGGAGCACATGCATCTGGAGTTTGTTTGCCAAGGCTGAAGGACCTCTCCCCCCCTCTCTCTCAAATAAATAAAATAAATAAAAATTAAAAGAAAGAAAGAAAAAAAAAGAGAAGAGAAGAGAAAAGAAAAGAAAAAAAGAAAAGGCTTGGCTTTGAACCCAGATATACTGAATCTGGAGCCTAGACACTTACTATTCTATTTACAGCAATGGAATTATTGACATGTATAACTTTCCATTTTAAAATTTGTATATTAATTACATCCTTTTTAGACTAGGTTGTACTTTTCTATGATGTAATCATACCCAGGCCCTGTTCTCCTTATCTGACTGCGGAAGCACATTCTCATCTAAGTCAAGGTAGCTAATCTCCCAAAATCATAGGGAATATTGAAGCTCATTCATAATGGCAGCATTCATTAGCCGAAGAGCAAAAGTCACTCACTCCTGTGCCTTTGATTGCAATGAAAGCTAAAGAGACATGAGAAAAGAAAAAAAAAAAAAAAAAAAAAAAACTTTAAGACTTAGAGTTTAATGATTTTTCAAGGAAATGCAAATCATACATTTCTATATTGCTATGAAGTTGCTAAGGAGAGTAATGAAAGCACACTTAAAATAATTTTCATTCTAGGCTGTGTGCCCATGAAATAAGATGCACAATGGGAAGAGTGTAAGCAAAACACTTCTTAAGAGTCAGAGCTCTTCATGAAATATGCATATTAAAGAGACAGGGGAAATGAAGTTCTGAGCATTTAGTGGAGAAATGAGAAAAGAAGGATACATTACAGCAGCCAACCAGTGTTTGCTATTTTTGTCCCTTAAATGAAAATAATCTGCTTTTCCCTAAGTTAAATAATTGTTTCTCTTTATGGCAATTATGGAACAGAACATTCCTTTGATTGCATTTTTAGTAAGTCGAGTGTTTATAATGCACATGCATTTAAACTGAGCTCCTTTCATTATATGGAAGTCCTACAGTAATTTGTAAATTTTAAATGTGTCATCAACATCTATTGGAATTTTAAGGCACTTTCTTTTGTTAACATATCCTTTGTTTTTCTTCTGTGTGTATTTCATTTTTATATCATTATACATGGTAACACAATTTAAGCCTAGTTTAGTTTGAATTTATAAGACATGATGTTTAAGAAATAGTTAGGGATAAAGTTTTTGTTTCTTAGACCAATAATTTATCATTAAAAGACCCTTTTATGGGGGGGGGGAGGAGACAGGGAGAGAGAGAGAGAGATGGGCACACCTGCAACCTCTCAGCTTCTGTGATTGAACTCCAGATGTGTGTTCCCCCTTATGGGCCAGTTTGGCATTGTGCCCTTGCATCCCTTTGTATCTGGTTAAATGTGGAAACTGGAGAATCCAGCGGGCCATCTTAGGCTTAGCAGGCAGGCGCCTTAACCACTAAACCATCTCTCCAGCTTGAACCATTTTATTTTATTTTATTTTTTATTTTTTTTTTTAGAGAGAGACACAGAAAGAGACAGAGAGAGAGGAAAGGAAGACAGATAGAGATGGGCGCTCCAGCAGCCTCTCACCTGCTGTGAAAGAAATCCAGATGCGTGTTTCCCTTGTGGTCAAGTGTGGCATTGCGCGCTTGCATCACTTTGCATCTGGCTAAATGTGGGACCTGGAGATTGGAACTGCTGGAGATTGGAACCAGTGTTCTTAGGCTTAGGAGGCAGGTGCCTTGCTAAGCCATCTCTCCAGCCCTTATTTTTAAACTATATTTTTAGTAGGTATTAAGCCCCCAGAATACATGTTATGGGAATAAAGGAAGAACTGATTGTAATTAAGTATTTTTCATTTTTAAGTGTGTTGTTATTTATTCAAGTTATAACAGACGGATGAAACACATTGAAGTAAAAGCTCATTTTTTTTTTTTAAGGAAGATGTTGGAGGCATCCTTTAAGTTGCTATCTGAGATATTATTTTGGCCTATTTTGATTCAAACTTGTAAGGATTTTACCAGGTTTTCCTACGAAAGGAAAAAAAAAACTGCAGAATGTAAGAATTATTTTCAAGAAAAAAAATTTCAATAATAATTACAATTTTGTATCTGAATTATATTGGGCTCCAAAAATATTGATTATAATCAACAAAAACACATCATGACACTGACTATTTGAATGATGTCTGAAGCTTAGAAATACAGAGGTCAGTATTTAAGCATGCATTGTTTCTCTGACTGACAGGCATCCAGTACATTTAAGATATTCTACCCAAAATGACCTTTTAAGGACTCTGGTTCTTATGACTTAGAATTATAGTCAGAAAGCATTCTGGTTCACCAGATTGCATAGTGAATACTTGTGCCTACTAGAGTTCTTCCTTTTCATGCACCAAAGAGGTTAAGGCAGTTATTACAATTTTAGCATTATGCAAAAAATGAACGTTAATGTCACTTTTCTTTTAAAAATATTTTTATTTATTTGAGAGAGAGAGAGAGAGGGTGTGCCCCAGGTCTCTAGCCATTGCAAACAAACTCCAGGCCATGCGCCACCTTTTACATCTGGCTTACATGGTTTCTGTGGAATTGAACCTGGATCCACAGGCATTGCTGGCAAATGCCTTAATTGCTTAGCCATGTCTCCAGCCCAAATGTCACTTTATTAAAAATAGAGATGTCTTTTGTAATTAGTCAGATCTGAGTTCAAATCCATATGGCATTATGGTAGCTGACAAGTCCTCATCATTTCTGAGAGTTTTGCATAAGATCCTTTAATTGACATTTCCCAGGCTGTTGTATTTTAATTAGTGTATTTTTCCTGGTTCTGTAAAATTTTCAGAATATTGTTTAATGGCTCTATGTTTTATCATATATATAGTACTATTGTTTCTCATACAGTGTTAGTAAACTTAGATTTTCTTAAGGTTTGTGCCAAGTGATTTAACCTAATTTAAACTACATGGATCTTTATGTATAAAAATGTTCAAGTTATAGCATTTTCTTTTTCTAAAAAAATATTTTATTTATTTATTTTACAGAGAGAAAGAGGTAGACACAGAGAAAGAGTGAGAGAGAAAGGGAATGGGCACGCCAGGGCCTCCAGCCACTGCAAATGAACTCCAGATGCATGCACCACCTTGTGTAACTGGCTTATGTGGGTCCTGGGGAATCAAACCTAGGTCCTTTGGCTTTGCAGACAAGTGTCTTAACTTCTAAGCCATCCCTCCAGCCTCAGATTATAGCATTTTCATTAGAGAAAATTTTACCACAATATTATATCTACCAGTAGGAGAAAATTATTTATTTTAATTCATTTATTTCATTTTTGACATTATCGTGTGAGTATTCAATGCATTTGATCTAGTGCCCCTCAATTATGAATTATCTTTGTGTGTAGATGATGCATGTATGTTTGTATGAGTGTTGATCCTCACAATCCTCCTGATTTGAGGTAAGGTCATTGTCTTCTTTACTGAGGCAAACACCAGGCTAACTGGCCCATGAGCTTCCATGATTTCTCAGTCTCTGCCTCCCACCTCTAAAGGTCTGCACCTAACAAGCTCACTACTGTGTCAGACACTTGAGGTTCTGAACTCAGGTTGTCATGCTTACACACAAGTGCTTTACCCACTGCACTGTTTTACCATCCCCAGGAACTGGTTGTTATAACATAGTCACATGTTAATTTTTCCTGCCAATAAAGTTAATAGTAGATACATTTTACTTAGTAAAGATAATTAGGGAAAGTAGTTATGAAAACAAAAGTTTTAAACTAAACATACATAAGAAATATGAATGACATTTTCAACATATACTACATTCCAAGCACTATTGTAAATGCTCATATGTATCATTTCACGTTGTTTATATTAAATGTTAATAGGTATAGCTATACAATTTTTATATAAAAATTGATCCACCAGGATCTTAAGTAACTTACCCCAAAATACACAGCCATTGGGCTGGAGAGATGGCTTAGCGATTGAGGCGCCTGCATCCTAAGCCTAAGAACACTGGTTCCAATCTCCAGGTCCCAATGTTTAGCCAGATGCAAAGTGACGCAAGGGTGCAATGCTTCACGTGACCACAAGGGGGCGCATGCATCTGGATTTCGTTTGCAGCAGCTAAGAGGATGTTGGCGCGCCCATCTCTATCTGTCTTCCTCTCCCTCTCTCTCTGTCTCTCTCTCAAAAAAAAAAAAAAAAAGTACACAGCCAAAAGTGACAGTACTGAGCATATGTTCCATGATGTGCTACCTCCTCAGAAATCATGAACAAAAAGTGCCATATTAAGAGTGTCCATGTTTTAACCTGTTCCAGGTATGTAAATGTGACAAATTACTCTCAAGAGCACAGGCTCTGCTCCTGCCCCTGCCTCTTACCAACTGTCACTTCAAAGTTCCTTGACCATTCTGGGCCTTAATTTTCTTATCTTGAAGATGGAGTTAACAATTAAATATTGTTTGAAAGAGTATCTAATACTAATACATGTGAACTTAAGGTAGCACCTATATCATAATAATATTACAACAAGGCTATTGAGAGGTAAAATTGGGATATTTAATAAAGTTTAATTTCTATCCATATTTTCCACCTATATTCTGTTTCTTCCATGCCAGTGTTCCTATAAAGCTCTATATTATTAATATTCTCCTAAGATTACAAATGTGTTAATTTGCTTTCACGTTCTCTCCACTGAAGCATTAAAAACTATTGTTTGAATAAACTCTCACGTGGAATAAAAAAAGAAAAATAGAACAGCCTTATGTATTTGTACTCTAATCCCTAGAGATTTTCTAACACTTTACTCTGACTTATATGTATAGCTTTCTCATTCTGTGCTTATTGTTCTCAATGGCTTTGGAAGGGGAGTCAATATCATTTACAAAGAAAAGCCAAAAAATTTTATCATTCACTAAAACTTATTATCTTCCTAAGACTATAATTAGAAGCCTATATTATTTTTATGTTAGACTTTTTATTCCTTCAATAATATTTATTGAATATCTACTAAATGTCTCCAAAGCCTACTGAACCAGGTTTGATTCTCCAGATCCCATGTAAGCCAGATGCATATTGTGGCACATGCCTCTGGAGTTCATTTGCCATAAGCAAATAAATATAAAATATTAAAATAAAAAGGAATTTCTATATTTGTCAGGTGGTTCTCTCCCACAGTCATTTGAGAGATCTCAAGAGTCATATAGCTATCAATTGAATTGCTGCCCACCACTTACATAATTTTCAGTAAGTTACCTAACTTATCTTAACTACAGAGTACATATCTAAAATATAATATAGTTGATATCATATATATATATATATATATATATATATATATATATATATATATATATAATATAATGAAATTAAATACAGAATAATACAATGTTTTTTAATCATAGGTAATAAATACTGGTCAATAATTTTAGTTCTTATTATTTGACATAAAAGTGATATGACTGCTGATCTGCAGTTGTACAATTTTACATAAACATAGCATCAAGTAGCTAAGAAAGAATCTTTTGGCAAAATGGAAAAAAAAGATAATCTCTTTGGGAGATGACAGCACCATGTCAGGCCACATAGTTTTAAGGGACAGAATAGAATGGATTTAATGTTCCATTTGACCCAGGGGAATTTCTTTGGGCAAGAGCAGCTTGAACCACGTTGTACACTACAGCCCAGTGCCCTCTTGTTGTAGAATAATTTCACACTAGTTTTTGGTTTTAAAGTTTCCCTAATAAGAGTTAGAGGCAGTGATATGATGTCAATAGACTCTTAAATAAATAAATGAATAGACCTCAATTTGTATCAGTAGGCAGTAGGCATGGTGTAATACTCCTACCATGGCTGATTTCAAACCCCAACATTTTAGCAGTTCGTTTGCACAATGATTGGCTCAAGCACACCCATTGATGGAGAATGAAACCCATGCTGAGTTCTTGTGTTAAAACTGGAAGGCAGTGGACCATTCCATTGTAGATACTTTGCCTTTGTCCCTTTGTACATTATCTTTGACTGAGAAACATTATTTCTTCCAATTGAAAAGGTTATGGGAATTGATACATTTCAGTGCTTCACATTTCAGAAAAGAAACATGCTCTAATCTTTTTTGAATGTGGAATACACTGGTCCAGGAGAATTTGGAAGGAAGAGTTCAGGGAGTCAAAGCTGTGTGCTATCTGAGAAAGAAGAAAGTTGTGCAAGTCAAGAACAAAAAAAGCATTCTTTACAGCTTGTTAGAAGTCAACATGTGCTATCTGCTCCTGTTTCCATTCTCTGATCACATATAGCAGATTTGATAGTCACAGAAAATGGCTTCTCTTCATTTCCACCTGAAAGAAAGGGTAAATTATAACAAAAGACCTAGATGTCAGATTTCATTTTATTTTGCATTTTGGTTTTGTTAGTCAGTATACACTATAAAGGTATAAGGCTTCAGAGAAATGTATTGTTCCCTTGAGGACAATTGTTTTTAGCAAGGTAGTGGGACCTCCCTTGACTTCATTAGATTCATCTGAATTCAACAACTATGCATAAGTATATGGTCTTACTTCTCAATGAACTTATAAATTGAATTATATAATTCAATGTGACATAAAATGATTAAAAGGCAGTATAAGTACTAGTATTAATAGCATTACAAGTACTATTAGCAGTGGCAACTAGTAAGAGATATACATCTATATTCAGAATCTCCTATTATTGTCTATGTAAATTTGAACAATTACTTGATTTCTTCATATCTAATGGCATATATATATATATATATATATATATATATATATATGTTAATTAATCATTGTTGCATTAAATTAGATAATATCCCTTTGATGGAATTTAAAATTTATTTCATGGCAGTCTGCTTCAAGTATGGTGCATCTATAGACTATCCTGTATCTACTTCAGCACTTAAGAAAAATAGACCTGCTTTCCCTTCCTCTTCACCCTGGCACTTCTGGTAGGAAAGGGCTGTCATACTACAATGACAGTACAAGGTATCTCATGCAAGAGGAGATCAACTTAGAGGATAGGAGCTAAAATGGGACCCTATAAAGTTAAGGAAGAATGTACGTGAGATACTTAGTCACACCCCAAGTGGATGCTACAGATTCCAAAAATGATTTTTCCCTTGTGATATAAAAATATTAGGATGGTCTATTCCTCCCACCTCTCTCTCAAATACCATTGAAAATCCACAGCATGTAGCAGTGGATAATATAAATAAGTTTTAGCCAGATATAAAAATCAACATTTTTTCAAACATTGGGGAAATAATTGCTTTTAAGGTACAAATATTAGGGATGTTTGGTAGAATGACCACTTTTTTTTTCTCTTTTTAAAATATTTTATTTTTATTTATTTAATTGTTGGCAAGAGGCAGAAAGAGAGAGAGAGAAAATGGGCGTGCCAGGGCTTATAGCCACTGCAAATGAACTCCAGATGCATGCACCACCTTGTGCATCTGGCTTATGTAGGCCCTGGGAAATGAACTGAGGTCCTTGGCTTTGCAGGCAAGCTTCTTAACTACTAAGCCATCTCTCCAGCCCCAGAATGACCACTTTTAAAACTTGTGAGAGTCCATGTTTCCAGATCTCCAACAACTTCTTTCAACTGCCTTGAAGTATTGAGTTGCACCTGTACAGAAAGGAAAGGACACAGGAACCACTTCTGCTAAGAGTTTGTTTTGCTGTTTTTTTCAAAGACCATCTATAGCTGGATATCCTTGCTGTATTTTTTTTTTTTCACTTTTCCTTGGAGAAAATAGCTTTATAATACTTCTAGTGAAGCCAATCCTGGCTGTTTCCTGATCAGTTGACAGTATCAAGGTGTCACTCTCCATTGCTAGTACATATTTTATTGAACAGTTCTATCAACTTCCTTGTGTAGAGCACACATCCAGTCTCTCTATTAGGGTAACTGGCTTGTTAAGCATGATGTCACATGAAAGAAGAGACAGTGTTACACTTCCCTCCATGATATTTTGTGTTCACTCCACACAAGTATCTCTTTATATCCAGAGGTAGATGCGTTGTCACATTCACTTAGTCTATTTGTGTGTGTCAGTTATTCATGACCTCAGGATAAGGAAACTGTAATGTAATGCAATTTTTTTTTTTATTAGAAGAGAGAGAGAGAGACTAGAGTCAGAGAAACAGAAACAGAGAGAGAGAGAGAGATAGAGAGAGAGAGAGAAAGAGAGAGAGAGAGAGACGGAGGGAGGGAGAATTGGTATGCCAGTGCCTCAGCCACTGAAATCAAACTGCAGATGCTTGCACCACCTAGTGGGCATGTGCAACCTTGCACTTGCCTCACTGTTATGAGTCTGGCTAAGTGGGATCTGGAGAGTAAAACATGGGTCCTTAGAATTTTGGGGCAAGTGCCTTAATTGCTAAGCCATCTCTGCAGCCCTCTAATGCAATTTCTAACATTTCATTTTATTGATTTTTAATTTCTTGATAATTATATACAATGTATTTTGATCATATCCACCTCCCATTATCTTCTTTTGCCTTCTCCCACACAATCCCTTCTTCTCTCCCTTCTTAGTCCCACTTCTACTTTAAATATATATTTTTTTCACATAAAATATATTTAAATAAAAAATATACATTTGACTCTACTTTCTCATATTAGCAACCCTAGTTAAATTCAGTGACACACACACATAATTTCCTACTTCTATACTGATTCCCCAAATACCTTACTGAATGTCAATTATCAGTTGCCTCATCTGCATTCTCTATAGAACAGAAACTTCTAAACAATAAATAATAATGGCCTAATTATCTCTGGATCCCCAGCACCTAACATGGTTGATATGGAAATTTCTGGTGAATAATCTTGTAAATGAATGAGAAAATAAACTCTACTTAAAAGAATAACTTTACTTCCTTCTTCCCATTTCTCTAATTAATGTTTTGCCAACACCTAGGAGTCCTACATTTCATTTCCTTCATTTTTAGTAGTCCACATTTTCTACATACTTCTAAGTTTTCAGTGTGCTCTGACTCTGACCATTTAATAAAGTGGCAAAATTTTCAATATCAGTCCTATATGCTGTATACTCCTGCTTCTTGAGTCATATTATGTCTTTTCTTTATAAGGCAATTTCCAGCATTGTACAATGCAAATCTCCACTGCAAAGATTTATTTCCACTGCAATCATTTTCATATAGTGCCTTACCTTTTGCTGAGGCTTTAAAGGTTTAAAGGATTTCCTGAATTTTAACTTTAATCCAAGACCTTAAAATAAGTCACAAGGTTTTGCGGTGCTATCAACCTAATATTTTAAGAATAGGAATGGTTTGTCCCTGATCTTAGGTACAGAGCCAGGATCTAAAGGAATTGTCAGTACTATTCTATACAATGACAGATGGACAACCTCTATTACTTCAGTGTACTTTTCCTAAATTCTGCCCTCCCTCTAGATATCCTTGTCAGATTAATCTTCCTAGACCTATTCTTCATCAAGCCACTCCTCCAGTTTTAAAAAAAAACCTTCAGTGTTAGGCCAATGAAGGGAGACTGATACCATAGTATGATAAATATTAGGGAGGTGGACTCATTAGTCATAGAAGAAATATTTAATGAGTGCTTTCCTCTTGTCTTGTAATGTGATAAGGACTGGGAAAGACTTAGGGTCTTTGCAGGTGGCTTTAAGAAGACTCACAAAGGAAATCTTATTTTAGCTGATTCTTAAAGGTGAGCTAAGAATTCACTATTTGGCTCTTCCTAATAATTCTTTATGTTTGGTAATATGTATCACTTTTATTTTTATTTTTTTGAGGTAGGGTATCATTCTAGGCCAGGCTGACCTGGGATTCACTATGTAGTCTCAGGGTGGCTCAAGCTCACAGAGATCCTCCTACCTCAGCTTCCCGAGTGCTGGTATTAAAGGCATGTGCCACCATGCTCGGCATGTATCACTTTTGTCTAGACAAAAAAGAAATCGTTCTAAAAGGTTGTGGTGAGAATTGGATTTTTTGAGGGCATGAGTGGGAGGGAAGGAGAGAGAATGCAGCTTTATGTGGGTGGGTGGGTGGGGAACTGAACCCCTGGGACAGGCTTGGCTTTGTAAGCAAGTGCCTTTTAGCTGCTGTGCCATCTTTCCAGCCCTGAGAGTTGAAATTTTAATGCAAAAGAAAATGACAAAGGAAAAACTGGAATTTGATTTAATTTATGAAACTTTTTTGAATTGTACATATTTCACAAATATTCAAGCACCTTATTAGTGATTTTTTTTACATAAGTAAATTTTGAAAACATTATTTTAAGGAAAAAAATAAGCTGCTAAAGCATGTCTTGATTTAATCCCTTGATAAGACCCCAGTTATGAACAAAATCAGAAGTGCTGAAAAGGCACTTACTTATCTTAAATGGTACTGACTGCTTTTGGAGTTAAAGGCAAAGATATGAGTATGGTAATGCTGTCTTCAGCTGTATGTTCAATCAGAGTCCATGGGTCTGTATGTGGGAGTTTTGTATGTGAAGGGGACTTACACAGGGAGGATTGTCGCTGCTCTTTGCTTGACTGCATTTAAATGGAAAGACCAAGATGTAGTGGGAAAATAAAGATTCTTTTCTTCCTTTGGGAAATTCAGAACTAGCCAACAAGATCCAATTAACACATATGGAAGTCAGGGGACCATTTTATGGTAATTTAACCTACTTATTCACATGTGCACTAAACCCAAAGTTGTCCACTCAATGTGATAAGGCATCCCCAATTTCCTGCACATGTTAATTAGTTTCTGTGTAATAAAAAAAAAAAAGCCAACACAATAACATTTGCTGAGTACTGCTCAACACTAGGTACTATACACTTTATTCTTTACTGTATTTGCTATTAGGCCCCTGACAATCCTGCAAATAGGTGTTATTTTTGACTACTTATTTTATCTGGAATGTATTATTTAATTTTGAAACTTAGTGGGATGTTGAGAGAATGGACAATCAATGCACATCATTATTTCCTGGGTTTGGTAGTTGTTAACAGTATGTTATATATGTAAATATGTATTATCAATCCTTTTATCTATTGAACTGTCCACTCATCAATATGTCCTTTGTCATCTCAGTAGACAGCTAGATTTCATTCATGAAATCTTATACAAGGGAGTTGTAAATACAGTGAGGTCATATCTGCCTGCTTCAAAGCTGTAGCAACATTGACATACACAAGGTAATTGTTAATTATTTCATTATTATTAATAATAATTTAATATCCAATCAATATTCAAATTCCCCAACAATCTTGTCAAATTGTTTATGGAGTTTTTTCTAATCCTGTTATGGTTTATGCATTGTTATCTTTCTTTAGTACATTTTTTATGACAGAGTTACCCCCAATTTTTTGCATAACAATGACCATTTCCCTCAACTTTTCTTTTGATGATTTAAAGCCTAAAGGAAGGGAAAGATAGTCAGCTAACTTTTATAAGCTTATCCTTGTAAACCAACTATCAACAGTTTGCCAGCTTTGCCCTCTCTTGTTCAACAGAGTTCTAATTCTTACATTTTTTTTCCTATGTTGTATTTTTCTATAAAGTTTTAATGTAGGACCTTAAGATGTTACTTCAGTGATTTAACTTTTTCCCCTTAATTAACTTTTTTTTGGAATGGAGAGGACATACATATATATTTTGTTAGAGTGACCAAATGCACTCTCCTCAGATAGTAATGAAATGTACACACTTACTAGCAATATGTGAGCATGCCTACTTCTTGCCAATATAGTTATCAGATATTAAAATATTTGTTTGTATGATAACATGAAAGTGTGTATTTGTTTTATGAGTAATGCTGATTTTTTTTTTTCCTGTGTTCAAGGGTCATCTGTCTTCTTTTTTGAATTCAATTTGTACATTTTTTTCCTTGGTCTTTTTTTGGACCCTTTTTATTTTTGTATCAGATTACCAGGGCTCTTTTATAAAAAATGGATAGATATTTGTGCTTTAATGCATATTGCAACATGTTTTATAGATTTTTTCATCTTCTGAAAAATTATGATATATATTTTATAAATTTTATGACAGTATTTTGGATCATGATTTTAAAAATGTTCCCTTTTTCTTAGGTTATAGAGGAATCTATCATGAATTCTTATCTTTTGCTAGTATTGTGTTTTTATCAAGTTGAAACTGTGTATGGTTACATCAAGTGTTGGTACTATCATTCCCTTCTATCCGGCACCCACCATTCTAAGGACCCCCCTTAGTGGGATTGCTGGCATTCACCATGGAATTGTGTGTTATAAATTGTGAGAACAGTAGTCTGTCAATGCTTATGGATATTCCCTCCCTCACTATGGTTTTTATATTCTTTTCATTCCCTCTTCCACAAAACTCCCTGAACCTTGGTGAGTATGGTTTAAGCCTATCTTTCAGCAGCCTCTGCATTTCTGTTTCTGCTTTGGTGCATTTTGAGTATTATTATAAGTGTCTGTCTCCATCACCCTGGCTCACGTTGTCAGGTTTGCCATGGAAGCAGCATTCTTTTTCATCTCACCAATTCCTTTGTGTTTTCACCTGGGCCCTAGCTGCTGTGATAGGGGTGGTTCACCTGCTGACATGGAGTCAGTTATCCTTGTCCTGTTGATAGATTTTGGTTGTACTCAGTTCTCACTGCTTTCTGAAAATGAGAAACAGATTCTACAATGGGGAGTGAGATCAGGATAGTTTAAAGCATATAAGCACTGTTAATATAGAGAGATTTTGTGGGTGTAGCCTCACTTTGGGCCAAAGACTAGTGGAAGGTTATCACTGGAGTCCATAATCTTGGCCTCCATAGGATTAGGATTCTGACTTGGTTCCCAGCTCCAACTGATTTCTTTTCCACTGAGTAAATCTCCTAATCAATCAGAAAGCTATCGGTTACCTGACTAGGGTGGGTGCCACCATTTCACAGGTGTGTACATCTTGTCTAGATGGTTGCTTGCATATAGCAGGGTCCTCTGCTTGCTCACAGCTGTTGCTGGCCATTTTTGTCCAGCGTCTCATGTTACAGTTTTCAGCACTGTATGAGCTAACCATCTGGAAGCTGACTTCCTTTCAGATTCAGCTACATCTCTTGATGTTCTGTGTCAGCAGCATGTGTTGTCATCAGAAATAGGGTCTTACCTTTCCCCTCAGGTGGATAATCGAGTGCTTTGACAAAAGTCTGTCTTGATTTGGGGATCTTATAGGTCTCTCCAATCAACAGCTTAACATGGGTTGTAACCCATTTCTAGTACTGGGATTTACCAGCCAGGGTCAAATATTTTAGGGCTAGGCTTCATAACTATAGTTTTTTTAAATTTTCTTTATAGAAATTCTGCAATATTTGGAGATTTTTTTGAATAGTGTATAGTCTAAGATACTGATCTAATTTGATCTTTTTTAATGGAATTCTACTAGTTTCACTACTATTTATTTAAAATCCATCTCTTCCTTCCTGATCTTAGGTACAAATATTAAAACATACTAAAGTTTATCTTTATTTGGATTTTTAAAAATTTTATTTATTTTCAAGGAGGGGGGCGGAGAGAGAGAATATGGGTGCACTAGGGCCTCCAGCCTCTGGAAAAGAACTCCAGATGTATGCACCGCTCTGTGCATCTGGATTTATGTGGGTACTGGGGAATCGAACCCAGGTTGTTGGTTTTTTAAAAATCAACCTTATATTTTTTTTCACCTATTAATTAGGGAATACCATACTTCTTTCATTCTAGTAATATTCTTTTGCTAAAAATAACAAGGCCATTAAAACTTAAAGAAACAAATGATTTGTCCAAGGTAAATTTACTATTAAAATGCCAAAGCCAGAATGTGATCATAAGCATACTTGTATGCAAAACCTCATAGTCAAACAAGTATACATGAATAGATTTTTCATGCTAGAAAGCTACTTTGAATAACCAGTAGAATCTGGTAGTTGTGAGCTATAAAAATCAAGGGCATAGAGTACTGTTGGAAGTTCAAAATTTTTATTTCTGGAAAACCTTATAAACCCCTTCATAACATGGACAAGGCTAGTTACTGTCATTCCAAAACCTCTGGGGGAACTCTTTCCACTGTAGAGGTGTGGTTTCATGTGCATGCATATTGTTCAAGTGCATGTGGTCTATTCTGAACTGACTTCAGGCATGCTAATAGCTCAGGAGTTGGGACAATATGGTTCTTTTCTTTTGTCCCTTGCGGTTCACATTCTATTGTCCACATAAGGTGAGAATCCCTATGATGAATACATTCTTTTACAAATATGAAGAAGACCCATTAGTAAATAGATATGAAGCAAATAAATGTCACTTGCCTAATGTTGAGCAGTTTAAAACAAAAACAAAAAAGCCCACTGGCAGAAGCCATCTGTTCCTGGCAAGTTTCCCGGTTAAACACTTTTAATTGCTTCTGTGATCTTGGTGGGTTGGCATGTCATGGTTTCCAGGGATTTGGGAGAATTGACCTTTATGAAGTAATCACAGTTCGTTGTACAAAAGAACTCTGAGTTATCAAAGCAGGCAGCACATCCTGCTGTGGAGCCATAGCAATGAGAATGTATCATGTGCGTGATCATTTCCCATCTGGATTAAATTTTTGATGATATTCTATGTTTAGGGGCATTCCATCAGCCAGAAGTAGTCAACCTGGAAAGTGCTGAATTCTTTGAGTTCATAAATTGGGTATAGTCTGTAAATTAGATATTTTAGTTTATTATTAGAATCACTCTTGTCACCCCTAAGATGCTTTTCTATGCATAATCTTGAAAGTTTTGCTTACTGTTTAGGAGAATGTATTTCTTTGTACTGTGTGCATTAATATATTGATGTGTTTTCTGTCCTTGAATCTGTTTATGTTGAATATAATTCAGAAGATTTTCTCAAGTTCTACAGTAAGTTAAGGTTTCATCTTAAATTACTATTAGTAATGATTATAGTTGCATTAATTGAGAAAGTGTTATGACAAATAGGCACTATGATCAATGCCTTTCATCTATTTCCTCAGTTACTATCCATGACACTACATGACGTAAGGATGTTTATAAGTTTTCTCTACATGTGTACAAGCTGAAGGTCTAGGAGGATGAAAATTTTCACTAAAGGTCACATGAATAGTAAATGATAGAACTGTGTATGTAAGAAACGTCTTAAGCTCAAGCTCATGAACTGGGCTAGTGTAGGGGTTTCAGATATAGGGATATCAATTCACTGTCCTCTGTCACATAGCTAGATTGTTACAAAGTTAGGCTTAGAAACTATGCTTGTCAACTCCCTAACCACAACACTGAGAAGCCACTGGTATGAAGTTAAACCTGAGGTTGAATATACCCGAAATTATTTGATGACTATTCTACATCTCTATGTTTTAGTTGCTAATACCTCCTGTGAAGCCATCATTATTCTGCATATTATTGTCTGTTGACATGCTTTTCTGACAATTAAGTGTTGAACTTGAGATCATAATTCTGTATTCACTTAGAGTTTACAGTCTAGTCCGGAAATCCAAACAAGTTTTTAAGCAAATGTTTCTTGAATAAGTAAATTCAATTTCTAATGCAAATTGGCTCACTAAAAGAGTAAAAGTTGCTGAATACCTTAGACTAAAATTATATTGAGCCTTGAAGTATGTGATGAATGTTGTTGTATACATAGTGAATGATCTCATTCACTAAAAGTGAGCTTCAGTTTCTGCCTGAAGTGGTGGGTAAGAAGTCATGGGTTACATTTCATGCTATCTGTTTCTCCATTTAGAGCCATTAAAGAAAAGACAATAACAAGGTGATTAAGTCTGTCATTGTTGGCCTCATGAGCTTATGTTAATGACAATTTTTTGAAAATAGAGATGAGTACGTATGGCTGGAAACTCTACTGTCAAACACAAATCATATTACAAAGCCAGGAATGTGTTTGAGGTTGGGGATGTGCTTCTATGCACAATGTGTTTCATTCATCCATTAATTCATGCCAAAATCATTGAGCACCAAGTAGAAAACATGGATTTGAATATTCCCTGCCCTCAATGAATTCATAATCATTCCAGGAATTTTAGATAATTACAGTACAATGGGGAACATAGATGTAGTACAGTGGCAAAGTGTTGACCTAGCATACACAAAGCTATGGGTTTGATCCTTAAGACCACATAAAACAGAAGTGATGGCACATATCTGAAATCTTAGCACTCAAGAGGTAGGGATAGAATTAAATTTCCAGGCCATCTTCATGTACTTGTTCAGTTGGAGGTCAGCCTGAGATATATGAAACCCTGTCACAAACAAACACAAACAAATAACACCAAAACCAAAATAAAAATAAAAAAAAAAAGTACAATGAACCCAGATAGGGGGATAGTTTCATTTCCCATCTATAGAAGAAGAAAGAAAGAAAGAAAGAAAGAAAGAAAGAAAGAAAGAAAGAAAGAAAGAAAGAAAGAAGAAAGAAAGATGATCCCACCACTTCCTCTCCTATCCTTTCCCTAGGCACCATGTGGCCATCAGGGGCTACCAGACAACTAGGATCAGGGCTGTGGCCTCAGCATAGTGGACACATAAGTAATCAGCCCACCAGGGACCTTTTCTTGAAATGTTGCCTTTTTCACCTTTCTCCTCCTTACTCTTCAAACTTCTGGGATATTTCTGGGAGAGTGGATGATACTCTGACCCTAATGTACCTGACCTATTTTCACTCACTATAGCTGCCTGTAGAGGATGCAAATTGGGAGGGAGACTGAAATAAAACAGCATTTTTTCCAAAAAGAGATATTGTAAGCCAAAAGAGAAAGCAAAGAGGTCTTAAGAAGTGGAAGAGCAAAGCCTGTGAGATGGATCTGACCTTCATGCAACCTTGGCACGGTCAACAGCTTCCCTAAGACCCAGCTCTTTCTACCCTAAGGTACGGGGCTGGTACAGAGACTTTTATGCTGTTCTCTTGTTCAGTGTCCTTGAAGGTTGCTTTGCAACCAATGCAAATGAGAGTTCATATTACAAAATCCCAACATCTTTGCATCCGACATTTCAAAAAGTTAAACTTTACCTTGATAACTGTTACAACTCAGGCTCTTTCTTCATTTAAACAATGTAAGATGTGTGACACTTACTGGTAAGTCTGCTAATTTTTATATTGATTCTGTGACTTTACCTAACATTATCAGGCAACTAATAATCCTACTCAACTAAAGACAGAAGTAAAGACAGTTTGGTGAATTTTTGTACTTCTAACCCCTGGTGGGGTGATATAGTCATTTCCTACTCAGCATAAAATGAGCAATAAGCTATTGTAATTATCATTTTATTTCTATAAACCAAACTGGCATCATTCTAAATGGTAATAAATATTTCCCTAACTATCTAAAAACATAATTAGGATTATATAGCTTTTTGAAAGGCGTCCCATTTCTTTGTTAATGTGGGGTCATTTCTGAGTCGGTGAACAAGCCATATATTGGGAAAGTTTGGATGTCATGATTCTGCTGCCTAGAAATTTAGACATAAGCATGTTTAAAACCATAAATGTTGATGTATTTGTTAATTGGTTCCACCTGTTTTGTATGTGTCTTTATTATTATGTAGTTGTGGAAAACTATTTTCAAGATTACTATTTCTATTAAGAGGCAGAATTTGTAAAAATAGCAAAGATATACATCTTGCATTCACTTTCAGGCAGTTTGCAATATTCTTTAAGCTGTAGTTAGAGTCCCTGAGTATCTGGTGCTACTCTGATAAATGAAAGCTTTTCTTTAGTGGGTAGGAAGACTTTGTGAGAAAATATTGGGGTTATGTATTGCAGAATATAGAATTGTAATGGCCAGATAGTTAATAAGGTCCCATAAGGTTATTTATTTCTTCCAACTGTTTCACAATAAAAAAACATAACTGAAGTATAAAGAAATTAAGAATCTACTTAACTTTGGTGATGATTAGTAGAAGAATCAGGTCTAAGACATGACTCTCTCTCTGACAGTCATTACTGTGATTTTTCTAACATCTGATATGATTTCTCTACAACCTCTTTACAGACTCATTTACTCATTAAATTACCCAGACATTTCCTGAATGGATGTTTTTTGCAAGTATTGCTATGTATCCAGGAATATAATACATAAAACATGGTTACTACTCTCCCAGAAGTCACTGCTCCATCTAGCAGAGAAAAGGCATAAACTGGTCCCTGTTTCATCTGAAAAGAACATTTCAGGGTAGATTGAATTCAGATGTGTTGAGACCTTTCAGTTAACTTTTAACCTTAGTGTCTTCACTTTTTAAATTATTTTTACACTCTTACCCAAAGACCATCCCAAACAATTGTCAAAGCTTTGATAAAATTGTGAGAATACTAATCCCATTTTTAAATTTATTTCTTTAATATTTTAAGGTTACTGTTTATTAATTATTCATTAAATGACTTATTAACTTTTCCATATTTCTGGCCATTATTGTATATTTGAGAGCATAATTTCAAGATTTCTATGTGCCCTATTTCACCAACTAGAGATAGACTTGCAATTAATATAGACACAAGACATAATATGAAGAAAATCTGTAGCTGAGAGTGAATCATACCTGGACATGAGTTGTAGGTTCTTCCCTTGCTTTATGGGCACTATTTGTCAACTGAGAGTCTCCACGTCCTCAAGTATAAAATGGTAAAGAATATCTGTAGTGGAATATGTTTATGTTTCTAAATTGAATTTGGATATATCTAATACAAAGAGTAGGATTGAAAGATGGTGCATTCAACAATCCAATGGCCAGAACTCCTAAATTTTGGGGTTAGAAGTTCACATTTCTATGATTTTTCATTTTTCATAGTTTTTATTATACAATTTTAGTAAGTTGAGTATGTTTCTGACCTTGAAGTATTAGAACCTAGACAGACATTTATTTATTATTTTTTAAAAATTTATTTTTGGAGAGAGAGACAGAGAGAGATAGAGAGAGAAGAGGGAGACAGAGATGGGCACACCAGCAGTTTCTCAGCTGCTGTGAATGAAATCCAGATGTGTGCGCCCCCTTGTGGGCAATTGCAGCATTGTGCCCTTGCCTCACTTTGCATCTGGCTAAACATGGGACCTGGAGATTGGAACAGCTGGACATTGGGAACAGCGTTCTTATGCTTAGCAGGCAGGCACCTTGGCTGCTAAGCCATCTCTCCAGCCCTAGACAGACATTTTTGAGTGCTGAACTTTCCCTTCTTTGCCTTGTGCCAAATGATAAAATAGCATACATAGTGAAAGTTGCTTCTTGAAGACATTTTCAGTGAGTTTTTCATGGGAAAGTACAATGCATCAATTGCCTCACCTGCTCACTATACATAATTGAATAGTGGATTTAGGAAAATTATGTTATATGATCAGCTTCACAAAGTCAAGAATCTCACCCATCTAACCCCCACTGTAATATTAGCACTACAGAAGTAGCCACCAAATTGCACATACTACCTAAAAGTTCTTGAGCAAATCACCATGAATATATTTAATAAATGGTTATTCTAAAGGAATCTGTTAATGTTTGAGATAACAGTGTTCAAAAGGATATGCCACTTATATACTTATCATCCAAATAAAATGATAATTTTGGGCTGGAGTGATGGCATAGCAGTTAAGACACATGCCTATGAAGCCTCAGGATCCCAGTTCAACTCTCCAGTTCTCATGTAAGCCAGATGTACATGGTGACACATGCGTCTTGAGTTTGTTTGCAGTTGCTAGAGACCCTGGCACACCCATTCTCTCTCTCTCTCAAATAAATAAATAAATAAATAAATAAATAAATAAATAAATCCTAAATAAATAAATAAATAATATAAATATAAAAACTATAAATATAAATAAAAAAAATAAATATTAAAAATTGATAAATTTTCTTATAGCAACTATAGAAGACAAGCAAATTTTGAGTATTAGCCACCTCTGTGACAGATGTTCTAAATGTATAAGTTTTACATCCTCTATTTTAGAAAACTTTCTCTAGAATGGCCCCCATGCATCATTGGCTATTCTTTCATTTCTTTGCTTAAATTATGACTTTGATATTATCTAGAGGTGACCATTAAAAATCACAAATAATAATACTATGACCTACTTTCATTAGGGAATAAAAATGACTTGAACTTCGTGAAAAGAATTACAATCACTTGTAGAATCAGATGATTTAATAAGAATCTGTTGACTACAAATATGATATCTAAAAATAATTTTAAAAAAACAGTATAATCTTAAAACATTTTAAAGTCCATGAAATTAGCCAGAAGTCAGATCAGTAAATGGGCTATGTGACCTACTTATTAATAAGCATTGTAAAACCTCAACAATTAAGATGGACAGTGCTGGTGTAAGATCTAGTTAACTGTAGGATGACTAACAGGGAAAGAGAACCTGCTATTTATTGTGAAGTCATGTATTGAAGGGGATTCATGAGAAAGCTAGTTAGCTTCTTTTAGGCAGTTTCAATTAGTGACAGGAAAACAAAGAGAGAACCAGAAGTTGCCCCTTACCTTGGAAAAAATGGAACACCAGTATGACCCAGATTCGTCCACAACAGCTGCAGCGCCCCTTGCTGCCTCCACAGTCTTATCGCACTACCTAGGTAAGCAGGCCTTTGGGGTCAGTCCCTTGACTCTGCAAACCAATCAAGTCTTCCCCCTACATAACTAAATATGAGGAAAGACTACATTTTCAGCCCACTACACAGACTTACTTGCTCATTCAATTACCAAGACATTTCCCAAATGGCTGTTATTTGCAAGTATCACAACGTGTCCCAGAATACAATACATAAAATACGGTTACTACTGTCATAGAAGTCACTGCTCCACCTAGCAGGGGGGAAAAAAAGGCATACACTGGTCCCTTGTTCATCTGAAAAGAAAATTTCAGGATAGATTGAATTCAGATGTGGTGAGACCTTTCAGTTAACCTTTAACCTTAGTGTCTTCACTTTCTAAATTATTTTTACACTCTTACTCAAAGATCATTCTGAACTATTGCCACAGCTTTCATAAAATCCTAAGGATACTAACCTCATTTTTTTCTTTATCAATTTCCTTAAGATTTTTGAGTTACTGTTTATTCATTATTGATTGGCAGGCTAATTAACTTTACCATATTACTGGCCATTCATGCATATTTCAGAGCATAATTTCAAGATTTTCTGCTTGCCTCTGCTTTATGCTTTGGGGTAATTTCTCACTTTAATTACATGTATGATTTTCCTTTGATATCTGAGTCTATCATGTGTGTATTACCTTTATACTCTAGATCTTCCACGTGGGTATTTCCTCTAAACTCTGGACCTGCTACCTGTGTAATTTCTCTAAACTCAGGGTAACCAGGTGTGCAATTCTCTTTGCTACCCATTTCTCATCTGAATTTCCTAGCCCCTGATTTGTTATTTTCTCTCTACTATTCTTCCTTACACTATCACCACTTGCTCTCAACTTTCTTCCATGGCGAGGCTCAGAACAAAGACTATGCCTTCCACACTACTATGTGTTTCTTCTAAATATCTGTACATAAGCTCCTATATCCTATCTTCCACATGCTCTGGCTATGCTCCAGCCTCTTCCTACACCTCTATTTTTCTTAAATGAATCTCATGGACTATGCTGTGCTTTCCCCACAAGTGTGTTTCTTCTAAATCTCTCTACATAAGCTGCTAGGTTTTATTTTCTATGTGCTTGTGGCTCCACTACAGCCTTCTCCTAGACCTCAGTTTCTCTTAAATAAACTCCATAATTTATGATTTCTCCCTAAATATACTCAATGATTCATAATTTATCCTTCTTGAGTCCATTTTTACCAATTCTTTGTTAAAAATATGATAAGAAACCAAAATTGGAGTTCATAATTTTGGGAGACCCTCCCTGAACCCCCAAATTTTGCATCATTATAATAAAGGAAGCAATACAAATGCAAGAGAATAATAACAGATTATGCAAAACACAATGTTAAGAAAATTTTCAGAAAAATCAAGTTAGAGCCATCACTTATAAATATATGATAGTAAAGAAAGCAGGTCTCAGTGACCATCAGGACTTAATCTACAACTCCATTATCTGCTGGCTGGCTGTGTAACCTTGAATAAATCAATCTTTCATATTTTGCTAACATGTCAAACAGACACACATATAGTCATTATATAAAAAGTCATTTATTAGAATAAGATGTAAAATAATCATAAGGAGAACTTAAATAGTACACAGTCAGTAAATATTACCAATAGTTTTATCACCAAATATTAAATTTGTTACCGATACATTGATAGGCTAATGTAAAAATAAAATCATAAACCTTAAATAAAATAAATCATAAACCATAAATCTTCTTCCTGATTAATGTATATGCAAATATCCTCAATAAAATCCTAGCAAACTAAATTCAACACACATTGAACAGACCATTACCCAATTACCCCATGGACAAGAGGGATTGAACTGAGGGATGCAAGGATGATTCAGAAATGATCACAAAAATAAATGTTATTTCTACAACAGAATGAAGACCAATAGCCTTGTGGTCATTTCAGTAGACTGAGAAAGAGAATATGACAATATTTATACCTTTCCAAGATAAAAACTCCACACACACATGCACACACACATGCATGCATGCACCCCTCAGCACATTAAATGCCAGATATGACAAACTCATAACTAATATCACCTACTCAACATGAAAAACTGTGAAGCTTTCCTCTAAGATCCAGAAGAAAACATTGATGTCCATTCTCCCCATCTTATATCCATCACAGTACTTGAGGCTCTAGTCATATTAATTAGGAAGAAGATAAATCAAGTCTCCAAACTGCAAATAAGATACTAAAGTGTTTCGATTTGTACATGATTAATTTAATTTTTTTTTTTTTTTTGGTTTTTCTAAGTATCCTCTTGCTCTAGCCCAGGCCTACATGGAACTTACTATGCAGTCTCAAGGTGACCTTGAATTCATGGCGATCCTCCTACCTCTGCCTCCCAAGTGCTTGGATTAAAAATGTGGGACACCATGCCCGGCCATGATTGATATTCTATATAGAAAGCCCTTTAGCTTCCAGCAAAATATTGTTAGAAAATATTTTCGGTCTTCTTGTGGAACATAAAATCAACACACAAAACCCCGTAGCATTTCTGCACAGTATCAGCAAACTACATGAAAAATAAATTTTAAAAAATTGTCTCACCTATAGAAACAAAGAATAGTTAAAAACTGGGAAATACATTCAACTAAGGTGAATAATCTACACTGACAGCAATAAGACATCAATGAAAAAAATTTAAAAAAAGCAATTGAAGATATAATGTGTATTCATGAATTAGAAAAATTAATATTGTTAAAGTATTTTCAATATAAAAAGCAGTCGGAAGATTCAATGCAAATCCAATCTCTATCAACTTCCAAAAACATCAAATACCAAAATACATTGTTTTTTACAGAAAAAAAAAAATCCTAAGATTGGTATGGTACCACAGATGACCCTAAAGCCAAAGAAATTTTGAATTATAAAGAACATAGCTGTAGGCATTACATTATCTGACTCTAAAATATACCATACAACTCTAGTATCCAAAACCACACAATACTGGCATACAACAGTCACACAGCTCAATGCTACAACATAGAAAAGCCAGAAATAAATTCACACATTGATATCTAGCACATTTTTTTCTAAAGCTGCCAAGAACGTTCTCTTCATAAAATGATATTAGGAAAATTAAATGTCTGCATGCACAGAATTAAATCAGACACATATCTCATACCATATAACAACTTTCAGTAGCTTAAAAATGTAAATGTGTAAGCCAGGCGTGGTGGCGCACGCCTTTAATCCCAGCAGTCAGGAGGCAGAGGTAGGAGGATTGCCATGAGTTCGAGGCCACCCTGAGACTACATAGCTAATTCCAGGCCAGCCTGGACCAGAGTGAGACCCTACCTTGAAAAAACCAAAATAAATAAATAAATAAATAAATAAATAAATAAATAAATAAAATAAAAGTAAATGTGAGACTCCAAATCATGAAAATACTGAAGAAATCAGACAGGAAAAACCTCCATGAGCTTCCTCTGGGCACTGAAGTTTTGGATTTAGATAACAAAGGCAAGAATAGAAAAAGAGAGTATATGTCGGACTAAAAAGTGTCCGTAGAGCAAAGTGAAACAGCTGAGTGAAGAGCTAACTTAGAGGTAGAAGAAAACATCTTTACATTATACATTTGATAAGGGGTCAACATGAAAACTACATATGGAATCAAATAACTCAACATCAAGAAAATAAATAAGAGTCTAGGAATATCGATCAGTAAATAAGAGAACTTGCTGGGAAACCACGAGGACCTGAGTTCATTACCCAGTACCCATGTAAAAAGGTGGATATGGACCTACATGCCTGTAACCCCAGAGCTGAGAAAACCAGAAACAGAAAGTTTGTTGGTACTACTTACTCAGCTGGTGATTTATAAATATAAATATAAATGTATTATATAAATATAATATAAAAATCTCCAATTCCCTAGACCAATCACAAAAAAGACATAATATCAAATGAATACTGAGAAAATTTGAAATAACTATTTAAAGCTATGATAATGAAAATGTCAATGGATATTGATTTTAGCCATCAACTTGACAAAGATTAGGACAATATCGTACTCCAGTGAACAATAATGAAGGAAAATGATCACTCTAGAATACTAGTAGACAGAATTTACATTCACAGAAAATTCTGGAAGGCAACTTGGCAATAGTTAGTAGTATAAAAATGTTTTTTGTGGGATGGAGAAAAGGCGTAGCAGTTAAGGTACTTGCTGGCAAAGCCAAAGGTCCTACGTTCAATTCCCCAGGAACCATATAAACCAGATGCACAAGGTGGTGGTGCATGTGTCTGGAGTTCATTTGCAGTGGCTGGAGGCCCTGGTGTGCCCATTCTCTATCTTCCTCTCTCTCTCTGCTTCTCTCTATCTCTCATAAATATATATATATTTAAAATGTTTTTACCCATTTAGGCATTAATTTTTACTCTAGGAATAATAATTTGGGAAACATACATTATTTATAATTATTTTTATCACAGCATTGTTTATGTTGGTCAACATATCCATAAGCTGTAATAGAATTTAGCCAGGAGAAATTATGTCTTTTTAGCGTGTTGAATGGTGGTGCAATTTCTCACAACAATGAATAAAACATTACAAGAATTAAAATTACTAGGTAATCCAATGCCTGCATCCTTATGTGTACTTATATATAGTAGGAAATGTTTCAGATTTCTTTCATGTAGAAGAGATTGCAAGTGATGTTTTAGTTTCATATAGTATTTTTTCAGATATTTTGCAATCATTTGCAGCCTTTTATAATCAAAACAAAAACAAAAAATATATTTTTCTCAGTTTTCAAAGATAATTTCTTACATGTAACTTATTGCATTTATGGGATTTATTGTATTTTGTATAAATCTAATGATAAATTTAACCTTTTTGATAACACAAGACTGTCTCTTGGTTTAAAATCTTGGTTGTGGAGAACAAAACAGAAGTTGCAAAATGATTCTTCAGAACAGCTGGGGTCATCATTCAGAAGTGTAGTCTGTTTAATGTTCACTGCTCTTTCATAAGGAACCAAGTGAAATATGAGTTTTGGCATATGTTCTTGTCTGCATGAAAGCTTACTAAAACCCCTGGTGTATTTCAAGTGATAGGCACAAACATTTTACTGTCCTTACTGTACAGTTTGTCATTTTATTATATTCAGTTTAGCATTTATGTTTTCAGATTTTTTTATATTTTCCCACCTCTGCATTCTCAAGGAGTTGTATATTTTTCCTCATTTTGTACATTTCATTCCATTCATCATTTTTACTCTATGGATGTTTTACCTTCAGATGCACTCTAACTTTTACCAGACTATAAATTCCATGACCTATCTTGGACTAAAGGCCTTACACATGGAGGTAAAGTTTTGTTACATGACTGTGTGAACAGATGATGAATTAGCTATTTTGCAGAGTATTTCTTTTTTAAAAAATATATTTTATTTATTTATTTGTTTATTTATTTATTTGAGAGAGAGAAAGAGACAGAGAGAGAATGGGCTCGCCAGGGCCTCCAGCCACTTTGCAGAGTATTTCTAATTGTTTTTCAAAAAGATTGTCAGCCTTAGGAAGGCAACAATCCCTTTAGAACTTGAAATGTGGGAAGAGATGACCCTATGCTCATCTGAGAAAGGGATGTCCAGGCAGTGGTTAAAGTAAAGGATAAGACCTATGTAGGGAATGAACAAGGCACATTTAAAACACAAGAACAAACCAGTCACTACTTGGAAACCTGTATTACAGGGATAGTTAGTTTTTTTGTAAATTTGTGATAAAACTTGAAACTTTACACAATGTATTTAGCATACTCTTTGGCATATATCAAATTGTTGATAGATGTTATTATTGGTATGGAAATTATATGGCATATACCTTAGCAATTTTTTAAAAGACAACACAATATGCTAAATGTTTTGTAGGGTAAAAACTGAATTATTTCTACATCAATTTTCTTTGTTAAAACTAACTGAATATAATGCATTATTTTTTTACATAGCTAGTGCAATTGATTCTCATATCTAGTAGATAACTATCTTTCTAAATAAATTTCCTAAGAATTTGGTCATGGACGTTTATGGAATTAGTTGAGTAAATTTGAGTTTCCTTATTCAAATGCCCAGAGACCTGGCACTGGGTTGGTCACCTAGTTTATCATGCAAAGCTAGATTATTGGGACAAAAGCACTCCTGCTCAGAGCCCAGTGTTTCACATTCCATTGGCGGGGCCTGTACTCATTCTCACAGGCGTTAGTTCTTACAGACAACCTCCACATGAGCCAAGTTGCCTTAATGGATATGCTGGAAGGAGCTTACTGTTACAGAGTCAAAAATGTAATTTGAGTTGTGCCGGCAGGAAACAAATTGATCATTTTGCTTCACATTCCTGAATCTGCAGCAGCCTTTCCCCATCAGGGAAGATTTTCTTACATGATGCAGATGAATTCCCAAATGGTTCTGCATGTGGAGTCCTAATTTAGATTTGCTGTTAAGCCCTCTGCTATGTTATCAAATAGTGGTTCTGCCCTTTTTAAATGCTCAATAACAATGGGATGATAGGCTGATTGGTGTTGTTTCATGCATGATCTTTGGCGATAGTTTCTTTTTCAATTAAAAAATTCTTCAATTTTCTTGCATTCTGGCAAAGAAAGACAGTGTAAAGCTTCCCTGGGATCTCTTAGAATTGTTTGGCTGCCAATGGCTGCAGAGATGAATGGTTCAGAGCTTAGACTCTAAAACTTTGTTCCCTAAGTCAGCAGCAGAAAATAGAGTAGAAAATCAATTTCTGAAATCAAAATTAAGTACCATGGGTAAGTCTGTTTCTGCATGAAAACCAAATAAATGGGAAAGTAGGATTGATTGGGTTTTCTTAAATTCTTTATTGATGTACTTGCAAATGCAGGCCAGACAGAAACATATGCCCAAAATACATTGTTAATGCTCACACTGTTACTAAATATTCAACAGTGACAGTAGCGGGCAAGTGTGAAGTTTCATTAAGAGAAATTGCTGTAGGTGAGAGATAAAAGAACAAAGTTAGGTAAAAAGAGTCAGAAAGAAAATAGAAGTTTTGCTAAATTGTCCTAGTTTCTTCCAATTTTCTTCATTATTTTTGAAGCAATTTGTTCTTACCAATCTTTCATTTTAAGAAAACCAGATAAATTTCAATTTTAGATGTTATTTTATGTTTTAACAGCTTCATTAAGATATATTTGGATAGTGTAAATGGCAAATGATTAACTTGATAGATTTTGACTTAGGTATACTATATACCTGTAAAACCATCATAACATTGAAGGTTAATGAATATGCCCATCTTCCTCTAATGTTTCCATGAACCCTTTTTTTATTAAATTTTTAATAACGTTTAAAATTTATTTATTTTCAAGCAGAGAGAGAAAGAGATAGACGAGAGACAGAGAGAGAATGGGCATGCCAGGGCCTCTAGCCACAAACGCACTCCAGATGCATATGCACCTTGTACATCTGGCTTACGTGGGTCCTGGAGAATTGAACTGGGATCCTTTGGCTTTGCAGGCAAACACCTTAACTGCTAAACCATTTCTCCAGCCCCCATGAGCTCCCTTTTAAACCTTCTCTCACCCTTTCCATCAGTGGTAGTCAACCACTGTCAAGCTGTCATATGGGTTTGTTTGCATTTTCTTCACTTTTCCATGAATAGAATTATCCAACTGGTCATCTCCTCCTCCTCCTCTTCCTCTTCCTACTCTTATTCCTTCTCTTTCTTCTTCTTCTTATTATTACTATTATCATTATTATTTTGGCCTGACTTACCTCACTCGGCCTTGTTTTATTTGGAGATTCATTGATGCATTTTGCCCATTCCTTTTCATTGCTTAGTACTATTTCATCCTGCAAATATCACACAGTTTGTTTATTCATCTGTCATAGACATTTGGGTTGGGTTTTTCCAGTTTGCAGCTATTAGAACTAAAGCTGTACACTGTCTGGGACCCATAAGAGTGGCATTTCTGTGTCATATTGTAGATGTATGTTTAAAAATGTTAAAAATTGACAAATGTTTCCACAGTGGTCACATTGTTTTTACATTGCCAAAATGATTGATCTATTCTACAGTTGTGTGTGTGTGTGTGTGCGCGCACGCGCTCACGCATGCATGTGTTCTCTCAGAACACTCCGTGAGTCCAGTTGGTAGTAAGAACATGTTGATTTATTCTAGGAAAGCATCTATCCTCGCCATGAGGATGGCTCCCACATGCTGGCCTTTCTCTTTGTCTAGCCTTTGTGCTGTGTCATGTTCCCCTGGAGCTTCAGCTCTGTGATTCTTACTGAAAATTCATCACTCAAATTATCTAAGTCTCATTTTAACAAGATTTGCAGATGGGACACTGGTTTGTGTCTACCTTTGTCTTTATGAAATCTCTTTTAGTTGAACAACTTTGGGTGGACTTCCTCCATATGACATAGCCAGTCATGAATAAAATTTTTTGAACTCTTTCTAACCTTTGAAAGATCAGAGTTTTAAAAGGACTATGCCAAATTCTAAGGAACATGAAAAGAAAAATAAAGCTCAGAGATTAACAGCCTGTCACAAGCAAAGCATGTACCATTGGTAGCATCTTATCCTCTCCTGGTTGGAAGCAGGAACTCTGAATTGGGCTGTATCTGGCATTCATTCTGACCATTGGTCATCAAATGCCTTCTAGAAAGTCACTTAATTTCTGAGTTTACTCTTGGGTAGACTGGAAACAAAAATATAAGTCACTTGACACAATACTTTGAAACTTGAATAAGGTAAGCACTTAAGTATCCAATTCATTGAAATTGGATAAACGTTAATTTTGAAGATTTTATTTATTTTTATTTATTTATTAGAGCCAGAGAGAGTGAGTGAGTGAGAATGGGCATTCCAGGGCCTGTAGCTACTGCAAACAAACTCCAGATGTATGTGCCACCATGTGCATCTGGCTTACGTGAGACCTCAAGAATTGAACCTGGGTCCTTGGGTTTCACAGGCATGTGCCTTAACTGTTAAGCCATCTCTCCAACCCAAATGTTAATTTTAATAAGCATTTTATCCACATATAGTTGTCAATGATAACATCAAATATATGTATGTTCATGAACTCCAACAATTTTTTTTTTTGAGTTTGAAGTCCTACTTGGTCTGAAAATACATGAACCCCATAATTTTCCCTGGTTTTCATCATTTGGTCTTACAGTATTTTCTACACAGCTTAAATCTTGTGAAAATTTCTTATAACCACATCAATAGCATAGGCTCTTAGCTTTGCTCTCGTTTTACTTGGTGCTTTCACCAGAATTCATAGTTTAATAAGAGAAGTATAATAAATAGATCTTTATAATCATCAAGATGCTTCAGCCTTAAGCTGTTTCTGTACCTCAACCAGAGGCCAACATACTAAATTCTATTTTAAGCCAATATCTTCATTCAAATTCTGGACTTACAAATCTATTAGCTTACTCAAGGTCCCCAGTTAGATAGCTAATAGGTATCTTATATATCATATCTGGAACCTAACTTCCTGTTTTTCCTACAAAGCTTGCTGTATTGTTATCCTCATCTATGGCCTGTGGTGAAATTAGCCATTTTGCTTCACAGGCCAAACAGTTTGGAACCATTTATGGCCCTACTTTCTCTCTCATAGACCATACCCAATGTTGAGGCACATCTTTTGCATCTGTTTTTTAAAATATGTCCAGAGTTTTGTTTTTCCTTCCATGTGGAATAGTTTTTTGCCAAGTGGCCATTCCTTTTGAATTTGACAATTGTAATAGTTCTTCAAAATTCTGCTGCTCTGAGCCTTGACCTCCTACAGTTATAATTTTCTAAAGAGCAGTGTGAGCCTGAGGAAACATTATTCACATCATGTTATATCTATGAAATTTGTCCTCATCTTATTCATAGCAAAAGTCAAACTGCCCTCAGTACCCAAGGTCCTCTGATCTTCCACCAATACCACTATTCACCTCCCTCTTTGGTTTTCCAACCTCATTTTATACCTTTTCCTTTCTTCTGCCACTTGCACCAGCAACATCGGCCTCTATATGCTCTTCAAACCTTCTTGCCATATCCTCTTAAAACCTTCATATGGATTAATTTTTCCCTAATTATCTTTCTGGCTCCCCCATCCATTTTATAATCTTTGCTCAAAAATTACCTTTTCAGGGCTGGAGAGATGGCTTAGCGGCTAAGGCGCCTGCCTGCTAAGCCTAAGAATGCTGGTTCCAATGTCCAGCGGTTCCAATCTCCAGGTCCCACGTTTAGCCAGATGCAAAGTGAGGCAGGGGCGCAATGCCGCACTTGCCCACAAGGGGGTGCATGCATCTGGATTTCGTTCACAGCAGCTGAGAGACTGCTGGCGCGCCCATTTCTGTCTCCCTCTCCCTCTCTGTCTATCTCTCTCTGTCTCTCTCTCTAAAAATAAAATAAAAAATAATAAATAAAATTACCTTTTCAGTGAGATTTTTTTTCTTAATTATCTCTTCCAAATCCACTAAAGTGTTAAGCTTTTGAGGTATAGATTGTCATCTGCTTGTTGCATTCTTATACACACGTGTTGCTTAAAAACTGGCTGGAGTATACCAAAACTCAAATATGTATTTGTTAAACAAATAAATAAGTGAGAAGTTCTTTCATCCCATTATTTACTAGATATGCATTAGCCTACATTTCCTAGGTGAACATGAATATATCAAGAAGTTAATATATCATGATCTCTTTCATTTTTCATATCAATGAGGAAATCTCACAGGGCACAGGTTAAATTCCCTAGAACAATCTGAAGCAGACATATCAAATAACTTGGAAAGATGCATCTCATTTCCAAAACAAACCAAAAATAAAAGTATTTACTTTCAAAAATGTTCACAAAGGAAATATAAAAGCCTCTTGGACACATTGATCATGAAAAAGAATCCATAGACACACTGGAAGAGAGAACTAAATCTCTAATTATATTTAATGAAAGTATTACAAAATTCTGTGAAATAAGAAAAATTATGACTGAAGAGACATGGGAAGAAGTAGAAACTACAGTGAGAAAAGATGGCACTCAAAGAAAGGCAAATTCTTTCTTTAACTTACAGGTAGCTCTGAGTCCCCTGGGCTTAAGTTTTGGCTGCTTTTCAATACTGTTTTAAGCCTGTAGATCACTTATCAGATTTTACAGATTTGATCTCCAGTCATCCTTTTGCTCACCTATGGTATAAATAATTCTCTTGAGGGCCCTTACTATGTACTGGCACTTTTAGGATGAAGAATCCCATTTTGGGAAAGATGGAATAGTGTCTGCTTTCATGGGATGACCCACAAAGAAATCAACGAAAATACATATGTTAATAGATGATTTTACAATGGAGGAAAAAAATGCATTGCATTAAAGAGTGAGAAAGGGACCTGAAGCTAGTTTAGAAGGTCAGAAAAGACTGCTTATTTTGTGCTCTTGACTTTATTGTCACCATACAACACTGAAGAAGGCCCTCATCTCTGACACCTCTTCTTCCTGATTTTCTCTTCTGTCCTCACAATGAAACACACACTGGTGTTGTCTAATTACAAAAGGTATATAGCCTTCTGTTTAATTTCTGCTGCTGCTGAAACACAGCTCATATTTTCAACTTTTTTTTTTTCATTCTTGCAATACTGTTTCTGCTGGCAAACAAAGCTACTGCTTGTTCTGTTCTGTTTTATAAGTTGCATCTCCAATGCTCATTCTTGGAGTAAGCTGACTTCACTGCTCCAACTCTAGACTAATGTTACCAAAACTCACAGATCTTGCTCTTGCTCTATTTTTTGTTATTATAAGCCATCAGATAACATCTGTTGTATTGTTACATGGTGTCCTAAATAAAAGGATATTGAAGATAAGACTTGAGAGCAAAAGCCGCAAGCAAAAAGCCACACAGCATAGCACACCTCAGAAACTCCAGCTAGTCACACTTGCATATCTTTAGATTGAAATCTTAAACCCACCACCACACCTTCAGATCCGCCCAGTGACCTTGCCTCTAGCCAGGTGGATGCAGATGCAAACTACAAACTAATAAAACACTGAATATATTGGGGACCATATATTCAAACTACCACAGAGACTGTGCAATCAAGGCAGAGACAATTTACTACTAAAAATATAATACTTATAGGCAATGACCTTGGATAAGTCACTTCATTTTTATAGGATTTATTATCTTCAGTCTTTAAAAGAATGATTGTGTGACTCAAGCATTGCTTGCAAGGATCAAGTGGGATGAGTATTTCCTAAAGTGTGTACTTCAGATGATTCCTGGCACTCATTTTGTCAGTAATAATGCAGAGAGACTTGCACATCCACGTTGATGGTAGTGCTGTCCATTGGCTAAATTACAGAGCTAACCTAGATGTCCATCGACAGATGAATGGATAGAGAAAATGTGCTACATGATGTGATTTTATTCAACTGAAAAGGAGAATGAACTCATGATTTTTGACAAAAAATGGATGGAGCTAGAAGACATCATATTATGCAAAATAAGCCAAACACAGAAAGACAAGTACCTCACTGTCCTTTTCAAGTGGAATCTAGATTTAAATACAGATGTGCAAAGGCATGTAAACATACACATATCTGTGTTTGTGTGTGTAGGACATGAGAGAAGAAAAGTGACTATGAGAGGAGAGTAAGAGATGAAATGCGAGGGGCAATGGATAGGGTAATGGAATGCATGTGACATGATAGCAGATGGAAGTAGAAGAAACTAGTTAGAGAGAAGAAATGGATCAGCAAAAGGGGGAGGGGCTAGGAATGGGAATGGGGAAAGGAGACAAAAACAAACTGTATAATGATATGTGTATAAAAATGCCATCAAAAACTCATTACTTTTATGTTAACTAAAAATATAAGTAAATACGTTCATGGTTTATATTTCAATGAAAAGTACAAAAGAAATGATTGCTAAGATGTAAATTATCAACTCTTTTCAATTAGACTTTAATTATTTGTTCTTATTTTGTTTTAATATTGTTAAAATTTTATTGTCTTATTTACCTATTTGTGGGAAAGTATCCTTGCTTGTGTTTATTCTGATGGTACCAGGTTACCTTTTCATATGTGTGTGTGTGTGTATATATATATATATATATATATATATATATATATATATGAATTTTTTTCAAGGTAAAGTCTCACTCTAGCCCAGGCTGACCTGGAATTCCCTCTGTATTCTCAGGGTGGTCTTGAACTCATACCAATCCTCCTACCTCTGCCTCCCGAGTGTTGGGATTAAAGGTGTGCACCACCATGCCTGGCTTAAAATAAATTTTTAAAATAACTACTATTAAGCGAGTCTCAAAAGTGATAAATTTGGTAAATTTTCTCTCATTTGTAGTCCTTAGGTTTTATATGCATACATACATACATACATACATACACACACATGTGTGTGTGTGTGTGTGTGTGTGTGTGTGTGTGTGTGTATGGACAGACAAACATTGTAAGGGGAACAAAAGAGAACTAACAGAGAAAGTGGGATTGGGACTATGGGGAAGAATATGTTCTCCATATAATATATACTTATATAAAATGGCTAATTCAACACAGCACCATGTACAATGAATATACACAATGAAGATAACAAGTATAAATGATATCAAGTAAGTCAAATGAAATTTTATAAGTAATCATCAAGCAGAGGAAGTATCTGTATGTCCAAAGTAAGTGATCATAAATAAATGCTGAATTAATGGATGTCATATACTTTACTGGAAAAATAGTTCATACATTTTCAAGGCAAAATATTTTCATTTCATGTAAAGATGCCTAATGGTCTCCTTGCCTTTTCTTTCTGTTTAGTCATGAAGGTTAAAACACAATAATGGTATCATGAAAGTTTCTTTAGAACTGTGTATATTCTTTATGCTGGAGAGGTTGCAATTAATATCAAGAATAATTTAGCAACACTATCTGTAGTTGACATTTGCATTGAACATTTCAGCAGCTGCGCTTTCTGTTTTATGTAGGTGGCAGGATGGAAAGTGAAATGAGTTGTATGTTTTTGCTAGTGGGTCTCATTTTGAAGAAAATGAAAGAGGGAGTTTTTTATTTATTTATAAATTGGTGGTGTTTATTCAATTTTTCAAGCTATTCCCAGAACCTCTAGAACACAGGAAGTTATAATATGAAAAGTTTGACACCTTGCAGACCATATATTAACAAGTGTTAGTGATTTGCATTTATAAATGATGTTTTTCAAAGCACTTCATGTCTTTACAGTGACTTTGATTTATCATTATTAGTATGAAGGTTAGAATGGGTAAAAAATATGAGTGAGGGATAATGATATATGCTGAATTTGTGTTTCTGTACTGCCTTCCTTTCCTCTTCTAAAACCATGATTGAATTATAAAGCTATATTTACTCCTTTGTTCATTCATTCATGAATAGCTATTAGATTATCCATAAACTATTCATTGAATTCCTACTATGTGAAAAAAAAAAAACTATTCTGATCTCTGAAGATATAAAAATAAAAATTTGGGTATGATATTTTTATTAAGTGTCATTTAAGGGAAAATAAAATCTCAAGACTATCAAATGGAAATAAAACAAGAACTAATTTTGTATTATGTGTTATATACAAAATGCAATAGGAGGAGAGTAATGAATTTCATGTCGAGATTATCTGAAAAGGATTCACAGAGCATTCTTGAGCCATATTTGAGAAGATGTGTCACATCTAATTAGAAGTAATCTGATGGGGAGTAGAAAGTGAGGTAGAGAAGTAGGAGTACAGGCAGCTGAAACAAAAGATTCAAAAATCTGGGCTGGAGAGATGGCTTAGTGGTTAAGATGCCTGCCTCCTAAGCCTAAGAACGCTGGTTCTGATCTCCAGCAGTTCCAATCTCCAGGTCCACGTTTAACCAGATGCAAAGTGACGCAAGGGTGCAATGCCGCACTTGACCACAAGGGGGTGCACACATCTGGATTTCATTCACAGCACCTGAGAGGCTGCTGGTGTGCCCATCTCTATCTGTCTTCCTCTCCCTCTGTCTCTGTCTCTCTCTGTCTCTCTCTCAAAAAAAAAAAAAAATCTAAGTGCACAAGTATGGCAAAGAGAGACCACAATTTTGTGAAGAGCCAAAGGGTTGATAATGGCATAGCTACAACTTCCTCAAAGGCAGTAAACTTAAGAGATTGTCATCTTACTAACGAATTCCTCCGCCAAGAATGTCAGAAACTGAATTTAGACATCAATTATTCAGAGATTGGAGAGATGGCTCAGTAGTTAAAGGCACTTGCTCACAAGTCTGATAACCCAGGTTCAGTTTCTCAGTACCCACATAAATCTAGATAGACGAAGTGGTGCATGTATCAGGAGTTTGTTTGCAGTGGCAAAAGTCCCTGGCACACCAGCTCTCTCTTTCTTTTTGCTTATAGAGAGACAAAAATATTAAAATGGAAAAAGGAGAACTCAATTATACTACCTGTGTTCTAAAACTGAGTATGCCTCCAAATCCCTAGTATCACCACCCCCTATGGATGGTAGGAATTCTGATGTAGAGATAGAAATACTGAAAGCCATGAATTTACATCATTTGGAAGTCCATGAGTAGTGTTTAAATGTCTCTGCTGCATACTTGTGGAATGTATGAAAATCCAATATCTAAAGACAGAAAATAGCATTCTCAACAGAGCTGTTACTCCTTTGGCATGGTATAGCTGCTTCCACAAAAATACAATATATCACCTTGCTTATTGCCATATCTTTTATGCCCGAAAGTCAAAAGATTTTATGCATTCCATTATATGCTCATTCTTTCTTGGCTGTAAGCTTCATATTCTTACACTTTGCCCCTCATCTGTACCAGCTCAGTTCTACATTCCTTTTGGTACTCAATGCCTCGTCTGCCTATGTCCTCAGTGGTAGCACAATTTAACTTTCACAGCATGTGGGTTCAGGACTATGGTATAAATTCAAGATCCATTTGAGTTTTTATTTCCGTAAGGGATCTTTCAAATGAATAGGAGTTCTGAGAAGGCTCAGGAAGGAAACGATTCAGAAAGCTTTGGAAAATCTTTTTTTTTAGGCTACTGAAATAGAATCCTTGGAAACCGAAAGTTTTTAAATTTATGAAAGATTTTAATGAGCGTTTGGAAAAAGATTTGTTTTCTTCACCAATGTAATGAAAAAAAGAAGAAACAAGAATAAAGGTAGACTTTCCTAACAAGGTAGATGATTAAGTACAAATATGAAAAGAGGTTTAAAAAAGTCATTTTTAATCATTCAGAATAATAACCATACATTATCTGTACCATTGTGGATTTTGTCTTTCTTGGCTATAGTTTTGCATAAAAATAATGGAAGTAAATTTTGGAACTCAGACTGTGTTCTAGGAAGTACTCTAGGTAGTGTATATGTATTATCACATTTGCTCCTTAATTTCAACAAATGTCATTGATTCTGTTATCCTCCTCATCTTAAAGAGCCAATATAAATTGTCTTATGTCACAAAGGTAGAGGCAGTCATCATCTCCCAGCTAAGTTTAAGTGATTATTATACTATGGTGACTTTTGTATGTCACTTGAATTAGGTAATGTCCTAGACTGTCTTGCATCAAACACCTCACAATAAATCATCTAATACTTTAGTCACACATGCTTATTAAATGCTAAAGCCTCATGTGTAAGTTAAGTAAGCCACTTTGACCTGTACATATTGTGTCCAATATGTTCATGTACATACTTAGGACACAATTGAGCTGACTGTGGCATTCCAAGTGTAGATGGGACTTGATAAAGGTCCTTGGGGATAAGAGTGTAGGGTTTTTGATACCCATGCAGACAAGACACTTGACCTTAGATTTACTAAAAATGTGATAATGAGGTCCCTGCATAAAACTTTGAAAAGATTCTCATTGAATGAGTGGTCTTCTAAAAATCTCCATTCATAAGTCCAGAAAGGCAACAAGGTAGGGTGCTGTATTATGTGTGGAAAGAGAAAATAAAAAATATATTTTTAAATAATATTTTTATGGACAGAATGTCTCCTGGGGATAATCATCAGGAACAGGCCCCCAGGATAATTATCTGATAAGGAAAATGAAGTAAGTATGTTTTAAATCAAACCTATGAAATGAAGAATAAAAGTTACAAGAACAAATCTCCAGGCATGGTGGTGCCTGCCTTTAATCCCGGCACTCAGGAGGCAGAGGTAGGAGGATCGCTGTAAGTTCAAGGCTAGCATGGCACTACATAGTAAATTCCATGTTAGTCTGGGCTAGAGTGGAATGTGATAAAAGACCCGGTGGTTTTAAAAAGAAACTGAATTCATTAACAAGTAAACACTGCTCACTGCTGTCCAGCCTGGTGATACATGCATGTAATTCCAAACTTAGAAGGAAGAAGCAAGTAAGTGGTCCATGAGTTCTAAAGAAGACTGGACTACTGGACTACATGGCAAGACTTTCTCTGAAAATAACCAACAAGCAACACCACACACACACACACACACACACACACACACACACACACACACACATGAACTTATGCACATGCACACACACACACAACTGGGACTGGAGACTTGCCTCAGTGGATAAAGGGTACTTGGCATGAAATCATGGAGACTGGTTCCCAAGTACCCACATCAATTTTGGGTGGACATAGTGATAATATGAACAATCCAGAGGGGAGACAAGAAAAGGAATCACCAGAGCAAGAATAGCCAAATAAGCAACTTCTGGGTTCTGGTAAGAGGTCCTGCCTCAGTAAAATCAAGTGGAGAGTTGTGAAGTAAAACACTAAACATTAACTTCTGTGCTGCCCTTGCACATATATGCATGCCCAACCACATATTGCCCCTCACACATCTGAACAATCATTCACACATGCAGGCATGTGCAAAAAATTAAAACACAATTCGTTTGTTATAATGAAAAATACAGTAGATTACAATAAGTAGAAAGTGGAAACTACATCTGGATAGCACATGTAACCCATCATGTAATACAGAGGACAACATAGTGGAGTAGGAGTTATATGAAGTCATTGTATTGGTAGAATGAAAAAAAAATGTTACAGGATTTTAAATAAAGAGAATAGTAAAAGTGAGCAACAAGATAATAAGAAGAGCTAATGATTGCAACTTAAAAAAATTACTCAGATTAAGAATTATCTTGGGCTGTAGAGATTACTTAGTGGTTAAGATGTTTGCTAGCAAAGCCAAAGGACCAAGGTTCCATTCCTTAATACCCAGGTAATGCCAGATGCACAAGGTAGTGCATGTATCTGGGGCTTGTTTGCAGTGGCTGGAGGCCCTGGAGTGCCCATTATCTCTTAAATAAATAAATAAATAATAAAAATGAATTGGGCTAGGTTGGAGAGATTGCCAGTGGTTAAGGACCAATATGCACAAAGGCCTGGAATATAATTGTACACACACACACAACACACACACATACTCAAACACACACACACACACACACACACACACACACACACCATCTAGACATATGATTTGGGGATGTGACAATCCAGTAAGGAAAACAAATAACATTCTTAAATACTAAATAAATAAATAAATATATCTGGACATGCATATGGAAATACAAGTTTCAATTGTTTAGAAGAAAGAAATAATTTTTTGAATTTAGAAGAGAGTAACATTTTTAAGATACAAAAATATGCAAACATAAAGGATTTTCCAATTTCAATACATTTAGATATTTGTGAGAACTTTGTATGGTTAAACATGAAATAAATTAAAAGGCAAGTCAGACATTGGGAGGTAATATATTCAAAGATTATGATTAACAAAGGACTAATGTCCCATACTAAAATACATTCATAAATCAAAAAGAATATAACACTATTTTAAAATGGGCCAAGGCTATGAACAGAAGGAAGCTTAAATAGCCAATAAACATTAAAAGATGGTAAGTACAAAATTGCATACCAAGGGATGTGGATACAGCTCAGTAGTTGATCCATTGTCTAAAATGCATGAGCCCTATGTTGGACCCCTAGCCATACATGCTTACATCCCCTCACACCCATACCACTTCAAAACTAAAAAATATGTAACATATTACAAGATGCCCCTTTGCCATTTATAATATAGAACTCATATAAACTAACAATGAAAACCAGAGAGCACTTTATAATAAATTAAACCTGGACACATGCTGTGTTTCATCAATTACATTTGAAAAATACTTAAGAAAATTATATGTGTCTAAAGGGATGGTACAAAATGTTTATTGGACACTAGTTTTAGATAAAATAGAGTGAAGTTGTATGAACAGTTTTGCCGCTATTTTGAGAATTCTATTTTTCTTAAAGTATTCTGAAATAAACACGGCAAAACATGAAAATGTACAAGGTCTGTGTGATAGACCCAAGGGTATCATGCTACTTGGTATTCCTTTATCATTAGACATTTAAAAGAAAAGAGGAATGAGAATTTAAATCATCAGAGAGGTCATTCTGATGGTGTTAAGAGCAGAAGAATAAAGTTTAGCCCATTTTTACTATAAGCAGTGGACTTTTCAGTATTTTCAGTATTTCAGTATTTTCAGTAATTCAAAATGTTCTTTCCACTTTTGCCCACAATACAGACATATATTTGTGACTAGGCTAATAGGCACATGCTGTCATCGGTTTGCAGGCATGTTCATGAAGATGATTAGTGATCATTTTTCTTATTGCCCATAGGGATAAAGCATGATGAGAAATTCTGCTATTTCTTGGCCTTCTAATCTAAATTGGTTTTAATTATGTTATAGCATTTGTAGCTAGCATTTGTAATTAGATATCTCTCACCTCCCATAAAATAAAAAGAAAAATGTTTTACTCCATCATTCTATATTGAAATTATTTATGGACAGATTTGTGTTCCCAAATATATAGCACCTCATGTGAGAAGGAATTGTATTTTATTTATTTAGAAAGTTTTATACTCAATAACATTTTATAGAATAGAATTGATTGAGCTTTTAATAGAACAAGTGATATTCATATGTTCTCATATAGATGACTCATAAAACAAAAATATATTGAGCACAATATAATTACTTTTCTTTTTTGTTCTACTATCATGTCCTGAAGTAACTAATGTCAACATCTTTGCATTGCTGTGAGTTGAAGTTAAATCTTACTCTCAAATTCTATGTAGTATATATTGAATACTTGCTGTTGAATAATTGGCTAAGATCACATATGAGCCATGAGGTATCAAATGTGCATATGAAATATTTAATTTTAATATTTAAATTTAATTTTTCTAAACTTTAAATATTTAATTTTATTTATTTATTTATTTGACAGAGAGAAAGAGAGAGAGAATGGGCATGCCAGGGCCTCCAGCCACTGCAAACGAACTCCAGATGCATGCGCCCCCTTGTGCATCTGCCTAATGTGGGTTCTGGGGAGTTGAACCTGAGTCCTTTGGCTTTGCAGGCAAACACCTTAACTGCTAAGCCATCTCTCCAGCCCATATTTAATTTTAAATATTAATTGATTTGTATATCAATATAAATTTTCTTTGGTTTGTTTTCAACTGTAAACAAACTTGTTCAAGTTCACAGAATTTAGTACTGTCTAAGGTTTAAATTTTACTTTGTTTTTAAAAATAATCATGCATGGTATATTTGGATAACTTTGTAAAAGAAAATCATTCATATTTCAGACAAATAATGTAGTTGCATAATATCTAAGTGAAATTATAATGGAAAGAGTCTGTTTAGCTCATGATCATGCCCAGAATAAAAGTGTCTGGAAATCTATGTTCTTACACAAAGGTGCTGCAAGTTATTTATCTTAATCAGTGGAGCAGTGGTTAGAGACAATTAAGATTAACTGCAGACAGCTGCCATCTTCTTTTTAGCAGATACATTTGCAACCAGAGCCTGAGGATGATGGCTATATAAACATGCAAAGTGGTTTCATTCAGTTGACATATCTGTATTTTAAAGGTAAAAATATGTCTTCCTATTAATCCTCCTCGTCTTTTCAGTTTATAACTTCCCAACTTTGTCATAAGCACATTACAAATATATTTTGAATATCTACACTTTCCTGTGCATTTTCACAATACAAGCACATACCCCGACAACCAGTGTTCTAGTCATCACTGTCTTTTCTTTTTTTACTTTCTTTTTTGTAGCCCTAACAATACAACTTTTTGAAAAATAGATATTTATTTTATTTATTTATTTATTTATTTATTTATTTATTTATTTATTTAAAAGTGAGAAAGGGCAGAGAGAAGAGAGAGAGAGAGAGAGAGAGAGATAATGGGCTCATCAGGGCCTTCAGCCACCTCAAGTGAATTACAGGTGTATGCGCCCCCTTGTCATCACTGTCTTTTCTACCTTCAGTTGCCCACTGATGAGACAGTAGTTGCTGTTAGTTATTCAGTTGAGTCTCAGTTGGTAAGCTAAATATATCTTTCTAAAGAATCCCATCCTGGACAAGAGAATTAAGTTTTTTTACTCAAGTGTGTGAAAAATGCAAAAATCAGCAAACATAATGACCAAATATCAAAAATATCTCCTGGCTCCAGTCTTCATTATGTAGGAAATTTTACATTTATGAAGAGAATGCATAAATGATTTCATGTCAGCCCCTTTAGAGCCAATGAACATTCATGGTTCCCTTAATGATAACAATCAGTGGTTTGAAAGTTGCATATTTTCTTGTCTTATCTCTTTGTTGACTGATCTGTCTTCAAATACTGAAATAGCATCTTGATTTAAAAAGAATTTTCCTTTTATTCTTTTACATACTGAGTTTTGTTCTATAACTGAATATTCTCTGAACAACATCATGCTTTGGAGCAACTGTGCACAGAATGAGTACTTTTAGCAACAAAGTACAGTTGGGGTAAACTATGGTCCTGCTGAGAAGGTCCTTGAAGCCCAAGCAGGAGTTATCACATATTTATTTGTTGTGTTTCTAGAATACTTTCCCTCAATGCAGTACAGGGTTTTATGTGGAGAATTTGCAGAGGGGTTGTCTAAGAGTGTCAAAAGGACATTGAAAGGAAGTAGCTCAGACAGTGAGTGAGAACACAGACCAGCAGTCATCTCTGAGGACAAAACCAAACCCTGGGTGGCAGCCAAACCTACCAAAGAAGGTAGAAGGTGCTGGGTTAAGCCCAGGGTGTCACTGCTGGCTTTTCACAACAGTGAATCACGTCACAACAGCTGGTGATTCTGGTGAACACTAGAGATATCCCTTAAGCTCTCACATGAGGACCCACAATTAGAATCATAGGCTCTTGACACAGGAAAGCATTCTAAAAATCATCTACCCAGTTCTCTTAATTTAGCATAGAGAATAAAGGAACAAGTCAGAAACATATTCAGGGTCAGAAGTCAGATCTTATATTTATTTCCTCAACAAAAACACATGTGATACCAAGAAGTGCCCCGAGCACAAGTAGTGAGTGACATGGGCCATGCCATCTGACTGCTAAAGACCTATCCCACACTGCCTCCTCTACCTCCAGTTGCCTCTGAGACATCTAGCACACTTTCAAATGTGCTTTTCCATCGATTCCAAGTCCAACCTTTTGGGGAGGTAGACCCTAGCCACCTCATCCCAATGGCAGTGATTTTTGTTCAGAGCAGGAAGTTCTCTTCCAAGTATCTAGGAGCTTGTTGACACTGTGACCCATGCGTGCTCCTAGTGCCCTTCTGCCAGATCTGCTACAAAAGCTTTCCTGGGTGGAGTCTCATTGGCTGTCACTGGAAGGCAGGCTTCGCTTGCTTAATGTGAACAGTTTATTTTTTAATCCTTTTACAATTGGAAAATGGCTAAAATATTATATTTCACTGGATGAAATACCTGTCTCTTCAAAGTGGTTTTAAGTTAACAGTGCACTTGTCCGTTTAGCGTTGGAAATCACTGCAAGAAAGCCTGAGAAAGAGAAGGAAGGAAGGAGGGAGAGAAGAAAGAGAAAAGAAGGGAGAAGAAAGAAAGGATGGAAGGAAAGTAGGGAGAGAGAGACAGGGGAGGAAAGGAGATAGAGAGGGAGCAAAGAAAGAAAGGAGGGAGGGAAGAAAGAGAGGGAGGAAGAGAGGAAAGGGTAAATGTTTCTATTTTAGTTTCAATGTAGCTTTAAGGTACTTTGCATGCTTTAGTTCCCCAGGCTGAAAAAAATCTGTGTATTCAATTATTTGAGAGGTAAAAACGAATGATCTGGACCAGTGACTACGGACCTCTGCTGAGACATTCAGAAGGGTGCTTCATCCTGTTCTGTTTGCCCTTTGTCCTCGGTCACATTCTAAAGAAATAAGGCGCCTCTCTCGCAAGCTGTGGGAAGGGATGTAACTTTCCTTATGCGAAATGGGTTGGGTTTGGCGAAGGAAAGAATGTCACGTTCTAGCCATCCCAGTAGTCCTCTGGGGAGATCTGTGCGGAATTAGGCTCCAGGGTTACCTGTTTGTGCCTGCAGGGTCAGAGCCAGGGTGCCCTGCCTCTCCCTGGTGTCCATAGGCTCTTGTATTGGTTGATTGACCTGTGAGGCTGTGTGTGGCTCCGTCTTTACGTGGTCACTGCCGCCAGCACGTACTGTCAAGACAGGGGAGCGGAGCGCATGAAATTTTCTCCAAGCAAAAGCCCAGCGCTGAAGGTGAGCGGGCTCCGCTGCCGAGTTTGACTGCGGCTTCCTTCTTCCTCCGCACACACATGGAGTTTGGTGGCCACGGGGCGGAAGAACCGCAGACGGATACTTAGCCAAGTGCATGTGTGTGAGCTGGCTCCAAAGCCTGCGCTGCCTCTCCCAGACCTCCTGCTGGCGGGATGTAAATGTACCTGCAGACTGGCCAAACAGGACCAGGACTGCCTTTCCCCCAACCCCTCCCTCCTCCCACCCTCTCCCTGGCAAAGCAGCATGACAGGAACCCGGAAAGCAACAGCCTGCAATTGACAGCTCCAGCGGGATTGGATTCCCATTCCACCGGGTCCGGCTTGCCTGGAGCCGAGCTGGGAAGCCGATCGGTGCCTCCTCCGCTTCATTGTGAATCTCCACCCGCATCGCTATGTTTGCCTCCATCTGGTATGCCAAGAAGCTGGGTCGCAGGTTCGTGCACAATGCCAGGAAGGCGAAATCAGAGAAGGTATGGAAAGAATCGGGATGGAGATAGCCTTAGCAATGTGCCAAGTGTCTGCTAAGAGGTTTTTGGTCTGAGTACAGGCACGGTCTTTCTTTATTCCCTGGGGATGAGAACCTACTTCTCCTTGAGAATGTGGTCCATGCCACTTAGGAAGGGGTAACTCGTAGAGCCTATGTGGCGAGGGCGAGGGTAGCATTTAGGGTTAAACAGGAGCGCTGGCTATTGGAAACGTTTGGTGAAATCAGTTGATGGGTGTCTGCACCGAGATTTAGTATTTCTTTAAATTGCATAGGATGGGAGCAATCTGCCAGCTGCAATTCGGGAGCTCTCTAGTAAACTTGTTGCTGCACTGTATTATTTTATTACTGTGATTCTGACAGAGCATTACACATCCTTGTGCTGCCTCTGGTGCATGTGCTCTGGCCTGTGTCCTAGGAGACTATCAACAAACTCACAAGACCTCCTTACAGAGTCTTTGATAGTATGCATATGAATATATATATATATATATATATATATATATTTTCAAAGTGTTTTCCATGAGCAAGAATGATATTTGTAACCAGGTGGTCATCTACAGTTAGAGAGTGGCTTTGCCTTTCTTTCTTCCTTCCTTCCTTTCTTCCTTTCTTTCTTAGCATAGCTAGTTGTTTTCAGATAATCTCTGTATAGATTTACCTCAGTAGTTATGTTTCTCTAAGAAATTAAACGGCCTGTAAGCTGAGAGGTCTATTACAGATGAGTACACCCGAAGATGAGGATTTACACCTTCAGTTTTTTTTTTTTTTCAAATACTTTCTAAGCCACTGTCCAAACTCATATTAGAAAATCAGTATTTTAAATTTCATATGTATTGGAGAAACTTCCAAAGGTCGAAAGGTCTTGTGAACCTACGAGCATACATATAACTCTGAGGATGTGATCTTTAGCCCGGACTCTTTCTGTCCTATATATTCTACTGAGACTGATCCAGGACATCTCTCCATGTCTGTGGTACTGTTCTTTTGCTCAACTACACGGACGCCTCTGCTGTAACTTGCTGTTCCTTCCTTCATAGTGAAATGGTGATAAAAACAGAAGAATGCAGTGATAAGCCAAGATATGCTTGTACTGTCTGATGAGAAAATATCAGTGAGGTTCTGACGTTAAGGCTGTAGCCTTTCCCATTGCCCATCTCAGAGAGCTGCTAACAGATAACCAGCTCCGTATTTATTGACCCTCTGCTGGAGGAGAGGGAAACAAGGGCAGGGATAAAATTGTCCCTTTCTCTCATTCTATATAACACAAATAACATTATTGCTACCTACCATGTTCTAGTATCATCTATACTGAACAGCTCGTTTTGTGTTGTTTGTTTGATTTATTGATTTTGAAGTAATTTTCAAGGGAAAGATTTATCAGAAATTGGAAGACCTACTTGGGTTTCTATGAAAGCACATTGAAAAAGTGTTTCTTCCCATAAAATAAAATATAGGTTGTATGGATGACAAGACTGCCAGGGACCACAAATAGCTCTGATAGGCACTGAGATATAATGGCTTCTGGCAAATTAGTATCCAAAAAAAAAAAAAAGTTGAATCTTCCAACACCACTTAATTCAGGCTTGGACTTGAACATGGCAGTGAGCAGATGGATGATATTTGGTGTAAAGGACTTCATAGGGTGTCAGTACTATGATGTAACATGGGCTCTGCTTCTTCAGTGTGGGACAGAACCAGCAAGGGACATCAGAACCTCTCTTTCATTTCTGTCCTGGATAATGCTTAGAACAGACAGGAAGAAACCAAATGTGAGATTAAAGGGTCTTGATTCTTTATCTTTTTTTTTTTTTTTTTTTTTTTTTGAGGTAGGGTCTTACTCTGGCCCAGGCTGACCTGGAATTAACTATGTAGTCTCAGGGTGACCTCGAACTCATGGCGATCCTCCTACCTGTCCTTCCCCAAGTGCTGGGATTAAAGGCATGTGCCACCATGCCCAACTTCTTTATTTATATTATTCAAGGAATAAGCAGGACTCATATCAGGAAATCAGCATGAAGGAACTGAGGTTTTGCTATCAGAGTGATGAGATCAAAGGGAAAGTTATTAACTATAATGCTAAGGGGGCCATGAGGAGATAATTTTGAACACTAGGTGCTAATATCCATCATGAAAATTACATCTCTCTTTTATAGAGTTTTTATTTATAGAAAAATATAAAAGTTATGCCCCTTGAAAAATATAGTCCCTTAGCCAATGTTTGGCCAATGGATACAGTTTATTTGTTCTGGATACCTCATTATATCACATGACTTGTTTAAACCAAGTCTTGTGAATTAGTGCTTTTATATAAGAATTCAATAACATACTTTGAGAAGGAAGTAAATAAATAATGTCCCTGTCTGAATTGATCTACAAAATGTAATCGTAGAACAACAGAGGTCAGATATCTGTAAACAGTGTCGGGGCTGTGAATTGCTTCTAAAGATATGTTGGCATGGACTATCACCAAATGGAGGAAGATATATAAAATGAGGTTGTATTGAATTTATTTAGAAAATGACTAGTATATTTTCTTGTGAAAAACTACCTATACATTCAGATCATTTGAGATGATAAATGTATATCATAAAAACTGTGTTTTATGTATCTTTTATAATTTTCCCCTTTCTTCCTCAATTAAACCAATCTGCCTTCATCATATCCCTATTTTAATACTCAGATATGTTCTGAGAAGTATTTTCCTAAAGACTAGGATTAGTTGAAGAGCTAATTAGGAGTGTTCAAACATAAATGTCATCCTAACCACACAGTATGCCTTGTTTCTGATATTTCTGGATGTCAGGTCCACTGTTTTCCCTTAGCTAATGCCAGTTCAGCTTAATAGCATTGTGTGATGTACACCATAATGATCACAACAGTAATAATCTTACAATAATAACCTTTTTGTTCACACCAACACATTATTCATCAGCCAACTGCATTATAAGTAAGGTTGAATTTCATCTTCATGGTAATTCTATTAGATATGTTATTTTCCTTGAATCCTAGCAAAGAGATTAGCTAGGCCAAGGTCACAGGACTATTAGTAATGATCAGTGCTAAGCTATGAACCCAAGCCAACCCAAGCTACTTCAACAGTATATCCTGGAGTCTCTAGCACTCTCTTGAAAATTCTCTAGATTCTCCTAATATAGTTTTATCTAGATTGATCATCCCTTCTTATCTTGTTCCTATCTTTTGTATTGGAACTGTAGTCATGAGTTTTCCACAGAGTTTCTGTTGGTGTAAATCTGCCGTGCCATTTGAGATAAAGCTGTATCCAAGTTACCTTGACTACAGAGATACTTGTTCTGCTCATTATGGTATATTCTTGCCTTCTCTGGTTGAATTAATGCAACAATGTATTACCTTGACACCTATTGTTCTCATTACATAGCTTGCAATCATATCTTTATGATCTAAACATTGACATTTATACTCTCTTGTCTTTCCTATATAATCTAAAGATAGCTTTCATCATGCAGATCCTAGGGCTGGAGAGATGGATCAGTGGTAAAAGTCTGCTAATCTGGGTTCAATTCCCCAGTGCCCATGTAAAACCAGATGCACAAAGTGATACATGAATCTGGAGTTCATTTGCAGTGGCAAGGTGTCTTGGCATGCCAATTCATTCTCTTTTTCTCTATCCTCACCAAAAAAAATTAATAAAAAATTTTAAAACGAAGACGAGCCCAAATTTTAGGCAATTATATATGTGATTTCCTTTAAGAGTGAGCCAAAATGTTAGACAATTCACATTACCATATTTTTCTGAAAATTAAAAGAAAATTGCTGTGTTATTCTTTCATTGCAAAGACAATTCATTTATATCAACACATCCTATGAACAAAATTATTTTAAAATTGCTCATATGGAAGTGAGACAGCTTGGCTACTATAGTACATCTCCACTGGAAAAAAATTAATTTCTTTAATCCTTTGTAATTAATTCAGAAATTAATATTTAGCTTTTATGCCTGTTGTGACATTTCACCTTAAATTACTTAATTTAGTCCATCTTCAGACTGCATCATTCTAAATTGCTAGCTAAAGAAGCTTCAAGTACAGTGAAAATGTAATTTCTGGTGACATAGTAATATGCAAGAATACTAAAGTACTTGAGGATGTGAACTGTAGTTCCCTTATTAACAGCCTATTCTTTCCTTTCCTTTGTGCTTGTTTTAATTTTAGACTTTTATGTCTCTTACGTGTAAATGAAAAGTGCATCAAGAAAAGGCTAGTCTCAATAATCATCATCTAATAGAGGTAACTATGAGTGCGCTTGATGCTGATTTATAACCTAGAAATGCTAAAGCTGAGCTCGCATATCTTGACATTGAACCATATTTAACTTGGAGAACTTTTCTAAGCACTAACCCACTAGAACTGCCTTACTTCCCATCTAAACTCATTAACTCATAAATTGAATGAAAGGGTAATCTAGCAGTGCACTTACAGGCTGAATGCCCTTGGCAATCCAGGTATAGTATAGCAATCATTAGACTTAGTGTAAGGACATAGATTAAGTGGTTATGCTTTTGTTATGCAGCCTGCAGCCAGCATTAGCTTATCTAACCTCAGGTTTTTTAAATCTGTCAAATGGAAGTATTGTCTCTGTTTTAGCAGATCTATGGTGAACAATAGATGTCTTCATGATAAAGGGTATGCCCATTACTATGAACTTCTAGATCCTTCTTACTTTGGTCTCTTCTTAGTTTCTGCAAGCACCCAAATCTAAGATTATGAATGATTAACATCTACATCCTTAAATGACTCATATTTCTTTAGCTTCTAGAATTTTTCTTGGCCTGTTCAGCTAGCTACCTGGCTACAGCCTAGCATAACCTTCATTAATTCTGCAACCTTAAATGATACCACCACTACTAGGAAACTTTCAAACCTAGGATGGTTCTCTCACCACTCCCCACAGCCACTTGTATAAAAGAGTTGTAATAACCTTCAGTTTTCTATACTTCTCAATAGATTGTTGGAAATAGGAACTGTTTGTTCTCATTTTCCAGAGTTCTAGATCCTAAAATAATGCCTAGCCCATGATGATATTTCATACCCAACTTCTAGGGTTCTAGGTTGTTTCTACTTATAAGATGCACCCAGATTTTTTATTACTATAAAAAGAGCAGCGACCGGAACTGTAAGATAATATTAATTGTACAATGTATGTTACCTTCAAAGATGTAAAAGTGTGGCAACACTTCTTTCATGTGAGTATGAAGAAAGCATGGCATATTATTGAAAGAATGAATGCACTGGCTTTAAGGGTAAAATAATTTAGTATAGATAGACTGCCGAAATGTAAATCTTGCCATTAAATTACTTTTATTCATTTATAAATAATAATGGTAGCTTGTCAAAGATAGTGTATTTTCCATTGTCCATTCCCACTGCTTCAGAGTATCCTGCCCTACAGTGCCCTACAGCCACTGCCCACTCTCATCCCTTTAGGATGCCCCACTTTTCTCTGTAATAAATTCTGTTTGTCTTCTAGACTAAAATCATAATGATACTTTGTATAAAAAAGTAAATCGTTAATCCTAAAATATATAATACATTTTTCCTGCAATGATAGAACTCCTTTATTTAAGGAAAAAGATGAAAACTTAAGATGAGTATTATGGAGGCAATAGATTAAAATCCATAATCATACTAGGACCATTTTGATTTCAAAATAGAAAGCTTACTCTCCAAGAGTCTCACAATATATTATTATATCTAAACAATAACAATAATCAATACTTAATGAGTTTGTTTCATAAGGAATCAGTAAGCAATCCTCTTTGTATATGTACATATATATATATATATATATATATATATATATATGTGTGTGTGTGTGTGTGTGTGTGTGTGTGTGTGTGTGTTTTTTTATACTATATGCAGTGATGTTTGTTTGCAACTAGTTAAATATCAAATTTATTTTACATATAAAAATAAGTTTTGAAAAGTGAGTTTAAATGCAGTATCTTGAATTTAGCTCAGAAATCGGAGGTGTGTGCTGATGTTGAAGATTCTAAAAGCTTCAATAAAGGATAGATTCTTTTGATTATTTTTGTCTCAAGGTAGAGAGGAATACAGGCTTGTCCTCCCAAATCCATTTCTTGGAGGCTAATGAGCCTCAGAGTGCTACTTGGTCAGGAGCAACAGCATGACGCAGTGCCAGTGTCAGCCAAGCTGTGGTGACAAAGAGGACAGATGTTTGTCCGTGCTGAGTGCAGCCCTGCAGTTCTCCCCTGTCACCTAGAAGGTGAATCTGGCAGTAAAATGGACAGCTGCACCTGTTCTAAGGTCCTCAACTGCTGCCCACCATGACAGAGCATAAAACACAGCTGTTCTAGGATCAGAGAGAGAAGATAGAGGGAAAGGGGAAGAGAGATGGCAAGATGGAGGAGGGGAGGGAAGGCTGGAGAGCTCCTGCAGATCACATATCCTCTGCCAAGAATGGTGGTAATGCCTTTTGAACAGTTTACTCATAAATTCTGAAATATATTTTATATGCAGCATCTCATTTTATCCCCTCTGTGCAATCCTATGCCCAACCCCATTTTATAGCTGAAACATTTGAGTTATACAGTGCTAAAGGGGCTTGACCAGATCATAAATGGTAGAAGTAACTTTTAAGGTCAAGTACAGTCTATGCCTCTATTCCTGGCAGACTTCTCTTGTGTTCTCTAGGTGAAATTTGATTTCTCAGTATACATCCTTCAAAGACCAGGTAGCCAGGTAGTCTCAGTTCAGTCCACTTTACAGAATTTTAGTTGCAAAATGTTTTAACTTTTCATCTCCCTTAAGTTGTTATGTGACATTGAATGCAAAGGTTAAAAAGGACACTCATTCAGTGATATTAGTTTAGCCACAATGAAGTATATACAGGTAAATATGACCACCAGATAATTCACTTCTCATTTTCACAAGGACTGTGCATATGAGATTACCAGAGAAGTCTTCTCACTTTGAATAATACCATGTTGTACTTGCTAACTTGATTTGGACTATGAAGCTTATCTCCTCAAATCAGTTTCTAAATCTTAAATTGTTAAAACCTTATGAATGTTGTCCCATTCATTCATGCCACTAGCACCTATGAGGCCCTAAGTAATCTCTGGTTGGTTAATGCTTTTTTGTGTAACACTGAGCTATGTCCAGTATGAATTTAAGCTGAACTAGAGGTCAGTGGATGTTAACTGGTATCACCCCTACTACCTATGTCCCCTGTTAACTGTTCTAAGCCTGAGTTATTCATCTATGACTTTTTATCCCTAGTAGTTTTAGATTAAGATTTGCTGCAGTGAAAGACTGTAAAATACTCTAGGAGACTTTGTGCTCATTAGTAGTTTATTTTATCATCTTGCACAAAAATCTCACACTAAAAAATAAGAAAATCTATGTCGAATGAATATATACAGAAGGACTGGACTTTTTGACTACTATTAAAATAAATAGAATGAGGATAGAGGGATGGATTAACTGTTAAGGCTCTTGTCTACAAGCCTAAGGACCCATGTTTGACTCTCCAGGTCCCATGTAAGCCAGAGGTCATACATGTGCATAAGGTGGTGCACACATATGGAGTTCAAGTGCAGTGGCTAGAGGCCCTAGTGCACCAACTCTCTCTCTCCTTCTTTCTCACTCACTCTCTTTTGCTCTTTCTCTCTCATAAAAATTACAAAAAAATAATATAATGGATAATGTACCCACTTTCAAGATGGGAGCTAGATGATAAATACTTAGGAATTTTTCTTTCTTGTTGCCTATTTTCTTTGAGGATGGGGAATATGAGGCATTTCATAGCCTCATGTTACAGGCTTGAATTTTCTACTTTTCTCATTCAAGATGCCACTGGCATTCATCAACCAGTACCCTTCTGAACTCCAAAGCCCTTTTCAACTACCAAAATCCATGTGCTGATCTTAACATTTTTCAGATGCTTTGTCAGAAAATTTATAAGTCACAGACTTATATTTGAGCATGAGATGTTTATTCCTTGAGCTCTGTCTTCAAATTCTAGTTAGTTAAAGATTCTTTATTCCATTATCTATATTTTTTTTATTTTTATTTATTTAAGAGAGATAGATACAGAAATAGGCATGTAGAGAGAGAGAGAGAGAGAGAGAGAGAGAGAATGGGCGCACCAGGGCCTCTAGCAACTGCAAATGAACTCCAGATGCGTGTGCCCTCTTGTGCATCTGGCTTATGTGGATCCGGGGAAGTAGAACCTGGGTCCTTTGCAGGCAAGTGCCTTAACTGCTAGGTCATCTCTCCAGCCCCTCCATTATCTATAAACTGAACTATATCCCTCAACACATTCATTTTTCAAGGTCTTAGTTTTTTTTGTTGTTGTTGTTGTTTTGTTTTGTTTTGTGACTATATCTGAAGACAGGAAGAAGGGAGAATGTGTGTGTCCCCTTCCCTTTACCTCAAGGCTTATTGCTTAGTGACTCAGTGGACACAGCTCTTGCTTAGTGACTCAACAGACACAGAGAAAAGGCTGCAAAATAAGAAGTGAGAGGTCACTAGGAACCAGCTCTGAAGGAGCCATGACATTGAACTTTCCCGACTCCAGAACTGTGGAAAAATATCTAGCTTGCTTGTTAAAGCAATTAAACCTATGATATTTTATTGGGGCAGCACAATACTGTTATACAACTCCCCACTATTAATGACCATATACGATGATGTCCAATGAAGAAGTGCCCAGAGACTGGGTTTCATAATTGGGGATCTATATGCTTAAATTCATAGTGTGTAAGTTCTAAAAAAAAAAAAAAAAAAAAAAAGCCCCTTTGCAAGATCAATTTTGTCTGCTCTTTTAAAGGATGTAGGAAAAGTTATTAAAACTAAGATGTTAAGAAAGAAAAACAATATGGAAAGTGAGGGGAACAGACAGATGCTTTTGGAGGGCCAGTTTGCTTAAATTCATATTCATGTAGTTAGCTTCATGTTGCTGGGATGAACTTCCAAACTAGACACTGTTTATGGGAGGAAGGGATTTATTTGATGCTTTCACATCCAAGGGAAGTTCCATAATGGTAGAAGACATGGAGTCCCAATCTTAAATCCAAGCAGAGAGAGAGAGAGACACCACCAAGCAGGCAGCACCACAAGCAAGCACATGTGGACAGGACAGTCTGGCAGCAAAAAGACAGGGAACCAAAAGCAAGTAGGAATGGATCTGGCAGAGCTCAGCACTCTTTGAATACCTATAGTCTAGAAATCAGATCTGCCTCCAAGCATACCTTTGGGTTGGACCCAGTATATGCCCCCAGTGACACCTCTTCCAGCCAGGTGGCCTGAAATCCAAGTTAGAAGATTTAATAAAACATCTGATTCTATTGGGAGACACACATTCAAACTTCCACACTAACCAAGCAAACCTGATAAAAATCAAAAAAGAAACCTTACTGAAATCCTATTTTTCCCTTCTATTTATGACTTTAAGTCTGTGTTAGTAAGCTTCCCATCCTTGTGAAAAACTACCTGATAAAATCAACCTGAAGGAAGAAAACCTTGTTTTGGCTCAATGGTTTCATTTCTACTCAGTTGAGTCCATTGTTTTTGGAGCTGGTGTGAGGTAGAGCATCATGGTAGAAGCAGATCACAAAGGAAAGTTACTCACCTCACAGTGGCCAAGGAGAAGGAGGAGGGAAAGGATGAGGAAGAGGAGGAAGCAACATTTGCCCTTCAAAGTTAGCCTTCCTGAGACCTACTACTTCCACCTACTCCTTGAATTCTACAGTTTCTGCTACATCCCAGTAGTTTTTTTTTTTTTTTTTTTTTTTTTTCAGATATGAGCACAGAACTGATTAATCCACTTATGTGATCAGAGACCCTGGATTGAATCACTTCTCCAAATACTTACCAGTGAACATTTTTGCATCAAAGACTCTTTTCCCTTCCCTTCTTCCTTTTACTTCCCTATCTTGCCCTTTTCTTCCATTCGCTTATTCCTGTCTCCTCCCTTCTATTTCAGTACTCAAGTTAGTTCCAGAAAGTAAGCAAAGCAGCTTTTGGTAACTTCTTCATTAATGATCTTCTTGCTCTACTCTTCCCTGGGGTTTGAGACATTGATTTGCTTTCCTGTCTTGGTTTTATAGAATGAAGAGGCACATAATTATATCTCTGCTGCTGGTTACAAGGGAAGAAATTGGAACATTTTACCCTAACAAGTGAAAATTGCTCATATATTAACTTTGAGGGAATCTGGTTATTTAGATCCTTATAAACAGTTTTGTTGATCACAATTACAAGCTTCCCTACACCTTCCCCCTCTTAAGAAACACAATGTGCTCTTGGAGAGACAGTAATTCTCTTATTTTATGACTGACAAGTCAAGGCCTATCACTTAGCATTTGGAGGGAAGTTATCTGTTCTTAATGACTCAGTCTGTTATCTCCCAGTGGGTAGATACATCAATTTGAAGCTTTATTTCAAGTCTTAGGAGAAAAAAGGGATTTCATCCAACAAGCCATTGAATTGTAGAACAGAATGGGCTGTTATTTTATAAGGGGAGACAATAACATCAATGAACACGTAAGGAATCCTTGGTGTGGGCCATCACTGTTTCTAGATTTTACATGTTCTTACCCAGCAAGTTTTTACGATCACACCAAGTGCTATGTGCCAACATATCCAAAGATGGGTCAGTTCATAAATCCAAAGACAGATAGTTAATGTTCTAAAGCCAGGATATGAGCCCAGCCCCTCTAGACTCAAGTCACATTCTCAAAGATGGATGCTGTATTTCTTTTCATATCTTTCAAATAAGTATGCTGCAATCTCAAGGAATAAGAAGTTTGGGGAATATTTTGTCTAATATCTCTGAGAACTTCTGGCCAAGTTTTGTGATTTTGAACTCATTCTCAACTGTAGTCCATCAGCCACATTAGATTCATGTATCGCTGAGATAGAGGCTCCTAATTTATCTCATTGATATCAATGAGATAAATAACCACTCATGATCTTTAAGTTGCAGCTGCTAAGTTTCTTTCATTTGACTGTATTACTGTTTGTATGAATATTTTGCAGTGTTATATTGATAATCTATGATCATATTATTAGTAAATATTTGATCTAGCTTCACCCTGAATTCAGAAATAGTAGTGATTATATTAAAACAAACAAACAAGTCATACATAAGGGTGGCATTTGAAGACAGTTCCACACCATGGGTTGCATTAATTGCTACTTTGGGTGCTCCTGCTGTGAATTGAATGGAGCCACTCTGGATCTATTTCTTAGAAATAACCATCATTATTACCTCTGCTCTAGATGCAAAGTTTTGAGATTTATTTTTAAGACGCAAATCTTGTCACTAATTGTGATAGTTTGAATATATGGCCCCCAATATATTCAGTGTTTTATTAGTTTATAGTTTACATTTGCAATCACCTTGCTAGAGGCAATGTCACTGGGGGTGGACCTTAAGGTGTGGTGATGGTTTGAGATTCCATTGTAAAGATATGCAAAGTGTGCCTAATGGGAGTTCCTGAAATGTGCTGTGGCTTTTGGCGGTAGTTTTTGTTCTGTGTGCTGTGTGTCTGGTGGATTTTTCTCTCTCAGCTTGGCCCTGTGAAGGCAGGCCAGCTTCTCCTGCCATTATGGAACTTCCCCTGGATCTGTAAGCTTCAATTAATAATACCCCTTCCTCCATAACTGTGCCTGGTCTGGAAGTTCATCTCAGTGAACCTGAAGCTGTCTGCTACACTAATATATTTATTTTTTCCATTTTCATTCAAAAAGTAATCTATTTTATTTTTATAACCATTTTAATGCCTTCAGACTTGATCTGTAAAGACTATAGGAAGTAACATTTTTTTGTCTTTTTCTCTCCCAGCATGTAACATTTTGTTAACTCCCCAAGTGTAACATTATGAATATCATGTTTAATTCAAATATAATCTACTATTTTATTAAATTTGGGTTTCTCTTCTTTAATACTTCTACAATTTCCAAGAGCTTTATGTAAAGGCTTGTGTGACGCAAGTCTTGAAAAACTAAAAAAAGAATAAAAAAAAGAATTTCTGTTAGTATTATAGTATCAGTCATGTTCTTGGTGAGTGCTCTGAGAAAAACAAGAAGAAATACAGCTGGTGAGATAGTTCTGGCAATTAGGGAACTATACTATGACTTTTAGAAAACACATTTAACTATGCTTCAGATTAATTTATGGTTTTTCTATTTTTTTTTTTTTTCCGAGGTAGGGTCTCATTCTAGTCCAGGCTGACATGGAATTCACTATGTATTCTCAGGGTAGCCTCCAACTCACAGTGATCCTCCTACCTCTGCCTCCCGGGTGCTGGGGATTCAAGGCGTGCGCCACCACGCCTGGCCCCTAGTTTCTTAGAATTCACCTCTGTGAGTTCCTTGAACAATTTCAAAGTCATGTTTTTTTTTGTTTGTTTGTTTGTTTTGTTTTGTTTTTAGTGGTTTTAGGCTAACTCCAAGTAAATGAAATTCAAATAACTGAGTTATCCTCGCCTTTCAAGTCAATTAATATTCAACAAATGCTCATTCCCCCTAATAGTGACAAAGATTTACTTGCACAGTAACCCTAATAATTCTGTTCTTGGGTTTGTAAAGGATGCAGGATGATCATGTGAGATTTCCTATACTGAAGGACTAATTATAAAGTGGGGAAACACACAATGAAAGCAAACTACAAGCAAGCTCTGTACTGTTTTAATAGCATATGCAGCAGGCCAATCTTACTTTTTAATTTCTCCTGCCTTGCCCAGATCTTCAGTAGTTTTTGCAGAATCTCAGCATTCTTGAGCTGTCATCACAGCTAATTCACAGAGCTCTGTTTTTCACCATTAGAATGAGACACGCATGATGGGATTATATTCTTAGGTAGCCCATGGGGACATGTCCATACACAGTGTCCTTTTAGAAAACACCGATGTCGGGCTGGAGGGATGGCTTAGTGATTAAGGTGCTTGCCTGCAAAGCCTAAGGATCCAGGTTTGATTATCTGGGTCCCACGTAAGCCAGATGCACATGGTGTCACATGCATCTGGAGTTCATCTGCAATAGCTGGAGGCCCTGGTGTGCCCATTCTCTCTCTTTCTCTCTAATAATAAAAATATATATCTTTTTAAAAAAGAAAACACAAATGTCTTCACTTCAAGAAAATGGCATTTTATATGTTTTTATTAAAATGCATTGAGGCAGAAGGGAGGTATATCTAAAAATATACTTCCTACATTCCTGGGTTCAGTCCTTCCTACCATCACTTACTAGCTCAGGCATTGAATCAGTTCAAGTTTGTATGTGCTGGTCTTTGAGTGAGACTAGAAGTGTGAGTATATGACTGTATCACAGGGTCATTATGGGACAGTTGGACATTTAGGATAATTGTGAGCAACTTCATAATCATGAACTCTGTAGCAGACAGCTTCAGGTTCGCTGAGATGAACTTCCAGATCAGGCACAGCTATGAAGGAAGGGATATTATTTATTGAAGCTTACAGATCCAGGGGAAGTTCTAATAACGGCAGAAGAAGCTGGCCTGCCTTCACAGGGCCAATCAGAGAGAGAAAAAGCCAACTAGCCACACAGCACACAGAGCAAAAACTACAGCCAAGCCACAGCACACTTCAGGAACTCCTGCTAGGCACACTTTGCATATCTTTACAATGGAATCTCAAACCCACCACCAACACCTTAAGACCGGCTCCCAGTGACATTGCCTCTAGCAAGGTGATTGCAGATGCAAACTTTAACTAATATAACACTGAATATATTGGGGGACATATATTCAAACTACCACAAACTCCATAGTGTCTGCATGGACAGATAAGCAGTCCTTTGCCTAATGTAGTAACTGAGCAGTTCATTTGGGAATGGACTTTGATTTAAGCAGTATGTTTAACCAGAGAGGGTTGGATTACTAAAATTTGGTTGTTAAATTATTAACTTGAATATCCACCACACAAAGGTATCTGTTTTGATAATTCCCCTCCGAGGAGGTAGGGTAAGGTCCCTGGACTAGTATAGTGAACTCCCCTCTGTGTTTGGAAGGAAATTGACATCCATCATCACTATTCATTTTTCAGACTTGTATCTGCTTCCTTTCCCTGTTTTCCTGTGCTCTTAGTGGTCATTGGATACAAATGAGAAAATTCAAAGGTATCAGATGGTGATTTTTTTTTTGCATTTCTGATTAACATTCCATAGTCTTTAATGTGTATTGTTCATTCTCCATATGGTACCTCTTGACCACTGGCTGAGCTAGCAGCTTGCCTTTCTGAAACAAAACTATTTAAATAAACCATACATTAATTTCTGATAATTTGAAGAAACAACTTCAACAATCCATAAATGTATTTAGTATTTATCTATACATAATGATCATTAAAGGTATATTCAATATTTTACAACTGTCACCTCAGTCTCTTTCTAAACTTTTTTATTCCAAATGGAAACTCTGTATCAAACTAAAAAGTAACTTACATGTAAAGATTCTCAAACTTTTCCCAATTAAGCTTTCCATAAAATGTGCTAATTAATTTACAACAATAGTTCCATTTTCCCAGTGCAGCCATCCTAGGAACATGTAAAAGTACATAAAATGTTTTAATTTCCATTATTTCTTTTATAGAAATTTAAAATGTGAAAAATGTTAAACATCTTATAGCAAGTAATGAAATTTCATTCAGCTGAATACCTTTACAAAGTTAAATAATTAAATATTTAGTTTATAATAAATTAACTCTGCTATGTGATCACTGGAAAGTGGATAGTTCATTTACTGCATCATGAATGTTTTACAAGGTATTGTAATGTAATGAGTAAATTAATTATGATAGTTAAGGTTTCAGCTAATTGAACTCTTCCTTAGCATTTATTAATTTAAGGATATAAAAAACTTTGGCCATGATAATAACTGATGAGATGGCTTAGCTGTACCAACCAAGGATGAAATGAAAAAATACAATATGTATATCTAATTATGAGGAGAAAAAAATCAATTTACAGCTATCTTCCTTTTGGATTTTGATTGGCAAATCTAAGTAAGAATTAAATATTCATGGAGAACAAAGACTTTGAAGTCAGTTTTGCAACTTTATTCTGTTAAAATATTTTAAAAGAGAATTGGCATCCTTGCCACAGCAGTCAAATTTTAAAGGGCATCACTAATATGCACAACCAAATACAATCAAGACAAATGGCCCATGTAATAATAACAGTTATAGCTGGAAGCAATTATGCTAATGTCAAACAACAATAGCAAGTATAGTAACAATGATGGTAACTGATTGTTATAGTAATATATAGCCATGACCTTTTGCAGATGTAATTGAGACCAACGTCTACTTTGCTTCATACAGTTAGTTTTTGGTTTTATAAGGTTAATGCAGTCGTGACCTAGGGTTTTTTGCATGCAGTAGGAACTATGGGCATGAAAAATGGGAAAACGGTCACTAAAAATATGGCTGTGGTTCCTTACTAGTGTATTCAGTTTACTTGGGAAAGCCTTGTAATTTGAAGAAGCATCACTGTTACAGTCTGAAAGACCTGAACTTGAACCAGCTTTCCTTTTCACTCATTGGAAAAGTTACTTTATCAAGGTTCTATTTTCTTTTTGATGCTTTCATCTATAAAGCAAAGATGACAGAAGTAAGTCATTAGCATAATAGTACTATAAGGAATAACTCCAAATTCAATGCATTGGTTTATTACTTCAAATAAACAGTAACTAGAATTTCTAATATATGCATAATATATTATCCATTAAATGTTTATAAATAAAGCAGTCATAATCCACCAAAGTTGCCTTCCCAATTCTGAAGTGCTTAGGTCAGCTATATAAATAGATGACCACACAGTGTGACAGTTCAGTTATGTGCCAAGACAGAGAACCTTGGACCCACCAGGACTTGGAAACATAAAGGGAGAAGTGCAGAGGATGGCGTGGAACTAGGAGAGATCTCAGAGAAGAGTCAATGCATAGGCAGAGTAAGTCAAACATGAGAAGAAGGAGTTAACTTGGCAAGCAGATGGGGCAAGAAGACTCATTCAGAGCAGAGGACTCAATCTGAGAGTACAGATTCTGCAGTGTCAGTGATGGAGCAGCAGGAAGTTCTTGACAGTGTGAAGACAGCATGACCACGAGGAAGTGGGAAGTAATGTTAGAACAGTAAGCTAGGTGGTGAAAAGTTTCACTTGCCTCATAAGCATTTTGAATCTCTGAATTTTATTTGATGAAAGATGAATTGTGTGTGTGTGTGTGTGTGTGTGTGTGTGTGTGTGTGTGTGTGAGAGAGAGAGAGAGGGGGAGGGAGGAATGGGCATGCCAGGACCTCTAGCCACTGCAAAGGAACTCCAGACACATGTGCCACCTTGTACATCTGGTTTATATGAATACTGGGGATTTGAACCTGGGTCCTTAGCCTTCACAGACTGCTATAGCCTGAGACAAAGAGATTTTACAGTCTTCTCAAACATTAATGATTATCCAAATCACCTAAATGTCATGTCAAAACAGATTTCTAAGTCCCATCCATAAGATTTCTCATGGAATGGGAATGAAAAATTTACATTTCTTAAAAAGGTTTCTAGCTTCTGCTGCTACTGGTGATGGTGCACTGAAACCCTACTTTGAAACCATCCCCCACTCCCAACTCCTACACATAATGGTAAGGGATGTCTTCGATGGTTCAGGCTATGCTGACAAAATTCCATTACTTGGGCTGGGTACATATATTTATTTCTCACAGTTGTAGAGGGTAGAACTTCCAAACTCAAGTTGCCAGGAGACCGAATGACTAGTGTGACCCTGCTTCCTGGCTTATGGGCAGCAGACTTCCTACTCTAATGTCTCATGGTAGAAGAGAAGGAACCTCTCTGGGGTCAGTTTTACAAGGAGACTAAAACAATTTCAAGGGCTCCATCATTAGGATCTATTTATTTTTCAAGATCTCTATATCCTAAGACTATTGTATTAAGAGTTAGGCTTCAGCCTATGAATGTGGAGAGGACACACACATACACACACACACGCACACAAAGCATGCACACACACATCTGGTCTACAGTAGACACTAAACCATGGCTGGAACTGAGGTAGTAAAATAGAAGAGGTGAATGAATTCCCATTGTCAGAGCCTAAGGAGACTTGTTTCTAAGGAGATTTTGCTGCAAAAGATCTTTGCCCATGCTTTCAACTTTCTTCTAGTTAAAGAGAAGCCAATATGGCTATTGTTTAGAAGTTTGATTGTTTCAATATTCTTTATTGTTTTTATTGACAAGTTTATACATTTATATAATAATTTTGAACATAATCCCCTCCCATTCCTTTCTCTTGTGTACCTCACCATGCCCCTTCCGTGGAGCTCCTTCTTCCCAACATGTCCTTCCTCTACTTTGATGTATTTTATTTGCTTGTGTGTTTGTGTGCTTCTGACCCACTGAGTTTAATTAGGGTTTAAAATAAGCATATGCTTTAATAAGAAAGTTTACCTAAAAAAGCAAAATATTTCACCTGTATTGTGGATGCCATTCATGTATCTGTTTATAAGCTGAACATGAGTGCTCTAATTACTTTCCTTTGTAACCAAGGTTTCATTGTCCTGTGATCCCTGTGTTACTCTAGTGAAATGGGTTTCATCCTCAGAGTGTAGGAAACAGACTTTAATTGACATAATTAATGCTAGGGTGGTTACCTTGGATTTAAAAGTGACTGTTGATTCTTCCAGAATGTGAGGGTATTACCTGATAGAGCCAAACACACTGTGTGTAACAATGAAGGTGGTTTGGGAAGACTTTTGTGCTCTTAATTAGGAATGAGATGAGGTACTGTTCTGTCAGCAGGAGGCTCTGGACACAAGCCTGAAATTTCAATGAGTGTAATGGGATTACCTCACACCTGAGACACTATTTTCACTAAACAACAACAACAACAACAAAAAAAACCAAAAAACTTTTCTATAAGAGGTAAAGTGGGGGCAAAAAATTTATTTTGTAATTAGAAAAATTATTATATTTATTCGTCTTGACTTTGTTCCTCCTACTTCTCTTGCTGCCTCTCTTTCTCCTCTTCCTTCTCTCTCTCTCACCTTCTCTCTCATGTCTGTTTCCAGTAGTGGAAAATGATAAGATCATTTTTTTTTTTTTTGCTCATTGTTAAAGATTATTTGCATTCTTCAAATATTGTCCTTATAAGAGAAGGGCCTTTGAGGGTTGCTTTGTATATTAGACAGTGTGTTCAGGATGGCATGAATGATGTCCAGAATAAATATAATGCACTTTTGTAAGCACTTTGTGTGATTGCCTAATATTACAGCTCATAAATGTTTATGAAGATAAAACAATATTAAATTAGTGTAATTTCTCCCAGGTATATAAGAGATTGAGCAGATATTATTGAATACAAATAGTATTTTCAAAACATGTAACGAACTTTGAGCACATTTTAATTTTGAAGTTAATTTTTAATTTTAATTTTTAGTTTTAATTTTGAGTTAATTAAGCACCAGGGACCAGGCATGAGCCACTACATGAATCTCTCCTCTCCTCTTATCTCCTTGCTGCTGTTCTTCTCTTGTCCCTATTTCTCCCCTCTATCCTTCCTCTCTCTTCCCATCCTCCACTCAGGTTTTCTCCTTTGTATCCATTCTTAGAGGTTTAACTATATGTTAAGAAAGGCATGTGTAAGTTAGTGAGCACATCAAGATATACAGCATAGAACATTTGCACTGAAAGGGTTTGTAAGAAGCAGCAAGTTCCTATTCAGCCACAAAGCAATTTATATCTCCAAGTCAAACCAAGACTTTCTGGATAGACCAAAGAAGTAACACATAATTACAGGTTGGAAATAGAGGGCTTTTAGTGAATAGAACTGAAAATGAATTAGTCATGAAGAACACAAGGAATTTTGGAAGGACAGCATGTCAGTGTGAGAAAACAGGGGAAGCAATGGAATAAGAACATTTGGGGGAACGAGCAATATTTATTCTAGATGGAGGAAAAGAAGAGGATGCTAAAAGTTGCATCTGGAAGGAAAGGGTTGGGCCAACTGGGAAGTTTTGCTTATTAGCTTTGAACTATATACTAATTTCACAGACCAAAGTTAATGTGTTATCCCTAATCAAAAAACATTTGCCAGGAAATGCACTGAAATGACAGTAAATGCATAGCATTCATTGGGGTTTCAAACGTGGGCTTTTGTGAATTTTCAAGTTGTTTCATGTCTCTGTACCTCATCCCTCTTTTAATATTGGTATCTCCTTCTTCATGTAGGTATAAAGACTGAATTAAATAGGGGCTCTAAATCTTCTACTATCACACAAGCTTTTGTTCTGCAGCAACACCATTGTTCTTTGCTTCTCCTTCCCATTTCCATGTCAGCTGCAAGAATTTTAAGCCCTTGTGTGTTGTTAGAGTGAAGGTGGAAAATAACCTTCTCTTGAGGGCTTTTAAAGACTTTCTATGCACTAGGAGTTATGGAAATCTCTGACAAGATAAGGCTAAACACATAAAACAGGATTAAGCTACATGTGGGGGTCAGGGATGCAAACCCTTTGTGCTGCCATGTGTGGGCTCTGGGGTGTAGACAATTTGTGGCATGCTTTGGAGGTGGAACCATTCACTGTACTAAGGACTTTGGGTCAAAGAAGGCACTATGTCATTATAGTTGCATTCCTGTTGCTGAGATAAAGCACCCAACCAAAAGCAAATCTGGGGAGATTTTTTTTTTTTTTTTTTTTTTGGTTTATAGTCTCAAAACGAAGCTTCAGTATGGTAGGGATGGTAGGGAAAGCCTAATGGGAGCGGAGACTGGCTATCACCACTGGAAAACAGGAGCAGCAGAGTGAGCAAAGTTGTGGCAATGAGGAGCTGGCTATAATATCCCTAAGCTCACCCCTAACAATATACCTCCCAAGGCTCCTCCTCCCAAGTTACCATCATCTGGGAACCAAACATTCAGAGCACATGAATTTATGGGGTACATCTGATCCAAACTGAAACTTTGATGTAGAATTTGGTTTTTAACTCAGCATATTGGTGTATAGTTGGGAAATTTTATTACATTTAATCAAAGGTACACTTTAGAGCTGTTCAATAATTGTTTAATAACTTCAGGTGAAAGTTAAGAAAATGGAAAGTAAACTTCCAGATTACATAGAGTAAGCTAAGAAAATCAGTTCCATGAGCTTCATCTAAGAAAGTGGCCTGTACAAATTGGGGTTCTAATTCTGTTTAAAAATCTTAAAAATGAGCAACTTAGCAGACAAGATAGGAACAGCCATATCATAAGCTTATGAATTCTGTCATGGTTCTAAAGAAGAAAGAGAGAAGCAAGAAGAAAGAAATGAGGTGAGGATGTGAAACTGTAGCCTAACAAAGATTCAAAGAGACAAGGTGAAGAGAAGATATGCATGGATTATATATACTTAATGATTTTGGACTGAGAAGAAATAATATAGAGCCTGGATTTTCAAACTGACCCAGGAGGCAGAGGGAAGTTCTGACAAGATACTATACACATCATAGACAGAAGGCTCTCAGAGTTTGGAGAAGAGATGGACTTTAGTACCAGACAAAATGGGAAGGAAATTAGCATGAGCTATTTATACTGAATACTTATGTGCCAGATACAACACTAAATACTTTTTATGTTTTGTTTCATTTCTTCCTCACATTAATTCTATGTGAAGATATTATCCTTATCTTACAAGTGGGAAGCATTTCATTTAAAAGGATTCTCTCAAGCTCACATAATGTGAGTTAAGGAACCCAAGCCCAGAATTCACAATTAGAAAATTTGAATTCAATGTTTCAACAAAGCCATATTATAATCAACATTCATCTCTTCATAGTATGCACTGCTGCATACTGGATACCATGTCACTGGGTTTACCTTCTTTCTCACTTTGTACCTACTGAACTATCTAGCAGAAGTGATCACTTTTCTGTGGCTGATTTTTCCAATATTAAATTATGTTTGTGTAGATACTCAATCAGCATTTTTTGAATACAAACTTATAATTAAATAATTCTCAGTTTATTAAAAGCTCTTCATTCTTTAAGAAAACTTGAATCCCTTTATGTTACTGTTTTATCAATTTCTTTCAGTTATTTCTGTTTATGTGCAGCAATAAATACTAGTGATAATAAATGTTAATAATAATATCAACCTTTTATTAATCACATACACTGGGCCAGGGATAATATTAAACTTAGGCTTCATATTATCTCATTTACTCCTCAGACAACATGCATGATTTAAAACTATCAATTTAATAAATATTTGTGGAAACCTACGGTTTAGAAGTTTATGTGACTTTTCTACATTTTCACAAAATAAGTGGCAGACCAGGATCTTAAATTCCAGAATATTTGACTGAAAACCATAGCTCCCAATCACTAAAGACTACCCCCTTCCTTACTTAATAAAATATGCTTAGTAAATCTCAATTGGAAGTCATTCTCCATTCTTGCTCATAATTGGTATGAGTTAGTAAACTTTTAACTTACTTGGTTCCTATTGTTTTGAATGTATTTTCTTAAAAGAGAAGGTTCTTATGTTTTTAATAAAATGAGAAAGTTCTATTTTAATTAGGAAAAAAGAATAAATAAATAAATATAGCATCACTGCAAAGTCTCTAGTTATTACCATAACAAAGCATACATTTATGGAAATATAATTTGCTTGGACAGAAAATGTGAGATTCAATTTTTTTCTTGATTGGAGAAATGTGTCTTAGGAAGCATTGAGTATTGGTTTCCTTCTCCCCCTCTTGCCATTCTATCCACGAATAATGATGGCGGGGTTTATTTTCAACATATATCTTGAAGAGACTAAAATAGAACAAAAATGCTGGAAATAGGATCATGAAAGAAGGGGATATCAGTGTCAAATCTGGGGCAGACAATGGAGAAGGGGGATTGTATTAACTTTTTGATGTCTTGGGTGCTATACATTTAGAACTTGGTATTTAAAGTGAAAAGGAAAGTCTGGAAAGAGGCCAGTGATTAGATTGTAAAACCCCAGAACAATAATTAAAACTATCAGAGAAAGAGGAAAATATAATAAATACAGCTAACAGTAATGTATAACAAATGAAGTTCTGCACTCGAGGCAACATATTCAATAAAATGAACTAGAAACAGTCATACAACTAATTCCACCAGAATGGAGTTCCTTTCTGTCAGGCCAAGAGTTTTCTCTACTGCTCATCAACTTGACCATGAGGCTGAGTACGTCAAACACGAGTCTTGAATCTGAACGTGCAGCTCCCTATCTATGCCATAATTGTACTAACTGACCACCATGGAGAGCTGGATCTTAATTCTCAGACATAAGATGACATTTCTTCATTAATTACCAAAGGAGCCTTGCTTTTGGAGATAGGCAGTGGTTTCACCCAGGTGCTTGGTCTTCTTCAAAAATTTTCTGAGCAAACAGGGCGTGGTGGCGCATGTCTTTAATTCCAGCACTCAGGCAGAGGTAGGAGGATTGCTGTGAGTTTGAGGCCAGCCTGAGACTATAGAGTAAATTACAGGTCAACATGGTCTAGAGAGAGAGAGAGACCCTACCTCGAAAAATCACATACACAGAAAAATGATATGAAGACCTTCTAAGTGCACCACTTGAACATAGTACCTTATACTTGACTAATATTAATGACAATATGATAAATATAATTATGTCATGTCACTCCCAGAATGTTACTCAATAAGAGTTATCTATATATTTCAAAATCTGATCCTTTTCAACCTCTGATTCCAGGAAAAATAGCAGGGAAATGCAATGTCTATGGTTCTTCTGAGACAGGTCATCTGTCCTTGCTAATAATAATCACCTTTTCAATACAAGTTCTGGTCTGTAGCAATACCACAGTAAAGTGTCTCTGAATAACATCTCCATTAAATAAAGGCTGTATGCCTTTAGGGGAATAGTAGAGCACGTTGTATAATTTTCTGCTTTGCATATTGAAATTCAGCTGCTAGAGCTTGAAAAAGGAATTCAGGAGGCATCTTAAAGTGTAGAATGACCTTCACAGTTTCATAAAATAAATGATTAATGTGGGGACCATTAATTGAGCCATACTGTGCTCCCCAAACAGCTTTATCTATTTTGAAGAAGCTTTTCAATTTAAAGGATAAACGATACATATTTTAATATAATTATGAACAATCAGGCTTGTAATTGTTATGCATAATAAAATACATAATTAAACATCACTCCATAATTAATGAAGACTTTAAAACTTGGAAGTTGTAAGAAACTATATTGTTACTGCATTCCAAGTTGGCTAGATTGTTTATAAATAGTCTTAAATTGATCAGCCAGATTTTACCCCATGTCTTTTTCTTCAAGTGTTGATCCTGAGGTCAGTCTTGATTAAATACTGTATTTGGATGCATGTTGTAAGCATAACAAAGGGTACCCATTTGAGCAATTCAGATAAAGTCTCAGGAGACAAAAATTTATCCCCAATATATTTCTGATCCATTTTTAAATAATCAGATAGAATGAATTTTATTGCATATTAACTACTTGGTTAATAAGGTTCATGGGTATCCCAAAGAAAACTCTGTGTATTGAAACCATATAATAAACACAATAGAGAGCAACACAGCCATGAGAAAAATGGAAATTGAGGATTCACCTACTTTGTAGAGATCATGACATCTATTATGAGTGAGACGTTCATCACAGGTCACATAGTCAGCCTGTCCTGAGCATTTATTGATGATAGTGATGACAATAAAATGGTAACAGTAAACACTTGCCAGGGTCTATGCTAAGGACCTTGGATATACTAATTGTTTAATCATCACTCTAGTCTCTGGTCTTATAAGGTAAATATTATTTTCCTCACATTCCAGATGAGAAAAGTAAGGCACAGAGCAGTGAATGAATTGACATGTTTTACCTTATCAATTTAAAAGTGGAAAGATTGGACACAAGGTCATTGTATGTAATTGTCTTCTGCATACATAATATGATGGCTGCTTTCTTGATTCAGGCTGGGGTTTTCCTTTTTATTTATTTTACGGTATTGGGGGAGAGCAGAATGTTCAGGCTTCATTTTAGCCTAGGCTGACCAAGAATTCACTCTTCAGCCCCAGGCTTGTAGGGCACGGTTAAAGGCCCCTGGGCTACTGGAGGCAAGCCTGAGCTGTCAGACATGGCTAAGGGCCCAGGACCTGGAGGTTGCAGTGAGCCCCTATCCCGATAATCTTGAGACCAGCAGGAGTGAGGACCTCCCTTCCCCTGAGGTTGCAGAGAGCCCAACCCAATAATCTCCAGACAGGCTGGAGTGAGGCCACTCCCCCCGCCCCGCTGGGAGTACCTGGACATCCTGATAAGACTTGGGTCTCACTTTCCTCTTAGCCTTGAGACCTGTGACCTTGCCCAGGAATATCCTTGTATGGTATCAGCCAACACCTTTGTATGGCCCGCCCCCTATGACTAATAACCTATACCTTGTCCCACCACTACCTAGACCTTGTGGCCTTCTCCCTGCTCACTTGTGATGTCACTACATGCTAATTAGGCATCAGGAGGACATTTGAAGTAACCAATTCCCTTATGACCCGTACCTACCCGTAACTCTTCCCACTCTTTCACAAACGCTTATTAACCCATTCCCTTGGCAAATAAACAAGCTGTCTCCTAGGTGTTCCTTCCATTAAACTCATGGCCGCTCAAGACCCTGACCCCAGCCGTCTGGATGTCTCCTGGTTGCCTCTAAGCAATGGCCCCGGAGCAGCCAGAGACCCACACAGGCTAGCCTGGAGCTCACAGCAATCCTCCTACATCACACTACCAAGTGCTAGGATTAGAGATGTGTGCCACCACACCCAGCTTTTAAATTACCATTTCTGGTGCATTATTCTTTGTTTTTTTTTTCTTCTTTTTTTCTTTTGGTATTTACTTATTTGTGAGGAAGGATTAAGGATCGAGAGAGAGAGAGAGAGAGAGAGAGAGAGAGAGCAAATGTGTGTGTAGGCACGCTAAGCCTCTTGTCATTGCACAACTGCACACAAATTCTTTCACCATTTGTCCATCTGACTTTACTTTGATACTGGGGAACTGAACCCAGACAGGCAGGGTTTGCAAGCAAGTACTTTAACAGTTGAGCTATATCCCCAGCCAGTGTTTTCCTTTGAAGCTAATGTTGGTACCTGATAATGAGGATGTAGTGCCTAATAGCTGTTCTTTGCTACTGAATGAAACTGAGAATTCCCAGCATACTCTCAGCTAGTTTCCTCCTGGAAGAGTCAAAATGTCTGAGTTCATGATTATAGGGGAAAAAAAGTCTTTGTATTACCAAATCTGCCGAGGAGAAGGCTGGAGATGTGTGGAGGAATGGTTCACTGGGCTGCCCTTGTCAGGGATAATTATATGCAATCATGTGCCTTATTTTTAAAGAATACCCCATTAGATGGCTGATGTCAGCAGGCATTTATTATGTTCTGAAAACCTGATAGTAAACCCCACAGTGAGAGTTCTAAGTGTGGAGGCTTGTCAAATGTCACAGGCATCAGGGAATAGGTATGTTGGTTTTGCTACCTTGATTTCATTCATATTTCCATGAATGTGTCATGTGTTCTAAAGGTGATGTTTTAGAGAATGTCACTTTCTGGGTGATTTGGTGCCTGTCTTCATGCTGCCACCAAACTGTTTAGCCTAAATATTTTAATGCTTCTGGTCTGCCTGGCATTCTTAAACTATCCAAAAAATAATCTACTTTTAAAATTTTTTTGTCTTTGTGTATGCCCTCCACTTTCTTGGGAAATGCTTAATTATTCAAAGTCAAATGTCATGTTGAATCTAGTAACCACATATACTCTTTGTTATTTTAGTCCCCCTTTCACCCATGTAAACTCAAGTGGAAATACCAGTTCTCCTCATGAACCTTTAGGTATGGACAGATCTATACCAGGTCTATAACAGGCCACTCTAGGCCCTGCATTGGGGAATCAGTCCAGTATGAGGGAATACCCCTTCAGTAAGTCTAAGCCTTTCCAAGTCACTCATTCATCATAACTCCATGCCAGTTAGCGGAGACTGAAATACTTATTTCTGAATTTTAACAGGTGTATTCCAGGATTTTATGCTAAAAAGTGCATCATGAATTGACTTATTATAGAAACTTAACTACCAAGAGGAAGCATGGTGTTTTTCTCTTTTTTTCAGTTGTTTTGTTTTTACTGCATCCATAGAGGATAACTGGAGGAATCTTAGAGGATGATGAGTGTGAGAACACTGTTATTTTATAAGTTTCCAGTAAACTCCAGATGCTAGGCTACAAACTCCAGCCCTTTGAACATATATCACTGGAATAAATCTAGCTGAACTCTGCTCTGGAATGTCAAATTTGGGAGAATGAAGAAAACCTAAAGCTCACAATGATAGGGTCTTCCTTACCATAGTTGCTTAGCGTGGTACCAGTGCAAACCTGGAGCAGCCAAACTGGAAGGCTGCTAGGCACCCAGGCTCTCACATCGGCCCTAGGGGTGAGTGAAGTTCTTTTTGCTTTATGTTCTTGTTTCTTGGGACTCTTGCTTCTGTGAGCCTTACTAAATCTATGTGGCTTCCTCTAAAATTTAAATAAATACTTCTGCAGATCATTCTAAGAAATGACATTTACCTGTGTTGTGGTGTTTCATGTATAGTAAGGTTATAATCAATGCTAGTACCGTCACTATTGCCATCACCAATAGTATTATGCATCATTATGAGCACATAATGATGCATATTTAGCTATTTCAAGACATGGGGGACTGGATATTTAAGTTAAAGGAATATAAATTTTCACTCTTCTTCAATATAGTGCATGTTTCAAATCTTTTTGTGAATGCTGTGGAACATGTAGTTGTCCATCTAATGAGATTAAAATATCCAGTATATAGGATATGCTATCATTAAGCTATGTTAAAAAAAAGAATGGATCAGGCAGAAAATAACCCCAAAGTGTCAGAAACATGCATAAAGTCATCATACACTGTGTTGAATAAACTTATGGAAATATGAAACAGGAATTGTGGCACAGCAGTGATACTTGAAATAGGATGCTATCTGCTATAATGGTATGGGAACTTCCTTCAAGGCCATTAAATATGTTCTTGTGCTATATGCATCCCTCTCCAAGCAAAGATGCTTCACTCTTTCAATTAAACAACTGAGCCCTAGCTGATCTTCCATAAAAGGTATTCAGTTCTGGCACACAAATTTAATAGGGGACCAGACAAAGGTACCTCACAAATGTCTTCATCTAAGTTGTGGTACCCAGTAAGAGAGCCAGTGTCTATGTTCTCAGTGGCATAATTGAATCAGTGCACAACTAAGAGGTTTGTGGTCCATTGATTCCAATTTTGTTTGTCATAACTGTCACCATCCAGCCTTGGTAGTGTTCTGGCTTTGGTAATCACATGTAGGGAAGCATCTGCTTACCTTTTTGTTTTTTGAAAAGATAATGCATGTCCACAGAACCAACAAATCTGTATTCATAAACATCAGCATATAAGAGCTGTTGTGTCAGGAACATTAAAATGTGATAAATATTAATTTCTAGGCTGGTATTTTGTCAAGGATTTTTAGAATCAGCATTTCATATTTTTGTTTTGACCTTGGAGTCTTCCAAATGATGAAAATAAGATCTCGCAATCTTTAACAGTGTCATGTTTTTATTTTCAGGGGTTTTATAATATTGTAGTTTCCTACACGCTGAAATTTTGGCCTTGATTAATAAAATGCTGTTTCCTGCCTTTTCACTGGATAGCTCTGGTTTTAACAGCTGTATTAAACTGTACTATGTAGTTCTTATTTTATTTTTTCCCTTTTTATTTCCATATAAGGTATTAGGATTTGTTTTGAGCCTTCTCAAACACAGTTTGGTTTTTATTAATTCTCTGTCTTTATCCCATCTATCTTTTATCTATCTCTTGAAACCTTCTATCCTCAGTAACCTCCTTTCATCTCACTCATCTCACCTGTATTCTATTGTTCTTCTTGGTCTCCTATTTACTTTCCTAGCCTATATGCACTCTCACACCCACTATTGGCACATATACAAACATTGAAACTTCAGATCCATATATGAGAGAGAACATGTGAACTTTCTCTTTCTGTGTCTAGGTCACTTCAGTTAATATACTTCCCAGATTCATCAAATTTCCTGCAAACTCATAATTTCATTTTTCTTACAGCTGAGTAAAATTCTACTGTGTGTGTGTGTATATATTACATTCTCATTTTCCATTCATCTTGTTTGATTTTATTTTTAGAAGTATTACTCACTTTTTTTAAAAGCATAAAACCCTAAGAAATTGCCATTCCAGAAGTAAAGTGATAGGCAGTAAAAGTCTAAGGGCATTAGCATGATAAGTATTAAGTCTTTGAAGTCATAGTGCCAATCTCCATGTTAAGAAAAGAGATGCTGGAAGCTGTTGTGCAGTATGCACTCTGTCTTTTCCTCTCTGGACTTACGATTTGGTGGTGGTGGGGGGTGCAGGCCATGTGGCAATTGTGTCACATTGACAACGTACAAATCAGCCATTTTCAAAGAATCAGAAAAGTGACTGAACCAAGACTAAATTTAACATGCTTGTCTGAAATGATTTATAAAGTAGTTTAGAGACATGGTTCCAATGTGATACTGAGAAGATGGGAGATTGACGAGAGCCTGAGTCTTCCATTTCTCCCTCATCAAGTGACGCCAGAGGAGCTGTTGGATTGTAGAAAACCTCTTATCCTTACCTTAAAGAAGGAGCAAAGATTCACAACGTGTTGTCAGGGATCAGTAGGGTATAAATAGCAGTAAAATATTTAATGTGTGTAGCATGCTGTTACAGGGCATTCAAACCCCAAACCCAGAGTGCTGGGGTGCTGCCTGGAACCCCAAATCCTAAGTTCATGTTTGTATTTAACCAAAGAATTGGGAAAACCAAACTAAGAAGGATAATTATTAAATTATCACATTTATTGAAGGAAGTGCAGAACCAAGGGAAGGACAGTGAATACACCCTGTGAAACCTTATGTGGAGAAAGGTGGAAGAAAGATGGCAAAGGAGTTAGAGAGAAAAGAAGAGAAAGAAAAACGAGCTCCTGTCATGTGGAGGACAGAAGCCCATGAAGCCCACGTAGGAGTAGGAGTCAGAGAGTTTCTATTCTTGTCTCAGTCCAGCCAGGCAGAGAGGAGAGGAAACTCACCAGAACCGAGAGACCCAGTAGTGATGGTCAGGCAGCCCCCAGAGAGGTTTGTCCCTTGGCATGTATCTATTTATAACGTTATTGTGGTGGGTTTCATCTTCTGGCTCAGCTAAGACAGAATGAGAGTTGATTGATCTGGGGTAGGAGCTGGCTCAGGAAAGACCAGCCATGACACCACTTTCTAGGGTTTGAACTTGACCAACCACAATGTCAAGATTAACTTTAAATCCTAGGAAAGGGGACCTCTCTCCCATAAGGGACTCAGGTTGTTTGTGGGAAAATAGGTCTGGGGAACTCCTTTAGGCAAGAGATCAGGAGAAGCCAGCTTCATCTCTGATTTCTAGCAAAGCCCCCAAACATTCCTGCGTTTTACTTTTAGGGATCTGGTCACCCAACTGCCTAACAAAGCTCCCTGACTCCCTCTTAATGCCATGGGTACTTTAAAAATGTTAATATTCTTTTTTTAATCATATCTTACTGTACCTGGCTCTCATGAGTTCATTGCCAACAATACCACCCTTGTTTCAAAATAAAGCTAAATCAAAGAACACCAATGGGTCCCATTCTTGTGATTCCTTAGGGTGTAGTGGTACTGCTACAGAGATCCAATATAGAGACCTTCTGGCATAAAACACCCTTCCATTCCTGCAGTAAATGTGATTCTCCTTGGGACCAAATGGCAGGTTTGTTAATTATGCCTCTCTTTATAGAGCAGAACAGAGAAGTACTCAAGGCAGAATCATGGTGCTATAAAAGAGAAAGCCTGGGGCAGTGGTGACTACAGGGCACTCATTCTTGCCAGAACACAATGTACATGGATAGCAGGAGAGGAGACATGACAGTAAGTGGGGCTTGTTTGTGCAAGGCATTAGTAAACGCTGAGTCATGGGAAGATTCTTCAACTCTGGAGTGAGGTGATCAGTTTGGCAGCCAGATGCTTCTGTGAGGAGTATGGAGGATGAACTGAAGGAAGGTGAGACTGTCTACTCAAGATGGGAAATGGCCTTAGGCAGACATCCCTTTGAGACAACACAGCCTTGATCTCAGGCACCAGCTTATGTGGAAAACTGCTTGATAAGGTATTTTTGGATGTATCCATACAAAATATGTTCTTAATAAAAAAGTAAATTTAAAGAAATGGTTAGATTTGATAACTGCTTGGATATAGGAAGTAGAAGAAAAGTGCACCCAGGATGGCTTGGGCCTTCTGACATGGCCTAGCATGTCAGGGCTTGCTGTGTATTCCTAAGATGACATCATCCCCATAATGCACTTGACATTCCAACGTGGGAGGAAGATATCACTCCCACAATAGTTCTCCTGTATTCTTTTTTATTTTTTTTGGTTTTTTTTTTAATTAAATATATATTTTTTATTTATATTATTCTGATTTTACATTCATAGTATTGGTTCCATTGTCCTGCTCCCCGTCCTCCCACTTTCAAAGGGGCCCTCATCAATGGAGAATGTGGGTCGTGCATTGTGAGTTTGCTCAAGAGTTCTGGTGGATAGGCCCCAGTCTCTGTGCATAATGCCCCAACTTGTGACTCTAACAATCTTTCCGCCCCCTCTTCTGCAAGTTTCCCTGAGCCACATTGGGGTCATTTTAGTTCTGCTTCCTTGATGAGGTTTTGGGAGCCTCTGTGTCTCTGGATATCTGGCTTAGTTGGAGTTGGATGTTCTCTGTGTTTATCTCCTTCAGCCTTTCTATGGTGTTGTGATCGCCTTGAGCGTTGTATTCTTGCCCTTCCCTTGCGTTGTTCTATGGTTTCAGCTGGTGAGGTGTGGTTAGCTGATCCTCCCTTCAGGTTCGTTGTCCACCTGAAAAGAGATAAGCAAATTCTCCAACGGAGAGAGAAGTTAGTACTAGATAGAAGGGATAACCATATATGTTTTGGAGGGAACTTTATATGCATTGGCTCTCTTCTAGCCCACATTTGGTGGCCTCTAGATCTTGGAGACTGAGCTCATTTTTTGTACATGGCTTTTTTTCGAGGTAGGGTCTCACTCTGGCCCAGGCTGACCTGGAATTAACTATGTAGTCTCAGGGTGGCCTTGAACTCACGGCGATCCTCCTACCTCTGCCTCCCGAGTGCTGGGATTAAAGGCGTGCGCCACCACGCCTGGCCAGTTCTCCTGTATTTTTATTGACACCGTAATTACTGTGCACCTTGAAGTTATTGCACCGCCATCACTAGAATCTTCTTTTAAGGTCACCAAGGTAAAACAATCTTGTTTAATACATCCATGAATCTCAATTAGTAGCCATCAAGTTATCTTAAGTAAGATGTGTGCCAATTATCTGTCACTAGATAGACATTTGTTCCATTTTCACTTCTCAACTACAGATTATATATATATATATATATATATATATATATATATATATATATATATATATATAAATGGTAAGGACTCACTCAAGCTGACCTGGAACTCACTCTAGTCCCAGGCTGGCCTCCAACTCACAGTGATCCTCCTACCTCTGCCTCCCAAATGCTGGGATTAAAGACCACCGGCCCAAGCTAGATAAATAATTTTAAAGGTCTCTGGGTATCCTCCCTTGTGATGTTTTTAAATGTCCTAATTGGTTTAACATGCTGGATCCCTAGTTTATTGGTGCTCCACAAGAAGTGTTAAAATATTATCTGGAGGATATAGTAAATATCTGGAGGATACAGTTACATGCTCTGGTGTCTTTAAATCTAATAAGGTCTATTTAACTTTGTAAGGCCAAGCGTAGGTACTCTCATTGCTTCAAGATATCTATAAGTGATTCTGATATTGCTGTTTTACAGAACTCCATGATTTGTGAAAAGCAGGTCTACAAAGGTGACAGAGCAAGGGCAGTTCTTGACTGTGAGGCAGAAAACATGGAATGTAGATATGATACGGCCACAGGCTGTCGGTGTGCAGGCATGGAAAAATCCCCTTCACCTTCTGAGCTTTGGTGTCTTTATCTGGAAGATGGAGTGTTAAACTATAAAATAAATATAGTTCCCTGCATCCCAATGCCATTTGCTCTGTTAAACTAAATAAAGCTAAATAAACTCAGTGATGTCCCCAGGACCCTCTCATAAAAATTTCATGGTCCTTTTAGTACAGGAAGCAAGGTAAACCTGAATGAATCAAGAAACTAAAAGAAGTGGGGGGGGGTGTGAAAAACGACCCAGGTCCAGAGGTTTTTTGGAACTAGGCCATTTAAACAGGTGAAGCACAGAATTTGAAGGGGTACAGCCACGGAGAGCAGGTGGCCATCACACAGTCAGATGGCATGGGGGAGGGGAGAGATGGGGTGGCCACCGCAGGCTGGCAGAGAAAGGCAAAGAGAGAACCCAGGAGCATGTAGTGTTGGAAGTCAGAATCATGGAAGACTGTCAGGGATTAGCAGGGCCCTGGCCACCTGCCTGGGTTCATGAGCAGGGCAGAGCTTTAAAAAGGAGACATGGGAGGGGGTTGGAACAAGAGCAATATGGAGTTCCAGTTTTAGAGAGCCTGACATATTAGGCAGGCCTCCAAAAGAGACTCAGGCAGAGCGTAGCAAGACAGAAGGCGAATTCTCAGAACTGGGGCACCAGGTGGGGGCCAAGAAGTGGAAACACAATTATCCAAATTTGGATAAGAGGTCATAGCTCGAGTAATGGAACATAGGCTAATGCCAAGGCCTCCAATTTGAGAATTTAGGCTAATTTTGAATCCTTAATTTTGAAGAAACAGTGATATCTCCTTTCCTCCAATTTCAATGGCCTAGGAGGCATTTCCCTCTTCCTACTGTCTCCTGTCCATATTCTGTTTTCTTCAACTTTGTTGAGAGCTTACTAAATGCAAAGTGCAAGCAAATAATGAATCTTCTTTGGAAGGACAGCAAGCCTCAGGAAAGTATATAAACATGATTCACCATGGTAAGTGCAGAGTTCAGAAAGCATGGAGCAGAGAGAAGCTCCTCCCATCCAGAGGGCCAGCAAAGCATATCAAGAGGAGCCTTCTACAGTACAGCCTGGGGGTGGGGGGAGGGAGTTTGTCCTTTGCCAGATAGACAGGTGGGGTAAGGACAGCACGGACAGGGGACTGTTTATGTAGTTATGGCAATAAGCCAGGATGGATGGACACATTCAGGGAGTAAGTGTCTAAGGTGATAACAGCTGAGGCAGTGGGGAAGTTGTCACGAGTCCATGAAGGAAGTGACAATGGAGCAAGTGGTGCTGCAGTCGGTATAAAGGAAGATGGAATTTTTCAGCAGAAAAGAAGTGTGAAGGGTAGAGAAGGCGCTGATAGTGGGACCCAGAAGGAAGCTAAGTCTTGAAGTCCTGGCAAAAGATTACACAAATGAACCAATCATTTGGCAAAGGGACATCTGTCTTTATACTGCTTAACTTATTTTGAATCCACAAAGATACATCTAAAATAGAGTGTTAACATCTGTTGGGAGTCAGGGACAGAAAGCTAGGGAACTAGGGATTGAGTCTGTCCTTACATGTTACCTCTAAGTGGGGCTGCCTGTTTAGTGCCACCCTTACTGTTTGATCATCTTTGTGGCCATTAACCTCTTTTAGTATTGTTTAATGTTTATGATATCCCTTACTGTATATCACTTGTTTATTGACTGTCATTTTCCACTAGGATGTAGCTCTGTGATGACAAAGCTGTTGTCTTTTCAGATAGGTTTTTATCATTTTATCTCTTATTACTGAAACATTGCTAGTCACAGAGTAGAAGGTAAATATGGGATGACTGAAATCAAGGTACCAGAAGGCAGGAATCAAAAGACAGGGAAGGCAAGACATGCTTGCTATCATATGTTATATGGGAGGAAACATAGAGACCTGAGTCGTCCTTTTATTTTACAGACGGCAGAAGAGATTATTTGCACAAGGTCAAACACACAGCATGTCAAGCAGAGGTAATAGGATGTGAAGGGCTGATGACTATGTGGGACTTGGTCTCCCAGGGCTGATTGGCATGGTGGAAAGGAAGTAAAGGCGAAAATGCCATGGTCTGGCTGTGAAAAGCACTACAGTTTATAGCCTAGTCCTGGTATTATTGAACTTGAACTTAGCAACATAAAACATACAGAATTTGATTTTCTTTTATAATGGAAACATAACGTAGAATGTTTCCCTCTTCCTCCGAGGACTGTTCTCATCCACTTTGTCCTGTGTCTGCCCCTTTTGTAAGTAACATTTTTTCCTTCCATTGTTATATGAGTGAAGGAAAGTTCATTTCCTATGAACATGGCCATCATATATGAATTCTTTCCCTTTTTAAAAATAAAATAGCATTTCTATTTCTGTCAATGTTTTATTCTCTCAGTGAACATCAACAGTCAATAAACACAAACTGTCAGTCTATAAAATGTAAGTTCCATTTTCATTTCATTTCATTCATTTCACTTAAATGTAAGGACTTGGAAATTATATGAGTGTTAAATTAAAATCCTCTGTTTTGTTTTACCAAACTGTGTTTTTTTCCTCCTTTCCTTCCTTCATCTTTTCTTTATTCAATACACGTGTCCTCAGCACATGAGTGGAGGAAGTTCTAGCCTGGTGAAAAACATACTAATAAAGGAAACACAAAGATTTTAATCTCTTTCTCATATTCATATTCTGGTCACTTATACCTAAATCACCTAACACATATTTAGGAAGAGACCAACATAGTCCATGCTATCTTACAGATTACTAACTAGGTGACTAACGTGTACTACTATGAAGTTTATCGGGTACTAGGGAACAGGGATACGTCTTCAAAAAGATGATGCTTAAGTTGAATTCTGAAGATTCAAAGTTCAAAATGGTTTACGTCAGAAGAGGGAGACTGGAGAGGACAAATCTATACAGAGGTCACAGCGTGCTGAAATGACAGTTAGATGTCTCACTAGAGGATGAAAGGATGAGAGTAGCTAGGAAAGAAGGAGGTAAGTAGAGTAAAAACCACATTGCATTCAAAGTAGTGCAGACTATGCTGAGGATTTTCCTGTCCTTCTAAAAATTAAATGGAAAATCACTAAAGGTTATAAACATAGGAAAATAATAAAAATGTGAAATTTGGAGACCAGATTGGAATATGCAAAATGCAAGTGGAATAGAAACAAATAATGATCATAAGAGAGAGGCGAAAATATTAAAACTTCAGAAAGACTACCTCCTGCTGAGAAAGATAAAGAAGTATTAATGGAAGGATGACTTTGCACTTGGGTTTTAAAGAAGTAGGATTTGTGTATGGAGGAACGGGGCTGTGACTTATCAAGGTGTCATAGTTACCTTCTCATTGCTGAGACAGACACCTGACTAGATGCACATTATGGGAGGAAAGGGTTTATTTCAGGCTTACAGAATCCAGGGGAAGCTGGTTCACTTCATCACACATCCATAGCAGAGAAACCACAGAACAGCTAGGGTTCAGGCTGGCTCTGAACACACCATAGGCCTGGACTCCAGGTCACCCCCATAACATGCCTCCTCCATATGGGCCTGGGGCTATGGGGACATTTACATTCAAAACCACGACACAAAAGAATTCTCTAAGAAAAGCCAACATGTCCAAAGATAGGAAAGTGGGTAGATGCAGGTGAGGTACAGAAAACATCAAGTCAATAAGTACAACAGAAGCAAAGAACCCCAAATCATATGAATGGCAAATAGACTGAAAAGTAGAAGTGGAAGGACTTGGGTCCTGCACTAGATGATTTGGTTATGTAAACAAACAGAAGTCATTGAAAGATTTTGAGCCCACATAGCATGTTCACAGCTGCTATCAGGAAGATTAACCAGGTAGCAAATTATAACAGAAATTGGAAAGAATAAAGGTTGAAGAGAACGTGAACAGATGGGAATCTAGCACAAAAGACTGTTAGAGCCAATCAATGCTTGACTGGTGGTGGTACATGGGAACGGAAATGATATAAAAGATATTAATGGAATTAAAGTGAATAGGACTTGAATCTGTATTTGCTGTCAGGAACGAGGGGGAGGTTTAAAGACCTCAGAGAATTGCTAGTACTTTATTTTCTTTATGAAACTTTGAGGTAATTTGTAAATTTGAACACTGAAACACAGAATGGTAATGCCTAGATATCTTACCCACATGCCATGCATAGCTATGTCATTAATTGTAGCAGTTTTGGGGTGACTCCCAAATGGACTATGTTTTAAATGTTAACCTACTAACAAAACCATGTTCTATTAGCAATGAAGTTGACCATCTGTTCCTACTGACAGTGGCTTTATTCTGGAAAATGAGCTTGGGAATGATGAGATATTTGATGTTAAAAACAGATCAAGAGAATCACTTTATATTGCCGAATATTCTAGAAATAATAATAATAACAATGATAAACAACTAAAATAAAAAGAAAATGGATCTTGGGCTCATAGATGTTACCTCTTTTTGGTATATATAAGCTTATATGAGATAAATAATGAGTTCTATGAATTAATTTTGGATTGCTAAATTTTAAAACTTTTATTGGCAATTTTAATATCTGTAAAAAATGGATTTTGTTCATAGTTCCCTCTCATCACTCTTTTGGCCCCACTCCTCTTACACCTTCCAGTTAACTCCTTCCTCAGGAAAGTTTAATGATGAAGCATTATAAATAGAAGGCAATGTCAGTTGTACAAAGTCCTGCATTTGGTATAAAATAACAACTTTTAAGATTATCTCTATTTTTTACATCAATATGAAGCATATTCCTGCCTTGAATATCTCAGCTTTAGACTTCCCATTTATAAATTGAAACTACTAGATTAATGAACTCTACTGAGTTAATGAACATGAAAGTGATGCACAAGAAATATCATCAGATCCAAAAGGAACTTGAATCATTCAACTTGCCTTTAGACCAGGTCTGCAAATCTGCAAATAGATGTCATCACACAACAGAGAAATGCGTGCCATGTCATGGTAGATAAAACAGGTTTAAAAATCTGTGAACCCTTTATTAGAATGCCAAAGTAAGAATATATGCTCATGGTGTACGTTATGTTAATATTGGAGAAGGGCTATATCTGATTGGTTTAGGGGAGTGGTGTTTAAAACATGGTCCCTGCATCAGCAACATCAGTGGTATGTGGGAACTTGTAAAAACATAGATCGTTAAATGTCCCTGTAGATTTCTACTGAATCATAAGCTCTGAAGGTGATCCATAGCATATTGTTATTAAAATGCCCATCCGGATAAGTCTAATACATACTAAATTGTGAACCACTAAAGCAGAGGCAAGAACCTGGGCTCTGTAGTGAAACATGGAGAACAAACTATGACTGTGAGCCTTATGGTAAATATTCCCAACTGTATTAAAAGACATATATATATATATATATATATATATATATATATATATATATATATCCCTCTTAAAATAATAGCCTACTGGAGAGGCTAACCCAATGTCTATTAATTACTTCTTCTGCTTCTTTTCCTTTCTCCTTTCTCCCTGTATTTTCAAACATTTTAACATTTTTTTTTTCCAGTATGCATGAGGGCATGTTTGTATGGGCACACCAGGGTCTCATGGTCCTGCAAATGAATGCTAGATATATTCATCACTTTTTGAGTCTGGCTTTATGTAGATTGTGTGGAGAATTGAACCAGGATGGCAGGCTTTTCAAGTAGATACCTTTAATCTCTGATCTCCCATACCCATCATTTTATTTTTTTACAGACATTGTGGTAGTTTGAATGTATGTCCCCCATTGACTTGGGTATTTTATTAAAGTTCTTAACTTGGGTCTCCAGCTGCCTGACTGGAGGAGGTGGGCTCGCATCCTGGGGGTCCAGCCCTAAAGTGTATTTGGTTAAAGATCTGATTTCTAGCTCAAAGTCATGCAGAGACGTTTGAGTTGGGGGAAGAGGCAGTGCCTGCTACTTGCTGCTCATTCATTGCTTGCAGCTTTTGTTTTTTATGAGCTGTTTGGTTGTTGCTCTGCTTGGATGTGTGGAAGCAGCATCTTCTACCATTCATGGAACTCTTCCCCTGCCCTGGATCAGTAAACTTGAAATAATTCCCTTTCTCCTCCAAACTGTACCTGATTTGGATGGTCATCTCAGCCATGTGAAGCTATCTACAATAGACATAATTTTCAAGTAAGTTAGTTATTAAGCTATCAGTTTATACCCAGGAATGACCTATCAGGAAGCTGGAAAAAAATAAGACCAAATTTTATTGTTGACATTAATACGATTTCCCAAACATCCAGGCTATTCCTTAGATAAGTGCAGTTGATGTGATTGACATTCATGTTCATACCCATGCTCTATGAAAGTCTGTCTGCTTTGGACACGTGAAACATGTGAACAGATGATGGCTGATGTGAAGATAACTTTGTGCTCTTCTAAAATGCATCTCTAGCTGAAATGTAGTTATTTGGGGGTCACCTCCCAAAATAACCCTGCAGATAAATACAGAGATTGGGGCAAGCAGAGCAGGTCTGGTTCTGGTAGACTCTTCTGCCAGAAATGAGATCTATAGATGTTTATATTGAATACTAACACATTAATTAAGAGCATCAAAGACATCCTTAGTAAAGCTGCTTTGACAATGGAGCCAGAGGAGATTCATTTATTCAGCAGCTATTTATAGAGTACCAAGAACATGTGAGGCACTTTTCTAAGTACTGGCTGAACTAAAGTAAGAAACAGAATCAGACTTTGTCCGCATTGAAGGGCATTAAAAAAATAATTATGAAACTAAGTGTAGAGCAATGATTGGTGATAAGTTCCATGAAGGAAAAGAACAGGGTGCTCTGAGGACATGTGGAAGGGGTTCTCAAAACTCTGCCCTTAAATAGCTCACAGTCTCTTTAATATGTGATTCAGCCTCTGTGCTGGGGACTGCCCTCTATGGCTCTTTGTAAAGGTTTCCCCACCAAATTTCTTTCTTTCTATTTTTTTTTTCTATTTTCTTTCTTCTTTTTGTCTTGCTTCTTCCTTCCTTCCTTCCCTTTTTTTCTTTCTTTCTTTCTTTCTTCCTTTCTTTCTTTCTTTCTTTCTTTCTTTCTTTCTTTCTTTCTTTCTTTCTTTCTTTCTTTCTTTCTTTCTTTCTTTCTTTCTTTGTGAAGAAATGTTACTTAAGATCTTCAGGACTCAAGTTTATTCACAGTAAATGGGACACAAATGCTAACCTGACAAGATTATTTATCAGGATTAGATGAAGTAATGAACAGAATTGTACTAGGCACATATTAAATACTCGATGGATATTAATCATATCATTGAAAAGGAAAGGATAGGTAGGATGAGGAGAGGGAAGAGGAGAAGGAGGAGGGCAGAGGCCAAGGTAAGTAATAGCCAGTGGTTCACAGTTCTATAGTATTGATACTCAGACAAAAAAGATCACGTGTGTGTGTGTGTGTGTGTGTGTGTGTGTGTGTGTGATCGCCAAAATATTACAAAAACATTTTAAGCATATAAATGACAATGTTTAAAGTCTGCTAAATAGTTTACTTTTGAAGTAAATGCTAACACAAACTAATGTTTATAATAAGAAAGGTTGGTAATATTTGAGAGGATCTTTAATTAAGATTTGGGTCTGCACTTCTGTTGATAAGACAATATAGATCTCAAAATTTTACATAACTATAAATCAGAGGTTTGGGGACAGAAGTCTAAGAAGATGCACCAGAGGGACAAACACATGAACGGTTAGTGCTGAAACAGAAGATAAAGGGCAAGGTAAAAAGAGAATGAGATTTGGATCAGCAGATCTTGTTTCCAGTCCTAACTTTGCTTCTCTGATGAGCTATATTTTTCACTTACTCTTTATGAATGTCACATTTTTCTTTTTTTAAATAAGAATGACATCTGACATATTAACAGGAAGTTCCATTCTTAATTTCAGCCTCACAAAGAGATATGGGATATTGAATGATATAATATAAACAAATGATTTCTTATAATTCTAATGTACTAAAACTGTTGATCACAATATTAGTCTTATAATTTAGGCTTTCCATTTACCTGTTCATGTACATTTTCTGTCTTTCCAACCCATGTATAAGCTCCTTGCATTTGAGATACAGATTATAATTTTTTCTAAAGAGGGGAACTATTGATAAATAAGCATATGCTGATTGAGGAATGGATATTCCAGAGGTGGGAGAATCAGATTTGCTTAGTGAATCAAGAAACACAACATTTCAAGGGATAGCCTCAATTATCAACACAGGTGGGCATCTTTAGAAGAAAATTACACAGCCAGAGATAGTGGTAAAATGGGTGGAATAAAGACATATATTTTATTAAGAAGGCCAAGGTTTAAGCATATGCAGCCCCTCAGACACTTGCAGTATCATGATGTAAAGAGCAGTCATTCTCCACTGACTTTCACTCACCATAAACCTTACTGGGTATCAGAATGTTAGCATAGATCCAATCCTGTAATTGCCAACATCTAGTGGAAGACTGAAACACCGAGTATAGCTTGAGATACTGAAGTAGAAGTATTTACACACAGCCATGAGATTAAAAGAGTCCCCAGAGAAGGCCAGTGAAGGCGATTCAGAAGAAAGTAGAACTTGGTACAGAAAGAGAAGCAACATTCAGGCCATGAGGAGGATACATAGGGAAGACATCCCAGGCCTCTTTTTAAAAAATGTATTATTTATTTTATTAGTTATGCTCATAATGTGAATACATTCATTATGGTGCCTTTGATAGCCTCCTCCCTGTCTTCCCTCTTCCAAAGGGACCCTTCTTATTGGGGAATGTGGGCCTCTTTTGTCCCCATTATCATGTGATGATCTGTCCTATGAAGTCTGAACGTTCTTTGATTTTATTATTTATTATTATATTTATTGTTTACTCCTACCCCTACCACCAATACAACCAGCAGCAGCAGGGGGAGTACCCTGAGTAAAGGGACCACAACCACTGCTCCTATTATTTTGATGCTTGGGATTAAACCCAGGACTTTGGTACATAGTATACATATGCTCTACCAGTGAAGGTAGAAGGCCCAGATTTCTCTTTAATCTAAGTGATGTGTATTCCTCATAGGACATGTAATTAAGGTCCCAGTTAATTAATTTGTTAGTGATTCTTCCTTTTTGTGTAAACCAGCACTAATTCATTCTTCATCTGTAATGTGCATGTTCAAAGTTGAAAATGTAAAGCTATAAATGAGAACATGCCATAGGGCTCCGAATTTGAATTCACTATGGGATTCTACCTGGAAAATAAAAATCAGTCTTTAAGCTGCTTTTTTAATGAGGGTTTTGAATCAGCAGGAGCTCTGAGTATGAAACACATCATACTGTGCTTCATAAATTAGGCCGGCCCAGAATGTTACCGCTGATGTTCTAATATGCATCATATGAACTCTTTTTCTGAAAAAAAAAAAAATATTGAGTAAACCCATCACCAATTGTCCACCAGTAGAGTGTAAATTGTGTATGTGTATGTGTGTGTGTGGGGGGGGTATATTGATGGATTTAATTCTTCTATCAAGCTAAAATATTTGGAAATATCAACTAACTAAACTATTTCCTGTTTAACATAGTCCTGGTCTCCCTATATAGCCCAGGCTTGCCTCAGAAGGCAGCTCTCCTGCCTTAGCCCCTGAGTGTGGGACTGCAGGTGTCTGCCACCATCTAGCACATTCTTAAAATAATTTTGTGAAAAGAGGTCTTAATCAGCAAGAAATTTATATTGCAAAGTTGAAATACTCAGAATTCTACAGCCAAAAGACCTAGAATAATTAGCAATCTTTATTCTTACAGATGGTCTGGTTTTATGGTCACAAGTGATATGGACCAATTATTCTTTCTTAGTCCTTCAGTACCTTGTTTATGAAATGTCCTGCATACCAACATGCACTCTACTCTATTTATAGTATCATTAACATTTATCACATTTTTATTTATTTTATTTCTTTTTATTTTCGAGGTAGGGTTTCACTCTAGCTCAGGCTGACCTGGAATTTACTATGTAGTCTCAGGGTGGCCTCAAACTCACAGTGATCCTCCTACTTCTGCCTCCCAAATGCTGGGATTAAAGGTGTGCACCACCATGCCCTACTTGTTTATCATATTTTTTCCCTCCTGTTGTTGACTCTTTCATTTGTTGTTTCTTCCTTGCTTTTCTGCCCACACTTAACTTTTTAAATTTATTATTTATTTTATTAGTTATGCTCATAATGTGAATACATTCATGTTAATGCCTTTGATAGCCTTTTAAAGAGCGTTCAAGCAGAGCATTGGCTAGCACACCCTCTACAGGTAATAGAATGAGCCCACTACAATTATCCCTTTCACCATTATATTCTATTCAGTTCTAGAGATAAGTTGCCAAAGTTTCTTGTATCATCCAGGTAAAAGACTTTTTCAATAAGGACAAGGAAATCTTATGAGCCACCTTAAGTAATGGTATCAATTGTATTTCCACAATTTTCCCCCATGTAGAATTCATTGTTATAAAAATACAACATTGTGAAGAAAGAATTCATGTATAATTGATTTTTTCATCAAAGCAAATTATAGTTCATTTGTCTCATATGAATACAGAACCATTGTTAATTTACATAGACTGACAAGAGCATTTCTCCAAACTAAGTTAGCAGATGTTACAACTTATAAAATCCAGTAATAAACCTGTATTTTTAAAAGTAGAGACAAAATGGAAAATGTCATATTTTTTCACGGTTGGAAGAAAATACATGAGGCAATATAAGATAACTATGGTAGGGCTGCAGGGATGGCTTAGCAGTTAAGGTGCTTCTTGCCTGTAAGCCAAAGAACTCAGGTTCAGTTGCTCAGGTCCCATATAAGCCAGATACACCAGGTGGTGATGCATCTGGAGTTAACATTTGTAGTGGCTGAAGACCCTGGTGTGCCCATTTTCTCTATTTCTTTTCTCTCTCTCTCTCTTTCTTCTTTCTTTCTTTCTCTTTTTCTTTCTTTCTTCTTTCTTTCTCTCTCTTTCTCTTAAATAAATAAATAAATAAATAAATATTTTTTAAAAACATGTGCTCCCACCAGAGTTCACTGAGTTTCCTGTTTCCACTACCTTCAGGCCTTTTGCTCCAAAATAGATTAATTAATTAACTAATTAATTAATATAAATAAATAAATAAAAATAAAATGCTAACAACAAGCATCATTGGCGGAGAAATGCAATAAAAAGCTCGACTTGTCACATCAGCATTTAATCCAGTTAGTGTTGAGCTGTGACCTTCCTACTCATGCAGGACACCCTGTTCTTTTCATCTTTTTACTGTGATTTTTTAAAAATATGCTTTATGAGCCAGGCGTGGTGGCACACGCCTTTAATTCCAGCACTTGGGAGGCAGAGGTAGGAGGATCACCATGAGTTCGAGGCCACCCTGAGACTATATAGTGAATTCCAGGTCAGCCTGAGCTAGAGTGAGACCCTACCTCGAAAAACCAAAAAAAAAAAAAAAAAAATAAATAAATAAATTATATATATATATATATATATATATATATATATATATATATATTATATATATATATTGAGAGAGACAGAGAGACAGAGAGGGACACAGAGAGAGAGAGGGAGAGAGAGAGAATTGGTGTGCCAGGGCTTCCAGCCATTGCAATCGAAGTCCGGATGTGTGTGGCATCTTGTGAGGATGTGCAACCTTGCATCAATTTGTATCACTGTCACTTTTTTCACTTGACTCCACAGTTAACAAAACACATGAAAAACTTACACAATAGGTTTTATGAAGAGGCCCAGACAAAGCGCACATCATTTCTGTCCACATCCCATCAGACAGATGACAATCAATGATGCCAACCTAATTTCAAATTAAGATGAGGAACATCATTACCCTGCAGGATCAGGAAAAAACTGAAATACTTTGATGAATACAAATAATTTTCTTAGAAAAACTTTTATAACTCATAATGATTATTTTATCCATCAATATGATCCCCATTCTCTATGTTTATTACCCAAAAATGTTTTCCAAGATTTTTTTTAAGACAAGCAGTATATAATACTTAAAAGCAAGGGTCTGGAGAGATGGCTTAGCAGTTAAGGTGCCTGCCTGCTAAGCCTAAGAACGCCGGTTCCAATCTCCAGGTTCCACATTTAGCCAGATGCAAAGTGAGGCAAAGGGTGCAATGCCGCACTTGCCCACAAGGGGGTGCACACATCTGGATTTCATTCGCAGCAGCTGAGAGGCTGCTGACGTGCCCATTCTCTGTCTTCCTCTCCCTCTGACTCTCTCTATCTCTCTATGGGTCTCCCTCCAAAAAAAAAAAGCAAGGGTAGGATTATCTAATCTCAGTTAAACTTTGTTCTGGCTAGTCTTTTTCAGAATTGTTTTACTTATTCTTGAGTTTACTTATTATTTGAGGATCAAGGTATTTAGTAATAATGCTGTGATGATAAAATGAGAAAATGTATAGCATAGGAAGTATTCATTTTATTTTTATGAAAAAAGAGTGTACAGTTAATATTACTAGTTATTTAAAGACTATTAATTTGATTCAAACTGCCTTTGTCCTCATAAACCCTTGCTCTATTGTCAGAAAGGTTATTCTGCTACCACAGAATGAAAACATTTTGTATGAACAGGGACCTCTTTGGTTGTGGTAGTCAATAGAACGTTACAGAGTTTTCATTTTCTGAAAGTGGCTTAATAGCTGCCCAGTCCACTGAAATGCAATGCTTGTCTTCAAATTGACATTGTGGATGACTCACCAGAGGGCTTGTTTTTGCCAACTCTCTTGTCTCATCTGTACCATGGAGGGATCCCAGTTTTACCTCAAACAAAATTGAACAAAATGGCTTACTGAGGTTTTACTTTCGTGTTGTTTATGAAGTATACTTTCTCCTGATGCAAGCACATAAACCATAGGCAATTGCAAAAAAAGGGCTTACGTGAGTTTATCACAATTAAGTAGAATTCTCCATCAGTGTTCACATAGAAAAGTAATTGTGCTGTCTGGTACAAAATGTTTCTTTCCTTGGGGTGGAAACAAAAAAAAAAAAAAAGAAAGAAATCAGCACAATACTACTATATTTGTATTTGTTTTAAAAATCTTTTATTGGAACTTTCTCTGAAAAAGTGTGATTAATGACTTTTGCTGCTAATGTTTTTCATTTTTGCAACAATGAAGCTATCTAGCCCATGCAGACCTAGAATAAAGATGTAAATGTATAGAACAGCTTCAAAATCTTTTCTCAGAACTTTTCACTTAGTTGAATTTTTTATTTGTGGGAAAAGAGGAGCTATAAATAAAAGGTTATTTTTCATCCTAGTTTACAGGTGCAAAAATCAAAGCAACAAGCAAATTAAATGCATGCTAACATCACATGGTCAATGGCCTGAAAAGAAAACTCAGGACTCCTTATTTACGTTATAACATTCATATTAGAACAGATTGTTATTAACCTATTTTTTTAATTGCTTGATGACCTGTGATGATTATGGCAACACAATGTTGTAAAACGGGGTGTGAAAGAGTAGCTATCCAGGTTAACACATTGCCCTGGAGCAGATGAATGATTAAACATTCAAAACAAGAACTGTACTTTTGGCAATATGTTATACTAGTTTATTTTGACCAGTTACAGTGTAAGTGGGGGTTTGAATGTAAAATATCCCCCATAGACTCGTGTGTTTGAATACTTGATCTCCAGTTAATGGTGCTGTTTGCTGTTTGGGAAGGTTGTGAAACCTTGAGTAGATGAAGCCTTGCTGGAGAAAGTGTCTCACGGGGAGAGAGAGGGGCCATGATTGAGGTTTTATAGTCCATCCCTGCTTGCAACTCTCTCTGTCTACTTACTTCTTGCTGATATGAACATATGAGCTAGTTTTCTGCTCCTGCCAGACTTTTCTTGCCATGGTGAACTCTACCCTTTGGAACTTTGTTGCAAAATATATCCCTTTCTTCCACAAACTCTTTCTGTTTGAGTATTTTGTCCTGTTGAGTATTATGTGCCAGAAATAAGAAAGTATATGTCAACATCCAAACAATACCTGAATACCAGACAACTGACCATATAGAGAAGTGTGGTACCAGAGCCACTTCTGCCCTCAGAGCATTTCTAATCTTGTGAATTTAAGCTTTTAGAATTGTTGAAAATAGATTCTGAACTACTTACTCATGTCATTTAAGGCAATTTAAAAAAAAACTTGAATAAATTGTATAGGATGCTATAAAAAGTTTTTTTTTTTTTTTAGAAGACAGATAAAATTTAAAGACAGCATTATCAAAATTAAAAGAAAAATAGTTGGGTGTGGTGGCATATGCTTTTAATCCCAGCACTTGGGAGGCAGAGATAGGAGGATCCCAATGAGTTCAAGGCCAGTCTGAGACTTTAGCCTGGGCTAGAGTACAGGGAAGCCCTTCCTCAAAAACAGAAAAACCTAAATAAATAAATATAAATTAAATAAAACAAGACCACTGAGAAGTATAAGTAGCAGTTTAGAAAAGATGTTGAATGAATCACAAGAAAGGTCCAAAAGACATTATCCCGAATACAGAGAGACAAAGAGTTGGGAATTATGAGAAGCTAAGAGGCATTGGTGATGGATGAGAACTGGTGACTATCTAATATGCATAATGGAAGGAAAAAGTGTACCAAATGTGACCAGGGCAAATCATGAGAAATAAATAGACCAGATGTTCCCAAAATTGCTAAGATGAACAAATACAGAGAGTCAAAGAGCACCATGAATCCCGAAAAGATTTCCTTTGTAAAGAGCACAGACACAGAAATCAAGAAGAACAGAACACTCAAGAGAAAGCAGAACCTTAGCAGCAATGGGTGGTAAGAGAAAAGCCAGATATATGTATGTATGTATGTATGTATGTATGTATATATATATATATAAAACTAAACTTCTAAAATAAGTGTTACTTTATATATATTTATATAAATATATACATGTATATATGCTATATATATATTATATAAATATGTATTCTATAGAATGTAAAATATATATTATAATTATAAATATGTATATATTTACATAGGAATTAATGGTCTCAGGTTGGCCTTGCCTCGAACTCACAGTGCTCCTCCTACCTCTGCCTCTCTCTCTCTCTCTCTCTCTCTCTATATATATATATATATATATATATATATATATATATATATATATATATATATGGGTGTGTGTTACATATATGTATATGTATATATAAAAAACACTTATTCTAGGATTTTAGTCATAAAAAGAAGGCATATTAGTTATTTTACTCATTACTGTGTCCAAATACCTGATATGAAATAACTTAATGAAGAAAAGGTTTTATTCTGGTTTAAAGTGTCAAAGGGCTACATGCTATCATGGTGGGGAAGACAGGACAGCAGGAGTAGATAGCTAGCTGATTACATTGCACTGACAGTAAGCAGAGGATAAAGAGGAAGTGGAATTGGGCTATAAAACTTCAAGACTGGGCCCCAATACCCACTTCTTCCAGTAAGGCACTGCATCCTAAAGGTTCCTGAACCTTTCCAAATAGCACCACCATCTTGGGACCATATGTTGAAACTCAGATACCAGAGAAATTAAAAAAAAAATCATAGGGACATACTATAAGAACATATACTGCACTTAGTTTGAAAATCTGAAAGAAATGGATGATTTCCTTGATTTATATGGCCTACCTAAATTAAATCAAGATGAGATTAACAACTTAAATAGACCTATAACAAATATGGAGATCCAAGCAGTTATAAAAAAATCTCCCAACTAAAAAAAGTCCAGGCCCAGATGGATTCACTGGTGAATTTTACCAGACCTTCATTGAAGAGCTAACACCAATGCTTCTTAAACTTTTCCATAAAATAGAAGAGGAAGAAATCCTACCAAACTCCTTCTACAAAGTCAGCATCACCCTGATCCCAAAACTAGACAAAGATAGAACAAAAAAAGAAAATTACAGACCAATCTCCCTCATGAACATAGATGCAAAAATTCTCAACAAAATATTGGCAAACAGAATACAGGAATATATCAGAAAGATCATTCACCCTGACCAAGTAGGCTTTGCCAGCACTTCAAATATTTTGTCACCAGAATTCACAAAGAATGCCCTAAACACTGCCTCTTTGAGAAGGCAAGTTATACTATATGAAAAACATTGGGTACTGGAAGAACAGAATGTGAGCTGGGTGGTGGGGAATTCCTTTAATCCCATCACTCAGGAGACAGAGATAGGAGAATCACTGGAAATCTGAGGCTAGCCTGAGACTATATAGTGGATTCCAGGCCACCTGGGTTATAGGGACACCCTATCTTGAAAAATCAAAAAAAAAAAAAAAAAAACAGAAAGAAAAAGAACAGAATGTAAGATAAGTGAATTAATCTCAATAAACATATGCATAATAACAATGTTTTATCATATTACAATTAAAATACAAAGCAACATAATGTAATATATTAATACAAATTTTTATTTATAATATTTATTTGAGAAGGAAAGAGGGAGAGAAAGAGAGAGAGAACGAATGGGCATGCCAGGGCCTCCAGCTGCTGCAATTGAACTCCAGACACATGTGCCACCTTGTGCATCTGTGTTATGTGGGTCATAGGGAATTGAACTTGTATCCTTTGGCTTTGAAGGTTAAGTGCCTTAACCACTAAGCCATTTCTCCAGCCAAATTCCAATTTTTTTATTTGTTTATTTATTAGAGACAGAGAGAGGAAAAGGAGAGAGAGGGAGAGAGAGAGACAGAGAGAGAGAGAGGGGCGTGCCAGGGCCTCTAGCCACTGCACACGAACTCCAGATACATGTGTCACCACGTGCATCTGGCTTACGTGGGACCTGGAGAATCGAACTGGGATCATTAGGCCCCCAATACCAATTTAAAAAATATATTTTATTTTATTTTATTTATTTATTAGAGCTAGAAAGAGGCAGAGAGAGGGAGAGAGAGAGGAAATAAATGGGTGCACTATGGCCTTCAGCCACTATAAACAAACTCCAGATAGATGCACTACCTTGTGCATCTGTCTTAAATGGGTACTGGGGAACCCAACCTGCCTCCTTTGGCTTTGCAGGCAAGTGCATTAACCACTAAGCCATCTCTCCAGCTCAATATCAAATTTTTAAAAGAACAAACTACTAAGTATATGATTTGATTAGTTGAGTATACACATAAGTTTGAGAGAAACCACTTAAATGCCAAATAAAGGTAGAAAAAATAAATCATATGATTAAAAAATAGATGTAAAGGAAAGGAAAGCAATGAAAGATATACAAAAATAGGTGGACTACTCAAAAGGAAAACAAAATGTAGCTAGGAAGCCAGACATATTTCCCACTATACTAAATGTTAATGAAATTTATGCTATACAGAAGTAGAGACCTGCCTCAAAATGTAGTGCAAGACAGACAAGCCAGCATATAACCCAGTATGAATCTGTTTCTATACAGAGCCACATAACAAAGCTTATATTACACTGTCAAAGAATAAAGAGAGGTAATTATTGGAATAAAAACAAAGAAGTAATTATAAATGTCAGGGTAGTATTTATTTACCCATAATGATTTGAAGCAAATCTGTGATTTATAAGCCATTTTTCTTATGCAATAAACATTATATCCCATGTATTGTTAAGTATCGTGTACACACACACACACACACACACACACACACACACTCCATTTTATAATGCCAGTAGGAATGCATGGTACAAAAACCTATTGACACCAATGATATCATTTAAAATTTTCATTTGAAGTAATTTCATATTGAATTGCATTGTTTATTTCAAGAGTGTTTGTATATTAAAATAGTTTACATTATTAAATATAGCCTCTGAACCCAAAATGCCCAAATGGGAATCTTAACTGTAAAGACTATCATGTAAATCTGGGCAAGATATTGTCATGGGTTTCTGTTTCCTCCTCTGTAAAATGGGAATAATAACAGAACTGACTGCATGGAGGAGGGTATGGTGGTTCATACCTAGAATCCCAGAATTTGAGCTTAGCTGACATAGGAGGATCACTGTGAGTTCAAACCCAGCCTGTAATACAGTGAGTTATCTCACAGATACATTGCATTGTTTGTATTCTCACAGATATCATTAAGCACTCAGTCATGATTTTATAGAAAGAGCTAAGATTCAGAAAAGATAGCTGGCTGGGTGAGATACTCTCCTCATTTTCAGAAACTCTAGGAATCCCTGCAAATGAAGAAACTCCTTAGGTGACACTTAAGGCTCTTTTTGTTATTCTTAATATGCAACATTTAGAATACATTGTGAACCAAATTTTAGCATGCTAGACTATAAACATCTGGTTTGACTTCTTTTTAACATAAACAGAAAATTCCTCTGTAAATCTAAATTGGGTTTTAAAAAGAACCAATCCAAGGGAAATAATATCTTTTTTGTTTGCCTTTACTAAGAACTGTCAGAACATACTTAGCTAGTGTCACTATCAAATCCTCAGAATATATTTAGATTCACATTTCTGCTATCCTTGCACTCTTGGCTTGTCTTAGAGGTTAACTTGAAAATGTGCTTAATTAATTGATTATTGATTTGTTATTGGTTATTTATTTATTGCTTAATGTTTAATAACAAAATATATTTTAAAGTCTGTTTATTGGAAAGATAAAATTCCAAATATATTTCAAAATTGCATTTATAAATAAAAGATAGTATCATACTTGTTTATTTTTCAGGTTTTTCTTAAGTGAAATATCTTAAAGAGTTTGCCCTACCCCCTTGTTTATTATTCATTTCCTTATATGACTATAGTGAAATTATTAAATAGCATCCCAGTTATAGGTCAATGTGTTGTGAATCATTTGCTCTTACAAAAAATCCTAGCAATGATAGTGCCCACTGCATATATTTGCACTCCTAAATTGCAGTTTTGTTTGTAGATAGGGTATGGTCATGTGTTTGAGACAGCCAGGGAGGAAGTATACAATCAACAAAAACTGTATTTAGGGCAGATCCTTGAAAGTATTCTGTGCAGCTCTCTAGAATTCTCTCCAACTGCCCGCAACCCACGGAAATCACCTGCTTCAGATGGTAGAATAACAGGATCATGGAGGGTTATCCCACTCTACCCAACTGTTGTGAGAAATCAGCTGTTCTTGTGTTAATAATCTGAGTATTTTTTTATCACAGCTTTACTATTGTCTCTTGAATAATACAGACTGATTTACTTCGCATGCATGTGAATATTTTTACTAAGTGAATTACCTATAGTAGAATTTTAGCTTTGTTTTTAACTTCTTTTGTTCACAGTCTTCAAGTCAAGTAAATATCATGTTCTTTAATATATTCCAATGTCTCTTATCTTAGCCCTGGGTTCGCATTGCATCTACATTGCCCTGGTTTATAGCCTTCCTATTTACCACTTGGTATGCCCCTTGTGACATGCAATAAGATCTCCATGTGCATTGCTATCAGAGAAATCATTTACATTTTTCTATTTTCAAAACCCATACAATTCTCCCAAAATATCTATAAAAAATTCCAAAACTCTACAGGGTCAGTTACAGATCCCCACCCCTAGTATTCAGTGCAGCAGTACTAACATTATGAGGTGGCTACTTAGTGCCATGTTTGACATGGAGTAGGTGTCTGCTCAACTGGTGGTGGTGGCAGTTATAATTTAGAATGGCTTCCTACAACAAAATAGGGCTCTACATATAGCTTGAAGTCAATAAATAACTGCTGGGCAGGGGTTCTGTTAAGGGAAACTCATAATTCACTGAGATGGAATTCCTTGATATTTTCTTCTCCAAAAGCTTAGCATTAATGTTTACTTTTTCTTAGAGTAAAAATTAATTAAGAGTTAGCTGGCACATATACTCATTTAATTCATGGTTACCTTCAAAGGATGCATTTCTTTGTAACTGTGATTGATTATGCAATAGTGTATATTGCATAGAAAGATGATCATACCATGTAATGCAAAATTAAAAGCATGATCAAATTGAATATTCATTTTGAGATTCCACAGCTAAATGCTAAATTACAACAAAGTTGGAATAGCTATTTTTAGCACTTTTGAACCATATTGTTCAAAGAGATAATTATTTTCATGTTGTTACCTCATTAAAATCACAGTGAGCCATATATAATCTAAGATGATTACAGAATGTTAAGGAGTTGAATTCACTGCTCCAAGGGCTATCTGCATTTCTGCAACTAGTAACTAGGAAACAGAGTTTCACTTCTGTTGACAAATGCTACATGCTCATCAATTCAAAAGACAAGCATTTTCTTTTCACATTGATTTAACCAATTTTTTTTGAACAAAAATGTGAGAAATTGTTCCAGAGGATAAATTCAGTTGTCTTGGAAACTTTGAAGATAGAAAATGAAAATGAGATATTTCCAAGCTTAAACTGCAGGAGCTATAAGTAGAAATCAACTCTAAATTTATTTAAAATTTTGTGCCAGTATTAACAAAATTTATTGGGGACCAAAAAGAGAACTGAGAATATAATGAAAGGCTGGAGAAATGTCTCAGTGGTTGTGGCACTGCCTGCAAAACTTAATGACCTGGGTTCAGTTCCCCAGTACCCACATAACACCAGCTGCATAAAGTGGGACATGCATCTGGAATTTGAGATGGCTAGAGGCCCTGTTGTGCCCAATCTTTCTCTCTCTCTCTCTCTCTATCTTTATCTCTGTCATCCTCTGCTTGCAAATAAGTAAATAAATAAAAGTATTTTTAAAAAGTATATAAGTAATATAAAATAATACAGATGATGTAGCAGACAGCTTCAGGTTTGCTGAGATGAACTTTCAGACCAGGCACAGTTATGGAGGAAGGGATATTATTTATTGAAGCTTACAGATCCAGGGGAAGTTCCATAATGGCAGAAGTTGCCTGCTCTCCACAGAACCAGGCAAGAGAGCAGAGAAAACCAACCAGCCACCACAGCACACAGAGCAAAACTACAGCCAAAAGGTCACACAGCACACTTCAGGAACTCCTGCTAGGCACATTTGCATATCTTTACAATGGAATCTCAAACCATCACCATACCTTAAGACCGGGCCCCCAGTGACCTTGCCTCTAGCAAGGTGATTGCAGATGCAAACTATAACTAATAAAACGTTGAATATATTGGGGGACATATATTCAAACTACCACATTCCGCCCCTGGCCCCCAATATATTTAGCTCCTGGCCCCCAATAGATTTATAACTATCACACATTGTAAATTGTACTCAGTCCAATTTCAAAGGTTCTCACAGTCTTGATCAACTTAAGATAGTGAGTCCTGTAAAATCAAACAAGTTAAATACTTTCAACATGTAAAGGCACAGAGTAAGCATTTTAACTGGTATAAGGCATAGCAAGGAGAGACTAGAATAATGCAAACTCAACCACCATCAGCAGTCATCAAACTTCTGCAGATCAAGTTCAATATAACCAGAGACTAACAGTCTCCAGGTTTTCCAATTCCGCCCCCCCAGCTGGGCAGAGTCGCCAGGGAAAACTTTCATGCCATGCCAACACTGCACTCCATGGTAGCCCTTTTGCACAGTCCTGGTATATCCAAAACATCTTCAGGTCTCCATACAAACCACGGTCCATCTTCCAAAAGGCTCTTCCAGCCTATTCCTCAGGGACTTCATGCACTGCCTCATGCCACATCTCAGCAGCGGCTCCTGGAACCATGTGCAATTCATGACCACTCCATGCATTTTTCATATTTCCAAAACTAATACCAGGTGTGCAGGACACAGCCATATTCTAAATCCAGGGACAAAATAAACCATAGCCTTGAAAAGCAGGTTCCTTCTCCAGTCAGCTCTTTCCAAGAATTTGCATTTTTAACAGTCTTTCCTCAGGCATCCTCTCCATTGTTTTAATGTAAATCAAGTCAGGCCACCTTCCTTCCACCTTCCTTAAGATTGCTAATGCGTTGACAATAGCAGCTCCAGCAACATAAAACCAGTCTTATTGCCTCTAATTTTAACTTGTTTGAGGTTTTCCAACTTAAAATCTTAAAATCTCAGTCTGATATCTTTAGCCAAGCACATCAGTCCATTACAAATTTAAGCTTGATCAAACTTTCTTGGCCTGGATAGCGGAACATAGCCATCCCTTATGCCAGTAGCCCACTTCCAACAAAGCCCTCTGCACTCTTTCCTTCCCCTTAGAAAGCACATAAGCCAAGCCTCGAAATTCAATACTGTCTGCACTTAGCATTCTCAAACTCTCATAAGAATAGTCCATAAAACTTGGGTTACCACTCCAGAAGGCATCTTCAATTGCAAGCACCAAGTCCATGCCCATTCCTCCAAAACAAAAGTTCCAAAAGACGAATATCCACACGGTCAGGTTCATCTCACCCCACACTCCTCGGTACCACTTTACTGTAGCAGACAGCTTCAGGTTCGCTGAGATGAACTTCCAGACCAGGCACAGTTATGGAGGAAGGGATATTATTTATTGAAGCTTACAGATCCAGGGGAAGTTCCATAATGGCAGAAGTGGCCAGCTCTCCACAGGACCTGGCAAGAGAGCAGAGAAAACCAACCAGCCACCACAGCACACAGAGCAAAACTACAGCCAAAAGGTCACACAGCACACTTCAGGAACTCCTGCTAGGCACATTTGCATATCTTTACAATGGAATCTCAAACCCACACCATTACCACCTTAAGACTGGCCCCCAGTGACATTGCCTCTAGCAAGGTGATTGCAGATGCAAACTATAACTAGTAAAACACTGAATATATTGGGGGACATATATTCAAACTACCACAGATGAGATAATAGATTTTTTATTTGACATATATAAAATATGAATGTATCATTTCATTACTAACTCAAGACAGTTTTTTGTAAAGGTTCAATTAAAACCCAGGACCGGGGTTGGAGAGATGGCTTAGTGGTTAAGATGCTTGCCTGCAAAGCCAAAGAACCCAGGTTTGATTCCCCAGGACCCATGTAAGCCAGATGCACAAGGGTCACACACATCTGGAGTTCTTTTGCAGTGGCTGGAGGCTCTGACATGCCCATTCTCTCTCTATATTCTCTACCTGTCTATTTCTGTATCTCTCTGTCTCTCTCCTTCAAATAAATAAAAATAAACTATTTTTAAAAATCCAGGACCTATGTTTGACCTCTTTCACACAGCATTTCACATTTATAAAAACTTTAAGATATATGAAATGCATCCAAGTGTTTAAACTTCACCCAGTATGGTTACAAACACAAAGTAATGAGAACACTAAAATGCCATTTGCACAGGGTTTTGCTTAGGAAACCTGAGAAATATTAACGCATTCTTTGTGAATTGTCTCTCCCAGCAACATCAGATATAGATGTACCCATGGGTCCAATCCTTTTCTTAGGAAGACGACATGCCCTTTCACAAAGCCTCTTTAGAAATAACAATAATCTATCTGGAAATTAAAGCATTTTCTTTAGTAGAGGCAAGGAAACAAAGGTAGACTCTCTAAGAAGCCTAAGAGTATAACCTGGAAGTTTGAGGTAAGTAACTTTAAATAGGATGCACATTTTTGTTATGCAATTGTTAGTTAATAGACATTGAGATTGATTCCATTTCCCAACTATTATGAATACAGCAGCAATGAACAAGAATGTGCAAGTATGTCTGTGATCGTTTGTATAATCCTTTCAGTATATGCCCAGCAGTGGCATAGCTGGGTCATATGTTAGTTGAATATACACAATGGAGTTTTACTTAGCTGTAATGAAAACTACAGTTATGAAATTTTCAGGAAAATGGATGAAATTGAAGGAAGTTATTTGAAGTAACTCAAGTCAAGCAAGACAAAAAATGTATGTTCTCTTTCATCTGTGGATCTTATATTTTAATGTTTGTATATATATGAAAATATGGGTTTGAGATACTGAGTATGGGCTATGAGTTGAGACAGGAGATCTGGGATAAGAACAAGAGGTGATCAAATTTGGGGAAGAATATCACAATACATGTAGTAAAGAAGCAGAAATGATGCTAAGGTAAGGGAGGAAGGCCAAAGGAAAAAGTGGGAAGGAAAAGAAGCAAAAAACGTTTGAAACCACCATAAGGAAAAATTAATCGTTTATAGTTTAACATTTTTTTATGTATAAAATCTCCTTTGCTTTCTGCTTTCATGAGTTTTGAGTTTTCTCAATGTCTACCACCATCTCCCTGGAGAAAGTTCTCTGGCTGGCAGTGAGAGTAGCATTCATATGTAATCTGCCACTTCCTCTGTAATGTTTCCTGGGCCCTGGCTGGTGTGATAGAGATGAGTCATCTAGTGCTCAGCACTTGGCTTTCTCTTTTTGTTGTATTGATGTGTCTTGGATCTCCCCAGTATTCACCACCATCTGTGAAAAAGCAGGTTCTCCAACCAAGAGTGAGAACAGCATTGATTAAACGGTACACCAGTAAGCCATAGCAAGAATGTTTTTATTTATTGTGATTATCAATGAACATTTCTTTAAGGAGCCAAGATTAATGGGTCCTTCAGATTTCTACTTCAAATCACTGGTGTCCACTCCTGACGGGATGTCTTTCCTTCCTTATCATACTGATCGCATGCTCCTCTTTAGAGTGGTTGGCTTGCCCTTGCTGTCTTGTGTTAGCCATGGATGAATTGTTCTAAGCCATAATATTTCTGGAAATGGGTTACTCAACTGCAATCTAAAATGTTTACATACTAAGTTTTAATAGAATTATATTTAATGCATTTTAGCTAAATATTCTTTTAAAAAAAAAGATAACCATTTTACATCACTCACCTCCAGAAAAAGTCCTTCCTACCATTCTTTTTGTGTTGCCATGTCACCAGGACATGTGTACATGTACACACTCATACACACACACGTGCACACACACATACACACTTATACACACATTCCAAAATGAAGCATCTTGTTACTGAACTATGCTTTTAATTACCCCCCCAGTCCTGTAGGTTAGTTTGAAATTACTGTGAGGTGGAAGACATGTGGTTTTGTTTGGTTGGTGCTTTGGGATTTGGGGGTTTTAAATACATAGTTTAGTGTGCCTGATAGGATGGGTGTCTTCTTCATTATTAGTGACACAACCATCCAAACTGTAGCTCGGGTACCTCCTACCCATGCCCTCTTACTACCTTGCTGCTACCGAGTACACTAGGTATGCTTTTCAGTCATGCTACTATTCATGACTGAGCTTAGGATGCAATGTTAGACTCTAAAAGGGTAAGAAAATGCAATGCGAGTGGATCACTAGGCAACAGACTGAAAATGAAGCTTTGACCAGATTTACAGCTATTTTTGTTTGAGAGTTGTGATCCTGGAGTTGCTGGATTCTAAATTTTTAAGATAGGATCAAATGAAGATATCTAAAAGCACTAGATTTAAGCTGTGTGAAAATCATAAGCCCACATTTCAGACTTAGCCTAAAGGGCTTAATGGTAAAGGGAATGTAATGTCAAAAGTCCAAAATAGTTTAGTTGCATTTTGAGGATTGAGAGTAAAGTGTTTTGTTGTTGTGATATCAGTACTAAGGAATAGCTGAAACTGTGGGAAGCTTAAGACATTTTTATCTTGAAATATAAAATACTCTACACTAAAAATTATTATTCTAGAGTTGGTTTCTGAGACCTTGTGTCAGGGTTTGACATGGGACAGTAGCAAGGCCCCATCACACATGTCAGCCAGCCCCTATCATATGTTGGAACTTCCGCAATGAGTAGAAGAGCAAATTCTAAAGAACAAAGATGTTTCTTGGTTTGTTTCCTGTTCATGTGTATCCTTTAGTTTTAGAAGCAAAGTTAAATTGGGAAATTAAAAGGTACTTGAAGGAGAGGTGAGGTAAAGTAATATGGTAGATGCAAAGTTAAAATCTGGGATTCAGTTGTCATTGTGACAATTTATCTTTATGTCCTTGTAAGCTGTTCCCTTCTGAGGACAGGTAAAGTCAATTTTCTGTGTGCTCCACCACACCCGGCAGAGAGCTTACCAGTGAGCATTTATCATTCCATTTAGTTCTTTGTCAAGAATTATTTAGAGAATTACCAAACATACTAGAAATATTGACCATAGTCAGCTATGCAATTATTTTTCCTTAGGAAATCTTTTAATAGTTTTCTTTTATTGTGGAATTAATTTCTTGGTTAGAACATTTATATTTTGGGTGTAAATAATTAGTATAACAGGATAAAGGCAATTTATGTACAACTTGAATTATTCATGTACTCTTAAAAAGAAAGAATCCTAGTATGTGCAAGTTGGGATTCTAGCAGATTTGCTATTTAAAGCACAAAGAATTTTGCAAAGTATTTCCAATACTGTGTATTATTATCACTATTTAGATAATTTTTTTTTCTATTCAAGTCTGTTTATTTAACTACAAAAGTATAGGACAAATATGGTCCAGAGGAACATGCAGTAGGGATGCCACTAGAGGAATCCACAGGATAAGTTATTTGCTTTTGTATGTGTGTATTGATATAGAAAGCACACTCATAAAAATACACTTACTTTTGTAGAGACAATTAAAATCAAATTTAGAAAGAAATTCTTCAAATCTTTGAGGAATTTAAACTTATTTAAATAACTTTTCAGAACAACATGTTTTCAATAAGAATTAAAGTCATGACACACTTCTTTGATACATATACTGCTTGAGCTTAATCACCAACTATTTCTCATATTTGGAATTTTCCTGAAGTTATTCTTTTGTGTACAGGTGTATTTGTGTATGTGTTTATCCATGTGCATGTGAGGGGATGTACATGCACACACATGTACATGTGCATGTGGAGGCCAGAGGTCGGTGTGGGTTATCTTCTTTAATCTTTCCCCATCTTATCTTGTTTTTGCATATATGTGTGCATTATACATACTTGTGTACTCACCAGACCCTTTCCATACTTCACACAACTTGGGTATTTGGCTAATATTCACTTTTAATAACTACATTTTCAGAGAGATGTAAACACTGTAGATTGTCAAATGTCAGAAATAAAAATTAACTTCAAAAAGGGTCAGTTTGTGAAATGCTGTTAATTCACCAAATATTTAATAAGCTCTGATGATATTGTTTGAATAAATATATCACAGAGGCTAGTGTTTTAAAGTGGGCCTTCCCAGCCCATGGTGCTATTGAAAAGCTATTAATCTTTAAGTGATAGAGGATGGTGTGAGGCCTTCCAAACACTGGGACTATAAACTTGAACAGGATATTGGGACCACAATGCCTACCTTTTTCTATTTCTCTTTGCCCCTGTCTCTCATATGAATAAAATTAAGAGGATGGGTGTGCCAGGGCCTCTAGCCACTGCAAACATACCCCAGATACATGCACTACCTTGTACATCTGGCTTACATGGGCACTAGGGAGTCGAATCTGAATCCTTAGGCTTCACAAACAAATGCCTTAACCACTAATCCATCTCTCCAACCCTCTCTTTATTTTATTTTCATCCATGACATAATATATTTTTCTGCCTCATATTCACACCATAATATCTTAACTTGCCAAACAAAAATGAATGAATAACAATGGGGCCAATCAATCATAAATGGAAACTGCAAAGCTAACAACTGAGACCATCATTTTCGTTTTTTAGGTAGGTTTATTCAGGTATTTTATTATAGTATTTGAAAAATGAATAATGAGTGCACTCTGCTTTTACACAATACTTTTACAATTTTGAGGTCTGTAGTTCTTAAGTTAAATTCTATAAATGGCCATAGTATAATTATAGCCAAGTATGAGAACAGGTTAAATTTAATGAGATTAAGTTCAATGAGAGAGAAACAGAAATAAGAAATCACAGATGTAGGAAAATCATAATTAAAAAGAAGGAAGAGAGAAAGATAGGAATTCCCAAAATAATATAAATAAAAATCGCCAGGGGAACAACTACATTAGGTACAAGAGGAAATTTAGATGCTTAGGGAAGCCTGCAGAACTTTAAACAATGACTCACAACATCAAGAGTCTCTAAATAACTAAAGCTATATTAAAATCAAGCAGTGTAAGGGACACAGACAGTAAGAACCCGAGAAGGCTGGGGAAAAGGTATGCTTTTTAGGTCAAATGCAAAGTGAACTATACAAGACAATGCAGATATAATACAAATTTTCATGCAATTTAAAATGTATAGTTTGTGAAAAGAATAAATCCATTTGACCTTAATGTAAGAAACAATCTTTTATGAGTGATTTAAATCTCATAACATTTGATTGACAGAGAAAGAATGTGCCTGTATTATCTGACCTGGAACTGAACAGTATTTATAGAAATTTCCAATATAAAATACATCAATTAAATTTCAATGTTGAGCTATAAAATAGAAAAATAAGATCTTGTTATGATTGTATGATATAATATTAACAATCTGAAATAAATAAGTACAAGTTTAGCTGTCAGAAGTGAGGACATTGAAGGAAGAACATGTGTGACTAATACTGACATCTTACAAAGCAGGGGACTGAGTCAGCCAATTGAAAATTGGTAACATAAGAAATTGTTTTGTTAAGAAATTAATTCTGGGGCTGGAGAGATGGCTTAGCAGTTGAGGTGTTTGCCTACAAAGCCAAAGGATCCCATTTCGATTCTCCAGGACTCACGTAAGCCAGATGCACAAGGCAGCACATGCATCTGGGGTTTGTTTGCAGTGGCTGGAGGCCCTGGCATGCCCATTCTCTCTCTCTGTCTTCCTCTTTCTGTCTCTCAAATAAATAGATGAAATATATTAAAAATAAGTTAATTCTGGTTATAAGCTTTACTGAAAGAAAGACTGAAATAAAATTATAAATGTCAATCATATGAGATTTTAGAGATAAGTGGTTTAAATCTTTGGCTTTCCCATAAGGAACTCAATAAATGATAAAATTGACTAATAAAATAGTAGAATTGTCTTAAATATAGTGGCTCATAGACAACCTAGAATAGGATATAATTTAGGGGAAATTTCCAAAGAAGCATTGGGAGTTAAAGAAGTATAGAGTGGCCCAGCAGATTCTAATATGAGCTAGACAACTTATAGACATGGAACACTTCTTGACATGTGTTACTTCAAAAGAAGAGAAATGTGAAAGAGCCACAAACTGATTGAAGCAAGATGGTTCTCTATAAGGAACAACAATAAGCAACTTTTTCATTATCTCCTGTGGTTTGCATCTGCCATAGTTACCTCTGAGGAGATAGCACTGGAATTAATAAGGTCCCTCAGTTAAAACAAGAGATGTTCATTAGTAAATAACCATGCCTTCATTGATGAAGCTTCTTTATTAACTTTTAGAACAAGAAACATGAAGTTGTGGGGTAGATAATTCTGTTCATTGTTAATCCATCTACAATGTATTGAGCAACTATTTTCAAGCCTTCAGGAACTCAGTGAACATATATATATATATATATGGTGCTTTCAGTTTGACAAAATGTATAAAATGTTTCTTATTTGATCAATGTTGTTAGAATGTTACTCTTGTAGGAATGGGAAACAACAACAGAACCATAATTCTCTTCAACTTACATGTTCTGGTTCCCCATAGATCATACTGCCTGCTGAGTACTATTCAGTTCAGTGATTTTGTTGTGATAATACTCTAATAGCTATAGAAAGAAGAAACTTGTAGAGAGTTTAGACACTATAAAAAAATCATGGACTTTTAGTGAGTTTGTGGCCCTAAAAAAGTATTCCAGTGAGCATGTATATGCATCTTTGAGTTTGCCATCTGTATATATTAAAGATTAATTTTTACTGCTTCCTAGGATGTGGGGTCTAAATAATAGTCATGCATTTGTGAGTTTTCACCATTTTAAACATGAGAGAAGTGGTGTTATAAAATGATTAGAGAAGGCAATAATTAGGCTAAGCCCAGATAATTTGGGGGATTGGAGGCAAAGGGGACGTTAAATAATTTTTTCTTTAAATATGCATGATTTAATGTTCTTTCCTCTACCTCTACAAGAGCTTCCAAATATAAATTTCAGTTCCCTTATCTAGCTTCTGCACCTGTTCCATGGAAACAGATGGGTGAACCTAAAATCTCAGTTAAAACTGCTTTTGAATGTGTCATAAAGTGTTTTGAAGTCTTTTGAATGAAAGAGTGCCAACACTCTGCCACCTTGTGGTGTTGGGAGTCATTGCAATACACACAGAATCACAGTAAGCACCCAACTTTACTAGAACTATGAGCTTAAAAAAAGAATGTAGTTATCAGGTTTATCAGATACTGCATTTATGACTTAGTTTTACAATACCTTAAATATATTCAGCTACCACATCATTGGCTCTCTTTATTCTATCATAAAGTATTTCCTGATTTTCAAAGGAACTTCAGATGTCACCAATCCAACACTTAAGTCCTTTATAGCATCTCTCTAACAGCAGTTGTTCTACAAAAGTCTACAGCTCATAGAGAACTTTGGTTTAATTTGAAAAACTGACTATCCCAATAGTCTTTAATATCTATTAAAAAGTACTTTTTTGTTTATTAAACAAGTACTTTTTATTTATTAAAAAAGTAATTCAGGATATGGGTATATAGTTTAGTGTATCAATAGCTCAGTGCTTCAGCCTGAATACCTGAGTTCATTCCTCCCCAGACCCCAAATATAAATCCAGAAGCCTAGATGGGTTTCTGTAATTCCAGAATTCTGCCAACAAGAGGAGAGAATTTCCCCAAAGATCGTGGCCACCACATCAGTGAACAGCAGAGCAAAATCCCATCAGCAGATCAGGATCCAGGGAGAGAGAAACTCTGACTCAGAATGAAGTGGAAAGGCAAGAGCTGACCCAAAAGCTATCCTCTGACCTTTGTGCATGTGCCCACAAATGTACGCACCCATACATACACACCAGTACCAATTGATCTATTGTGCTAGGTTACAGGTAATATATTCCCATATAAGTCATGAGATGAGAGGATCTTTTTGTTGACAATTTTCATAAATTCAAATGACGTATTTTGATTATAGTCCCGTCATTATTTCTGGTTTTTTATTTATATATACATATACTATTATTAAGTAGAAACTTTGTATAGACACATCATATGTTGATACAATCATTTCCCTCCTTCCTGCCCTCATTCCACTAAGGGCTGATCTTAGTGGGATTGTTGGTGTTCACTATGTAGTTGTAGGTTATGAGTTGTGATAGCAGCACTTTGTCATTGTGGGGAGGGCTATCTCTGCATATCCTTCCCAACCTGTGGCTCTTGCATTCTTTCCACCCCCTCTTCTGCAAACATCTAGTTCCTCTTCTATTTTTTGCATTTTTCCCCTTCTTTCACCATCCACATTGAAATGTTGATGAGCTCAATATTGTTCAGGTTCAGTGCAGGTAAAGACAGACACAAGGAAATCAAGGTGGAACTGAGCTTGAAACCTTCTACCTACTGGCTGTCACCATTCTGGAAAGTATTATGCAGGTTGCTGGGGTAGAAAAGTCATCAACCAGCCAGAAAAGATGTACCCAATGCTGCAATAGTGACATAACTGTTATGACAGGGGACAGCCTACTCTCTGATTGGATTTGAGGCCTGCTTCACCAGAGGGAGTTTATGCCTGGTACTGAAAACCTATCAAAAGCTTATAGTTGAGAAGATTGTACACCCTAGAGAGTCTTAGTGGGGGACCTACTACTGTTGTTTTGCTAAGTGATATGTTGTGCCCATCAAATTGCCCTCTAAATATAGTCATGTGTATTCTCATGGCTTAATGCTAATCTCACATTTGGTCACAGAGCGTTTTTTTTGCAGATAGCAGTGACTAACTGGGAGACTCAAAACATATCAAAATGATGAGAATAAACCACTGTTGAGTGCCCAGCACTAAATGAGCCATCTCTACCACACTCTCCAAGTCTCAGTGAATAACATGGATGACGAGATAAAATGTAAGAGCTACATGTTAGAAAGGGGGGTGGTGGTGACAAAATCTTTTAAATGACATTTTCCAAATTACTAGACTATAGCCAAGAACATAACACTCAGCAAATAACAGTTCCCAGTTTACCTATTCAGTTTTCAAAGGACCAGTCTCAGAAATCATTAGAACTAAAAGAAATCTATGTCCAGTGAGAAATGCTTAATTATTTTTATTATCATTTTATTATTATTATTATTGAGGTAGGGTCTTGTTCTAGCCCAGGCTGACCTGAAATTCACTCTGTATATCAGGGTGGCCTCTAACAAACAATGATCCTCCTACCTTTGCCTCCCAAGTGCTGAGATTAAAGTTATGTGCCACCATGCCTAGCATTGCTTTGAATGGCTCCTCTAATATTTTATTTTTAAACATTTTCATGTTTTCCCTTGTTACAAGAGTCATTGAGCATTTCTTATATTAGGTGTTAGACATATAAAATGTAAAATGATGCAGTAACTGCTATTAATTCTGTTTTATTATTAGGAAACAATTTATTTGAATATAAAAATTTAAGTAGTATGGTGAAAAATGTGTGAAAAGTGCAATAGAGCTCAACAGAAATATTCTAAATGGTTAATATGCTCATTTTATATCTTCTAACATATTTAGAAGCATAAAGCCACATAACTTTATTTTTTCAGTTTCCTTTGGTAGAGTACAAGTACAATTTTGTGGGAGATTTTATCAAGGACTCATTGGCTACATCTTGAGTCCCTGAGGGCTACAGTCCATTCAGAGGGTCACCTGGGAGATATCTGCTTCTCAGATTCCATAGTTTATTCACAGGCTTTGTTTCTTTGTAGTTGCATGATAAAGGGAACCAGGTTTAGCTGAAAATTGGCTTAGGTTTTAGGCATTGTCCACAGTTCCCTGCCATATAGCTCTGCCTGGACAGTTTGCAGCATGACTTTGTCTCTTCAAATCCATAACAAGAATCTCTCTCTTGTCTTCTACAACAGAATCTTATATTATAAAAGGTAGTCAGAGGCCTTATAGCCCAGCACCTTCGCCACTTAATGTAACCCTACCTGTCATCTCTTTGACCCAATGGAAGGATATTATATAAAAGCACAGACATCAGGAACCAGGGAACACTGGAGATTATCTTATTCCCCAGGGAGTCTATCATAGCTAGAAAAAAATACACACAGAAAGTGAAGGAAGAGTTTTCAGAGAGTAGAGATTGTGACGAAACACCATAGCAGGAAAATAAACCAAGCTAAAAGAAACATTTTGCTGTGATGGAGAACGGTGAAAAAATTGTTCAGACGGACTTTTTTTGAAAGGAAAGGGGAAAGTGAGTGAATATCAGACAGGAAACCCTACTGTCAGAGTTCTGTGGTATAAGTGCTATTTTATATGGAGGGTAAAACAAGGAGAAGGGAAATGAATGAGATGTGACGTGTGTTCCTGGTGTCATGTGGCAGTCTGCTTTCTGATGTAGAATATCATCTGCTGGTGTGATATTTAGAAGATGGAGTCAGAATACAGTATCAGTTGTGAAGTGCTGAAGGTAGGGAGAGATTGTGTGTGTTTTGGTTTCTGTATCTAAAGCCAGTAATTTTTTTTCTGAGGTAAAGATCATTTAAAAAATTAATGATGGGCTGGAGAGATGGCTTAGCGGTTAAGGCATTTGCCTGCTAAGCCTGAAGATCCCAGTTTGACTCTCTAGGTCCCACGTAAGCCAGATGCACATGGTGGCCCATGCATCTGGAACTTGTATGCAGTGGCTAGAGGCCCTGGCACACCCATTCTCTCTCTCTCTCTCTCTCTGTCTCTCTCTATCTTGGTCTCTAACAAATATATAAATAAAAATAAAATCTTAAAAAAAAATTAATGATTCCCTAACAGACACCAGGTTTTCTGTATATGTGGTGCTAAATCCATGATATAAAGACAGTTTGTGTTTAAAGCAATGTGGCTGTAGTAAACCAAATCTGTACAATGAATGTTCACATCTATGGCTGGCACAGCTCCTTCAAGAGCAAGTAGAGGAGTAGAAGCTTCAAGATGTTCTTGGTTAATGTCTCATGTGAGAAGAGTCTCTTGATGACTTTCTGCTCCAGTCCATTTTTAGAATGATACCACAGGCTTAGATCATGTTGTTATCACAAGTAAGTAGAGACTTATGCTGAGGTGAGATTGAGGGACCAATAGAAAAAGCATAACTATTAGCTGACTTGCCCAATACCTAGCAGCCATCTCTAAGGACCTACTTCCATGCTTCTGAACACTGTGGAAGGACCAGTTGGAGGAGAGAGAGTCAGCACCAGCGACAGCATTTATATAGTGTTAGGAAACTAGATTAGGGAGAATTAGGAAAGCAGTCCTGTTGCATGTCCAGAGTGCTTCTAGCCTTTAGAGTGGATATTTTCTGAAATTTGTCCGTTTCACGTTCATTTTTTTCTGTCTAGTTGCACTTAGTTTTCCTCTAGTGAATCACTTCTTTCCCAAAAAGGGTAATTTTGATAAGTCTGTAAATCAGTGTGCATGCTCCCATGCTGCAGAGCTGAAGGAAAGCCAGAAGCTGAGAGCCGCCCAGCCCCTTCTGCCAGATGCTGCTCATAGGAGGCCAGATAGACAATCTGCATTCTGCTAGAGTTAATCATTTTGGCAGCTGCTGCCTTTCCTATGTCTGCTGCTTTTATCCTGTAAGCTTTCCCACAGCTTCTGATAAAGTATGTTACTGATTAGGTAAGTCAGAGTTGGTTGTTGATATCCAAAGAAAACGATACACTGATCCATTAGCATTTTAGAAGTGAGGTGGAAAACTGCTCTTACCAGCTTCTACCAGCTGTCACTCGGTTTGAGGTTTCACTTATGTTATCATCACTAAATTTTCATGAAGTATAAATTTATTTTCATATTAATGGGCTGACTCACATTAATATCTTTTAGTATTATACCTGATGTGTAGAAAAAAGACAATTTGGCATGAGGAATTTACATAACAAAATGCAATTATTTGTGTATAGCTAGATTATAAGAATTTGATAGGGGAATTTTGTATCTATGAGTGCAATGAGATTGTTTAATTTTATAATCGACATTATATTTCTCTTAACATTGTGTGTGTTAGTGTATATTATATTTCTTATTCTATTCAAGAGTGACTCCTGAAAATTAAAAATTTTTTATCTCTTGAGTTTTAAACTTACATTTAACACTATCTGGTCCTAGTACTTTCCTTGTAGGAAATTTTTATGTATTATTTTTATATTTAAAACATTATTCAGGGACTGGAGAGATGGCTTAGCAGTTAAGACACTTGCCTGAAAAAACAAAGTACCCAGGTTTGATTCCCTAGACCCATGTAAGTGAGATGCACAAGGTGGTGCATGCATCTGGAGTTCATTTGCAGCAGCTGGAGGCCCTGCTGTACCCATTCTCTCTCTCTCTCTCTCTCTCTCTCTCTCTTTCTCTCTGTCTCTCTCTGCCTCTTTCTCAGTCTCTCTCAAATAAATAAATAAATAAAAATAAACATTATATAGGTTTAATATTTCTTCTTGAGCCAAGATTAATAAGGTATTATTTTAATTAATTTTAAATTTTATAATTTATTGGGGGAAAACTTTTCAAAATACAATATTTGTTATTTGTTTTATTTATTTATTTATTTATTTATTTATTTATTTATTTTTTTGGAGAGAGACACAGAGAGAGACAGAGAGAGAGGGAGAGGAAGACAGAGATGGGCGCATCAGCAGTCTCTCAGCTGCTGCGAATGAAATCCAGATGTGTGCACCCCCCCTGTGATCAAATGTGGCATTGCATCATTGCATCACTTTACATCTGGCTAAACATGGGACCTGGAGATTGGAACCGGTGTTCTTAGGCTTAGGAGGCAGGCGCCTTAACCGCTAAGCCATCTCTCCTGCCCTTATTTATTATTTTTAAATAGGCTTACAAAGTAACAGGTTTCCTTATGGCATTTTCATACATTTAAATGGCAACTAGGTCAACAAAGTCAGGTTTATATGAAATAGAAATGAAAACAATCACAAACAAATCATTGAGCAAAATTTAATTAAGCTATACCCAAAGAATACTTTTGCATTAATGTGTTTAACAATCAAGGAAGCTACATTCTGGTCATTATCCATGAAAAAAGGGAAGAAATATATTTTATAAATGACAAACCACATATAAAGATCTGGCCTTTAAGGCTTGGTGGCAAATATTTGGAAAACAAGCACTCAGGAGATGAAGCAGGAGGATGGTGAGCATAGTGAATTCAAGGCTAGCCTGAGCTACATTGTGAAACTTTATTTCATAAATAAAACAAATAAGTAAATTAAGAAAATGAATCTGTCATTTAATATAAGCAGAAATGTCAGGCTGGAGAGATGGCTCAGCCGTTCAGGTGCTTGCCTGCAAAGCCCAAGACTGGGATTTGATTTCCTAGTATCCATGGAATAGCCAGATGCACAGTGGTGCATGCATCTGGAGTGTGTTTGTAGTGGTTAGAGGCACTGGCAAACCCCTGTTTTTCCTCTAAATTAATTAATTCATTAATTAAAACAGCAAAAATAAGATGTGGTCTCTATAATTATCAATTATAAATAAAAGCTATTCCATTAAATTTTCCAAAGGATACCTGGTAGATTAATGCAAGATGTGAAAAAGCTTGTGACAAAAATGATGCTCTTTAAGCCGGGTGTGGTGGCGCACGCCTTTAATCCCAGTACTTGGGAGGCAGAGGTAGGAGGATCGCCGAGAGTTCAGGGCCACCCTGAGACTACATAGTGAACTCCAGGTCAGCCTGAGCTAGAGTGAGACTCTACCTCCGAAAAACCAAAAAGAAAAAAAAAAAAAAATGATGCTCTCTCATCTGTTCCCCACAAACCTAGGAGGAATACCAGCAATCCCGCTGAGGAGGGTCCTCAGTGGAATGGGGTAGGGAGGATGGAAATGATGATACTGACATATGTTGTCTTCATACAAATTTCTACTTAATAAAAAAAAGAAAAATCCATATCTAGTTAAACTAGAAACAAAAACATATGTACACAAATGAACTCATTTTAAATATTTTGCTGAACAATTCTCTTTGTATACCTACATAAAATAGAATAAAGTATAAATATAAATATAAAGTATAACTACAAAGTATTAATTATGAATGAAATTAACAATGTGTGATGTGATCAAAGCAAAAGTACTCTTACTTCACAAATCTTATATTAACTTCCAAAAATTTTGTGAAAAAATGCAGCCCAATAATTACTCCAATCATTCACTCAGCAAACAGGTCAAGTATACTGGCTCAGATAGAGTTCCAAATGCTGAGAAGACAAAGATTAATAATCCAAAGATCTTCACTTGCATTGATCACAGTCTCTTGGAGAATTGTGCACCAAGACACCAACAGGTGACGATGGCAAATGTCACCATAGACATATGGAGCACGAGCTGTGAGTGACTTGAAAAGCACAAGGATTCATCTATCTAGTCAAAGATAGAGGTTTCTCAGTGTGGAAGTTTTAGGTTTGAGTACTGTAGGTTGAATACAAGTCTTCCAACTAAGACATGCTAAACATACATAACATATAAATGTGTAGTACCAAGAACATTTGTGAAGGCAGACAATTGTCAAATAGCACGTGGTGTTCAGAAAGTGATGTAAAGTTCAATGTAGTTGAAGCAGAGTTGCAAAAGAGTGCATGTGAGGACAGGATCCTCAGTGGGATAGTGAATGAAGACACAGGTGATTATCATGGGCAGAAGCTCAGGCTTTTAAACTCCAGGGGTTCCTCAAATCTGTGAAGCAATTTTGGGTAGCCACATATTCTCCACACTTTGAAGGATAAATTTTTGATAGTTTGATGAATTTCAAGTATGTTGAGTTGATGGATATGATGTAAGCTAATGGTTGTGAGTACCCCCAAAGGTGACAATTTGAGAATTTCTTTTTAGAGATGGGAGTAGGTTAGAGCAGAGAAGCACTTGAGCATAATGGGTTATAGAGTGAAGTAATCAATAATAATAATGAATAAATAAGCTGAAGAGAATAGCTGAATTTAGCACAATGACATTAGGTATAGAAAAATGGTTAAAGAACTGGTTGAAGGACGAGTGTGTGGAGCTTCGTTTCAGGTGTGTTGAGGCCTAGAAATGTAAAGAAGCCCAGGAAGTGCTGTAAAGAGTGAAGCCTAGTGGTACCTTCTGCCCCACACATAATTTTATAAGGAAAATGTCATATCAAGCAGACTTTGATTAGGCTGGGTGGTACGTTGGCTGCCTATAAAAACAGTTACAATTCAGTTCACCTGCATCAAAAATCTCAGAAGACTATTTGATATCAATTTTCACAATGAGGGGATAAGAAAAATGATCACACTTAGGTTTCCATTTTAGATTCCTATAGTGAGATTAAGCCAGAATTACCTGTGATTTTTGTTAACAGAACATTCATGAAAGCAGGCATAATTTATAGACTTTTAGAGATTTGGACCTTTTAATATGTTATATATAAAGGAATGAAAAACCTCTGGAAATAAGTTAAAATTAAGCTATCTTTAAAAAATATTGGTATTGGGCTGGAGGGATGGCTTAGCACTTAAGGCGTTTGCCTGAAAAGCGAAAGGACTCAGGTTTGATTCCCCAGCATCCACGTTAGCCAGATGCAGTGGGGGCGGGGGTGGTGGTGCATGCATCTAGAATTCGTTTGCAGTGGCTGGAGGCCTTGGTGTGCCCATTCTCTCTCTCTCTCTCTGTCTGTCTGTCTGTCTGTCTGTCTGTCTCCCTCTCTCTCTACCTCTTTCTCTCTGTCAAATAAATAAATAAAAATATTAAAGAAAAGAGTAATGGTATTGTGATGATTTAACTAATTATTTACTTGCTGGAAGTATTTTGACAAACAAGCTATCTTACTGGCCATTCATTATGTGAAAGCTTTCCTCATGCACATCCTGATAGGTATTTTTATTTTATTGGTTTCATTTTTGTTTGGATAGTAGTTAGAGTTAATTTTTAAGAAAATTTTATTAATATTTATGCACGACAAATAGTCATAATTTTTATAGACATTATCATACAAGAATATTGGCATTTTAATCACTTTCACTTCATCATATCCTCTCTTTCTTCTCACTTCCTCTGCCAACATTCCCCTTATTTTCTCCAAATAGTCTCACTTTTATTTTCATTAATATAGATGACTATATGTGTTTTGTTTATTTCTTAATGGGAAAAACTGAAGGTTAGTGTTAAGTGACACAGTTGAATATAACCGGATAGCCACCCAGAGCTTGAACACTGTCTTCTATAAGATTACTCTTCAAGTGCCGGGCGTGGCGGCACACGCCTTTAATCCCAGCACTTGGGAGGCAGAGGTAGGAGGATCACCATGAGTTCAAGGCCACCCTGAGACTACATAGTGAATTCCAGGTCAGCCTGAGCTAGAGTGAGACCCTACATTGAAACGCCCCCCCCCAAAAAAAAAAAGAAAAAAGATTACTCTTCAAATGATCAAAGTTCACACTGAGTCTGCAATGTTTGTGTCAACTCTGCTTTTTCCTCTCTATCTCTGAATTCCTTTCAATTTTTTCTAAAGTATCCAGCAAGTATGCTTTAGTTCTTTTTAAATTTTTTATTTTTTTTTAATTTATTTGTGTGACAGAGAGAGAGAGAGAGAGAGAGAGAGAATGGGCATGTCAAAGCCTCTAGCCACTGCAAACGAACTCCAGATGCATGTGCCACCACATGCATCTAGCTTACGTGGGTATTGGGGAGTTGAACTTGGTCCGTAGGCTTCGTAGGCAAGCACCTTAACCATTAAACAATCTTTTCACCCCACTTTTACATTTTTTATTCTTTTATCATTTACTTAAGGACTTTAGTTCTTAATTGAGCCATGATATGTGGCAGTAACATATTTGGTTTCATCTTTTGACTCTATTGTTTTAATATTCTCATTGTTAAGTATGTAGTAAAGGTCCAAAGTATTCATTTACTGAGTGTTTGATAACTGTGAATTACAATGTTATCAAAAGTATTGAATCAGAAACTTAAGTGGAAGCCAGTGAACTCATCTTGCAAATAAAAGGCCATGATAGCTGGTCATTTAGCATCCTTTGCCTTTAAGCCATGGAACCCTGAACACACAAAAGGATGTCTGTGTCTTAATACGGAATGTGAACTCTAAAATGAACTTCAGATCAAACTTGCTTTGTGCATTTTTTACTTTCTAGGGAAATGTGTGTTTTAACACTATTAAACAGATTATCCTTGAACCCAAAGCATAAAGGGTGGTTTTACTTGTATCATCTGGAAAGAATCAATTCTTTGCCTATAATGTTTCTAAGCAACCACAAATTGGAGCAATACAAAGATAGCTCATGGGAAGTTAAAGCTATAATTTTTTTTTTTTATATTTCCTTAGTATTTTGGATCTGCTGTATGGCAAGAATATTGAAAAATAATTAATACTTTCTGTATATATTAAATACAAATTTCATGGAGTATCAGATCATCACAGATTTTGTAAGTAAATAAATCTTTCCAGGAGGTCCAATTCTTTGTTATATATAATTAGAATTTGCATATTTACTCAAGCATAATTATTTGTGAAATATAAAGCAACACTAAAATTATGGTTTTATTATTTTAAGGCTCTTAATTTGCTAGCATGTTAGATCTAGTCTGAATCTTTGAAATTATAGTTGGACTGAATTCTATCATTACCTAACAATATTTTAATGTAACTTTTTACAATATGACTCTACATGCAAGTCATTACTTTTCCATGTCTCCATTTGCATTTTATAAGATTAATTTAAATGTAAATATATTTTACACAGATCACCTCTTAAAATCCCTTAAGATAAATCTCAAAGCTCTTCCACTTAATAAGAAGACCTAAACAGTTTCTTATAACATTCTAATCTTATTTTCCAAAATTCTTCTCCATTTCCACAAAACACATTTAATTTTTAACAATGTAAAATAAAGTCTATCACAAAAGAAATTAATATTATCATGTATCAGTCAGGAGAAATCATTTTCTGTCTTAGAGCATAATGTACTATTTTTTCAAATAATACATTTATTAGATAATGCCAGACATTTATGTTAGCTAGGTAGTTGAGGTCCTATAGAAATATAAGAATTTTGCTGGATTTGTAATTTGAGAAGTATATGGACTTTGATTGACCAAACTGAACTATAAACAGAAAGTTAATTTGATTTTAAAAATTATATATAAACTAGGGCTGGAGAGATGGCTTAGTGGTTAAGGCATTTGCCTGCAAAGCCAAAGGATCCTAGTTTGATTCTCCAGTACCCACGTAAGCCACATGCACAAGGGGCACATGCATCTGGAGTTTGTTTACAATGGCTGGAGGCCCTGGAGTGCTCTCTCTCTCCCTCTCTCTCTCTCTCTCTCTCTCTCTCTCTCTCTCTCTCTCTCCCCCTCTTTCTCTCTGTCAAATAAATAAATAATAAAAACTTTAAAAAATTAAAGAATATATAAACTAAACCAGCATCTTAAACAAAACCTAGAGAACTGAAATATCTTCATTTCCTTTACTCTTTGGACCCAACATTATTAGGTTTAGTCCTTTAGCCACATATGGACACCTGGATTCATGTAGCAACCACAATAAGAACTGTGAACAATGACCAAGGATATCATGGTGTGGTAGTTTAAATGGATGTCACCCAATAGAATCAGGAATTAATTAAAACTTGTAACTTAGATTTCTTGCCTCCTGGCTGGAGGAGGTGTCCCTGTGGGCAGTTCCTTGTGTCCAGCCCTAAGGTGTTACTGCGGGCACATTTGAATTCCAGCCTACAGGTATGCAGAGTGATGAGCTCTGCCTGGGGTTCCCAGAGTGTGTTTGCATGAGATCATAGTCTTTGTCTGTGTGGATCTGGTAAAGTAGGCCCACTTCTTTTGCCATTATGAAACTTCCCCTGGTTCTGTATATAAACTTAGTTCCTCCTATAAACTGTCTGGTTTGGAAGTATATCCCTGCAATGTGAAGCTGACTACGACACATGGGTACATTCACCAGCTAGGCTTCAGCTCTGTCTTCCCACCACTTGCCCACACCTCTATGATTAAAACAGCCCACAGAACTTCTGAGCCATGTCAGAATCAGGATCTGAAATTTTGCTCATGACTCTGCGTCTTTCATTCTGGCCCAGGACCTTGCTCGGCATCATTCAAATTCACCAGTAGATAATTTCTTAAACCCCTCTACTGTAGCTAACTAGTAGGTGATTAAGATTCATAAACTGCTATCCAGAGAATGGCATTCTTCAAGAGCTAACAGTTTTTTTACCACTGTTGGTTTTACTAAGACAAAGTACCTGAGGAAAAATTCCGCTTAAGGGAGGAAGGGTTTATGTTATGTTACAGTTCCAGTTGTGAGTGTCTTAGCAGGGAAAGCAAAGCAAAGCAAAGTTCAACAATATGGAAGCTGAGCAGAGTGACAAATGCAGGTGCTTATCTAGCTCCTTTTGTTTTAAATATTCTTTTATTTTTATGTATTTGTTTGAGAGAGAGAGAGAGAGAAAGAGGCAGAGAGAAGAAGACAGATGAAGAGAGAGAGAGAGAGAGAGAGAGAGAGAGAATGGTGCACCAAGGCATCTACCACTGCAAACAAACTCCAGACACATGTGCCACCTTGTGCATCTGGCTTATGTGGGTCCTGGGGAATTGAACCTTGGTCCTTTGGCTTTGCAGGCAAGCGCCATAACTGCTGAGCCATCTCTCCAGCCCCGCTCGCTCCTTTTTTTTAAAAAAAGTTATTTTTGAGAGAGCGAGAGAGAGGGAATGGGTGCGCCAGGGCCTCTAACCAATGCAAATGAACTCCAGACATGTGTGCCTCCATGAGCATCTGACTTACATGGCTCCTGGGGAATCAAACCTGAGTCCTTAGGCTTCTCAGGAAAGTGCCTTAACTGCTAAGCCATCTACCAGCCTATAGCTCTCTCCTTTTTTAAAAGATCTAGGAACTCAGCCTATAGGATGGTGCCACCCACAATTAGGGTGATTCATCCCACCTAAACTAATCTAATTGAGAAAATCCCTCACTGACATGTCCCGAGTATGTGTATGTATATATTGATTATAAATCCTTTCAAGATGACCAGAGATGGATCATTATTAAAAAAAAAAAAAAATATATATTATAAATATATAATATATATATATTATATATATATTATATATATATTATATTATAAATATATATTATATTATATATATATTATAAATATATATATAATATATATATATATATTATAAATCCTTTCAAGATGACCAGAGATGGATCATTATTAAAAAAAAAAAAAAAAAAACTCTGGCATTTGTCATAGTGCTGTAAAGGAGGAATTTGTGCTAAGACTCTGCTGTGCACTACTCCTGTGGCAGGCACTTCCCTTCCTTACCATTGCCCACTAATTCTACATGGATAAACAACTTCCGGAATCACATTATTCACCTCCAGTGTCCTGGAACTTTGTCTCCACATTTGTCTGACTTCAGACTTCTTACTATTGCCACACTGTTTCTCTTTTCAATTGGGAGAAACTAGGAGAGTGCTTGGAAAGGTAGAGATTAAAGATACAAATATATAGTGTATTTTACCACTTGTAAATGAGTAACACTTTGTTTCCATAGGTATTTCAAGTGCCTAATGACGTTGAAAACTAAAAGCCCATATCTTCAGTATTTGCCACTTTTAAGTGAGAGGCAGCTCTGAGCTGTGGAATTATGAATATTGAAGCTGTGAATGGGCAGTGTTTACAAAAGAACCACAGTGTGTTTGTGAGGGTGTGTGCTATTGCCAGGGATAAAGGGGTTTCATCTGGTTTGTGAGATTTTATCTTCTCAAGAGGATATATACAATCTCTCTTCAACTTTATCCTTATTGTGTTAAACTATCCATTCTGAAATTGTGTTTATGGCGATCTAGTGAATGTAGTGATTGAAATCTAGCTCTACTGTTTCCCAGTTGAGGGAGTGATAAAAGTAAGTTAGCCTCAGCACTCGGGGCTGCATTTCATTTCTTTCTTTGTAATCTCCAAACCATGTTCCCTACTACAATGTATGGCCCTCTGGTTTCTATGGTACTATCCAGCAATCTTTATGTCATATTATAAAATTTGGGAAGATCATGTTTTTAACACTTACCTTGTCTGTGGTATGAAATCCCTCATTGCCTTGACTAATTGTCAAGGGAAGAGAGCCATATTGCTCTAGGGGTCAACTTTCAACAGAACAGTTGAGGTGTCTGAAGCTGGTTTGTGTATGTGGGTGTGCTGTCTATAACCCCAAAGAAAAGCTATGTATGGCAATAAGAAAGTTATTGAGCTTCCCAAAATTCCAGTTATATCATTTGAAAAGTAGAATTTATCATATCCATATCAAAATGTGTGAGAAATGTTAACATTTTCTTTCTCTTCTTGTTGTGACAATTAATAATTTGTAGGAATTTATACTTTTTATGAGATGTAGCAGTAAGGTGGCTACAAAACTGAGTTTTAAGCATATTAAATGCACATGCCAAACTAAGTCAGCTTCATTTGGCTGACAAATGTCTCAGGGTTCTTTTATACTCATTTATAAGTTAAAATAATTATACCTATACTCATGTATTTGGATATTTAACTGTACTTTCTAAGTTTTGTGAGAATAACATATACATTTCTTCCCTATGGTAGTATTGAAATGTAAATTCAGGGATACTCATTTTTTATATTACAATGATCCTTTAGGGTAATGGGTGTAATAAATGATTTAACAAGGGAAACTCATCATGATGCCTGGTTTGCAGAGATGTAACTCACTTCAGTTTCAAAATGCAATGATTATAGCAGCTGTTAGTTATCAGGCTGAGACTTATCAATTCTAGAGTCTATAGATGGAATTGGGAAAACATGAGTTCTAGATTGCATAATGATATATATTTTTATCTTTCACTAAACCACCATGTTTCAAGCAAACAGTTAATATTGATTTATTATCAAGCAGCTTTGTGTAAAACTTTTCATCCATTATATCATTTGATCTCATATCATTCCTAATGAAGGATATTATTTTTAGATTAAATAAATAATGAAACATGATCATAGAAAGAAAATAACTTGCTAAGTGTTACACTGTTAGTACCAAATAGAAACAAGATTGCAATGGTAACATCGTTAATACCAAATACATGATTTTATTTTATGGATTATACATTTTGGTGAATGGAAAATTTTACTTACACAGAAAACATACTACACATTTGATTTTTAGATGTTTTTTACTACATGCCCTGTCTTAAAACCCCCACATCATTATTTTGGAAGATTGATTATATATAAACCCTGATCAAGTAAACAGAATACTTTGTCACTATTCTTATTATAAGATGATGATGAGAATTATAAAAATATAAGATAGAACTTGTGACATACCAACAAAAGTAAAACACGATCTTTTGTATACATCTAGTAAGGTTACATTCATGTTGTAAATATTGTTAATAAAGAATGTCATTTTACTAAAAACATGTGACCCTGGGCACTTCTAGTTTTGGAATCTTGCAAAGTCACTGTAAAAATTCAGTAAATGTACAAAGCAGTATTGAAGATCTTGGATATAGAAAATAAATTCTCTGAACTGGAGAGTTTGCCTAGTAGTTAAGTGCTTGCCTTCAAAGCTTAAGGACCCAGGCTTGATTCTCCAGTACCCATATAAGCCAGATGCACAAGGTGGTGCAAGCATCTGCAGTTCATTTGCTAGAGGTCCTGGCTCACCCATTCTCTCTTCTCTATCTGCCTTTTTCTCTCTCTAATAAATAAATAAAAATATTTTTTAAAAAAATAAAATACCTTTCAGCATTTTCTATCTTGTCTTTTCTATTTGTATTAGCCAAGAAAAAGAGAAAGTATAAATCAAAAGATGGGAACATGAACCACTGAATGGGTCTGAACCTTTCTTGAGTAGTGATGGGTGCAAAAGTGAAGGAAGATGTAACTCATCACCACAGAGACATTAATGGCTTCCAGTACTGAAATGTGGTTATCATTGGTTAAATCTGTCCCAATGCCAGCCTTTTTACCTAGTCCTGACATTCATTCATGGACTATCTGTGGCTGTTTGCATGTAATAGGGAGTTGCTTAAAATGAGAAGCCCAGCCTTTTACAGAAGGGTATTGCTGAAACCTAAGAAGATGATCTGAAAGTAGGTTTTCAGAAGAGGTAGAGAAGTTATCCATAAACTGCCCCTTCCACAAAATGCACACACACACATGCAAGTCTGGTTAAATTAAAAACTTGACTTTTTTTTTTTTTTTAAAGGTGAATGCTAGTAAAAATTCTTTTTACAAGCCCATGCATTTGTAAAAAGTGTTAATCTCACTAACACATTTCTAGATTTCACCTTGCATACCTCATGAGTTTTAAAGACAATCTCTTTCCATTTAGGTTTATTATTGGCTCATTGTTTATGCCTCTTGTATTATTTTCATTAGTCCTGCTAGAATTATCATTTATCTGTTTATCTTTAAATGTCACCATACTGCCTCACACATAACATAGAAAATTTCACAATGTTGCACCTCCAGGTGTCTCATCAATTTTAACTCTATATGTAAAAATTACAATATATTGTAATTATATTTCTTTTAAATAACATTTCCTTAAATATTAAATTTAAACAAATATTTTAAAAATACCATTTCTGATGCTCTTGATTTTCTTGTTTAGATATAAATTCTTTGTCGGATCTAAATTCTATGTTTTATTATTATTTTAGCCAAAAATCCCCTCTAACATTTACTGAAGTATATTTCTGCTTCCAATTATTTGAACATGCTTTACTTTCCTGTAATATATTTCAATGCACTTTACTCACATGTAGGAATTGTACATATCTGTGGAGTGCATTGTGATGCCTTAGTCAATACATGTTTACCGTATGTAATGATCAAATCAAAGATGATTAAAATTTCTTTGTATTAAATCTTGTTTCTCAGTGTTGAGAACTTGGTGGTAACAAGAGAGAATACCTCTCTTCTAGTTTTTAATTAATTGTACAATGATTTTAATGTGTACAGTTCTCATTTTCTTTTTAATGATTTCTGTAACCTATTGAAATCTAGGTTTAATTTTTTGCTATATGTAGTCATGTGCCACACAATGAAATTTCAGTCAATGATAGATCACATGAAGTGACCATAAAACATTATAAATGAGCCAATAAAACTTTAAACGTCTAGTGATGTCATAGTTGCAGTATTGTCAGATTGTCCCTCATTATTCAAGTGTTTTCAGTGGTGATGATATAAACCAGCCTGAATTTGCTGACATTCAAGTAAAATGTAGCAGAGATGAATACAATTTTTGGTAACCATGACAAGACTTTTAGTAGTTTAAATGTTTACCATACTTTTGTCACCATTGGTGAATGTACTCCTAATCATAAAATAACTTTTACCATCAGACAGTATGTCTTGTCATTTTAGTAGCCAGGTTCACCATGTCTCTTGTTTGAACCTAAAGGTCACCTTGAGTGATCTATCCATGCATACTAATCTAGTTTTGTCTAAGTATACTATGATGCCTGCATACTAATGAATGCATTTCTTGGAATATATCCCCATCATTAAGCAATACCGCTGTATTTTGAAAATGCCATTTTATCTATTGCAATGATTATAGACACTTATCAGAAGTTACTTTCCTTCTTTGTTTTCCTATAAGTATCTTTTTGTTTTGTAGCTGTTTTAGATATTTTTCACTCTGTGATTTTCAGCAGCTTAATGATGTGATGTGATATGGTGTTTTGCTTTGTTTAATTTGGCTTGGGCTTTTGAGCTAGAACTTTAAACTTATAGTTATCAAATAGGTAAAATTATCAATGTATTTCTTCAAATAGTTGTTCTCTCCACCCCCACCTGCTTTCTGGGACTCTCCTTTCATCCATTATACCATAGCTGATATGCAATTTAAACACTGATACTGTATTTATGGTTTTTATAGTTTCTTTAAAAATCTCTATTTCATTGTAGATAGTTTTCATCATTACTTTTTTTTTTTTTAATTCATTAGTTCTTTTCCCCTGCAGTATCTATGGTGTTTCTCGTTTCAGTTTTTTTAGATTTTAGATGTGTGCGACAATATGTTTTAGGCTGCAGTACCCTTAACTAATAATAGCAAATATATTTTTTATCTTTGTATGGTATCTTCATTAGGTTGTTTATATTTCTTCCCCTTACATTGTTCATGCTTGTCTCCACAATCATGCATATATAGAACACACTTTCACATTAGACTTCTAGAATTCTTATCTGCTAATTTCAAAATAGATATTGATCATCTATTGATTTTTGTAAATTAAATTTTATACTGATTTTGAATTATTTTTCTACTTCTACATATGATTTTTAATTTTTAAAGCATATGTTAGACATTGCATATAGTATTAGTCTAACAGATTCTTGTTCTTGTTAGAGTATACAAACAAAAAATTAAAGATATCATTTGGACCTGAGTTTTCTCCTCCTAATCCTCACTTACTTCTTTCTACTTCACATTCAGTCTTTTAAGCACTTTGAGGAAACCAGATTCTATTTGTGTTATATATTTTTTCTTTATTTTGGAAACTAGGGTTTACTATGACATCATCTTGTTTCCTTTCTCTAATGAATCATGAAGACATCATATCACTAAAAAATGAAAATCATTTGTGTGTGTGTGTGTGTGTGTGTGTGTGTGTGTGTGCGTGCGTGCACTCTATTTATTTATGGCTATTGGGAAATTTTACTAGTGTCTAATGTATTATGGACAGAGGTAATATTAGATTTTAGTACAATATTTTGGTCCCTGAGGCAAAACCTAATAAGTATTTACAGGAGCCAGTGAAGAATTTGCAAAGCAGATATGACATTAAGTTGACCCTTATAAGTAGAAATTTGCCATTCAAATTTGTTTTATTTATTTATTTGACCTTAGCTAACAATCTTTTTTTCTTTCATTTTATAGCAAACCTCTGCTTTTCAACCCTTCTATACAACTAATCAGATCTTGCTTATTAGAATTGAGCTTCCTTAAAATATCGAGAAAAATTTAGTTTCACAAATTATTTTCTCATCTTTCCCTAAAAAATTTAACCTCTGTAGAAAGCAGATTTATCTGTTTTTTTTTTTTTCTGTTCACTTGCCCCATTGATGTCATTTATTTAATAGCTTGAGAGTAATTTGAGAAAATTATACATTTAGAAATTAGAATAGATAGTATTCCTGGGATACCAATTATATTTTCTTTGAATAGAAATGTAGAAATTGGTGCATTTTTCCACCCTAGGTTGAAAAATTCACTCATATGACATGAAAAGAAGTTTACATTAAAACATACATTAACAACTTGATGAATCAAAATGTAGTGATTTAAAACCAAGTGTTAAATTTAAAAGAAGAATATCAGGATGCATTCCCTTGGTTACTGTGGGATGCCATACATCCACTGAGTGACACTGAGAAGAAGGCATGTTATTTCAGTCCTCACTCAACCTGAGGGAAAACTGACGAACTTAGAGGAAGCCCAACTTTAATAAGCAGAGCTTTTCTGTCTCTGTAGGAAATGCTTGGGGATTTCCTGAAAAATGTGTTTTCTTTCCTCTTAGATCCATATATTCTCCAGATATCACTGAACTTTTTCTTATTAGGAAAAAAATATTTTTTTATTTATATTATTCTGATTTTACATTCATAGTATTGGTTCCATTATCCTCCTCCCTGTCCTCCCTCTTCCAAAGGGACCCTCATCAGTGGGGAATGTGGGTCGTGCATTATGGGGGTTGTCAAGAGTTCTGGGGGGTAGGCCCCAGTCTCTGTGCATAATGCCCCAACTTGTGACTCTAACAATCTTTCTGCCCCCTCTTCCGCGAGTTTCCCTGAGCCACATTGGGGTCATTTTAGTTCTGCTTCAATGATGAGGTTTTGAGAGCCTCTGTGTCTCTGGATATCTGGCTTAGTTGGAGTTGGATGTTCTCTGTGTTTATCTCCTTCAGCCTTTTTCTGGTGTCGTGATCACCATGAACACTGTATTCTTGACCTTCCCTTGAATTGTTCTATGGTTTCAGCTAGGGCCCTGGTGAGTTGCAATTAACTAATCCTCCCATCAGGTTTGTTGTCCATCTGAAAAAAGATAAGCAAATTCTCCAACGGAGAGAGAAGTTAGTACTAGATAGAAGGGATGACCATATATGTTTTGGAGGGAATTTTATGTGTTGGCTCTCTTCTAGCCCACATTTGGTGGTATCTTGATCTTGGAGACTGAGCTCGTTTTGTGTACCTGGTTTTGACTTATTTCCCATTTCCAGCAATGTGTTCCATTCCACTGAGTGGATCTATTAGCCAAATCAAGAGCAGTTGGTTACCCACCATGGCTGTTTGCCACTACTACACTTGTATGAGCATTCAAGCAATAAGACAGGAGAAAAAAAAAATTTTAGATGTGTGAGACAGTGTGTTTTAGACTGCAGGACCCTTAACTAATAATAGCAAATATATCTAAAAACATCTGGCTTTATATGAGTGCTGGGGGATTGAAACCAAGTTGTTATGGCTTTGCAAGTGCTTTAAGTGCTGAGCAACCTCTCTAACCTAAATTCCTCAATGATTCTGTAGTAGACTAAAAGACATGGTACTGGTGGCCATGTCAGGGTGAATACCGAATTTCTAGTCTACTTTGTGGAGGTGCATGAAGAAGTGGGGCATAATCAGGTTAACAGATTAGAATACATCACATCCATTCAATTATTTTCCTTTGCCTTTCTAAGGAATATATCTGCAATTAAAACCAGTTTGAGAGACTGTTTTAAGTTCTCAAAAATAAGGTATTTTATACATTTTATTCAATGTAAGGAAACATTAGAAAAGGGATCAGATTATTTTATTAGCAATAGAAAGAAGTCAGATTTTGGTGGTATCCACATGTGGGTTTCAATTGACAGTCACATATCCATGCCACTAATGTACTGTGACTCTTCCTTGGAGAGCTGACATAGTGAAAGCAAGAATAGAAGAGAATGTATTTGAGCTGAGATCCAAGATCTGTTATCTTCATTGCATTGAGCCCAGTATACATTGTCTAATTGTTATGATTCTTACCTTCATTATTTACATAGAAAATTAATTTGAGGGCTGGGGGGAATGGCCTGGTGGTTAAGGCACTTGTGCAAAGCCAAAGGATCCAAGTTCGATACCCCAGGACCCATGTAAGCCAGATGCATAATGTGGTATATGCCTCTGGAGTTTGTTTGCAGAGGCTGGAGGCCCTGGTATGCCCATTCTCTCTTTCTCTCTCCCTCCCTCCTCTTTGTCAAATAAATAAATAAAAATAAATTTAAATTTAAAAAAGAAAACAAAGTTGTGGGGTTAAATTGGTTCAGATTATATATATATATATATATATATATATATATATATATATATAAATTTATTTATTTATTTATTTATTTATTTATTTGAGAGAAAGAGGCAGAGAGCAAGAGAGAAAGATAGATAGATAGAAAGAGAAAGAATGGATGCACAGGCCCTCTAGCCACTGTAAATGAACTTGAGATGCATATGCCACCTTGTGCATCTGGCTTAAATGGGTACTAGGGTATTGGACCTGAATCCTTATGCTTAGCAGGCAAATGCCTTAAGTGCTAAGCCATTTCTCTAGCCCCTATATTTTTAAATTTATTTGTTTTCTAATATTCTTGATTTTTAAAATTTTATTTGTGTGCATGTATGTGTTTATGTATATCCATGCATAGGAATGGCATTATGTGTGTAGAAGATAGAGGACAACCTTGCGAGTCATTCCTCAGGACATCTTTTGTCCTATAGTTTACCATATAGGCTATACTTGCCAGCAAGTCACAGGCATTTTTCTGTCTCTTACCAAAAGAAATATATAGATTCAATTCAGTTCCAACCAAAATAGCATGGCACTGTTACAAAAACAGATGAATAGAATAAAATGTCCAGGTATAATTTTATGTAAGGACAGATGCCTGATTATTTTTATTTTTAATTATTTGTTTGAGAGAGACAGAAAAATAGGGAGACAGATGAATGGATGGATAGATACATAGATAGATAAATAGATACATAAATAGATAATATGAATGTGCATGTCAGGGCTTTCTACCACTGCAGATAAATTCCAGATTCATAGACCACTTCATATATCTGGCTCTATAAAATTGTTTATTTGTGGAGTATTATAGCCAATGTCCTGGAGTTACCACCTTAGAGTTTCACTGGCTTCCCCAGAGCTTCATTAAAGACATGTTAGAACTGAGAACAGGGAATCTTTTTCATCTACTTATTATCTGGCACCAACACGAAAATGAAGGAATACAAATTGGTTTCACATACTAATGATAGAAGAGCTTCTCACTTGTCCCAGCTGCAGAAAGAATCATGAGGACTCCCTGATGATTAAGACAGAAGGTAAATCCAGGTGCCCACACTGAGGTCAGCATCATCTGATAGTGGCTTCAAACAATGCCAAGTTTTAATGGTGGCTGGATATAACAAAATCCCACCATCAGCTATTATCAAGGCCACTGCAAAGGAGATTTCCACTCTCCACAGCAAGGATCCAGAAAGTGTGTGTATGTGTGTGTGTGTGTGTGTGTGTGTGTAAATATGATGTAAAATGTTAAGTTTCTTATTAACGAGATAATAAAAGTAATGGTTCTCTGTAGATTAGAAAGCTCTATGAGAACATGAGTAATTACCTTTTTTGATCTTATAATAGTAATATTTAGAATTATTTCATTTTCTACCTATTTCCAAGTATATAGATATACTAGCTCTTACTTTTTTGGCATAGACCAACTTACAGAAAATCATTCAATAATTCTGGTATGTATTAAGAGAACTGGGAGCCGGGCGTGGTGGTGCACGCCTTTAATCCCAGCACTCGGGAGGCAGAGGTAGGAGGATCCACCCTGAGACTCAAGTAATTCTCAGCCTGGACCAGAGTGAGACCCTATTAAAACCAAAAAAAAAAAAAAAAAAAAAAAAAAAAAAAAAAAGAGAACTGGGGAAAGATCTATAGTTTGAACTGTCCTGATTTTCTAATGATTTTTTAAATTTTCCTTTGCTTTAAAATATTTTCTCACTTTTACTAAGAATATTTTGAAAAATAATGCTTATATATATTTTAAAGCAAGGGAAACTCAGGAATAATGGGCCTATGTTTTTTCTATGTCCAATTTAACATCTCCTTTTCATGTTTTTACTGCATTTGTTCTCACACCTCTCATTCTGAAGGATTGATTTATTCATCCATTCAACCTATTGCTTGTGCCCTGTAGACCTTGGGACAACATTGCCATTGAACTTATATGTGAAATAAGTGACCACACAATGAATGTACAGGTGGCCTGTGACAAATGAAATAGAGGATCATGCTGCAATGGAGAGAGAGCACAGGACCCAGGACACCTAGTGAAAGACAGAGTCACATGTCCATGTATCTTCTGATCCTTTGTGCTTCTGAGGACAGTGCTGTTCAATATGGAATGTAAGCAACGATGTTTGTCTTGTGTCCTGATGAGCAGATGAATAACAGAATAACTGAGACTTCTGCTGTTTCTTTGACCCCTCTGCAGTCCAGTTTCTACATGTGCTCAGAAGGGTCTTTTCAAGAAGGCATTCAGATCATGATGTCTTGTTAGAGTTCCATGGAGGTGTTTTCTGAATCTCAGAAAATATCTACACGTATTATAGTACTCCCCTGAATGAATTGGCCTTTACCCAGTGTCCTCTTCCTTTCTCTAAATGGCTCGCCCTTTCCTTTGATCTCGTCAAGCCAAGGTGGTTTCTTTGCAGAAGCCCTGAAAGTTCCCCACAGTACTCTTTTGTCTCTTGAAGACTCCCCTCTGAGTATTGAAATGCCATCTGAACTTTTTCCAATTTCTTTATCTAAATTAAGTCTTCCTACTTCTATTCATTTCTTTTCAGACTTGCTTCTAAAGTCTTTATACCTGTGAACTCATTTAATCCTCAGTATAAACCAAGGAGAGAAATAATTATGTTGAACCTCATTTTGTACTTAAGAGAATAAGGTATAGAGATCTGGAACTTCAGATCATGCAGTCAGCAAGCAGTCAAGTAAGAAATCAGGGTCAGTTAATAATATTCCCAAGATTGTTCTGGACAGCTTTGCTCTGCTGCCTCTCAGCCATGAAGGATGCTTTATAGATTTTGATTTGTTTGCTTTTCAAGGTTTTTTTTTTTTTTTTTTTTTTTTTTTTTTTGCTGGAATAAATGTTCCATGATGAGACTATGTGTACATGGTATGGAATTCTGCCTCACATAAGATGCTTGGAAAAATTTGTGAATAAAAAGTAGTATACAAAAACACTTGGTACAGTTCACCAACAAAAGTTGATTTTTGGGATATACTGTAGCAGGTATCTTCACTCACATTGCTGAGACAAAACACATGACTAACAGCATCTGATGGAAGGACAGTTTTTAGTTTGGCTTCTAGTCTCAAGGGGAAGCTTCATAATGGCAAGGGAAACCATGGCATGGTCAGTGCTTGGACTTCACTTCTGCCACAGCAGATGAAAAACAGCAGCAAGAGATTGAGTTGAGCTCTGGTAATGGAGAGCTGGCTATAACACCTTAAGACAACCCTCCAACAACACATCTCATTCATCAAAGCTCCACCTTCCAATTTGCCATCAGCTAGGGACCAAGCATTCAAGACACATGAGTTTATGGGGAACAACTGACACAAACACCACTGGTATGTATGTGATGATCACACTCATCTGCTCTATAAATAACCAAGTGGGATAACTCTAACTTGAGAAGTAGAGTGTGAAATATTTATCTTCCATGCTTTTACCCTCACCTTCCACCGTCTCTTCCACTCTGACATTCTGAGACTCATTCCCATCTTCCTGCTTTAGTCTTCTTATCTTCAGAATTTACAACATCGTTCCCTTCCAAAATGTCCTGTGTTCTGTTACTTGAGGTATTAACAACTGAGTAATGGCTTAATAATACCTCCATTCAACACGCTTCTATAACAATGAATTATGCTGGGATACTGCAGAAGATGCTAGGGAAATACATTTAAACACGTGGTTGGTCTCCCCATGGTTCTATAATCTTTTTACTCCCCACTGTGCTTCAGAACTTTGGTGGATTCAAGGAGAAATCCCTTTGTGTTCTTTTGTTCTTCACTCTTCCTCCTGTTTTCCAATCCTAATAACCCTCTAAAACTAAACTTCCATCTTGTGTTAGGCCATTAAACTTCATAATTTAATAAAACAATGGTATTTGTCTCTCATAGTTTTTAAGGCTGGGAAATCCAAAGTCAAGACACCATAATGGTGATGGGCCACTTTCTGGCTCAAAGATGTCATCTTCATGCTGTGTCATTTACTCTCTGGAATCTCTTTTGTTAAGAGCACTAATTCCATTCATGAGGACTTGGCTTCCATGATCTAATAACTTCCATATGAACCTTACATTCAGTCTATAGCAATGGAAGGTTGCTTCAGTACCTCCATACCTTTTCCATTGCTTTTTCCTTTTATAGCCTTGCCATTGGCTCACCTCTTTATTCTTCAATTGTTAGCTCAGCCCTCACCACCTATAAGAAGCCTTTCTTGGATTTCAGAGCCAGAATGTACTATTCATGTTCCTACCATCTTCATAAGCCCACTTTCCTGGGTAAAAGAACCACACACTGTGAATGAAATAGGAGTCATGTCATCTTCTTGCTGTATAGTCAAACCTAAACTGGTAGAAGGATGCCAAATAGGTCTGGCCTCATCTAACTCCTTCTGACATAATGAGCCTGATTATTTGACCACTGGCAGTCAGGGAGACTGTCAGGGCAGAATTCTTCAGGGATCTTTATTGACAGCAAGTGATGCTGAATCTTGAAGCTGCCTCTGGTATGCAGGGGTGGGTGGTCAGACACAGAAAGAAAGAGAGATCTCAAGACTGACTGCTGTTTCCAAGGTCTTGTCCTTAATTCTATGCTCCTATTCCTCAAAAGGAAGTACTTCTAAGGAGTTCATGACAGCAATTTTTCACAATTTATTCACTTTAATAAGAAGTCTTTTTTCAAATTTCCAGCAGAGAACATTTTTCTCATCCCTGATGACAAAATTATTCTTCTAGAAAGGAAAGGTCATGAGAGAAAAAGTGCATTTCCTCACCAAAATTTATAGAAAGATTTAAAAACAGAAATATGCAAGCAAGTGGGATTTCATTTATCTACATTTACTAATGTGATTTAATTTTAAAAATATATGTAAACATTCTAGTGTATGTTCATAATTCATATACTTAAATGTTTACTGAATACCTATAACACATTAGATACTTGTATGTAATGCAAGGGGCTGAGTACTGAAGAATTATACTTTGATATGTTTTTATACAGTTGGTGTTATTTGATGTTATGATATTTTACCTTGATATGAAGAAGATATTTCAGTTCTTTTTCATTTAATTAGAATAATGAATTAGGACCTTCACTAATTTGAAAGTATAAGGAGAACCATATTGTGTGACATGCAAAAAATATGAAAGATATAACATGAGAAGATGAGATGGACATAGCTTCTGACTCCTCGGAACACTTAATTATTTGATTAGAATTGAGGTAAGGGCTAAGAGGGTGATCTGCACAGGATGCCTCATACTAACCTGACTATGAAAAGTGTTAAGGGATCTTATAACAGACTGATCGGGGGGATGGAGAAGATTCCATCAAAAGTTAGACATAAGAGATATATAATCAGTGGAAGTTGATACGTAACTGTAAAGTTGTGAAGAAAGCTGCTGTGAGCAGCCTTTGGAGCCTGCAGAAGGAAGAACAAAGTCAGCATCATGGGAGAGCAATAAGACGCGACCACAGGAGGAAATGTGGAGGAGCAGGAGGGCCATATTAGGATTTGGGATTTTGGTCAAAGAGAAGAATAATATTAGAAAGAAGATTAATATTATTAATCTTAATAATTAATTAATAAGCAGGTTTATGTTTTATGCCTATTTGGCTGTTATGGACATTGGTCTAGAGAAAAAGTAAGCCACATGTGCGGAAAGCGATGGCCTGTGGAAGAGGAAGCCTTCCATTGTAACTAGTAAATAGTCTAGGGAACAAGCTTTCAAAACTGTTGATTTCCCTCCCTCCTTCCTCCCTCCCTTTCTTTCCTCCCTCCTTTCTTTCTTGTTAGTTTATTCATTCTAATCTTTGTCATTCAAGTCTCTTGACTGTAACCAAATGATTGAAAGTAAAGCAAGACTACATTGGAGGGAAACAAAACCTTAAAATCCATATGAGTGACTTTTATAATAATTCATAATATAATATAATACATATCAAATTAATAATATAATACCTGTACGTATAAGAATTACATTATAATAAAATCATGTCATTCGAGATGGAAAGATGTAGATGAATCAAAGGGACACTTTGGAAGATGACACAGCAGAATTTAGTGATTGATTGTTGCAAGAAGAAAAATCTATCAAGATTTTTTCTCTTTGTAAAGTTGCGTGAATGCAGTATGACCCAGCAAGAGAAGGAAAATGGGGAAAAAAGGGTTAAGGAGAAGAATTCAAGCTCAGTTTGGGATCATAGAAATATAATATTCCTCTAAGTTTTTAAAAACATATGACTAAATATATAATTTTTAAAAATACATCTATTTCATTTAGGTATAATGAAGATAGTAAACTTAAGGCACTTGCCTGAAAAGCCTAATGACCTGGTTTAATTCCCCAGTACCCATGTAAAGCCAGATACACAGCAGTGCATGCATCTGAATGTCATTCATATGTAGTGGTTGGAGGCTATGACATGCCCACCTACCCCCCTCTCTTTCTACTTGCAAATAAAGAAAAATATTTTTGTCATTGTTTTAAGATTTACTTTTATTTATTTATTTGAGACAGACAGAGAGAGAGAGTTAGAGAGTGAGTGAGAATGGGCTTGCCAGGGCCTCTAGCCACTGTAAAAAAAAAAACTCCAGACGCATGCACCACCATGTGCATCTGGCTTATGTAGGACCTGGAGAATTGAACCTGGCCCCTTAGGCTTCACAGGCATGCGTCTTAACTGCTAAACCATCTGTCCAGCCCAATACAAATATTTTTTTAAAAGATCTTAACCTCAAGGCAAATTGTAGAAACTAGTCTGCAGTTGTTTGAAAGTACCTAGAAGGGGACAAAAAGGAGAGAGAAAGTATAAATAACTTTGAAGGAGGCACAGTGATAGTACAGTGACAGCTAGGATGGAGATCTGAGCACAGCTGGCCATGACAATATGCACTCTAATGGGAGGACTAGAGAATTATGAAGAGTATGGAAAGCAATATGTATTTTGAGGAAGAAAATGGGACCCAGATTTCAGGAGAAAGGAGTCATACTGTTCGGTGCCTCTACTTGAGTCATTTCTGAAATGTAGATTTAGCTTTAAAACAAAGACCAAGGTATATTTTGAGCACTTACTGTCTGCCAGTCATTTTCACAAGTCTTTTGTTTTCCTCTGAGAATGTTTCACACACACACACACACACACACACACACACACACACACACAAATGTTTAAATAAGCAATTGTTATTACATCTTTTCACAATTTTAGGGAATTATCCAAAATTCTATGAATACAAAGTTATTTTAAGAAATTTAAAAAATCTCAATAGAGACTGGGGGTATAGCTCAGTCAGTAAAGTGCTTGCCTTGAAAGCATGAGGACCTAAGTTTGATCCCCAGAATGGCCTTTTTATAAAGTCAGAAATGATGCCAAGTGCTCATAATCCAAGGACTGGAGAACTAGATCAAGGGAGATCCCTGGGGCTCTTTGACCAACCAGTCTAGCCTAGTTGAAGACCTCCAAGCTATTGAGAGAGATCCTGTCACATACAGGTGACTGATGAGTGAGAGGAATGACATTCAAGATTGTTCTCTGGCCTTTACATGTTGATGCAACTCTACATGCATGTACACACAGACTAAATAAGTCAATACTTTGACCTAGCCACTATGCCAAGCAGATAAGAAACAGTGTTTATGTTATAAAAGGTGCCTTCTCCCCTTGTGGGCCTTTAAATACCCTACCGGAATCTCAGTCCCTCTCAATATCTATGCCACGACTTCTTCCAGAATATTATGGTTTCCCCTAAGTGGAAATCCACATGGCATGGGACTGTGGGAATTATAGTTCCACCTTGACGAACTGAGCTTTATAAAACTTCTGAAATAACTTTGCCATTTCAGTTGATTCTTCCAGCAGCTTTTCACTCATTCTTTCCCATCTTTGCATGGCAAAGGCTTCACTATTTTTCATTTTATCATGTTTAAAATGTTTGTGTGTATTGGTATGCCCTAGTCTCTTGTCACTGCAAACAGTTGCCCACTTGGCCTTTCCTGGGTGGCTGGGGAATTGAAGCCTGGTAGGCATGCTTTGAAAACAAGCACCCTTAACTACTAAGCAATCTCCTCAGCCTTTCTTCATTTAATCTTCCTGATAAACTTGCAGTGTGTATATTCTTATCTTTATTTATAGGTTTGTAAACTCTTAAGATTTCACCAGAGCCTTAGGCCAAATTGTGGAAGAGCTATAACTGAAATTAGGGTTCATGACATCTACTTTGGTGCTTTTAAAACTAGAAAAACAAAGAAAAAAAACAGGTACTTCAGGGCTGGAGAGATGACTTAGCGGATAAGATATTGCCTGCAAAGCCTAAGGACCCATGTTCTACTCTTGAGATCCCATGTTAGCCAAATGGACAAAGGGGAAACAAGCTCAAGGTTGCACATGCCCACTAGGTGGCACAAGAGTCTGGAGTTCAATTGCAGTAGCTGAGGTACTAGCATGCCAATTGTATCTTTCTTCTCTGTCTGTCTGTCTGTCTGTCTGTCTGTCTCTCTCTCTCTCTCTCTCTCTAAAAAAGATAAAAACACAGGTACTTCTTATAACAGAAGAAAGAAATGTTCTCTGTGGTTTGATGGAACTTCCATTTCCATCTCTTCTCAGTTTCAAAAATATTCTATGATTCAATAAATCTTATCCAATGTGAATGTTATAGGACCTTCTCTGTGGCTCAGGCACCAAGATGCATACTATCTGCCATAAATGATTTAGTTAATAAGCCATCATCTCTATCTGGCAATCTTAACATTTCAGCTCTAGAAGCTTCTTAGCCAAGAGCTATCATTATTGAGAACTCTGAGTATGCTTTAATTACAATATGGATTTATACATGGAGCACAGTATGTCCATTCTGCTCCTCCTCCATCATTACAGTCTGTTCTCATTAGTGTACAACTTAAATCTGCTGAGACAAGGTCCTTTTAAGCCTTTACCTCATGCCAAGAATCAGAATCACCACTTCCCTAAGATTACTGGCAAATTAATATTTCTGCTGACTCATAAATTATCAAAATTGCAAATTCTTAAAGGGATTGTGAAGGAAGAAACACTTACTGAGTGACCTACTGTGTTTCAAACCCTAACTGAAAATATATCAACAAATTAAATAGTTTATCCAGTCTGAATCTATTAAGTATGGACAGCTAATATTTTTCCAGGTATAAGAAAGTACAGGGAGATTAACTGCCAAGGTAGATATGCATCATGTATTCCCATATGCTTTATGTACATATTTATGCCTTATATATATTTACCCATTATTTGAGGTGGATTTTAAATGGTTTTGTTTTTACAAATGTTAATATAATAAAGTAAAATTAATATAAAATTAAGGAAATTAATCAGAACCATGAGACAATATGATTTGATAACTTGTGAGTAGCATTATATGTAGAATATATGCCACAGGGTCCTTGATACTTGCCAAAAGTTGAAAAAAAAAAAAAAGGCCCAATTCTGTGATTTAATCAGTTGGTATAAAGGGGAAGTATAGAAAGGATTAATGTTCACAGACCTATAATATTTGAAATTTGCAAAAAGCTGTTTTTCTTTCCTGCAAAAATATAATTTTCCTGGAAACAAAGACAGCAAAAGATACTTTCTGTTAGTCCTCACAAAAGAGATCGACATAATGGTTATACAGTGTTCTCAAATACCTTAAATATGGCAATGAATATCCTACAGCCTAAAAATTAAAATTATTTGTTACATTGAATATCTGATGCCAAGCATGACTGTTTAAAAGCAATTTTTTTTTGCATTGAAAAGGAAAGGAAAAGGAAAACATTGATTCAGTGTGATATGTTCCTTTTGATGACCTAGATAAATTCAAAGGTGGAATTTGGAGTATCTAAAAAACTAAATGAGGAGAAATTACTCAGTAATAAATCCATAAATAACATTCTATTCAACCAAAGTTTGATAAGTATGAAATAAAGTTGAATGAGCAATTATACCTGCAGTGCATATTGTGTGGCTGGTCAGGAAATTAGGGATAATGGAACTATGGACATTCCCTGATGATAATAAAAATATGAAAACTGTATTTCAGGTTCTACATACCTTATTATATTCTGCCTGCTTCTTAAGGTGGGTGAGGATCCAGTATTAATGAGTGTCTGGATGATAACTCCATAGAGACTGGCTAAAAGCGCAGCAGTGGTGAGGAACAGGTTGTCAGGATGTCCTCCTCAGTAACCCTCTCACCAGATTAGAGAGAAGAGACCTCAAAATTATGCACATAGAATAGTTTTCAATGGGTTTTGATAGTTACAACCTTTTATAGCTAAGAAATCATTGAAACCCACCCTTGAAAAAAGAAGCATTCTGTAGGTATATGGGTTACTTTTATTTATTTACTATATTTATTTATTAGCAAGCAGAGAGAAGAGAGAGAGAGAATACAGAGAGATAATGGGCATTCCAGGCCTCTTGCCACTGCAAACAAGCTCCACATGAATGTACCACTCTGTGGATCTGGCTTTATATGGGTACTGGGGAATTGAACTGGGATTGTTAGCCTTTGCAGGCAAGTGTCTTAATTGCTGAGATATCTCTCCAGCATGACTATTTGTGTTTTGGGAAAAAAAAGTAACTGATAAGAAGAAACAAGAGGGAGCATTTATTTTAGCTCATAATTTGGGGTTATGCAGTCCATCATGGTAGGGAAGGCGTGGTGGTAGGAGTAGAGCTGGCTAGTCATGTCGCATCTGACATAGGAAGCACAGCACAATGAATGTTGTTGCCCCACTCCATGTCTTCTTTTTATTCAATCAGGACCCCAGTCCATGGAACTATTTTGACTACATTTATGGTGGATCTTCCTAACTCAAGGAGCATAAAGTAGAAACTCCCTCACAGACACCTGGAAATTTGTTTCCTAAGTGATTGTAGATGCTGTCAACTTGACAATATTAACCTTCACAGTAGGTCATTTCAAGAGATTCATAATTCCCATAAAATGCCCATTAATCTCTTTGGAGTAAAAACCCATTTTAGAGCATAGCCCTTATAACTTTAGCCTGTGTTTATTAAAATATCTTTAGTAACTAAAGATTTAATAGCTCATCCACATAAAATAAAGAGACTTCAGGTAAACAGCTGCATGGCATAACTGTTGTGATAAACTGATAAATAAATCATAGCTTCGCTTGCATCACTATGCATCTGGCTACATGGGACCTGGAGATTTGAACATGAGTTCTTAGTCTTCACATGCAAGCATCTGAACCCCTAAGCTATCTATCTCTCAGCCTATTTTTCATTTTAGAATCTAGAATTTATGAAAGTTTGTCACTTGTTATGATGGATGCCTATATTAACCATCACTCTGCATGGGCCATGATGGAGCTGCTATGCATATTGTAAAAGCTGTGTATGTACTACACAAGAGTTCCACATTTATGTGTGTGTCTTTCACAACATAGATAATACATATTTATATATTTATCTTACCAAGTGATTAGCAGTAAACATTTTTTTTTTTTCTGATACAATCTGAGTATCCAGGGAATTTTCAGAAGGATGGAAGAAATATGAAAGGAAGATTTTTTTTCCAATTTCATAAAATATTTTTTATGGAAAGTAGTATTTCTGGACCTTACATATCCAGAACATTATTCAGTCATTAATGTTTAATTTACAATAAAAGACCTATGATACCGTATGCATTACACAACATACTCTTGGATACTTTCCCTAATTCCTTAGTCTTCTTTTTCCAACACTCTCAGTTCAGTCAGTGTTAATAAGGCAAATATTCTGTACATGGATTAATAACTTGGGATAAGTTCAAAGTTTAAGCTTTTAGTCCATGATTCATGAGAAATGGGAAGAATTGGTATGATTTCATTTGTAGGATATGTATGTTAGTGTATTATAGGTTCAGAGAAATTCTGTAGTTAAAAAAAAATCTGAGATAACTTTCCAAAAATTCCCTAAATCTTATTCTGCCCAGCATAGCTATGAACAACTCAAGGAATAACTTTGTATTAATGAGAAGAAAATATAGACATAGAAGTTAAAATATAGAATTTAGAATAAGACCTATATTCAATGAGCTAAATAATTGGGCAATTATTTAACTCTTTGAGCTTTGGTTTTCACATCTAATAAATAAACAACATTATTCTTACATATTAATAAGTACTAAAGGATATTAAACAAAATATATTGTATGAATGATTTAGTTTATGTACAGTGCTTTAACAATTCACAAATGTTATAAGATAATAAGAGTGACAATTTGTGACAACTGTCAGAAATTTATTGTGTAATGAATATTTTCTAGAATGTTTTAAATTATTCTATTTTGACCTTCCCAACAAATCTTTGAATGTTACTGATATTCCTTTTCTATAGATGAATATTTAATGCTGTCTCTTAGGAAAAATTACCTAAGATCACATAATGTCTGAAAGAAGATTTAAACCCTCCTGTTTCTGGATTCAAAGCCTCATGAACCCAATTCAGTATTTATCAGACAGTATTGATCTCGGCTTTAGGGAGAAGTGTACCTAATGGTGATAAAGACACTATTTTTCTCATATATAAATAGCTTTGTAGCTAAGCTGCTGTAATATCAAGGCTGATATCTTTCCAAGCCTCTTAACTTGCCTATTGCCACAAAATGTCCTCTGCAATGTGCATACTGTGTACCATTTCAACCTAACAGGCTGAAGGGAGAAGACATCAATAATGTTTGTTCTGTGTGTCCCAACCAGAAACACTTTCGCAGTGTTTTTCTACTCCTCATTCATGGATTTCTGCTTTCAGTTCATTTTCTAGAGTCAAAGATAGAACATAAATTTCTGATGACAGCAGTAATAGATGAGACAACATTTCTCAAAACAGCACCCTTTTTCCTGCTGCTTAAACCACTGCTTCTTTTCCTGAATTGCAAAAGTTAGTGAACTTTCTCTACAAAAGGTTTGATAAGTAACTTTTAAAATAAAATATTTTATTTATTTTCAGAGAGAGAGAGAGAGAATGAGGGTTGAGGATTTGGCTCAGTGGATGAGTGCTTGCTTAAGTGCAAGATCCTGGGTTTGGTATTTAGTACTGGGGAAAAAAAAAAGAGAATAAATGAGTGAGAATGGGTGCTCCAGGGCTTCTTGACACTGCAAATACAATATAGATGCATGTGCCACATTGTGCATTTGGTCTTACACTGGGCATTTGAATCTGGACCAATCTTGGGTCTACAGGCTTTTGCAATCAAGTACCTTTAACCACTGAACCATTTCTCTAGCTCTAGATAGCATTTTAACTTTAGAGACCAGGAAGTCTCCTTCACAAATTTTCAACTATTGATTCTCCAAAGCAAGATATAAGTGAGTGGCCTGCCTCTGCTACAAAAATACCTTCATTTGCAAAAATAGAAGGTTAACGAGATTGGACTCACAAATCACAGTTTGATGATGTTCATTACGTACTGTGATAGGTGATCCAGTTCCGCTGTATGGATGACAGAAAAATAATGATGATGCCTAAGGTTAAGGGGGGGTCAGAAAAAAGGCAAAACATAAAGCATGGAAATAGGAATAGATTCTAACCCTCCCTGCACCTACCCAATGTGCTTCTCACTCCAGGACACTAGAATCCTCATGTGACTCCTTCTTTTGGGTCATATTATCATCATATTCTGTATATTTACTTTTTAATAAAAAGTGTCCTTTTTACAATTCTGAAACCTCAAGAGTAGAAAATCATAAGAACTTGAAACTCAGAAATAGGGTCAGTAGACAAAAAGCAACCTTAAACATCATAATTTAAAAACCAGTCTTGATAGTATGTTCTCGTAGCTTAGAATAGTCTCTTGTAAAGAACTGTTGCTTTATTCTAAAGCATTACTGGAGCCAATTATGCTAGCTTTCCAAATCAATGTTTCACATACAGTTTGTTGCAGTAATTTCTCCAAAGTCAGCAAAAAATTTTCCTACTCCTCCACATCTGGAAAGATCAACCTCAGGAAAGTAAATGATCTGGCTGCCGTGTCTTTCCTTTTCCCTTAATGTCATCAGTTTGAAAGTGCAGCACTTTTTCCAAGGCAACAGGACTCTTAACACAGTGAGATCTACTTAGGGACCTCAGATATTTTACACACAGCGTTAAGATCATGTTACAAAGGATTGAAAAGTAATATATAATGAGGCTTGAATCTCTTTTTTTTTTTTTTTTTCCACTTTGACTTTTATTAAATCTTCAAAAGATTGGAATTCTATGTATTTCTCACTCTATAACTCAAATAGTCTCAACGATGACCTTCCAAATAGTCTCAACGACGACCTTCCAAATAGTTGAAAAATAATGAAAGGGAATGCAAAATGCGGCTAAAATTTGAAATTGTCTTTGTTATTATAACTCAGCCATCAGATAATTTTAGCTATGGAATTTTATTAACCTGAGTACTACACTGATATATCTCTGCTCTTCAGACATAGAACTGCAAGTAGGAGAGAAGCATTGGAAAATGACTGGAAAAGACTTTGGATAGATAAATTCTTGTGATTAAATTATAAAAAGGCTATGGCCTGGGTAGATAGCTTAGTGTGTAAGAGCACTTACTATACTAGCATGAAGGTGTGAATTTGACCCTCAGCACCCATGTAAGAAGCTGGGTGTGGTTGTGCACACCTGTAACATCAACACTGAAGAGGATCAGACACTCCCAGCAGAAAAACAGTGAGCTCTAGGTTCAGTGAACAAATGTCTGAACAAAATAAGATAGAAGTGACATATAGTACATATAACATCTTTCCCTGGCATTCACATGGATGTGTACAGGGTATGTTTCTGCACATACACTTGCAAATCCAGAGAAACACAATGCCAACATAAAATAATAATAATAGAAGTAATAAGAGATTTTTTTTAAAGAGAGGATCATTGGGAATTGATGAGCCTGTTGTTTTCAATAGATGAAAAAGATAGCCTTGTTGATACTGGTACATCACTCAGGAATTTACTATCTTCAGTGAGAGATATGATGCTAGTTCCACTCTCCCTGGTTTCTTTCCATTAGGAAGGGTGTTAGGTTTAAGGGTAGCAATGATAGTGAAGAGTGACAATGATAGATAACTTAAATGAGCACTTGGAACACACAGAGTTCTAGGAAAGCTTTACCAACATGTACTCATTGGATTCCCCCAAAGCCTTAAAATAGGCATTATTACCACCCCAACTTTAGGTATCAAAAAAGTTGAGTATTGACAATTTACAGTCCCAAGATCATGTCATTAGGAAGTAGTGGAGACAGCAGTGGACCCTGGTCCCTTAGCTCCACATCTACTGGCTCAGCCTCACAGTTCCATCTGCTTCCACGTAGAACAGTCTTTAGACTAGGCTCAGTTCCAGTACTGGCTTCAAGGTGGCCTTGTTATTTATTTCTTCATTCTTTTGACCATGATGAAGGAACCCTGGGTTATCCTGTGCTCTTTAGAGCATAAAGTAGGAATCTGTGAATTTGCATCCTCACTCTGCCTGAGAGTATGGGCACACCATAGTAGGTGACAACTATTTGCTTTACTAAAAGGAGATAAATTGATTTCTCAAAAAAGATGCACATAGTAGGCACTAAGTGCTCCCTGTAGATAGAATGATTTCAAGGCATCGTTTTCCATTGATGAATGCACGTTTACCGTGAGGGGAAAATTAGACTGCAGGCTATTGTAAATAAACTTAATGAGGTGTATAATGAGTGGTGGTAGTGACACCATCTGTTATTTATAAATTTTTATACTTTCCAAGTGGCGAAAACTATACGAAGCATCCTCCTGAGGATGAGTTATGATCACAACTACTATTTTCATCTGATGAGATGTGAATAATTAATTTCATTCTCATCACCTGTTGAATATTTCTAGTTGCCGGAAATTCTCCAAGTATTCTATGCTCGTTAAATATCCAATGCTTCCACTGCATTTAAAGATTTGCAGTGAGTGTGTGGTTCTCTTTTCTTTGATTTTACCCTGACTTCCAGGCACATAGATAGGTATTGAACAAATAGGTCCAACCAGCACACAGCTGACAAATGCTAGTGAACATAGCTTTGATAAAAATAACTCACAAATCATATTCCAGTCTTCTTCCACCTATTGAGAATATTATCACTTTTTTTTTGTTTGTTTGAGATAGGGTCTCACTCTAGCCCAGGCTGACCTGGAATTCACTATGTAGTCTCAGGGTGGCCTCGAACTCATGGCAATCCTCCTACCTCTGCCTCCCAAGTGCTGGGATTAAAGGCATGTACTACCACACCCAGCTCCTATTATCACCTTTTACATAAATATGATTATTATAATATTACATTGTCTGTAGTATAGTATAGTTTAGTCTATAATATAAAATTATTAAAAAGATAACTAAAGTCAAAACCCTGTTTCACACTGGCTCTGGGCAACAATATAGTGCGATGAATATTTATTCATCCTAATACCTTCCCCTGCTCTCTCTTTCCTGGAAAACTTTATCCAAGCTTTAAATCCTTAAGATGGGATGCCCTCATGTAAAGACTTGTCTTTTCCAGACAGTTAGCTCCTCGCTATGTTCTCTCATCACTTTTGATTCACGTTTCTCAATGTATTTTTTTTTCCATTTGCATATTATGGGGATTATTCCTTGGTAAATCTATGCCTTTGCTAGATTAGGAAACCTTTCAGATCAAGGCTATGTCATCCCCAGTGCCTGGCATGCTGCTGTGTTGGCAGGAAGGGTTCTCAAACATCCAATTCTGCATTAAGGAACAAGAATCTCAAATTCACATGTTGGGGCCAGATGAAACTTTTGTGTGACTTTGCCACTATCATGTTGACATGATTTATGATGGTGCCAAGTTCTGTTTCACTATTTTATACCAAATAACACACTTGTGTTGATAACAGAAAATTCTTTCTATTGCCTATATTTATTTAAAATAAATTATAAACTAGCAATAATAAAAGCTATAATTTTAGGTCATGTATATAACCCTGAGGTAGACTTGTACCAATGTAAAGGCTGCACAATGGACTTTTATCATTATTCTATGGACATTTCAACAGAAAGATTCAAAATTTACTCCATTTGGCATTTCCACTATCCCTGTCTTATTTATGACTGACAATGTTTAAAGAAAAAAAAAACATATTTTGCAACAGTGTAGAAATAAATAAGAGTTGAAAAAAAAGTTAAGTCCCTAAGCCACCAAGGCATAGGGAATTTTGTGGAAGAGGGAGCTGAAAGACTGTAAGAGCCACAGAGTAGAAGGGAATGTGCAGAGGCACTGCCTCTCCCCTCACCTTACAATCACTGACTGATGCTCTCACATCTCATAACCAACAACTCCAGGGAGAGTACTAACAATTCCATTGAGGAGGTCCCTCAGCAGAATAGGGACAGGGAGGAAGGAAATAATGGTACTAATATATGATGTCCCCATACAAGTTTCTACTTAATTAAAAAAAAAGAGAGATTTAAACCACAGCTCTTTCCAACAAAGACACTGGATAATGACAACATTGCATTTAATTTTGGAAATATATGTGGCATCACACTCTAGTGATGGAGAAGTGGACAGAATCTCCATTCCTCCCTGATGGAGATCTGAAGTCTGATTGTCATGATACTTATAGCATTGAGGGTACTGCCTTTGGAGTAGCAAGATAGCCAAAGTGCCCATCACAGTGCACCAGGCTTCTCTCCCAGGGATGCCAGAGAGGAAGGGGACATAATGACAAAGTCCTTCATATAGGTCATAGATTCAGAGAATGAAAATAAATTGAATAATTGAATTAAAAAATATAGAACCTTTTCTTTTAATGCCAAATATGATATTTCTTTCTTCCACTAAAATGTTAATCCTTTTACAATACTGGCATACAATTTATAAATGTCTTCACTCTGATTTGGTGTTTTGTTGTTAAGGATCAAAATATAAGTTAGTGAGGCTCTCCATTGTTGAAATTCTGTGCACGTATGACTCCAGACTGTCTCACTAATGTTCCACAACCAATGTCCTGAAGCAAAAAACAAGTCATAAGAAATGGCCTTGTCTTAACTTCCTTTCTTGTCTTGAGGAATGTGGTCCTGAACACTGGTGGTTCTCCATCCTTCTCATTTATTGGACTCATTAGGGAGTTATAAAGCTACAGTTGAATGGACACCTCCCAGGAGTAGTTAAAGCATTATCTTTACAAAAGGTGTGGAGAAATTACTTGATATATTTATTTTACATGTAGTATAAATGATTCTCTTCTGCAGACATGTTTAGATCTACTTGACTTTAGGAATTGATTTAGTATATTTATAGATCAACAGTATGAAGCTCTTTTATTTAATTCAGTCTGTCACTTTGTTCCTTTCCACCACTTTTTTTTTATCACTATGGACATATCCATCTTTTCCCACAGTTATAACTGCAACCATGATCACTATCATCATCATATATGAGAAGCCTGCAATGACATCTAGATTTAATATTGTCTTAAGAGTTAATACTCATCAAAAACCATCTCACAGGTTTGGGGAGATGGCCAGGTATAAAATGCTTACTGAACAAGCATCAGGACCAGGTGCACCACATCAACATAAAAGCAAATCTCAGTTTGGTGGAGGCTGCAATAGGATAATTCCTGGCCTTGCAGGCTAGCTAGTCTAACCCAATATGTAAGCTTCAGGTTCATTAAAAGACCTTCTCAAAAAAGTAAGGTGGAGAGTGATTGAAAAGACAAGTGATCTTGATCTCTGGCCTCGATATTCACTTATTCACATGTGCATGCATACCTACACACACGGAATTTGAGCAGACACACACACACATACACACACACAATTTTGATATCTGCATGAAAACTTAGCTGCAGTTGAATTTCTCCTTTCCCAAATCTGTTTAAAACTTTTGTTCTTGTGTTGGAGAGATGGCTTAGCATTTAAGGTGCTTGCCTGTGAAGCCTAAGGACCCATGTTTGATTCCCCAATACCCATGTAAAGCCAGATGCACAAAGTGGTGCATGTGTTTGGAGTTCATTTGTAGTGGCTGGAGGCTGTGACACTACAAATTCTCTCTCTTTATCTGCCTCTTTCTCTCTCTGTCCTTCTGTCTCCCTCTCTCTCCCTCTCTCTTTCTCTGTCTCAAATAAATAAATAAAAGCAAAATGTTAAAAAAAAAAACACTTTTGTTCTCCCCTCATCTATACAGGAGGTAACAGTCCTCTAGCTAGCTTTTCATTAGTCATGCCAATTTAGATTCCCATTTTCTCTAAACATCCATAATGCTTGTCACCTAATTTCAATGGTGTCCCCTTTACGCCATATTATAGTACTTTGATTTCACTTTTGTCTTTGCAAGGCTTGGACCTATTTCCTCATAGAAGGTACTTTCTCTAAAGTTAACTCAAAACCCAGCATCAATGATTTACTTTCTCCGCATGAAATAAGAATGAGACTTCGAAGTCAGGAGGGGACTTCTTCCTGTGTTGGTGCTGCCTTCCTGCCTTTCCAGCTGAACTTCCTTGAAATGTTACTTAACTGCTCTGAGACTGTGTCTTTGCTAGCGAAATAGCTCTTTAAATTGAATCATAATACCTTCTTTGCTGAACATATGTGTGCAACTCTTCCAATGTATAACCTGATTTCTAGTGGTTTTATGTATTTACTACATTGTTTATTTCCTATCCATGACTTAACTCTGTATCAGAGCAGTCATAATTAACTCCCAGGAAGAACACTGAGAATCTGTAACAAAGCCATTTTATTTGTCTAGTGACCACTACATTTCAAAAGAAGTATACAGTGCTCACAGACATAGGGTTCATGTGTTTATCCAGGAGAAGAGTGTTTCTCTCCTGGGGCAGTGTGGACAATGGAACTCTGGGAGATTAAGGTATTTGGTGGGATTCTGTGTTCAAAGCACTTTTAAATTATTGGCCTAGAAATGCTGCTAGTATGCCTGCATCCTCACACAGTGCTCTCATCAGTTGTTACCAAATCAGCAGATAAAACAGACTCTCCTAAGAGATTTCTCATTATTTTCTTTACTTGTGTCCCTATGACCATATTTCTAGCTGAGCTTACTGGGAGGCTTTCTATCATTGGGTTCAAACAGTTCAATAAACATAATTATTCCCATGAACACTCAGAAGTAATCTGTAAGTAACCAGTGTGGCTCTTAAATGAATCCATGGCCAGGAGATTTACTAATAATAAAGAAATTAAGTTCCTCATAATTATTTTCCTATACTTCATTCCCTGGAGAGTAGAAAGTAAAACTCACATGTTGATAAATTTAGCTTTTAATTATCTGCTCCACAAAGTGTCTGTACCATATCATGTGAGTAAAATAAGGCTTTTCTATAAAGGAGAGGGTTTCAATGAGGGCTGCTTCCCTAGGAAGACAGGAAATCCTGGTTCCAGAATTCAGTTCCTCTACCTAAGAGGTGTTCTTCATACAGAGACTAAGTAAAGGAATCACAAGATGTCTAGACTTGGATTAGAAAATGTTTGTTTTTGCATCAGATGGATATGGGAGGGGCTAGAAGATGGTTGAGTGGTTAAAGATGCTTGTTTACAAATTCTGCCACCTGGAGTTCAGTTTTCCAGTCCCACTCATGTACAGCCAAATGCAAACAGTTGCAAAAGATCCTGGCAAATCCCTAGCCCTACACAAACACACACACACACACACACACACACACACAGAGAGAGAGAGAGAGGATATGAGATACATGTCAGTATTATAATGGTCATTGAACTGAAACCAGATGACTCTATATTTTTTTAAAGCTTGACCAAACTAGCAGTCTCCCCAGCTTATATTACTCATGGTTTCAAGATATTTCCAACCTTTTTATCATAGTTAATCAACCTATAAGCACATCCGATCAGCTTAATTGACATAATAAAATCCTGGGCAATTGAATAACAAGTGAATGAGTTCTGTAACACAGAAAAGAAATGCTAAAAACCTCTCTGATACATGGATGCATGTGCACGAACTATTATGGAAACTCCTGAATATTAGCTTAAAGAGAAATGAACCATTATAGTGTCTGTTAAAACATCAAGGTACTATAATCTATTACAATATATGATATTTGTAACAAAGGATACTAGTGGGAAAATCCAAATTAATTTATAACTAGCAAAATAACTACTATGTATTAGGGACTACATTTGTATTTGTCAGAATTCTCTGGAGAAACAGAACTAATAAAATGAATACGTATTTCAAATGGGATTTATTGGATTAGTTTACAGGGTACAGGCTGGATAGTCCAATAATAGCTGTATGCAGGCTGGAGAGTAGGAGACCTTGGTAGCTGATCAGGCCATAAGGCTGTATGTATCCTCAGCAGTCCCAATCAGAGACTGAAGGCCTTGAAGACTCCAGGTACACCACCACTGGTATTCAGTCCACACTAGAAGGATGATGAAACTAGCTTCCAATGTCTGTGAAGGATAACAGCAACAGGATAAATGTACCCACTAGCAAAAAGCACAGGCAGTCATTGTGTTCCATGACAGATGATAGAAGATAGATAGATAGATAGATAGATAGATAGATAGATAGATGATAGATAGATAGATAGATAGATAGATAGATAGATGATAGATAGATAATGGATAGAGTCTACTACCAGAATGGGCACCCACTCTTGGGGAAGGCATTCCTCCCTCCACCCATCTTTCCTGGACATGTTCTCACAGAACTATCCAAGAGGCACGTCTCTTATTTGAATGATAATTGTCAAATTGACAGTAGAATTTAACCTTCACAACACTGTCTATGTTATTTATTTCTCATATGCATACTTCAAATATTTATTACTAACATTTTATAGATGAAAAAACTATGGTTTCTAAATATAAAGAGTTAGTTCAAGGGTATAAAGGGAGTAGCCAGGGAAAAATAAACTATCAGTAATATTTCCTTAATTAAACCTCTTATTGTTGAAACCGAAAGAAAAAATAATTACAAAACATTAAGCCAGGGCTGGAGAAATGGCTTAGCAGTTAAGGTGCCTGCTCGCTAAGCCTATTTAATGCCTGTTTGATTCCCCAGGTCCCACATGTAGCCAGACGCAAAGTGACACAAGGGCACAATGCTGCACTTGACCACAAGGGGGCACACATGTCTGGAGTGCATGCACAGCAGCAGAGAGGCCACTGGTGCACCCATTCTCTCTCTCTTTCTCTCTCTGCCTCTTCCTCTCTGTCTCTCTCAAATAAAATAATAAATTTATTTTTTTAAATAGCATTAAACCATAGTTTTAAACTAATTATATATAAAGATTTTCAGGGAAGAGAATAGTCAGCTTATTCCCAAGAGTTCATTAATGAAATTAGGCTTATGCAGACATCTCACTAGGTGATAAAAGAAAGGGGATGTGAAAAAGGAAAACTCTCAGTGGATAATTGTACCAAGGTAGAGATGCAAGATTCATGTAGGTGTGGGCTTTAACTTGTACATAGCTGACATTTTGCTCAAAGTGCTCAAATAATCATCTATGAATGAATTAGTATCTGGCCTTTTTATGTGCTGGCACCAAGATGCGTGTGGGACATTGTGATACTTAATAGACCTCTGCTACCAGTGGCCACCCAACTGTATTTTCATATATTCAAGTATGCTGATGAAATCAATTTCCTTTCCTGTTGAATAGTCTATCTTCCAACCAGAGGAGTTCCAGTTATTTGTTTAGTACCAAATGTTAGCTGGTTTGCCAGGTGTCAGGAAAACCTGTGGTTACTGTCATCTCATGATTTTTTTTTTTATATAAAATAACTCTTCTTCCTGAATAGTTAAACGTTGATAGAAAATCTCAACTATTTTTGGGGTCCTGGACTGTTCTTTATTCTGTCAGATCTCTGGGTCAGGACACTTACCATTATGCCTTAAGGGCATTAGTAAGTCTAACATACAAGGTATATGTACTTAAGACCACTGTCAGAAACACAAGACCTAATTGGAGGTACCAAATTATATAAGCACTTACACCTAAGTTTCCCCTCAGTTTATAAATTCTACTGTAGTTGATATTTATTAATGTGGAAATATATTTACAACACGCTACATGTAAAAGCAAATTAAAACTAATCACAGTATTACACTATCTTTTATAGAACATATGTGAAATATATGTGTCATATAATTCATAAAATACTATATTTATGATATTTTGTATATTTGGAAACTGTCTAGGAAGGAAATACCAGAGTACTAAAAGATGTTCTGTGGAAGAATATAACTGATGATGATAATTCACTTTGCTTTCCTTAATGTTTTCACATGTTATCCAATGGAACTGATAGATATAGTAATAGTAATGATGACAGAACAGTTTGATGTACCTGCGCTCCATTTGGGGTTGCACCTTATGGACTTGGATGCTTGGTTCTACTTTCATTAGCTATATTCAGACTTACATGTGTTATCTCACAGAATCTCTGTGGACGGATATTATGATTAGCCCATCTTCATATATAAAACCCTAAAGTTGGTTTTAGCAGTTAAGGTGTTTACCTGCAAAGCCAAAAGATCTTGGTTCAATTCTCCAGGACCCACATAACCCAGAAGCACGAGGGGGTGCATGCAATCTGGAGTTCATTTGGAGAAGCCCTGGCACACCCATTCTCTCTCTTTCTCTGCCTCTTTCTTAAATAAATAAATAAAAATATTTTTAAAAAACCCTAAAGTTGGGCTGGGGAGATGGCTTAGCAGTTAAGGCACCTGCCTGCTAAGCCTAAGAACCCCGGTTCCAATCTCCAGGTCCCACATTTAGCCAGATGCAAAATGATGCAAGGGCGCAATGCCACACTTGCCCACAAGGGGGCACACGCATCTGGATTTCCTTCACAGCAGCTGAGAGATTGCTGGCGCACCCATTCTCTATCTGTCTTTCTGTCTTCCTCTCCCTCTCCCTCTCCCTCTCTGTCTCTTTCTCTGTATCTCTCTCCAAAAAAAAAAAAAAAACCCTAAAGTTTATAGAACTGTAATGAACTTGCTTATTTTCTTTTTCACATGAAATTAAAACAATAGAATACAGTTAGTGAAAAATTATTCTGATATTGTCAGACTTGTTCCTATTAACTACAAAAGAAATCTTACAATGTAATTTCTATCAGGAATACAAGACCACAATACAGAAGATATACAATTTGTCCTTAGTATCTGAAAATCCAGATTGGTTGACTAATGATTGTATAATAACTATAATAATAATTATAATAATAATAACTTTAAATTAGTTATGTCTGTACCAAACAACACACCCTTTTCCTTCTCAATATGACAAAAAATATATATTTTTATAGCATTTTCATTGGATAAGTATACATTTTATACAACACAATCAGCAATCCACAGATATTTTTCATCTCTATAAGCATCCTGGAACCAATTTTCTAAGGGTATCAAGGGACAACTGTATATAAAATATATGTAAAATTATGATTAAACCATATATGTTGGGATATATGTATATACAGTGAGAGAGAAAAAAAAGAGTGAGACAGATAGTCACACTTATTTCCCATTTGATTGAGTTTGGGAACCAAGAAGTGTGAAGAATATTAAGACAAGAATATTGAATTCACAGACACCCACAGCTCCATTCAGCAAATTTGTCAAGCATGGCTTCTCTCCCTTGCTTTTCCTGTCAGGTCTGCCCGGCATCTCTTCAACCCAGAAGAGCTGCATAGCCACAAGCCTGCCTCAGGGTTGGAAGACTGGCTGCTTTCCTGGACTTGGCTCCCAATGAGCTTTGCTGATCATTTCATGTGGTTGCTGACTTGTGGCTGAGAACTGGAGATGATAGCCCAGCAGATGGAGGGAGGTGGAGAAAGCCAAGAAAATAGATCAGAAAATAGGGAGGCCGGGCAGGAAGTTGATCTGTGTGTCTAACATGGCCTCAGTGGTTTGGGTAAAAGGAAGGTTTTATGTGAAGACTGAGTTGGAAGTAAGGGAGAGCAAGGGGCAAACTTAAGTCACTGATCTGCTTGGGATAGATAGTCTTTTGTGGCATTACAATCAAACAACGGGTTGAGTGAGGGTTACAGTGATTGAGAGGAATGGAATTCAGTCACGTGTGAAGCATTACAGCACTGGAGTGGGAAACAGGAAGAGAACAAGCTAGAAAAGTTATGTCAAGAGTTCTATTTAACAGTTTTTCTCCAATTTTGATAGCATTTATCCAGAAAAGTGATTTCATATACTTAATTTTTAGCATTTTTTTAGTTATTACATTGGATAATGAGGAATCACCAAATGGGTAAACCAAGGATATATTTAGAAAACCAGTGAAAACCAAAAAAAAAAGGGGGACATATTGGTAAATGTCCAAAAGAAAGAAGCTTTTTTACTTACTATCTGCATATGAATGTGGTAATTGAAGGAATAAGATTTGGTGTTAAATTACATTGTTACACATAGTAATCTTTCCAGCCCTGCCACTGTGGAGTTTTCTACATAGTCATCACCATCATCATCATCATCATCATTATCCTCATCATCAGAATCACATTTGGAGCTAAGCCTTTGTAATGCACAGATGGACACAGAACTGATCCATTATACGTTGGACCGAATGAATTCTCCCAGCAATCCTAAGAGGGAGCATCATTATCTTCATGTCATATATGAGGTGACAAGGGCTGAAAAAGGTCAAGTGACTTCTCTGAGGTTCCACAGCTAATTAATGGGGCAGCTGAAATTCAAATCACCTCCTTCTGCTAGAGCTCTTAAGGTATCTGTGGAGAAAAAGCAGCATTAGCAACACGGGTTGCTAATTATTAGAGGATACCCACACTTCACACTCACAATGTATGAACTTGTTGGAAAACCTAAAACTTCAATATACCTAGGTTGGTCTAGAAGGCTTATTCCAGCCTGGAAGTGTGGCATGAAATTTCTAAGTATCAGTATTGTCAACCTATGTGATCAATAGTATTTCAGCAATTGACACTCAGAGAATTTCCTTTTCAAAATCAGAGAAGTTTTTTTTTTTTTTTTTAACTATACTAGCAGCATAATAAACTGGTATTCTCTTTAGACTATAGTTGTTAACATATTGTAGGCTGTTAAAATTTGTTGTGATATTTTGAGACATGCTGATATAATGCATTAATCATGTTCATTGATCTTACTACTACCCTATTCCCACTTCCCCTACCTCCTCTACTTGTTTATTCCCTCTCCAATCTCCGATAGACCCTCTTTAATCCTTACCTCTTTTCTAGTTTCCACATGTGAGAGAAAACATGATTCTGTCTGTGTCTGTTTTATTTTGTTTAGGATAATATCATAGCATTCCACCCATTTCCTTCAAAGAACATGACTATATTCTTTTTTGTGGATTAATAATATCAAATTGGTGTGTGTGTGTGTGTGTGTGTGTGTGTGTGTGTGTGTGTGCCACGTTCTTTTTATTCATTGTTGATAAGCATGTAGGGTGATTGAAAATCTTGCTTATTTTGAACAGTGCTTCAATAAATATAGCCATTTTGTCAACTTTATTTTCTTCAGATGTGTGCCAAAGAGTAGGATAGCTTTGAAGCCATATTAAATGTTCACTCCTTCTCCCTTCTTCACTCCTTCCTTCATTTTTCATTTTAATGTTATTGTGTGAATATAGAGTATGTGTGGTGTGTATACTTATGTGTACAAATGCATGTGCTCTACACTCATGCAAGCAAATGCCAGAAGATGCTGGCTGTCAGCTTCTATTGCCCTTCTACTTCATTTCTTTGAGACGGAGTCTCTCACTGAACCTGGAGCTCATGACTTATCTTGGTTAGACGGGCTGATGAGTCTAACCTAGCACAACTTCAGTGTTGGAGTTACAGGAAAGCAAGCTTTGCCTAGCCTTTTATGTGGGTGCTGGGGACCGAAATCAGGTCCTCATGTTTGCTCAGCAAGCACTCTTTCACACTGAGGCATCTTCCCCAGCCCCTTATATCCCTTTATGCTATTTTTATATGCTTACCTTGCTTGCTTTTTCTTTCCTTTTATTATAATAGTAACTATTTGGTAGCATAGGAAGACAACTTGAAGACATTCTTGGGCTACAAAGTGAGTTACATACTAGCACCAGCAACTTAGTGAGAGCCTGTTTCAAACAAAAATGATGACAAAAATGCAGCTGAGGATACAGTTCCATGGTAGAACGCTTGTCTGTCATATGTGAGACCCATTGTTTGATCCACAGTTCTGTACAAAACAAATAGCTGGTTTTTGTTCAGTATGAAATCACTCTTAAGTAATATGGAAAGACATGTTGGGCTATCCATTTTGATTCTGCACCACAGTGTAACTGTATTCCTTCCTGTGGAGTCATATACATGTTAGAGGTAAAATACCTTCACATTTTATTTGTCATATAAGTCCAGAGTGGAACATATTTAAATTCTATGTGCATCATTTTTCTCAGTTGAAAAGTTGTTTCTCAAGGAAGTCACCCATAGACATTCTCTGACATACTCCAGTTGCCTGCACACTTCTTTTTTGTTATTAAGTATGTACTGTCTATGGATACATCATATGCTGGTACCATAATTTCCCTACTCCCTGCCTCTATTCCACTGAGGGCCCTCCTCAGTGGGATTGCTGGTATTCCCCATGAGGTTGTATGTTATGAGTTGTGAGAGCAGCAGTCAGTCATTGCTCTCCCTACCTGTGGCTCCTTCTTTTGAAAAATTCCCTGAGTTGTTCTGGGTGTGCTTCCACATTTCTTTACTTATACTTTCATAGTTGCTATTTGGTGACTGTCTCTGTAGTTTTCTTCTCAGGGAAGTCATCCATAGACATTCTCTAACATATCCAATTGTCTCTGTGCTTCTTTACTGGTACTTTCATGGCTGTGACTGTCTCTGTAGTTGTTTATGCAGTATTTCCATTCTTAGTCCAAAATCAACATGTTGGCAATGATGATCACTATCTGCCACACTGTTGTAAACCTGGACTTCAGATCAAATGCAGAACTATAGCAAACATGCAATTAATACTTGTTTGTAAAATGAATAAAGGTCTCCCTTCATAGTGTAATCCTGTGATGTCACTAATGGAGGTCACACTTCACAGGTTAAATCAAGGGCTTATCTCTAGGAGAATAGGAACATTTTTGTATCAAAACACAGGTATTTCAACTCTTGAACAGAAAGATTTCCTTTCTTCATAAGTTGTATAAGTTTTGAGGAACCTGGAACATAAGATATGAATACTCTGAAGGAAGAAGGCTTGTGACAATACTTCCCATTTTCAATATCAGTATAGTGAAGATCGCAGAGTTACTGTTCTGAGAAGCCCTGTTTAATAATTAGTGTCATGAAGATATGCTTAGCATGCTGGCCATATGTATATGCCCCATCTGTAAGCAGTCCTGACAGTTTTGATAGCAGCCACACCTTTCTCTAGCCAGGCTTCCCCACCATTCACAGACTCACATAAGAAATTCAGATCTATTTCTCAGAACCCAGCTAGTCTTCTCAAAATTATCATTGTATTTGTGGCATTAATGTCATCCAGCAATTATAAATTTTAAATACTCTTTGTAAAAACATAATATTCTAAGTAAGTCATTTCCCAGAATGTTTGGTATTAAAGTTACATACACTTTGGACTCAGAGCTGACTGAAACTAAGCATCATGGATTTAATGTTAATATATTGACAATATCATCACTATGATTGTTTATTGCCCACAAATGAATATTTTATTGTGATTGCCGCTCTGCTATGGGCTTCCACACTCTCAGTTAAGGAGCTCAACTTTAAGAAAAACTGTAAATAGCCTTTTCCTTTTCTGTAACTTAATTTAGAAAGCAGTGACAATCATATTAGGAAGTAGAAGTGACTGCTTCAGGTTGCACTTCAAATGGGGTAAGCACATTTCTGCTACACCAGATATCAGCATTGTCACAACCGCAATAGCAACAGCAATAGCAACAACAACAACAACAACAGAAGCAGCAGCACCAGAACAGCCTTTCAATGGAATATCAAATGCCAAGTCCATTGTGGACCAAACCTAATGTTTACCATAGTCTTGATCATTTATGTCAATCACAGCATAACTTAAGGCAAAGGATATTAAACACTGTATTCTTTTAAGCTGTCCCTTTAGACCAGGTATGAGTCATTTCTACTTATGTTTTTGGGATTCTTTATGAAGCAAGAAGGACTTGGCCTGTGGAACGTGGAAAAGCATTGGCTAGAGCAAGCCATGAAGGCTGAAAGAGGTAGTTGGAAATTGGGAAAGAGAATAATTACTCAGGTATTCAAAGCACCTGTGCCTCTACTCACCTGGGTTCTATTGGATCAAGATCATGTGTCACAGTGCTAAAGTCAGGACTTACTATTGGATATGCCCTCAGGGAACAGTCTGTGCCATTGCTCTTATTTCTTTTCCACTATGGATGTAATTGATTCCTATTTTCACTAGTTTGGGACTTTCTGAAGCAGAAAGAGGCCTTACCTGTCACAGTACAATGCCTGTGTCATTGGAAAATATGAGCATGTGTTGGTTAATCATGATTGTCAGCTTGATTGGATCTAGAATCACCAAGGAGACAAATTTCTGGGCATGTCTATGAGGGAGTTATTAGATTAAGTTAATTGAAGTGGGAAGACATTCTCATTGTGTGCGGCACTATTTCATATGCTGGGTTCCTGAACTGAATAGAAAGGAGAAAGTGAGCATTCACTACCATTCATCACTCAGTGTTTCCTCACTGTGGATTCAGTGTGACCAGAACCGCCACCATCCCTTCTGCTCCGTAATGGACTGTATCACTGGAACTGTAACCCAGTAATCTCATCAGGTATTTTGTCACAGAGATGAAAAAAGTGACATACAGAGAGCATTTGTAACAAGGTCTTCATTGGCTTGCAGGTAGAACTCCAGGTGGAATGAGGTGATGTTTCTGACATACTGTCTACCTAATTCAAGGGTAAAAAATGGTCACCTAGCAGATGAGCTGCAAACAAGCAGTAAGTGCCCTCCCTCATCGACCTACTCACACTGCCTTCAGACTTCTCACATGTTACCTGCTTTAAGGCAGCCAACAATATTGTTGTCCTTGAGAAATTATACAATTAAGCATGGAGAAATAGTAATTGATCTTGTACTTTGATAGCAGATAATTATTTAGGAAATTACATATGCATAACCTTTGTTGCACAAAACATACTAAAATAATGTATTCCAAGGACAAAATAAATGACCTTCTGCTGGAAAGAAATGTTGCTACTTTTGAGTATATGCTAATAGATTTGCACAGGTGAATCCTACCAAAGGTAATTTTCAGTGTTAGCACCTGAAGCATCTTCAGAACCACATCAGTTCTGAAAACCCAAGCCACGGGTCATTTGAAATTCATAGCTGTTTTGTTGGCTTGAGTGAGATCTAGAATAAAGATTTCTTTGAAAAGTCTCACGGTGGGCACTTTGGCACTTAGGTACACAATACCACATTTCATTTAGCCCAGCAGGCCTAATGAATACTCACTGTCAGGAAGCAAAAACCTCCATCCCAGTAGAGCTGACGACTCATTTCTGCTTGGCCTTCTCACCAATATGGGCTTTATGTAATTAGAAATTGACTTTTCCCCTCAACCCCCATGGTTTGATTCAGGCATTAACATTTAAAGAAATTATATCAGCCAAAGGAAGGCCTGGAAATTATTAAATTATATGTTCTCTGTCACTCTCTCCTTTCTTCCCTCTCTCATACCTCTCCTTCTCTTCCCCTCTCCGTATTTATATCTCTCCCTCTTTTCCTCTCAAGAAAAAAAAAAGAAACAATAGTGAGGCAAAAAAGAAAAAAAAAATCAGAATTGGAGTCACACTAACCTGGTTTTGCAATTTAACAGCTGCATGACCTTGAGTAATTTCATACTTTCTCTGAACATCAATTTGTTCATCTAGAAATGAGAATAATATTTATCATTTGGACTGTTGTAGAAATCAGTTCAAGTTTTGCCAGTCTCTGGCACCTTGGTGGTAGGTGAACAACAAATGATAGCTACAGCTGTTGCAACTGAAGCTGTCCTCCAGCTAGATAGAATGAGGTTTACATAAGCTCAAACCTCTTTCTTGAGGTTGCCAGAAACTGCAGATGGTCCTAGACTTCTATGAAAAAAAAATATATAATTAAGGCAAAAACTTTATTTTCATTTAAGCCTTTCAAGTTTAGAAAGCCATTTCCATCAGACCTCTCAAAATCCTGATTAATCCTTTCCTGAGGATCTGTAAATAGGAACAGAAAAGGCAGATGCAAATTTTATGCTGACACCAAATTTAAAAAGTAAAGTTTAAGGTTTTCTAAATGTACTTCATCTTTTACTTGTCTTTGGTAGAAAAGTGATAGGATCACTTTTTCATCCCTAGGAATACATACATACATGCATTATGTATACATTTATATATGTACACATATAATATAAATAAATTACATATGTATATATGTATGTATCAGGAAAATGGGACTGAACATTGAACTTTAAATTCTGGCTCTAATAATACCCCCTACCTACTGTGAACATAGATACATTATGTCATGACAATAAGCCACTCTTGTGAGGATTAAGAGTGAGATGCTGTTTTTTTTTTGTTGTTGTTGTTGTTTTGTTTTGTATTTTAAAACTATTTTATTTATTTATTTATGAGAGAGAGACAGACAGACAGAAGGACAACAGACAGAATGGGTGTGCCAGGGCCTATAGCCACTGCAAACGAACTCCAGATACATGCTCCAGCATGTGTATCTGGCTTACTGGAGAATCGAACCTGGGTCCTTAGGCTTTGCAGGCAAATGTTTTATCTGCTAAGCCATCTCCCCAGCCCCCAAAATGCTGTTTTCACAGCTTTCCTTGCCTGGCTTCAGTGTTGCCTTGACCTCAGCTTTATTCCAGGTTCTTCTCCTTACGGTGTCAGGCTGAGGGAAAATTATAGAATCATTCTCAGCCTCTGTTTATGTCTTTAACTGGCATTTCACTGTCTGCAATATAGAATAATTAGGATCATATGAAATGCATATGCTTTAGACGTGCTGTGTTGTTAGTGGTCATGTTACTTAACACCTGTTTCAGGGACAGAGTACTTTGCCCCAAAGAGGATCTGGCAAGAAAAGTTTAGGGCCAATGTGGAATCCAGATACTCAATTAAAACAAGATGACCTTTATTGAATGTCTTTTCATGGGCACTGATGGCAATATATATATATATATATATATATATATATATATATATATATATATATATATATATATATGGCTCTGGAGTTCACAATTAGAATAGGAAAGATACTGCAAATGATAGGTAGACAGATTATTGTGCATGATTTTGTGCTGAGTATTGTGCTCAAGTACTTCTTACATCATTCTTACATCAATCCTATTAACTAAGAACTAACTTATTTTACATATTAGAAGACTGAGGCACAGGGAGTTAGGTGAATTTTTCAAGTTCAAAAATATGGCTAGATGTGAATCCAGAAATTTAACCACACAGTTAATGCTTCATCGATAACAAATAGGGAAAAAGAATGTCTAAATGTCAAACAAAGCTTTATCACAGCACGTAAATGCATAGAAAAAACTGTTTGTGACAAGAACATCTCATCAGATTTCACATATTTATACATCAGTGAAAAAGTGTTTACTCTTAAATGGACACAGTAAAGAGCTGTTAGCATAGGGCAGAAGACTTTCATTTCCACCTTCGAATAATGGATAAAGATAGGATGGACCTTGTAGTTTATTCATTAACCACCATGTCATGCAGTCTATGTGGCAAAAAGAATGTAAAATTGGGGGCTGGAGAGATGGCTTAGCGGTTAAGGCGCCTGCTTGCTAAGCCTAAGAATCCGGTTCCAATCTCCAGGTCCCACGTTTAGCCAGATGCAAAGTGACTCAAGTGCGCAATGCTGCACTTGCCCACAAGGGGGCACATGCATCTGGATTTCTATCACAGCCCCTGAGAGACTGCTGGTGCTCCCATTCTCTGTCTCCCTCTCCCTCTCTCTCTCTGTCTCTCTCTGTGTCTCTCTCCAAAAATAAAAAATAAAATAAAATAAATTAAAAAGAATGTAAAATTGGGTATGTGTGAAAGAATGTAACATTAAGAAAATAAAAAAAAATTAAAAAAGAAAATAAGCCAAAAAAAAGCTATCATTCATACTATTTAATAACCTCACTGTGTTAAATCCATATTTACATAATTATTGGGAAGCATTTTGATTAAACCTAAAAATGTTTGCTGAATATTGTCAGCTATGCATACATTTGACAACTAAGTGTGATGCCATAGACTCTAGTGCACGCTCTTCATCCTACACATGAGGTGATTAAAACTTAGCCGTTTGTGGTAATAAGGGTGGGATGAGTGAGTGATAACACTGAGAGGAGTCATGTTTCCTAAACTTAAGACTTAATTTTTAATAGTTGGGTCTTCAGGCATAGTAACCCTTATTTTATTAAAAAGTAGGAAGTCTGATGTGAGAATTTAAATAAAGGATATGCCCTACTCTAAAGCAGCTACACTGTGAGAGTAAAGACTATTTTCCAACATATTGTAACACTCATTTTAACAGGAACAGTTCAGTAACAGGAGACCCCACTTGTATCCTTGCATCTCTCATTTCAATACTGACTGCACTTTGTTTTAATGGACTGGGTAGAATTTTCTCCTTATTACAATTTCTTAGCGCAGTTCCTGGTGTTGAATACACACATAATAAATACATACTGAATGAAATATAAATACACACAAAAGCAACATATTATGAAATAACCAAGGATAAGATGATTAATTAAATGTAAATTTAAAAATGCACTGGCCAAAACAAAGCCAGTAAGGTAAAATTACATTAAGTTGTCACATCTCCAAGAAAAGGAATCTTTTAGCTTGAGGAGGGGCTGTCATTTCTTCTAATCCATACCACTGCCTTTAGGCCAATCCATAGATGAATTACCTCTGACAAGTCAGTGCCTGCCTTATTTTTAACTAGGAGGGCTATTTAACCTTTTAATAAATTTAGGAAAACATCCATTACAAATAATTCATCAGGAAAATATTTCCTGAGTAAATTTAAATTAAAGAAAATCTGTTTCTGGCTTATAGTTCTGTGTCTAATTCTGGGAGTGACAACTTAAAACAATCCAAGGTCTCTCTTTAAGAGTGCTTCAGTGATAATGTCCAGGACTGACTTATATTTAGAGATATGTCCACTTATTCCATTTTTATTCTATATGTTCAACTAGACTCTGCTTTAATTGTTTATTTATAAGAGGCTTCTTTTCTGAGATTGTGAAAGTTACTTGCTTCCTTTTTCTCTTACCTCTTTCTTTTAGTCTTTCTCTTTCTTTTGTTCCTATCTATCATCCAGCCATTTATCTATGCATCTATCTATCATCTATCTATTTATCATCTATCTATCTATTTATATCACTCTATCTCTTTCAGTTTGACTTATTAGTTACTGTTATTTTTTTTCCTATTTCATTATTCATGTATTTTCTCCCTCACGTAACTCAGCTATGGCTAGCATTTGCCTGTGTCCTTCCAATGCACACCACCATCTCCTAGACCACCTTGTGTGCTGCTAGGGACAGGAAAATGCCAGTGAACATGTAGCTTGGAAAGTATGTGGAAGGAGACGCTTGGAAATAACACATCAGTAGGTTACATGTATTACATTTCCAACATTTGTTAAGGGTCAAATACTAACACATTGAAATTAATACAATCTTAATGTTTAAATCAACTATCGAATTGGTCAAGACTTTGACAAAACATATTGATGGTGTATCCACCAAGATCATTGTTTAGTGTTTCAGTATTATGATAACTAAAAAATAGAAGATAAAATGGGAAAATAGCTGCAACTAATATGTTGACTTATACAATATAAAAAGCTGAAATATGTAAAATCAATATAACGTATGCAGTATTGAGAAACAGAAAATAGTACAATACAGCCCTCCAGTCCTTAAAGACAAAGACATATCATTTTTCAAACACCATAGAGTGAACTTAGAAAGATTTAGATGATCCAGTGCATGAAGCAATATAGTCTCATGGGACCACTGTCACCTATGCAGGCCATCCTTTTCCAAATATTGTTAATTGTGCATCCTTATGTTTTCATGAAATTGAAATTGAAATCCACTGAAAGTAGATTTTTTTAAATTAAAATTGTGCTTCTATGGCTGGGCACGGGTGCTCGCCTTTAAACTTAGCACTCGGGAGGCAGAAGTAGGAGGATCGCCATAAGTTCAAGGCCACCCTGAGAATACATAGTGATTTTCAGGTCAGCCTGAGCTAGAGTGAGACCTTACCTAAAAAAAAAAAAATTGTGCTTCTAACTTTAGCCCCTACCAGGCAGATACTTGCTACATGGAAGAGGGTGTCACTGGGGGGTAGAACTTAGAGTCTATCCCAAAGGTGTGTTTGGGGGCAGATCTGAGTCTAGCACTACTAGTGTATGGGGAGCTTTTTGGAGCTCTGGTGGGTTTTGTGGTGCTAGCTGTTGGTGGTGTGTCTTTGCTTGAATCTATGGAAGGAGCCAGCTTATTCTGTCATTGATGGGGTTCACCTGGACTCTAAGCCTGACATAAACCCCTTTCCTCCCATAAGCTGTATCTGGTTGGATGTTTGTCCCAGTGATATGGAGCTTACTGCAACAGAGATACACAAAATGAAAATCAGAAAGGAAAACAAGAGCTGTATAAACATTTAAGTGAAATATAAAGAGATACAAAAAAAGAACAAAAGAAGTTAAAAAGCAATTAACAAATGACAATAGTAAACATTCCCCATAAATAATCATTTTAAATGTAAATGGATATACTTCCCAATATAAATTCTAACAATTTAGAATGGATCCAACTGTAAGACTCCCTTAATATATAATGACACACATAGGCTAAAGGTGGAAATATGTAAAAATATATACCATGCATATACCAACCAAAAACATAATAATGGTGACCTAGCTTGCATGAATCAGAATAGATTTTTAGGTAAAACTTTGTCTAGGGCTAGAGACATGGCTTAGCGGTTAAGGTGCTTGTGTTCGAAATCTAAGGATCCTGGTTTGATTCTCTAGGTCCCAAGTAAGCCAAATGCACACAAGGTGGTGAATGCATCTGGAGTTCATTTGCAGTAGCTAGAGGCCTTGCTGTGCCCATTCTCTCTTTCTAGCTCTCTCCCCTCTCTCTCTAATAAATAAATTAAATAAATCTTTTAAAATGTCTAAAGAGAGTGGACATTCTGCAGTACTAGAAAGGTAACTTTTAAGGAATCTGTAACAATGCTATGTATATTAATATATACTAAGTATTGGTAGAAAACATTGACAGAACTGAAGGGAAATTGTAATAATAATAATAATAATAATAATAATAATAATAATAATAATAAGAAGAAGAAATGGTTTCAATACCATACTTTCACAAGATTCAGAAATAAGATCAACAAAGAAACCATGTACCTGTGTAACTCTAGGATAATTACCTGTCTATATACCAATTAGACCTAAATATATACAGAAATTTCTATTCCAAAGTCCTAGATTTCACATTAATGCACAGCCATTCTCCATGATAGATCACAAGTTAGATCACACACACACACACACACACACGCATGCACGCACACAAAAAATGTTTCCAACACTTTTAAAAATGGACATTTCTGACCACAATACAAAGAAACTAAGTAGTGGCAGAAGGGAAAGTGGGACCTTCACAAATTCAGCAACAACAAATACATCAAAGAAACAATTAAAAGAGATATTAAAAGTATCTTGACACAAATGAAAACATAATACCACATACCAAAATTTATTAGATATAGCAAAACAATGTTAAAAGTGAAGTTGTAAGATCAGAAACAAGACTCACACTCACCTCTTTGGTTTAACATAGTACAAGAAGTCCTAGCCAAACAATTTGGCAAAAGAAAAAAGGAACATGCACTTGACTAGGAAAGGATAAAGTTAAATTATCTTTGTCCACTGTTGGAATGATTTTATATGTAATAATCTCTAAAAATTCCACATATACAAGAACATTTTAGTTAGAATTGAAATTTAAAATCTCAGTGAAAGCTGGCCATGGTAATACATGTTTAAAATCTCAGCACTCATGAGGTAAAGACACTAGGATTGCAAGTTTGAGGTCAGCCTAGAGTACATACAAACCTGAGACAGGTTTGTCTATGTTGTGAGAATCTGTCTTATAAACAAGATACTAATAACAACAATAAAAAGCTCAACAGAGTTTCACATGCAAATGAATATACAAAACTCATTTGTATTAGTATATGCCCAAAAGACATGATATGAAAAAGAATTAAGACAATGGCATTTACAATGCCATATAAAATAATAAAATGTTGAATTATTTCAAGGAAATACTTATACACTAAAAAACACAAAAACAAAACTAAAAGAAATTGAACACAGAAATAAGAAGAAAGATATCTGTGTTCACAGATTGGAAGAAATATTATCAAAATATCCATAGTACCCAAGGAAATCTCTAAAAATTCTCAATGGCCTATATTACTGAAATAGAACAAGATATCCTAAAATTTGTGTGGATACACAAAGCATCTTAAATAACTAAAACAACCTTAGAAAAACAATGATGGAAGCTTCCTGGTATTGAAACATATTAGAAATCTACAATAATCAGAAAGGTATGGTGTCAGAATAATTATCGACAAATAGACCAACACATACAATATAACACAGAGCCCAGAATTCAATTCCTACATATATAATCAAATGACCTTCAGCAAGAGGACCAAGACAACACATGTAGAAAAGGTATAGAATTCTATAAATAGTGTTGAAAAAACAGAGAATCTACATGTGGAGGAATGAGATTGAAGACTATGTAATATTATACATTAAAACTCAAATGGCAGGCTGAGGAGATGGCTCAGTAGTTAAAGGCACTTGCTTTCATAGCCTGCTAGCCAGATTCTGTTCCCCACTATCCACATAAAGGCAGATATACAACTTGGCTTATGTGTCTGGAGTTCCTTTGTAGTAACAAAAGGCCCTGAGTTACCTGTTCTTCCTTCTCTCTGTCTTTGTCTTTCCCTCACACTCTCTCTTTCTATTCTCTCTTTCTCCCCTTTCTCTCTTTCAAGTAAATACATAAAAATAGGGGGCCTGGAAATATGGCTTAGCACTTAAGTGCTTGCATGTGAAGCCTAAAGACTCCAGTTAGAGGCTTGATCCCCCAGGACCCACTTAAGCCAGATGCACAAGGTGGTGCATACATCTGGGGTTCATTTGCAGTGGCTGGAGGCCCTGGCATGCCCATTCTCTCTATATATATTTGCCTCTTTCTATCTCTGTCTGTCTGTCACTCCCAAATAAATAAATAAATAATATATTTTAGGGCTGGAGAGATGGCTTAACAGTTAAGGCACTTGCTTGCCTGCAAAGCCAAAGAACCCAGGTTCGATTCCCCAGGACCTGTGTAACCAAGATAAACAAGGTAGCACATGCATCTAAAGTTCATTTGCAGCTGCCCTGGTGTGCCCATTCTCTCTCTCTCTCTCAAATAAATAAGTAAATAAATAAATGTTTAAAATAATTATAAAACCTCATAATGCATTAAAGACTTAAGGATAAGGACAAACTATAAAATGAGGAAAATTTTCTTAATGCCAATCTAGACAATAATGTCTTAGATATCACTCCAAGAAAGCACAAGAAACAAAAATCAAACATAAGGTAATGAGATTATATCAAACTAAAACAATAACTTTTACAGTGAAGGAAATAATCAAGAGAATGAAAAGGCATGCCAACCAGCTTTCCTTTACTATAACAAATACCTTAGATAATTCACCAATAAAATGGGATTATTTTGGCAAAAGTTTATTTGTTTGGACCCATGGCATTGCAGTTCATCACAGCAGGATTAAAATGTCTGTCTCATGGCCAGAAACAAAAGGAGGAAGCAGATGGAACCTAGGTTCTAAAATTCTAAATTCTCTAAGCTTTTACAGGTTCCACCTTCCCTGAATACCAGCTTGGAAATCAATCCTTTAAAATATTAGACTTTTTGGAACATTTTATGTTTAAGCTATAAAAAGTGTATTTTGCTACACGGGAAAATATTTTAAATACAATATCTGATAAAGGAAGGGCTTAATACATAAAATATAAAGTGCACTTATTACATTTCACAGCCAAACAAACAAAAATCTCAATTAAAAAGTAGGTAAAGAACTTGAGTAGACATTTTTCCAGTGAGGACACACAAATCTCCAATAAATTTCTGAAAGAATACTGAGCAAGTGAACATATCCAATCATCTGAAAATGGCAAATTAAAATCATAGGAAAGCATCAGTTCCTCCTGATAGAATGTCTATCACCAGAGAAATAGAAAGCAAGGGTTGTCAAGAATGGATATTTAGTGCAAAGAACTGAAATCAGCACCTGCAAGATATATCTGCACTCTCATAGTCGTTGAGTGGTAGCCTCAGTAGCTAAGAGGTGGGAAAATATAAATGTTTATTGGTGCATGACCCACATTTGTCTGTTTGTGCATTTGTATCTATCAGTCTGTTGGTCTCTATCCATACTATCTGAGCTAGCTACCTTCATCTGTCTCTATTATCTCTATGCAACCTTTCTATTCCATCTTTCTACATATCCATAATCTTTCTATCTGTCACATCACATATGCATATATGTGATCAAATATCATTTGGCCATTGCAGGGCATAGTGGCACATGCCTTGAATCCTAGCACTGGGGAGGTCAAGGTAGGAAAGTTGCTGAGTTAGAGGCTCCCCTGAAATTATCCAGTGAATTATAGGTCAGCCTTGGCTATAGCAAGACCCTATGTTTAAAATATATATATATATATATATATATATATATATATATATATATATATATATATATATATGGTCATTTGACCATAAAGAAGAAGCAAATCCTAATTTTATGGCACAACTAGGTAACAGCTGGATATCTTATGCAAAGTTACAAAAAGCCAAAATAAGTCCACCATGATATCATGGACAATGACATAATGAAAAATTCATTGACACTGAAAGTAGAATGCTGGTTGCCACTAGCTAAAGGAAAGAAGAGTTTGGTGAGGGTAATTATTCAATGATATGGAATTTAAATAATTCAATAAATTCTGAAGATCTATTGAATATCCTTGCATATAGTCAATAATCCTGTACAATAAACTTACTAATTTAAGAGAATAGCTATCTTGGGCTTTTTACTACTATAATTTTTATAAAACTTGCTCTAGATAGTAATACTCTTTATAGGTTTAGAATTTTAAACCATGTAGCCTGGTTGTTATAGAGGTACAGATGCTCTCTCAATGCATTTCTCCTCTCTGATATATAACTGTAATCTCATGTGAAATTGCCACATATTTTGTTTTTTGTCACCTTATGAAGAAATGTGGATTTGATAGAAGAATTTAGGATTTTCACACTGCTTTGTTGCTGACTGGATTTGGGCTTAAATAAACACTTCACTTTTCACACCATCTATCTATAAACAGTAGAGTATTTAAAAACAAACCTGGAAAGCCTAACTGTCAGAAACTGCAGTTTTATGAATTTTCATCTTGTTAAAATAAAGAGCAGCTTTTTAATGTTAAAATCATTAGTGAGTTTCTGCAAAAAAAAAAATGAGCTAATACAATTATATAATGCAAACATACACTGAAGTGGTGAGCATTAGACCACTTTTGTTCTTTTGATTTTTTACAATCAACCTACTCCTTTATTCATTTTACACCAAGAGATGGAACACAGATCAGAACACCTATGTCAGTGTAATCACTGTACAGTGCTTCTGTCTTCTTTCTTGCCTAATTTATTTGAATAAACATGAAATGATTTCTTGATACAGAGCTCAGAATATGCAGGTGCATACAAGAAGGCCCTGTCCTCACCCTGCTCATGATTACTTACATTCTGTTTTGAGGAGGAAGGCACAGAACAAGTAAGACCAAAATTATTGTTTTAAATATCAATGGAGCAGAGGTGTAATAAACAGGCTGTGATATGATGTATTGAGAAGGTCTGTGGTGGCAGAGGGTGCTGTTCAATTTTTAAATTACTATTTATTAATTTTTAAAAAAATTTAAGCATATTGCATATTTGTCCTGTTCCTGTCAGCTTATACTCTCTATGTTTCCTCTCCCTCACCCCCATTCCACTGAGGGTCAGGGTCCAGGAAACATTACAGAGGAAATGGCAGATTAAACATGAGTACCATTCTCAGTGCATGCCTGAGAGCTTCCTTCAGGGAAATGTAGGTAAACACCGAGGAGACTCAAAGCTCAACAAAGCAAAAAACCAGAGGCTACTGAGTGTTTGACACTGAAGAGACTTATAACACACCCTCCAAGGAATGCTTTCTTGAAGTGGGGTCATTTGGGATTGAGTTCTGGCATGCAAGAGGGACTTAGAAATTGTTGAGTAGAAGAGGCTTAAGGATCGCAGTCTGTTTGCAATCAAGTCTGGGAGCCTGCTTTTGGAGGTTAGTTGAAATATAAACTCATTTATTTCTTAAATTATGTTGTGTTTTGTGGTAGTTTGATTCAGGTGTCCCCCATAAACTCAGGTGTTCTGAATGCTAGGTTCCCAACTGATAGAGATTTGTGAATTAATGCCTTCTGGAGGCAGTGTATTGTTGGGTGAGAGCTTATGGGTGTTATAGACAGTTTCCCCATGCCATTGTTTGGCACACTCTCCTCTTGCTATTGTCCACCCTCTGTTCATGCCATCATTTCCTTCTGCAATCATGGAGCTTCCTCTAGAGTTTGTAAGCCAAACTAAACCTTTTTTTCCCCAAAAGCTGTTCTTGGTGGAATGATTTCTTCCAGCAATGCAAACCAGACTGCAAAAGTAATGTTGGTACTGAGGAGTTTGCTGCTAGACAACTGACTATGCAGCTTTGGCCTTTTGGAGCTGATTTTCAAGAGGAATGTGGAAGGATTTGAAACCTTGACCTAAGAGATGCCTTGAAGTGCTGTAAGTACAGCTTGATGGATCACTCTGGTCAGAGTTGAAAGACCTGAATGCAGTAAGATCTATATACTGTAAGGTTTGGCTTATGAGAGTGAGAAAGAGCTTTGCCTGGACTGGGCTAGAAGCAGTTGTGCAAGAGGCTTGCTGTTATGGCTGTATCCTGAGAAGTTGTGCAGGGTTGCATTGCATAGAAATGGACTGGTGTGATATGGCACAGAAAATATATGAAATCTTTGGGTGAAATTGCTGCCCCTTCAGCTGCAATTGAGAGATTACAACCATTGAGATTGGGACAGTTGACCTGCACTGGGGAAATAGGAAGAATATAGACTTTTTGGAAGGAGCCTGAGTGCTCAAGGAGTGTCCTGCTCTTCAAAGTCTGCTTTATTCCCCCTGGATTAACAAATTGGCACCCTATCTAATATTATGGAATAAATTCAGGAAAGAGAGGGTCATTGAGTTTGCAACATGGTCTTGTGTTTTGGAAATGGCCATGGGCAGTGTGAAACCAGATGGAGCTGTGAGGATGAATTGTTGATTGCAATGGAGACCCAGTGGAGATGCCAGGACCATGAGATGGCTGCCAAGGAGAGCTGCTGACCCAGGACTATGAATAGCCTAGCTGGAGGGGTGGAATTGGAACTCCAGAGAATTGTTGCTGGTTAGAATTATTGGACTTGGAGATTTTTCACTGACTAGAGTTGTTGGACTTGGAACTACAGAGTTTGATGTTTGCCCTATTTTAAACCTTGCATTGGTTGAATATTTATTTGCTATGCCCAATGCCATCTTGTGTACTGTGAATGTTTATTCTGTGCCATAATGGATTTTTTTTGGGGGGGGTGCAGATTTTTTGGTATTATGACTCAGTTAAAAGACCTTGGATTATGGGGATGTTTGAACATCATTAGGAAAAATTTATGGGGACTCTTAAAGTTGGACTGAATGCATTGCATTTTACATCATAGATGGTTATCAGTTTATGTGGACTGGGGTGGAATGTTGTAGTTTGATTCAGGTGGACCCCATAAACTTGGGTGTTCTGAATGCTAGGTTTCCAGCTGATGGAGATTGTGGAATTAATGTCTCCTGGAGGTGGTGTATTTTGGTGGGTGGCCTTATGGGTGTTATAGACAGTTTCCCCATGCCAGTGTTTGGCACACACTCCTGTTGCTATTGTCCACCTTATGTTGGCCAGGGGGTGATGTCCACCCTCTGCTCATGCCATCATGGATCTTCCCCTTGAGTCTGTAAGCCAAAATACCCCCCCCCCTTTTTTTCCCCAAAAGCTGCTCTTGGTTAGGTGATTTCTGCCAGCAATGTGAACCTGACTGCAACAGGTATTTGGAGTGGTTTGGGGGCAGAAGACTCAAAGTACCCTACAAAAAAAGTATTAGGAATTTTGTGAACATTTGGATGGGGAAGATAGAATGTTCAATGGCCACAAGTTGGGACTGAGCGCCAGTATTTAGAATCCCTGTATTTGAAAGGCATAGCGGCATAAGTCATAGCCAAGGCTGCTTAAAGCATCAGAAGCCAGGCCACATTATCATATAAAGATGGTATTATCTGTGTGATCAGTGATCCAGACAAGTGAAACATGTTGCCAAGTATTGGGCAGGGTAGGACCAATCACAATTCATTTTAGGACTTACTCTGTTTGTATGAAAAATGGAACAAGAGTGTCTGCCAGATACCTGTGAAGCTGTATCAACATTCTATTGAGAATTGAAGTTAAGCTGAAACTAAAGTGGTTGAACTAATGATTGAGAGAAATGGATAAATATGAAAGACAATTAAATAGACAAGGATGTATATACTGTAAAGCATAATTTAATACACTAAAAGGTTCTGGAAAGCTTAATGAAGAAGTGACAGTAGTTTAATCTCAAACATGAGAACAAATTACTTATAAAACTATAGTGCAGAACTTGGATTTGATTGCTAAAATATGCAAATTATAAATTGTTATTACCTTTTTAATATTGTTCTTTTCAGGATATAAGAAACATCAAATAATTAGTGTCCTGATTTGGGTAGTGGTGAAAATAAGTGCATTAGACTATAATAAATCTACATTTCCTGAAAACTCTTTCATAAGTTATTATTACAACTAATGCTGATTAATTCTCTTCCAACATCCATTCAATATAGCTATGTTTATGAGAATTTTGGACATTTCAAACTATTTATATTAACTATTAAACTGTCTAGATTAAATATTTATCCCTAGAACTGTGTTTTTTCACATGTAATTCCTGCTTGTTTTTGTTACACATTAATGAATTGATTTAACCATTTTAGAAATAATTTTAAAGTCTAAAATGTCTTAAATATTCTTAGTTCTTTAATCTTGAAAGATAAATGTGCTTGGAACTGGCACTTGCCTAGGCCAAATCCGTGTTGAAGAGTATTGATTTGTTTGCGTATATAAAATCACTAGTTTTTTTTATTCATTTCTCCAATCAAAGAAAATTGTATCTAATACATTATAACATTCCATGATCATTTAAATTATTGCTTGTGGCTGCTAAAGGGCTTCTACCTTCCATTTATCTTTTAGCAAGCACTTAGCTTTCCTTTGTAATTAATATTTTCATTCCCCATATGCGTAGACTGCCTGAAAGGAATTTTATATGGAAAAACATTCTGCATAATATCTTAATGTTTTACAATTTATTCACTGTTTCATCTGTGCTATTTATTTTTATTAAACAGATCAGGTCAGGATATTAGTTTTGAACTCTTGCGTTAAGACTAATGGCTGTTGCATGGAGTCAGTTCCAGGTCACAGAGAGGTCAATGAGACATATCTCATCTAGGCATTGCTCTGTCGACCATCTTCCCAGGTTAAATCACAATAATGAGTAGGATGTGTACTCATACATTGCTAATTCTTGTTATACCAGATTGTCATGGTTATTACAAATGTCCAATTACAAGTGATCAAATTGGATTATTGTTAATTAGAGAGTCTGTCTCATAGTACAGAGAAAAGGCTACTTCAATGTATTTCTCCAAATGGTCTGCCTTGAGATTAACAAAATCAAATGCTCTGTTTGAAAAGAAAAATCTTGGAGGGAAGTGAAAAACAGAAGGATAAAATTAGTTTACATGGATTAGGAGAGATGGCTTAGTAGATAAATTGCTTGCCTTGCAAGCATGAGGATCTCAGTTCAGATCACCAGTACTCATTAAAAACACTGAGTATGGTGGCATACACCTGCAGTTCTGGCACGGGAAGGGAGAGATAACCAATCATCCCTAGGGTTTATTGGCTAGCTAGTCTAGCCAATATGGTGAGCTCTAGGTTCAGTGAGAGACCTTTTCTGGTAAACTAAGGTGGAGAGTGACTAAAAAGGCAACTGATGTCAACCCCTGGCTTGTACCCACATGCACACACCACATACACACAAAAAATAGTTTGTATGTAGTAAAGTGAAAAAATAATCTCTGTATACTCTTTAGGTCAGCTTCATAAAAGTTTGCTGTGATTGTAAGTATCTTTTCAAGAAAGTAACAGTGGCTATGTGACATATGATATTTATCCATGTACAAAGAAATGACAAGCTGAGATCATAGAAAAAGAAATCCTATGGTCCTTGTGATGGGAAGAAATAGCTCATTCCAAATGACCTGTTCATTACAAACTAAGGTTCCTATGAAGATTTATAGTATCTTAAGAAGTGCCCTGCCAGGGAATTTTCTGTTAAGGTGCATACTGTACACACCACTGCAAACTTGTGGTGGATGCACCTTAAATTACTTCTATGCAGAAGGATTCTCATCAGAGAGATACAGCTGAGTGGAAACAGGGCATGTGTTCTGGGAACCTGCCAATGGGCCTCTGAGCAATGATATCAGCCTCAACACCTAGAGAAGCATCTGTAGTTAGATGAGAGGAAAGCAATCCACATAGTTCCTGGCATTGCCATTTGGGACTGATTGAATTCATTGTTTTAGCACACCACATGATAGTGTAGAACCATGCATCATAGTGAAGCCAGACAGGCCCAAGGTTCTCCAGGACTTATCTGACCTGAAAATTCTTGTAGGTGTTTTGTCTTGATTCTGGACAAGGAAGGCAGCTCAAGTGGTGAATAACGACTTACTGTTTTCTTCCCATTAAGTATTGGTGGTTTTCTGTTTGTCATCAGTTTTGACTCCAAGGTTCTCTTTCAGGAGGAAAAAAAAAATAACGTTATTCAAATACCTGTTCAATAGTGCCTCATATATCCTGACAAGTTTCCTAAATAGTACCAAAATTAATATGAAGGGAGTACTTTGTTTCAGAAGAATTGCTGAAATGAGTATTATTGTGAGAAAATGTTAGTCACCTCCCTCATTCTTTTATACATACATATACACAGTTAACTGGGAAAAATCATCTCAGGCCATCCTGGTATCTGTTGCTAATTCATTTGTACCATGTGGTTATGCCATTTTTTTCTCTTCATGAACGGCAACTTGTTTAGCAATGAAACCAATATTATTTTTGTAGGAATATATGATAGGGACAGTCCTTTTAGGAGAGAATAAAATTTCCTTCTACTCACACTTTACCTTCGTTGAAAATACAATGAGTGGCTTCAGCAAGCACGCTAAAATATGAAACCAATCATGGCCTCTTTGAAAGGCAGTTGCTTTAAACTGGATAGATTTCACTCATTTTACTGCAATATTTTGAAAATTATGTCTTTGGAAACCAAAATATCGTGTGGCAGGGCTGGATATATCTTTCACTTTAAAGTGCAGACTCTTTCTGTGGTGAATGTATTTGCTGTGGTGAAGTGTTTGAAAAGAAACCCTAAGAATAATTTGGCGTAAGGAAAAAAGACTTTTAAAATAAACCCACCTATCCGTTTTGAATCTTGGAAATAGTCATATTTTTAATGAGAAAGAATTAGTAATTATACATAATATGAAGAATATGTGGTAGAATTATAACACATAATCATGATTGAATGTAAATTAAACTTCCAAACTTTAACTGAAGATTTATTGATATTATTGGATTTAATATTGATACTCTTATTACCTTCTGATTTGCTCCATGTCTTGGTAACTCTATACCTGGTTAAGTGATTCCCGTCCATGGCGACCATTTCCTTACAGGTTGACATTCTGATCATTTCATATTGTTTATGCTATAGTGTTTCAGACTAATCGCATCATTTCTCGAAGGTAGAGTCCTGCTAGTCTGTTAAGAAGTTCTCTTTTCTGGGACTTGTATTTGGTATGTGAATCAGACAGTAAAGGGGAAAGTCAGAATGCCAAGTTGTGAGAAGCACTCGTACTGTGGGGTTCCATCCAAAAAGGGCTTGTAACGCAGTGTACAGTCTTGTAGCCCAGCTGTGTGGAGCATTGATTGCTTCTGCCTAGAGCCGGGATACTGTCAAGTTGCTCTGTGAGTTGAGTCATCTATTGACAAAGAGCTACCAGCCCGCAGATAATGCTGTGCGGAGCTGCTCTCGCTGCTCCCACGATGCTCTGCTTATAGCAGCTGTCAAAGACACTGAGACATCCACAGGGGAAAAAAGACTTTTACAACTGCCTGGAAGAAAGGGGTGTGAGGGAGGGAGCGTTTTTGTGCAGTGCTGACCAAAGGAAAGAGTAGGCATCAGTGCAGTATGAATGCATACCTCACCAAGCAACACAGCTGCAGCAGGGGGTCCGATGGGATGGATGCCGGCAGGAATGCGCCCACTCTCGTCAGGGATGCCCACTGCGCCTGTGGCTGGCAGAGGAACCCTCAGGGACTCGGGTACAGTTCTCAGACTATGCCCTCCTCAGGACCTGGGGGCCCGACTTCAAACAGGACTAAGCTGGTCACCTTGTGGGACAATGTGCGGAAAAGTCCCCACAAGACAAGCACCAAGGGCAAGGGGAGCTGTGGGGAGCGTTGCGCCTGCCCACATGGTTGGTTCAACCCAGCACAGGTGAGCTTTTTCCTTGTGGCTTTCCCTTCTGTAGCTTAAGAAAGTTGTGTAAGGTCGGGCTGCAAACTTTGCTCAGCCCTCCGTTCTGACTGGGTTCAGATGTTTGGAAAAATGTTAGGCCAAGAGGGGGGAAAAATCATCCTGCCATTTCCCCAGTGTCTGTGGTTTTCCATCTTTGGGTGGGCTGTAGAAGTCCAGGGATGCTGTGCAGTTACTTTCAGGGACTTTTCCCCAAGTTCAACGTCTCTAGTTTTGCTGTGGTTTTAGTATTGTGCATTATAGAATTTAAACAGCACTTTTACTTCTAACCATAGTTAACTTTTCTATTTTGATAAGAATGGAAGAACATTTATTTCTTCAGCGGTTGAGAACAGTGAGTTGAAGTGTGCTGTTCCAGTCTTGCTCTTGTTATACTGTGTACCTTTTCAGTGATGGAGAAGGAAATTTGTTTTTTACTAAACAATTAATTTTACAAATGAAGGACTAATTGGGTGCAGGACAGATAATGTTTATTCTTAGAATAAAATGATGAAACATTCTATTTGTAGAGAAGCAATAAGGTTACTTACATTAAAACCATAACTGTTTCTTATCAACTGCATTTCCAAGAAAGATGTGTTTGTACATTTATTTAATTTGGTTCCTAAATTGCCCTTGCTCTAAACTACTAGCATTTTACCAGGAATAAAATTGGCTTATTTTCCTGTTTCCACCTAAAAGAGAGAAAACAACTTCCTGCAAATGCTATAAATACAAATAAAAAGCACCTGTAGTCCCTGACATGACTATAGTGTCCATGGCAATTCTCAAATATGCACTGAAAAGAAAAAAAAAGCTGTGTTTGCAAAAATGATCTCCATTTCAATATTTTTGGCATAACTGAGAAGTGGATATTGATCCTGAATAAAAATGTTATGATCTGAGAGGTGTAGAAGACATTTTAATCTTAATAATAGTTTTTAGTAAGTGCTTCCAAGAATGTCATGTATCATCAATTTTAACAGTTTCACTGTGTTACATGACCAAGTATATGTCTTTTGATGCACTGGCATGACAGTAGGAGTTTTACTTAGGAAGAGATCTCAGTATCTTTATAAACTAGTTCAACTGGAAATGGAGCCTGACATATTAAAATACAGTTAAAATGGAAAATTAACATGAACTTAAAGCTCATTTGGCCAATTGTGATGATTCTATATGATCATGAACAAAAAGTTTCCCTTAAAATTCTTTAATGTCTATCTCTGTTTAGATTGCATTAATTTCTCCAAGGAAGATAAAGATTACTTAATAATATCTATCTTGTGTCTTTTGTTTTTACCGAGTAGAGAAAGGTAATTTGCTTTGTTATTCTAATTCTTTTTACCCAAAGTGGTACTTCACTTTTAATTTCTTAAATTATAATTTTCTAGATCAAAACACCTGATGCTACATTATGAAAATAACATTCCAATGATCTTGATATATATTTCAACCAAAGGAAACTTATCCCTTCCTTCATTTTCCATAAAGTCAGTCTCCCACTTGCCTGAAATTTATAGCCCTTTAATGCTTTAAGGGATTGAAATAGACATGCTGCACTGACAATTAAGAGACCCAGTGACATGTGAAAAGGCCACAAATTAAAGCTGCCCCAATCTCTTTTATTCCTTAATGTATGCATTTCTTTACATGTTCTGGTCTCTCACATGTACCTTATTATTGGCTAGGAAATATAGTGAGTCCCAAATATTATTGGATCTATGTCTTTTAGGGTTTAGAGTGCTCAGATAGACTTTCCCTGCCTAAATTTTCCACCTTCCCTTATCTCAGATTAATTAACTTCCAAGATCCCTTTCCCATGTCTGTACCCATCCAAATATATTACATTGAATAATTTTAACTGTATATATTTAAAATTCAGGTTTAAATATCTCTATAATGCTCAAGTACTTATGTTAATATTTTCATGCATATTAGTATATTCATGTATATATTTATAGTCCCATATACATGGAAATTACTGTTCTGTATTATTCTTAGTTTTGTATAGGGAAATATTAGCTTATACTCCAAAAATGTCTCATTCTCTTCATATTGTTTACCCATATAAAGAAGATTGCCTTAACTTCTGATAGATGCACAAAGATACTGGCATTTATATTTATATATCTTCATTATTTACATACACATTTGTAGCACTTATCTTTAAACCATGTCTGAGCAAAATATGTCTGAGCACTGTGTATATGTTTACTGTCACAAAAACTATATATATGGTGGTTTGGTTCAGGTGTCCCCCATAAACTTAAGTGTTTTGAATGCTAGGTTCCCAGCTGATGGCGATTTGGGAATTAACGCCTCCTGGAGGCAGAGTATTGCTGGGGGTGGGCTTATAGGTATTATAGTCAGCTCATCCTTGCCAGTGTTTGACACACTCTCCTGTTGCTGTTGTCCACCTTATGTTGGCCAGGGGGTGATGTCCACCCTCTGCTCATGCCTTCATTTTTCCTGCCATCACGGAGCTCCCCCCTCAAGCCTGTAAGCCAAAATAAACATCTTTTTTCCCACAAGTTGCTCTTGGTCTGGTGATTTCTACCAGCAATTCAAACATGACTGCAACAATATATATTCTGTACAGCAAAACTCTATCTGTTTTTCGAATTTCTCAGTACTGTGTTTTATCCCAAATCTTACAGATATGCCATAAAATAATACTAAATATTAGAATTCTTAATAAAGCAAAAACTGAAAGGATGTTGTATGTTTTAGACTACTTCAGGCATCCACAACCTATGGTACAGAATGTGCCAGAATGATCTTCAGTGTCTCAGAGCTGGGATCTTGCCCTCACCAATATTTGCTGTATTATGTACACATCAGCAGTGTGATTTCCAGCTGCTATAATAGAGGGCCATGGCAATGATTTGACTTCCTCCCAAGGCTCTTTGCCAAGCTCCTGTTATTTGGGGTGCTGAGTGCTAACAGGACTCTGTCATTATGTTTGCTCTTTCCTTGGTCTAAAAAATAGCTCTGTCTGTTCTCAAATGAGTTTTGATTCTGTTTGAATTATTGAAGTTAATATAACTATAATTATAGGTAAGAAAATAGAAAAATTATACTGTCCAGACATGAGCACTATACTGCACATCAAGGATATTAGTGTTAGTCTTAAGAAATGACATGCCTATCATTGCCTATGTGGCATTTCTTCTTCCTTGGGCTAAGCTGGGGGTGGGCAAGGACAGAACCATGGAGGTTTGGAGGTTCATTCATTCAGTCATTCAGTCATCCTTCACTGCTTACTAAACTATCATATACTAAATGCCTATGTTTTACCACACTGTCATGTCCGATGTATACAATAGGAAACAAAGTAGAGGTTCACACAGTATTACAGAGTTGACATCCTACAGTAATATATAACATTTAGAGAATATATTATATATCACAACTTGGAACTAAAACAAAAGTTTTGGGAGTGTGGCAGATCCAGTAGTAAGTATACATTTAGAATACAAAGGGATGGAAAGATGCTTTTGAGAAAATATATTGCATCTCATTACAGATGTATTTTTGGCTATATAAAAAAGATAAGAAAAAAGTGAGAAGATAGTACCAATTTCATAGAGTTATGGTAAGGAATGATTGACATATCACATGCAAAAACTTAGTACAGGGTTTTCTTATAGTAGGGGCTCAATAAATATTGTGGAAAAGTTAATGAGAAAAAGCCCACAATCCACATCAGCTATTATTAATCTATTCCTTAACTCATTATTATTGACTGGCTAGAAAGAAAACTGGAATAAATCAGTGAGGGTTTCATAGAAATGATACTTGGACCAAATTGCATTGAATCTTAAAAAAAAAAAAAAATTGAACGTGTTTATGGGTAAAGATATATATCTTTAGTGAGAAAAAAATTAAAAAGCACAATACCCTTGTGCTTATGTCGAACTGCACATAGATCTGTCCACTCAGAACACTGGGCAGGCTCATCTGGACAGGAGACTGAATGAGTAAGTGCAGACTAGTCAGTTTTGTAGGCCAAGGTGAGGATCTTAGGTGCCTGTTCTGCCACTCTCTACATGTTATGCTTTTGTAATAGTACCAGTTTTCCTAGATGAACTGAAGCATCTTCCAGTACTCTGTTAGATAGAATCTATGCTTTCATGCCAAACAATCCTTCATTGGAAATTACCAGTTATGTGAGACCACTTTTGCTTAACCTCTGTAAGTCTCATTTCTCTTCTGAAGAACTTGAGATAAGAAAGTTGAGTGGCAAGGACATGAAATATGAATTGAAAACTTCATACCAAAGCCCCAACATGGCATTTAGAGGATGTTTTCAGCACATGGTATCTGTCACTACTAGTGATGTGCAAGTTATGTTTTGTAACCTGGAGAACTTTGTTACCAAGCATATTAGTCACATGAGTGCTCTCTCATTAGAATTTCTAGTTTGCTCACTGCATTTTTTTATGGCTCCCTTTTAATGATGCAGGTTAAAGCCAGGCAACTATCCAGAAACTTTTGGCATAGTATCACATGGTGCTGATATGCGAGTGACATTTTGTCCTTCAAGATTCTCAGAAATTTACAACTCCCCCCCACACACCTACATATGCACACAACTCAGGAAAGATAAGATTGCTTTAATGAAATAGCATCCCCATACATGTACATTCAGAAGTTAGGGGATGTTAGAAGATTTTCCAGCAACACCATAAAACAAACGTGTTTCTAGAATTTAGCCAGACTCTCTAAATCTGCCTTAGCAGTCCTTTTGTTCCAACTCCACAATGAGCAATTTTCTGCAACTCAAATCCAGCAACATTTTAGCCTAAGAAGCAAGACTGACCTAGGATGAAGTCACAGGTTCATCTAATGCTCATGCAGAATTATCTGACAGTTTGTCCTTACTCTCTGCTTTGACTGATTTCTTCAAGAAAGAGATCCCCTTTCATAACCAAGGGGAAATGAGATTTTCTTAGTTTCTGGGAAACACCAGCCACCACTGGTAAGGGAAACAGAAGCCAGAGAAGATTAAAGTGCCAAGCATTCCTGTGGCAGACTTGAAGCCATTTAGTCAACATCCCTGGCACCCACTCTACTGGATGCTGGCATGAGCACATCTCTCTCTCTAGGGCAGAACAGGGAAAAGCAAAACATGGCGGGCAGAAGGAAGAGAGAAAAGTAACTTCATACATATTAGGTACTCAGTATTATTGATGTGCAAGTCATTATGCCAGGGGCGGTTCAATAATTTGTCATCAATTAACATTAAAAAAAGTCTTGTTATAATCCCCATATTACCGATATGGAAATTGAGGCTAAGAGTAACTTATCCATCATCACATTACTGAAAAGGGTGAACTGGTTTCAAATGCTAGTGTATATGACTCACTTTTTGTTCCATCACATCTTAAAACAGGACCTATTTTCAGGTACCCTGGGAAGTAGAATCCATTCCCACTACCAACACCACCACCATGCACATTACAAACATCTATAATTATCTGATTCAACAGGGATTTCCTTAGTGGATTTATGTATTTTACATGATTAGGAAGACTAGATGTCTAGCATCCTAGATTTTCCCCATTCAACATCATTTTCTTCTCTTGGCAATCATGAATGCACAGATCCTTAAAGATCCCCTTTCTCTTTTATCAGAGTTAAGAACTGTGGTGAGTTGAAGCAGTTGGAGTTGGTTCCCACAACATTAACACTACAATAAAATAAGAAAAGAGATGTCATAATTTGTGATGTTTGCAAGTTGTATTCCATTTTTCCACATTTGTGATAAAGAACTAGACACAGCTGGTCAAAGTTGAAAAACAAGAGAAGTGCCTGAAGACATTGTCTTTAGTATCTCACCTTGCTCAATTTTTGTGAATTTCACAGACTTATTATATATGAGTGTGCATGATTGTATATGGAATCAATGCCAAGAATTAAATATTTCTCTTTGACTCCTGCATCTCCATGATCCACCCTACTTTCTCATATCGTTTGATTTATTTCAAATCTGGTTTTGCTATTGTTCATGTTTTTTTTTCTCCTCCATTCTCTACTTTGCTCTATTCTTTTAGTTTCCCAGAGGTATCTAGATGTTTTATAATTATGTCAGAATATGATGGGAACTAGTGATCATCCAGTACATTTGCCAAAGGAGAAACTGAAGCCTAGGGAAGTTAAGAGATTTATTTGCTTAAGGTCATTTCAGTTTGTGGCAGATTTTGTACATGCCACTGAACTCAGGATTGCATTATCTCATTACTGTTCCAAGATGCCTTCCCTCTCTTAGCCCTTATATGCTCATCTTCATGCAGAATACTGCCAGAAAAGTTATTAAGCATGCAAGTTATTGGGAATGGAACAAAAATTTCTATATTAATATATAAACCTAGGTTTAACTCCAAATAAATAACAGTTGCCCTGAAGGAGAGCCATTAGAGAGCTTTGTAATGTTATATTTTGTTGTTGCTGCCATATTTGTTACTTACTTATTTCATTTATTTTAAGACAAGGTTTTGCTGTGTAGCTCAGACTGACCTCGAGCTTATGGCAATCTTCCTACCTCCTAAGTTCCGGGAATAAAGGAGTGGATCTGACTAGAAAGCCTGGACTAAAAACCCCTTTAGAAAAGCTGAGTGGTGGTTATGTCGGGATAATTATTTAGAAGTGATGCTGGCATTTATGAGTACGGAGCCAGGGATACACTGGTGTGTGCAGAGCAGGCCTGCACAACAAAGTATTCCAGCATAACACAGAATAATTTTACCCTCAAGATGGGCATTCATGAACATTAACCAAGAATTATTATCTAAAACCAAACCAAGGTGGAGTTGATAAGCAAATGTAAAATATGTTAGCTGAAGTTAATGAATCACTGAATTTTCTAGGAATCTGATTTGTAGGTAAATCATCCTGGGACTTTGTGTAGTTATTCTGTATGTGGAGAGCTGTTTTCCCATTTTTAAAGATTCTGTCCTTATGGTGATGCTGCTCCAAGTATTTGTCACTGATAGTCCTTTGCTGCACTGGTTTATGTTTATGTATTTCATTAGGAAATATGCAATTCAACATATTTGAGGCTTCTTTTAGTAGATTGGGAGCCACACACTTTATTTCATTAACATGTATTCAGAGTATATGATGTGGTGTTTCACTTTGTGTATATGATGAAATCATCAAGGCAAAGTCATTGACATGTCCATCATATCAAATACTTCTCATTTCTTTGTGATGAGAACACTTAAAAATCCACTCTTGTAGTTATGATGCAATAGACCACCATCATTGACTGCAATCACCAATGCATGGAGAATGAGAGATGTGCTTAAATGATTTAGATCCAAATACTTTGAATTAGTGGAAATACGAAATTTAGGATAACATTAAATTTCTTAATGTTGTTTTAAAAAAATTCATTTGTTATTCCCAACGTATTAATGTTTAAAACTTTTGTACTGTAATAAAAAATCTATTTTGTGAAATTTCCCTGGTGCTATTTACTTTATAATTTTCTGTTGCTTTCGTACATTATCATCATCAGCAGCAGCAGCATCATTTTAGGTATGATCCACCACATTAAGCAAATAGTTCAAGTACTTATTATTTCTACAGTGTTGGGGACCAAATTCAGGGCCTCAAACATGCTGAGGAAGTACCCTCCCACTGAGTTAAACATCCTATTATCTTGATTTTAATATTATTATGATATTGCTTCATAGTTTATCTGCAGTTAACTTCCTTATGACACCTGAAATTTATGAATTAATTTTAATCTATCAGTACTCATTGTAATCTTCCTATCTCACCCTTCCGAGTGCTGGGATTAAAGGTGTTTGCCACTACACCCATCTTAACTGGTGTTCATTTTTAATAAAAGGTTTACATTTTGAAGTAGTAGAAATCAGATATATCTTTGTATAAGAGGAAATTTTAATCAAGGATATATGACAAATAAATATGTGCATACATATGTACATACATACATTCATATGTACATAACACCTAGCTAGACAGCTAGATATCTCCTTCTATGGAATTGCCTTTATTTATTTTAACTGTTATATAGAATCATAAATCTCTAAATATTACTGTGTACCATGTGATGAAATTATATATGTACATATTCTGTAGTACTAAACCCAAAGTGAACATATATTTCCTCAAAAAAATGTCTTTTATAAGAATAATCTAAAGTAAACTTTTAAAAAAGTGGTTTATTTGCAAGAATATGATATTTTTTGTTGCTCTACCTTACTTTGTCTACAATTTTTCATGTTCTATCATCTACTCCTAGTAATCTTACTTCTTTTGATCTCTTAACATATATAAATGGTCTGTTACTACTTTCTCTAACACTAATTCTCACTCCAGGATCCCTAATATGTCTTCTCTCATTTTCCTATGCTTTTTATAAGAAATTGCATCTTATTTCTAATTCCATTTAAATCTAAATTTATTCGTTCCCAGAACACAGAAACATTTAATTATTTCCTTTCATCATATGTTATAATTGAGCTCTCAGACTGTCAAACTAAAAGCACATTATTTTTAATAGTATAGTTTTTTTTATTTCTCCTTTTAACTTTAGTTAAGTCACTATCTAAAAAGTTATTTATAGGCAGTTTTATTATCTATGAATGTCATTGAAAATGAAGCAGTAGAGGATTGTCAGATACTTATTATGAAATGGAAAAATAAGCACCCCCATAAGAACTGGCCCCTGGTTCAGGGATCTGACATTGTAGTGTGCTCTGATGTTGGGTATTGAGCTTGCCCTTCAGCTAAACCACGAATCAGCAATGGGCAGGCTGCATACCAAATCCACCCTGCTTCTGTTTTCTACAGCCTGTGAATCATGAATGGGTTTTATTTGTTGTAGTATCTAAACACAACTTAAGGGAAAATAGTAGAATAAACATTGAAGTTATATCCATTATATTACCCATAAATAAATTTTACTCAAACATAACCACACATGTGTTTTTTTTTTTTTTTTTCCACAGACCCATTATAGCTGTTTTTCTGCTAGAATGGCAGAGTGGAGAAGTTGTAATAAAATCTAGAAATTCTAAAAGGGCAAAAATATTATCTGACCCTTTACAGAAAAAGAAAATATTTTCTGACTGCTAATTGGACCATCAGATTTCCATGCTGGTGGGAGGTTCCTATAATAAGAGTGTATTTTGCATTGTGCTTAATCACTTCTTTGATTAGAACATGTGAGATTCTTGTATCTGCAGCAGAAAGTTTAACTCATAGTACGAAGATTTTCAATCACCCCTTTGAGACAATTTTTGATTCATTGTATTATACTGAATTCATCTGTTTTATCTACATGTAAAGAGAGAGTGTTTAGCCACATTAATGTACAGAGAAGAGGGACTGTGTCTTTGTGTCATTTTATTTCTTTATATCCACCAAGATAACTTGTTACAATTATCTATTGCTTTGTGTGACTCTTGTGGATAAGCCTCCATACCTAGTTTAATCCAACCTACTACCTTTCTTCATTTATGCTTATTTCAATAGAGGTCAAAATACTGTAATAGATAACAAAGGTTCTTGATTTCAAAATGAATTATCAAGAGAGGGCTATGCATATAATACATTTAATCAGTTTGGAAATCACTTAATTTGTTATTGTCAACAAGGCAAATATCTTAAGATAAAGACTAGTGTCTAGCCAGGTGTGGTGGAGCAGGCTTTCAACCCCAGCACTAGGGAGACAGAGATAGGAGGACTGCTGTAAGTTCAAGGTCAACCTGAGACTACATAGTGAATACTAGGTTATCCCAGACTGCAACAAGACCCTACCCTAAAAAAAAAAAAAGCAAGTGAAAAACAAAAAAGACTGATGTCTTCTAGTCCCATGAGAGTTCCTTTTAACACGATGCATGTAAATACGAAGTTCTCTAAACAGATTTGGCATGTTTCTTTTGATTTCTTTTATCATTTTTCTATGTGCTTCATTATATCTTCATTCATATTCTTTCTTTGACTGTGGTGCTATTGAAATATTAGAATAACTATTCAGAAATTAGGTTCTGTATTCAAGAAGTTCATGCTTTTTCAATGGAATACTGTATATTGAGAAGGCAATCAGTGTTTCATTGTCTAACTTAGAATCCCTTGTTCTCTAGAAGGTTGAAATTCATGAAATAGTTTATGAATAGTTTCTGTGTACTCCATTGTATAAACCTGGCATTCTCCCCATTTTTTTGTTGCTAAATATAAGTCCTCAGAATATAGTAGTTAGAACTTATGCATTGAAAACAATGATTGGGATATATTTGAATACTATTTAGTGAGTGGTTAACATTGATTACTGTAACTACAGTGTATACATGCAACCATGACCAACACATGACTAATTTATTCTTCAGAGCCCATTTTATAAAGCTATTGAAAAAATTGGTTCTGTTTACACATTAATCTATTATTTCTCTGATCCATTTTATTATTTGTCATAAAATTATTTTGTTTAATTGAAATATGTTTAGCTTCTATTTTAAATTTTATTTTGTTCTAAGTAAAAATAAAAACAAAGTAGCCAATCATAAATCATCTTAGTTTAAAAGTAATCATTTTTACTATTTGAAATTTTTTTTTTTTTAATTTTAGAGAAAAAACTCAAGCTTGAAATTTGCCTGTAATTCACCTAATTTTCAGCACTATTCACCTTTTGGTAACTTTGCAGTCCTTTTGTCTCTGTTTATGTATCTTTGGAGTAACTTCATAATTTTTTTTTGTTTACCTGATCATGCACATGGCTAAACATAGAGTCATGTTTGTATTTGTCATGTAAAAAGTTAATAATATAAAATTCTATTTTTAAAGAATTATGGCCATGTTGTGAACATTTTCCTATTGTGTTCATTACTTTACTCATTGCTGTGTCCGATACTTGACAAGAATCAACTTAAGGAATGGAAGGTTTTACTCTGGCTTATAGTTTTGAAAGGATACAGTCCATCATAGAAGGGAAGGTATTACCCAACCAACAGGTAACCAGCTGATTACACTGCATTACAGTCAGGAAGAAAGGAAGAACAGGCAATGGGCTCTAACACCTGAAGTCCCACCTTCAGTGACCTGCTTCCTCCAATAGGTCTCCACTTCCTAAAGGTTTAATAACTTTCTCAAACAACATCAAGAGCAAGGGACCAAATGTCAAACATATCAAACACACTGGCTTATATTTTATTTTCAAACCACAACATTTATGTTAGTAAAGTATTTTATCATCATAATTTTATATAATTGCCCACAAACCTTGTTTCTACCTAAGCCCATATTGTTAAATATTTGAACTATCTTGGGAATTTTGCTTTTTAAATTTTATTTCTTTATTTTCAAGAAGAGAAAGGGAATTAAAATATGAAAATGGGTATGCCAAGGCCTAGTGCCATTGCATACAAGCACATGCACCAGTTCATGCATCTGGCTTTACATAGGTACTGGAGAATCAAACCTAGGACTTTAGGCTTTGTAAACAAGAGCCTTCTTTTTTTTTTCTCTTTCTTTCTTTCTTTCTTTTTTTTTTGGGGGGGGGGTTTCAAGGTTGGGTCTTACTCACTTTGGCCCAGTGTGACCCAGAATTCACTATGCACTCAGGGTGGTCTTGAACTCAAGGTGATCCCCCTACTTCTGCTTCCCGAGTGCTGGGATTAAAGGCATGCACCACCATGCCCAGCTCCAAACAAGTGCCTTTAACAGTGGTGCCTTCTCTCTAGCCCTGGATTTTTTTTCTTTTCTTTTCTTTTTTCTTTTGTTTTCTTTTCTTCTCTTTTCTTTTTTTTTCTTTTGTTTTATGATATAGGGTCTTACTCTAGCCCAGGCTGACCTGGAATTCACTATGTAGTGTCAGGGTGGCTTTGAACTCACAACAATCATCCTACCTTTGCCTCCCAAGTGCTGGGATTAAAGTTGTACATCACCATGCCTAGAGATTTTTCTTTTTTCATTAATTATTACTATGAAAAATGTAGCCACCAAATATCAATGAATATGAATCTTTGGCCACGTTTCTCATTAACGTCATATTTTCAGAAAAAAAATCATGGAGTGAAAGGGCTTGAACTTTTAATCATTCTTAATATTTCTTTAGTTATTCAGACAATATTTATTTAAAAATTAATTATTGAACCATTTCCACAAGCCAAAACAGTATTTTAATCAATGGAAAACAAGATAGACTGATTCTTTTCTAAAAGAGCTTAGAGTTAATTGACAAATTAATTCTAAAAAGGTTTACATATTTATAATCGTACAATTCTGGGACTGCATTAAAAATGCCTTTCATTTTGTACTTTCAGTCTCTTAACTTTTGCAAAATTCTTTTTGAATTTGGTAGGGTAAAAATTGCTCGTCCTTGCTATTTTAATTTGCTTTTATTTGTTGATTAAGATTAGTACTTTCGGTGTGATTATAGACAACCAAGGTAGTCTTACAAAATCTTGTATAATATCTTCTACACTAGTAAAACTCACTTGGTAGTTTAATATACTCTTAATTTATTAACTGCATAGGTGACAGAAAGCATGGATGGAGGGAGGGAGGGATGGAAGGAAGGATGGATGGGTAAAGAGATGGACATGAAAACAAGAGAGTACTAACTACTCAAAAGTGCTGGTGACAGATGTTTACTCTTATTCTAAGTACAGATGAGCAGTTGTTAGCCATCCTTATGGTTGAGTTACTACTCTATCTTTTCTGTCAGTCTAACACTTTCTTTGAGCATGTTCTCTGGAAGAAAAAGTTCTTATCACACTGATGTAGGTAAGTTTGAAGTGAGTGACAGATGACAAGGTAATTAGTATAATAGACAGAAGCTGGAAGGCCATTCTCTCTGTCTATATATAGAGTTTTCTGAGACATTGAACATGGATATTGTGCTGTCAGTAAGGGACCTTAAGGAAGAAGAGTGATCTAACAGATGAGATGACAATGGGGAAATTTCCTATTTTACTATATTTAGTTATGGTTAATGTTAGAATTAAATAATTGATATAGAGACATATTCAAAGATGATTTGGGGTCTAAAATGCAGGAAGTCTGTCCCTAAAAATCAAAACCATAAGACAATATTATAGAGTAATAACATGAAATTTTAGTCTATAAACCAACACTCTATTCTTACATTGCTGATGTCAGTATTTGGAATATATCTTATGGATTCCACAACCTTCTGGATTCTTCTTATCAAAATACCCTCTGGCTGTTCTAAAGAAAAGAAAAATAAACAAAGCTGTAACATGGAGACAGTCTGGTACTTGGGACATGAGAAAACATAATTTTAAAGGAATAAATGGAAAAATAATAGTTAAATGGATTGAGAAATGTAAGTAGATTAAGGACCAAGATTCTTCTGAGTTTATGAATGAGCCCTGCATAATTGGAAATTCATACTTATTACTTTTCCAATAATGAGGTAAGCTCACAGTACAGCAACTGACACTATGGTGAGACCACTCTGTGCAATTCATGTAAGGCTTTCACCCTATTTTCTTCTTCTTCCCCACCTGCAGTGCACTCAAATCTTACTTTGGGGCTGGAGAGATGGCTTAGCAGTTAAGGTGCTTGCCTCCTAAGCCTAAGAACACTGGTTCCAATCTCCAGCAGTTCCAATCTCCAGGTCCCACCTTTAGCCAGATGCAAAAGGATGCAAGGGCGCAATGCCACACTTGCTCACAAGGGGGCGCATGCATCTGGATTTCGTTCGCAGCAGCTGAGAGGCTGCTGGCGCGCCCATCTCTATCTGTCCTCCTCTCCCTCTCTATCTGTCTCTTTCTCTCTGTCTCTCTCAAAAAAAAAAAAAAAAGTCTTACTTTGATATTCCAGAAATCAGCATCACCTCCAGCACCTTTCTACTCCTCAGCCCTTATGAACTAATCGGTTACTAATTAATGCAGAATTGAATTTCAGACCATCTAAAGTATTCCTATTTTTACACATTTACTGTTGGTGTCTATTTACAATATCCTGTAGCACCTGGGCATTTTGATCCATTTTGTAGCATATAGCTTAATATTTTTTGCACATTTACCACTCATATCATACATTGTTTTAAGTTATTTAATATTTCCAAGTCATTTTAAAGTTGTATTCCCTTATATATACAGTCTGATATCTGTAGAAGGCAAGTGTGTATGAAATTGTCCAGGGGTGGTCGATGTTGGAGTGAAAGTGACAAGAGGTACCTCCCATTTCTGTATTGTAATATTTTATCTCCAGTAGAGGCAGATAGAATACATGGGGGATTTTTTAAATGTATGTAATGAATGAATCTTATTCGTGGCTAATTATTGAGGAGGATATCACCGAGTGAAAAATGGGTTGTCAGATACTAGATTTATCAAGTCAGTCTGGATTCTCTAGCTGAACAATTAAAGTTATCTTCACTTTGGCCTCTACATGCATTTTCAGCTTTATCTCTAGCCATGCTCATTGTGTTCTGGTCACACCCAGTCACTCACTGTTCCTTGATTCCCTGAAGCCACCATTTCAACTCCTGCCAATTTTTCGCTCATGCCTTCCTCTCTATGATGACAATTTCTATCCTGTGCTAGATTCAGTCTTAGTCACCACCCAAGGATCATGTCAGTGCTGACTTTCTCTGAGGCCTTCCTCTCTTGCTTGGGTGTTTTTCCAATGCCTGCTTTTAACTTTTTGCTGTGATTACTTACATGTCTGTGTTATCTATCACAGGGGACACTTTTGAGAAAAATCACGCCATATTTGTTGCTGAATTTTTAGAGTGAGGATAGGAACTGGCATGATATAACTTGAGGAAAGAATGGCATTTTCAAAAGTTGGTGGGAAGGGAATAGTGCTGTATTTAACACGGCATGCTAGAGGAGAGCCTGTTTAGGTTACATGGTGATTAAGTCCCCGTCCCACAACTTCGTATCATGTCTCTGTGAAAGCCTACATTATCATCCTAATCATTTTCCAAGATGATTAGGGACTAAGAAACTGAATCAGACTAGCTATAATGTGTACTGTTTCAAGGTATTTAAAAATGATCTCTTTCAGTGAAAAAATAAAACTTTTACATGAATTTGAAACACCAATGTTCAAAAAAATCTGTGTCTATTTGTTTATTGAATCACAAAGATTTATTATACCATGGATTACATGGCAAGCCCTGTTCTAGAAACTTGAAAATATTGCAGTCTATATACTAGGCAGCCTAGTAAAGAAATATATAAAATTATATATGATGTGCTATTAAAATGAAGAAAGACGTGATGATATGAAGCAGAAGTTAGGGGTGTTTTGCTATATAGACATTAAAGTATAGTAATTAATATGAAAGAAGCAATCCAGTTGATACTTGAAATGTGAAGGTCAAAAGGGATAAACCTGGGATGGAGAGGTGGCTCAGCAGTTAAAGGTGGTTGCTTGCAAAGCTGTATGTCCCAGGTTCGATTCCCCAGTACACATGTAAGCTAGATGCACAAAGTGACCCATGCATCTAGAGCTCATTTGTGGCTTTTGTGTGCTCGTGTTCTTTCTCCTTTCCTCATTGTTTTTTTTTTTTTCTTTCTCTCTGCCTGCAAATAAATGAACACATTTAAAAAGGGACAAACCTTATGATGGTCCTTGGGTGATGTTATAATTAAGAGAATGGCATATCAAATACCTAAAATTTGTAATACTCTTGTATTTCTTGTAAAAATTTGAAATGTTCTTGCAATCATAGGGAGTCAGTGTGAAGCGAAGAAAGTGCTGTTTACCAGTTCTCCCAAGAACAAGATAATGATAGCTGGACCCAGGAGGCAAGAGTTTAGATCTACATGGACTGGGGATGTTGATTCAAATGACGGATCAAATTGTGTAGACTTCAGAGGCAGAATATGGCAGGGCGTGGGTAAAAGTAGTAAACAAGTCATGAATAACTCACAGGTGTTGGTGATCTCTTCTTAGAGACAAATATCTTTTTTTTCTATTTTTTTATTTTTTATTGACAACTTCTATACTTACAGACAATAAACCATGATATTTCCCTCCCCTCACCCATTCCCCTTCAGAACTCCACTCTCCATCATATCCCCTCCCTCTCTCCATTAATCTCTCTTTTGATTTGATGTCATCATCTTTTTCTCCTATTATGAGGGTCTTGCGAAGGTATTGCTAGGCACTGCAAGGTCATGGATATCAAGGCCAATTTCTGTCTTGACAGTTGCATTGTAAGGTGTTGTACCCTTCCCAAATATCTTTAGAATTAGTTAATGAACAGAATTGCTTGAGCTCCAGTGTACAGACTTCTGCATACTATAAGGCCTGCTGTTGTCAGGAGATACTTGTCTCTGTTCCCTTTTTGTTTGCTTTCATTCTTGACCTTCAACATCATTCCTAGTTTTTGAGTAATGCGAGAGTTTTGTTTCTTATTTCGGGGCAGGGGGAAATTTTTGATTGTTTATTAAAAGAGAGTAGAGTACTCAACAGTTCTGCTGACCTGGTGTCTTTTTATTTTATTAAAGTTTATTTTTCAGGGCTTAGCTTTTATCTTTAGAGGACAGTCACAGATTACATCATTTTAAGTTGGAAATTAAGAGGGTACCTTAAAATCCTCAGAAACTTCTCACCAGATCATGTCTTACCAATGATCTATGTTTGATCCTTCTCTTCCCCTCCCATTCAGCTGTGCCCTTAACCTTTCCTTCTAGTACTTTCATGAGGAAAATGTCTGTAATACTGAGAATATATAGTGACTTCCAGGTCAGCCTGGGCTAGAGCGAGAACTTACCTCAAAAACCAAAAAAAAAAAAAAAAAAAAAAAAAGAAAATGTCTGTAATATTCCATATAATTACAATGGGGGATAATAATCAAATTTTCTAGTTATGAGGGAAACAGTGACTCCTAGAAATTTCACCAGTGCTTAGTGACAGAAAAGGTTAGAAATTGAGACTATTTAAAATAATCTTGTCTGTTTGTAATGTTGATACTTTAAGAGAAATACAAAACAAAGAATTACCACAGACCTGTGTGCTTTATTCATTTTTTTGTGTTTGTTTATTATTCAGGAGATAATTTTAGCTATTTTTATTATGTTCTAAAGTTCAATTTAATTTCATCATAGCAATGAGAAGACATATTTGCAATAATGAGCTTCAGCCAATGAGCATAGATTTGTATTGCCTTTGTACATTCCAGACAAATTGACTAAATTTCTGTAGAAAATAATAAGCCATGTTCCGTGGCAATCTGAAAATGTCCTTTCATCCTAAGATGCCTGAAGCTAGAGTTCTAGCATCTTGGCATAGGTGTTCATTATCCTCTCACTAAAATTACTATATTTTAGAACTCCATGCAAGCAAGGGACTTGACAGAGTACATGGAGAGTTTTCTAAACAGTTCCTTGTTTCTGAGCAGCTTATAAACTATAAGTTCCAAAGTTTAATTCATAGCTCAGCAAATATCCCATTCTGGCATGCTATGTCAAGTAATTTGACTCTTGCAATTTGGACTCATGCTCAAATTTACCATTCAGAGGAGGAGTGGAGTGCTGTAGTGGAAAGATACAGGACTAGAGCCTGAGGCAAGCAGCAGTACGACTTCTGCCTTTGATTCACTCGAGCCACGTCGTGGAATCATTGTCTACCATCATCCATAAAGTGAGGACATTAGACTAGAAGAAAACAACTCATGTTTTACTGTGTCATCTTGGAATGATTCATGCTATCTGGGCCATGGTGCAAAAGAAATGGTAAGACTACATCAAGGTCCCTTAGAAAAGAAGATGGAAAATTTAGTAATAGATGAATAAGGAAGAAAAAAACAAATGGTGTCCTGTACTTCTAGTTTTTTTTTTTTTTTTAGGCCTGGATTTAATGATTCTTTGTGCATTGTATGACTTTTTTATATGATGTTATGATTATATTAACAATTATACTTAGCTTAGTATTTCTCACTTGCAGTTAATTCAGTTAAAATGTCAGTAAAGCTTAGTATGTAGATCATTTTGTCCTCATTTTATAATTGAGCATGTTGGCTTTTAGATGCATAGTAATTTATCCTAGTTTACACTTGGAGCAAGGACTAGATCTGTGGTTGAACCTTGGATTCTGTGAGTAAGTTCTTAAGTTCTTGAGAGTTTAAATTTATTAGTATTGACTTTATGAGAGAAAAATAAGTATAGAATGGTAATAAACAAGTTTAGGTCAACAGATGAAAGAATGTTATTTCTGGGGCTGGAGTGGTAGCTTAGCAGTTAATGTACATGCATGTAAAGCCTAAGGACCCAGGTTCAATTCTCCAGGTCCCACATAAGCCAGAGGCACATGGTGGCACATGCATAGGGAGTTCATTTTCAGTGGCTAGAGTCCCTGACATGCCCATTCCCTCTCTCTCTCTCTCTCCCCCTCTTTCTTTAATAAATGAATAGAAACAAAATCTTTATTATAAAAGAAATATTTCTGAAAATTTAGTGTGTTAAGGTAAGAAATAGAACAGAAACATTATAGCGTCCAAAGTTACAGCTCTTAATATTTGTTTTTTTTTGTTGTTGTTGTTGGTAGTGGCAGTGCTGTCTGTTGTTGTTGTTGTTATTTTACCTTTTTTTTTTTTTTTTTTTTTTTTTGGAGAGAGACACAGAGAGAGGGAGAGGAAGACAGATAGAGATGGGCACGCCAGCAGCCTCTCAGCTGCTGTGAACAAAATCCAGATGTGTGTGCCCCCTTGTGGTCAAGTGTGGCATTGTGCCCTTGTGTCACTTTGCATCTGGCTAAACATGGGACCTGGAGATTGGAACTGCTGGAGATTGGAACCAGCGTTCTTAGGTTTAGGAGGCAGGCGCCTTAACCGCTAAGCCATCTCTCCCGCCCTACCTTGTCTTTTTAAAGGCATTGTCTTGTAAGGAGGTAAGTTATCAAATTCTGGTATAAATCAGCATTTTTACTTCCTTTGAAAGTTAGAAGCTAAGTGAGGGTTATTTAAACACGGGTTTTCTCCCAAGCCCATGTCCAGTGTGGCCACTGCTATTGTTTTATCCAAAAAAAAAAAAAAAAAAAATAGGTCCATCAGTTATAAAACACAATAGGTAACATCCAATATGTCCTCAATACCTTATTTCCAAGTTAAGAAATAATATATTCTTAAATTTCATCTTATTTTTACAATAGGCAAGAAGATATATTCTTTTAAAAGCTAGATCACTTTCTCTATTATTTAAAATGCATAAGAACTTTATGATATAAATCCGCATTACTTAATATATTCAAAAGAGAGTTCATGTTCAGCAAAATGAACCTTGGCCAGAGTGAAGATTGAGGCTGAAAGCTATGGTACCCAGCCCTGTCTCTTTCCCCTCAAACATACCTCTTATTGGGCTACAGGGTCGTGTCAGGAGATGAGTCAGGAAAGACATCATCTTCCCAGAATCTTTATGCTGTGATCTACTATAGGGGTGCAATTACATGAAGATCCTCTTTCTGGTGATCATGATGATGTCAGCTGGGAGGGAGAAATTGCACTAGACAAGAGGTCTGTGTCCTCATTTTTTTTCAGCAGAACATCAGCATGATTGGTGAAATTTAGTCTTTTAGACAATGTTCTTTAAATTAGGTGTGATTATTTCTGACGAGGACTAGATTGTCCATATAATCATCTCTTCCTGTCAGCCACAGCTGAGCTTTAGCTGGCCTCTCTTACATTGGAGCTCTCAAGATGTGCAGCTTTTCTTCCACCAGGCCTTTACGATAGATTTGAATTATGATTTCAGGTTAAGGTATGATGTCTTTACTCTGTCCCATCTTTCATGGAATTTAAGACAATTTAGAGATTAAGGGGGAATCAATTACTGAGCCATTTCACAGGGAACTTGCCCTGGACTGGAGGAATATTCTTAAGCTGGCCTTTGACCTGCAAAGTACCATAAAACACATCTACCTAAAGCTGTTGGAAAGTTTTCATATCCTTATCTTCAGAAAAATGCCTGGCCATTCTCCTATTTTAAACCTTCCAGTGGCCCCTTGCTGCTCATTAGATATAGTTAAAATGTTTTAGATTGACAGAGATGTTCTCATAACATCCACACTGACCAGCTCAGCTTTAAAAACTAAAGCCAGCTTCTCCTCCTCACCCCTTCCAAAGCACCTCACTCAAAAAAAAAAAAAAAAAAAAAAAAAACAAGAATGTATTATTTTGAATACACATGTGCTCTCATTCCCTAAGGTTTCATTCTCAAGTTTGATGAGACTCAAACATATTTTTTATTCATCTTGAGACCAACAGCAGATAAGATATAGATGTCAGATTCTGGTAGAAGCTTTGGGAAAAGAACTATTTCTGGAGCCGGGCATGGTGGCTCACACCTTTAATTACAGCACTCAGGAGGCAGAGGTAGGAAGATCATGGTGAGTTCAAGGTTCGAGGTCACTCTGAGAGTAAATAGTGAATTCTAGGTCTGGACTAGAGTGAAACCCTACCTCAAAAAAACAAAAAAAAAAAAAAAACAAAACAAAACAAAAACAACAAAAAAAGAATTATTACTGATAAGATAGCAAGACTGTTAGACTTGGTTTATTAATATCTCCCAGACATTTGTGATCACCCATAAAATTGCCAGCTTCACCTGCAGAGACACAGCTTCTTTTGGCTGAGTTAATCTCACAGTGGAGGAGATTGCAGGGCTCCAGCAGGCCAATTGGGTCCTGGAGGAAGAGCTGACTTAAGTAGTCTCAATTTCTGTTTACAAGTTTACTCAGTATAAAATTCCCTTCTGGAGAAGATGGGGAAATGGGACCATAGTGTCATGTTGAAGTCCTTCTAGTTGTATCCACAAGGGTATGGGATGATCTACCACAGCCTGGAAAACCATTTTGGCCTTTGCCTTCCTAAGTGTATTTGTTCATCACCTCCTTTAGACCCTCAAGCAATCCAGCCATGTTGCTTCCCCCCACAATGTTTATGTTAGTTTATTGAAATGATTGGATGTAAAGTCCTTCAAAGCAGGACATCTTGAATCTTCATTAATATGTCAGACAGATTAGAGCCTTGTAGGTGCTGTACAAATAGAGGTAATGCTGATTCATTTCAGGGACTATTTACTAGGTACCACGAGCTGGAACGGAAATTTATCCATTTTAATAAGTGAGTTAATCTAACTTAAATAACATCTCGATGAGAATGAACACATTAGTCCCCATAAATAGCTGAAATAATAGGTTCACAGAAAATCTTATTTATTTATTTATTTATTTATTTATTTATTTATTTATTTATTTTGAGATAGGGTCTCACTCTAGCTCAGGCTGACCTGGAATTCACTATGTAGTATCAGACAAGAAAATATTTCTATGTAAGTAATTGTTTGTGTTGCCAATATTCAATAACAAATTGGCCTTTTGTTCTTATATGAGTCCTTATATCTTCCTGATTTGAGGGTCATTAGTAAGGTTGAATTACATTTGTTTTTTTTTTTAATATACCAAAAATAATGATAAATGTCATTACATGAAGAAAATAGAACGTTTTTAAAAATATTTTTATTTATTTATTTGAGAAAGAGAGAGTAAGAGAAAAAAGAGGCAGAAGGAGAGAAAGAGAATGGACCAGGACCTCCAGCTACTGCAAACAAACTCCAGATGCATGTGCCACCTTGTACAACTGGCTTATGTGGGTCCTGGGGAATCAAGCTGGGGTCCTTTGTCTTTGCAGGAAAGTACCTTAACCACTAAGCCATCTCTCCAGCCCAAAACATGTTTAAATATATGTTAGCTGTATTTAGTAAACTTATATATAAAGTATAAGTTTAGAAATTAGAATTATAATGTTTCAAATCTATTTTTAAATGAGTGAACATGTGCCCCCTATCATTTGTTATTTGTTTATTTTATTCAATCACATGTTAATAGTATCACAGAAGTTAAAGGGCAGGTTAGCTGTCAAACACGATACTGAGACACTGACTTCTTATAACTTAGCAATATTTCTTCTCGCTTCCATGACCTTATCATGACCACATCTTTCCATAACTATGTGAATTAATTTATTTCTTTAGCTTCATACATATAAACTCACTCAACTATCTTTTAAAATAATTTTATTCAATGCTCAATAATATTTGATAAGTTTGACTCATCTCTAGAATACTCAAGGCAAATTATAAGATATTGTAAAATCCTTAGTTAATTTACTACACTAATTATTACTAATGCTGAAACAATAGTATCCAGCATATGGTAGATATTTATGTATTCCAAACACCCTGCTATGTGTTATGTATATTTTTTTTTCTAGAAATCATCAGAAAAAAATATATGGTGTAGTCATTATTCTATCCTAATTCTTGTTGAAACAGAAACAACACAGAATTAGAAAACATATAAGCAGAGGCTAGAGAGATAGCTTAGAGGTTAAGGCACTAGTCGGTAAAGCCAACGGTCTCAGGTTCAATTCCCCAGTATCTATCTGCAGCAAGATGTGCAAGGTGGTATGTTCATCTTGGGTTCGTTTGCAGTTCCAGGAGTCCCTGGCATGCCTCTCTCTGTCTCTTGCTATCTCTCTTTCTTTCTCTCTCTCTCTCTCTCTCTCTCACACACACACACACACACACACACACAAACTCTCTCTCCCTCTCAAATAAATAAAATAAAATTTAAAAAAGAAAAAAGTATAAACAAGTTATCCATGGCAACACTTAGTAAATAGTAGTGTTAAATTTCAAAGCTTGATTGACTCACTTTAAAACCTTACTTTTTAACTATTTTGCTACCGAAAGCCCAATACCCAAGCTGACCAATCTCTTTAAGACACACAAAATTTTATTTAATGCTGTCTCTTGAATGAGCTAGCTTTAAGATCCTAAATATATTACTCAGTAGTTCAATCCTGTTTCTTAGGATCCCTTTATTAAAATACCTAATATATATTAAATTCTTTTTCCTTCATACGAGCTCTTAGGAGCCTCTGGATCTCTGCACTGGGACGTGTTGAGTCTCCTCAGGGTCTGTCTCCTTCATCTTGGTGCTGATTATCACATTCTTAATGGAAGCAGCACTCTTGCCCATCTCCCCAATTCCTCTGTGGTTTCAGTTGTGGCTTGGCTGAAGTGCAAGGGGTAGCTTATCTCCTCTGGTCTTGCTATCTTGTGAAAAAGAACAGATTCTCAAACAGAGGGTAAGTCAGCATAGTTTAAATGTGATAAGAATTATTAATTTAGGGAGAATTTGATATATGTAACCCCTCTTTTAGCCAAAGACTAGTGAGCACTTAACATTGGAAAGCATAATCCATGTCTCCATAAGAATCTGATCTGGTTCCCAATTCCAGATATGGACTGCTTTACACTGAGCAGATCCCTTATCCAATCAGTAAGCTATTGGTTACCCACCAAGGCTGTATGCCGCTCTTGCACTGGCATGTACATTTTGTCAGGGTGTTTGCTTCTGAGTAGCTTAGACCTCTGGTTGCTCAGACTTTTGTTGACCACTTTCCCCCAGTAGGCCATAGAGTGCTTTCCAGAACTAAATGGGCTGTCTGGGGACTGGCTCTTTCCCAGATTCCAGGTCTCTCCATGCTCTGTGTTGGCAGCATATGGTGTCTTCAGCAATAGGGTCTAACCTTTTGCCTCAGGCAGGTAATCAAGTGCTTCGACAGAAACCTGTCTTATTTTGGGTACCTTGTAGGTCTCTAAGATCAACAGCTTAAAATGAGTAGCAACTGATTTCTGGTACTAGGAGTTACAGGCCAGAGGGAAAATAATTAAGGTTAGGCTTCATTACACCCTCTTCAGGGCCTTTCTCTTCAGGTGCTCCCCCTTTACTCATGTTAAGGGTTATATCTTTTAGTCTATCTCCAAGGATAGAGGTTTCTATGGTTCATTTTGGATTTAATTTTGTGTTTGTTTTTCCCCACCCTCCCCTTCCCCTCTCCCCAAACCCCTTCTATCCCTATTGTCTGGGCCTTGAGTTGCCTATCAGGTATGTCAGCAACTCAAGCTGGTCTACGTTAGGAACCTCAGATAAGTGAGACCATATGGCATTTATTTTCCTGTGATTGTGTGAGTTCACTGAGTACAATCTGTTCCAAGTCTGTCCATTTTTCTACAAATTTCATTGTATTGTTTTTCCTTACTGCTGAGTGGAATTCCACTGTGTAAATGCACCACGATGTTGTTATCCATCCATCCAATGATGAATTATAATGATGCTATAATGAATTGAGCAGCTATAAACATGGTTGAGCAAATATCTCTGTAAATGAAGTATAAAGCATTTAGGATAAATGTCCAGTAAGGGAACAACTGGGTCTATTGGTAGCTCTATGTTCATCCTTTTCAGGATTCTCCATACTGTTTTCCATAGTGTTTCTACAAGTTTACAATCCTACCAACAGTTGATGAGGACTCCTCTTCCCCACATCCTTGCCGACATTTGTTGTTGTTAGATTTTTTTTTTTTAATGATTTCCATCCTTACTGGAGTAAGGTGAAATATCATAGTTGTTATAGTTTGAATTTCCCTAAAGACTAGGGATGATGAACATTTTCTTAAATGTGTGTTAGCCATTTGTATTTCTTCCTCTGAGAACACCCTATTCAGTTCTCTGCCCTGTTTTTGGAGTGGGTCATTTGATTGTTTATTGTTTAGTTTTTTTTAAGTTCTTTATAAATTCTAGATATTAGGCTTCTGTCAGTGGTATAGCTCGTGAAGATCACATTCAGTGGATAATGTTTTGGTTCTGCTTATCGTATGTTTGCCTGTGAAAAAGTTTTTTTTTGTTGTTGTTGTTGTTGTTTTTTGCTTCATGAGATCCCATTGGTTGAGTGATTGTTTAATTTCCTGGACTACTGGGGTTTTGTTCAGGAAGAATTGAAACCAATTTTTCTCGAAATGTTTTGCATAATCAGAGAACATAGAATCCTGCCAAACTCATTTACACTAATACCAAAACCAGACAGAGATACAATAAGAAAAGAAAACTATAGGCCTATATCGCTGATGAATTTAGATGCAAAGATCCTGAACAAAATCCTTGCAAACTGAAGTCAACAACATATCAAAAGCATTATCCGCCATGATCAAGTAGGCTTCATCCAAGGGATGCAGGGATGGTTTGACATATGTAAATCAGTCAGTGTAATAAACCAGATAAATAAACTTAACCATAAGAACCATATGATCATCTCAATTGATGTGGAGAAGGTCTTTGACAAAATAGTTTTTTTTTAATTATTTCTTGCACAACCCATTCATTGTTTAAAACTGTGTTTTTCAGTCTCCAGGAGCTGGTAGAGTTCCTGATGTGTTTCTTGTTAATTTCTAGATTTAAAGCATTGTGATCTGATATGATGCAGGAAGTTACTTCAATTTTTCTGAATTGATGGAGGCATGCTTTGTGGCCTAATATACACTCTGTTTTGGAGAAGATTCCATGGGCTGCTGAGAAGAATGTGTATTCTGTAGAGTTGGGGTGGAAAGTTCTATAGACGTCTGTTTGGTCTAGTTGTTCTGTGGTGTTGTTGAGCTCTATTATTTCCCTATTGATTTTCTGCTTGGATGATCTGTCAATAGATGATAGTGGAGTATTGAAGTTTCCAACTATAATGGTGGTGTTTATTTCTGTTTTGTTGTCAAGTAGGTTTTGTGTGATAAACTGTGGTGTCCTGTGTTTGGTGCATATAGATTTATGATTGTGATGTCCTCATGTTGGATCATGATGAGTATGAATGTTGGATCTTGATGAATAAGAAGTAGCCTTGAGCCAGGCATGGAGAAACACACCTTTAATCCCAGCACTGGGGAAGCAAAGGTAGGGGGATCACTGTGAGTTCAAGGCTACCTTGAGACTACATAGTGAATTCCAGGTCAGCCTAGACTAGAGTGAAACCTTACCTCGAAAAAAGAAAAAAAAAAAAAAAGGAGCCTTCTTTGTACTTTTTGATTGCTTTTTGTTTGAAGTCTATTTTATCAGATATTAATATAGCAACACCTGCTTGTTTCTTATTTCTGTTTGCTTAGAATATACTTTTCCATCCTTTCACACTGAGGAAGTATCTGTCTTTGGTGGTGAGTTGGATTTCTTGAAGACAGCAGATAGAACAGTCCTTTTTTTTTTTTTGATCAACCCTGTTAACTTATGTTTTGATGGGTGAGTTAAGACCTTTAATGTTTAAGGCTATAACTGTGAGGTTTGATTTAATCCTTGCCATGATGGGGTGCTATATGGGGTTTGGTGCTTTCTTTTGTGTTATAAGTTTTTGAGCCAGGTCTAGTTTTGATTACTATGATCTTGTAGGCTCTTGAGATTGGTTGTTTGACTCTTCTATGTGTAGTATTCCCTGAAGTATTCTCTATAGGTTTGTCTTTGTGTTGATATAATCATAGAGCTGACTTTTTTCATGGCAAGTTTTCCTTTTACCATCTATTATGAGGGATACTTTCACTGAGTACAGTAGCTTGGGTTGGAAGCCATAGCTTATTAGACTTTGAAGTGTTCTATTTCAGGCCCTTCTGGCTTTCAGGGATTCCCTTGAGAAATATGAGGTAATTCTGATGGGATTGCTGTTGTATGTAGTGAGTTGTTCCCCTCTCTTGCAGCTTTTAACACTCTCTATTTGTTCTTATTGTTAAGAGTTTAAACTATGAGTCGGGTGTGGTGGCTCACGCCTTTAATCCCAGCACTTGGGAGGCAGAGGTAGGAGGATCGCCAAGAGTTCGAGGCCACCCTGAGACTACATAGTTAATTCCAGGTCAGCCTGGAACAGAGTGAGACCCTACCTCGCAAAAAAAAAAAAAAGTTTAAACTATGATGTGCCTTGGACAGTTTCTTTTTTGTTTCTGCCCATTTGATGTTCCATGAGTTTTTATTTTATTTATTTATTTATTTATTTATTTATTTATTTATTGTCAAGGTAGTTTCTTACTCTAGCCCAGGCTGACCTGGAATTCACTATGTAATCTCAGGGTGGCCTCAAACTCATGGCGATCCCCCTACATTTGCCTCCCAAGTGCTGGGATTAAAGGCATGCACCACCATGCCTGGCTCTGTGAGGTTCTTGTATCTGGATGGGCCTCTCTTTTGAGAGATTAGGAAAGGTTTCTTCAATATATTTGTTGAATATGTTTTCTATGCATCTGGCCTGGATTTTCTCTCCTTCTGGTATACCATGATCTGGATGTTTGGTCATTTTAAGGTGTCCCATACGTCCCTCTTATTCTGCTTGCTGGTCAATTTCTTCTGTCTTGTCTTCCAGCTCAGAAGTTCTGTCGTCCACATGAGTAACTTCCACATGAGTAGTGAGGGGGTTCTAGAGAGTTTTTTAAAAGCTCCACTTGGTTTTTGTTTTCTGTTGTGCTTTTCTGCATCATCTCCATCTCTTTTATGGGATACAGTTCTATTAGAGGTGTGATTTTCTTGATGCCTCTTTCAATTCATTCTTACATTTGGCCAAGTCTTTATTGAGCTTAATCAACTGGTTGTTAAGATCTTCCATTTGTTGACTCACCTTCAATTCATTTCTATATCTTTTGAGGCTTCTAAGGTTTTCTTCAATTAAGTTAAGCCTAGTGTCAAAACACATAGAGGAATTGGGGAAATGAGCAAGAGTACTGCTTTCTTGTTGAACCTGATATCAGCAAAAGGGTGAAGGAGATAGACACAGAGAATAGTCAACTTCTACCAAACCAGAGATACAGAGGCTCCCAAGAGCCCATCACAGAAGTAGACCTAAAAAAAAAAAAAAAACCCAACATGGATCGGGGAAATTCATGAAAGAAGGGGTGGAAAGATTGTCAGAGCTACAAGTTGGTACATTATGCACAGAGACATTTCCTCTTCCCCACAACTCATTGCTACCCCCACAATGCATGACACAGAATCCCCATGGGGATAACCAGCATCCCCAACAAGGAGCATCCCTTCATGGGGGGGGGCAGGGATGAGGGTAAGGATGGTACCAACATTTGCTGTTTACATGCCTAATATGTCCATAACTAATAAAAAAAAAAACAGCTGAGTGCTCTAAGAGATGAATCTACTCAATTTCATTTATGTGATTGTTTATTTTCTGATGGCTTGCTTCCAGTTCAACAATTCTTTTGATCAGGATTGCAATAGTTGTTGTGTTTTCATTTTGGAATTCAATTTCACTGGAGGCTTCCATTATGGGACTAGGCATCCTTGGTGGAGATGTCTCAGTATCCTGACTTTTGTTTTTGTTTGGTTTGGTTTGGTTTGGTTTGTTTCTTTTTGCATTGTGATCTGCCTATCTGGGGCAAACATTTTATTCTATTGAGAGGGAAGCAAGTATTTGTCCTTGTAGGATCTTCAGAGGGTGTTCTGCTTAAATGTGAACCCAATTGGTATATGTATGTATAAAAGAGTAGATGCAAAGATTGTGGAGACTGCAGGTACCTCAATGGTACCTGGGCACCTGGGAAGTGGGGACCTGGGAGCTCTGGTCTACTCACTCTACTTGCATGTCCTCCTCAGCACATGGGGATCAGGGGCTGGGGAATCAGGATCCAGGAAGCTGGAGAGACAGGACCAAGATGCCAGCTCCTACAGCGGCCTGTTCACCCTTTGGCTCAGGGGAATAGAGATTTGGATATCCTAGGGCCAGTCAATCAGAAACCTGAACAAAAGGCCTGCTTCCACAGCCCGCATGTAGGGATCAGGCTGCCCTTATGTCAGCAGCAGGAATACCAGGGTAGTGGATGGTGACAAAGGAATTGAGAGTTATGGCCTACTCACTCCAAGGTATGCACCCTCCAGAGCAGGGGATCCTGGAGTTGGGGACCCCAGGGCCATTTAATCAGGAAGGTGGATCAAGGGAGCTTCCGCGGCAAGCTCACAGGGTCCAGGTAGCCCCAAGCCAGCAACAGGGGAACCAGGACCAGGGAACTGGGAGCTGGGGAAGGCACCAGGAGCTCTAGCCAAAGCACTCTGCCTGTACCCTCTGGAGCAGAAGATCCATGTATTAGGGGCCCAGAGGCCAGTCAGTCAGGAAGGCAGAGCAAGGGGCCGGCTTCCACAGCAATCTCACAGGGTCCAGGCAGCCCCAAGTCAGCAGCAGGAGAACAGACCAGGACCAGGTAAGGGGGTCGGGGGGGATCAGATACAGTGATATCTGGCATGTAAACTCTGGAGTAGGGGATCCAGGAATTGGGGACCCAGAGGCCATTCATTTAGGAAGCCAAGCAAGGGGCCTGCTTCTGTAGCAAGCTTGGAGTGTCCAGGCAGCCTCAAGCCAGGAGCAGGTGAACCAACCAGGACCATGGGACTCACATTGTTGGTTTTTATGTTGTTCATTTGTGCCTCAGAAGATCCTTCTGATACAAATAATTATTATCCCTGTATTTCCTTAGGGAAAATAAAAGCTAAGAAAAGTTAAGGGGTTTAATTCTGGTTATACACATTTTAACTACAGCAAAGCAGGGACTTTCCATTTCTCACCCTGTTACTTTATTACAACATGTGTGCCTGTTTTAGTTATTATTCTCATCCCTGTGAACAGTTACCTAACAAGAAGTACTTTCATAGAGAAGAGGTTCAAGCTGGCTCAGCTTTTGAAAGTATAGTTCATTATGTCTGAAAATATAGGATGGCAGAAAGAGCAATATCCAGATAGATTGGTGGAATCTTGCACACATCTGGGTGGATCAGGAGCAGAGAAAGGAGAATAGGGACTCTTTGCTGCCTCTGTCATTTTTCCATGTTTATTCACTCCAGTTTCCCAGCCCAGTGAATGATGCTATCCACATTTAGGTGAGCATCTTTTCCCTCATTTAAACTTCTCTGGAAATGGACACATCCAAAAGTGTGCTCCACTAATACCCTACCAGAGGCATACAAACTTTTGATAAGGTTTTACAAAGTTATTGTCTACAGATGTAGACAATATTCATAACCATCCTGGGATGCATGAAGCCTTAGAACCAGAGGTTCATCTGCATGCTAGGCATTTCTTAACCACTGAAGTTACCAATCAGTATTAACCATCACAGATGCTTTTGGCAAAACACATAAAGGCAGAAAACAGATGTCAGTGAAATCTAAATGATCCCTATATGGAAAAATATATTTTATTCATTTTATTTATGGGAGAGAATTGGCATGCCAGGGCCTCTAGCCACTGCAATCAAACTCCAGATTCATGCACCATCTTATGCACAGCCTTGTACATGTGTCACCTTGTGCATCTGGCTTACATGGGTTCTGAGGAGCCAAACACAGATCAGTAGGCTTCACAGGCAAGTGCCTTAACTGTTAAGCCATCTGTCCAGCCCCCCCCCAAATATTATTATTTATTTATTTATTTTTAAATCTAATAATCTGTATTTTATTTGGAGTTATATGGGTTATATAGGAGAACTCCTAGTTAGAAATGAGTAATACTCCAAATTTTTATTTAAAATAGATTATTAGGATTAAGGATAATTTTTTTTTGAGAGAGAGAGAGACAGAGAGAATGAGAGAGGAAGAGACAGAGAGAGAGAGAATGGGCATGCCAGGGCCATTTCAGCTGCTGTGAATGAACTCCAGACATGTGCACCCCCTTGTGGGCAAGCATGTAATTACATAGCTGTGTCACTCTTTTCCTCTGGCTAAACATGGGACCTGGAGAATCTAGTGGGCATTCTTAGGCTTGGCAGGCAGGCACCGTAACTGCTAAACCATCTCTCCAGCCCAAGATTAAGGATAATTGTTATTTATTACTATTAACAACATATTTTGTATGGATACATCAAGTGATGGTACCCTCTTTTCCTTCGTCCCTGCCCCCATTCCTCTGGGGACCCTCCTCAGTGGGGTTTCAGGTCTTTCCCAAGGGGCTATGCATTATGCGAGCAGCAGTCAGGTGTTTGGGGGAGGTAATGCCTCTGGGCATGATGTCTCAACCTGTGGCGCTTACAATTTTTCTGCACCCTCTTACCTGAGCCACAGTGGGTATGTTTTAAGTCTACTTCAGTGATGAGCTCGTAAGAGCATCTGGATATCTGCTTTGGTAAGTGTTGAATACCCTCAGGGTTTGTCTCCTTCACATTGAAAACATACTTTCTATGGATACATCATGTGTTGGTACCATCTTTTCCCTCCTCCCTGCCCCCATTCCACAGGGGGCATATTTTAGATGAAGAGATTTGCCCAATCTCCTTCCTTTACCTGAAAGGCAAAATTGTAGAAAGAACTCTCAAAGTACAATTTTGCTCCATTAGAAAGACAATTCTCTTTGCTCAGTGAAGCCCTTGATCTGAGTCAATGGCTAATTATACTTGTTTGTTTTATAACTGTGGGTGTGTCATTTTTCCTGAGGGTTGTTTTGTAATAGGGTAGAGGCACAAGGTATTTTCACAATGAGTAAACAATTGCTGGGAGTCATCTTGCTGGTTGGTCTTGTTAATGAAAAGCAAGAAACCCTTTGTAAAATACATTGCTATATTATGGACCTTACTGCCATTCTGTGAGGTCTGGCCCTTCAGCAAATCATACTTTAAAACAGCCTTTCTGGCTTTGATCAATATATCACAGTCCTCTAACATATAAATATATATCACACCTGTAGTGTGCACAGACTCTTTCCTCCTGTTCCATCTTGTTCATGCTCCAAGAAAGCCAATCACGCCCGAGTAGGCAGTTCACATATATTAAAGACTAATTCTTTCCTTGTCCACTAATATGCAGGAGTATGGAAGATTTTTTAAAATTAATTAATTTATTTATCTTTTTGATTTTGTTTAAGGTAGGGTCTCACTCTAGCTCAGACTGACCTAAAATTCTCTATGTAGTCTCAGGGTGGCTTCGAACTCATAGCAATCCTCCTGCCTCTGCTTCTCAAGTGCTGGGATCAAAGGCATGCACCACCACACCCAGCTTGGAAGATGATTTTAAAAGGTTTCTTATGCATGTGGATCTTGGAAGATGGTTCATTTATTTAGAATAAGTTGATTCTAGCTGCCTAGATATAACTCATGCTTAGAGAGTGAGTCACATTGCATTGCCTGTGAGCTGAGCTTCAGAGACCATTTTTGTTCAGATGCAGAAGGCTTAGAGTGAAATCACTTTTTTGATCCCCCACTGCCAGTGCTATAATGGTTTTTTACTGTATTAAAAAACAGGTCAATAAAGGCCAAGGTTTTGTTGGTTCTTATAATTTTCCTAATTCCCTTAAAATAGCTGGAGCCAATATTCTTTAAATTCAAGTTTATGGCTTTGCCAGAGAAGTAGTGTTATCTGATTATTATGCTTTTGTCTTTCAGTTTTGAAATGGAAACTCTTTTGTTACATTTGAAAGAACTTAAAAATTCAGAAGCTTAAGGATTAACTTTTTAATTAGATATGATTAAAAATTCTTCATCACAGCAGTATTCCTTTCATTATGAAAAGAAAGTAGACAGTTTCTGTTCAATTAGTATTCATTGAAATGGTTTTTTTAATTAAATTAATGTTGAGTCAAAGGACTCCAAAAAGGATAGAAGTTCTTAAGTGCCTTGCTTTTTGACTTTTAGGGGAAGAGAGATTGATTATTAAGGACATTGTCGTCAAGTCTACAAAGCCTTCTATTTGTATGTTGGGGCACCAGTTATGTCTCAATGAACTTTAAAATTAAATACCACAAAAGCTTCACCTCTTGACATGTGTTGTGATGTTAAGGTTAACTGACTCTTAATTATACCAATGAATGCCAGTGAAATCAAATTTGCAAGACTTATTTTGATGAACCCCATTATTTGTGACTATATACTAGATGTTCAACTTTGGAAGAGTATCCATGGCACTGTATTGACTTTCTAGTATAATTTCAAACATTTTATGTGGTTCAATATGGGATTTTCTATTAACGTATTAAGCTATTTCATTTGGGTGTGAATAGTCCTAGACCTCAAGAGCACTGGAGATAAGTGCTGCTGGTGATTCTGAGATTTAGGGATATCTCTTGTTATGTCTATCATTTATATATCTTGATCACTTTGTCCATGTAAACAACTCTTGTTGAACTCCCTGAATCAGTAGTACTTACTTCTCCAGTCTTTTAACAAATAACTATTGGAATATCCTTTCATTATACAGTCTATCTTCATAACTTTTATTGCCTAAGTATCAAACAGAAATATATCACCCTCATGTTCGACTCTCCAGATCCCATGGTTGGCTCTCCAGATCCCATGTAATCCAGATGCACAAAGGTGAGGCAAGCACAAGGTTGCACATGCCCACTTCTTGGCGTAAGCATCTAGAGTTTGAGTGCAGTGGCTGAGGCCTTGGTGCGCCAATTCTCTCGGTGTGTCTCTCGCTTGCTTTCCCTAAAAAATAATACAAAAAAGTGTGAGATCAGGCTGGAGAGATGGCTTAGTGGTTAAGGCACATGCCTGTGAAGCCTAAGGACCCCGGTTTGATTCTCCAGGTACCATGTAAGCCAGATGCACAATGGGGTGCAAGTGTCTGGAGTTTGTTTGCAGTGGCTGGAGGCCCTGGTGTGCCCATTCTCACTGCCCCTCTCTCTCTTTCCCTCTCTCTGTCTCTAATAAATAAATAAATCAAAGTAAAAATAAAAAACCTTTAGAAAAAGAAAAGTGTGAGATCAGCACCCAAAATATAAGTAAAGGAGTCATAATTATGTGAGTTAGAAGGGGAGAAGTAATAGGGAAGTGTACTCCTCGTAAATGAAAATATATTTTACAGATATAAAAGAATTCTTATAATTACCACACTCATCCCTTTATTTAACAAACCTCTGCTGTCCATAACTTTCTCCAGGCAACTTAGTAGGGGGTGGTAATGAACCCGTGCAAAAGGTCAAAGAAACAAGTGGGAAGACAAACATAATTCTTCCCACTGTCCCACAGATGAGTTCATGTCACTTTCTTTAAGCCAAGAAGTCCAGAGGACAAAGAGCAAGGATGACCCCTAGAAGCAAGGAAAGAGCATAAACAGCCTCCACATGCTGCAGTGTTGTGCCTGCCGGCATTCGCCCAGCGGAACTGTGTTCAAACAAGACAACGGGTCCTTATTTCATTCAACTTATCTCAGATCACTTTCTGTATAGTACTGGGGTTATGATCCTAAGACACTGCAGAACACAGGTAGAATAGCAATCTAATACAGTGACTTGAATCTAGTAAGCATGTTTGAGTATAAGCAAGACTGACTGAAAGCATAGCACAGTTTTATGTTGTAGAATTTTACCATAATATAGATCATAAATATCCTTTGCAGAACTACTATAAACAGAAGTTTCTTTGCCCTGTTGCTTTAACCCTGTTATTGTCACGTGAGTCTGTCCCAATCAAAAAAGAGGGTGACTCTCATTGAAATAGTAGAAAATAGGTTAGGTGCTAGTTTTTATTCAAATAAGTCAAAACCAAATGCATAATAGATTGTTAAATATATAATATACTGATAAACATTATAACATATGACTTTTGAATTTTAATTAGCAGTTTTGTTTTAGACTTCATTAATATTAATAATATCAAGCAAACTATAGCAGAGGCTGTGGTGCTGGGGAATGCCTCAGTGCCGTTCCTGCACAAGCATGAGAGCCTAAGGGGTGCTTGAAAGTTCCCAAGTTCGAATCTCCAGATCTCACTAAACAGCTGGATATGGCCATGGACACTTGTAATCTCAGTCATGCCAATAAGAGCAGAGACCAAGGTATTACCTGGGTTCATAGAAAAAAAAAAAGGCTCAAAAAGAGCTCAAATGAGAACAGATGGAAGAGTAATAGAGAGGGACATCTGACCTCAACCCCCTTTCTCCCAACCAAAGGTGAATGGGGCACCAGAAGGCTCACTACCTCTCACACATATGAACCTCTTTGCTATATATATAATTTATTTGAGAGAGAGTGAGAATGGATGTTCCAGGGCCTCCATCCACTACAAACAAACTGCACATGCACGTGTTACCCGGTACATCTGGCTTTCTTGGGTACTCGGAGATTGCACCTGGATCTTCAGGCTTCACAGACATGCACCTTAACTGCTAAGCCATCTCTCTAGCTCAATAAATATATTTTAATTAAAATGGGAATTAAAAAGGAAACACAGTTCAGAAACAACACAAGTAGGTTACATATTTTAGATTGAAGTGTAGTGAAAATGTGAATTGAGCCCCAAGGTATAAATTTCATCTTAGAGCTATTGCATATTAAGTAAATGAAACAAATTAATTTCATAAAATGAATAATGCTTACTATTATGTGCCAGGCTCTTTTCAAAACGTTATAAATATAAACCCATTTTCTCCTCTACAATCCTATAAGAACTATCTCCATTTTCAGATTAAAAATCTAAGCAAAGAAAAGAAATTAAGGAATTGGTCTAAGGTCACATTAACTAACTCAAAAGTGTTAAAGTAAGTGATTTTACCAACTCTGAGCCTTTTTGTAATTGAGGGGTAGGTGAGGGACAGGTACAATGTAGTTTTAAAACATCAAAATGGCCAATTTTTTTTTTTTTTACAATAATCTTAATACAAATAATCCCATCCACCTTTTGTGAGACAGGGTCTCTCACTGCCCTGGAACTCACCACATGAGCTAGACTAGCTGACCAAAGATCCCCAGGGATCACTGCCCTCTGCCTCCCTAGTAATAGGAATAATAATGCACGCTTCCTTACTTGAACTTTTTGTTGTGTTAAGTTTAAAGCCATTGTTAAATGCTTAGTTTACAAGATCTATGCTATCTCAGGCTGACCTGGAATTCTCTCTGTAGTCACAGGGTGGCCTCAAACTCAAGTGCTGGGATTGAAGGCATGTGCCACTACTCCCAGCAGGATTTTTTTTTTCTTTTTCCATGGTTTTATTATTATTATTAGTAGTAGTAGTAATAGTATTAATAACAACATATTTTGTATGGATACATCATTTGTTGTTACCCTCTTTTTCCTCCTTCCTGACCCTATTCAGCTGGGGTCCCTTTTTGGTGGGGTTGCATGTATTCCACATGGGGTTGTGGAAGATTAAAATATACATCTCTAAATGATGGCTCTGTAATACACTTGAGGGGTTGATGAGTCTGATCCCTTTATTTTATAAATGAATAACTATAGCTTGTCAAAACAAAATCATTGAACAGAGATGTTATAGCTAATTAGGGCAAGAACTTTAACTTAGACGCAAACACCTTGGATTTTGAAATGTTTATACTTTCCTTTGATAAAGTTGTCAACATCTTCAGCTTTTCTACCTGCTGGAAGTTCATTGTTTTCTGGTCTTTCTCTCTCCTCACCATCTTCCCAGAGAGAAAGATTAAAGTACAAATTATAACATGAAATGATAAAAACTCATTACTTAGGATAAAAACTCCGGAGTGTTAGCAGGGCGTGGTGGCGCACGCCTTTAATCCCCACACTTGGGAGGCACAGGTAGGGGGATTGCTGTGAATTCCAGGCCACCCTGAGAGTACATAGTTAATTCCAGGTCAGCCTAGGCTAGAATGAGACCCTACCTTGAAAAACAAAAAAACCTCCAGAGTGTGGGCCTTTCTAATGGGTCCTCTAGGAATTTATAAAGATAGCCTCAATGAGGAGCAACTTGTTAAGTTTTGTTATGGGAAACCATCTACTCAATATAATTATCTTATCACCCCGAAGTTTCTTCATTCTTTTTGTAATCCGTCTATCCAGCGCCTTTCCTTACCTACCCTACCTTTGATTGTCAAGACATACATCGTTCAGTCAGTATACATTAACTTGTATTTAAGTGGAATCATACCATACACATCCTTTATCGTCTCCACTTGGTACAGTTATTTAGAGGCATATCCATTTTGCTGCATATATCAATACTCATGCCTTCTTATTGCCAAATAGTATTCCATTGAATTAATGTGTCACTTTTTAAAAAATCCATTTACCGAATGTTTCTAATTTAAGGCTATTACAAATAAAGGTGTTATAAATATTTGTCAGCTTTTATTTCTCATGAATGAATACTTTAAAAGAATAGGATGGTTATATTATAGCATAAGTTCATATTTAACTTTTCAAGAACCCACTATTTCCAAAGGGCTCTTACCATTTTTTTTACATTCTCACAAAAATGTATTAGAATTACAAATTTCCACAAGCTCTACAATACTTTATAACCTCCACCTACTTTATAATCAGTCATTCTGACAGGTGTGTCATGGTATCTCATTATGAATTTAATGATTGTTTACATAATAATTTATGCTGATTATGGTCAGCTTCATATTCCTGTACCTGTCTATCTACATTTGTGAGGTAGATGTTCAAATATGCTTTTTTTTCTTTAAAAGATTCACTGACAACCACCAAAAATATAAACAATATACCATGATCATAATCCCCTCCCGAGACCCTCATGGATTCCCCCACTGAATCCCTTCTTTACAACTTATGCTTATTTTCAATTAGATTAGTTGTTTTCTTATTATTGAAACTTAACATTTTGAGTTTATCTACATATATACTGTACAGAGATACTTTATTTAGCAATACTTTATTTAGTATTTGCATATAGGCCTCTAAAATTATTTGAAGTTACTATATAGTAAGATATGAACATTGAAATTTGTTATCCTGAATATGGTTATAAAAATTTTCTAACATCAGTTTTTAAAAAAAAAAAAAAAAAAAAAAAAAAAAACTTTGTTACTTGTTAACTCATATTTTTTTCTTAAAAATCTGTTCATTCAAGTAGTTCATCCTATTTGGGTTATTTTAGGTGAAAGACCTAATTTAGACTGTGTTACCTCTTTATATCTGGTAATATAATTGCCTGGAAGGTATATTTAAACCAATCCTCACAAGAAAAGAAATAAATGCACAACAGTCTGAATATAGATGGCACCATCAACACAAAGCTACCATTGGGAGTCCTGAGACAATCAGTCTATGTCGGAGCATGCCAGTGTATGTAGACATGCTAGCTGTGTGACTGAATGAAGGTCTACTGGAAGAGTGATAGCCATCATATGCAAGGCAATGTGGGCAGGACAGTGTGACATTGAATTGAATTAGAAGAATCAGGAAATTGAAATTTTGTACATAGGGGATGGAACAATGGCTCAGTTTACAAAGTACTTGACACGTAAGAATAAAGATGACTTTTAGGGTTCCTCGAACCAATATAATGCCAAGTAGCTCTGGTGGCCTGTGTGTTATTGCAGCACTTAGGAGGCAGAGTCAGGGAAAACTAGCTGAGTTGGCAAATTCTAGATTCAGGTGAGAACCCCTATCTCAGTATATAAAATGGAAAGCAATAGAAGAAGGAACCCAACAACTTACGGTCTCAACATGTATCTGCACCCACACACACATGCACACCTTTAAAAAAAAAGAAATACTGTACTTACCTGTGTATTCTCTGTTTCTCACACTAGGGTTGGAACATGTAGGGTTTTAACAATGCTTATTAAGCTGCATGAACTTGAACTAAATCTAATATTTGATCATGGAAATGTTTGATTTTTGGAGGATATCATTTAAATTTTAAGTGAGAGGTTCTAGAACTTATAAAATTAATTTTGAATTAAAATCTTGTGTTATATATCTAAATATATAAAATTAAAAACTAAATAATATGAAATCTACATAATTGTGCCTCCTATAATCTTGGAAAAAGGATATTGACTTATTTTAAAGAGTAGAGAATAAGCCTACAGAATTCGTCACCTTAACCTGTTTTAGGGAATCTTCCCTGAATTTATTAATATCAATTCATTAAGAATTGACTAAAGATTGGTTAATATTAGCGATGAAAGGCCATTGATTGTAATTCAAGAACAGTCTTTGCTCCTGTCCAAATGTGAAGATTTGGCTGGATGCACATATTTTCCATGGTATCACTTGTATGTACTATGAGCAATCCTTTCTTTGAGGCTTTCAGTTCTTCAAATATATATTCAACTTTTTATACATCCCTTTGATCAAAGAACCATCACAAAGTACAGCACATGGGAGAGGCTTCCTTAAGTTTGGGAAGTTAGTGAATAAATGCATGATGCTTGATTCAAAGTCATGTTTTTGAGGTAAGGTCTTGCTCTAGCCATGGCTGACCTGGAATCCACTGTATAGTTTCAGACTGGCCTCAAACTCACAGTGGTCCACCTGCCTTGGCATCTTGAATGCTGGGATTAATGGTGTGTTCCACCATGGCCAGCTGAAAGAATAATTTTAAAAAATTATTTATTTGTTTAGAAAGGGAGAGACAGAGGAAGATTCAGATAGAGAGAATGGGTGCACAAGTCCTCCAACCACTGCAAAGGAACTCCAGATGCATGTGCCACCTTGTGCATCTGGCTTATGTGGGTACTGGAGAATTAAACCTGTGTGCTTAGGCTTTGCAGGCAACCATCTTAACTGCTAAGCCATCTTTCCAGTCCTGAAAGGAAAAAAAAATTTATGTTGACTTTTTCCATACACACAGTGAATCTTCCATGATAACTTCCAAAGAGTAAGGAAAAGAGGGTCATTCAGGAGCTACTGGTTTAGATCTTTGATGAGGAGCCTGTTGAAGAAAAGGTAGAAGCTCCACACATGATAAAGGTTTCAGAAACCACAGGCTAAAATAAAAGTGATATTTTGCTACAGGAATTCAGAAAGCATTGGCCTGGATTTTGGAAGATGACTTTAAAAAAAAAAAAAACTTTTATTTTCCAGTAGCTTCCTGAGAAATACAGAACATTGACTAGTGAAGGAGTATTTTCGGGAAGTTGTGGGCTGCTGGTCTGCAGTGCACAAAGAAGCAGCATGTGGCTGGGGCAGATGGGAGTGAAGAAGGGCAGGAATGAAGGCAGAGGAGGGACTGTGGGTGTGAGCTGTACAGAACACCATGAATGAGAAAAAGAAAGGATGTTTGCATTGATATTGAAAAACACGCTGCCTAATGGCAACAGCTTTATCGTGTATACTTATAATGCTAAAAGAAAACAATCCCCCTACTGACTAGCCTAGGTAGAAATTCTGAAATATCAACCTTTGTGTCCTTCATCCCATGAGGTCATGAGTGTGAACTAATCCTCCATCACCAGGGAACAAAGGAAGAAAGAAGATCCATCATGAAGACTCACCATAAATACTATAGCAAAAATCATTTGTTTATGCTATCAAAGAATTTCCTATGTTTACACCTTGTTTTATACTCTGAATTTTCTTGGTCAATTAAATGCCCAATTTATTCAGTATGTTATGCATTTTTTCTCTATTTGCCTCTTAGCACTCATAATGCATGAATAATCATTGCCATTGTTGGTGTGGAGCTAGTCCCAGTGTTTGGAATCCTTTGCAACTTTGTACTAATCAGCACCTTCTTCAAGAAGTCTTACCTCTACCTCAGCACTCTCTGGCCTTGCTGAGTAGGCTGTTGCCTTTAGCGGAATAAATTGATATTATGTCATGAAGTTCTATTCATATTTTAGTGACTAATCTCTTGTTGTAAAGTACATAGTACACATGCACATTTTTTAAATTAACATATTCCAGCTCCTTGCACACACTGCCAGGTCCCAAGAATGCTTAAAGTTATGGTTCTCCTAATATTATCTATGTGAAACTTATGTAGAACAAGAAATAAGTAGGACTTTTCCTGTTGCAAATGCAATACAATTGGCTGTATTTTGTCTTCATAAAGCTTTTCACTAGTCTTTGTTGAAAATCTCATTTAAACAATTTGTAGGAATAAAGGTGAAATACTCTATAAATGAAGAACTTATCACTTCTGTATCTTAACAACACTGAGAAAAGATGTATAGATGTTAAAAGAGTCTGCATGTATTTCTCACACTGTACACAATTGCAGACCCTTGCGGATGTGCATACATGTGTATGTAACTGACTTCCTTTCATTTCACTATTTTTTAACAAGCTACTCAAATTTTACCTCTGCATGCTGCCACCCAAATCTTGTGGTAGAATTTTTCATATCTCACTTCCACCTACTTCTTCCCCCCCACACACTTATGGGGTTTGCAGTTTTGCCAGACCCACGTGAAGGCAGGGGAACTCTGATGGAAAAGCTTCTCACAAGTGTGGGAATGAAAATCCTTCCCAATGAAAACATCTGTCTGTGTTCAAGTCATGCCCAGTTATCCCCCCAAAGAAATGTTCTGATTCACTTTTTTTTTAAAGTCTTAAGATAGCAGTTTGTGTAGCAGATCTAATTAAGAAGTTTATGTAACAGATCTGCAGGGTTCTTTTTTTTTTTTTTTTTTCCTTCTTAAACTGGGTTCTTTGAGCTCAGTTTGAATGTTACCAGCTTTCAATATGCAACGGCCAAGTGCTTCCCGAGCTGAGAATTATCAGCTTTTGTGGGATACTATTGCTTCCTTAAAACAATGTGAACAAGCCATGCAGCATGCATTCATTCCGGTAAGGAAAATTTCTTCTTCTGTGCTTAGGGGTTCTTTCATTTTTATCATTTATCCCTGCTATATCTATAAACACAGGTATTCTGTACATTTTAAGAGCATGATATCTTCCCTGACATTCTTGTTCAGAAGAAATGTAAGTCTGCTTCTGTTTGTTCTGTATGCATTCTGAGTTCATGGTGTGGCCAAATACTGATCTGTAAATATGGGTACAAATGAATACATACCACTAAAGTTAGTTTTTAACAGTAAAATGTAACAAAGAAGGGACACACATTGTTATTTCTCAGATTAATACTTGAAATAGCATACATGCATAGTACATAGTTCCTGGTTCACACAAAAATAAATTTGAATTGCTTGAATGATTTTTTTAGTATGGTTTGACATGTAGATTGAGAGGCCATTAATTAGTTTTTCATTTTCTGTTGTATGATAATTTGTGTAGAATCCCCATTAAAAACTCTTGAAAAGTGATAATTTTTTTTTTTTTTAGTAGTGGTGATATACTTAGAGATGTATAAACATGCCTGGTATAATCTGAAAACATGAAGTGAATCAAATGAGTCATTGCTATGTTTTATCAGAAATGATATTTATATTCATGATTTATCCAATGAGAGGCATAAGGCTAGTTGCATTTGATAGGCTTAGATGAAGTGGGCAGTACTTGAATGGACTATAGTAAAAGAGTTTATAATATGAGGTATTTTGAACTGTTAAGATAATGACTAATTAGGAATGAGAGAACCTTAAAACTAATACCTGTGAAAAATTATATTGAATTTACTCAACAAAATCATGTATGACATAAAACTCAAGAGATTATATTTTCAATAGTTGGAAAACAAATCTTCCTTGAAGCTCAGGTTCTTTTCAAATGTCCAAAATTATATGTATTCTCATTTTATTCTGTAACTTGGGAATCAAGTAAATGTTTCAAAGACTACTCTCTCTCTCTCTCTCTCATTCTCTCTCTCTCTCTCCATATATATATATTGTTTTTTGAGGTATGGTCTCACTCTCTGTCCCAGGCTGACCTGGAATTTACTATGTGGTCTCAGGGTGGCTTTGAACTCATAGCAATCCACCTACCTCTGCCTCCAACTGCTGGACTTAAAGGTGTATGCCACCATGCCTAGCAAGACTGCTATATTTGAAGTTCTTTTAAGTGAACATTATGTTCTAGTAGTATCTCTGTAAATTCACCCTGAATATTAGCAGATGAAATCATTCAATTTTTGTAAACGCTGGTGAAAGGAAGCTTTAAGCCATAGCATGGTACTTGAGTACTTTTTGAGTTGGTGTGCAGTCTGTTTTGATCTTGCTCACAGACTTTTTCCTATTTTTGTTGTTGTTGTTTTGGTTTTTCGAGGTAGGGTTTCACTCCAGTCCAAGATGACCTGGAATTTACTCTGTATTCTCAGGGTGGCCTCAAACTCACGGTGATCCTCCTATCTCTGCCTCTCAAGTGCTGGGATTAAAGGTATGTGCCCCCATGCCCAGCTCTTTCCTTTGTTTTATCAAGGACAGGATAATTATCTCCGAGATGCTCAAGCATCTGCTCCCTCACCTTCCCTAGTTAGGCATAATACTTTCTCCCCTCATGGTTCCTTGTATACATTTCTAATTTATCATCTAAAATATGATTGCTAAGAGTATTACTGACTGTCTTATTAGTTATCATGTATCTTCTTATGGAGAAGTAAAAGGAATGTTACAGAAAGGACCTAACATTTTTATGCTGGCTTGCTTAGTTTCCTGTTTTGAACTCCATGGCTATAACATTGCATCTATTCCCAGAGTCTAACACAATGCCTGCCTGACACAGATGGAGTGTTTGGAGAGCACGTGAGGAATGATTAGATTTACTCAAATTCCGGGATTTCAGTTTGTTTCGTGCCATTTTTTTCTTTAAATCAATGATCTCATAAAATTATTTCTGTTCTAAGTCCATCAGGAGAACAGTGTCCCTATTATCTGATAATTGCAGCAGGGTAATGGTAGAGCCAGTGATGATTAAAAACAGGCTATAGACCCTTATGGAAAAGGTAGCCTTCAGGTCAATGCTTATGGGTCATGTATGCTCTCTGCCTTATACCCTCATGTCTGTTCCCAAATCCCCTTGTACACATAGCCACATAAAATCCCCAAGTTATTATTGAGGTTTGTTAAATCCTTTTTCTGAAGCTATTGAGAAATTTCTAAAGTTTCAGATTTTCTAAAACACATTCCAAAACTTTATTAACTATAGAGTCTTAATTTAATTCAACTTTTTTTTGTTTTTGTTTTTCTTTTTCAAGGTAGAGTCTTGCTCTAGCCCAGGCTGACCTGGAATTCACTATGTAGTCTCAGGCTGGCCTTGAACTCATGGTGATCTTCCTACCTATGCCTCTTAAGTGCTGAGATTAAAGCCATGCACCAATAAACACTTTTAAAATGAGCTCTAGCTGCTATTAAAATATAATCTGCTGAAGATCATGCTGTTTAAACTAAGCCTCAATTTATCTTTATCAGCATATATAATTTAGATCTCAGAAAAAGGTTGTTCTCAACTATGTGCACCTTTATAACCCAATGACATATATTTCATATACTCACATATATACAAACATACACATGCAAGTATATATGACATTTTTAGTTTAAAAATGCCCTTCATTGTTTAGAATATCACAGTAAATTGTATTGTGTTGATGCTGTTATGTTTAATGGCTCAGTTAATTATTTTGTATAAAAAATAATCCCAACTCTTTATAAAAATCAGGTATTTCAAAATGAATAATGTATAGGAATTACAGACACACATTACTGTTCCTGATCTTAGGAACACACAGATAAAAGCCCTTCTGCATATGTTTTATGAGTGTGGACTCCTATCAAACCATCTGAGTGGACTGGGTCCTCACTCACACAGACCTTAGCTCATCAACCTCGGGTTTTCAGGCAATGTGGTTCTGTAGACTAATAGCAAACCTTTGAATAATCTCAAGACATGGTATTACTCCCAGAAATCCTACCATACATCAAATGCACACTTGTAAGGGTAAAGTTAAAACAGCCTATGTCTGGATAATGCTACCCAAAGCAGTTTTCAGAGAAGTAAACCAAACTCTGAAGTCCATCTATTTCAAGACTTGATTTTACACTCGTGATTAGGCCCTGCAGCAATGAATGGAAATAAGGTCTACTGGACCCAAGAGCCCCAAGTGCAAACTGTCAACAAAGCATGTCTCATGTGTTTTAGCATAAAATCTCTGGTCAGGTGAGCTCATGAGCATTGAATGCATATATGATTGAATTTCTCTCATGGAATCTTACTAAATGATTCCATTATTGAAGCTTTAAGATATCTTTTTTTTTCCTTTCTACTCAAAATGTTGGAAATCAAGAAAACCAAAGATTTGAAGATTTGTCTTTGTTTTATAGAAGTATTTAGATAGGCTTTTAAAAGGAGTTTCAGGCTTGAGAGATGGCTTAGCAGTTAAGGTGCTTGCCTATAAAGCCAAAGGACCCAGGTTTGATGCCCCAGGACCCACATAAGCCAGATGCACAAGGTGGCACATGCTTCTAGAGTTATTTTACAGCAGCTGAAGGCCCTGACATGCCCATTCTTTCTGTCTTCTTCTTATCTTTTTTCTTTGTTTCTTTCTTCTTTCTCTCTCTCCCTCATTAAATAATTTTTAAATAATTTTAAAAGGAGTCCTACAATTAGTAGTTCTTTTCATAAAGACATATCAACCTCTGTTTTTATTAGCATATGACTTCATATAATTCATCCACATATTCTGGGGTCACTTCTAGATGTCAAGCTTTAGGCAAGGTCCAGGATAAGCATGTAAAGGGTCACCTGAAATTCTCTGGGCCACCATCACATTGTAAGAGACTTGCCCCTTACCCACACACATCCCACTGACTTTTACTGCAGTATACAAAATAGGTGTGCTTTCTGTTGCAAGTCATTATACTTTGATTTTTTATAGTTATTCATACTGAGATACAATTGGTCCTTAGTGCATTTCATCTACCCATCATCCTGACAAACCTTGGGCTTCTCTTAATCAAAGCTCACTTGCAATGATATGCATTCATACGTCACAGAAAAAAGTATATATATGCTCTAATTGTTCTAATGTGAATGCCATATAGCTTGCTAAACACAAAAAGAAATATAAATATCAGGAGGATCCATTGTTGAAACTCCCTGTAGGAATTGTCAAATGAACACACAAATCTCTGTACCACCCAATACAAAGTGCTTTAAGTCACCACGAATTAGAACAAGGGTTCAGAGAGAGGATAAGCTTCAGTTGAGTTTTGCAGATTAAATATAATTTTGACTTGCAGTAATGATGAAGAAGTGAAGGAAAAAGAAAAATCAATAATTATCCAAATGTAGTCAGATTTTCCATGTGTTCATTTCTTTAAGCAGTACTTAAACACCTTGTTTTTTTTGTTTGTTTTGTTTTCAGTGATTGTGATATGTCTGAATATAATGACAATTAGGAAAAGCTCAAGCCCTGCCCTGATAGCATTTGTAGTTTAGTGGAAGGGACAGACATTAACAAAACAAGTTCATTATTTCTATTTTGTAGGTTTTAATGGTAGTTTATGCACATTGCAATTCAATATTTTATTGAACACACTCACACAGATACAACCTATTAGCAGAATAATATAGAAAGAGTAGATATTTTTTAAGGCCACTATCAATAAAACATTCTTTCCCACATGGTAGTAATTTATTTACAACTAAGCAAGATACTAGGCCTTTGAAGAGTATCTCCACTGAAAAAAGGAGATGACTTTCAGACAACTATTATAATATGGTCTGGCTTGCAGGTAGACAAATGCCATTGCCTAGATCCAAGGACTTGGACATAGAGAAGCATAAAAAGCTTATTTTTCTGGGGAAAAAAGAAATATGGAGAGAGACAAGGTAATATGAAACTTGTTCTCAAAAGGAAGATGCAGAAAAGGAGGATGGGAAGATAGATCAGTAGGTAATACACTAAACATGGCCACCTGAGGTTGAATCCCCAGCAAGTACATAAATTCCAAGAAGGCATTGAAAATTGTTAGCCTGAGAATACATTTCTCTTAAGTCTTTCTATACCTAAACCCAGACAGAAACTTAGAACCAGGCCTACTTATTGACTATTGGCACTTAGATGAGACACAGACCTGCAAAAAAGACAGAACAGAAATAGGGAAGAGATGAGCAAATCAAATGAACACTCTGGCCTCAAGGTGAGGTTCCTTCCTTCCTAAGTTAATGCATACCCTTCTACAAGTCTCCCTACAGGCCTAGAAACCACACAATATACTTTCTCCCTCTTGTTTCAACCCTGAGTAGAAGCTGCTGATAAACAGTGAGGAAGGATTCAACATACAGAATGCTTTAAACTCAGTTCTCACAGTATCAACCTGAAAAATCCCTGTTACTATTTCCATGTAAAAGGTGCATTGAGTCCAACATTTTTTTTTAATCAAATAGCGAAGGGCTGGAGAGATGGCTCAGCCATTAAAGGTGCTTGTTTGCCAAGACTGACAGCCCAGGTTCAATTCTTCAGTACTAAGGTAGGTTAAATGCACAAAGTAATGCCTGCATCTAGAGTTCATTTGCAGTGGCAAGAGGACCTGAAATGTCTCGGTCTCTCTCTCTCTTTCTCTCTCCTCCCTCTCTGTCTTCCTCTCTGTATGTTGAATATACATAAATAAAAATATTTTAAATCAGACAATCCCAGCTTCCTAACCCTGATCACACTTGCCATTCTCCTTCTTTAATACCATGATGCTTTGCTATTATTTGGTACCATTTTTGTCTTGTTTCTCCTACTTCCTCAAGTCCCCATGAACTTCTGTACATGGCAAAACTGTCGTGGGCTGCTTCTCCTCTTTCTATTTTCTATGGTGCTTTAAACAGGACACTTTGTACTTAAGTGTGCATGGGCTGATTAACACATAACAACTGAACACTTAGACAGAAATGAGATGAGGAAGAAGTGATGTCCCTTTTATCAAGTACGTTGTCAGAATCCACCTCCTCAGCTCAGCATCACTACTACTGACTGCCCCGGGTTCCTTCTTAGGTCAGCTCTAAATAGCATTTGTTCATTGATGCTTCTCAGTCCTAGTTCATAGTGTTCCAAGTGGGATTTGTCCTTTCTGGATACTAAATATTACTTGGCTCATAATCTGCAATCATGTTAGATTCATTTCTCTATTTCATACCTCTTAACCTCACTTCACACTCTGTTTAGCAACACCCCAATTTTCAGTCTAGTTCCTTCTAAAGAGCATTAACAAAGCTATTAATGGAATTCCTATTAATAAAAAAATAAAGAAAACACTTAATCTATGGAGACATTCAATTTAAGGTCAGGGAGGGGAGCACTGCACTAGAAATGACCTGGATAATTATAACATCTTGATGCTGTGTGAACATTGGGCATTACTGGCAAAATGGAATGACTATTGCTTGCCTCTGAACAGAAAAACAGGCAGCTTCTCCTATCTCTTCCTCCTATGTGTAGTTTTCATCTTCTTTGCTAGTCTTGTACCTAGGGGAAATTATCAAAAAATGAACACCAAGTACAGAATGCCTTCCTCATATTGCAATATTGCTAGTTGTGTAGTACTCTTGTTATTGCATCAAAATAGGTTATTAACATGGACATATATCAATGTACAATAGCAAAAGATACATGACTGGTCATTATCACCTGCCTCACTCCTTCTGGAAAGTGCAAAACCAGGAATGGAAACCTGCATGTTATTGAATAAGGAATTGGGCGGTTGTTCAGAGGCAATAATAGTAGCTTTCCTCATGTAGCAAAACAAAATTAAAAATTACACACCACAAAACCTAAAATGAGTTAAGGCTAGCTATACTGCCCTTTTAAGTTTCATTTAGATATTTTCATTTAACAGGAAGATGCCAAGGTACAATGGAATTTCACATTTTTCCTTTGTATAGAAACTAAATATTTACTCCTCCAAGGCTTTCCCTATGGCTGTTGCAGCTACAGCTAAGACTACCACTACCTTATAGTTTTCCTACTTATAATCTTCAAAGCAGTTTAAACTTGATTATTTCTCATTACCACCTTTCAAAATAACCAAGGCATATGTGAATTGTTCCTATGGCATTTAGGTGAAAACTGAAGTTCAAAACACTGGCATGGCTAGGATTAGAAATGGTTGAGAAGTAAGATAGGATCAAACAGAAGTAGAGTCTCAGTGTGGTGACTTGTTTGTTCCAGTAGAGCTTCAGGTTCTTTTAGGATGTGGGTCTCACCCCTGCTAGCTTTGTTAATTTACTCAAATGCTCTCAGCCTTGGTTTCATTCTAAAGAACTGGAAACTATCCAGATGTTTTTAGGATTATTTGATACTGAATAAAATGTAAAGGAAACCTTTAGCATAGTTTCTTAACAAAAATTGCACCCAGTCAGTTTTGTCACTATTATTGTGAATTTTGCTAGTTTTTTAATACTCACCAAAATGTATGTATGTTTTTGCAAGTTGCATAGTGTGGTCACAATTGGTCCTATACTTGGCTTTTCCAAGTATGTAACATTGACTAAATAATAGTATATAATTTTACATATTAATAGAAATTTCAGAGAGATTAAGTGAATCAGATAGGATCATCATAAAAATTAGGAGAAAAGTCTTAGCTCAGTCAGATTATTAAATTGTAAATTCTTTTACTGGCATTTTAATGATATTCAAAATGGCATAACTATTAAAAATAAAAACTCATACAATCCTTGGCTCTCATTGTATTTACACTTGAAGTAAATTAGAGAGTGAAGAATAGCTGACTGATGTCTTTAGGGCCACAAACAGCCACAGAAGCTTCTCCTGCTAAGGGCAGAGTTGGGGGTTACCTTCCTGTAGTGTAAAAGCAGAAGATGCAACACTTGCTATCATTGGAGAATGGATGACAAGGAGTCATGAGATGTACATTTACAAATATGAGACTCATAAAGATGGCTCTCCTTTCTAGTTTGTTGATGTGTCTTGTAACATGTGTGGTTGCAATCTTGATAGACACAAGGTCATAGAGCTCAGGAGAGAGAGAATCTCAGCCTTTGACCCATCATTTTTCTCCAGTTTATGACCACCTTTGTGGAAACCACGTCCTCTCTACCTCCTTTCTCTTCTTTCCATCCTTTCTCCTGGTGTTCTCCTATCCCTTTAGTCCACAGCAACAAACAGTATTATTTCAGCTTTATTCTTAAACATTCTTGAAGCATGATGCATGGGCTACATAGTTGTGTTAAACTAGCAGGACTCTTGCTTTCCAGAGTAACCAACAATAAGAAAGTTGTGCCAAGGCTGAGGAGCCAAGAGTAGCATATTCATTGCCACTCAGGAAGCTGAAACAGCTGCAGGGCTAGGAACTGGTTGGCATTTCAGATCTAGAAATTTGTAGTCTCCGGGCTTGTAGAACAAAGAGTACATTGCCTATTTGGTGACAAAATACAGACACATGTACAGAATATGTTCTTTGTTGTCAACAAATACAGACAGCAAATGCTTGGATAGCCTTCATTTCTCCTTCACATCTATTCTTCATGGTTTTTTGTTTGTGGTTATTGTATCATTGAAAACGCTGTCAAAGCCACAGAGACAGCTCAGCTGTTAAAAGTGCTTGTTTGCAAAGTCTTATGTCTCAGGTTTGATTCCTTAGTACCCATGTAACTCCAGATGCACAAAATGATCCATGCATCTGGAGTTAGTTGCAGTAGCAAAAGACCCTGGTGTGCACATTGCCTCTCTCTCTTTCTCTTTCTCATTTTCTTTTTTTTCCCTCTCTGTTTCTGCTTGCAAATAAATAAAAATATTTAAAATATAAAAGGTTTCCATATATGACCTTAATTTTGAAGTAAATGGGGATAGAACAAATTTTGAGAGTTCTAATTTCATCAAATTTAAATATAAACTAGACCTAAAGTATTCTCTACCCTGTTCCTCTTGACACCCAAACCAAGTGCAAGCTTTCAGCAGAAAACCTTGAAACATCTTGCCCCACCATAGACATGAGCACACTGCAGATCAATAATAATTACATACTAACTGAACTCACAATTCCTCTTGGCCACTCTTAATATTTCCTCTGACACAAAAGACTCATTCTAGATATGATAAATTTAATAACTTTCTCCATGACTTCATCCATGTTTCAAACTTTAATGTATGATTTACTATCAAATTATTAGAGGAAGGCTGAGGAATTTTTCTGTAGTTAAGGCTGCAGAGATGGAGAGAAGAAAAGATGACAACCAGAGCTCAGTCATAATGCTCTGCTTCCCTTCAAATCATTATGACTCATTCATACAGAAAAGTAATTTTGCCGCTGATTATATTTGTTTGCTTTTTTCTAACTCACAGGGCTGAATGTAGAAACTAAGGCCTTGTGTATGCTAGGCAAGTGTGGTACTACTGAGCTACACTGCCAGCCTTGCTATGTTCTTGAGGTCAAAAAAGTTACGTGGTTTACAAGGAATAAAATACAGACCATGAACATAAGATGAAATGACCATGAATGAATTGTAAAGTGTTTTCTCTAAGGCATATAGAACTTCATCCAGTAGCCAACTCATTAAAAACCAATTTATATCATCCATTCTTATCTAATTTAACTGTTGCCTTTTATTTTCAGTCAATCTTTTCTAACTTCCATATAGTGGTAATAGAAGATGTGGTCATTTCCCTGAAGGAAGAATTGAACATTCTGCCTTATTTTTCCTGAATGTTTCCTATCAGGGTAAAATTTATGGTGAGTGAAGTCAGATTCTTGATGAGACATAGACTGTTAGAGGTCACCCACTGTACTTTTTATTCCTCAAATATAGAAATGAATGCGGAGATTCATTGAATTACTTATTCACCATGAGTTGCTGAACTGGCTGGTTCCAAAATTGATATGTCCTGGCTTTACACTAGAGACATTGATTGTAGTGTGCTTACTCACAGGGACACAGGGTGCCTGATTTTTGATAGCCATGCAGATACTACCTGAAGTGTCAAGTTAATCTCATTGTAACTAACATTATTTTTTCATCAAAATGAGGTGGTTATGGTGAAAATTTGAAAAATCACATTTGTTTTTTCTAAGATAAAATATGAGATTTTAAATAAATGGGTGGGTTGGTGTGGATTTTTGTAGCTGTGTTTTCACATTTACCTGCAATGATTAAAAAATGCTATAGAATTTATCTTAATCTTTTTCATGATTTTTTTGGTCCTTAGCTTTTCTTTAAAATTACATGCTTCCACCCACCCACCTACTACTTATGAAACATACAAAGGAATCATAACTTAGGGTGGATAAAACTGCCAGCAACTGCCTGCTGGAAGAGTGTGCAAGTCAAAATGAGTGAGCTTCAGCTGCACTCATTATTGGTGTAGTGACCTTGGCCAAGTTGAGTGATAGATCCAGATCTCACGTTCCTTATCTACTGAAGAAGCATGGTTGGATTACGTAATTCATTGGGTGTTATTGAGGAATCAGAAAGCGTGAGCCTAAAGCACCTGCATAAGTTTGGCACTAGAAGTGTTTCTGTTTCTAGTTTCTCTTGCTTTGTATGCCATAGTTTACAGCAGCAATGTCTGTATTGCATGAGAGGATAAGATACCAACACATGGATACTACCTGCCTATGTAATGCAAAGGACTCATCACCCGAAGGAAGCTTTTGCCATTTCTACCCATTTCACTAATTCTGTTGTCTCAGGAGTTAACTCATCATATATCTTGTCTCTCATTACTGTGGTTTTGGTCTAAAAATTACTTATCACCCTTGTTCATATATTTTTTTTCTAGGCAGTGTTAACATATAAGTGTGGTTGCTCATACAAAAGGAAAGAAAGTGAAACCATAGTCCCCAAAGTGATTTCAATTTTATAGAGGAGGTTTAAATATCAAATGTGAACTAAGTAACCATCAGAAGCTATTAAACAGAGAGAAATATTCATCAAGATTTTGAGGTTTTGGTGCTTTCAGAGGACTTATTTCTTACATACTTATATTGTATTGTTAACTGGGGTGGTACTAGGAAGATATTTTGGGAGGAATTGATAGACTGAGTCCTGGAGTGAGAAGATGGACGAGTTCATGGCAAGGACATTTGACTGCCATTGCGGGATATAGAAATGTTGTTAAGCTGGAAAGAGTGGGCATCGTAGATGACTCAGGATGGGAAAATTTTAGCAAAGAAAGGGCATTGGATAGGGATGAACAAGATATGTTCTGGAGTAGTGCAACCACTGGCCCAAAGGAAGAAAAGGAAATGAGGAAAGACAACTAAATAAGAATCATTGTGTATAAGGCCTGAATCCATTAGCTAAGGAAAAAAAGGGCCACATTCTATAAAACGCAGGTTATTGACAGCTTCCTCAGAGCCCTACTACCTAAATCTGGACAATGCAACTGCTAAGTTTATAGCTCTTGGTAACTTAGCGACAGGGAACAGATGGTATCCACATGAATCTTTCCAGGAATAGCACCACATGGAGTGAATCAGTGAATTAAGTAGGTATGGTTATTGTGGCAAGAGTCATACTGATGGAACCACATCTGAGACTCCAGCTAATGGCTCCATTTCTCATGGCATCTTCACAGAGCATTTGAATAAATCAAGCAGTTAGATGTGGAAGCTCTCCCTGTGGTGCCATGGCGGCTGGGGCATTGTGGCTTCATAGTGGAAAGCAGAGGGTTTAAGACTTAGAAGACTTGGGTTTGAGCTCCAGCTTTGCTTTGGTCTAGAAGTCTGACTTTGAGAAAAAAAATCACTTTATAATTCTGAGCTTCTGTTTACTTAACTATAGACAAAAGAAAAACACTGCCATCCCCTCTGGGGTTCTATATAAATAAATAGTAAAGCACAAATTAGAAGCGTATCATACTTGCCTGGCATACAGTGGGCACATGGTCAATCAATATGAGTCTCTTTCCCTCCTCCTGAGGGTGTTAAATGATCAAGTATGCATGAGCACATTATATAAGGTACAAAGTATGGTATTGATGTTTGATATAATTATTAATTTGAGTTTAAGATGATTCTGAAGATCTATTGATTCTGAAGATCTATTTTCTGCAAGTCATTGATTTTAGCCTTGCATAGTAAGTACAGGGAAGCATGAGGAGTAGGTGCAGGGTGAAGGATGGAGAGCCTTCATAACTAGCAGTTCAAATAATACCTATCTCTTAATCTAAGTGGAGTTGATTCTAAAGAAAACTCCAGCTGGGCATGGTGGTGCACGCCTTTAATCCCAGCACTGGGGAAGCAGAGGTAGGAGGATTGCCATGAGTTCGAGGCCACCCTGAGACTACATAATGAATTCAGGTCAGCCTGAGCTAGAGTGAGACCCTACCTCAGAAACCCCCCACCAAAAAAAAAAAAAAGAAAAAAAGAAAACTCCATTGCTGTGGTTCCCTAGTGCCTTCTTTCTGTGCCTCATTGCTAGGCTACTCCATCCTTTCTTCACTGGGAAAAAAGATGAACAAGTCAGACTAAATGGGGTCTTCAGGATATATTCTGTTGTTCAAAGCATTGTGTTGTCTTGTACTTTTTATATTATTTATGCATTTGTTGGAGAGGGAGGAAGGGAGAGAGAGATAGAGAGAGAGAGAATATGAGCATAGCAGGCCTCCAGACACTGTAAATGAACTCCAGATGCATGTGCCACCTTGTGAATCTAACTTATGTGGAACCTAGGGAATCAAACCTAGATCCTGAAGATTTGCAGGCAAGCACCTTATCTGCTAAGCCATCTCTCCAGCCCTTGTCTTGTATTTTATTTTATATTATTTATAGTGCTTGGGATATGTCAGGACTTCTCTCATGCTAAGCAAGCATTCTACCACTTAGTTATATACCTAAACCCACTCACTACCTTGTACTTTAAAGAAGATCAAATAGTGGTGGTAACACTTTGATCCAAAGGGATGAAATCCTAATGGTGGAGGATCAGGTATCAAAGAGAGAAGAGGTGTTGATTAGAACAGACCTCTGTCTGCTTAGCAAGTCTTCACAGTCATGCAGAAGCAAGTGTTGTGCAGTAGTTAAGAGTTACTTGCTTTGAATTTGACATCTTGAACCTGCTGTTACCAGCTGGACCTTACTTACACAAGTCACTTTTCACATCAAGCCCCTCATCCATTAAGATAGGATAATGTTATTTTTTGTCATTATAATAAGTTGTTGCATTTGGGAGTCTGAGGCAGGAAAATCATAAATTTGAAGTGGGCCTGGGCTACCTACTGAGACCCTGCCCCCACTTCAAAAAGAGTTCAAGCAAACAGACTTGGAAGGAGTTCAGTCCAAAATATGATTCGGCTATCCAGTCTTTCTGTTTTGCAAGTCAAGTAAGTAAGCACCTGTGTGCATTTTTAGTGGTAGGGAGGGTAACTGAGACCATGGCTTTTTGGGAAGTTCACCATATTCGGCCCTGTCATCATGCAGCTCTCTTTGCCACCAGGTCCTCACCTGTGGGTTATATGTTCTAATCTCTGCAGATTAAGAGAAAAACAGGTGAATAATTAGTTATGTCTTTTAGTTAGACTGAATAAAGTTGCACCTGTTTAGGTGATCTTGTGGAAAAGAGCATGAGAATGAGAAGAAAATTAAAATCAAAAGCTAATCTCAGTAATAAAGGAAATAAACTTATATTTATCGCTCACTCATTTGTTTCACATGCATTATTTCTTCACCTAACTGCTTGAGAAATAGGTTAACTGGAAAATAGCATTGTCCCACTTTTTAAAGTGAATGTTTGCAATAGGTTAAAGACCTAGAAACCTTGTGAGAACTGGGAAATTGAATCTCAGTCAGTATGGTAAGAAATTTCTTTTTAGACTATGAAAAAGGTACTCATGGGTTTTCAGTCAAAAAATAATTATATCAGGCCGGGAAAATGGCTTAATGGTTAAGGCATTTGCCTGCAAAGCCTAAGGACACTGGTTTGATTCCCCAGGTCCCACGTAAGCCAGATGCACAAGGGGCACATGTGTCTGGAGTTCATTTGCAGTGGCTGGAGGCCCTGGTGTGCCCAGTCTCTCTTTCTCTCTATCTGCCTCTTCTTCTCTCTCTCAAATGAATAAATGAATAAAATATCTTTAAAAATAGTTATATCTTCAGTTTTGTTGCCAGAAAGAAAAACTCAAAGATATCAGATGTTTGGGTTCTATCCTAGACTCTGGGACATGGATATGAAACTGCATGTAGCATCTAGATGTATGACTTTAAGCAAATGAGTTGGTCAGTTTGGGCCACAATTCTCTCTTTTTCCTTTCTTTTTACCTCTCCTTTCTTCTCTCTTCTGCTTTCTTCCTTTCTCTTTTTTCCATCCCTTCCTCATTTCTTCCTTTCCTTTTCCCTTCTTTCCCTCTCCTTTTTGTGATGATTATGTTTTCCTTAGAACATTGTAAGAAGCAAATACATTAATGTCAACACTCCTGCAGCATATTAATATGGGTTTAATTATGAGCTTAATTAATTATTATTATGAATTATTTTCCTGTTGTTATTCTAGAATATATCATATGTTATACTAATTATGAGATCTGAGGCATGCCACTTTTCTTTTGCTCTTTGTTTTCCCATTTATAAAAGTAAACAGTGAAATTAAGCATTCCTTAGGATTCCAACTTTAGGAACATAGGGTATATATTTGTTCTTCCTCCCTTATTATGGCTGTCTCTCACCTAGTTATCAATATGGTTTTGCTCAGCCATTAACTAAACCATGACTCGGGCTTCCCCAAAAAACTGAACCAGCCTGGATATTATGGTGCCATTGACCTTTTCCCATGCCATGCCTCCCGGATCCTCTGTAGTCAGGCCAATGTTTTTGGATCAGATAGATTAGCAGTGCATAGAACAACTCTGACTCTTAGCTGGCTTTGTTACTTGTTGATCAACAGTAAAAAACTAGAATCCAAAGAGGTCTGCTAAAATCCAACTTCATACCACACAGCACCAGAGTGGCCCAGTTACTGAGGCCCCAGTACATGCTGTAGACTATTCTGCAGGTGCTATGTCCCAGGACAAAGCCAAGGTCATGATCACATTCAGGCTGATTGGGGAATTGAGCTAGTCCCTAGTAATTCTTTGACTCCTGGCTCACCAAACACATATTAATGACTGTGTGAAAGAAAGACAGATCAAGATAAGCATTACCTTTGCATTGCTAGCACAAAGCACCAGACCAAAAGTGGCTTGTGGAAGGAAAGGGGTTAGTTTGGCTTATAGGCTCTAGATGAAGATCCATGATGTCAGGGGAAACCCTGGTATGAGCAGAGGCTGAATATCACCTCTGCCAAAGCAGGTAGAATACCACAGCATTAGACTGAGCTGAACTAACACTGGAAACCTAGGGGTTAATAAACCTCAAGGTCTGCTCCCAACAACATACCTGCCCCAGCAAGCTATACCTCCCAAATTGCCGTCAGCTAGTGATGAAACATTCAGGGCATATGAAATTATGGGGAACACCCAATTCAAACTACCACATCTAGAATCCTAGAATTTTAAAATCAGGATCTTGATTTTGAAGATACTCTATAGACTAGCTGTATGACTTTGAGGAAGTTTTTAATGGACTGTACCTCTACCCATAAATTAAGGCTATTACCCCTTCACATTAGATTTCTGTGAAGATTAAATAAGATAATTCATATGAAGTAAGTGCTACATAATTGCATGTTCAACATTATTTACACCACTATTAAGGTGTCTGGGGATCTAGGTATGGCAGGCCTGTGATATGGAAGCCTTCAAATAGCACTCATTGTAGATTCCTTATAAATCCTTCAAATTCTCTAATATCCTGTTAATACCTAGGGATAGAGGGATTTACCCCAGAGGATTGTGGGAAAGAAGGAGAAGAAAGAGAGAGTTGGATTTATATAAGATAATGGGAGTCAAGCATTTTTATTTCTAGATAAGCTAGTTTGCTGGTTGTTAGAGGGGAAACTTAACATAAAATCTAACCATCCTGGTTCACCCCTTGGCATATCCAATTCAGTACTTCAACCTAAGGTCTCATTTCAGATTTTATGGACAGTAACCCCAGTTTTCTACTTTCCTCACTCACCGGGATCAGGATGTAGTCTGATTGGGGATTGCCTGCTGACAGCCATCTAAATAGGTTATGAAACTAAAAGTTGGTCAGCATGGTATCTCGTAGAAGCCAGACTAAGTGAGCTGAGAAATATCTTGTGCCTGGATATTCTCCAGTGTTCATAGACAAAACACACACACACACACACACACACACACACACATTTAAAAATGTTTTGAAATATATATTTATTTATTTGAGAGATAGAGGCAGAGAGAGAAAGAGAAGGAGAGAATGGGGGCGCCAGGGCATCTAGCCACTGCAAATGAACTCCAGACACATATGCCCTCTTGTGCACTGGCTTATGTGGGTCCTGGAGAATCAAACCAGGGTCCTTTGGCTTTGCAGGCAACCGCTTTAAACACTAAGCCATCTCTCCAGCTCCCCCCACACACATTTTCAAACCTGGTAACTTCCATTTTGTTTGAAATTATCATGCCACAGAATAGAAAGAAGTCATTTGTAGGGCCTTCACACCTGTTGGTGGACAAGTCTTCTGCCAGCTCAAAAGTTCTGTCCTGTAAGGCTGAGGAGATGTACTAAGGATACCAGGCTCTCACAGAAGCTCATATAATATTGTCCCATTTTGCCCCCTACTTAATTTGACCTACTGACACTGATTGCATGCCCCGGACAAGTTGGGATCCTTATATAATTTCTAACTCTACAAATACTACTATTCATCATACCTAGTCTGACTAATGAACTCATGGATTTTTCTCTATGCCTCTGTTGCTTCCTAAAATTTTAGGAATGAGCCCGGATTCAGTTTTCTTACCTTTCTCCTACTTAGTTTGAACATCCAGACACAAGCTTCCCAGTGTCCCCTCACTGCCCCGCCCCTGTACTCCCAGCTTTGTTTAGGCAGGCTTCTTTACTGTTGTTGGTCTGAAACTGCCTGCATACATATGTCAGAAGTATTACCCAGAACGGGCCCTTAGCCAATACCAAGGAGGAGCCAACGGTTATGACCAGCATGAGAGAACTCTGTGAGATCCTTTAGGAGATTCTTATAATGACAAGCAATGCACGCAGATCTTCTACTGACAAAACCACAGTTGTCATTGTAAGTCTTGCTATTTGAGTATCCTTGAAACCCAACAAAAGAAAGGAAGCTACAACCTTAACTATTCAAATTTCATCAGTACTCTTTTCTCTAACTTTGTGCTTCTCTGTGATTGGCTTTATTCTTTCTTCCTTTAAACTGGCTTTTTGTACATGGAAAAAATGCAATATAAAAGGAAAACCACTTTCCCTTTATTGTTTAGGTTGCCCAAGAAAGATTGCTTTTCTTAATCCTTTTTAGTTTCAAAATGCTTGCCTAGGTTTACATAAACACCAGCCTTGAAGCTTCTGATGGAAAGGAATTCCTTTCTTTTCCAAATTTGTTATGAGTTTCTCTCCAGTGAATGGAAATAAGCATTTGGTTAAGGGAGGCTGGAATCTGCTGAGTCACCACTTGATTGAGACATTCTATTAAAGAGGGTATCTACCACTATGAAGAAAGAGTGCATATATGGGGGTGTTGTGATGTGTGGATAAGAACTTTGGAGGGAACCATGAAAGTAACTGTGTAGATGACTTTAAAGACTCAGAAACACAATTAGGTCAAACTAGATCTGACTTGTGATGATTGCAAAATTGAACAGGCAAATAGAAGGCAGGCTGAACAAATCTTATGAGAGTAACTTAAATATTTTGGAAATATTCTATAAACCTTGTAAATGTTTATTATTTTCCTTTAGTCCTTCAGCTATACTTTATAGTTACATTTAATCAATAATTTCTAATTAATGCTGAATATGTAGCCAATGATAGACAATTTTTCTTATTATGGGAAAGATGATAGATTTGATCCTTAGCACCACAAAATTACTACTAATATTAATAATAATAAATTTCTAAGTATTTACTGAGTTGCTTCTGTGTATAAAAGTAATGTGGAGGAGTCTATGGAAGTATACAACCTTTGTCAATTTTTAAATATAAAATCAAATTGGAATGGCCAAATTTACATGAAGGAAATGGAAAATAGCATAAACAGTTCTAAATAGTACTGCATGAGAAATGAACTCATGTATTAAAATTATTCTTATAGACATTAATATAATATATAGGAAGGAAAAAAAGAATGGAATGAAATCCCCAAATCTCTTCAATGCATAATTAATTATTCATCAATAGTATATACAATGCAATATAGAAAAGTGCAAAAGCCAGATGTAATACATTGAGCTTTTCAGTTTCCTCAAGGACATGAGACACAGTCACTTTAGTGAATTATAGAAAATATATATATAAACCATAGGAGAGATGGCATCAGGAAGACTAGTGCATGCACACACACACACACACACACACACACACACACACACACAAAGGGTTTCACTAGGTTTCTTTTAATAACTGTACTGTAATGCTCTAGGGTATCTCTTCTTCCAGGGTGGTCTTTGCTATTGCTTGGGCCACCTATGATGCTCTAAAATAAGGATCTTAAACTCTTGTGATAGAATCACCAAGATGCTGAGATCCTGGAGCTGCTTAGGGCAAACAATGGGTTTTGATGGCAAAAATCCCAGTATTCAAACTTCAGTGTTCATTTTCATTTTTGTCCATAGCATAGGTATAGTGTTAATAACACTCTACAATTATGATTACAGTTTCTGTTTACATTATTATACATGGTTGATAAATTGATATATTATAATTACAATGATCTAATCAGGCTTCCTGAGTAGTTGTCATTAGCATAGCATTGAGTTCTCTGGAGCCTAATAGTTCACCAATTGCATCAGTTGCTTTCTCATTGCTAAGACAAAAATACCTGATGAAAATCAGTTTAAGGGAGCAAGGGTTTGCAGGTCCGGGTTACAATCCATCATGACAGAGAGAGTATGGTGGCAAGAGCATGAGGTAGCTGGTCACATTCAGTCCTCAGTGAGGAAGCAGAGCACAGTACTGGATGTTGTAGCTTAGCCTGCTCTCTCTTTCCTGTATAGTCCAAGACTCTGCTGATCAAACCATGCCACCTACAGTTAAGGTGGGTCTTGACCTAGTGAACATAATCTCACACAAAAATAACCAGAGGCTAACCTAATCTAGGTAATCCCTCACAGGTAATTCTAGGGTCCTGTCAAATTGACAGTCATTGTAAACCATCATTTGTCCACACCTAACCAACTAACAATATATCATAAAATTAGTCTACTTTTAGGACAAACATATAGAACATTTTAACACTAATCCTGAAGTGTAGTTTATAAAGCACATCCAAATATATTACCTCATTTAATTTTCATCATTTTGAAAGACAGCCACTGTTATTGCTAACCTATACAAAAGGAAAAATGGAAGAATTTCAGATTTTACCCGCGGTTATACTACCAGAAATTGCTCAGCCCACAAATCATACAATTAGGAAGTTGGTGAAACAACTTTAAGCCCCAGTTTTTGGATGCCAAGCCTTATAATCTGTTCTGTACACCAAATTCCTCTTCACAAAAGAATTGGGTGATCTAACATTCTCTAAAGTTCCTATTAACCTGCAAAATATTTCCTATCAATAATTATGAATGTACCTTGCACATCTAGTTGACCCATTATGTAAATATGTAGGCCAAGTTTATATTCACCATCTCCAATGTTTTAAGACATAGGGTTTTGTTTTATAAAACCTGCTAGATTGCCTTTTTCTTAACATTTGATTAGGATTCCACAGACACAGACTGACATTAAAAAGCTGTTAACTCTGTTAGCTCCAGAGGGCACAGCAAATGAAATGTCCCAAAGTTGAGTACTTGCCAAGACACTGCATTGCACAGGATGGCTCTCTATTAATCATGATGGGAGTATTTCTCCTATCTAAATGAAATCTGTAATTTGGGATGGAGATTAAAGATCCTTTGGGGAATGAAGGGAAACTTGCCGTGAAAATTCTAGAAACTCGAAAATAAAGATAGGTCTACTCAATATTCATGAAGTCAGATCAGTGATGCAAACAGAGATTGCAATCTCTTATTCCCTAATGACTTGGCTTCTAGAACTCCTATATCAGTGTAACATAGAGTTTCATTCAATGTTAAAGGGAATCACTGCAAATTGCCCAATGTTTTTTAAAAGAAAGTTTAATATATCCAGTGTAATTTTTTTTCATTTCTCATTGCTAAACTTCTAAGGATTTCTAATGTATATGATCAGAGATACATAAATTTAAAAATCAGGACATAACATGATAAATATATATGGATAAATATATATGAGACCTTAAGCTACTTGCAAAAAGTTTAAAGCAAATAGTTATAAATACTGTTTGAGATTAAGTTTGCTCATTTTATAAAGAAATGATACAAATTTTAACTCTCACCCAAATTAATGGAAATGGCTACATCATACACTGCACAAATACTGTGTCCTACATGGAAGAGAAAATGAATGTGAATTTGTGTGTGCTTAATTTATTTCATTATTTGGTGATGTTTAAGAAAAATACTTGAAGTAGGGAAAGTTACCGGAAACATGAGCCATTTTATTTCATGTCCCAGCAGCTACCACAGTGCAGGCTCAGGACCTCATGATATTGAGTTCTTTGTTAAATAAGGTAACAGAATTGGCCTATGAATAGATTATTTGTTATTTAATTTTTTTCTATTTATTTTCTTTAGGCCAGCCCTGCTCCTATAATTGTCAACACAGATACTTTGGACACAATTCCATATGTAAGTAATATTTTTTTATTTTTTTATGTAAGTAATATTTTTATTAAGATTTTCTTTGAAAACAATGACAGAGTTCACTGAGCTGAATTTAATATTTAATATTTAATATACAATTAGTTCTAGCCACTGAAGATAATATGATGAAAAGATATGTATAATCAGTTTTGTGAACTTTCATAACTGGTAGTTTTGGCTTACTCATGCATATATTTTCCTGTTTCCTTCATGTTTTGTAAAACACAAGGGCCCATAGGGAGCAAAAAGGAAGATGAGTATGTGCAAATATTGTTTGTTTACTCTGTGGCTTACTGGATAAAGAGTTAATGCTAGTAGCAGACATAGACAAATACCTTTTTTTTCTAAATAAAGGAATACTCAGGGCACTTGTGATTGCATAGCTTAGTATATAAGTAAATAATAAATATTTGATCAATTTTGTTGAGATATTAATCAAAACTACAGGGAGATTTTTGTGGAGATAGAGTTCCTGTGTGATGAAATGTGTGGATTTGCACAAACATTTGAGATACTTGAATGAAGTAGATTACTGAGGCCTAGGATTCTGCAACACAACCGCAATGATGGTTAAATGCCTGTGGTCAGTCTAGTTGGTAAGAAGATTAGAGACTGGCAATAGGCCACAATGTAGATGACTAGTTCATGTTATGTAGGCCCATAAAGGCTTTGTGAGTGGAATAGGTGGATGATAGTGATCAGTAAATATGGTATCGTTGGGACTGGAGAGATGATTCTGCTATTAAATATTTTTGCTTACAAGCCTTGTGACTTGAGTTTGATTCCCTGGCACCCACTTAAAGTCAGTTGCACATATTGTCTTTAATCCTAACTCATCTACCTGTAACAGTGGGAGACAGAGCCAGGAAATCCAGAAACTTGCATGTCTAAACTGGCACACATGCAGTGGCAGAAAACCACAAAGAAGCAAAATATCAAAAAAGAACAAATACCCTATGTTATCCTCGGATTACCACAAGTGGGCAGTGACATATGTGAGCACAAATAACACACGCAAACACACACACACACACACACACACACACACACACACACACACCACTCCACACACACACACATCAAAAACATCCACATAGGGAGCTTACCTACAAAGCCAAAGGACACAGGGTCAATTCCCAGGACCCACATAAGCCAGATGCCCAAGGTGGCGTATGCGTCTGGAGTGCCCATACTCTCTCTCTCTCTCTCTCTCTCTCTCTCTTTCTCTATCTCAAATAAATAAATAAATAAATATTTTTTAAAATCCACATATACATATACACATAAAAAATGTATGGGGGCTGGAGAGATGGGTTAGCGGTTAAGGCAATTGCCTGCACAGCCTAAGGACTCACGTTCAGTTCAGCTCTCCAGGTCCCACGTAAGCCAGATGCACAGTGATGCAAGCAGGCAAGGTCGCACATGCGCAAGGGGGCGCCTGCTTCTGGAGTTCAATTACAGTAGCTGGAGACCCTGGTGTGCCAATTCTCTCTCTCTTTCTCTTTCTTTCTTTCTCACTCTCACATAAAAAAGATGATTATTGGGCTTGCCTGGAAAAAAAAAAAAGAAAAAAATGTATGAGACAGACACAGATCCATGCAGACAGAATGTGTGAAGTAAGGAAGTAGGGCCTCCAGGATAATTGCTGAGCTTTAGTTGAGTGAGGAGAACATTTGAAGTACATAGGACAGTGCTTGTCACAATGCCAGTGCTTAGTAAGTACCAGCTACTCTCAGACTTACAGCCCAGCCTCCAATGCCTATAGAGAGTATGAAAATCACAGGCACAAATCAAGCAGGTAGAGTGGGCACTGTGGGGAATGAAATGTGTATGGCCCTCTAAAGGGGACAGCTGCCACTGGGGACTGTTTTGCTAAAAAAAAAAAACTCATTTTTCAAGCAAAGTAGTAAATATAGATTTTTTTGTGTGTAAAGGTTTATAATTCCTAAACACAGCTGTTTTTTTTTTTTAAAGTTCAAATATTTTCCAAACAGTATAGTCCATAGACTGCCTTTTGGGAAAGATGTACTTCAAAGAAACTAGAGGTCCCCAAGAAGCTGCTGCAAGCCAAGTCTCAGCCACAGGGGAGCAACATGCTAGAACTGGAGAACAAGGTTGGGACTTGATTACAGGAACAATTCACTAAACTGGGACACAGGGTCAGAACAGAAATAACAGTGAACTTAACTTCATGCTAAATCACCTGAAGTTTTGAACTAGAGCTCCTTAAATCTTCGCAAACAAGATTAGTTTGGGGACAGATGAGGAAAGGGGTTATATTTGCTGATGGAGACATTAGCATCCTCAGCTGGGGAAAGTTAAGGGCTCTGCAGATGGAGGCAAAATAATGTACTGGAGGCACTGACTGTCCACTACCCTGATAGTCACTCTTTCTATCTTCCCATTGTATATCTTGCATTATTTTAAGTACTCAGCAAATATACACAATTATATACTTCAAGCAATTCCATGAAGCAGAGTCTAGTAATTCTTCTATCTTTATAATTGGAAAACCAAGTCTCAAAGAGGTTAAATAACTTGCTGAATGATTCATAGTAAGATGTAAGATGAAAATGTAGCCTAGCTATTGTTTAAGGAATTCTTTATTTAGAACTTTATTATATGAACACATTGAAAATTGGTTATATCCCCTTCAGATTATCCTGTTATGACCCTTCTCTCCAGCTCACATCCCACTGAGAGCCCTCCTCACCAGGGTTAGCAGTAATCACTATGGGGTCGTGAATTCACCAATCTCTATGTGGAGAGGACCATGCCTCAGAGTACACTGTCTCGCCACGTGACTCTTACATTCTACTCTGTCTTTCACAAGGTTCTCGGAGCCTTTGAGGGCATGGTATAATCCTCCTTGAGTGTTGAGCTCTCAGTAGGCTCTGATATTCTGCTTTGATGAGTTTTGAGTCTCTTCAGTGTGTCCCGCCATCTCCCTGGAGGAAGTACTCAGGCTAGGAATGAAAGCAGCGCTCATGTTTAATCCACCACTTCCTCCGCAGTGTTTTCTAGAGCCTGGCAGATGGACACCAAACAGATGTCCCTTCTTGTGTTCTTCTCATACTGCTGCTCAAGTTTCTGGCTTCCCTTCCCTGTATCCTGCTCTCAGCTTCAAAACAAAGTTCACCTACTTTCTCCTGTCACAAGTAGATTGGCTTGACAACAACTTGTTGCAGAGGCTCCAGCACAAGGGACCATCTACTGTGTGTGTGTGTGTGTGTGTGTGTGTGTGTGTGTGTACCCTGTATTCCAAAGAAATCTCTTTAGTAGAGCTGTTTGATGAAGCAGATAAAAATAGTACACTGTAGCCAGGCGTGGTGGGGCATGCCTTTAATCCCAGCACTCAGGAGGCAGAGGTAGGCATGAGTTTGAGGCCAGCCTGAAACTATATAGTGAATTTCAGGTCAGCCTGAGCTAGAGTGAGACCCTACCTTGGAAAACAAAACAAACAAACAAACAAAAAAAGTACACTGTAGAGTTAGACACAGAGCTCAGATATTTTATTTTCTAAATAGGACCACCTCCTTGTATTGAATTATGCTATTATAAAACCTTCCTTTATAATAATGTAGCTTAACTATAAAATGGGCTATGTAAAAATGACTTACTAATAATATCTAAAGATAATGTACAGGCATGCTTAAGTCATATCATAACCAAGTAACCAGTCAGCTACATTGTAAAAAATAATCCAAATTTTTCCCATGCTTCTAAATATCAGTTTTGGAGCTGGAGATGGCTAAGTGGTTAAGACACTTGCCCAAATAGTAGTTTTATACCTAACTTTGATTCTTCGTAGTATGTTTTGTTTCTTTTTAATCTTGATATCTTTCACACTTAGTGAAATTCTCTTTGCTCTTCCTAAGTGTAAGATCTTTGGAGAGGTGTGTTGAAATGTTTGATATAATGAAACCATCCCATTTTCCATGGAGGTGTTTTCTTATGCAATAATTTAATCTTTTAGACCTATATAAATTCATAAGACAGAAATTATCATACCAACCTCAGAGTGTCATGAAAGTCAAATGAGATTTTTATGTATAAAATCATGTTTCCTAAACTTTTGATTGTTAGCAATGCATGCTCATGTTGGTTTAAATAAAGATTTATGAAGTAATGCTTGCTAAACTCTGGGAGAATGGTAAGTATGAATATTTTCCTCCATATAGAATGCACATGAACATGTTATTCATTGAAAATGGCAGAATTTGTTCACTGCCATTTATGTTGACATCTTTGGGTCTTGGCATAGTCCCCAACTCTCATTTTTCCCTGACTCACTCTGTAACCTTGAACAAATCACTGTTCCTTTCACAGTCTATTTTCTATTTTCTCATCCCAGTGTTCTATATTTTCTTTTCTTCTTTCTTCTCATGTTCTACTTGTTCACATAATTTCAGCTCTACTTAATGAAAAAAAAAAATGGTTTCAGAGTTCCCCAGGGCATTTTACTCATGGAGCATAAGAATATTTCCTTCTGAAAAATATTACCTGAATGACAACATTTACTTTGTATATTCACTTCATTCTCAACAATAATTTCACTAAAAGTAAATGTACTAATTTTGCTGATTAGAAAATCTGATTTTTCTATCTACATTGTTCTTTAGTATACATACAAAGGGCAGTTGAACTCAAGGAAATGTGTAGTTTCTGCTTTTTCAAGAAGGTAATTTAGGGGACAAGGAAGGAGTATGTGGGCCTTTTATGTGTAAGTGCCTTAACTAGTTCCAGCAATGAATAATAAATAGACTGGTAGGATTTTACATGTGGTATAGCCTAGCTTTCATGCAAAGCATAAATCTCCTATATGGAAATTAGAAACAACCACTCAAAGACGAATTTCAGAATGAGTAGATCCCCTCTATGATCTGCATGTCTACTTCCCTGGAGGTTGACTCATTCAAATGATAACATGCCACCCTCATCTGACTCTGCAGCCAACTGACCTGTCCCCTCCTTTCTTGCCACACACATTCTTTCTAGTAGACCTATCAAGAGTTCTAGACTGAACACTATCCATGCAAATCCTATTCTTTCTGCTTTCTGAAACTAAAATGTGTCAAAGATTCTAGTATGCCTTGTTTTATACAACCTTATCTAGTGTTCATTTTATAGTTTGGTTTTGTTCTGAAATACACTCTGGGGAATAGGACACTTTAGAATCATGAGCTTTCCATTGCCGTGGAGATGAAGTACTGCAAGCCTCTTGTGTTATAGGTATAGTTTGTTATTCTAGCTTGACTAGTAAGTGGAAAGCTTGGTCTACCATTTACTGATACCCTGCATCCCCACCCCACCATGTAATGTCAGTTTTCGGTATGTAATAAACATGAGGGTCCCTTTGGAAGAGGGAGGACAGGGAGGATGATAATGGAGTCAAAACTATGAATGTAAAATCAGAATAATATTAATAAAAATAAATTATTTTTAAAAAGTTGAATAGAGTACTACCAAAAGCACCTACATATTCCCCCTGTACATGTTTTCAGCTGTCTCAGCTGTCAAGCACCAGGCTAAATGTAACATCTGTGCTTTGTATGTGTCACTCTGGCATCCAGGAGGCAATGGCTTTCCTGGCTGTGCACTCATGGGGATGACCTCTACCAATGTTAATTCTACTCACACCCATTGTCCAGAATAAGTCACATTATCACACTCAAGGTAAATGAAGGAGTGAACATCTGCAAAGCCATAAATCAGCACATCATGCCATGATATTAAAGAGCTAATAACATCATATATATATATATATATATATATATATATATATATATATATATATATATGTCCCCTTATAAGTGAGAAAATGGCTAAGTGGTTAAGGCATTTGCCTGCAAAGCCAAAGGATCCTGGTTCAATTCTCCAGGACCCACTTAAGCCAGATACACATGGTGGCACATGCATCTAGAGTTCATTGGCGAGAGGCCCTGGTGCACCCATTCTCTCCCTCAAACCACCCTCCCTCCACCTCTTTCTTTCTCTCAAATAAATAAAATTAAAAAAAAATAGAATAGGTAGGTCAATGGCACCTTACAAAGTCAGAAGGAACTTGTTCAACTGACAGAAGATGGAAACTTAGTTTCCACAGGTTGGGATGTTTGTGAAGACAAGGCCAGCACTTTTATAACTGTCATTGGGAAACCTCGAAGGAAAGTGAAATATGAGGAAAGTGGAAGGAAAAGAGAAAAGAAGATGGAAGAATTAAGTTACAAAGCATATAAGAGAATCATCCATCATCATCACAATCAGATCAATTATGTAAAAATTACTTGACAGCAATTGTAATAGTTTTGTAAGACTTATTTAAAATGCTTCAGACATGATGGACTCTTGGATGCAGATACAGCTATGGTAATATGACAGAGGACAAGAGAGTGATCTAATGGGGAAAAAAATGACCCCAAAACATGGCTGATAATGTGCATGAAAGTAAGAGAGAGGATAATGAGAGAAGGCAAAGGGAATGTACAGAAGCAATGGCATTAGTAGGGAAACTAGCCAGAGAATGGATTTGAGACCAAGAGGTATTACTTTTGGCAAAGTTTAAATGACACGTCAGAATGATTCTAGCAGTAGGGAGATGAGGGAGAAAGGTCTCTTAGGAGAAAGCTGTGTCACAGAAGTGAAATGGCCAAGCACTTAGTTGTGGAGCAGGGCAGTTGGGCATGAATTTCTGTCATTTTACAGTAAAAAAGCATTAGGATTTACGCTACTGTTCATTTTAAACTTGGAAGTTTTATAGAATTGTCTATTATAGGAAAGCAAGCAATGATATGTTTATACTTCTTTTAACCATTCTAGACATGCTTAATAATGGTAAAATATTTTTTAAAAGATTTGACATTTTTAACTTATTTATCTTTCAGGAAGGAAGTTTCCATCTTTTTGTGAACACTGTTATAACTTATATTTTTGACATTTTTATGTGCAGTGTTATCCAGAGATGAAAAATTCTTACCTGTCAGGAAGCAGTTTAATTTTGGCTAAATTGTGCCCATGAGGCTGTAAGAATTCAGAAATAGAGGCAACACTATCAATATTTGTTCCAGTAGCAAACCTAGCCAATTTAAGTGCATTCCTCAATTGTCTAAATCTGTAGAACTCCTTACTCTTCAATTTGTCATTTTGCTGTAAAAGTTAAGACAAAGTGCAGACTGTCTTCTTCAGATGATATTCTGCAGAGAAATCACTGGTCTTGAAAGTCGGAGTCGTGTGCTGGAGAGATGGCACAGTGGTTAAGGCACTTGCCTATGAAGCCTAAGGACCCAGGTTTGATTCCCTAGTACCCACAAAAGCCAGATACACAAAGAGGTGCATGCTTCTGGAGTTTATTTTCAGTGACTAGAGGCCCTCCCATTCCCATTCTCTCTATTTGCCTCTCCCTCTCTCAAATAAAGAAAAACAATATTTAGAAAATCAGAGTCTTCATGTAAGTACCACACGCTAACTGATTGCGCTCAGGGAAATTTGTGGAAGAGGTGTCGGAAAGAATGTTAGAGCCACAAGTTGGGACATTAGGCACAGAGACTTGGCCTAACCCCATAACTCTTGACTAACCCCACAATGCAGGACTCACATTCCCCATTGATGAGGATCCCTTTGGAAGAGGGAGGACAGGGAGGAGGATAATGGAGTCACCATTATGAATTTAAACATAGAATAATATAAATAAAAAAATAAATTATAAAAAATAATCAGAGTCTTATCCATAGGCCTGGGATAGAGCCCAGGAGCCTCACAGATTCATAGGCAATGCAGATGCTGCTCATCTGTGCACCATTCTTATAGGCATGTGGGTAAGGGGATAAGGGAACAGACTTGCCTTTCTTGTACAATTGGGTTCTAAGTGCACAGATGCTAGTTAGTATTTCTGTGAGTTTTGCTTACGTCATATTGTCTCTCTGAATCTCTATTTTATTTCATACAAAATGTTAATACGTCATATTGTGGGATTGTTATGAGTACTCTCCCATGCATATAGAATGAGTTTAACCAGTTTTGAGCACAAGAATGAAAGTGAGGTGACAGAAGGCTTTTGATAAAATAAGGAATTATCTTAAATAATTGAGCCAAGCATGCAAAAGTCCTATCTCTTTCAAGTACAACCAATTGCAATTATGTTCAAAAATAGGCCTAACAGCATGTAAATTTTTGATATTCTTGGTTGGACTAGTCACAGCAGCAGCATTACTTGGGAACTTGTAAACAAGAGACTCTAAGGTGCCACTCAAGACCTTCTAAATTGGAAACTTTTTTTTTTGGAGAGAGACACAGAGAGAGAAGGAGAGGAAGACAGAGATGGGTGAGCCTCGCAGCTGCTGTGAACGAAATCCAGATGCATGCGCCCTCTTGTGGTCAAGTGTGGCATTGCGCCCTTGCCTCACTTTGCATCTGGCTAAACGTGGGATCTGGAGATTGGAACTGCTGGAGATTGGAACCAGCGTTCTTAGACTTAGGAGGCAGGCACCTTAACTGCTAAGCTATCTCTCCAGCCCTAAACTGGAAACTTTTAAAAAGACCCTTAGCCAGTAATGTGTATATTAAAGGCTTAAAAGTAACTTATTTTACAGTCTGGATATTGTTATCTTGGTTCTTTGACAATACCTCTTTCCTGACATTGCCTCTGCTGTCCATTTTCACTTTCACTTGTAGGGAAAAGGATCAATTCATTTCAACACATCAAGCATACTTAAAGACCATCTAATATATTTTGCTAGTTTGTAGACCTGTGTTTTCCAATAAAGTAGCCACAAGTTAATGTGGTTAGTAAAATAATGTAGGATTATAAATTAAGGCTTTCATTCATAATATAGCCACTTTTCCAGTGCCCAGGAGCCCATATGGCTGATGGATATCATATTCAATAGTCACCTATAATTCCAGAAAGTTCACAAAAAGCTGTTCTATATATTAAATAGGAAATAAATAAAATGTATAAAGAACTTTGTTTTAAAAATCAAGAAACCACTATATTTTAGTCACCTGTAATTAATTATATTTTATATATTCGAAATATAATTTTTATATGTCTGATGTATGCTGTACTTAAATGCTATATCTAATTTGTTATTATGAAATTATTATCCCTACTTTGCAAGTCAGTTTCATTTCTTTTACTTTAGGATTGAGTATTTCCAAATCTTCTAAATGATTAGGCTGCAGAGAATTCTGGGTATTCTCATGTAGAAGACATGGCCATTATTCTGATGACCTTCAGAAGCTTATCTTTCAAGACTTCCATACAAGAAAGATGGAGGCAAATGCTAACAATTACGTTTTGTTTTGTTTTGTTTTGTTTTGTTTTGTTTTGTTTTGTTTTGTTTTGTGGGTAGGGTCTCTCTCTAGCTCAGGCTGGCCTGGAATTCACTAGGTAGTCTCAGGGTAGCCTTGATGGCGATCCTCCTACCTCTGCCTCCTCAGTGCTGGGATTAAAGGTGTGTGCCACCACGCCTGGCACTATTTGTTTTTTATTTCAGTGATTCTTCCATCATTTTTGATTGTGATATCAAAAAGCATTAAACTGTGATGAATTTTAAGATAAAAGGGAAGTTTGCCATACCAACCTAATCCAATCATTTCTCTACTTTTTACCCCATATAAAGAGGGTATTGTGCTGGCTTCTCTACATGTTATTTTCTAAATGCTGGAAAAGATGGGAAAATAAAAATGTTGTCCACATAGATGAGTGGTTAGATGGTAGCACTTGTAACATAGGTCCTTCTAGGCATGATGCCAGTGAAGGCACATGTTCCATATACCTGGAGAAAAAGACCATTCTGCTTCTAATAAATTCAGCCTGGAAGAAGAGGATTGGCAAGTGCGGGAATAACCCTGAAGAATATTTGTATAGATTCTCAAATGCATTGCTGTTCAAGATATCATCTGTGATATGGTGACGTTGTCTTTATCATATTGCACAGAGCAAATTATAATCACAAAATCTCTAGCCCACTCCAGAGCCCTTGAATACTACCCTTTGAGATTGGGACACTTTCTCCCTATCTGTGAGTAGAGATAGTAATAAATGTATTGTATGCTATATTTTACACCCTAACATCTGAGAAATGCTATTCTACAATTTCTAAGACACCTTTATAATACAGTGACATCCTATACAGCTCTGGTTGGTGACTTAAAAGGGAAGTGAAGGGTAGATAGGACATTTGAATACAGGATAATCTAAATAGAACACTATCAGTTTCACTAAAGTACATGTAAAACCATGTGCATTAACTTGAACCAGTATTTAATTCTAGCTGTATAATTTTTTTAAATCAGTTAGAATATCTTTAGAAAATATTCTCGTAGTGTAATAGGAAAAAACATGCTAACAATAGTGGATTATGCATGATGAAAGCATATGATTTAAATCTGCCTGTCTTATACCTACATATCCTGAAATTTCTGTTTAAATCATGCTTCTTTTGGGGAGAGGGGGTTAGGGGTAAAACTGCTGTTGTGTGTTTATTGCAGGCTCTTCTTGTCTTTCAAAGAAGTTATGACATTGTATTGCAACTGTTTCCTTCACAGTGGATCTCTTTTCCTAGAAAAGCACGGGGATTTTTTTTTTTTTATTGCTCTACATCGATCACCCAGTACATTTTTATGAAATGGTAGAGAAAAGGAAGAAACAGAGGGAAAGAGGTAAAGGGACTGGCAAGTGGGTATAAGAAGGTATTCTACTTGAAGAACACAGAGAAAGGGTTGTATTAAACTCTTGAAGAATAAGGTGTGGAGAGTCACAAGTCCAGAGGCTTATGTGTCCTGAGTTCTTTGTAGGAAGAACACAGAGTGGAAGCATGACATGAGGCTGGGGAGGTGGTTTAGGAGTGTAATGGTGAAGGCTTGCTGGATTGGTATTGGCTTTGAACTTTATTCTTAGATATTGCTAAAAGTATCACCTCATATAGTAAGGTCATTCTGAACATCTTTTATCAGTAGTATAATCTGGGACATAGTTTGTACCCATTTAGTGGATACCCTAAATTTATGTTGAAAAAGTAAAGCTAAAGAAATAATGTGACTAGTGATTTTTAGTGGAGCCCAGGTTCTTCTTTAACTTTTTCTATATTTCCTTATCTCTTTGCTTGTTACCCTGTTTCATCAGTCTAGGATACCTTTTCCATCTTTAGTATCTCATTAAAACCCCATCATCTTCAGGGAGCCTTTATCAGCTCCTTTGCGCAACATTAATGTTTCCTTCTTCTTTATTACCATAGTGTTTCACTCCTGGGAAATTGTCAGCTTTAGTGGGCTATTTAGATTTTATAATCTATTAGCTAAGTAACTTATGAAATTGACTTATCTGACCCTCTTACCTGCATAACTAGCAATGATAATAACAATCTTTCATGATGTAGTATTTAGAGTCCAGGTTCAATTACTCTTAACAAGGACCAAAGTAATAGTGTTTTTGCAAAGCAGGGATATATTCTCCCTTTGTTTGACAGTTCATGAGTGAGGTGACCATAGCCAGAATATCTATTCTGTTCCTCAGGGTCTTAAAGGACCTAATCACCTTTTGCCTTCTTACTATTCTGCCCTTGCAAGTTGTCCTTGTACACATAGTCCCAGAGGCCTGCCACCAGGACAGCGTACCAAGGAGTGCAAAAGGACAAATGAATAAATGAGCGTAATGTGTCCTTCTAAAGGCACCTCTGGAAAGATGTATTCATGATTTCCCCTCATACATCAAGGGTTAGAATTTAGCAAAGAGTTGCTTCTAGCTATAAAGGGAGAGACTGAGTGATGTAATCTTTATTCTAGGATACTCTGGCTCAGACAAAAATTGAAAATCCCATCACTGTGGAAGGAAAGAGTATTGAACATTGAGAGGCAAGCAGAATTCTCACTCTCAGAGTGGTTAGTAGTGTTCTTTGATGTGAGGCTCTTCCCCCGGGGAATGCGAAAACCACTCATGAAGTACTGCAAGCAAATGTGAGAACTCATCTCTGTAGTTTCTCATCATTCCTCATTTCATCATTTGATAGGTTATATAATAGGCAATGCATATTTGAGTTACAAAGTATTCAGTTACTCTATAAACCTTGTACATATGGAGTATACAAGCTCATTGATATTTATCTTATAGGAATGTACAAAAACTTAAGTCACTGGTTATAACCATCAGTGATAATTTTTGTAAAATGCTTCACTCATCAAAACGATGGCAATCAGGCTGGAGAGATGACTCAGTGATTACAGTCACTTGCATGCAAAGGCTGATGGCCTGGGTTCAATTCCTTAGTTCCCATGTAAAACCAGAGGCACAAAGCCGCATGCATCTGGAGTTTGCACTTACAGGAGGCCCTGAGGTGACCATTTTCTCTCACTCTTGCTCTCCCTTGCTTACTCTCCTCTCTCTTTCTCTCTCTGTCTCTAATAAATTTAAATATTTAAAAATACAAATTTAAAAAAATGATGGATATGATGGTGCTAAATTAGTATTTGCTACATTTTCATTGTACATCGAAAGTTCTTATCGCTCAGTATTGGCTGAATACAGTTGTGCTTTGCTGAGCTTTAAGCTGCTGGAAAGATGTAACTCAAGACTATATATATAATAGAATGTCAATAAAAGTCTAATTTTGTCACTTTTACATTTCATTGTATTATTCAAAATTTAGCTATTACAACAAAGAGTGACCAGTGCTTGCAAAGACAGGTAGTTTAGCAAAGTAACTTGATATGCATGTGCCCCCCTCCCCCCCATAGAGCTGTTTGCCCAATTTATTGTCTTAAATTTGCAATTTGACCTGTTTTACCTCAAACACTCCCTTGAGAATATAGCCCCTTACAAGTGCCCTTTCTTCCTCAAATGTACATTTGAAAGGAACTGTATGCAATCCTTTGTGAGAAAGGAGAGGATAATAGTTAACTGGCCAGAACAAATAGAGTAAGATGGGTGCAAAGCAAGATCAGGAAAGAAATAAGATTAATCCAGAGAAATGGCTTAGGATGTTCATATTGTTTCCTTCATTTGCATGAGTATATACTTAGATTGGGCTAAACTTTAAACCAGAAGCAGAGATGTAAACACATTTTCCCAGGACCTAGAGGATGTACTTGCACTCAGTGTACTTCATAATCTTAATAAGCCCTTGTTAAAGTTTGCTTCAAATTTTCTTTGTTTTTCTTTTCTATTTATTTTTTAGGATTGAGAACATATTTTGTATGGATACATCATGTGTTGCTACCATCTTTTCCCTCCTCCCTGCCCCCATTCTATAAGAGGCCCTCCTCAGTGGGATTGCTGGTATTCTCCATGGAGTTTTGTGTTTTTCTTTGTGGGAGCAGCAGTCAGTCATTGGGGGGTAGGCAATGCTTCTGGACATGAAATCCCAAACTGTGACTCTTACAATCTTTCTGCCCTTCTTCTGCAAAACTCTCTGAGCCTTGGTGGGAGTGTTTTAAGTCTACTTCAGTGATGAGCTCTTAGGATCCTCTGGATCTCTGCTTTGGTAGGTGTTGAATATCTTCAGTGTCTGTATCCTTCGCCCTGGAGCTGCTTGTCAGGCTCACCATGGCAACAGCACTCTTCCTTGTCTCCCTACTTCCTCTGTGGTTTCACCTGGGCCTTGACTGAGATGTGGGAGGTTTTGCTACCTTCTGAAAATGCAAAACAGATTCTCCAATAGAGAGTGAAGTCAACGCGGGTTAAATTGGATTAGCATGATTAATTTAGGGAGAATTTTATGGATCTAGCTCCTCTTTTAGCCAAATACTAGTGGGAGCTTGACATTGGAGAATGTAATCTTTGTCTCCATAGGATTCAGACCTGGGTTTCAGTTCCAGCTATGGGTTCCTTTCCACTAAGCAGATCTCTTAGCCAATCACAAAGCCAATGGTTACCCACCAAGGCTATGTGCCACCACGGAGGGCCCTACTGTGTACTTCATGTCAGGCTGGTTGTTTCTGAATACCGCTGCTTGCTCACACCATTGTTGGCCACTTTCCCCAAGAGGCTCATGTAGCACTTTCCAGCATTAGACAGACGAACTGTCTGGGGACTGGCTCTGTTCAAAATTCCACACAGTTCTCTCTGTGTTCTGTGCCAGCAGCATATGGTGCCTTCAGCAATATGATTTTACCTTTTACCTCAGATGGGAAATCAAGTGCTTTGACAGAAGTCTGTCTTGTTTTGGGGACCTCATAGGTGTCTCCAATCAACAGCTCAATGTATAGGGGGAATGCCTGAAAAGAAGGGCCTTGGAGAGGATGAGATGAAGCCTAACCTTAAAAAGAACTTTGGCTCACATTGAATTTTCTACACTGATATTGTTTTAGTGGGGATGACTGTAACTACTTGTGAAATCTTACAGATGTTCAGTTTCAGTTGCTTTCCCTAGAGTTTACAGTTTTGTAAGTGTCTCATATCTTATCCCTAAATTGCCTCCCCTCTCTTGTCATTTATAAATTCCCAGGTTTGTCTGAACATTTGAAGGACAAGTTGAATGTTCATGAGCCTTTCCTCTGATGAGAAATTGTCTATGTTGCTTCTCAAGAGGCTTTCATGGAAATGAGTTTTGATTATTCTGATTTTTATGAATGGCCCCAAATGGTATATTGCTGGATGTATTTTATTTTGGAAATTAAGTATCATCAAATGCAAAGACACCAATTTAATTAGTTGCCACTTAAGGAAAAAGTTTGCCATGAAATAAGAAAGCCTAAGTCAAACATCCTGAAGCGAGTTAGAGATTGTTTTTTCAGTGTATTGTTTTAAAAACACATTGTTAATGCTACATCTAATCTTTTGAAGCAATAGTTCTCAAACCACAGAAATACGGTACTTCAGAAATAGTGAGGCCTATCTGTGTATAGTCTGAGTATAGATGGAGAGGTTGAAAACCTCCCTGGATGGTTCTTTGGTACAGCCAAGGTTGAGATTCACTGACTGGTACCAAATGGACTTTGCTCTGTTTGACTTGGAATTGTAAATTTAGTTCTTACATTCCGAGTTGATCCTTCTTTGAAAGAACCTGGTAACTGCATCATGGAGTATATCGCAAATCAATAAACAATGTCCAAATGTCTATTTCTATGCTCATGTGATTCTAGAAAGTCCTCTGGATAGAGACTGGTTGACTGAGTAGACTCCTTCCAGGCAGTAAAGCAAACTTGCCCCCTATTAACTTGGTAACTGACACAGCCCTGCTAACAGAACTGTCTATGCAAAGCACATGCCCTGGGTTCAGACATTATCAATTTAACGGAACGCCCCTTCAAGGGCTGTTCTTCTGACTCGTGTCACCATTATGACTTGTAATTGGGTTAATGACTGAGGAAGGCATAGCTGGAGCTTGAACAATTTAGCTTCAGGGCCTCAAAGAAAGCTACAGTACAAAACTTCCAGACCTGATTCCTAATGGAATCTAGTCTAGTTTTGACCTTCAGGTCATTACCATATCTTGAGGCCCAGTGTTATGAGTAGCAGCAAAATTTCAAGACCCAGGCCCAGGTTCACCAAGTGCTTTCCCTTAACCCACATCTCTAAGCTGCCTATCTCTGTAGACCTAGAACTTTTTCTAAGGAAAACACTGGTCAAATTTTTACATATGACAAATATGTATGTATGTATGTGTGTGGGGGGGGGGGTGGTGTGTATGTGTATTTCATTTATTTAAGAAAGAGGCAGATAGAGACAGGGATAGACAGAGAGAGAGAGAAAGAATGGGCATGCCAGGGCCTCTAGCTACTGCAAATGAACTCCAGAAACATGTGCCATCTGGTGCATCTGGCTTACACGGGTCTTGGGGAATTGAACCTGGTTGCTTAGGCTTCACAAGCAAGTGCCTTAACTGCTAAGCCATCTCTCCAGCCCCTATTTTTTTTCTATTATTTTATTTTTCTGTGTGTAATAAGTGATATGTGTGTGCATGCATGTGTTTGTATGTATGTATGTGTATATGTATTCAGATGTGTCTGACCCATGCACATATGTGTGGAGCCCAGAGGAAGATGTTGTGTGTCATCTTTTTTTTTTTTTTTTTTTTTTTTTTTTTTTTTTTTTGGAGGATGGGTTTCACTCTAGTCCAGGCTGACCTGGAATTCACTATGTAGTCTCAGGGTGGCCTCAAACTCATGGTGATCCTCCTGCCTCTGCCTCCCAAGTGCTGGGATTAAAGGTGTACACCACCATACCCAGCTTTATTTCTTTATTAGAGACAAAGAGAGAGAACAGGAGAGTGAGAATGGGCACGCCAGGGCCTCTAGCCACTGCAAATGAATTCCAGACCTGTGCGACCCCTTGTGCATCCCCATCTTATGTGGGACCTGGAAAATCGAACCAGGGTCCTTAGGCTTCCCAGGCATGTGCCTTACTGTTAAGCCATCTCTCCACCCCTCATCTTTTAACACTCTTACACAATATTTCCTTGAAACAGAATCTCTCACTGAACCTGTAGTTCATCAAATTTCAGTTAAACTGGCTTACCAGGCCATCCCAGTGATCTTCCTTCCCCATCTCTGGATCTTCATACTTATGCAGCAAGCTTTCTTACCCATTTGCCTAGCCATATACTTCAGCTTTATTGCATGGCTTGGTTTAACACATATCTACTTTGGCAATGAAATGATCTGGCTCCTTTAAAATGAAATATCATATTGGTTGTGGCAAAGACATGGTATCCAGTGGAGTTGGCTCTTGAATTTAAATACCACCGCTGCTGCCTTATCAGGAGTATGAACTTGAGAAGTTCCTTAAGCCCTCCGAGCCTTAGTTTCTTATTTGATAAAATGTAGAAAAGTAGAGCTGTAGAGATGGCTTAGCAGTTAAGGCACTTGCCTGCAAAGCTTAAGGACATTTGTTCAATCTCTGTCCAGATCCCATGTAAGCCAGATGCACAAAAGGTGAGGCAAGCACAAGGTTGTGCATGCCCACTAGGTGACACAAACATCTTGAGTTCAATTACAATGGCTGAGGCCCTGGTGTGCCAATTCTCTCTTTGTGTGTCTGTCTCTTTTACTCTCTCTAAAAAAAAATGTAGAAAAGTGAAAATATCTCATAGTGCTGGTATGAGAATGATTTGAACAATTTTATTCATGACCTGACAAAATAATTTGAATATAATAGCTAATAATTATTAAACTATTTGGGGGCACTATTATTTTTTTACATATGGTAATTTTTCATTCCTCACAATAAACCATGGGAAGTATGTAATTGTTATCTCTACTTTACATGTGCAAAATATTGAGTTAATAGATTAATAACTTGCCCAAATTCTGATATAATATAGTGAAGAACATGCAGTAATAGTAGCTTTGGTGGGTTTAGTATGAAATGTCCATGGCCGCAAGTGTTTGTGACTAAAGCTCATATTCAATCAGATTGTAGAACCTTTGAGAGGTGGATTTGCTGAATTAGGTGTGTATCTTGAGGTTTATTGCTGCAACCCTGCTGGATATTCACTAGCTAGCTCACTCCTGCTAGTACCTCCCAGCAAGATATGATGCCCAGCCTCTACTGTGCCACACTTTCTCTGCCTGGATCAAAATTTCCTGTATTTGACTGTAAGCCAAAATAAATTCTTTCTTTCCATTTGCTGCTTTTGGCCAAGTGTTTTCTCCAGCAACTAGAAAGTTCCTGCTACATAATTATTCTACTCTGACTTAATAATAGTCCTAAAAGTTATTACACTGAATTACTTCCAAGATGAAGAGACTCTTGAAAACCACTTAGGTAAAACCTATTCTTGTTATTTACCTTTCCAGGGAAGCTAAAGGCCAGTGGCACTTCTAAATTGTAGTCCTTAGAGGAAATTTTTGAGCATACAAGGCATGTTTGTGAAAATCAAAATTGTAACTTAAAAGAGATCAAAAGATTGTAACTTGTACTTTAATGTACCTACAAATTAATAATGAGTTAAGAATGATCTAGAACAGACTGTATGAAAAAACCTGAACCATAAACTTTCATGAGTCTTATTTTATTCTCAAAATATTAGTGAAGTAAATGATCATTTTTAGGGCAAGGAAACCTGAAAGATGATTTAAGTTGATGAGGTTCGAAGGTTTGTGTCATTATTTAATGATAAACTGGATTTGGAAGCAGCATCTTCCCCACAAGTGGACTGTTTTATCCAAGGCAGGTATTGCTGGCCCAAGGCAGGTATTGCTGGCCCAAGGCAGGTATTGCTGGCACTCAGCTTCTCACCACATCCAATGTCTGAGCTCTGCTACTTGATGGTTTTGCTGTCTACATTATTTTACTCTTTATAATCTCAGTCCTCATTCAGCCTACTAAAACAGAATATCTCAGGCTGGGTGGCTTAAATAATAGAGATCACTTCCCCACAATTCTTATTTAGGATGTATGAAATCAGGATGCCAGCACAATCCAGTTCTGGTGAGTTATCCTTCCTGATTTGCAAATGGCTAGCTTCATGCTGTGATGTCACATTACAACGTACAGAAGGTGGCGGGCAGATACTCTCCTGAATCATTTATAAAAAGACACAAATCCCATCTTGAAGGTTATACCTTCATGACTGATTTATCCTACAAGGCCCATCTCTAAGAATCATTCCATTGGGAATTGAATTCTAATATATGTGTTCTGGGAAGATGCTGTCAGTCGACTGGAATTTCTGTGTTCCATACTACTTGAGAATAATATGATATATTTATACAATAATATTTTGAGCCCCTTCTCTATGACAGGCACCATTACCTTATTCATTCTTTGGTAGCTAGACCAAGACCCCATACTGAGAAAGCATAAAGGATAGTCAGAGTGGATAACACACAAAAATATAATTTATAAAGTCATCACCAGTGCACTGAAGATGAGGGACATGCTGCTGTGTTCAGGAGAGATGTAGTTCCTTTAGAAGGGAAGCTCAGGAAGGCCGCTGGGGAGAATGGAGATGGGATTGTAACTAGAATGCAAGAAACAGCCAACCATACAAGTATCTTACAATGCCTCAGTTTTTCTTTTCTATTTCTTTCTATCTACAAAACCTGCATTTCATTTATTTTTTTAACTTATTTGTTCCTTTACTGTCTTAGTGACAGACCTCATGATCAACTAGATTTTCCAAGCCAGATTATATTACTGGGAGATGTTTCAACTTTAGGACCCTGCCTCTTATGTGGTCACTAAATATTTTTATAATATTTTTATTTATTTAATTACTTATGAAAGAGAGAGGGAGAGAGGGGAAGAGGTAGATAGAGAATTTCACACACCAGGGCCTCCAGCCACTGAAAATGAACTCCAGACAGATGTGCCACTGTGTACATCTGGCTTATGGGGGTACCAAGGAATCAAATCTGGCTCCTCAGGCTTCTCAGGCAATTGCCTTAACCACTAGGCAATATCTCTAGCCCTGGTCACTAATTCTTATATCATATCTTTCCAAGTATCCCTTGTCAGTGGTCCATCTAGTTCTTTGCTGTCAAGACCATTTGTCCAGCATTCTTAATTTCCTGGAGTCTTGTGGATGTCTATGAAATTATTCCCATGTTTTTAATTTTCCTTCTAGTCCACATAGCTCTGTGTTATTATTCAAAAATCAACTTATGGTCTTGTCATTTAGCCACCAAATATCTTTTAATTTCCTGTATTACATCTTACTGTATGATATCTAAGGCTTCCTACTGGTGTCCATCATCTCTCTTCCCCTGCTCTCACAATGTACTTTGTTCTCCCAAGGCACAGTTCTCTCAGTTCCTGAACACTGATTGTTCTACAGTGTTCTACTACATGCATGGTGGTTCTTCTTTATGCCTTGCCACTACTTTATGGCTTGATTATCTCCTATCTATCCCCCCATCAGTACCTGCCTAACTTGCCAAATTCTTCTTGAAATCCTTCTGCATTTCTATGGTTTTAAGAATTAAGATCAGTGGCTCCCAAAATAAGAGTGGTAAAATCTGTTATAAAAAAAAAAAGAAAACTAGACTAACCATGCAATATATGGTCTTACACAGTTTCAGAGACTGAAGTCATTCTGCCTTAACTCTTCTAAAAGTGCCTTCTTCTAGTTTCTTTCATGGTTCAGATGTTACAGATCTACCTTGCAGAGAAGAAGGGGCATTATGTCAATACTCCTTACTTTTAAGGATACTTTCAGAAGTTATCCACAAGCCAAAAACAGAAAAAACTTATTCATTGACCTCATGGTCATATGACTTTACCTAAGAAAGGGAAGAGAATATAAGTTTTTGGTGGGTGACAATTACTGAGGAAGAGAGGAAGAGAAATATCCAGAGACTCCCTTGTGACAGTCACTCTGTACAGTACACCTGAGGAATGTTTTTCATTTAAATCTTATCTTTTAGATTCTCACCTTTCCTGTGTAATTGCCAGCTGCCCTGGAAGACACTCGTGTTGTCTTCTATAACCTCCAACTTGTCTTTGCTGACATTAGTTATGGACCTCAGTATACATCTCATCTAATGTTTATCATTTGTTCACTCTTTCAGTTTTTGTGAAACCACAGGAATTTTCCTTAAACTAAAAGTCTCTGTCTTAGCTCACCTCATTCTTTTTTTAAGTCAGAGAGAGAAAGAGAGAAAGAGAGGAAGAAAAAAATTGGTGTACCAGGGCCCCAGCCACTACAATCAAATTCCAGAAACTAGGGCCATCTAGTGGGCATGTGTAACTTTGTGCTGGCCTCACCTTTGTGCATCTGGCTTATGTGGGATCTGCAGAGTCAAACATGGGTCCTTAAGATTTACAGGCAAGTGCCTTAACCATGAAGCCATCTCTCCAGCTCATCATTCTTAGAATTCTTTTCTGCTCTTCTGATCCACCCCTTGCCCACCTAAAAGTGATCTTGTATTCAAATTTGTGCTCAGTTAGCTGCCCTTTGATTTGGACCCTGAAGTTCTCAAAAACCAGCTGTTTTATTTATTTCTAGATCCGCAGCACCTAGAACATAGAAAAATACCAGGGACATTCAGTGGACATTTGAATAAACTAATGGAATGTAGAAGTAACTCAAGCATTTATTGTATAATTTTAGAGACATTTATTACTGGCAAAAGCAGCAAACTGGATGCAATGCACAGGGATAGCAAAGATCGAGACATAAACACTCACTTTCCTTTCCTCATGGAATTTGAAGTCATGTGGAGGGAAAGAAACAGTCATAGCTGTGAAAGAGAATGATGAAAGACAGGGGAGCCAACAACCTACCAATGATAATCTAGGGCTGCTCACTGGATGCATCCTGTTTTTTTTTTGAATTTACTATGTAGTCTCAGGGTGGCCTTGAAGCTCACCACAATCCTCCTACCTCTGCCTCCCAAGTGCTGGGATTAAAGGCGTGCACCACCACACCTGGCTCATCCTGTTGTTTTGTAAGCCTATATAGTTCTTGTGTTTCATTCCTCATGAAAAAAAATAGTGAGTGAAGAAGTATGCTGTTGTATCATGGCAGGCTCATGCTTCTCATAATGGTTATCACCAAGAAAATTGCTAATTACCTTACTTATTAGGTTCCTTGACTTTGAAAATCTTAACTTATTAAGCTTCAGAGGTATTAAATAAGTTACTGTGGTGTATTAATACAATTGAAAATGTGAAATGTCCATTTCTGATTAGCTCAAGGTTTATAAAAAATCAGCTGTACTTGCTTAGTGCCTGTCATATAGTGGATGATGGTTTCCATGCTGTTACATGCATTAGTTTACAAGCTTTAGTAAGGGATTGGCCTTGTTCTCATTTTATAGACTTAAAAGAAAAATCATGCATGGAGAAATTATCTAATATGGACAAGATCAAGCTACTAGTAAAAGGAGCCTACACTCAAACTCCAGCAGGTCTGGCCCCAAACTCTTACCACTAAAGAATCTTCAGCTGGAAAGTACCAGCAATGCTGACAAACGTATGAAATGCAATATCCCAGTCCCAGCCAGACCTACTGAATCTGTATTTGTAACAAGATACCCCAGGTGATTCACACACACGTGAAAGGGAGGCACACTGCTCCATACTACTGCTACATGATACCTGAGAGCAGCTAAAATGTGGGGACTCCAGACACAAGCCTGTATGCCCCCTTATTTCAAGGTCACTTAGATATTTGTTATTTCTGTTGCCTTGAAGGGGTCACAAGTGACAACTTCCAGGCCACACCAACATTATCCTTCACACTGGGAATCTCACCGCTTCTTAACATTTAGTAAAAATATTAGTCCAACATATTAGCGTCATTGACTTGCATCTCTATGCACTCCATAGATCTTGAGGCTTGAGAGCTGTATCTTATCATTAAAGGAGGCTACACAGGGATAGTAGGAAAAAATGGAAGCAGTAGGTTAGATGTCAAAGCACAAAGAACATTTTAAATCCTCCATTGATTTTCTTTCTCTGTGTTTGCTCTTTTTTATTACAGTAATACCTGCCAGCATCATTTTCTTCTTTCTCTGGTTTATAACTTTTCCATTAAAAAGTAATTTGAAAGACAGTATGGCCAGAGAGTTTTATTTGCACCTTACTGGCAGTATGCTATCATTTTGTCTCACAGTTATTTGTGTTCTTACCAAAGTATCATTGGAGTTCCTGCCATCTATTGAAACATAGGGTAAGGTGTTAATTGTGCTAAGTAGTTCGTCCCTCTTAGATAAGTTATTTGAGCCTCACCAAAACTTTGTCACGAAGTTATAATTTTGATCCTCATTTAAGACATAAGAAAATTGAGTTCTAGAAAAATTTAAAAATATATCCAAGGCTCAATGGCAATAAACACTGAAGTTGGAGCTTAACTTAGGCAATCTGATTGCAGAGTCCATTGGCTTAACCAGTAGTCAGCTATGATTTCTTTACAATCAGTGGGTGGACATGCACAGAAATAAAATTAGGCCTTTAGGGCTGGAGAGATGGCTTAGTGGTTAAGGCGCCTACCTGCTACGCCTAAGAATCTGGTTCCAATCTCCAGGTCTCACGTTTAGCCAGATGCAAAGTGACGCAAGGGCGCAATGCCACACTTGCACACAAGGGAGTGCACGCATCTGGATTTCGTTCACAGCAGCTGAGAGACTGCTGGCTCGCCCATTCTCTATCTGTCTCCCTCTCCCTCTCTCTCTGTCTGTCTCTCTCTCTGTGTCTCTCTCCAAAAATAAAAAAGTAAAACATTAGGCCTTTAAAAGATAACCTTTTAATGCTGTATTTTGAAAGACAGTCATTGCCTTACTTTTGTTTCTGAATATTAATTTAGCCTCACAGAGTTATACTCTTTTAAAATGCAGTGTTTCAGATACTGAGTATTCATACAACCTCCCTTTCTTTCTTCATGTATTATGTTAGATTGGAAGTGCAGCCTTGATTTAGAAACATGTGGATGACATTTCTGAAGATCATTTGGCCTAAACTCTAAAAACCACTTGGAATCCTTTTGCTGTGGATTGGTTAACATGAACTACATATAAATTAAGACTAAAACAGATTAAAGACTGATTCCCCATAGGTAATAACTAACAATGGAGCAGTTGCCAAGCACTATTGATTAAGTGCCAATGAGGTGCAAGATGAATGTGTCAAGGACTAATGTGCTAAAAACAATGAGGCCCCCAAATCCCATTGAACCAGAAGTCTGTGACCAATGTAATTAAAACTACTATGATTGGAATTGGCTAAAAGAAGCAAAGATAATTATGGAAAATGTGCCTAAGTTGGCAAGTTCAGTGAAGGGTATGCTAGTTGAGCGGGTGATGGACAGGCAGGGACATTGAGGAAATAAAAGCTCTTCATGTCAGAACCACCACCAGAAGAAGAGTCAGATGTCAAAGGACACCAATTGGCAAATTGACCTTTTGATTTGGATAAAAGCAACACAGGATTTTATGATCTTTTCATACAGACTTTGAGTCCAGATTTTGTAATATGAGAAGGAAAAACTTATTCATCTAACATACATTTTTAAGCATCAACTCTGCCTGCCACAGAGCTGGTGGTGAGGAACTCTGAGGTAAATACAAGTATAGGGGCATATGTTTATTGTTTGGTAGACTGAACTGTTATGAATAAATAACTACATATTTCTATATCCTATTGATAAAGGAGGCAAATACTTGGCAGGACACAAACATGGAAGTGTTCAGTTCTCTGCAATTTTCCTTGATGTATTCTTCATGACCTTCTCCAATGCCCAGCTATTATTTTTCTTTTCTGTTTTTATAGTGGTGTTTGTTTTGTTTTGCTTTGTTTGAAACAAAGCCCTCCTAAGCAGCATAGGCTGACCTCCAATTTGTGACACTAATGCCTCAACCTTCTGAGTTTGAGATTACAGGAGCAAGCCATCATAGCTTGTTTATAACTACTACGACACACCACTGCTCACACAGGATTTATTTTTTCAATTTCTGCTGATGTTTCCTAAGTGCATACTTTTGTATCTATGTTTCTTTCATCTCCATTGATAAAATTTGGTGCATATTCAGAACAAAGCCTCCTAAATAGCACCTTCACTGAGTGCCTTCTTCCTGACTGTTAAGTACACCCCCCCATATCAAAGGCTCTTCAATTGTAGCACATGTCACATAATATTTGGTCATCTGTATCCTTGAGGTAAAGACCATTTCCATGTACCCTAAGATTTCAACAGATTGTCTGATAGCTATCAGATTTCTAGTAAGTAGTTTTAGATTATGTTTGTTTTTAATAGACAAAAGTACTAAGTATATTGATTTATCTTTCTTGAATACAGTTTCATTTTTGCTATAATATGATGTATAGTCTGTTAGATTATAAGTAGTATTTCTAATTGGTCTTCCATTCAACTCTTTGGAATTTAAAATCCTATTTATACAGGAAGTCTGCTTCATTTTTTTTCACCAACACTGAAAAATAGGATTACATGAAATTAAAAAGCTTCAGGGGATGGAGTGATTACTCAGTGATTAAGGTGCTTGCCTGAAAAGCCTAATGAACCAGGTTCAATTCCCCAGTACCTACATAAAGCTAGATGCACAAAATGGTGCATGCATCTGGTGTTTGTTTGCAGTGGCTAGAGTCCCTGGTATACCTATTCACTCTTTCTTTGTCTTTCTCTGTCTCTATCTCTGTCTCTCTCTCTCTCTCCCCCCTGTCTCTTTGATAAAAATCAAAGGAAGCAATCCTCAGAGTAGAGACAGCTTGAAGAATGGAGAAAAAAACTTTGCCAACTACATACCAGGCAGAGAATTAATATATAGAATTTATAAAGAATTGCAAAAAAATAATATCAACAGGAAACAAAAGCACCAAATCAATAAGGGAACTAACAAACTTATAGTTTTCAAAATAACAAATACAAATCACTAGTAAATATTTGAAAAAGTGTTCAGTATTATTAACTCTCAGGGTAATGTGAATTAAAACTGCTTTGAGATTCAGTCTTGCCAGTGAGAATGGCTACATCAAAAAACAAATTTTGACAATTACTGCTGAAGATGTGGGGAAGGAGAAACTCCTATTTGCCTCTGTGGGAATGCAAACGTATCACAGAAAGCTGAAACTAGAACTATTATATGATACTTCTATACCGTGCTTTGGTATATAACTGAATAACACTAAATCAATATACCACAGGCATACCTGTACGTCCGTTTAATGTTATACTATTTATAATACCCAGTGAATGGAACCAGCCTGGATGCCCATCAACAAAGGGAAAAAGGAAATGTGGTATGAATACATGAATACATAGTGGGATTTTCATTCAACTGTTAAGAAAAATAAAATTATGACATTTTCAGGAAAATTTTGGAACTGGAAATTATTATGAGATGTAGGGAAAGGCGTGTAATAGAACATATATAACATAAAAGTAGAGTGAGAGAATATCTAGGGCAAGGAAGAAAACCAGGCAGCAGGGGAGGACAGTGGGGGAGTGAAATGAATAAGTCAAACATATGTAATATGTATTATGAAACTGTCACAGTAGAACACATTACTTTGTATACTTATCTAAAAATGAATAAAATATTAACAATAAAGAAATTTTATTCCTGACTACTTTATAATAAATACCATATTATTTATGAAAGGTATTTAAATGTCACTATCCTAGTTAGAATATTATGCAGAATTACAAATTTTAAGTCAAAATTAAATAATAAGCTAGCTATAAAAAGGAAGAGTTTAGGGCTGGAGAAATGGTTTAGTAGGTAAGGCACTTGCCTGCAAAGCCAAAGCCCCAGGTTTGATTCCCCAGGACCCACATAAGCCAGATGCACCAGGGGATGCATTCATCTGGAGTTTGTTTGCAGTGGATGGAGGCCTTGGCATGCCCATTCTCTCTCTCTCTCTTTCTCTCTCCCTATTTCACTCCCTCTCTCTCAAATAAATAAATAGAAATGAAATAAAATATTTTTAAAAGAAAAAGTTTAGATTGCATGTTTATTTAATAAATGTAATTTAAAGAAACTTCTCAATAGAAATGAGTGTGATTTGTAATACAGGAAGCATGAAGATGTAAACTCCATGACTTTGTCCTCAAAGAAGCTTGTATTGAGCAAAAGGATATGATGAGAGTAAAGACTTCAATGTTCCCTCACTTCTCTTGTTTCAACCACATGGCACAACTCAGTGAGACTCTCATCATGTTGATTCAATTTCCTGCACCACAAAGGGCAGGTCAGTCAGGACACTCAAGTGTGTGACATTGGATCATCCTGGTCTTGGAATACATCGCATAGATGTCATCTCCAGATCCCCAGAGCAAGTTCAAAGTTGATAGAACTGAGACCAGCTTTCCTGAACCCTGCTTTACAGTGTGTGTGTGTGTGTGTGTGTGTAACAAAATGTACAAAGACAGTGTCAGAGGGTTGGAGATATAGCTCAGTGGTAAAGTGCCCATTTAGTATTTAGTATGTTCAAAGCCATTAGTTTAATCTCTAGCACTCCTAAAAGCATCTCAGAAGTTCTTAGGGCTACCTAAATATTACTAAATTCAATCCATTTATTTATTATAGATGTTGTGTCAGAACTTAGCTGTCACCTGAGTCTCCAAGAAAATCTTATACTTGTAGGTGATAAAGGTTAATAAACAGACAAATGAGTGTAAATGTGAAAGAAGTAAAAAACATGGTAGATCAAACATAATATTCTTTCAAGTTCAGGAATAGTAAATCCGCTTTGAAAATGACATCTTAAAAGGTATGACTTAGTCCCCAGCAGAGATGGAGCTTGGAGGAAGGCACTAGATGGGGAAAGGACAGTCATCTCCAAATAAGGTCTCAGAAAATTGGAAAACTTAGCAAATTTATCCAACTAATTTTTTCTGATGTTGTAGGAATAAGTCTATAAGATGGAAACAATGAGAGATGGCACACAAGAGGTGTTTGTTACTGGCAGCTCAGTACATGTTAACAGGGGTTAACAGCACTGTCTCACAACAGATTGCTGGAGTTTCAACTCAGGGCCTGTAACCTTTCTACCCTTAAGCAAAACCTTAGCTCCATCACGTGTGAGTGGGAATAATAGTAATGTTTAGCACAACGGGTTCTTTAAGGATTTTCAACAGTTGGTATTTTAAGAAGAACTGATAAATGTGAGTGGGACGTAGTATGAAGTATGTGGCTTAAATGTCATTATCATAATTTCACCCAGCATTTTCCTAAAAACAGATGCACACAGATGTGTAACTATTCATCACTCACTATTAGGACTTACTAATTTATTATTTGATTCATTAATTCCCTAGAAGAAAAAGTGAAGCAGACCATAGAGGGAGCAAGCAGTCTGTTTAGAATTCAGGCACTTTGGCAGGTCAGGTCAACAAGAAGTAGCCTAGCATTGACTGAAGTCATTTGCAGTCGTCTGCTTCTATAGGATGCATGTCCATGTCTGTCTCAAGCATCCCTCCTCCTGGACATGTTATTATGCCTCGTTCAGCACAGATCTCTCTTGTGTATCTCTGGAAATGACCATCCTCAACTTCTTCCTGCATCAGAGCCCTCTGCTGTTTCCTTCTTCAAAGTCAGCAGTGGCTATGGGCACTGAGGAGAAGTTGGGAGATGGATAAAATGGGGTATCACATGGGTAGGGAAGCTCTCTTTCTCTGCCTGCTCCTTCTTCATGACAAGATCATGTCTAAAGCCTGATTCAGGCAGTATAGCATACCTCCACTAGCTTAGCACTTCCCTCACCTCCTGTTGAGCTGATATAAGAGTATAACAGGAAGAGGTAGAAAACGGATGGGGTCACTATATCTGTACATTACTAAAATGTTTAATTTTTCCAAGTGATGTCCTTGGGAGAAAAGCTCATATGCCTCTAAATCCTGAGCTGGAACTGGAGATTGTACTGGGCTAGCTCTTACCCACTCACAAATAATAGGAAATGCTGGACAGTGTAACAGGGTAATGAAAATAGAATTTTGTAGCTAGAAAATACAGGGGATAATTTAATATTGGTGAAACTCTTAGAAAAATCTATTGTTTAGCTTTTTCTACCCAGAAAAGTACATTATTTTAAGCTATATTCTTTCTCAGTCAATTTCTTATCTAGGGCAAAAGCATTTCTGTCAATTCCATGGTGCTTCTTGCTCTGACCACTATTGAATCTTTCCTCACTGCTGGAGAGTATGTCCTAGTTTTAGAGTGCCCTGAACAATGAGGTCTGATAAATACTACTGTCATTCATCTCAATATTGAACTATTCCTTGCTTATCTTAATGTTATTTGAGAGCTGAGTAATAATGGACCCTATAATATTTTGGCCTGTTGGAAGTCTGACTTGGCTATATTCACACAAGAGGAAAAAGTTTACCAGGCAGGGACATGCAGAAGGTCTCCTTTACACAGACTGATGAACTCCACAAAATATGTCCAGCTATTAAACTCATTTACATTTTCATTATACAAAACATTAACCGAGGATTTTATCACCTTTTCTATTCATTTGCAATTTCACCAAATTGGTGATCTGCTGTTAGTGTCTTACCCATTAATAGGAATTAGTGAGGATTTTTAATAGTCATTTAATTGGTTTTAACTTATGCCTCTGCATCCATCATTAAGCTCTAGAGAGAGTTTCTTTAAGTTGAGCAGATTTGGGTAAGTGGAAGCCACCGTGTATTACATTTCGTATGTCTCCTGAGCTCTCGAGGTAGCCCTCTGGGTTCATGAGTGGACTAGTGCTGACACTTTCAGTGAGAAGAGAGGAGAAATATATGTGAGAAGTAGCTAATGAAATTTTATGCACATAATATATTTTGGATAGTACCATTGTGGTTGTTAGGTTCTAAAGGAAGATAGATTTGGTGTTTTAAAGGCCCATCTTTTCATTTATTATGTTGTCATTTTTATGAATTGTAGTTGAATTCTGACAGTTGCAGGTGTAATAAAACTAAGAAGCAAAAATGTATGCTGTGCAATATCTCTGTGACATTTCCTAAGAAATTATATCAAGCATTAACACTTAAAAATATTCATAATGCACTCCTATACCAACACTAGCAGTACTGATATGGTAAGATTTTGTTACCATTAATGTAGTACTTTATTTCCAGCCAAAAGAACAAAATCTTTCTTACAAGATATAAAAATCTACTGAGCATTTATGTACATACATGTTTAAATTTTGTTTATTGAGGTTCAATGTTTTTCATTATTCAGTCACTCTATAAGCATTGACTATCTAACAAAAGACAAATGTGATAGTAGTTACTGTGGGTAAGTGAATGTAGAATCCTGTGCCTTCAAATGGCAGTACAAACCCCAACCACCAATCCTCTAAAGAGAAAGCATTTTGATATCTCTTAGGAAAGAGGAGAGGAATCTTCTTGGCAATAAAAATATCTCGTACAATATGGTACAAGACAAACAAGCTGAATAGTTACACATAAGAGAACTTTAGACAGAAAATGGCCTAGGGGAAACAAAAGGAACTTTTCTATTCAGCACTTTATATAAATAGCATTCATTGGGAATATTTGCTTTCCATTATGAAATTTTAATGGTTATACAGACACAAGCTTTTTGATTTGTTTGTTTATTTCACATAATCAAGATGCTTAAGAGACTGCATGTGATACTGTGTTAGCTAATATAAATTCTTTATAATATAAACACTTGGCATTCTTAATCCCCTAAACTCATTTGGAAGATGTAGTTTTTATACATTATTGGCTTTTTATTCCTCTTCATTATCCAACCTTCTTAAGTGTGTAATGATTATACGTGTGTTAGAAGATTGGTGTTACTCCCCGAGTATACAAAATTATACATTAGCATTGCCCAACTTATAGGTTTTGTTTTACATAGCCTGTCTTAATTTTCAGCGGTGTTCATTACTGCTGTAGGTGAAGCATAGGGAAACAACAGAAATCAGATTTTGAGTATGTGTTTGAATTGTGAGTATTCTTCTTGGAAGCATAGAGGTATTTGTGATTTGCATAAATAATAGTAATAATCTCTATTTTGTAAAGTAGTAAGTATTGAGATAATTACTAGGCACAAACCATGTTTAGATCTAGGTAATGTAGGAGGAAAATATAAAACCATGATTTTGGGTCCAGTCTTTTTGAAGGAATTTAGTCCATTGGAGAGATAAATAGTAAGCTGAGTTTAAGGTATAAAGCATTGCCTCTCCCCAATAACTGGCTGCTGCTCCCATAATCCCCATGGGTATAACCTGCATCCCCAGTGAGGAGGGCCTCTTCAGAAAAGGGGCAAGGATGAGGGAAAGGATGGTACCAACATGAGTTGTTTTCATACTAAGTATGTCCATAACTAATAAAAATAAATTTAAAAAAAGATATGAAGTGATGGGTCTCAGTACAGAACCTGGTGCTTGATGAGAATTTGTGGAAGAAATAAATCAATGAATATATGCATGAATGAGTGATTATGTTATTGTTCAGCTGCTTCTCCCAACAAGGTTTCAGAGATAAACTGAAGCATTTGGTAGATTGAGGGCTATGAACATTTAGGTATTCTGAAAGGAGTGATATGTGGTATTGCTTTTTGGATATTTATACCCCTATAATTTTAAAACCTAAATTTATTTATTTTTAACAAACAGAAATAGAAATAAAGTTACAGTGAATGTACAGAACACAAAATAGTAACTTGAAAATCAATATAGTAAAAGGATTGAATGATGAACCCAGCTGTAAGCAGACTACAGGATAATAGGGTCATGCAAATCGAAGGGCAGCTCATAGTCTGAATATTCTGTGCATGTTCTCCCACTATCCAAACTGTGGGGTAGAAACCCAATGCTTGCAGCACAATGACAGACTTACATGTTTCCTGAAGCCCTGAATAAAACATATTGCAGGATAAGAAAACATATGCCTAGAGGAAACATCAAACTGTTTAGTGAGAAAATGGTTCTGTGGGCCTAGGGAAAATTTCTTTTCCACTAACAGCTTCTATTCATCACATTCCAAGTTCTATGCTAATTGAAAATATATTTAGAAATTTTATATCATCTTTTTTATACTTTCAATATATACTTTCAATACTTCTAATTGTTCTAATGTTACAATCTTACTATCAAAACTAACCTATTCAGAATGACAAGGTGAGTTCAAGTTCTGGTTTTGCCACTATTCAATATTGTATTCATAACCATGTCAACAAGTGATATGTGTCTATCTAGGAAACTGTTAAAAGTTCTGAAAAGAGGAATGTATATATTAGTAGGTTATTACCAATAAAAATGTAGACTATAATTAATTACATCAGAAATTATCAAGAAGTAGAATTAGCATATCTTGTCAACCAATGAAATTTATTATCATAGTAGACACAGTTTCAACTATACAGGTTGGTTTTCATTGAGTATGAGCCATAAAAATTATATATGTACATATATAACTTTTATAGATATATAACTTTTTATAGATGTTAAGATAGCATTAATTACTTCATAAAAAACCATAATTTCAGTGTTTTCTTACAAGAGATATATGTTATTCTCTCATTTAGTCTAAAATAAAAAGTTTTGTGGGACTTGTCTCTTAAAACTTTGGCTAAATAGTACAATATTAGAAAGGATTTGGTGTATATTTACTGAATGAATGAATGAATGAATGAATGAATGAATGAATGAATAAAGAAAGAAAGAAAGAAAGAGAGAGAAAGAAAGAAAGAAAGAAAGAAAGAAAGAAAGAAAGAAAGAAAGAAAGAGAGAGAGAAAAAAAAGAAGGAAGGAAGGAAGGAGGAAAGAAGGAAAGAAAGAAAAGAAAAGAAAAGAAAGAAAAGAAAAGAAAAGAAAAACAAAAGAAAAGAAAATAAAAGAAAGAAAATTCCTTGTTTCCACATACTAAAAGCCAATGTGATTTCTCAGGTACAATAAAAATATCCCCAGGCATGCCAAATGTCTGCTGGGGGATAATATCTACCATGTTGGAAGTCTCTGGTCTATGAAGTTCTAGCTACTGAGAACGTTTTTCCACACAGTCACACAAAAACACAGTCCACTTTCATCTGTTGTCCTTTCTGCCAGCTGAGTGAAGAGTGAATGATGGTGGAGAGGGACACATTTCTTAAAGGCATTATTTTAGGAAGTGAGTGCCAGCTTTTCCTTGCAGTTCCACTGTCAGGATTCCATCACATGGAAGAACCAGCAGTCATTCTTCTATAGGGCTACTTTTTACTATGCAAAGGAAACACAAACTTTGCCAGCAAGATAGCCATCCTTGACCCCCTAATCTGACCATTTCAGATTCTAATTCTTTCTTACATATTTAAAACAAAACTTAGCACATTTGTTTCTGAAACAATCCAGAATGGGTTAAACTTTGCTGAATCTAACATGCCTGAAAGTACTTATTAGGCCATAGACCCCTTTCACACTTGTGTCTTTTTGAGATTAAAAAAAAAATCAATGTTCTGTTTTTCTTCTTTTCTTTGTTTCAGAAATTGGTTAAGGAAAAGCTAATGTTGATGGACAGTTTGTCCTCATTAATTAGTTAATTTTAGATGACATTCTTCTCTAACTTTTTGATAATTTTTATACATAAACATAGTGTATTTTGATCATAATAATAATGCTCTCCCATTATCTTCTTGTGTCTGGCTCCCCATCTTCCTTCCACTGAACCCCCTTCTTCTTTCCAGCTAGTCCCTCTTCTATTTTTCATTTTTCCCCTCCTTCATCACCCATGACAGAATGTTGATGGGCCCATTATGCAGGTCTTGTGCAGGTAAGTACAGCTTCTATGAGGTAATGATGTAAAAATCATTCCATGTCCAAAAGATAGAATTCCAGAGCATTCCAAGCCATCCTCTGGCTTTTAGTTCATTCTGTAATGTTCTCTGAGCCTTGAAAGATGTGATGGATGTCTAGAAGATATTCTTAGTCCTACATCTAGAATTGCTTTTAGCTAATGAAAATAAACATTTTGCATATATAAATTTTACATATCATTCCCAAATGTTTATTATTTTAGCCATTTAATCTGGTCTTCAGCATCATTACATTTTGAAATTGTAGTCATTGTTTTGTCATGATTTTAATTGGCATTTAAACATACAATGAAGCAAATTCTTTCATTAGTATCATTTGCATTTTTACAACAATTATTTTTATTTATTTATTAGAGAGAGAGAGAATGGTCGTGCCAGGGCTTTCAGCCTCTGCAAACAAACTCCAGATGCATTTGCCACCATGTGCATCTGGCTTACATGGAACCTGGACAATTGAACCTGGATCCTTAGACTTCACAGGCATACACCTTAACTGCTAAGCCATCTCTCCAGCCCCCAACATTTGCATTTTTGTTCTGTGAATTGTCCATTTTGACACACCTAATTCTTATTTATAATAGTTTTGTTAAATAATATTTAAGAAAGACATATTTGTAACAATTTTAACTTTTTAAATTTTTATTTATTTATGAGAAAGAGAGAGAGAGAGAGAAAATATGAATGGGTATGCCAGGGCCTCTTCCTCATACAAGCAAATGTTAAACACATGTTCCACTTTGTGCATCTGGCTTAATGTGAGATACTGAGGGACTGAATCCTAGATGGCAGGCTTGGCAGGCAAGTGTCTAACTGCTGAGCCATCTCCTCAGCCCAGTTTTAAGTGTTTTTTTTTAAAAGCATTTTTTTTTTTTTTGTAGGGTTTCGTTCTAGCCCTGGCTGACCTGGAATTCACTGTCATCTCAGGTTGGCCTCGAACTCACGATGATCCTTCTATCTCTGCCTCCCAAGTGCTGGGATTAAAGGTGTGTGCCACCACGCCCAGCTAGTTTTAACTTTTTTATTGATAATTTTACTTTTCGTGATGTTATGAACTGATGTATGGGGACCACATGTAAGTTATCTCCTCATATGCATGTGCTTCAGTTATAATAGTTTCATGGTTCCTTATTATCAACCATCAGATTCAGAAAAACCATTAAATATAATAATTCATTGGTGTCATGGAAGAATAATAGAAATATCACTATATTTAAACCATTAATAGTTTAATTAATATAAGCAATGTAACAGTCTCTGTGGCTACCAATTTATACTACAGCCCACTATAGACTCTCTCCCATGATTGACAGTATAAATCTTGCCTCCTTCATGCTTTCAATTGGACATTCCTTAATCAGCTTTTTCTCCCTATACTTAGCCCCATGCAATACTCTTTTCATTGTCTCCAGCCATAAATTATAATGTTTATTCTTCATACCTTTCTGATTTTTAAATAAAAATCATTTATTTGTTTATTTGAGAGAAACAGAAATATAGAAAATGAAAGAGAGAGAGAGGGAATGGGTAATACAGGGCTTCCTGCCACTACAAACTCGAGATGCATGTGCCACTTTGTGTACTGGGGAATCAAATCTAGGTCTTCTGGTTTTGCCAGAAAGTGCCTTTAATTGTTGAGCCATCTGTCCAGCCCCTCTTTCTAATTTTCCCAACCCTGATCTATTGACAATATCCACATTTGTATTTGTCTGCTTTATGATATTCTGCAAGACAGACAAAGTTCTTACTAGGGATACAGGATCCTATTACATTGTACTAGACAGAATTTTGCTTCACCCCTACTTCATCTCTTCTGCTTGGTGTTATCCCTGTGCTCACATTATATTACATGACAGAATTGAATTTGTAAATGAGATTATGGTTGTTAATCAGCTACCCTTAAAATAGGAAGCTTATTTTGCTTTTTCTAGGAGACTGATCTAGTGTTATTGGTTTAAAAAGGGAAGGAACCATATGAGAAAGAAATTAATTCAACCAGGGCCTCTGAACTGTAAGCTCCATATTAGAACTGCAAAACTAGGCTTTTTATTGATTTAAACCAAGGGGACCCTAAATGGACAATCTAGTTATTCCATGCCAAGGTCCTTACCTACAGAAATATGAGATAATAATTGACTGCTGTTTTAAAGCACTACATTATGGTAAATTGTTATGACTTAATAGAAAACTAAAACATAAAACAGACCTGTTCTTTCCTTGCCAAAATCGCTACTCCTGGGATTGTTGTAAGCCATGAGCAATCACAGTGCATTCAGATTATCCGATGATTCACAGTTTTGTCAAATACTTCACATTTTGAACTCTTTCTACTCTAAAAATAAAATAATCCTGTTCATGAAAAATGATGATATTTTCTTTCTTTCATTTCAGTATGTTCCCCTATCTCCCTTCCTCAGATATGTTTGTTTTATTGATAATGGACATTCTGTTTAACGCCATGTAGCTTATGCCCCCTTAGTAATGTCATTAGTACTCTTCCAAATCTGGTATGTCTCTATTGGCACAATAAGAACATGTTTTCTTTTCTTTTTTAGAAAATATATTTTATGTATTTAGTTGAGAGAGAAAGAGGAAGAGAGAGATAGAGAGAATAAGTGCACCAGGGCCTCCAGTCATTGCAAATGAACTCTAGATGCATGTGTCTCCTGGTTCATCTGGTTTATGTGGGTCCTGGAGTGTCTAACCAGGATCCTTTGACTTTGCAGGCACTAAGCCATCTCTCCAGCCCTTTTTAAAAAATATATTTTATTTATTTATTTCACAGAGAAAGAGGGAGAGAGAGAGAGAGAGAAGACCACATTTTCTATTTGCTTGGATGTTACTTGGTATCTTCTCATCAGTGAACTAGGGGCTGAGGGTAAATAAAAAGAGCTCCTTGTTGACCTTTTTCTCTTGGTTATTGCCCAGAGAACTGCTTAACTTGCAGAATTTTGTAACAGAAAAATGAGTACACACTGGCAACATTAAGACATTGAATATAAGTTCTATTTTTGTCTGATACTTTAACCTGCCCTGAGTTAATTCAGGTATAAACAGAGACAAGCTCTCCCTTGTGTCAGTAATATCTTACTCAGGTTTCTTGATTATTCTTGATTGTGTAGAAGTTCAGCCAGGATATATGACTGGAATAATGTGGAGGTTTTCTAATTCAGTTCATGTTGTATTGAAAATTCATAGCATGAATTTAGAAAAGCAAAAATAAGCTTTGACATGTTTTGGACCTATGTATCAACTAAAGCAGGCACATGCTTTATCCCCCAGTGCTATCTTTACTGTGATTCACACTTTCTCTGTGATTTTCTTTGAAGTTTCTTTATTCTTTTGAAGTTCACCTTGAAGAACTGAGCAACTGTAAGACAGTCATTATTTCTTCACCATGACATGACTAATAGCTTCTGCCATCGTTGACAGTTCTTTGCAATCTTTAATTTCTCTCGATTCTTCTTTAAAGCTTGCATTGAAATGTATCTTCTTCAAATGGATATGTTTATATCTACCAAGAATTAATCACATTTATAATATATGATCACTCATTCAACAGACTACCAAAGTGCCTGAAAAAGAGTCACTTGTCAGATGAAGTCAACTGATTTTCTCTTTCAGTTTGCTGGGGAAAAGTCCAAACAGCTGGTTAATCTGCTCAGTAAGGAGGTAGTGAAAAGGACAGTAATTTAATGTTCAAATTCTAGTTCAATTATAAAATTGAAGCTAGCTAGATATTAATTTATAGTTTGAGATTTTACTGCACATATGTTTGAAAAGCTGCATCAAGAGTGCAATATGGATAAATTTAATTTTATCTAATTGTCCAAGATTATGTACCCGTCTCATGCTTCCAGGGCATAAAAGTGTCAGTTGAAGGCATCTCCTATGAGGGGATATCAAATACCTGACCTCAGATTTTGGATATGAATTGATACTTCCACTTTCATCTTAGTGCTTACAAGATTCTTCTTTAGCTTCTCTCTAGCAATTCTGCTGTGTGTGCTGTTTGAAATAAGATTTGCAGTTTTCAGTGCAATCCTCTTTTAAAGGTAGTGAAATAACAATAGTGTTTCTTAATCTTTACTATGAATTGTATTTTTCTGGGGGTTCTTGTATACATTCTAATTCTGATTAGGCCTGGAGGTTGTAACTTCATTAATTTGCTCCTAGGTGCTCCGGTGTGGCTGGTTCATACCTCGGCTCTGCTTTGATAAGCTTCACACTGATTCCTTCCTTTTCACTTATAAGGTGGACATTTACTGAGCCCCCAGTGTGAGCTACGTCTTCTATGTTCAGAGATAAAACAAATTTCTACCCACAAGGAGCTCACATTATAGCTCATACACAGAAAACAATGAAAACATGAAGTGCCATAATGAGACAACTATAGTCTGTTGAAGGGACGTGGAAGGTGAGAAGTTTTTGAGGCATGGCAAAGAGGTGGAAAGTAGGGTGGAAGATGTCCTTGAACACAGTTTCACAGATTACATATTGTTCCCATGTTGAAGACTATTGGCTGGAACAAAGGTTCGGACGTGGTACACTAGATAAGAAGCTCCTTTTGCTAGGAAAGATTATATTATACACATTGTATATTATATACAATTATAGTGTGCTCATCATACAGTAGTATGGACCTTCAGATGAAAATGCTCCATCTGTCTCCTCAACACTTGGAAAACAGGATCAGTGGTTGAATTCCCTCAAATGAATTTTTAGAAAACTGTTATTGACCTTTGCTTTCAAGTCAATTTAAGAAACTTAAATTTTGTATTTTATAGTTTCTATATAGGTTTTAGTTCAACAAACTCTTGCATTTATTATTACCACCTCCTAAGAGAATGCGGACATAAATATTTTTACTTTTTGACTAAAGAAGTTTCTAATCTACTCATTTGTATGGCTTTTCTAACATGGAACAGAGAATGCCAATAGGGAAGTTAGCAATTTTGTTTCTTTGTTTCTATGGCATTCCTAAAAGAGAGCTCCCAAAACCGGGCCCTGCAATTTCTGGATCTACTTATACAAACATATCTTCTACTGTAAGAATTATTATGCCTTTAGTGTTTGCTTGAAGGATGGTGCTCTGATATCACTATAATTGGTAAATGATATTTAATCAATTTTCATAGAGTTGAGCTTTTTAGGTAATAAAAAATTCAAAGAAAGAGACTCTTTAAGGATGATAAAATTATCTTTGTACTCATGAATATTCCATTTACTCATTTTCTACAGATGGATGACTTCATTTAAAAATAATAGAAAAACAAAGAACAGGCTACCTGCTACAAACAATGTTTAGTGTAGATGTTTTATAGTGAAACCTGTATGTTGGCAAAACTGTTTATGTGCATTGTATTGAGCTTCTCTGTCCTTGAGGAAGGATTTATGCACATTTACCTTTTTCCTCTTATCAAAATGGAAATATATTTTATATCCCAAATTTGGAAATGTCAGAGCCATCTTCTCTGATTAAAAATTTGATAAATATATGTTATCTCCATGCAAACAAATATTTGAATGTGACTAGTCCATTCTGTTCCCTTTAACAAAGAGATTTTTTTTTTACTGAGTTAGATCTGATTCTTAAAGTCTGAGTTTCTTGATGGTGATGAAATTACATAAAAACGTTTCAGAGATACTCCTAATATAATCCTTAGGGAAGTCTATTTTATCTTGAAAATTTTATCTTCTCTGTCTTTTGTTTTATTGTTGTTTTAAAATGGTAGGGAAAATTTGGGAGGTTTGTATGCATTAATATATACTGAAGGTTTTCCTCCTGTATGGACTGTTAAAAGTTACATTATTCTTGGCCCTGAGTCAAGGCCAGCAGTTTGCTAAAGCTGCTGGTTTCAAACAGGAGCCTAAAGAAATGTCTTTCTATGGTCTGTTGGCCATTTCAGAAATTTGGAAATGTGATGGTCAATTCAGTAGAAAGAAACATCTGGGGGGGGGAGTTACATTATTCAAGTATAATTTCTGAAGCCATTTATATAACACAGGTACTGGTCTTGGTATAGGGCGGGATGTTGGTGGGGGTGATTACCAAAAGAAAGCTCTATTTCTTGGGCTAATGCATTGATAAAAAAAGTTCATAATGTTCCCTTAATATAAGTTTCATGTCTGACAGACCTGTGATAATGTCTGCCTAGTGATATTCTTCTTTCCATTCTTGATACTGGTAATTTGTGCATCTGTCTTTTTTGAGCTAATCTTGCTGTATTTCCAGTTAATCTGTGACTGTCTCAACTTTAAGAATGAGTTCATTTATGGTTAGTACAACATCAATCTCACAGAGAAAGCCTATGAAATTATCATTTTTACTGTTTTAAAATTTATTTATTTATTTATTTGAAAGCAGAGAGAAAGAAGAGAGACAGAGACAATTGACATGCCAGGGCCTCCAGCCACTGAAATGAACTCCAGATGCATGTGCCACCATTTGCATCTGGCTTTATGTGGGTACTGGGGAATTGAACCTGAGCGGTTAGGGTTTTCAGGCAAGTGACTTAACCACAAAGCCATCTCTCTAGCCCTTGACTTTTGTTAAGTCTAAATTAAAATTGTTTTGGCACTGAAAATGTAAATGCATGGATTCTTTGTTGATTTTCATACTAATTTTGTTTTCCTTAGCAAATTTTGGAGAGAATAATGTAGGAAGAATTTAATGAGAAGCAAATTATGGTTTCATTCAGGACTCTCTAACCCTAAAGTGTTCCACCTCACCCACAGCCACTAATAGCTATGTAGGTTTCTTTCCATTTCTTGATCTTTGGGAGATCTCTTTTCTACTGCCTGCACTTAATATTTTCCTACGAAAACAGTGGCCCCTCACTATTTATGTATAAAGGACTACATATTTATGAAAAATCAGTTTATCAAGGCTTTCAGGCTCTCAATAATTGAAGATACATAAACTCTTTTGAGAGAGAGACACCGAGAGAGACAGAGAGAGAGGGAGAGGAAGACAGATAGAGAATAGGCGCGTCAGCAGCCTCTCACCCACTGTGAACGAACTCCAGATGTGTGTGCCCCCTTGTAGGCAAGTGCTGCATTGCACCCTTGCATCACTTTGCATCTGGCTAAACGTGGAACCTGGAGATTGGAACTGATGTTCTTAGGCTTAGCGGGCAGGCGACTTAACCGCGAAGCCATCTCTCCAGCCCATGAAGATACATAATTTTATGCCACTCAGAATTTCATCATTTTACTATTAGCAATTAGATAGACTCATTTGGCTTCTGAATCCACGTAGAATTTTCTTGCCTGACTTTCTTAGCTGTCTTTGTGTAATTCCTTACTTTTTTGCAAGTGGTAGGGGGCATTAGCCATTTTTTAAAATTTTCTTTCTAGTTCAGATATATCATTTACTTCACTGTTTGTAGATAATGTCATAGTCAACTATCTATTTTTGAGAATAAACACAATTACAAAATTAATTTTAACTTTAATTCTAATATTCTAGTTTCACATTATCTGTGAAATACAATATTTAGTAGCATTCATTTCCCTTTGACTTTCCCACAACTAAAGGAAACTGTTAGCTGGAGGCATCGGTTAGGTTTCCACATGTTTAAAGGTAAAATAAAGGAAGAAAAAACTGTTTTGGTTTTATTAAATACATTTCCCTGAAGCTATTGCTTCTTCTAAGAATTGCAAGCAAATCCAATATTCCAGTAAGAGGAGGCCATAACTTTGTTATGTTGGATACTTTTCAGTGCAAGCACTGTGACATTGTAGAAAAATCATTAGGGGCTTTTGTTATGAAAAACTGAGGTGGTTATATAGTCTTTATCTTATGTGGTGTTGGACTGGTCTCTTCCTCATCTGCAAAATAAATATAACAATGTCTATGTCACAGGGTGGTTATAAAGCTTAAATTATTTATCAAGGCATTATATCTATACTTGTAGATAGAAATATTCCAGAAAGGAGCTGAAACTGAAAAAAGGCTTATTTTCCTAAATTATTAAATGAATTTTGAAAAAGAATCATATTTGTATTATATTTCTCTTAAAATGAAGTTTAAAATAATGATTAGTTTATAGTAGAAGAAGGGAAAGCAAAATACAAAAGCAATATATAAATTGTGCCTTCAAATCCTATATCCTCAAGTTGGATGATTTCTCTTGCCATAATAAGCTTTTTTAGTAATAATATATAGGAATTTCTAGACTGACTCAAGAAATGTCCAAGATTCCCTGCATATAAAATGTGCTAACTAAAGTTTGCTGTTATTCTGGTCACTTAAGTAGATAGCTCATAGTTTATTTTCAGAATAAATTGTTTTCATTTTAGAATAAAATGTTATCATTTCTGTTACCAGCAGCCAGGTGGTTTTGTTTTACCTATAATAAGAAACATTTTAACTATAAAAATTACTTTGTAAACCCAGCAATACCTCTTGATTAAGATAGTTCTTTTTCAAAACAGTAATTCTTTCTCAACTCTGTAGAAGCTTTTAAATGATGTATGTTTGATTTTTCCCCAGATGATCTGGGAACCATGATGTTATTCTTTTCTTTTATCCTGATTCTAGGATGAATAATAGATAGCCTTAACATTTTGAAAATAAATTTAAAATGGCAATATAGACATTCATTGAGTTTTACCTTTGCTATCATAATTTTATGCTTGGTAGGTTTCTGTTTTATTATATTTTGATTATACATATAGATCATCTCTCCCATCATGAAGCCTTCCTTTTGAAAAATGACATAATATAAGTCATTAGGGAACCATTCAAAGGAAAATGAGTGTGCCTTACATGTACTAGACACAAATTGAAAATCAACCTTCATTATTCCTGTATATATAATATATTATAGTTCATGGCTTAGTATAAAATCATATGTTTAATAGGGTTACATACACTTATTTTTAAAGATATTTAATTGATCAGTATTTTAATTTGACTCTTGATTTCTTTAAGTTACATTCTACATACCAAAATAACACTAAATAAATTGCAGAAACTATTCCATTAATTATGTACTATACCTGCAAATATACTGAAAATTAATCTTCCAGAAATATTACATCAAGAAATTGTAATTCATTCATAAGATGAGAAAATTCTATTTCTCAAAATTACTGGCAGAGTACTTTGCCTCTTATCCTCTGTAATATCCTACATTATTCCTCCCGTCTATCTTACTTATTTATAATCCAAACTAGTTTCATAGTTGCTTTATTCCATCATTTCAAGATTTCTCACATAGTTCTTCTTGCCTATAATCTCCAATTTTCTTCATTCCTTTTACACACATCACTTCTTACCTTAGTCTCGCGAGTCTGATCTGCTTGTGAACATGATGCAACATTAGTGGTCTATTTTTCCCTGTCTCTCTAATCACAGAAATCTGATAATTTAAATAAGATTTCCCACATAGCCTCATGTATTATGAATGCTTGTTCTCCAGCTGGTAATAGCTTGGAATGTAAAGTCTTGTGGAATGAGGTGTGTTGCTGTGGGTTATTATAGCCAGTCCCCCCTTGCCAGGTTTCAGCTCACTCTTGCTGCTTTCTACCAGCTGCTGTGGCAAGATATGATACTCATATTCTGTTCTATCATCCTTTTTTAGTTCTTTCCTCCTATCAGATGCTTTTGGTCTGGTGTTTTGTCCCAGCAAAGCCAAGGTAATTACAACAGAGAGCAAAGGGGATCATATTTCATCATGTCTTCTGGATGAGATGTAACTCAGAACACATTCGATGCAAGCCTCAAGAGTTACAAGCATCAAAAATAAGAAGATTTTTCTTTAAGTAGTTTAATCATTTAACTGATTACTGAAAGGAAGGATTTGATGGTTTTAGGGTAGGGGAGATGAGGAATGGGTCTAGTGCTTGTACTTCAAGCACAGTGACCTGAGTTTGAATCCCCATACCCACATAAAAGCTGAGCATGGTTCTGTGTGCCTATAATTTATCTTTGGGAGGTAGAGAGAAGAGGCTATTCAGGACTTACTGGCTAGCTATTCTACCCAAATTAGTGAGGTCTAGGTTTAGTGTGAAACTATGTTTCCAAAAATTTGGTGCAGTGATTGACAAAGACACTCGACATTGATGTTTGGCTTCCACATGCACATTTTCATATGTGAGTACCCACACATATAAACACACATGCCACAAATACAAATATAATTTGATAGTTTTAATAAATTTATGAATGACTTCACTGACTTAACAATAATATTCATATAAATAAATTTATTATAATGTTTGATCTTTTAGTTAAGTATATGTTTAGTTTTGTGTTTTGGGGTGAGGTCTCCCAATGTGGTTTAGTTCAAGGAGTTTCTGAGTTTATACCTCAGCGTCCTAAAAGTTGGGAGTATAGTCACATGTAACATACCCAGCTGCTTGTTCTCTTTAGTCCTCACATAGCAAACATTTATTGTTTGTATACATGAGTCAGAAATACCATGCTTTAAGATTATAATTACAGACATAAAAAGTTTGTTTACTGCATTGCAGACCTCTCAAACTAGTAAAAGACAGCCATTAAATAAATGAGCACAGAATAACCTATTAGAATTGTCGTAAAAACTCAGTGAAGAAGGGAGGGTGCAAGAACATACAGAAGAGGAGCCTGGCTTATGACAGGGAGGCTGCAGAAGAGTATTGTGAGGAAAAGACATGTATGAATAGCTACTTACCGGTTATTGTCTGGATTACTCTTTAAAGTATGATTTTTAATCCCCATTGTATAGATAACAACTTTACAATATAGTTTTGAAGATATAGAGGCTTAAAACTGATGAGGAACTTGTTTATGTGGCAAGGCTAGAATTTAAACACAGAGCTGTGACTACAAAAACTTTTTCCATGAATCCTACCTTTAGGAAGATACACAACTCCAAAAGAAAAGAAGAGAAATACTGACCAAATGGACAATGATAGAATGAAAGGAAATAGACAGTGAAAGACTAAAGAAGAAGGGAAAGATTTCAAGAGGAGGGGGAAGAAACTTATAATTGTGAGCATAGAAGGTTGACTATTTCCGGATGATTAAGTTAGCCTTGACCTTATATAAAATCTTTATGTGTGAAATGTGGTGCACAGTTATGTCTTTTCTATGTGCCAGCACACAGGTGTATTAGAAATACCATAGAGAACAAGGTAGAATTTTTGTCTCTGACTATAAACAAATAGTGCCCTGTCTCTATAAAGGCAGAACAATTGAGTCAGTGCTGTCATAGAAAAGCCAGAAGTTCTCCAGTCAGTACACAAGGGAACATAGTAAAATACATAATAAATACAAAATAGTAAGCTATTTTGTATGAAATGCTTATGATACTATTGTTTAGTGCAACATGTCATGATAAATTAATGTGACACATGAACAATTATAAGCTAATCCTTTTAGGGTATAATACAGAACAAGCAAGAATGTTTCTATCCCAAGACAAATGCTAATAAAACCAAATACTTGAGTTAAACTCAAAGGGGAATACCATCCAAAACATTTCTTTAAAAGTAGAGAGCAAGTTAAATTGACTTTGTAATAGTGAATACTTATTCATCATTTATATTCTTCCATCTACATTGTCACACGTTGACTCATTCACCTTTATTGCCTGGGTAAGACGCCATACTTTAATTACTGTCTTACACTTCCTATACCAACTTAGTACCCTTCAATCTCCGGTTTGTTCTAATTCCAGGGAATGGAATTGAATTGTTTTGTCCTGAAATTGATCTCCCTGAGTCACTATTTAAATCCATGGTTGTAGTGAGAATTCCCTAAATAGCATTGTGTGGGTGTTAACACTGGGGTCTTCTGAGATACTAATGATAGTTTCATTCATAAGACATAGTTTATTTCCTAACTTCTCTCCAGCAAATTAAAATCTCTTCAGAAAGAAGGTTGAGTCCTTTTCTGAATATATATACATATACACATACATACATATATGACCTTATGTATTCTTTTAAATCTTTTCTTATATTCTAAAAATATTGTATAGAGTTATTAGAACAACTTGTTACATAATAGAACATGACTGCTTAGTAATGATAGCCCATAGAAATGCCAAGAGTAACCATATATTCAGGGTTTTGTTGGTTATTTGGTATGGTTTTTTCCACTGCAAAGTGGAAGATTTTAACATAAGGTTCTATGTACAAATTACAGTTGGTTCTTGAATTGTCTTCCAGAATGTTAAACTGAAATAAGTACCCACAGTTCGTTTTCTTACTGTTGTGCCACTCTCCATACACTTTGTGAAATCAAGTAACAGAGTATTCAATTGGGCATGATTGTTTATGTATCTATCTACTTAAATTTTTGGAGATAATGTCCACTACACCTCAGAATGACCATTAACTTGTTATGTAGAGGAGCATGACTTTGAACTCCTGATTCTCATTCCTCTACCTCCCAAGTGATGAGACCCCAGGTGTGTGTCACCATGCTTGTCATTGGTGATTGCTTAGGAATTGATAATAGCAACACCATCTAGGATTCATGCAACAATTACCTGTTGTAAATGTTTTTTCCTTCCAGTTAAGATATTTGCTTTTAATGCCATGAGTGGTGTTATAATACCATCATATATATATATATATATATATATATATATATATATATATATATATATATATGAAATCAGTAAGTGAGGATTTGAGATATTTGTAGTAGTTCATTTCTATTTTAGACTTTTCTACCTAGTAGCATGGATCTTTCACTTTGAGGCATGCTAGCCAAGTTATCTGAAGAAACAGAATATGTGTTCAACCTGAGTTTCCTCTGAACTTATTGAAAGAGTTGCAGTAATTCATCTTGTCCAGTGATCTAGTATATTTCCTTTTGTTTTTCTCTCTGTGGTTGCCAGCTAATACCAGACATAATAGAATAAGAAAGTAAAGACTTAGTCTAGTTGAAATTCTGTTTGGCATCTTCCTGTACAATATCTCTTAGTGTTTAAGTAATAACTTCTGATATTAATGAATATTTTGAGGATTAAAAAAATAAGAACTGAGCCAGGCATTGTGGTGCACACCTTTAATCCCAGCACTCAGGAGGCAGGGGTAGGAGGATCACCATGAGTTTAAGGCCACCCTGAGACTACATAGTGAATTCCAAGTCAGCCTGGGCTAGAGTGAGACCCTACCTCAAAAAAAAACAAAAAAAAACAGGACTGGAGAGATGGCTTAGCAGTTAAGGCACTTGCCTACAAAGCCAAAGGACACTGGTTCGATTCCCAAGTACCCTTGTAAGCCAGATGCATTAGGTCTGGAATTTGTTTCCAGTGGTTATAAGTCCTGGTGTCCCTATTCTTTATTTCTCTGTCTCTGTCTCTCTTTTTCTCTCCTCTCTCTCTCTCTTTCTCTCTCTCTCTCAAATAAATAAATAAATAAAAATAAAATATTTAAAAATAGAAACTATAATTCAACCTAGAATACTGCTTCAGAAAACTAAACTTTGACTTAGACTTTTCAAGATTGCAAGTTTAGTAGGCAATAAAATTCAAATCAGGATCCAGGTTTTCTGATTCTTGACCACAAACCAAACAGCAATTTAAATGAAAAATAAAATAAAATAATAAAAAAAATAAAATAAAATAATTGGACAAACTTTTCATTTTGCCCTTTTTGAGTCTGACATTTTTTGTCCTTCCCTAAAAATGATATCAAAGACTACTATGTGAATATATTTTAATAAGCATTACTTATTTTAATATGTATAATAATAATTAACCAGCATTGATTTTTGTTCATTAATAGAGCAGTAGGATAACAAACTCTAATTTGTCTGAAATTTTGATGGAAAAATGAGCATTTTTCAATGGAATTAAGAGAAAATTACTAATATAATTTTGAGCATAAAGAAATGGCACTCTGAAAGCCACCTACCTACCCTTTCATTTCAGCTCCAAAGTGAATCTCCTAACAGAGGATCCTTGGGGCCTAGGAGAAAAGTGGGGGTAGCTCTTCTTTCCAGTGAATGAATAGAGTGGCCCAGTTACTTTCTGAATGATTATCATCCATGCTCCCAAAACATTAGATGTCTACGAGTAGTACAACCTGGAATTATTTTGCAAAATTATGCTCCTTATATGATAGTTAAAAAAGTAGATATCTTGAGTTATATTTGGTGATTTGCATATTACATCCCTAACCATTCTGGGAAAAAAAGGCACCTAATTGTGCTTTGTTTGCATTGGTTTCTTATTCTAAATACACCTACCTAAAGGCAAGCTATGTTAAACCAGGAATAAGTTAGAAACCACAAAATTTCAAAAGTGCTGCCTTGTATTATATCAGAATAAACTTCTTGTAGTCCATAAACTCAAGCATGTCCAACCCAGTGTAGCTGTGAATGTGGCCCAACACATCTGTAGGTGATATTATTTCACAATGTCAAATGGTTGGACACCCTCCTAAGCACTTATGTCATGTTGCTTATACATTTTTGCATGTTCAGCCATTGATCTAGACTTCTTGCTTCATTGTTTTATTGCCCATTCACCTTTTGAGTCTAATCTTTAACCTGCATAAGACCATTTCCTGGATACTCCCTTCATTACAGCAAGAGCATATCTATCTTCTAAAAATTTTCATCTTTATATCATTATCTTCTTACCGAACTGTCTGGATTTCACACACTTTGTCTTCAAGCTTCTGAGAAACTGCTTAGGCAATAAGTTATTAGCATCCTGCTTTGATTATAACCAGCATTTCCACTGACCATTTTTGAAAAAAAATTTTTTTTTAATGTATTGGTTAATAGGTTTTACTCCATAACTTACCCTTAGCATGCTGCTTCTTCCAGGGTTGTTTTTTTTTTTTTTTTTTTTTTTTTGCCAAAACTTTCCTGCTGGAGAAATGGGAGGAGCAAAACAGAGAGCTGTGGCTTTGGGGTTGCAATTTTAAATCCAACTTTTATAAAAATGAGTTCTAAATCTTTGGTCCAACATTAGTTCTGTGGGAAACATTTTTTGTAAGGTTTGTGAGAATTCATTGAGGTCCCAAGTTTGCAAAATGAGTACAAAACTAGAAAGCAAGTGCGGTAGTTTGAATATATGGCCCCCAATATATTCAGTGTTTTATTAGTTTATAGTTTGCATCTGTAGCCACCTTGCTAGAGGCAGTGTCACTGGCCGGTTCTTAAGGAGTGATGGTGGGTTTGAGATTCCACTGTAAAGATATGCGAAGTGTGCCTAATGGGAGTTCCTGAAGTGTGCTGTGCTATGTGGCTGGTGGTTTTTCTCTCTCTTGCCTGGTCCTGTGAGAGCAGGCCACTTCTCTTGTCATTATGGAACTTCCCCTGGATCTGTAAGCTTCAATAAATAATATCCCTTCCTCCATAACTGTGCCTGGTCTGGAAGTTCATCTCAGCGAACCTGAAGCTGTCTGCTCCAGCAAGTATGTGTTTTCTCCAGTGCCATAACATTTTCTGCAGAATGTGTCTTCACTTGTCTATCCCCTAGTTTCTTGATATTTAATATGGATATTTAAAAAAATCTTAATTTATAGTAACATATTTTATGGAAGCATACTTTGAGATATATTTAAAAACAAAAAATGACTTACAATGACTCCATAGTTGATGAATGAAAAATGAATACTCGAATATTGGGTTTCTAAAATTCAAATTTTACATGGACAAATGAATTTTACACTAGTTTTTATTATACATATGTCCATATAAATCTGTGCATGTAAATCACACAATATCATTTTTAAGATTCAGTGCCTCCCTCATGCTCCAGTGACTAGATCTTTGGTTTGAATGGTTGGTCATTTTATGGTGCTATGTACATTTTGATACTGACAATTTGATAGGAATTTACATTTAAAATGGGTTTGAATGTTGACTGGAAACCAGCAACAGTATCCTGTTTGATACTGGGAAAAGCTGGAGGCTGTGGGTTATTTCCAAAACTTTCAGGCAGTAGTGGTTACAATTTAGTCTTTCTAAAGATTCCTTCTAAAGAATACATGCCCCATTGCCAAGGCAATTTCCCTATGTTGAAAGTTTTGTTTTTCACTCCTGTATGCAAAGCAATCAGACACATTACTCAGAGAACATTTCTGTTCTATTCGTTAATAGTTTTAAGTAGTCTGAAAACCCTTTACCATGAGCCCTCTACCCAAATGCCCTTCATTAACTCTAGAAGACAAGAGGTGTTATGCAGCCTCCATCCTTGCTGCCTGGAGTGATGCCCAGGGTAGCAGATTCTGCTGATCGCAATACCAGGAATTCTCAACAAAGCAGAAGGGAAAATTCCCTTAAAGCAAGGCATGGAAAGAACGGGTTCTTGTGGGTTTAACATGTATTTTCTCTTTTGGTTTTTAAGATTATCAAATGCCAAAACAGGAATTGGGTTAAATAGTCCTTGGTAAAGTTTCAGATCATAACTCAAGCTACAGGCATCTGCTTTCATTTCTCATGGTGACAAGGAAGACACAACACTCTCTCTGTGAATGTACCATTCCTCTCCTCCTGGTCCCCATTCCACTGAGGGTTCCCCTTAGTGGGGTTACTGGTATTCATCATGGGGTTATGGGTAATGAGTTGTGAGAGCAGCAGTTAGTCATTGTGTGAGTGGAGGGGTACCCAATGCCCCTGGATACTCCTTCCTACCTTGTGCGTCTTACAACTTCTCTGCCCCCTCTTCTGCAATGTTCCCTGAGTCTTGATAGGTGTGTTATAATTTTACTTTAGTGTTAAGCTCTCAGAAACTTCTGGATTTCTACTTCGATTCCTTTTGAGCATCCCCAGTGTCTTTTGTTATCACTTTGGCACAAGATGTAGGCCTCCCCTTAAGAGAAGCACTCTGCTTAACTTGCCAGTTCCTCTGTGGTTTCACCTGGACCCTAGCTGATGTGCTAGAAGTGGCTTATCTTATGATAGGGAGTCAGCTATCTTTTCTTGTCATGTTTTGGTTGTCCCTGATTTTGGTTATCCCTGGTTTTAGCTGCCATATATAAAAGAAAAACACATTCTTCAATGTAGCGTGAGACCAGCATAGGTTAAAAGGGATAAGCATTGCTAATTAAGAGACATTTCAATGAGTGTAGCATTTCTTTTGGCCAAATACTGGTGGAAACTTCACACTGGAGTCCATGACCCTTGTCTCCATAGGATTCTGACTTGGTTCCCAGTTGCAAGAATAAGTCCTTGGGTTTCAAAGAAAATTGACAAGCTATGCTCCAAAGCCCTTTCAGGCTAATTATGTGCTTTAAAAATAGGAACCACGTTTTACTGTTGTCTTTTGTAAGGCAATAAATCTAGAAAAGTATTTAGACAATGACAAATATAAGATGATATGACAGTTATGTGCCTACCAACTTTTAATGAGAAAAAATGCTGTCACTTGGTCACTTTTACATGGAAGCATAGGTATGTTCAATTGAATTTATATTAGTGTATATTTCATGTATATTTATATTAAAATATAGGATAAATAAAATATATGTTTAAATGTTAAAAATGTATAGAATATATAAAATATTTATATTTACATAAGTGTGTACTTTATGTGACATATATATTCAAATATAAATTTTATAAAATCTTTAAGTAGCAGTGCCAGATAAATCTAATGACTGTCCTTAGCCCTCACTGAGCTTCTACCTAGCCATACAATTGAATAAAGTTGTAACATGTAACTGATATTTGAATCATTCCAGAAAGTCATTTTCCTGTAATACTATACTATTCATACAGTTTTACTACTAGTAATTAATTTTAAGTATCATTCACTTGATTAAGCTCCCTTATTTGCTCTTCAAATATAATTTGCTATCTTTATTGCATGTTCAACACAACATGGTTACTTTAATGAAACTGATAATGCTTCTGAATCAATTATTTAAGTATATTGTTTAAAATGCACTCTATCTAGCTGGGTGTGGTGCTGTGTGCCTCTGATCCCTGCTCTAGGGAGGCAGAGGTAGGAGGATCACTGTGAGTTTGAGGCCCGCTTGGGACTAGGGTGAGTTCCAGGTCAGCCTGGGCTATAGTGAGACCCTACCTTGGGGGAAAAAACATACACTCTATCTCATTTCATTCTTTTGTAGTTGGATATCCAATTTTGCCAGTTCCATTTGTTGAATTGGCTATCTTGTTTTCACTGAAGGTTTTTGGCTCATTTGTCAAAAAAAAATAGGTAGCCAAAGAGGATGAATTTATTTCTGGGTCCTCTCTACCACTCTATTCCAGTGGCCCATGTGTCTATTTCTTTATCACTGTTGCTCTGTAACAATAGTTTAGAAGAGGGTTGCGATCCTTCCAGCTATGTGTTTTGCTCCTCATGATTGCTTTGGATGTGTGTAGTCTTTTATGCTTCCATGTGACTTCTTGGATAGTTTGTTCCAATGCAGCATAAAAAGTCACTGGGATGTTGACAGGCATTGTGTTGGACTTGTGGATTTCTTTTGGTGATATAATCATTTGCACAATATATTGTCTTAGTGTCTTGAAGTTTTCATTGTAGGGAAAGTAGGGAGGGACAAGAGTCAACTAAAACAGACTTTATTTCAATTCATTCAAAATGAATGATACCTAAATTTTTATATGCTAGCTAAAAATTTTAACAAAATAAATAAGTGCACTCTTTTTTATTTTATTTAAAGTCTATAACTCCATATAGCAATTTCAGTATATACAGTGACCTTAGAGCCTTGATATACTCATTCTTCTAATATTGATTTATTTCTGTGAGACCCTATAATTGTTTCTGGGAGCCCCTTGCATTTCTTAAAACTTTGGGATATAGATGAACTTAAAAATTGTTGAAAAACTAGCATTCATAATTGTTAATAATGATAACTATTTTATCTATGATTTGGCCCTATTATAATAAATGTTTTTTTCTTCTCACTAAACACATTTTTGTCTTAAGCTCTACTTTATCTGATATCAATATAGTGACTCATTTGGAGATTACTGTTTATAGTTATTTTTAGAGAAAAATGAGTAATCTTCAGAAAACTCTGCTTTTACCCAAAGTATTTTGGAATTTTTAGTGTCATTCTGATATTTATTTTATCATTTAATACCATTATGTTCTAGAATAAGACATTGTATGACTTTTATTCTTTTAAACTTGTTAAGGTGTTGACTATTGCCCACATTGTCATTCATCTAGGGGAATGTCCCATTTGTGGTTAAGATTTGTAATCTGATGAATGAAGTCATCTATTTGTGACCATTACATCCATATCCAGTTAACTGATGGTTTTACTTAACTTAATTGTATACTTACAAATTTTATGAATGCTAGTTCTGTCTATATCTGAAAAAGAAGCATTCAAGTATCTTAAATTCAAGATGAATAATTTCTCTTTACAAGTCTACTATGTTCAGATTGAGTTTTTAGTTGGCATACATATGTGTCAAAAGTGGTTGTACTTTGTCACCCCTCCCTTTTGCCATCTCTTATTTCCCCTGCTCCCTTCCATCTTGGTAGCCCCATTTCACAGAATAAATATTGCCCCTTCTAACTAAACACTGAAACATATATTAATTATGCTCTTTTTCATTCATTCACTTAATAACTTTTCCTCCCTTCCATTGTCTCCTTCTATTTCCATGATCTACACATATGTATATGTGTATGCATACACACAAACAAGCTTAAGATAATGATTTGCAGTTTCTTCCATTTTCATGGGAAAGACTTCATTTCATTTTTCTTCACAGTTGCATAAGTTTCCATTCTGAATATGTATAACAAGTTATTTATTCATCTTTTGATGTATATTTTTAGTTTGACTCTAGTTTGTGGATATTATGATTTGTTGTATAGTGCAGCAGTAACCATGGGTGTATACTATCTTTCCCTATTATATATTGACTGTGGCCTTTAGGTAAATACCCAAGAGTGCTATATTGTAGTTCTGATTTTAGATTCTTGAGAGACCTCCATCATGACTTCCATAGTGGCCACGATAGTTCAGGGTCTTCCCTGCAGTGAATAAGGGTTATTTCTTGCTCACATCTTTTTAAAATTTATTTTATTTATTTATTTATTTATTTATTTATTCATTTATTTATTTATTTATTTATTTATTTATTTACAGAGAAGGAGGGAGAGAGGGAGAAAGAAAGAGAGATAGAGAGAATGAATGGGCACGCCAGGGCCTCCAGCCACTGCAAACGAACTCCAGATGTGTGAGCCCTCTTGTGATTCTGGCTAACATGGGTCCTGGGGAATCAAACCTGAGTCCTTTGGCTTTGCAGGCAAATGCCTTAACTGCTAAGCCATCCCTCTAGCCCAAGAATTAATCTTATTTTTAAATATATTTTTATTAGTTATGTTCAGCATTTGTTGTAATTTCTTTTCTTAATGATAGAAATTCTAACTGGAGTGAGATGGAATCTCAAAGTAGTGTTCATATTCAATTGATAGATTATGTAGAACACTTTTTAAAAAAATTATTGGCTATTTGTATATCTTCTTGTGAGAACTATTAGGTTCATTAGCTTATATAATGATTGAATGATTTGGGAGTGTTATTTACTTTTTTCAGTTCTTGATATAGTCTCCAAAGTAGTCCCTTGTTTGATGCTTTCTGTTGTTATTGTGATTTGGCATTTATCCCATCTGGAGTTCACTGAGGTTCTTGGAACTCTGATTTATTAGCTATTATTGATTTGTGTGAAATTCTCCATCCCTATTGCTTCAAATATTCCTTCTGTTTCTCTGTTTCTTTTCTTCTAGAACAATCATTTTCCTTATGCCTTTTAAAATACTTTATTTATTTACTTGAAGGAGGGAGAGAGAGGGAAGGGGGCATAGGCAGATAGAGAGAGAGAATAGTCACTCCAGGGCCTCCTAGCCAGTGCAAATGAACTCCAGAGGCATGCACCACCTGGTACATCTGGCTTTACATGGGTTCTGGGGAAACGAACTTGGTTCCTTTGGCTTTGCAGGCAAGTGACTTAACCAGTAAGCCATGTCGCCAGCCCACTGATGCCTTTTTTAAAGTGGTCCCACACTTGCTTTAATAATCTCTCTTGGTTAGGGATTTTTTCTGTCTTTTTTTTTTTTCAGTTTTAGAAATTTACATAGTTATATCCTCTAAGTCAGAGACTTGTTCTCAGCTGGGTCCTTTCAACTATCCAGCCCCTCAAGAGCATTCTTAACTTATTCACAGTGATCAAAACTTTCTAGCATTCCTTTTTAGTCTTTCCTGGAATGTCCATCTCAACTTATATTACCATTTTATTATTCTAATAAAATCCATAGTATAATAATATGTTGGATATTCTTGCTCTATTTGACTCTAATACTGATTCTTGTTCAAAATCTTTATGTTGTAATGTCCTTGCCTTTTAGAAGTGCTATATATTTTTTCTTTTGTCATTGTTGTTGAAAGGAAAATTTGTTGAACTGGGTATCACAAGCAGCATTCAACAAATCTTTATCAAAGTAAGGCAATGGGAGGGGGATTCATTCTCCTGTGATTCAGTTATACCCCGTTGGTGAGCTTGTGCTCTGGACTATGATTTTCCTCAGGACTTTTCAGATTTTTCTCCTTTCTAATAGCATGTAACATCAATTTCTTCCCTTGCTCTGGGTAGATTATAATCTGAAAAGCACATCTATCAGGTCAGGCTGTGATGAATTGGTTCCTTCTGAGGGCAGGCCTTTGTTAAGAAGTACAGAATGTGCTAGCTATTTCAAAATAATTCCTTTGATCCTCCCTCCCACGTTTTACTATAAACACTAAGATTTTCCCACTATCTATTGTGAAGACCTTGTAGAGGTACAAGTAATAAACTCAAAAAAGTGTGCAGACTAAGTTTTAAACTCAAAAAAATTGTTCCTGTGATTCATCAAGCACAATTCAGGTTTTCCGTCCCTGGCTGGTGTTGTTCACAGGCCTTCTCTCATAGGTTTGGCACTAGTAATCGTTGGTGTTCCGTATCTCTTTGTCTCTTGAATTTGGCGGGGGACATTGATGTGCTTTTACGCTGTAATTCTCTCATCTAACAACTGTTAATTTGTCAGGGTTTTATTGTTGTTTTGCCTTTTTACTTGTTATTAAGAAAGTAGTAGTCCTTACATGCTGGGCTTGGAACCAGAACTCAAGCAAATTCTTCGTTTCGGTTATTATAGTTCCCAACTCTACTATTTTCTATAAAATTTCATTCCATGATTTCTATTTCCTTGTTATTTTTCTCCGTTTGATGACTTTCTGTCATAGTTTGCTTTAATTTTTAAAAAAATCTTTGTACATACTTGTAGTGACTTTAAAGCTTTGTAGGTAATTCTAGCATCTGATGCCCTTAGAAACTGCTATTTACTGCTTCTTTTTATATGCATGGATCATACTTTCCTCTCTTTGAAGCTAATTTCTTTTCTTAAAAAGTAGACATATGAGGTAAGACGAGTTCTGATTTGCACTCTCCTTTCTCCAAGCCCAGATAGTTGTTCCTATGGAGTCTCCCTTGCCTGGAGAACTACAGCTGCTAATATCTGGTTCATTTTATTTTATTTTTCTCTTTTCCTAGTGTTACCTGTGTATCAGCATTGCTTAGTGGGAGCCAATTCTTTCTGAGAAATTATGTTTAAACAGGTTGAGCCCAGTAAGGTTACTGTCATCCACCAATGGAGTTGTCTGAAATCGAAGGATGTGTTCATATTCAAGCAGTTTATAACTCTATAGGAAGTATTATTTTCTGACAAGCCTTTTCATGTATGTTCTGTGGTGAGCAAGGCCTCACACTGAGTCAGTCATCTGTTGATGATGAGGACCTTCTCTTTTCTGCTGAGTGTATACGTAACCTTGCATGGGCACTCAGCTGGCTACACAGGCAGAGCTCTGTATGATACTCTGATTCCCTCAATTCCCTTATTAAATTTATGGCTTCTCTGGACAGTCTGTTGATCCCACCAACCACCGTTATAACCTCAGGCTATTTCATTTTCTCTTGCCCTGATTGCTTGCCACTGAATTCACTATTGTTTCCAGCAGCTGAGCATGAGTTTTTCCCATATTCATCTTCAAATGAAGTCAGCCTCCTCTGACAATATAGTGAGGTATCTGCCACTTTTCCTACCCAGATAGAAATATCACAACCTCAGAATTTAGTGCTGGACAAGGGGAGTATGGTTATAGGTGGGGCATGACTTAAGAGCAGCCCTAGGCTAGAACACTACAGATGCCTTCAGTAATTTTTCTTGAATCTTTCTTTCTTCTTTCTTTCATTCTCTCTCTCTCTTTCTTTCTTCTTTCTCTTTCTTTCTCTCTTCTTCTTCTTCTTCTTCTTCTTCTTCTTCTTCTTCTTCTTCTTCTTCTTCTTCTATTTGCTATATCTGTTTGGTTAATTTTCAAAGGTCAGAGGTACATATTTTGGACAATTGCATCCAGTGTTAAAACTGCTATCTTGGGAGAGGCTTTGCTAAACTCCTTACTCCCCTGTCTCCCCTGTTCTGTAACAATAATGACTAACATAATAACAAAACTTACCATATGCCTGGTTCTTGTACCAAGTATTTTACTAATTAATTTACTTTATACTGATTCATTAATTCACAACTCTGTAAGATTTTCATTAATCTCACTTTACAGATGAGGAAAAGGAACAGATACTTCATAGCTAGTATCTAGTAGAGTCAGATTCACATAATCTGTTTCTAGAGAATGAGAGTTTGCCAGAGGACAAGGTCTCGCTACATAGTAATAGAGTACAATTCTTCACAAATTTATGGTCCTCCTTCCTCTGACTCCCTAGTGCTGGGTTTATAGGTATGAACCATCATACCTATAATTACTGAGTACCTTGGTAGATTTCTTATTTATGTACTTCTTGGTATATTTCTGATTGTCAACACTGCTCACAATCAGCCCAACAAAATGGATCACACTGGTAATACTACCACTCAGGGGTTTCGGACAGAAGGATCAAAAGTTCAAGTCCAGCGTGAGTTACATAGAAAGTTCCAGAGCTAGAAAGTAGAAAGAAGTAGAAAGAACTAGACTCATATCAAGGCTCTTCGATTTGCTAGATGAACAGTTTTGAGGAAACCACTCACATCTGTGAGCAGTTCACTCATCTTCAGAAGTGAGATAATAGTAGTATCTACCAATACAAGATTGTTCTGAGAAGCACTAAAGTATTCATTGTTTATGTACACAAGAGATATTGTGATTGGATAATCTAAAGCAAGTCACATATAAAGAACTTGGAACCTTGCAATTTCTTTATCTCACCACCTGGGAAGGATAGGGAATGGGAATCAGAAACACATGTATAATCAGTGTCCTCAACTTTAGGACATATGAGATAAAGTTATAGGATGTGGTCTCTTAGTACCTGATCCAAAAAATAATACTATGACGGTTTTGTTTCAGATTTTTACACTCATTCCCCCTTGCCCTGCAGAGTCACAGAAATTCAGTTGAATTAGCAGAGAGACAAAGCCTTATGGTTCTTTACAAGCTTATGTAAATGGTGATATGCTTTTAAATTAGGATAAAAAGAGATTCTAGGAGATAGTGAAGAGGGTGGCGGTAGTCACTCAACAAACATTTGATCTTGAAAGCTATTCAAAGGGTGAGCTACATCCAGATGAAAGGGGAGAGTTTATTGTTAGCAAGATTTGAAGTGAAATGATTACAGAGAAATTAAAGTAGTTCATGTCTTTGAAAAGTAACTCTGGTTTTTGAACATAAAGAGGCTGTAAGATTACAGAAAATAAAAACCCCATAACAAAAGATCCAATTGATTCATATATTAACATTTTATAAAGTGTTCACTATGGGGGACAAATCATTATAGAAAGTGCCACACACACAAAAAAAAATGTAATAGTTCATGCCTCATGTGAGCAACAAGACAGTACATCAAGGAAGATAAAGTGTGACCTAAGTGCTACCAGAAAAACATCCCTACTGCGCATGACCAGAAAAAAGATCAGATTTTCAGTATCCAACATGTGATTCAAAATTATTTATCTCCCCCTCTTCCTTCATCCTTATAGACACTTATTTGTGGATTTTCTTCAACAAATTTGTGTTTCTGATTGTTAAGTGATGTGAAAAATAAACATGACAGTGCTAATTTCATGTTGCTTATGTCTATATAACTTTAGAGAAATTGCCTTATAAATTCATTTTTTAAAAAATTATGATTTATTTGAGAGAGAGAGAAGAAAAGAGGATCAGAGAATGGGTGCACCAGGATCTTCAGCTGCTGCAAATGAACTCCAGACATATATGCCACTTTGTGCATCTGGATAACATAAGTCCTGGGGAATTGAACCTGGGTCCTTTGGCTTTGCAAGCAAACACCTAAACCACTAAGCCATCCCTATAGCCCAGAAATTATCTTTATACACAGTACAATTGAACACAAAAAATGTCATGCTCTTTGGAGAATTGTAATGATTAGATTTAGTATTAACAAGCATGTGGTTCAGTCTTGATAAAACCTGGGATGTTGTAGTAGTTGTCACAGCTGTAGTCATGGTCATAGAAGTAATTATATTTACAGTAGTAGTTGTCATTAATGTAGTAATTTTTATTGTTGTTATTCACCATTCTTATAATTATGAATAATAAAATAATGATATTCAGGGTTTTTTTCTCTCTTTCTTACTTAATCTCCCTCTTTATCCCCCCTCTCTCTCTAACACCCTCTCTCTCTTTCTGTGTATGTGCCTTTATCCCTTTCTCTAACACCCTCTCTCTCTCTCTCTCTCTCTCTGTGTGTGTGTGTGTGTGTGTGTGTGTGTGTTTGTACAGGTATGCACATGCCACCATGCATGTGTGAAGGATGGGTGTTGGTCTTGGCTTTTTATTTTGTTTGAGGAAAGGTTTTGTTCACTGTTTTGTACTGGGGCTAGTTGGCCTGTGAGATTCTGAGGATTTTCCTAACTCTGCCTCCCATCTTGCTATAGGCAAACTACAGCGTCCAGCTTTATATGAGTTCTGGGAATCTGAATTCACGTCATCACATGTGTATGCCAAGCAATTGTACCCACTAAGCCATCCTCTCATCTCTTCCAGGGTACTGATAAGAAAAATATTTTTGATTTTTATGGTATATACATTCTTTAGTTGAAAAGAAAAGACACTCCTCCATACTTCCAACAGAATTCACATTCAGGAAGACAAACACTGTGTTTGATTTACTACTATATGCCTACAAGTTCACCTATTACTTGGGAAGTTCTACGTATTTATAATAATTTTCTACATTAATTAAAAGTTTATTAGCATAGATTGAGTAATTATATTCAGGCAGAATTTATGGCAATCTTAAAGATAGCAAAAGAAGGAGAAACTTGATGTAAGTTCAGAAAAATTACTTGGTTAGAAAAACTTTTTGAAGATCCAAACAGCACCAACCTAGGACAAAGTGCTCATTCCAGGGACAGTTGATGGATATTTTTTATGTAATTTAGGGGTAAAGAAAAATTACTTGAAGCTATCTGAGCAGCAAAATTACCTGATGAAACACTGCTTTTAGAATGATAAACCTCAAAGCTTTCATAAATTGATGTTGAAAAATGATATGATCAGAAACATCTTAGCAGATTATATCAATGGCCTTAAGAAAGTAATTTGTGTGTGAAATAGGCTATTAGCTTTTAATATCAAATATGAATGATGTATTTGAAAAAGACAGTTCCCTTACCAGAGTTGTAGACCAAAAGAAATTATGTTTATATTTAGGCTAGATGATCAATTTGGTTTTAGACATATTGAGACTGGAGAGATATTAGGGCATTTACTCAAAAAAATCAGGTGAGATGAAAACTGAGTTAAAGATTCTAAATTAATAAGGAACAGACTTTGGGATATGTTCATATCTGGGAGGAGGAAAAGAAATGGGCACAAACACTGTTGACAGAGCAGTACAAAAGATATCAGCCAATACAGACTCTGTGATAAAGGACAGGAAGTGTTGAGTGTTGGTTACTCTGGAGTTCCCAGAAAGCCAAGGAGGAGAACACTGAGAAAAGATGCCTGTGTAAGAAGCTTTATAGTGATCCTATGGGCCTCAGCTTCTGTATGGCAGTAGAATATAAACCAAATTGCAGAAGATGAATGAATATAAAAGGGTGACTATTGGGCTTTGGAAAGGAAAATGCTACCAGGGACAATAGTGAAGAGTAATATGGGATGAATAGAACTGAAATAAATTATGTGACTATATGAAGATGTCATAAACACCTTACCATGCACAATTAATATATGCTGATGATAATTTGGAAAGAATTTATGTATAGAAAACAGGAGAGAGTGAGGATAATTAACTACTTATATCCTACAAAATGATTTGGCAATATTATAACCACCCCCCCCCAAAAAAAGAGAGAAGATGTCACTGGCTCTCAGTTTATATCATCATATGTGTGAAGTCCTCTGATGATCTGATTCTCAGTTTTGTTGAGGGTAGTTGCTATGGTTGTTGTTTGGTTTGGTTTCTTTTCTTTTCTTTTTTTCTTTTTTTTGTATAGTTTTTATTTCTTTGGCTGTGTTTTGAGTTCTTGTGATGTGCACATGGAGAGTTAGGGGTGAAGGGGAAATAGGGTTTGATGGGACAAAACCCTGTGTATCATGAAGCCTTTACGAACATTGATTGAGCTTGTTCTTAACACCACTTAGTACTCTCAAAGAGCATATTCAACCTCATGAAATATTTAAATCCAAAGAACAAAACAGGCTGCACCAGACTAAAGCCAAATGAATGCATGAAAACCACCAGTTCTTTCTCCATCTGCACATTGTGCAGAACAAGGAGCAATGTGCCATTTCCAAATCAGAGACAAATCCAACTGTGGACATAGTAAGTGACTATTGTCCCTTCATTGCAAAAGCCTTTAATCAAGCCTTTAATTTCTCCTGGCAGAAGTACTGAGAAAATGATATCACAAATTTATAGGCAAAAATCTGGTTAATTGAAAAAACTTATGCTTTTAATTAAAAATTTCAAGCATAATTATTAAGCTCATGATCACTTTTCTAGACCCAAAGTTCTATGTGTAATAAATACTTATTTTAAAGACAAATAAGAGAAAAAAATAAAACTAGTTCAGCAATAAAAGAGATCATATTATAGAATACTGATTAATTTTTCCTTTGTTTGGTAAAAGCTATGATTGAGCAGTTCATTGAGTCCAGATGTTGGTTTAATTAAGATTAGAAATTTTAACTTAGTTTGCTAACAGAACACACTCAGGAGAATAATAAAAATAGTGTTCTTATCAAAATTAGAATCTTAACTAAGAATGTCAATAAGTGCTTTGATAGTTTACATGTGTTTATTAAAAGTAAAAAAAATATATAGAGTTACTTTCTTATAATACTGAAGCATTTAGAACAGTCTGGAGACTAAAGAGTATCCATTCAATAACTAGATAAGCCAGAGTTCTACAGTTTAAGCAGAGGGTCCTTGCTTACTACTAAGTGTTTAAATGAGATATATTGATACTTATACAGATGTTTTTAATGCACGCCCAGGTTCAATCTTAACAGCTTATAAGTGCCAGAATTGGCATGGAATCCAGGCACTCTAGAACCTCAGCTTTTAATTTCTATAGGATAATGCGTCTTAACTTGAAAAGAGGACATTCTTTTCAGCAGGGAAGATGGCTTGGGAGAAAAGACATAGTTAAAGATGGTAACGATGGATAGGTGTGAACTGTTCAGCTTTGTTTTATGATGCTTTTGTCCTCATTAGCACAATCAAGTAGTTGGATTACCTTTTATTTTTGTCAGAACTTTATTGCTTTTTTCATGTTCCAAAAACATGCTTAAAGTAAAAAATATGATTTAAAGGTGGTTTTAATGACCATTAGCCTCCTCCTGTTGCTCTTTCTTTTGTAAAGAAGATGGAATAAGCACACACACACACACACACACACACACACACACACACACACACACACACTGTTTTTGAATGAAGTAACCAATTATTTACATCAAGAACCCAAAACATTGAGTTGTACAAATAGGAAGATGCTAATTTGTTTGAGTGGAGTTCAGGCAAGGTCACGAGGTTGCCATTTAATTGCCTCTCTGCTGGGGCACTTTATACACTAGGGATAAGGAATATAGCAGGGGACATCATAGATTAGAGAATTACCATTTCATAGGATCATGTGTCTCTAGTCTAGAATCTTCAGAACAGTGAGTCATAGAAAAATATTTGACTCCTAGCATTGGATTCAACTCTTACTTCCTCTCGAGATATACATTGTAAAAAATGGCAGCAATTATTAAGGGCTGCCTATGTTTATGCAGACATGAATAATAGTAATAAGCAACTCAGACAACCTGGATATCTACTGTGAATACAATGTGGTGCCAGAAACAAGAAATGTAGAAAAATGAAAACTATGCAGCCAGTACTCTCATGAAAATGGGGACATAAGGATTGCCATGAAAACCTTAGGGATGTTATTAGCTAGCAGAACAATATGATAGTACCAGGCAGGTAAATACTAAAAGGAAAATGGCAAGAGTGAGGAGATAGAAGAAGAAAGAGTCCTACCTTCCACCACTTCCCATAAATGCCACTATGTGGAATCCACCAAGCATTGATTCACTGACTATACCAGTGTCTATCAGTATCTATACTAAAAAGAAATGAATACACTTGCACAGACCTTGTATGTTGTGATAGTGGTACCATGGCTTTTGCCCCCTCCTCATTCTTTATATATTATATGTCATATATGTCATATATGTCATATTTCTTTGAAGTCCTCAAATGTTTGTGTATTCGTGCCTTATTAAAGTATGATTCTTGAGAATGTGCATATTTTAAGGTCTACTATGTCACTACCTACCACTAATCTTTTTTAAAAGTTATGGACATACTCAGAATGTAAATATCATATGTTGATATCATCCTTTTCTTCATCCCTGGCCCCCTCCAAAAGGACTGTCCTCATTGGGAATGCAAGTCATCCCCATGGGGATTGTGGTTCATGCATTATGGGGGCAGCCGTCAGTTATGGGAACAAAGCAATATCTATGTGCATGATGTCCCAACTTGTGGTTCTAACAGTCTTTCAAACTCACTTCTATGAAATTCCCTGAGCCATGTTGGGTGTGTTTTAAGTCTACTTCAGTGATGGGCTCTTAGGAGCCTCTGGATCTCTGGTTTGGTAGGTGTTGAGTGTCTTCAGTGTCTATCTCCTTCACCCTTGTGCTGATAGCAGGTTCACCAAGAAATCAGCACTCTTGCTCATTTCCCCAATTCCTGTGTGGTTTCAGCTGGGGCCCCAGTGAAATGTGATAGGTTGTTTCTCTCCTCAGGTCTGAAAAAGAGAAGCAGATTCTCCAATGGAGAGTGAAGTCAGCACAGGTTAAATGGGATAATCATTATTAGTTTAGAGAGAAATTAATGAGTGTATACCTTCCTGTAGCCCAAGATTAGTGGGAGCTTGATAATGGAATGCAAACTCATTATCTGTAAGTGATTCTGACTTGTTTCCCAGTTTCAAATATGGTTTCCTTTCCACTGAGTGGATCTCTTAGCCAATCCAAGAGTAGTTGGTTACCTACCATGGCTGTGTACCACTATTGCCTTTGTGTGAGCATCATGTCAGGTTGTTTGCTTCTGAGTGGCTTCGACCTCACGTTGCTTGGACAAATGTTAGCCACTTTCCCCCAGTAGCTAATGTAGCACTTTCTAGCACTAGACGGGCTAAGTGTCTGGGAACTGGCTCTCTTCCAGATTCCAGCCAGGTCTCTCCATACTGACAGCATATGGTGTCTTCAGCAGTAGAGTTTTACCATTAACCTCTGGTGGGTAATCAAGTGCTCTGACAGAAGTCTGTCTTTTTTTGGGAAACCTTGTAGGTCTCTGATCAACAGCTCATTGTGGGTATTAACTGCATCCTGGTCCTAGGAGTTACAGGCCAGCACCAAATGAAAAGAAAGAAGAAAGAAAAGAAAAGAAAAGAAAAGAAAAGAAAAGAAAAGAAAAGAAAAGAAAAGAAAAGAAAAGAAAAGAAAAGAAAAGAAAAGAAAAGAAAGAGAGAGAGGGGAGGGATAGAGGAAGGAAGGGAGAAATCTAAGGGTAGGCCTCATCTCACCCTTTCTAGGGCCTTTTGATACAGGTGCTCCCCCTAAGGTCCTAGTGAAGGTTCAATCTTTTAGTTTTTCTTCCAGTATATAGGATTCTATGGTACTGGTTCCATTTGGGTTCAGTTTTGTGTCTCCCCCTTTCCCTCTCCTCCCTATTCTTGGTGCTTTATTAATACCCAGAAATTATGCTTTGGACACAATTGTGTTTTGTCTAAGAAATATATGCTGTAATAGCTGTGTTTAAGACCTTGTTAAAATGTATGCCACAGGGATGTATAAGGACTTATTCATCATGAACTTAAGTGTTCATAGCTTTAAATAAATTTCAAAGGTGGTGAAGAATTTTAAAACAGAGAAAGCATTAAGATTCTAATTTTAAAAACTAAACATGGAATAGTTTACATGTGTTATTCATTAAAAAAATCTCTTTCAAGAGGTAAAAATAAATCTCAAAATCAAATTATGTCATCATCTAGGCAGGTGGTTACTATAGCATTGAAGAGGAAAAAAAAAAAAAAGACAGTAAAATTGACTGAAGGTTGCCAGAGAGAAAATAATACATATTCAGAGTTTATAAAATGAGAACTTTAAATACTCAGTTTGGATGTGAGTGGGCTTGGGTCACTCTTTTCATTTAACTGCCATATGATGACAGGAAGGCTACATGCCCAGAAAAAATGCAGGATAATGTGTGGCATCACTTTGATTTCCTGGCCACCACAGAAACCTACCAGCTGTCATCACAGAACCATCAATTATCTAAGGCAAAATCAATTATCTTAAAAAAAAAAACAAAATAAAAAACATACTTTTCAAAACTAGGAAATTGCATACATTTTATTGCCCTTCCAAGACTACGATGCCAGTCCTCTCCATTTTCTACTTGTCATGCTGGAGAAGGAACCATAGGTGATAAGCAGAACCAGATTTGGGCAAAAAGTGAACCCCAACCATGCAATTTTCCAGATCCCAGGATATTAGGCACAACAATATCATCAAGGTACATAAATCCCACAGGAAAGCTGACTGGTTTAGGGAAAAAAATTGTATTTGGTAGAATGCTTTTTCAGTGAGAAAACTTCTTCAATTGAAATTTGAATAGTGAGAACCTAATTAGGATTAGACAGAGACCACCAAGTTCGCACAATAGTTGATGGTCCACGAACTCCACTGCCAGAAAGCAATCGGGCCCATTCCCAATGTATTAGCTTTCTAAATGAGGGTGTAGAGGGGAATTGATAGGGAGAACCACTGAGGACCCCTTAGTGCTTCCTCACTCAACAAGCAATCACAATCTAAATAAATGCGGGAAAATGCTGAAAGAATCTTCTACTGGTCCCAAGGTTTGAAATGGTACTGCAGATCCATGACAGTCACAGCCAAGACTACATACTTCTAATTAACACAGAGGCAATGTTAGCTCCTCTGTTTCATCCTCTCCATTGAAGTCACTGCAGCCTGGTTGTTGCATTTCTTGTGTTGGAAATCATCAAAGCATGGCCCTCATTCTCCTGGTGTGAATGGACTCCAGCACCTCTCAAATATCTTTCCTGAATTCCCACAGTAGATTTTGTGATTCCAGGTTTATATGTGTATCAAGGGGCTTGGAAGATGGCGCAGTGTTTAAAGGGACTTGCTTGCAAAGCCTACCAGCCGGGTTCAATTCCCAAACTAGCCACATAAGCCTAACTGAAAAAGAGTGGTGCAAGTGCCTGGTGTTTGTAGCAGCAAGTAGGTCCTGGCATGCCCCTTCCCCCCACACATTGACAAGTAATTAATATTAAAAATGTCCATCAAATAAGATTTAAATGTTGCCTCCTCTGGCTAAAAATCTTTCATTTGTTTATGATTTACTCATATGAACATGGCATTCCTTCCTTTACAAACAAGGTTACATGCTGGGTGCCACCATTTCCTTCATGAAGAAAGTATGGATACAGTGAATTTTTCCCTTGGATTGAAAAGTAAAGATGCATGGAGTGCTGACCAGGCTCCCATGACCTGTTTACCCAGCTGATTAGGGAACTTTAGAATACTAACTGGCATACACATATGTAATAATTCTAGGATATAAGAGCCAGCATGAATGATCCTAGAAATGTTAAGCATAAAAAATTATATACAATGTATTCCAATAAAATATTTTTTGTTTTCCTAGCACTCCTTCTCAGAATTTTTTTCATTATGAATCTTTACATATTTATTATCAGAGGCTTGCTTTTCTCTCCTTGAAGTCTTTTTTTCTCCTCCACAGTTTGACACACTTTAATAATGTGAAGGGCTTCACTCTAGATAGCCAGCAAAACAAAGAAAAGCTTCGTGGAGCCATACTGAGAAAATAAAAACATACCACATTAATGGATCCTTGAAGCCTTGTCCTGCTGCCCTCCTTCTAGCAACTATGGAAGTTTACAAAAACCAGTAAACAAAAAATTCAGACAGAAGCATGCATATGGAGAGTTTGGAAGTTTCTTTTTCTACTTTTATATGCTCCAAACAAAAGCCTTCATAAAGCAGCAAATACTTTCTGACATCATCAAGTCCTTTTCTGTGAGTCATTAAATTGCTGAAACCCAGAAAATCAAATTTAGTTTAAGACTGTTTGATAATGTAATAACACAGTAAAATGTGATTCACCAATTAGCTCATGTAATTGAATAATCAAAACCATGCTCTGAGTGAGTGGTGGAGGCATATTGGTCTCTGCTTGTTGCCATCAATATTTTTGCAGAGTGTCACTACAAAGCATACCTTCCACTGTTAATACTGCTTCCAAATTTCTTATGAAGGAGTACACATGACTATCTGTGTTTGGAAATTAATAAAGTGCTTAGTTTATTTACTCAATTATTGCCATTTTCTCCTTTTGCCAGGCCCTACATTGAGCAAAGGGCTATCTGGTCCTTGCTACTTTAGAGTTCTCAGTCTCCATGTACTATGTTTAAATTCTCTCAAGACAGAAAAGCAAGCTATGGATTAACACACTACAGAAATTACAGTTTCATAGTTAGAAAACTGTATCCTTGATTGATCCCTATATTTGAATAATGTTTCCAAGATCTTGCATAAAATGCAATAACCAATTTGAACATGTTCTTGCTCAGGGGTTTAAACTGGCTATGAAGATGACTGTGATAGATAAAAATAGGAACTTACTGTTAGACTCTTTTAACGCAGCCTCTCATAATTCTCTAACCACATCTGTTGACATCTGAGGTGCCTAGTTGTATTTAAAATTTCTCTGCAAGCTTGGATGAATTCAAGAATTGATGGAGTGATTAAAATAACTTCTAACTAAGATTTAATAGTGTGTTGTATGGCACAATGCAGGCCTGGCCCTAGCCAGACTGCATGGCAGAAGAAACCAGGAAGTGGCTTCTGTGAACATGGCGTTCTGCCCAGGCTTGGTGTGACAACAGCTACAGTCCCATGCTCACGAGAAGCCTGCTACGAGATGTCCTGTCCAGAGACAGGCTGTCATTGGTCACAAAAAGGGGGACCACCCCATACAATGATTAGCCAGCCAAGCCCCTTAAAACCCACGTGCACTTCCTCAATAAACGAGTTTGCGGCAGCTCACCCTCTGCTGCTTCCACCCAACTCCCAGAGTCTGTGTGGTGACTCTGCGGTGCTCACCTCTGTGTCGTGACTCTGCGCTGCTCACCCCAACTCGGCAGAGACCCTACTGTCCCTCCTGGGCTGGCCTTAGGGGGGACTGCAACAGTGTTTCCTACTTTTCACTTTTTAAAAGTGTGTGTGCTGGAAGGATAGCTTAGCAGTTAAGGCACTTACCTACAAAGACAATGATCCAGGTTCAATTGTCAAGGACCCACATAAACCAGATGCACAAGATGGTGCATGCTTCTAGAATTCATTTGCAGTGGCTGAAGGCCCTAATATGCCATTCTCTCTCTCTCTCTCTCTCTCTCTCTCTCTGCCTCTTTCTCTCTCAAATAGATATAATTAAAATTTTTTAAAAGTGTGTGCGCACATGTGCAAGAACAAATGCACACAAACATGTGTTTATGCATCACACGAGTGAAAGCCTCTGTGTATTAGTCCTCTTTCATTCCACCTTATTTTTGAGACAGGGTCTTTCTTGGTGTCCTTTTGGCACTGGAAAGGCCAGTCTAACTGGACCAGGACCTTTGAGATGCTCCTGGCCCAACTTTCCATTGTCATGGGCCTGATAGGATTACAGACATGTGTGCTATGCACACCTGACTTTATTTGGGTGCTCAGGATCAAACTCTGATCTACAGGCTTGAGAAGCAAGCACTTTTAACCACTGAGCCATCTCCAAAGCCCCATGTTTGGTCTTTTCATATAGCTACTAAAGTATACGGTCATGATTACTTGGTTCAAGGCTTCACAATAAGTATAATAAAGAATAATTAAAATGGAACTTGAACTTGGGTTATTTAAGAACAATAAAATTATTTCTGGTTAACTACAAATAAATGAAAAGGGATTGCTTATTTAGCAAGCTGACAGAGTTATTTTTAAAGCCCTTTTAATATATATAAAAAAGGAAGGAAATAAATTATACATATCACTATGCTGTCATTTTACAGGTCAATTTTTAGGTTCACTTATGAAATTTAAACAGATATTAGCAAACTATTTCCTGTGTAATTATAGTATTAACTTTAGATGGTGTATTATTTATAAATTTATAATGCATGTTTTGTATGGTCCCTTCCCACTCACACAAAACAAATCTCAACATTCTAAGGGATGTAGTAATCTTTGATTATTACTTTAGGGTCTTGTTAATATAATTTAGAATAGTTTGGGTCATGTTTCATTTAGACAGATAAACATAATGACAAAGCACATTTGGAATGTTCTGGAATGAGAAGTGTGTACTACCATACCCAGATTTCCTCTAGCATTCTTTATAATGTAGCAGCTTATAATCAATATGCATTAACATTTATTTCCTTGTTTCTCCCTATTTCTAGGTCAATGGAACAGAAATTGAATATGAATTTGAAGAAATTACATTGGAAAGGGTAAGAAGACTTAAAATTTTCAATACCCCAAGTTTGTGGTCTAGGTTCTTCTAGGTGCTAATTGGTTACCTTGTGAAATTATCCAATTATGTGTGTTTTTTTTAAACCTAGAAGTTTCACACAAGATTTACATTGAGAATATTAGTAAACCACTTGAATTATAGAGCACTGAGACAGAAGACATGAATAATCAGAATGTTCAGTATGTAAGTTGCATCACTATGAACTAGAGAAATGAATAAGAAAGACAAAAATATTCCAAGAGCATGTGCAATACTTTATTCTTAATGTTTTCATTATTAGTGTATTGGTCATATATTTCAAAGATATATTACAGATATTTGTCTATTGATGTTAGCATCCAGACTACAGCTACCAAACATCATCTAATTCATTAACAAAAATAAGTGATAAATTTTAAAACTGCCTCATGTTGAGAGTCACAGCAGACCTGCAGAGCTCTGTACATAAGCTACAAGGACCTTGGTAAGGCTTCTGACTTTAAAAGAAATAGTGTCACCCAGTCCTCATGTGTCTAGGTGCTTTATAGAATAGTTAAAGAAATATCAAAGAATATGCAGACAAAAACAGCACCAAAGGCATTAAAAAGGCAAATCATCATACAAAAGCTTGCTTACCCTCATTAGGAAATAATGAAAGTAAACAGACTTTGTCTCCAAGTGGCAAATATTTTATTTTAAAGGATTATTACTTCCTTTGCAAATGAGCAGTCCTAGAGATTAATGTGATTTAGAATCATGAATCAAAAGCCTTGAAAATGGATATACTTTTGATCTAAAAAATGTGTTTATAAAAAAAGGAAAAAATACCCAAGAACTATTAGTATTCTTATAATAACAAATATTAAGTGTCTTTAATAATATGTTATTATATATTACATAATATTATATATTATAATTAATATGTTTAATATATAATTAATATCATTAATTTGGTGAAACACTAAATTATTCTTGAATGGCATTTCAGATCACTAGTAATCTGAAGGATATGAAGTCTATCTAGATTTTATTATTAAATATCAAAACCAAGTTTAAAAATGGTATCCAAAATATAATCAAATATTGAAAGAGAAAAAAATTATGAGGACATGAAGAAGGAAACTAGCCCACCGCACTTGAATCTGGTTGAAGCCACTTACCAGCTGATAGTCAAGGTTTCCAGCAACATTCACTGACAAGGTTGCCAATGTAGAGATAACATTTCTTTTATATAGTAATATTTCCAAATGAGGATGACCTAGGCTTAAGACTTTACCTTGAAAAGGACTTCACTCCTCTCCTTCTGTTCTTTGAGAATCTCATGAACAGAACTCTTTACAAGTGGAGATATCCAAACTTCCACCATTCCTATGATCTAGATTTTGACCTTAACAATTGTAATCCTGTCTGTGGTGATTTGTATGTAAAAGTGTATCCCCCATAGCCTTAGGTATTTTTGATTAAGCTTCCTACTTAGTCTTTAGCAAGTGGAACCCTGCTGGAGGATCCATGTCACCAGGGGGGCAGATCTTAAGTCCAGCCCTACTAGGTGTGTTGAGAGCTTGCTTGGGTTCTGGCTGTTTGTGCTTGCTGGCCTTTGGTTCTGTCTCTGCTGTGTATGTATGATAAAGTGAGCCAGCTTCCTCCAGCATGATGAAACTTCCCCTGGAATCTATAAACCTAAAATAAACCCTTTCCTCCTGTACACTACATCTTGTCAGGTGTTTGTCCCAGCAACAGAAAGGTAAGTGCAACACTGCCATATACACCTAACTAACCCTGCAGTTTTCTAAATACCTTAATATACCTTCAAAGGTAATAATTCAGAATGCTATAAATGACTGTTGTAAAGCCAAAGAAGTGCTTCTCCCTTGAGAAGATCACACCTGCACTTGGGCATGTACGCATTCCTTGGATACCTTTCTTTCTGTTAATCTCTGTGCTTCAAATGTATGTAAAAAACATCCTTTAATAAGCCGTCTCTGCTTCATATGTGTGTATACAAACACATATACTCAAATAAACAAAAATATATACATATGTAACATGCATGTGTAAGTATATATATAAACCCAGGAAGAATATATTTTGCAAATATTTATTTCCTAAACTTTTTATAATAACCACATGTACATTTATAAGAAATAAAACCCAAAGATCTTTTCTGTGATACATCACTTAAATGAAGACTCTACTCTTTCCTATATGTTAATTTACATCTCCTCTTTAATTTACTGCTATTCACTTTCCTGACCTATGGAATTTCTTATTTTCAGCCTACATTTTATTGAATGTGATTAGTTTTAAAGAGAAATTTACATTGAAAGTTAAGTGTTCATGACAGATGGAACTTTAAAACATCCATTATGGACTTTGATAAAAAAAAAAATTAATGGAAAGCTAAAAAGAGTAAAGTGAGAATTATGGGAAATTAGCACTAATGAGAACAAACCTTGTATGGTTACTAACCTCTTTTCCAAGGCTTTCTGTATGATTTGTGAGGCACAGTAAGAAAGGAACTGTGTCACCCTTCTCAACACAGGAACTATGCAGCTGATAGATGCTACTGTGAAGCTGATTCTCCCTCCCCTAGCCCAGCACACAAACATATTGAATAGCACATCAGTTTGCTACCTTGTGTTTATTTGTCAACAAATAATTAGAGGTGAGCATTGGGTAAGAAAGCATTCAGTTAGAGTCATATGATTGTAAGCTCTGATCTGGGTCTTTCTTCTTCCTTGATTCCTCATCTTGAGGGTGGCAAATCCTCTCCCCTACTCCTGATCCATGACTCTCATTCATACACTGAACCTTGTCACTTCCATTAGCTGCACCTATCCCAAGGCATCTATGTTAACACCTTCTCTGAAGTACACCTATTCTTTATCACTTATTGTAGTATCACCTCTCCAAAAATTCTTTAATCTCCATTAAGAAGTGACTCACTGATTTGGCCACTGCCCCTCCCACTATTTTCATCCTTCTTTATTCCCTCCATTCACTCCTCACATCCCAAATGTTGCCTGGTCCATCACTCATTTTCCATCTCATATGCTCTTCACTTTTTCCCCACCTTTTAAAAACATATCATTTGTTTGTTTATTTTAATTAGCATACAGAGTATTAGGTATCATTATGGCGTTTTCAAACAAAATTTGCTGTGTTTAACTCTCCTAAACTCCCTTGTTCCACCCGCCCTGCTCTATACTACTGCAATCTCCGTTTCAATTTCACATATTTACTTTTGCCCCTCCTACCTCCTCAGGATTTCCTTTTACCCTGTCTTGATCTCTTAATTTTTCAGGCTTTACCCACATTTACTCCTATTTATCTGCATACATACTTATAAATTTCAAGCTAAGGTCTGTATATGAAAGAGAAAATGTGGTTTTTGTCTTTCTGAATTTGGAAGACCTTGCTTAATCTAATCCTTTTCAGATCCACTCATTTTCCTTCAAATTTTACTTCTTTCTCATGTACCACACTTTAATGATTCCTTTATTTGTTGGTGGGCATCTAGGCTTTTTTCTTTCTGCAGTGAATAGAGGAGCAATAACCATGGATATGCAGGAATCTCTGTGCCAGAGTTGGAATCTTTTGATTTTGAGTATATGCCCAGGAATAGTGTAGTTGAGTCATATAGCAATTCTAAGTTCTTGACAAGCCTACATATCAATTTCTATGTCTTTTTTTGTGTTCATCCAGCAAAACCCCTGCTCTGGTTTACTCACTATGGTTAAAGCAACACCTTTTACATTCCCCATCAGCACGTGAACAGTTGGACATGCTGGAGAAACACTCACTCAACTCACTTTAAATTATTATTATTAATTTACATGTTTATTTGTGTGTTGTGTATGTTTGTGTATGTGTGAATGCATGTGTGTGTACGCACACCTGTGTATTTATGGGTGCATCAGTATTTCTTGATCCTGCAAATGAATGCCCATCCAGATTTACATTGGTGGCTCAAGAAAATTGAAGCCAGGCCAGATGGCTTTGCAAGGAGCACCTTTATCCACTGAGCTAACTCCCAGGTCCTCACTTTAAATTCATAACCAACAATTGATGACATTCTGAAAATCTCTTGACAGTTTCTAAGTTTTATTTAGAAAAATTACTTTTCTCATTCTTTGAGACAACAATTTTATATCTTCCCTACCATTTTCATTATGATTTAGCAAATATATATATCTATATATATCTTATTTATTATTTTTCTTCAATATCCATGAACAAGTCCTATTGGTATTTCTATGATTTATCTTTCAAAATCAACTCTTACCACCTGTTCTACTGGATCCTAGTCTAGACTGTTCCATGCTTAGACCACTTTTCAATCCTAAAAACCCTCCTCTTCATCTTCAATTAACTCAAAACCACCCATGAGATATCCTTGATAAAAGGCAAGAAATAAAATTAAAACCATATTGCTTTCTTGCCACCAGGTCTACCAGGAAAGTGATTGTATTGTCTCATTTCTTTCCAAGGCATCTTCTGATCTGGGCACTGGATTTCATAATCTCTTGTTCATTTAATTACTTTGCTTCTGTGTTGTTTTCTTTTTCTTCTGCAATATCAATTCCTCTTTTACTGTCCCTTGAAGGTCTTTGATACAGACATGATAAAATATCTCACTTAAAAAAATAGGAGTCACTTAACCCAATATTCTTCTGCTACATTTGGCACATATTTCTGCTTTGCTTCACCAAAACTCTAGGAAAAGTGCACATTTTCATTAATTCCACATTATTAACTTTTTTACAAATTTTCTCTTGTTTTCTTTTCTTGTGAAATTGCCATGGTTAGGCTCAAAATAACTGCATAGACTACACATGGTTTGCGCTTGCACAGTGCTGGGATTATAGGCATGTAACACCACACCTAGCTATTATGCTGTTATTGTAAACTATTTCATGTTTTCTCCTCCACAAATTTTAAAACTATCTCTATTCAAGTTATGCTAGTTTCCATCTTGCTCAGCTGAAGACTCCATTCTCATTAACCTATTTTCAGGAGTATCTTATGCAGCTCTCCATACTCCCTTCATCAAACGTGATTTTTTTTTAACTTCCAAAACAAAATACTCCTACATCTTACCTTGTTGTTTGTCCCTTTTCAGTTTCCTTTCTTTCTCTCAAATGTTAGATTATTTCAGTTTTAACCTGCTTCCCTTTGTGATCTGTCTCATCCTGATCCATGGCTGAAACACCAAGTCATTCTTCCAAAATCTGAACCTGTGACCTCCTACCTTGGTTCAGTGTACACAGCTAACTGTCCAACTCACATCTCTGCTTAAATACCAGAAATCCTTCCCCCCACATTCCTTTGCCAAAACTGCTTCTACTCTAATATTCCTTGTCTGAGATAATTAGTTCTTGCCATTTTCCCTATTATCCATCCAAAAGAGTCTTAAAACTCTTACTTAATTATTCTTTTTTGCACAGCATTCATCAGCAAGGCCTTCTGGAACTTCTAGAAAACAATATTTGAAATCAATCAGCTTTTGCCACCTGCTCTGCTGAATGCTAGTCCAGGCCAATGTCATCCAGGCCTGTACCTCTCTAATAGCTTCTACTTTTTCTGCTTGATTCTCCCCAAAGTAACCACAGTAATATTTTTCAAAATTCACACCACTGTTATCATTAAAACCATCCAAAAAGTGAGAATGACACTCATTACCACCATCCATAAAGCCTTACACAAGACCTCCCCTCCTCCTCTCTCTAACATTAACCCAAACCATCAACTCGTCATGTATTGCTCTCTATCTACAGTGACCCTCTTGGGATTCCTCAATAAACCAAGCTTTACCCACCTCAAGACTTAAGTGCTATTCTATCTCTCTGGGAAAAATCTTCCTTTAGATCTTTGTATTCCTTATTCTGTTTTCATTATTTCAGTATCTTCTAAGTATTACCAATTCAGAAAAATATTTCTTGTCTTCCCATTTGAACTAGGACCATTTCATTCTTTATCCCACTCCATAGCTTTATTATGTTTAATTACACTTATTAACATCTGAAATTTAATATTTTAAATTTTGTTAATGTCTATATCCTTCTAAATATAATATGTACTAAATACTAATATACATTTAATATATAATATATGTAAAAATATATTCATTTCCATATATGTAGATGCAGTCATGTGAATGGATTATGCCTGGCTCAACTGCTGAAAGGACAGTGAAGTAGTTATGTGTGGCTGGTTTCAATCCCGGCTCTAGGGCTGGAAAGATAGTTTAGTGGTTAAGGTGCTTGCCAGCAAAGCCAAAGGACCCAGGTTTGATTCTCCTAGACCCACATAAGCCAGTTAAACAAGGTGTAACTTCATTTGCAGTGGCTCTAGCCCCTAGGCCCTGGTGCACCCATTCTCTCTATCTGCCTTTCCCTTTATTTCTATCTCTAAAGTAAGATTGCTTAGCAATTAAGATGTTTGCCTGCAAAGCCAAAGGATCCCAGTTCAATTCTTAAGGACCCATGTAAACCAGATGCACAAGAGGGTGAATGCATCTGGAATTCATTTGTAGTGTTTGGAGTCCCTGGTGCTCCCATTCTCTTTCTCTTTCTCTCTCTAAAATAAATAAATTAGTTAAATATATTTAAAGAAGTAAGTAAATATACACTATGAAGAAGAACAAAGTGTTGTAGATATCTGGCCAAGAATATACTACTTCTATGAAAACTTATACATCAGCTGACTTGTGAGAGATGAGAGGAACTTAACCAGATAAAGGGAAATGAATAAAGAAAGTCTCTTAGACATGGAATAGCAAGTACCACTTTTGTAAAAGGCCCCTGAAAGAGTATCATGCTAGAGTAGTTTAGAATTCTGTATCTCAAGCTATGAAGCACAATTCAGAGAGAAAGAGAAGCCAGGCAAGGAGAGATTGAGCAGGGAGAAGATAAATGCTTTGGACACCATGACTGGTGGTTTAAAGTTTACCCTGAGGGCTATGGAGATCCTTGATGAAGTTTAGTCATAAAAGTGGCATCATCACATTTGTGTGAAAACATCACTTCCACTGCAGTATTGAGATTCACATCATAGGACAGAGTAGAGTATTCGGGCACGGCATTTAAGACATGTAATTAGTGAAGAAATTTTGTTGATAGCAAGGGGAGAGGAGATAGCTCAAAATGTACTAAGAATTACAGAATGGATCCTAATGCTTTGAGGGAGGGAAAAGTGCTAGGGAATAGATAGTGCTAGGGAATAGATGGGTCAAAGGTGCCTAGGATCTAAATGAACATATTCCTACTACTAACATGATCTGAGACTCACATCTAGGGAAACGTATGATCACTCAAGCCTTTCTAGCACCCTGGGGTCCCATGATATTTGTAAAGGTGGCTAAGTAGATTCTATGCCTCAAAGTAATTTGTCAGTTCTCTGTGTATAAAGCTAATAGATATGTACCCTCAACAAGATTTGACCATGAGAAACTAGTAGATCTGCGTGGGTAATAGATTCATGATGCCCTGAAAACCATGACCAGTATGCAGGACAACAATTGAACAGGCATGTGAAGTGTACATGTCTGGACCCACCTGCAAGTCTTCTCTCTTCCACATAAGAAAAAAAAATTGCTGTGCTGTCCTGACAGCTTGAGGATGTACAGACATGTACTACTACTTGAACTTTCTGTTTGACAAGCTACTAATAAAAAAAAGAATCAAAGTGTGGAGCCATTTTTACAAATATTTCATTGACTTTTGTGAGTTATTTCACTTATGTCAAAATAAATAAATTTACATGGTAGAGATAAATTGGTGATCTGTTTAGTATCAGAAATTACCATAGATGATGCAATTTTGTGGTAAAAGATGAGTTAAAGTAAAATTTGAAAGTAGAGCTTATGAACTGCCAAGTGACAACAATCAATTAAAAGTGTCTACTAATAGCTTCCCCTGCTTCATCCAGGTGTCAGATTAATTAGAAAGTAATTGAATGTCTCATTCATTTGCTTTTTATCACTCATTATTGTCCATTGTGAAAATTCTTAAACTCAAATAGAATTACAGCTCTATTACTTCAAATAGTGTAGAGACTTCAGGTTTGTTAAATCTCCCCCTACCCCACATTTAGATGTTTTATCTATTTTCAGTTAACAGGAATAAAATGCATCTGAGTCCAAGAGTATATTTGATGGCTTTTCAATGTCATATAGTCAACCAGGTCAAATCTTATTCAAGTTTAGTGAAGTAATTATGGTTAATAGGTAACTAACTTCCCTAAGTAACTGCCAGTGTTGAAAGATGTTCAACTTTCATAATGATGAAAATAGACATATATGTTTGCATGTATATTTAAATGTGTAGATATCACTCAAACTTAAGTGCACATGTAGACATAAATAGAGTTACAGAATAAGGGGGAATTTTGATCATTTTAGTGGCTTTGGATGAAGGTATCACAAGGTTTGTGGGACACAGTTGGGCCTCGAACAGCAGCCCAAAGAGCCATTTTGATTTTGAACAGCCTGCTTTAAGTCCAGGACTGGCTGGTTCCTGTGTAACCAACCTCAAACAAGTTACTCAACCTATTAAAACTTTTGTATTTCCTATAACAAATGACTTGCTAATATCTCCCTATGTTATGGTGGTAAACAAAAGGAAATCGTATGCAAAAACCTAGTGATGCTCCTAAACCTCCCTACACGTTCACTGTTACCTATTAGTGTGAAGCTCACATAAACATACACTTTGCAGGCCCTGTGTGGTTCATTGTTGGCAAAACTTCAGACAATGAGGCCAAGTAGCAAATACATACTTCAGTTTATATATATTCTGCTTTCCTCATGCACATGTATTGCAGAAATCTATATTTGTGGTAAATGATAAATCTCTTGTAAGCATTTTAAGTGTGTAAATTGAATCTAAGACTATGTTTGCAGACTTAACTACTAAAAGAACCCAGCACTGTTTGCAGCTCTCTCTCTCTCTCTCTCTCTTTTTTTTTTCTTTTCTCTAACTCACTACAATTTCCAGGATATAAATGCATTGTCGATGTTATATTTTCTTGTCAGTAGCCTGCAACTGTAATACTTCCTTCTAATTCTCTATTATCTTCTTCAAATGGTTTAATAATCCTGACTTTTAGCTTCTGCACAGGATATAGTGAACAGCTATTGCATTGTCCGAGCATTAGAGCCAACCATGGCCTTTGGAAGCATATCCTCTTCCATTGTAGGACTGTACTTCACTCCATGCCAATCATGTAATTCTGGAGGAGACTGACAGTCATGGCACCCCTACTCATCCAGATGGTCAATCTAGAGCTACTCATTGGAAATTACCTAGAAAGATCCTATAAATAAAAAAGAAAACAAATAAATAAGTCCTACATAGACCAGGTGAATCTGAGCCTCAGAGTGTGTAAAATTTTTCATTTCTAATTCTATGTAAGAAGTTTATGTACAGTTTGGAAGATGCCTCCTGGGCTAAACCAAACCCATCAAAGTGACTCTCAAATTTTTCCAGTTTGGAATATGGGGATAAAGACGAGTAGCATTCCTAGTGAATAAAGTGTGAAATAGGCAGAAGAGTGGCTGATACATGGATTTCTTGCTGAATGTTTAGGGCAATCCTATCTGAGATAGTGAGGTTTTCTGCCGAAGAGTGATAGACACAAGATTAGAGAGACGGGATTAAATAAAGGCATCTAATTCCTGTGATCAGCCAGGAATCAACAACAAGCTTCCATCCCTGATCCCATAATGACCCTTCCATTAAGTTCTTACAGCCAAACTGTTCAAATCACACATTTGTAACTTAGCAGCAATGACATTATGCAGATATATGTTGGACTGTAGCTATCAGTGTGCTGAATTTAGCACACTTGAGTGGGATTCTTTCAGTTGTTCATGGTGACATTTTAATATTTCTCAGGCAACTCCTTGAAGGCTTGCTTTAACAGAAGCAAGCCCATTCCTATTTTCTGTTCACTCTGCTTCTGTTAGAGATGTGATCATTGCTTCTATTTGAGCTGTCACCTTGATGTGTCCCTACCTAAAGCTCTCAAAAGTGGCTAAACAAATATCCCCCATCCCTGCCAGGTCTTGAAATGTGAACCTCCCAGACTGTAAATTAAGCAAACCTCTTCCATTTTTAAGCTAGTTTCCCCAGGAATTTCACTGTAGTAAAACAAAAGTGATTGGTATGTTGCCTTACTTAGGGTCTTCCCCTTTTGAATATGCTAATCATACCTTTTACCACTGAGATAGGATTGTAAAGTAGAGCTAGCCAAGAGAACAGCATGGGCAGATTTCATGAAAATTTAATGACCCACAGCTCACATATATGATCTTCTTAAGGCAACCCATTACTCTTTTCCAACTCCAGGAATAAAAGAGCAATACAAGACAAAACTGGTAAGTAAAAAGAATAGCTAGTGACAGGCCTATGAATTTAAGAATACACTGTCTAAAAACTTTTCTTATTTGAGAACTACCAGGCCTTTGTATCCTTCTGCAATATTAACCATTGGAATCAGATGTCAGGCAAAAAATTCTTTAGAAATATAATTTAAAGAAATCTGTGGGGTCATTAATCTAACTTTTCTTTAGATGTAAGCATCAAAGTCTTGAGATTTAGGCATGCCTAGTAAACATACCTCAAAGGGCTGATTTAGATGAATCGACAGGAAATGCATTTAAGCAGAAATTCAGCTGCTGACTCCAAACTTCTCCCTTTTTTAAGTAGCTTCCAGCTGAGTTATCTTCCCTCTCCCACCTCAAAAACTAGTGTCACCAGATTATTAACAAGCTCTGTCTTCTAGTTCACTACTCTGAACCTTACTGCCCTCACATCACCTAAACTGGCCAATATATCTTCTTCTGTGAGTCACTTTATGACATCTTTCTTTGATTTAATCCCTGATTTTCACCTGGAACATCCAATATTTTCATAACAGCAATTCTAAATCTAATAGTTTAGACAAAATATGCATCAAAAAGATGTCTTAGTCTGTTTTCTGTTGCTGTAACAGAATTCCACAGATTGGATGAATTAAAGGGAGGCTGGAGAGATGGTGTCCAAGATTAAGTGCACTTCCCATCCAATCATAAGGGCCTGAGGGCTCCTGAAACCACTGACATTTGAGTTTACAGATCCTACTTAAACAGATAGGCAGTCACCAGCACCTGTAACTCCAGTCCTGCAAAGGGGAACAGAGACCAGAGGAAATCTCCTCCTACCCTCATGAAACACAGCAAACTCCAGTATCATAAGAGATGCTGGGAGAAAAATCAGAATTGGCAGAAGAACAATGGAACCAGACACAGGAAGGATTTGCTCCGGCCACCACAGGCAAGTACACCTCCACCACAAAGGAGCACTTGGAACACTGCAAGAGCATCTACACGTACATACATACCACCACATTATCATACACATGCACACTCAAACAAACAAACAAAAAAAAACAGCATAGGTATTTATTTGATTTACAGTTTTTGAGGCTGGGAAGTCCAGAAGCATGGTACTAGTACCTGATAAGGATCTGTTGTCATAAGGCAGAAGTCCAAGTGTGAGCATGCAAGAGAGAAAGGGGATAATAGCAGACCCAACCTGTAACAAATCCACTCTTGCAATAACTAAGCATCTTCTGTTGTAATAGCAGTTATCCATCCTTGAGAGATGTGACCTTTTTTTAAATTTTGCTTAGACATTCAATTGCTTTTAAGAGAGAGAGAACAATTTTGCAGATTACTAGAGAGCTCTGAGGAGATGATAGAGCACAGGAAAGTAAAGATTACAGAAATATTATCAGGAAGGGCTGAGAGTGCTCAGCAGAGGAAATGAGTAGTTATGGCCAGGGGTGAAGAAAGAGACTGTGGATTGCAGTTCTCTGTAGTGTCACTCATGTTAGTTCAATTCCTAGGTGCTAATATTTGATCATGTAATAACTTTCTCTGACTTACATTATGGGACCCTTGTACTTTTCCTTTTTTTTTTTTTTTTTAAATGTGACTATGCCTCTATGCCTTTGGTTTTCACTGTTGGTATGAGTGTCAACTGGTCCAGCTGCTATGGAAATCAATGTGGAAGTTTCTCAAAAAGCTAAAAACTGGGGCTGGAGAGATGGCTTAGTGGTTAAGGCGCCTGCCTGCTAAGCCTAAGAACCCGGTTCCAATCTCCAGGTCCCACGTTTAGCCAGATGCAAAGTGACACAAGGGCGCAATGCCGCACTTGCCCACAAGGGGGCACACGCATCTGGAGTTCGTTCACAGCAGCTGAGAGACTGCTGGTGCGCCCATTCTCTATCTGTCTCCCTCTATCTCTCTGTCTGTCTCTGTCTGTGTCTCTCTCTAAAAATAAAAAATAAAATTTAAAAAAAAGCTAAAAACTGAACCTTTATTCTTAAAGGCCTCACTTCTTGATACTGGTACAGAGGTAATTAAATTTCTATGTGAGTTTTAGAGATGGTATTAAAATCATAGCAAAGAGACTTATGTAGGAATAACAGATCTCTGCCATGAGAAAAGATGAATAGTTCTGGACACCTGAGAGCACAGGACTATGGTGGATATGGGTCCTGAGAGTAGTAGAAGTAGCAAAGATGAGTGAACACTATAGAAGGAAACCCTTTCTGCCACTGGATTACTAGATTTTTAGGTGGTGGGAAATGATGAAAGCTGGGGACTTGTGTTTTTGTTTGTTTTGCAACTGAAGAAATCCTAATTGTTTTGGCTATATTTTTCTGTATCACAACTATCATGCTAATAGGAAATATAACCTGTCAATTTTAGTTCTTTTCTTTTTAACAATTCATCCATAACTATAATTATTCTATAGTTCTATTGTTACTCACTGACCAGGAAACCTGCATTTTTTTTCTGGTCATTGATCCTCACGAGTAACTTCTATGAAATACATTGTCCCTCTCTGAGCTATCCCTTCCAGTCTGCCAGTGTCTACTTTATGTTTATGTGTTTTTTTTTCCAATCTGGGGGACATTTGTTGTTATCTCTGCATTAATCTCTTCACACCATGTTCCTAACCCCCTAGAATTTGTTTGGAATGTTTACCTGCCCAAACAGGACCTAGTTGCTTTGTTGGAAGCTAACAGGACTATGAACTTTAGGAGTGAGCCCTCGTTCATTTAGACTAGTTAACATACCATATTCCAATAGATTCCATCTCTGCTGGATAGGCAACCTATTCTAGTATCATTGTGGTAACATCCACAATTCTTAGGATTCTGAGCAGAAGCCCATCCCCTTTCATGAGCACAAAGTAAGGAAGTTTGTATCTGGGAACACAGCTGGGAGGCAATTTATAACCATAGAAGGTGTCTGCTTCTCAATGAAGCTAGCATTATCAAAAGAGAGAATAGATAAATAGGATGCGAAAATAGTGTTGCTGACATCTTGTGACTATAACGATCTCTGGAAAATTCTGTCTGAATTTCTGTTATAGAAGAAAATGTTAACTCCCTTCATTATGTTATCCAGTTTTAATTAATGGGTTCTTTTTGCAACTAAGCAAAACCCTAAGTGATATAATAAGTCAAACAAGCATGAGGAAATGACTTAGGGCTCTAACATCTTAGGCATGCCTCAAAATGTTTCTCTGAAATTTTTTTTTTCATTCCTGTTTTGTTCCATTTCCCATCCCCCACATTCTCCTGACGCACATTTAGGAAGCTCACTGTGATTCCCTCCTTCACAAGAATTTTTTTTGCCTATGCAGAAGGACTCCTTCTTCCTTCTCTACATACCTGTTATTTTTTTTTTTTCTTAAAGGCTTGGGCTTTGTAAAACAAAAGCAAAGAAATCTTTGTATTCTGCTTCTGAGTTTTTAATAATGTCTCTCCTTACCTCACCCCACAATGAACACCTGCTTCCATGTAGAAAAAGGGAAAGTCACAGAGAAAAGATATAAAGCATTGCTTTCTGGATTTAGTGTCTATCCATACAGAGATGCATAGTAGAAAAACATGAAAGTTATTTTAAGGGTTTGAGAGACTGTTAGACTATCTGAGCTTAAATGATTATATTTTATCCATTTACCTTGATAAGCATGATACATTTTAATCTTTCAAATTATGTATTCATGAGAGAAAATGAATGTATGTATGTGTTATGCAAGTGTAGATAGGCATAAGAATCTCCATGGTAATTTACTGATTTTAAAGTTTTAAATATTTCATTTATGCAGATGCAGGTTAAAGAATGCATATGTAGAAGAATATGACATCACTTTGTTTTTAATTCAAGATGACCAATAAGTTTTATTGATCCTAAAATTGTCCTTTGTGCTATTACTGTCTTTCAGTTTATTCTTCTTATAAAGTCAGACCCTTTCAGATTTTGAATGCCTTTATGTGAAAGGCTTTTCTGATGTTGATTTAAATTTTGTTCCAGTGACTTCTACCAAACTATTTTTGCCAATATAGCAAAGTATTCTTGAGTGTAGTAATTTAGCATGCAATCGAATTATGACTTTAAATATCAGAATTGTGAATCTTGCCAATCACTCCCCTGCTGCAGTGCCCACATCTGCGAATGTGGTATGATAGACATGCTTGCCTCAAAGGGTGCTTTGGGGACTAGATGAGTTACTAAGTATGAAAAGAAGTTTTTTGGAGTGATATGTGGTGTGATGCTAATGATCATTTTACAATAGTTAGTCTTGTCATTTGTACAAGTGGAGCTGCTCTTCATGTGACAGCCCTAGGTAAACTAATGCCTTCTTTCTCTTTTGAAAGTTTTCTGAATCACCTCCTCAGATTCCTCAATTATTTCTCCTGTGGCCTTTTCTCTTTGGCAATGTTCCTAAATATTATTCTTTAAATAATATTTTCTCTCATTTGGAACTGAAGTAATTGCTCAGTGATAGAACATTTGCTTCACACATGTGAAGCCCTGGGTTTGATCCCCAGTACCAAAAAAATTAAGGAATGATTTATTTAGATATTTGTGTTGAATACCCTCTGCGGGCCCCTGAAATTCATGGTTTGTTGATCATTTTTTCTGTGACAAGTGTGTAAGAGGCTGTCGTTGGGCAGTGAGAGTGTTTGTCATCAGGGAGCTTCAGTTAGAAGGTAGCTGCACACGTGAATGAGTAACATTACCCCAGCATGGATCACGGTGGTGTGTGCAAGCAAGACTTGTCATCCTCCTGTTTGGCACCATCATGCTTCCACGGCCTATGTCTGTAAAATATGAGAAAATGCATCTCTCATTACTGACAATGCAGTGATAAAATAAAAATCCAGGCTTTTGTATTGAGGTAGTGGTTAAAGTCAATATTTCTTAGTCTGTGGTATGTTTCTCTATATCTGCAGTCAGTGATAAAATATCCAAGACAAAATAATTCATGAAGAGTTTATTCTGCTTCAAGATTAAATTCATGTCAGTGTTCTTTAGCCTGTGCCTCTTCAAGTGTGTTAATTTGGGCACAGACTGGCTTGAACTTGGGCTGTTTCAACAGGAATTATAACATATGCTTTGCAATGTAGTCTGTCTCATTTGGTAATGCCTCAAGAAGGCACTGAGGTGAGATGAACAAATCCTTTTCTATCACTGTAAGATGCAGATGGTTTGTAATACACTACTTTGTTTGAATAATCTATGCATCTCTAATTTGGCTATTCTGAATTAAAGAAGATTTTTTTCCAAGTATGTAGAAAATATAACTCTCCCTTGGAATGTACAGAGGATGGTTCCTAAAGACCTATAGATATCAACATTTAAGGATACTTATTATACCATATATCCATAGTAACAAACAGCATGGCATTGGCATAGAAACAGTCATGGTACACATAATAAGAGATATTGGTTCTTGAGCCTAAGACCCAGTGCCTAGCCTCAGAGTCCCTGGCAAACCAATGGAATAGAATAGAGGATCAAGAAGTAATATCACAAATCTAGAGCAACATATTTTTTATCAATAATGGTGTCAAAATAAAAACCATTGGAGAAAAGAATGCCTATTCAAAAATGGTGCTAGGAAAAGTGGATAATTACATGGAAGGAAGTGAAACTAGATCTATATCACTCACCCTGTGCAAAAATAAATTCACTCTGAATCAAAGACATTAATGGAAAATCCAAAAACTCTAAAACTTCCAGAAGAAAACATAGATCAAATACTTGAAGATATAAGCATAGACAAGTCTTTCTGAAAAAGGCTCTCAGGGGGGCTGGAGAGAAGGCTTAACAGTTAAAATGCCTGCTTGCCAAGCCCAAGAACACCCTTCAACCTCCAGATCCCATATTTAGCCAGACACAAAAGTGACACAAGGGTGCAATGCCATGGTTGCCCATAAGGTGGCGCACACATCTGGAATTCCTTCACAGAGGTGAGCCACTGGCACATCCATTCTCTGCCTCTTCCTCTGTCTCTCTCTCTCTCTCTCTCTCTCTCTCTCTCAAAAAAAACAAGAAGAAAGAAAGAGAGAGAGAGAGAAGGAAGGGAGGGAGAGAGAGAGAGAGAGAGAGAGAGAAAGAGAAAGAAGAAAGAAAGAAAGAAAGAAAGAAAGAAAGAAAGAAAGAAAGAAAGAAAGAAAGAAAGGCTCTCAGGAAATAATTCCAAGAATTGACAAATACTGTCACATGAAATTCAGAAGATTCTGTACAGCAGAAGAAATAAGCAAAGAAAAGACTACAGGATGGGAGGAAACCTTTGTCAGCATACATCTGCCAGGAAATTAATATCTATAATATATAAATAACTTAAAAAACCCATGAAAAACAAATAATTCAATCCAAACGCATTCATCTGAAAAGATGAAGTGCATATGACCAACAAATGGGCATCAGGGAATCCAAATCAAAACTACACTAAGATTTTATATCTTCCCATAAGGATGGCTGTCATTAAAAACACAAATAACAAATACTGTTGAGGATGGCAGGGGTTGGGGAGAAACCCCTGTACACTGTTGGTAGGAAGGTAAAGTAAAACAATCACTATGAAAATCAACATGGAGTTTCCTCAAAAAAAAAAAAAAAAAAAAGAAGAAGAAGGAGGAGGAGGAGGAGGAGGAGGAGGAGAAAGAAAGAAAGAAAAAAGAAGAAGAAAGTGGTATATGATACAGCATTACTGCCTCTGGGAATATACCCAAAGGAATTGAACTCAGAATACTATAGAGATACCTGTTCATCCATGTTTACTTTTCATTATAGCAAGTTTAAGGCATCAATAGATGCCCATCAATAGATGAATGGATTAAAATGTTATATATCCACAATGGAGTTTTACTCAGCTATAAAGAAAAAACATATCATTTTCAGAAGAATGGAACAAATTAGATATTATCATATTAAGTGAAATAAACCAGGCCCCCAAAATACAAATATTGTATGTTTCTTCTCATATGTATAACCTAGAATGCATATGTGTACACACATAAATGACATGAAAATAGGGCTGGGGGGAATGTTTGAAACAGGAAGAAGACAAGCATTACAGAATTATTACAAAGCCCACTGCTTTGTGCAATGTATATACACTAAGGAGATTTTTTTTTAACTTTGAAATAATCAATCACCTCAGCTTAAAATTATGTGATATTTTTATATAACCTATCTATATCCACACACACTTTATTTTATTTTTTTTTTTTTCTATGGTGAAACTTCCTTATACCAAAGAAGATGTTGTAATAAGTTTCCATGCTTGCATTCACGTGTAACCATGAGCACTTTGCCATTTGTTAATCATTCCTCTTAAAATATATCACCTATAAATATTTTTCAATTACCACAATGCATTGTACCTAACAAGTCTCAATAATTCTTTGAAATATCATACACAATTTTCCCTGCTTGACTAAGCAAACTTAGAAAAGAAAGAAAAGAAAAGAAAAGAAAAGAGAAGAAAAAAGAAGTCAGTTTATTAAGACAAACCAAGAATGCTCTTCTGGAATCTTTCTTGGCCTTTGCACTCATGCATTTGGTTTTCTTTCTGCTTTGAAAAAATATACATTGATTTTTTTAAATAAAAAATGTTGCACACATAGACTTTGTCTTCCTTACCCCAGTTCTGCTCAGGGTCTTCTTTGGGGTTCTTGGTGTTGATTGTGGGGACCATTATGCCTCAATCAGTGTCTGCAAGGGTGAGGGAAACAGGGTGTCTCAGGCTGTTCCCCCACACACTAAAGCTCTTACAATCTTTTCACTTCCTTTTCCACTATGTTCCCTGAGCCTTGGCTGGAAAGATAGGGATCTGATTTAGTGTTGCTTCTTCTACAGACTCTGGATCTCTTATTTAATGAGGTTTGAGAGACCACAATGTCTGGCACCATTTCTTGATATTGGTTTTCAGGCTAGCCATGAGAGCAGTATTCCTGTCACCACTCTTCCTGTGATATCTTCTGGGCCCTTGCAGATGAAGTGGAAGTGACCCATCTCTTGGGAGATAGTTGACTCTGTCTTCATGATGTATTGATGTATCTTTGTTCTCACCCCTATTCTCATCCGTTTGTAAGAGAGCACAGGTTCTCCAAACAAAAGTGGTAACAGTTTTAATAAAAGGAGATAAGCCTAGTTATTAGAGAGAGAGATTGATTTGTATATCCACTCTTCTTAGTTAAAGAGCAGTGGAGGTTCTCTCTAAAGCTTATTGGTTTCCTCTTCTAGGGAATCCGTCTTGGTACCAGAGCCAGTTGTGAATTTTCCCCCACTGAATGGGTCTTGTGCCCAATCTGTAAGCGATTGGTTTTGTTGTTGATGTTTTGATGAATTTTTTCCTTTAGTAGAGGCTTGGAAGACTGGCCTGGGGCCTGAACATTGGAGGCAAACAGGCAGGCACTGCAGGCTCCTCCCATTAAAGAAGAAGGCTCTCTTCTCCCTATTACTGCCTGTGTCCCAGTGGTATTGGTTCTGCTGCGGGGGTGGGGGGGAGTTTCATTACATGTGTCTATATGTATATACATACATGCTACATATTATATAGATGCATGTATAGTTTAGTGATATTTTGTGTGTGTATATGTGGGTTTGGGGGATCTGAAATCAGGTGTGGGTAATAAGCACTTTACCTACTGAATCACCTCTTCAGTCCCTGGGCTTTTTTGTTTGTTTGTTTTGTTTTCGTTTAATTTTCTTATTTTGTTTTATTTTTAATGTCTCTCCTTGGATTTTGCTCAGTCAAGAGTCATTTGTTTGTTTGTTTGTTTGTTTGTTTGTTTGATTTTGGTTTTTCGAGGTAGGGTCTCACTCTGGCCCAGGCTGACCTGAAATTACCTATGTAGTCTCAAGGTGGCCTCGAACTCATGGCAATCCTCCTATCTCTGCCTCCCAAGTATTGGGATTAAAGGCATGCACCACCACACCCAGCTTCAGTCAAGAGTCTTTTATGGAACCTTTGTTAACATTCCTTGGCCAGCTGTTATACCTTGTACATTGTAAATACTGGGTAAATAGTTATATCACATTGTTTCATACATAAGGAAAAAGTGGTGTGTTCATGTTTGATTTTCTAAGTGTTTTTGATACACAGTTGGTGAATCTGTGGGTGGGGAAACCTTGAAAACAGAGAGATGATTATATTTGGGAAATCTGAAGCTTGTTAAGTTCATTCATTAAACTATGTTTTGTGTTCCTCCTTTCAACTGCTTTCTGAAGTCATTTTATCATACCTATCTCACAAGTTGATGCATGAAGTGATTGACTTGTATGAGGATACACAGCTAGGAGGTGACAGAGAAGAAATCTGAACTGAGGGTGACTCAAATACGAAATTTCATAAAGGACATGCTGTACTGTTTCAGTGTTTTTCTGCCCTCCCTCATTGTCAATGCTAAGGATTATTTCCTATAGCATTATGATTTTCCCTTTGTAAAGTTTGACATTCAAACAGCTGATAGGGAGAAGCTTTACTCTGGATTCCTAGGGGATGTTTCCCAACTTGAAGATGGTTTGTACTTTCACTCAGTGGAGAGGAAGTATATGACTTGAATGAAGGCAATACTAAGTGTGAAATCAGTTACTTTTTAAATCTCAGGGTTTCAAATTAACAAACTAGTGTTAGAAGACTGTGCATCATTCTTGGAATCCTGAGAAAGGAAATTGAATATTAACCCAATCCACATTCATAAACCATAATTTATGGCCCCATGTAGATTGAACCATATGGCAGAAATATTCATTCATTCTTTCTGATTATTTTATATCAGGTGCCTCACATACAACAAATGTTTTAGCTGGCATGTCTTTTGTGATCAAATTAATGAAACATCTGTTGATAATAATTTTCAGAACAAATTGGTGTTTCCTGAACTTGTTTGAGCTGACAAAAAATAAAAACAAACAAAAAAAAACTACTACAATAATGAGCACAAGATGTACTGGCAACACATTTTACACACACTCACACACACATACCCGCATCCTCCCCGATCTTGTCACCTAAGAAGTATGCCCTCCACCATGGCTGAAACCTCATTCACAGAAAACAGATTTTTGGATAAATATGTAGAGCTATGTTTTCCTTTTTTTTTTTTTTTAATGGTTGTGCATTTTTTAAAAGTACAGGAAGGGAGATGAAATGACCATACTGAGGTGGTTTCACATGAAGCATCTCAAGGCTGCATAGTTTCAAAACCTCAGGAGAAAGCTGAGCCTCTTCCATATTTATAAGCCACTCCTGAATTGCAGGCCCCAAGCCACCACAGAACTTTTCTGCCATCTGGGAAATTGCCACAGCATACATAATCACAGCCAAAGAATGCTCCAAGCCAGAAACTCGGTGATTCTCATCACAAGCTCTGCCTTGCCTGCCCTTTGACCTTGGTCTGGTTAGAATGAGCTGTGGAATACACTGAGGTATTTATTTGTCTGCTGTGGTTCTCACCTCAGGTCTGCATTCATCATCAGAGTTCCTTGGGCAGTCCAGAATGCTTAGTAGAAATTCCACAGAACAAACACATTGAAATAGTTCTACCTCCTGCTTTTGGTGAGGGGAGTAAATGGAACAAATATCCAACTTCCAGCACTTTTGAATCTACTGTATTTTTGATCCTGACTAGAAGTGCACTAAATGTTTATGGGTGCTATTATCTACTTACATACTATATAGAGGACTCCAGAGATGTGGCATTGACTGCACTCACAAACTAACTTTTAGTCAACTGCAAAGTTCCTCACACAGTATTTCCTGTCATATGTTAGTTGGAAATCTGAGTTTCAGACAAGTGTCTCTTCTTCATTATTTTGCCTTATATCTTGCTGTTAATAGTTTTCTCATTGTACCTCTCAAATACTAAAACTATATCCTTTATTTCTTTAGAAAATATTTCTTTAAGTGGACTTAGTAGTTTTTAATGTGTCATTTCTTTATAAGCATTTCTTTATAGTCTCATTTTGGCATCATTGTCTTTCCAACCAGAAGCACACTTACTGACCAGATGAAGTTAGCTGTTGCATCCTATCGATGCCAGTTCTCAAATCCACCTGTTTATTCCAAACAGACTGAATGCTTCAGGCCACCTTCATCATTCATGGGGATTACAGAAGTCATCTAATGAGAAGTCCTTCCATGCCTTACCCACACCATTACTAGTGTGGTCATTTTCAAAGTTAATCATGACTGATAGTTAGTCCTCTACATGTACTATTCAGAAAAATCTTCTTGGCCCAACACCAACGCTTTACATGATTTACTGTCACTGAAGAAGTTCTTAGCTCATCCCTTATCACATCTCTGCATCTTTACTCCAGGAACATGGCATCTGAGATTCTTAAACTCAGAAGCTTCTGTGTTTCTCTCTCCTCTTCCCTGATGTTCTTCCTCAAGCCCACACCCTCTGCCAGACTGATGCTTGCCATGGCTAATCCAGAAGCTTAGACATTGACTCCTTCTATGAAGCTTACCTGACTACCCTGAGCTCTCATGTTCCATTGTTCTTTATTAGCCATTTAAAGCCCTCTGTCAAGGGTTACTGACCCTTATACAGATCATATAAAATAATCTCTCTCACTACTTATTCAAAATAATATGAACATACAGATTTGAGTCTATCAAAGAAAGAGTGTAGCTGGGCATGGTGGCTCACTCCTGTAATGCTTAAATTTGGAAGGTGTAGGCAAGGGGTTATGAATTCAAAGCTACATAGCAAGTCTGGGGTCAGCTTGGGCTATATAAAATGCTGTCTCAAAAGTCAAAACAAAACAAAAATAATATAAAAACAGTGTAATTGAGTAAACAGAAAAAAAAAAGTGCCTTAGTTTTCAATTCTTCCAAATTTGCATAGCCACTCAGGGTATAAATTTACACCCAAGCAGACTCTGTTAGAGCCACATTTCTTCAGTCAGCCAATGAATATGTGTTAAGCATCTCATGAAATCTGTTCTAGTATATATAGAAGTGAACAAAGAAAACAATCTTTAGCCTCAGATATATTATATTCTAGTATAGGAGACATAGAATGAACTAATATAAATAGTATATTGTATGATCTAAGTGCTGTGGGTAAAAAACTGCAGCAGAAGCTGTGAAGATTTCTCAGTAGTTAGAGGTGCTGGCTTCCAAAGCCTGGCAGCTTGGATTCAATTCACAAAAGCCTTCTATGTAGGCCAGATACCAAAAAGTGGCATAAGGATCTGATGTTTGCAGCAGCAAGAGACCCTGGTATGGACATATATGCCCCCCCCCACACACACACGTGCATACACAAGTGCAAATAAATAATTTTAAAACCTAGGGAAATTTTTTTTTTTTTTTTTTTTTTTTGCTGACTTTGACACTCAAATAGATTTTTAAAATTTTTATTTCGGGCTGGAGAGATGGTTTAGCGGTTAAGGTGCCTGCCTCCTAAGCCTAAGAATGCTCTCTCTCTGTATCTCTCTCCAAAAAAAGGAAAATTTATTTCTCCCAAAATGGCAACTGTCATTCAAATTGATCATTGCTCAGGACTTCAAGCTCATCAGTAAAGGGGGAGGAGTAGAAATAGGAGGTATTATCCTTAGAAAAGCATCAAGACATTCCCTAAAAATGTGTCATATAAAATTGTAGCAGATCTAATCTCAGAGTAGTTGGTTTACTTCAGACTGACAAAAGAAAAAAAAAAAAAGTCAGAGGGAGAGAATTAAGGGGGAAGGATTTGGGGAAAAGGATATAGTGGTAGAATGATAGAATTCCATTTTAGCTAGCCTGGAGCCACCTTTGAATAGTAGATGTAAAAATTGGATCTACTTTCCTGCAGCATAGGGACTGGGAATTAAAAGGTCAAAAGGCCATGAAGATGAATCCTGCTGGGTGTTAAGAAGACAACCTCTGAATATGAATGAATATGCTCCTGAGCATTGTGAAAGACTGACTGAAGATGCTGACCACTGTTTTTCTGCCCTCTGAGACTTCATAGATTTTTAGACTTTGACAAATAGCATGCCATACATCACATTGACATTACCTTCCTTATTCTGTGAAGCTAAGAAAATCCTATACTATGAGATAAACGATGTGGCCACTGTGAGGTAATAATTATGAGAAGTATCTGTTCCTTCCCTCTCAGGGAGATTCTATCTGTGTCTTTGGTTGTATCAGGAACTCTTCCTAGGTGTTACCATAGCACTAAATCACGTATCACTCTCTACCTCCATGCCTCTTTCTCATCAGTCTCCCATACCTTCCTTTTGCTAAGCTAGAGTTCATTGAGAGAAGTATCCTTTATGCCAAATTCCCAGCATCTACCCAAGTGAAGGCACAATGTAACAAATCCAGGAAGAAAAGGAGGAAAATTGGTATCTATCAAAAGATTCTCTACCATAAAATCAGATATGGATGTAGAGAAGATTGACACCTAATTCAATAATATAATTTTTATGGATTTTGATAGGTTAGGGAAATATACTTACCCAGGGTCAACACAACTGAAGGATTAGGACAAGAACTATTACACCCTCACATAATTCTTTTTCTGGAAGGGAATTCCTGATTGTTAAATATAATAAGAAAAGATATCCTCTTTTGAACAATCACAATAAAATGATCACTTATATTCAGAATAGGGTCTTACCATCTGTTTCTCAAGGGAAACCAACAGCCTTGGCAATAGCCTGTAATGTATTGGAGGCAATAGGGGCCTCCCTGGCCAACAACTCACTGGAGTATCCCATCCCAGGCCCTGAAAATTTTCTAGTAACAATCTATAGCTTCTGGATGTGCTATTATTCAAAAAGTAGGTTTCCATAAGTCTTATTCAGAATATCTTGAATTTTGATTGACCCTCCTCCCACCCTTCTTTTACACATTCTCTTCCCCTAGCCTTGCTTTGACCTTTCCCCTGCCTACAATCTGTTCATCTATTTCATATATACAATACCATGTCCTTAAGTCCTTCCCTCTCCTCCCTCCCTTGTAAGCTTTTTCTACCTTACTGGCCTCTGCTACCAATTTTTGGTTCCAGCTCAAACACAAGTCTATACATTTGTAACTAGGATCCACATATGAGAGAGAACATACAACGTTTGGCTTTCTGAGCCTGGGCTACCTCACTTAGTATAATCCTTTCTAGATCCCTCCATTTCCCAGAAATTTTCATAATTTCATTTTTCTTTACCACTGAAAAGAACTCCATTGTGTAATTGTACCACATCTCTATTATCCATTCATTCTGATTTATTATCATTCTGTGGAGGGACATCTAGGCTGGTTCCATTTCCTAATTATTGTGAATAGAGCAGCAATAAGCATGGTTGTGCAAATATCTCTAAGGTAGTGAGAAGAGTCCTTTGAATATACACCTAGGAGTGTTATAGCTAGGTCATATGGTAAATCTATTTTTAGCTGTCTCAAGAACCTCCACACTGATTTCCACAATGGCTGGACCAGATTACATTCCCACCAACAGGATAGAAGGGTTCCTCTTTTTCTGCATCCTCACCAACATTTATTATCATTTGTTTTCTTAATGGTAGCCATTCTGACAGGAGTGAGATGGAATCTCAAAGTAGTTTTAATTTGCATTCCCCTGATGACTAAGGATGTAGAACACTTTTTTAAATGTTTATATGCCATCTGTATTTCTTCTTCTGAGAACTCTCTATTTAGTTCCATAGCCCATTCTTTTTTAAAATAAATAGATATTTTTTATTTATATTATTCTGATTTTACATTCGTAGTATTGGTTCCATTGTCCTCTTCCCCGTCCTCCCACTTTCAAAGGGACCCTCATCAATGGGGACTGTGGGTCATGCATTGTGAGTTTACTCAAGAGTTCTGGTGGATCCATAGCCCATTCTTTAACTGGGTTGTTTGATTTCTTATTCTTTTGTTTTTTTGAGTTCTTTATATATTCCACATATTAATCCTCTGTCAGATGTATAGCTGGCAAAAATTTTCTCCCATTCTGTAGGTTGTCTCTTTGCTTTATTTACAGTGTCCTTTGCTGTACAAGTTTTGTACGCTTATATTATAAAGCATTTTAACAAAAATGAGCTACTTTCAGTTTAGCTACAAATATTTTGCAACATAGTAATTTTCATCAGCAATTCTAGACCAAGTTCCAACTTAACAGAAAATTATTTTTAAAACTTATTAATATATAGCAGGTGCAATCTCCAATGGCCCAAACTGGCTGTTTAAAGATATTTCTACTTTCACCAGTTTCTTTATCCCTATCTGGGGAAATTATGTGTCTTCAGGTATACCTCCTAAACTGAAAACATCAAAACTCAAATGGAATATATTTCTTCCTCCAGCTGTACTGGAATGTTCATTCTATTCCCCTAAGATGTTAGACTTTTACATTTCTCTCTTACTCTTTGAAAACATTCTGGTTTTTACTTTTTAAAAATATCCTGATTTCTGACCTCACATTATCACAATATCAGAAGAAAGACATTTGAGGTTAAAATGTCCCTTAAGTCCCCTGCATGCATGTCTATGCTACAGCTAAACAATCTAAATTTATTTATTTATTTCTATTCATGCCTTTTTAAAAACTGATTTTCAAGATATTTGCTATGACCTTTGATTGAGGGCAATCATATTTTAATGAACTCTTTTTAACACAGCGCTTCTTTAAAGATGTCCTGGTTATTTGGTTGGCCCTAATAATTTTGATATCTTGTCTTACTTCTGTTTAAGACTCATACATTGAAAGTATAAGATGTCAAAAACTGCTCAATCTTCTGCTGAAATGTCATTTCCTCTCATTTTTTTGGCCCCAACCATTCTTCAAGTTTTAATTATTTATTACTTCTTTAGACTGTCGGTGACCTTCCTACATAAATTAAGTAACCCTTTGTTTATATTTTTTCTGACATTTCTTTTTATGTTTGCTTTTACCATTAAATCCTAAGCTCTGCGATATCAGATAACCATCCCATTTTGTTTACCAATAAATGTACAATGTTTACCACAGTGCTTCATATATATGTGGATCTCAACAAATTAAAAGGTTCTTTTTGAAAGAAAAATATTTTGTAAGTATTTATAGAAGTTATACAATATAAGTTATATAATTTCTATTTTCATGTGCCATTATGTTAGGATTCATTTTTATGAGTACTATAGGTGTTCAGAGAGATTTGGGCCCATTGGGAGGGAAATAAGGATGCAATAGGGAGTCAGTTTGATCATGCTTCCTTGTGTTTACTAAGCACTTTCCCATTATTACCTATCGTAGACAGCTTCATGTCGCTGAGATGAACTTACAAACCATGCAGAGTATGGAGGAAGGGATTTATTGAAGACAGAGGGGAAGTTCAATAATGGCAGGAAAAGCTGGCCTGCTTTCACAGGTTACACTAAAACCCAAAAGCGACACCACAAAACAAGCACACTTCAGGAACTCCATAGCTTTAGACTGGACTTCCAATTCCACCACCACACCTTAGGGCTGGACCTTAAGATCCACCCAGTGACACCTCCTCTAGCCAAGTTTCTTCAGATCTCAATTACAAGTTTTAATAAATCCTAAAATATATTGGGGTCCATTTATTCAAACTACCATACTACCCTATTACCTGGCACAGTTTTGCAGCCATAAGATCAAAACATGTAAGTACCAGATATCCTGGGAACATCTTATCATCTGCATTAATCTTCTGCAAGCTAATGTGAAGTCCAACCTTGTTGAATCAAGCATTTAGAATAGATTGTTTATAGACTGAGCTTTTGGATAATTACCTTCAGATATCCAATAACCTTGACCAAAGCTAAAGCCAGGGCAGAAATCCTTCCTGACTTGCTTATGATATAACCAAGAACCTATAATACAGACAGGATTAAAAATCTCTGTAAAAGACCATAATTAAGCAAAGAGGCAATATTGATATATGTCGGGAGAAATGTCTTCTGTATTCTGCCCTTTTTGTTTCTTGACTTCTTCCTCTTCAAATTTTTGTCCCTGCCTTTGCAAATAAGATCCATTGTAACCAAGCCTTGGTCAAGTTTCCACATTCATTCCCCATGACTCACCCATCTCATCCTTACTATGATTCAACCATAAATAATCCACATGTCCTGATGCCCTAATGCTTAACTGACTAGATGCTTGACAAACAGTGAATGAGCAAAAGAAATTTTACAAGATAAGATACCCAATTCAATAGCTAAATCCTTCTTTTAGGGATGTTAGGGAATATTTTCCTTGAAACCTTTATGATTGGCTTCGATAATGGTTTTCAGTCCCCTTCCCCCTAGAGCTTTCTTTTATGTTCCTCAACTCTGCACAGATGTTTTCCATTCATCAACATACATGTGCTTCTGAAGTTGTGTCTTTCTTTTCATATGAGAACTTCATCTCTTTCAATCCAGGTTAACAACTTATCTTTTCCATGATTCCTTTCTAATTTATGTCAAAAAGACTTCTAGTTTCTACCTACATACTGAGCCTTATTCTTTCCATATTATTTTTTATTTATCAATTACATGTGTGTATTGGGATTTCTAACTTAAACATTTGGATTACATCATCATGACCCTATGTTCCATGTTTCTTTTTTTTTTTTTTGTAAATTTATTTATTTGAAAGAGAGAGATACAGAAATAGGCAGGGAGAGAGAGAGAGAAATGGCATGCCAGGGCCTCCAGACACTGCAAATTCACTCCAGATGCATGCACCAACATGTGCATCTGGCTTACCTGGGACCTAGGGAGTCAAACCTAGGTCCTTTGGCTTTTCAGGCAAGCACCTTAACCACTAAGCCATCTCACCAGCCCTTTTGTTTCTTTTTTTGATAATGACCTCTCATTAGTGTGTCTGTGTAGATTAATTTTACAAAATAGGTAGTTCTACTTGCAATGAGTTGATTCTTTAAAAGCAACTGAAGAGGAGAATTTATCCACTGTACCCTTTAGGACTGATATTAGTATCATTTCCTGAATTTTTCTCTAGTAGATATGAAAATACTACAACTACGTAGAGAAGGAAATGCCACCTGCAAACTCTTTCCTGTGTTTGCAGCTTTGTACTTAGCTGCTGTTTATCTGAGGATGGCTGGCTTTGATATATTGTTTGACAAGGTAATTAGGATTGAGAAAGGCTGGGGTGGGTAGCATGAGTACTGAAATTTTGGAGACATTAAGTAAATTTATGTGGGTGGGGAGACTGCATGTTCAAAATGGCTATTATCTTGTAAGAACTCAGATCACAGGCATAGCTAGCCAACCCCTCTTCCCACTGCCATCTTCTAAGAGCTTCTGCCGAACATACCATTCTTTGGGACATGTCACTCTGCCTGTGGTTCAGTGGATGACTTCACAATCTTCCCAGGTTTAAAATGTTTCTTGTAGGCCCAAAAGGCTATGTCTATTACATTCCATCTGAGTATTGCACCTAGTACAGTCTTCCTAGGGAAAAACAAATATGTGGACAAAAGCCTGTTCAAGCCTGTGAAACACGTTTCCTTTGACCTATTTGGTATACTGTTTCATTTCATTTTTATCTGCCGCAAGATTGAGTGACTTTTTGTTGGGTTCAGGGTCATTAAGCTAAAATAAAAAGACTGCTTTTAAGAACATTAATTGACAGTTTAGACCTCTTGGGAACAAGATGCCAAAAGAATAAAAAGGTGTTCTATTTTAGAAATTGTATGTTGAACTCTGATGTTAGAAATCACTTTAAAACCCAAACACGTTAGTTCCACTTAAACTACTGCTGGTGGTGGTTTCCTTATGGTTCCTGGTCTACCAGCTGCAAATCCTCAGTTGATTCTATCAGTCAAGTATGTTGCACATTTAAATGCCTAATTTATCCAATTAGCCTAAGACTGAAACTTTTTACAGCATGGTGCAGCAAACAAGGATTTTTAAAATACATGAATGTAAATTTTACTGCATACCAAAAAAAATTAAGAAGCATTTTGAATGTTACACAAAAAGAAATAAGAAGTTAGATTTACCCAGTCACACTTAGATTACCCATATTATTAGCATAAAAAGTTTTCTGCAACAAATATGCTCCAAAATGATAGTTATTTAAAAGTTATGTATATAAAATTAAATCTATAAATTAGATAGTAAAATACAGGAGTATATAAGAAATCAATGTTAAAAAGCTATTAATCTTTCCTTTTTTAAAAAATAATTTTATTTGTAGTACATACAAACACACACATATATATATATATAATCAATATTAAAATATATATATATATATATATGAGAGAGAGAGAGAGAGAGAGAGAGAGAGAGAATGAGCATTATAAGGCCTCTAGGCACTACAAACAAATTCCAGATGTGTGTACTATTTTATGCATCTGGCTTTACATGTGTTCTGGGAAACTGAACCAGGTTCAGTCAACTTTTCAAGCAAGCAATTTTAACAGCAAGGCAATCTTCCCAACTCTATTCTTTTTACTCATCTTATCAATTTATTTGCTTTAGAAATAATAACTTTTAATAAAACATGATTTATTTTAAACTGTGTTGTCTATTTTTAAATTTTGTTCATTTCATTTTTTTTATTATTTACTCCTCTTATTTTTTATTGAGAACTTTATTGTATGAACATATTGCATATTGGTCATATTCAATCAAGTTATATTCATATGTTCCCTATCCCCCATCCCCATTCTACTGAGCCCTTCTCAGGGGGGTTATTGGTATTCACTGTGGGGTTATAAATCCACCAATCAGTCTCTGGTGTGGTGAAGGCAGGAAATGCTTTGTCTCTGAGTGCATCTTCTCACAGTGGCTCTTATATTCTTCCTGAATCCGCCTCTGCAGTGTCCCCTGAACTTTGAAGAGAGTGTTATTAGTCTCCTTTAGTGTTGGGTTCTCAGCGGCCTCTGAATTTCTGCTTTGATGAAATTTTTTGTCTTCTCAGTGTCTATTGTACTCTACCTAGAGTAGGATCTCCGATTAGCAGTGAGAGAAGCACTAATATGCAGTAATGTTTACTGGGCCTTGGCAGATATGATAGAGATGACTCGTCTTGTGCTAGGCAGTCAGACTTCTTAGTGCTCTCAAAACTTTAACATGCAAAGAATTAACAGGAAAAATGTTTCAGCAACATTTGTGCTGGCCACAGTTAGCACAAACTAAATTATAGATCACTCATTCCATAAATACTTATTTAGAACCTACTATATGCTGGCATGGTCTATGGCCTGGAGTTATCACAGTGAATAAACAAAATATGTCTTTTCCCATTAAGTCATATTCTAAAAAGAGAAAGACCTGCAACAAAAAAGCATACAAGTATTTTAGATTACCTTAGCAAACGTAATGGTTGGCAAAGTTTGAATTAAACCTTCTCAAAGATGGTGAAGTACTAATCCCAGCAAATTTATAAGTATGACCTTACCATAGTTATGATGATGTTATTAGGGTCAATTTTTATCTAATATGAATGATGCATTTACACAAAAGAGAAATTTAGTGATAGCTGAACACACACACACACACACACACACACACACACACACACACGAGAATACCAGAGCAAGGTAAGACAGATGAGATGAAATTGCTATGCTATGTTGCCAATGAGCCACTTGAATCTAGGAGAGAGTTGCGTGACAGCTTCTCACAACCCTCACAAAAAGTCAACCCTCCAATACCTTGATCTCAGACTTCTGTATCCAGAACAGTATTCTTTGAAGCACCAAAGGATAGCATAGGGCATTAGTAGATGTAAGAGTGGAAAGCTTCATTCAGAGCTCAATGTGAGTGATGGAATAGGCAAGTTTTGTATACTAACACTATTCTTGACACAGCCTAGCTTATTTAATTCACAGTCTTTGGGGCTGAAAGTCTAAACAGCATAACACAGACTCTATCAAGGGACTCAGGGTTGATGGTGAAGCAAGTGTAAGAGGAAACATCAATCTCCAAGTAAGAAGGGAAAGGACAACCAAGCTTGCTCTATCTAAATCCTACTATCTTGGGAATTGCCAAGAGTTTTTAAGCACTGCATTAAGTTCTTATTAAAAATAAAAAAAACATGGTTCCAGTGATTCAAAGGCATCCTGCTAGTCCCCACTTCTTAAAGGTTCCATTATCTCAAGCACTGACAAACTACGGACCGACCCTTTAAACACATGGACTGTAGGGAAGTGCACAGACCATCTCCAGACGGTAGAAAATGGGAACCTTATGACAGCCAAGGACCGTGGAGTATGTATGACAACTGAGCACCCATCTCAGTCTAGGCTTCATGGTCTGGAACGCCTCCGGAGTCGGGCAGTCTAGGTTCAAATTCCAGTGCATCCACTCATCATCCACAATGTGCCTCAAGTCGCTGCATAGAGCTATGTTGGAAAGCACATGAAATCCCAAGTCTTCTCACATGGGCCCAGAGCACGCATTAGAGGCTTGATCAAGATGACTCAGCAGAGATTTTCAGTCGTTCCCATATTCATTTTCCCCTGCCACCTGGCACCGTTTACTCTTATTCATGAGCTCCACAAGCATTGACTGCTGCCCTTGTCTGTGCTTCATGTTGCTATGTGCTTAGACTAGATTACATTCAGGCTCTGCAGTAATGACAATGCCTTTAGTAACCCTCCACACAAAAGTCTGTGTGCACTATTGTCAGATCCACAATGTGCACATTTTCACTTTGTTGCATTGCCTGCTGAGCCCTTTACACATCGTGTCTTTGTTTCTAGCACAGTCATAAACAGGCGAAGGATGACATGACGGATTGAGTTAGTCCCACTGCTCTTGTGAATCATCAGGCAGCATTGTGGGTGTTATGGAAGAAAACCACATCAGGATTAAAGGAGCGATAGAAAACTTTGACTGCATGATTTTCAGTGTAAAACAGACTGTCTCTAAACAATATTTCCAAGCTCTACTGGTGACTGCCATTGTTACTTAAATAATACAGCCAATGTTGAGCTCAAACACAAATAATACCTGTACTTAGGCATCGGGACACTTGTTTTAGAAAGAGCATGTTCTAAGAAAGAAACAGAAATAAAAGAGGTGTGCTTCTCCTTTGTCTTTTGCAAAGGAACTTTTGTAAAGAGAGAAGGCTGTATTCTAATGGAAGTAGCACAAATTAATTACTTTCAAACCAAAATCCAGCCATTAACTAATGAAGGCCAAAGCACTCCTAGGAAAACATGCAATGCTATCTTAAGACTACAATAGATTAATATGAGGTCATTAAGATTTTATTTCTACCGTAAGTCCTTTAAATGGAGATTCTAATCTGTTTTAGGTTTTGCTTAAGATATGCTATTAGATTTAAATAATTATGAGAAGATTATTCTAAAATCTGAAAGGAGGGCTGAAAGGATGGCTTAGTAGGTAAGGCGTTTGCCTGCAAAGCCAAAGGACCCAGGTTTGATTACACAGGCCCCACGTTAGCCAGATGCACAAGGGGGCGCAAGCGTCTGGAGTTCATTTGCAGTGGCTGAAAGCTCAGGTGTGCCCATTCTCTCTCTCTCCCTCCTCCCTCTTTCTCTGTCAAATAAATAAATAAAAATAAAATAAAAAATAACAGAAAGGATTTTTTTTTTTTTTTTTTTTTGCAAGGTAGGGTTTCACTCTGGTCCAGGCTGACCTGGAATTAACTATGTAGTTTCAGGGTGGCCTCGAACTCTCGGTGATCCTCCTACCTCTGCCTCCCAAGTGCTGGGATTAAAGGCGTGCGCCACCATGCCCGGCCAGAAAGGATTTTTAAAAAATACATATATATACAAATAGAGATATACATACAATATATAATGTAATATATAATACATACATAATATATCTATATATAAACTCTTCATATTTGAATGTCTTAAGCCTTAGAATTAAAATTAAAGAAATTAGGAAATTACTTGAGATTTATATAAATAAGTCATCAGTTTTCTTTTCTTAAATTTTTTTCTCTTAACACAGCCAACAGAAATTACAATTTTCACAGATCCAAAGGATCCTGATAGGAATCCTTGAGCCACTTAAAAAATATTGTTGTTTCCTATGTAGAAATTTTATAATACACAGATTTTTTTAAATTCCCTTCTAAATTGTCAGTAGATGTTCACTCATTTTAATTGACAAACTGTTGGATCACACTATATTTTCTCTTAAACTTGATCCTAGAGTCTAGCTGTATATGACCTAAAAGCCATTTAGGAATTGTAAGTGATAAGGTGACAAGTATAGCATAAACAAAATTTCTAATTGACTTTTACCTTAGTGTTGTATGGAAAGAATGTGTGACCTTGTATGGTGATTGCAATGGGTCAAGACAATATTCTTGCACTGACTACATGAAATTCAGTATTGTTTATGGTGTGCCCACTGTGAAATGCCTATTTAGTATGCTTTATGGATTTTTGTTTTCTTTAATCCTAACAACCCTAAAATATGAGAATTATTGTATTCATTTCATATATGTTGAAATAGTCTTGGTAAAAAAAAAATCAAGTATCACCACATATCATAAGCAGAAGAGTGCCATTGAGATCTAACTTCAAAACATATAAGGTCTCGGGCTAGATCGATGGCTTAGCAGTTAAGCACTTGCCTGTGAAGCCTAAGGACTCAGGCTTGAGGTTCGATTCCCCAGTACCCACGTAAGTCAGATGCACATGGTGGTGCATGCATCTGGAGTTCTTTTGCTGTGGCTAGAGGTCCTGATGCACCCATTCTCTCTCACTCTCTTTCCCTTCCTCTTTCTCTAATAAGTAAATAAATTAAAACTTTAAAAAAAATTTTAAAAACATATAAGATCTCTGTTATAGAGTACCTACATAATTCAAAACCTCGACTTGTATCTCAGCAACTATTAGGATGTTCCCCAATGTTATATTTTGTTTCTTTCCTCAATCTTTTCCCTCCCCTTTCTTAGTAAGTATAGTCCTTAATGAAAGTATGTACTTTGAAATATTATTTTCCTGTATATTTTAGTAGAATAAATTAATCTTATTTCCCCCCCCCTCTGTGCATATGTTTTCTGTGTACCAGGAAAATTATGAAAGACTTGCAAGACCAATTTAATTTGAAGATAATGCTGTCTCATTTTAATAAATACATACCCAAACTGCTTTTTGTGAGAATAAAAGAAAACATTTTTGTTTTCAATAAAATGATGTTTACAACAGCACCCCTAATATGGGTTTAAAAGTACAACCATCAAACCCCTCTCTCCAGCCTGTTGAAAGGTTATAGCATCTTCTGTCTGTTCTGCCACAGTACTGATTACTCTTGAGAATGTACATGTTCATGTGTTTCCACTGGTTTACTGAGGTACTATGTGAAAGTGAAATGACCTAAGTTTCTACCATTTCACCTCAATACTGGTGCTAAATACCCCTGCTCTGAATCTCACCCTGAATGAAGATAAAATAGACATATAAGGAAAGCAAGTTTTTTGAGACAAAGTCTCACTATGTATTCCAGGCTAGCCTTAAACTCGAAGTCTTTCTGGTACAACCTCCCAGGTTGCAATACCACCATGCCCAGCTGAGAAAGGTTCTTAAAAATAATCAAGTAGTGTGGAGATGCCAGGGGTAGAGTGCTTGCCTAACATATAAAAAGCCCCAAGTTCAAAGCACATGACTATAAAATAATTAAATATTAATTAAAATGAGCAAAGAATAAAATATCAGTTATTAAGTTTTATCATTTGCAGCAAGGCTATAAATTCTAAAGTGTATTTTATTGATAAAATTAGATACTATGTAATGTGTACTCATTGTATAAATTATGTAAATAGTTACTCTTTGATACATTTGGTAACTTACTAATAAACATATACTGCCTGGTCTAGGTGAAATAACCAGAGTAACACTACAAAGAATAAAACAAAAACATGGTGGGACATTACTAACCCCATTTTCTAGAAGAAACTGAACTTAGGTTCAGTAATTTCCATCAGGTTGTTTACCTATGAACCCTTTTCATCTATATAACTTCTTTGGTTGATCAGATTTCATGTGTTCGATATTTAATATGCTTTCAAATCCTTAATTATTGTGCTAACTCTGTATTCCTAGTATGTCACCCATTGCTAGGTGGGTACTAAATGAACAGTAAAGACATAAAGGAGTGAGTGAATAAATGCATGAATGCATAAACAGTGTGGATGGACTAGAAGAAAAGTAAAAGAAAAACTATAGTCATGTTAATGGCTTGGAATCCATTGTTTTATATATATGAATTCTGCAGCTGACAAGCAGCACCATACACTTAGTGGAAGGCCTAGTTATCTGAAAGTTAGACACCAAATGCTAATGAAAGCCAGGATGATCATTAAGCTTTTAAATACAGATTAAAAATCTTACATGGGTTCCCATGCAGCATGACTTCATTAGCATCTGTCCTAGTTCTGTTTTAATGAATGCCATAATAATAAAGTTGCTGAGTATGTACAAATCGCTAAGCTACTATAAACCACTCAGTCTGGATTTTACTCAGATTAATATTTAATGAAGGAAACCTTTATTATCTTTGTAACTCTAGTGGTTTAAGGCTCAGTGTCTTTGATTCAGCATTCTTAGCCATTTTTGTGGCAGAGCTATCATGTGAGTCTGTCTAGACCGCCATTTAAATTACCTGGGTTTTTTTAAGCCTTCACTTTAATTTACAGATATTGTCACAGATCATTCTCAGAGTCATTTGTGGAACTACTTTAACAGAATGGATGTTAAATTGTTACCTGAAAATCCTGAGTCACATATTAACTAATTTCTATCCTTTAAAATATTCCTGGACTTAAAATAAATGCATGGGATTGACAAAATTACCGGTTTTCTTGAGTGATTGAGGTACTTCTTAGGGTTATATGTGAGTCTACCATGTTTTGTATTTTCAGACTACATTCTGATGGGTGAAAATCTTTCAACATAGTAAACTATCTAAACAATGAACAAGGGCATTACAGTTTATAGATAGGAGATGAATTGTTAAGCAAATAAGTAGATATTAGACATATTTGTGAATAATTTGCTTTCTGAAGTAATAGAAAAAGAATATCTACTTCATTACAAACCTGTGCAATTTTTGTCATTCTATTTGGATTTATTGAAGATGAATTGGCATCCGGCTAGTTCTCTTCTCTATCTCACCCTCAATTTCTCCTACTTGAAGCTAACAAATTTAAATTATACTGTCTGTGTCCTGCTCATAAATGTAAATAAATGTTCTGGTGTAAAGTCAATAGAGCACATTTCATGCTAGAAGAATTTCTTTCTTTCATTGCATTTACATGTTCCATAAACACACCCACACTTTTCACATAATGGTCCCTTAATTTCTAAGTAAAGTATTGTTCATATGAGACCTCATAAGATATTGTAAGAAAAATATAGAAAGTTTCATAGGCTATTTCTAGATATCGGGTTTTTTTTTTTTATTGAAGAAGTAAAACACAGGGTTTGAGGATATAGCTTAGTGATAAAGATCTTGTGTTCATCATACAGAGGCCCTGGGATTTTATTTCCAGTACTGTCAAAATTTAGAAAATAAATAAATGAAATATGTCAGGTATGGTGGCACATGCATGTAATCTAAGCACCTGGGAGGCTAAAGCAGGATGATTTTGAGTTTGAGGCTAGACTGGGATAGATAGTGAATTCCAGGTAAACACCTTGAGCTATAAAGAGAGACCCTATCTAAGAAACCACACAAAAAAATGAATGAATGAATGAGATAAGAAGGAGGGAGGGAGGAAGAAAGAAAGAAAGAAAGAAAGAAAGAAAGAAAGAAAGAAAGAAAGAAAGAAAGAAAGAGAAAGAAAGAAAGAAAGAAAGAGAGTCCCGAGGATTATTTTTCTTTATTATAGTTGTCTTAGATATTTACTTAAGGTAGGTAAAAATTAGGTTAAAAACATGCCTTTAATCCCAGCACTTGGGAGGCAGAGGTAGAAGGATCGCTGAGAGTTCAAGGCCACCCTGAGACTACATAGTTAATTCCAGGTCAGCCTGGACCAGAGTGAGACCCTACCTTGGAAAAAAAAAAAAAAAAAAAAAAGGAAAAAAAGAAAAAGAAAAAAAAAGTACAATATATCATCCCAAAACAAAAACTTTCATCTACAAATATCTTTATGATTTCTGGATTTACTTCTAAGCATGACTATCAAGCAAACCTGGTGCTGTGATAGTACAAATTTAGGATTTATTAAAATATTATTTATTTATGAGGAAAAGAAAGAATGGGTGCCTGGGCCATTAGCCACTGCAAACTAACTGCAGAGCATGTGCCACCATATGTATCTGGCTTACATGAGTTCTGGGGACTCAAACTTGGGTCCTTCAGCTGCACAGGCAAGCACCTTAACCACTAAGCCATCTTTCTGGCAAAATTCAGGATTTTATATAAGTAAATGACTGAAAATAGAAGAATGAATGAACGTCCTAATGGAGCTTTCAGAATCTTTCTTCATCCAGATATGATCTGGGCACCCTGGCTAACAGTTTGTAGTTTAAGCCTGTAATCCCAGCCACTAAAGAGGGGGAAGTAGGAGAATCAGATACCCAAGGTCATCCTCAGCTACATAGTGAGTTTGAGATCAGCCAAGGCTATGACACAAGTTTCAAAAATAAAACAAAACAAAATATAATGGATGTTGTCCAAGCATATGTGAGAAGTGTTATGGGAAAATTGACCCTAGTGTCAACCTGAATACAAAGTATTTCAGATGTGTAAAACTCCACTGATGGCTTGTGGAGGTTGATTTCTAAGATATCTCAAATTAGCATATCAGTACAGCATGCCTAAATATGTATTGTAAGATTGAACTTCATTGGGGCATGTGTATGACTGAGTGAAAGTAGGCTATATGTTAATAAATTAAATGTATGAAATACATTGATATTAATTAATATTAAGTTAGGGTCAGCCTAAAACCCTGTCTGCATATGGTCTCTTCCACCCCTCCTTTGTCATGGTGGTTCAACTGTCCCTTGGATTCTTTCTGGGGTGAGAAAGTACTAGCCCTCAGGCAGAATTATCACCCATGGTGCTGTGAAATAACATTATTTAGATAGTAAGGTTGTCTCTAAAATACAATGGTGGGCCTTGTTAACATAAATTTTCATCTTGATCTTCTGCAAAAGATGCTGCTTTCATCTCCACTTTAACTCCTTCTAAGGTTTTCATATTTGCCATCTGGTAGATGTTTCTTCTGAGAGGGAAGGAGTTGTAGTACACAAAACCTTTCAAGGAAGCATCATTGCATAATTTCCTTGAGGTTAAAGCCAATACAATGAAAGTTGGTTACTCATTTATTGTGTTGGTTTAGACATTAAAGAATTTGATAAACACATAGTGCTTTAATGTATATTCACACAGGATCTGATATAGCAGAATGTGGCAAGTTACAGTTATGGCTGAACGAGAACTAGGAACTTGCCTAAGATACAAGGATAGAACATTTTGTTTGATCACCTTACACTTGGACTTCAATGTCTGAAAGATAATACATCAGAGAGTGAAAGAAAAACCTGTATAATATCTTTCTGATGCCTGAGTCATAAAAATAAAATTTATTTCTATTGCAAAATAAAAGAACGTAAATATCCCACTTTCTAGCTTCTGCTGCTGAAAGGATAAAGAAGCAGAGAGGGATTTTTTATATTCTAGTTAAGTATGTCTAAAGGAACTATATAGCTTTCTATTGTACTTCATTCAGCTTATTTACTTCACCTTCATAGAAGGACTTAAGAGTTGATGCTGAGAATTGAATGTTTTATATTGTGTTCTTAAGTCCTTAGTCCAATTTGAGCTCTTTAGAGAAAAATGAATTAGGTGGAATTTCACTGCAGGAGATGATTGAGGACCAAGAGAAATGTGAAGTAGATTTTAATCCTCATGTTCTTTTAAAGCATGATTAGATATTGCATATAATTAAGGAAGTAATGGGAAACAGTGGTGGTGAATTAATTTCTCAGGGTTCCAATGGGCAGCTTAATTTTTTTTGCAACTTGTACAATAAAGAATAAACAGCAAGAAACAAGTATTTAGATATGCTAGTTTAATTAATATGTGATATGTACCCTATAAATTTACTCACACAGTAATATCCAGAAAGATATAGCTGTATTTATTTATTTATTTATTTATTTATCAAGTACTTACTGTATTTTTGGTGCCAGCCATGATTGGAAATACCCATAAATGAATATAATCCTTCCTTTCTTATAAGTCTAATTCATTTTCATACTTCTGAAGGCTGCAGAGGCCATATGGATGACCAAGGCATCATATATATATTTAATCTGTACTGTATGTGTGCGAGAGAAAGAGAGAGAGAGAGAGAGAGAGATTTTGGTTGAAGAAAATTAGGACAACACAGTTCTTTACTTCAAAATGTGATAGGAAAGACACAATAAGATTCCATAATGTCTTCATATAATTATAGACATTTACAACACAGCATTAAAATCTGACCAATTGTAGCTTCCTTTGTAAGTTTATTAGCAACATAAAATCTGAAGCCATCTCAATCAACTTTCTTTTTACTATGGCAGAGTAAAATTTGTGCATGTACCTTATACATTAAATGGTCCTTTACCCATGTGTTATATACTATCATATATTAGTAAACTGGAAAATAACTGTTTAGTGACTGACAGATTTCAGTAGGCAATATCAAAATAACCATATTTGCCAATATTGCCACCAATCCAATCAGAAACATTGTTTATGTCAGTGGAAGATGATTGTGGTGGTGAATCAAGGACCACAACCTAAACTATTTTTGTTAAAAGCCAGATTTTATTTCTGACCAAAAATATTGTCATTTATTTTCCTTTAAAAAAACAATAAGCTCACTTCATTGGTTTTCAGGAATATTTTTGTCAAGTACACAATATTGGTTGAATAACCATTGTTATAAGATAGTAGTTCTTTCAAGAAAAATAATGTGTGATGAAAATGTCACTAGTTTAATTTATAACACAAATAATTGCACGGATTAAAAAACAAGTTAACTTACATGCACCATACAATCAAAATAAAGTCTATTGTTTCTTATCTGGCATTCTATTACTTTGATAAAATACCTGACAATATCAACTTAAAGAAGTAAAGGTTTATTTTGATTTATAGCTTCAGAAATTTTAGTTCAGTGTCACTTGATGTCAGTGCTTCATGCCTGTAGTGAGGCAGAACAGGATGGTGGGTCCATTTGATGGTGCAAACTGCTCACCTTGTGGCAACTTGGAAACAGGGAGAGAGAAAGGGAAGTAGGCTAGGGACAAAGTGCAACCTTCAAGGTCATTTCCTCCAGTGTTCTATTTCTTTGTACTATTCCCCACCTCCCAAAGTTTCCACCATGTCCTATTAGACAGTAATCTATAAACCCCTAAATGGATTACTTGAATCATGAAGTTAGAGACTTCATTATCTAATCACTTCCCAAAAGCCTTCATCTCTGAACACTGATGCCTTGGAAACGCAGCCTTCCATACATGATATTTAGAGAAGATTTCTGACATTCAAGTTAGAACACATCTCTCTCTTTAATCCAAGAGAATATTATAAATTGATAGACTCAAGAATCAAGACTTAATAAAATTAATATTTTAGAGCTTTATTAAAGACCTGAAAAAGATCAGAAATTGATTTTAGTATGAAAATATAATAATGAAGAATTCTAAAATTACTATTCTATTATGGTGTTATTACCCTATATTTTACTAAAGGACCAACAACATTTGCTATCACATTTGTCTCTCCATCAGCATAAAGTAAAAAAGGATAAATAATATCTTATTTGAAAATTAATTTTTGTTAATGTAAAAAATATGTTTCATTGTGACATTTACATGCATACACACACCATAATACTGACAGATCATATGAGTACTGACCATTTGTAACCCAAAAGTTATTACTGTTCTTTTTGTTTAAGTGAGGATCATTCTCAGTCTGCAGCCAAAAAGTACCTGCAGTAAAATCTAGACAGCACAAATGATGACTCAGCTTACCCTAGACGTAGAAGGAATGATGACTTAGCTTAACCTAGACACACAAGAATGATGATCAGCTCACCTTAGACATAGCAGCAATGAGATCTGGACATGGTGGCCCACGCCTTTAATCCCAGCACTCGGGAGGCAGAGGTAGAAGGATCACCGTGAGTTGAAGACCCTCATTCTACATAGTGAATTCCAGGTCAGCCTGGGCTAGAGCAAGACCCTACCTCGAAAAACCAAAAAAAAAAAAAAAAAAAAAAAATAGCAGGAATGACAACACAGCAACACAGCTCATTTTAGACATAGCAGGAATGATGGCCCAACTCACTCTACACATATCAGGAATGATGACCAACTCATCCTAGATGTAGCAGGAATGACAACACAGCTCACTCTAGATATAGCAGGAATGATGGCCCAGCTCGCTCTTGTCTTAGTCAAGATGCGTGGAGGCAGCTTAAGACTTATGAAATTCCATTAGTTATTCCAGTATTACTTCTTTAAAGGGAAGTTCTTTTAAAGGAATCAAAGATTATTTTATGGCAAATGAGAGTCTACAGTGCTACAAAGGAATACCAGAGTGAAGGAATTAGGTGTATACTACCAGAAAAAGGAACCAGGATTAATCTTTTAAAAATTACACATGGTTTAGTAAAGTAGGTTTTGTTGTTGTTGTTGTTTTAATAATTAGTGTTTTGCAAAGGTTGGCTATAGGGAGGAGAAGCAATATCCTCTAATTAGATGATTTTAGAAAAAGAGAGATGAAAAACAAGAGGAAGGAAAGAATTACTATACTGATAAAATAGACCAAGATTTCTAATTCAGAATGAGAAGACATAAGGAAAACAAGAATAAAAGACCAATTGGAATATTGTCACATGCCCATACTTCACATCTAGGGCACTACTCCCCAGCTGTACCATAGGTTCCTTGAAAAAAATGACTGAATCCTTTAGGTTGTTTTGTTTTCAGTGTTTGCTACAATGTTGAGAATACTAGTTATTGAGATAAATATAGGGATAATTAATTGATTTTATCATTAACTTTGTCGCATTAAAATTAAGTTATCTCCTTCATCTTTCCTTATTAACTTGGTCATCCAAATTCATTTGATTATTTTTCAAATAGTTTAATTCAGCAAACCTTTACTAAGCATTTGCTGTCACTAAGAATTAGATTGAGATCTAGAAGTGTAATTGGAATTTTGATAAGAATTACAGTGGATCTATAGTTTAATTTTGGTAATTTAGCCATTTTCACAATATTTCATAATATTAATTCTGCAAATCCAATAGTATAAGAAGTCTCTCCATCATCCATTTTCTTCTTTTCTTTCTTGTTTCAGTGTCTTAAAGTTTTCTTTGTAGAAGAATTTCCCATTTCTTAGTGAGATTTATTCGCAGGTACTCTCTTTTCTTGGGGGCATTTGTGAGTTGGATATTATGCATGATTTCTTGCTCAGCAAGGTCATTATTATAATGTATATGAAAGCTTCTGATTTGGGGTTATTCTGTAATCCTTCAACTTTGCTGAAAGTTTTCTTGAAAAGTCTGGAGAGTCTAAGTATAGAATTATGTATCTGTGAATATATATACACAAATATATATATATATATGTATATATATATATATATATATATATAGAGAGAGAGAGAGAGAGAGAGAGAGAGAGAGACCTGCTCTTCAGATGATAAGAATGTAGAAAGAGAAAACATATACACATAGATAAATAACTCTGTGATAAACTTGAATTATGCATGAAGTTATGTGGATATCCAGAAGGAAGGGAAGTTGTATCTGCATGTAGAAGTTGGAGAAAACATAATAGCTGTGGAGAGGCATTTTTATTGTTTGAAGTATTCAGCAGTGAAGAAGGGAGAAGCATTCCAACAAGAGAAGCCTTTAAGTTCAATTGAGTCCATTCAAGAATTTATTCATTTCTTTTCATATGCATGTACTCCCGAATCTGGCATAGAAAATTCATAACTGAATATTTATGCTTTGTTTACACACTTACAATAGACTATAGAAGGTAGAAATGTAAGCAAGTATAGTACAATGTGATGCATGCAAAAAATGAATTGTGAACCAGATACAAAACAACACGGAGAAGAAAAATGAAGGGCAAGTGAGGACCTACACTGAGTCAGGCAACACTTTATGTGCTGACAAGGGGTATATGAGGCCACACAGGAGAAAGGACATGTTATCCAAGGGAATAGTGAGCAGTTATACAAAACTGTGACCCTCAGGCTCAATCTCTGGCTTGCAAATATGTTTTCTCTTGTATCCTTACAATGGAAATTTGTGTGGCTGCCATGAGAATGTGCCTCACAGACTGCCAAGTGCACAGAACATCATTTACCAGGAGCTGGGCTGCCTCACTCTGAAATGTGAAATTCACTGAGTTTACCCCAAAGTCATGCTTTCCCAAGGGTTTCTCTGAGCCAATGACAGAGCACTTCAGGGTTATCACAGCAGAGTGAATTCAGGAAGACATAGGATGCAAGTACCACACAGTAGCATTCTGGGATGCTCTCAACTAACCTTCCTGGCCTTCCTTTATTGGGTGGTGATCTAAGGAAGTCAGATTGCATGGTGAGCTCATGGCTTTTCAGTCTCTTCTGTTTCTCCACTTTTTCTCAAAAGTATGTCTCTTAATAAAATTTTAGTATTTAATCCTGCGTTAATATCTGATTATCAGAGGATTTAAAATAACATATTCTAATGGTGTGCTTCAGATAGATGAGAACATAGAATATGATAGATAAATAGATAGATAGATAGATAGATAGATAGATAGACAGACAGATGACAGTGAGAAAAAGAGAGAAATGTTCTAACATTGAAATTTGGTATTTTATTTCCAAATGTTTGATTCCTAGTCTCCCATAAGGAAGAAAAATAATCATACAACTATAGGGCTATGTTGCATAGTGGCGGTAGTGCATAAGAAGTTAAGGGTGGCTCTTTCCTGTAAATGAAATACATGCTTATTACCACATTATTGACTAATTTCCAATACAAAGACCAATTGCCATTTAGCCACATCCCTGTGATGTTTTATTTATATATTTATTTATTTTTACTTCTCTTGTTCATCTTCCCCACTCCATGTCTTTTCTGTCTTTGTGGGCATTTATGATAGTGATTTATCATCTGAGCATATGCTACTGTAAGAGAAGAGGAATAAAGTAACCATAAGAAGAAGGGAGTGAAACAAATAAGGCCTGGCCTGGAACCAGAAAAGCAGTAAGAACTAAAGAAGTGTAGAAAGATAGAAGTGACAATAGAAGTCAAAAAGTCAAAAAGAGCTGGATGGATTTGAGAAATATCTCATGTGTACAAGACTTGATGTTTAACAACATGTGTAAATTTATGGGCAAGCAGTATTCAAGGATGAAAACCACAAGATCTCTCATCCCTGTCTTACTTCTTATACATACATTTATCTAAATAGATGTACATTTAAATCATTTTTAGAGATGCCAGCAGATGAGTCATAGAAGGACTCCATCTTTACCAACTGACTTTGAGAAAAGATCAAGAAACTGTGTTGATTTTAAATTTTTTTGTTTGTTTAACAGATAGAGAGAAAAAAAGAGGCAGATAGAATGGACACACCAGGGCATCTAGACCCTGCAAACGAAGTGCAGGCATTTCACCACCTTGTGCATCTGTCTTATGTGGGTACTGGGGAATCAAACCTGGGTCCTTAGGCTTCTTAGGCAAGCACATTAACCACTAAACTACCTCTCCCATCCCAGATAGATGTACTTTTAAAATTTCTCCATGGTATAGTTGTGTGGGTGTTTATTTTCAGTGTTTATTTTTTCTTTAACTTCAGAAAAGTAATGCTATAAAAAAAAAAACCTTTGCATAAACTGTGTGGTTATTTCTCTAATATAAATTCTTCAAACTGGAATGCTAGAAATAATATTTTAAACAATTAAATTTTTATATATAAAAAAATATCAGTAGTGGATTATATAAAATCATAAAGTTAAAGTATCATATTTATTTTCCTTTGTAACTCCTGAGGCATAAAATAATAATACAAGAGGAGCCTGCCTGGAGACATTTATTTGCAATATATTTGACTATCAATTAAGCGGTAAAATGACTTTCCCTTTTGCTGGTTGTTTTTGTGAGAGGAGATGCTGTGTAGCAAACGAAAAGGAAGTGTCATTTGGCTGGACAATGGGCTTGTGTTCTGTGGAAGGAATAGCAAATGCAGAGAATGAATGGTCCATGGCAGCCACATTCAGTAGTCATGGAACCTGTCTAACTCAAGGACACATCAGCCCACCTACAACATAGCAAAGGTGCCACTCTTACCAGCATGGCATCTCAAAGTTTCCATGAGCTGTGTCCACATTCTGCATTTACTTAATTGTCCACAATTTTCAGAATATAAGAGTGTCAGCCAGAGCTGAGGCTGTTCACACGGAGAAATTGCCACTCAGATGAGAGAAAAGCTGAGAGCTGCCCTTGCAGCTGGAAGGCTCTGGGATGACTGACAGGGAACTAACATGATTCATCCATGGACAGCAGCAGGCAGCTTTTTTGTTGTTTTTAATTCTTCATTTCATTGAATATTGCACACGGTAGCATAGGCTGGAAGAGAATAAGGAGAAGAAGCAGGGCACTTCAAATCATTGTCTTAATTAAATTCAAACAACCCTCTTCTAAGGAACCATGGAGACTGGCCAAACCTAGCAAGCAGGGCGGTTTTCATAGAACTACAAAAGCTTTCAGGAATTCTTGCAACCAGTAATACAGGGCAAGTTACATTCTGTTTATGTCTACTTTTTTTTCCATAATGGATACCCAGATCCATTCATCCTTCTCTTTATAGTAGGTTTAGGGTTTAGAAGAAAATATTCTAGGGAATATAGGATCTACCACATTCTTCATATGGTAGTTTATTCAAAAACAGTGGTTATTGTTTATTGTTATCAAAGCTGTTACTGCAAATATTTGTTGAGTCACAAAATGCCTTAAAAATACAATATTTATCAACTTACACTAGTAAAATTTCCTAAAACATCTCTTTCCTAAACATATTCTCTACTGTAAGAGCAATTTTCCTGTATCTACCTAGCACACCTAAGAACCCTTTGAAGTTATGCATTCTAACCTCTCAATGAATGTTTGGGTCAGGGCTGTGAAGATGGCTTAGAGGCTAAAGACACTTGTTTGGAAAGCCTGATGGCCTGGGTTCTATTCCCCAGTACCCACATAAAGTCTGATGCACAAAGTGTTACATGTGTCTGGGGTTCATTTTCAATGGCAGGACACCCTGGTGTTCTTTTCTCACTCTCTCTCTTTCTTTTCCTTTGCAAATAAATAAAAATATTTGAAAAAAGTTTGGATCACTCATGTCTATTGTCTAGCCAGTAGCCCCTTAAGTGAAGGGCACCCCCCCTTTCCAAACTAGCATATCTAATGTCCAATTTGGACATTTCTGTCTCCTCATTTCCTCTTTAGCTGAGTTACAACTTGAATATTTAAGCTTTGAATTTTCATTCTTACAACCACTACTACTTCTACATTTCATTTTTAACATGTTGTAAACATCTATGGTATTCTTTCTGAGTCTTTCCTAAGAACACAAAATGTGAGAATGTGTGCATCCTCATTAAGTGTGTTTGTCTGTCATTCACTTATCAAATATGTGTTCTTAATACTGTATGCCAGATAAGATGTCAATAAAACAAGGATGAATACTGAAGAAATACAACCAAAAAATAGCAGTGCATGACCTAGGTGAGCATAGGAATCTATAAACACACACAAGAAGGATGAATCTACTCTGAGAGTTGGGTGATCATTTAACGTTATGTGAAGCAAAACTGAATTCAACAGGCTGCTAAAAAGAATAAAAACCAGGTGTGGTGGTGCATGCCTTTAATCCCAGCACTAGGGAGGCAGAGGTAGGAGGATTGCCACAAATTCAAGGCCACCCTGAGACTACATAGTGAATCATAGGTCATCCTGGGCAAGAGTGAAACCCTACCTTAAAAAAAAATCAGTCATCTTGAGATGTATCCTTGGGAAGCCAGGAATGTTCAACATATGCAAGTAAACCAATATCCTAGACACCATTAGGAGAATAAAGGCAAAAACCTCACTAGATGTTACAATAAACATTTGACAAAATTCACAACACAAACATCCTATTTGTTTTTGAAACAAGGTCTTACAATGTAGCCATGGCTGGCCTGGAACTTGCTATGTAAATAAGGCTGGCTTCAAAATTGCAGAGAACCTCCTACCTCTGTCTCCCAAATCCTGAGATTAGAGGTGTGAGCCATAATGTCTGGTTTCACCATTCTTTATTAATTAAAAAAACTCATGACAAATTAGTTATAGAAAGAATGTACTTCAACAGAACAAGGGGCATATATAACAAATCTGAAGCTAGTATATTCAGCAGACAAAAGTTGAAAAGTTTCCTTTAAATGGCCATAGTAAGCTAAGGATGTCACTTTTCACATTTTCTTGTCAATGTAACACTGAAAATGCTAGCCATCACAATTTGACATGAGGTGCCCAACTTGGACAAAAAAAAAGAAGTTATCCATATTTGATTACTATCCTTATTTGAATATAACATGAGCTAATACAACTGGAACACTAAAGATTTCATAAAAAAGATATTTATAAATGATAAATTCAGTAAATTACAGAATACAAAACCAACACATACAAATCAGCTATACTAACAATAGACTTTCAGAAAAAGAAATTGGGAGACTAAATCCACTTGCAAATAGCTACAAAAAAATACATAGCTGATAATTTAACAAGAAGTGAAAGACTTATACTCCACAAACTAAAAAAATATTAAATGAAATTGAAAAAGTCTCAAACAATAGAAATATCTTGTTTGCATAGACTACAAGTTAGTACTGTGAAAATACCCATATTATCCCAAAATTCTACAGATTTAATGTAGGTCTTATCAAGATTCCAATATCATTTCCCATAGATTTAGGTGTGACAAAATACCAGGCCAGAAGCAGTTTATGAAAGGAAAAGGTTTATTTATGGTTTGCAGTATCAAGGGGAAGTTTGACATGTAGAGAGAGCATGGCAGGAGCAAAAAACAAAGTGTGCCATCTTTTTCAAAATGGAAGGAGCTTGGCTATAACACCAAAGCTTGTCCCAGGAACACACCTCCTCCAACAAGGATCCACCTCCCAAAGGCTCCATAACATCCCCCACGACCCCCACACTTAAAATCCCAGCAGTTTGAGGTTAAATATTCAAACACCTGAGACTATGAGCGTATTTTACATTCAAGCCACCATAAAGAAATTTTAATCCCTGGAGTGCTAAATTTAGTAACATCAAAGTAGCCAATATTCTTTAAGCTAGGCCCAAATCATGCTGAAATTATTCATCTTCTCATCCTTTTTGACCCCAAACTCTAAGATCTTGGAGAAACTGCTTCTAAGTCACCAATGCACTGTCTCCATGGCTACATACTTGCCATTACACTTGCAAGTATATAGAACATGAATATATTCATCACCAGATGCCAGGCTATCATTGCCTTTCCTCCTGTTCCTAGAATTCCATGAAGGCAGAAGTGGTCTGCATTTCATCCCTCATACCTTCAACAATACTGATGTAAACATGTGGTGTCAGTATGATCCTATAATCCAAATGGATTCTCTTACACTCTGCCCTCATAAATCACATGACAAAGATGCAGCCTCTCTAATTCTCCTTCTTGCTTTCTTTGTTATGACTTTATTGTCTTGGACCTGGCATATCCTTCCTCACCTCTGAGATTTTATGTGAGCTCTTACATCTCTGTTACTCTTCTTCCCTCTATGACATGATAGCACTAACTCACTGTGTTTGGTTTTCCCTTAGTCACTCTAAAGTCTGCATTTCCCCTTCTTATGCCTATAAATTCATATATTCACTACTGTCACTCCAGGGTTCAGGGAAGTGACAGACCACAGAGCTAGTTTCTAGTGAACAGCAAATAAACTAATGGTCCCATCAATGCTAATAAGCATTTATGTTCAATGAACATGGAATTGTCAAAGAATAACCAGAAATATGTAAGATATTAAAAGTGTATATACATGAGATTTCATTTGATCTCAATGATTTTTAAATTTTAATCTTTCAAGATAAATACACAATTGTAAAAGGAAACATTTACAATGTTTATGATTTCTGTCAATAAAAATGGATAACCATTTCTTTAATATTTACACTGGTTTAACTATCAAGTTATATCTGACTTTATCTTGACATTGAACTTCTCTGACTAATGGAGTGCCCTAATTAATTTGTCAGGATTAGGTATTAAGTTCTTACTCTTCATCTGTTTTTTACCCAAGAGCAGAACTTAATCAAGTGTTCATAAATTTAGCAAGCTACATTTGTTATAAGAGTATAGAGAGAGATTAAATATCCAGTGACAGGAGACCAGTTAAATAAATGATGGCATACGACCTCAATGAAGTATTATTTAGCCATTTAAATAGATAATTTTAAAAAATGCCTAGCTTTTCATAAAGGGCTTAAAATATAATTTGAATTGGGAAAATCAGAACACAATTATGAAAATATGATATAGCCATGTAAATATGGACTACAGAGTATATGTAAATAAGAAATGTGTTAAGATTATATGTGCATTTTAAGGGAACATTTCATTATGCCTTACATGTGAATTTTAGACAGATGTATGTATATTGAATGTCAATTACTATAATCTAAAGAAATATGAAAGGTTTATTAGGCTATAAATTACTCAAATTTTCATACTTCAGAATTATTGCATGCCTTGTCTACTGCCACTGCAAATTAAACCTTTTTATTATTGAAAATATCTTATGTATAAGAACAAGAAGGGAGCCTTCCCATCTGAAGTAAAATTCTGTTGCTTGAGAACATGTTTGCTTGATGAATAATCATACTAGTAAAACATACTAAAATGACAAGCCAAAGGCACCCAAGTTTTGGTATTCCATGCAGTCATGTATTTTCATGTCAATTTGTTCTTTCCCTTTTTCCAATTAATGTATAATTTTTATAGTTGCTACTCTAATGACTTCATTTTCCATGCTGTATAATTTGCAAGTTTTCCTAATTCATAATGATCATTTTAATTATTGCCTAAAGTATTTTAAGTCAAAAATATACTATGAAGCAGAGACATAAGGGAGTTTTGCCTGACCTTCCTCTCTCTGCTGACAGTGAGTTTTATGGCTTTGTATATGATACTGTTATCATTTGATTTCCATTTGAGTAGTAAAGTGATAGTGTACAGTGCAGAGGGAACTAGGTTTTAGGTGACAGCACACCATTTAATGTCTGCTTATTGTTTCTACAGGGGAATTCTGGCCTGGGATTCAGTATCGCTGGAGGGACAGATAATCCCCACATTGGAGATGACCCTGGCATATTTATTACGAAGATCATACCAGGAGGTGCTGCAGCAGAGGACGGCAGACTCAGGTGAAGTTCTGAGACATTAGAATTACTTTGAAAGGTGATTTGCAGCATCAGTGAGACATGTTTGTACCTTTGGAGAATAAGAATTCTAGAAAGCTGTTGAAGAGAAGGTTATCAAAGTGAACTTTCTATAATGCCTTTGTAGATTTGTAACTCATATTTAATTTGCTTATTGTGAAAGCTATCTAATATATCACTGGGCACACATATATGTCTTGCATTCTCATGGGGCCTTCTGTCTCACTGGGCATAATGTAATATGAACAGAGTAAGTAATAAAATACATAGAAACAATATATTGAACATAGCATTTGAAAGCTATGCATTGTTAGAGATGTGTGTCAAGAAAGCATCTTAGGGTTTATCTAGATATAAAGAGAGTTTCAAAGGAAATGATCCCATAGGAAGATTCTATTTGGATCTTAAAATATAATTAAGATTTATTAACCAGCTGGGCATGGTGGTCTTGCCACACAAAAGTCCTCTGAAGTTCAAGACCAACCTTGCTTACACAGTGCTACATACTGAGTATGTACAGAGACCCTCTGTCTCTCTCCCAAAAAAAAAAAAAAAAAAAAAAAAAAGATTCCCTAGCCATACAGATGTGGATCACAATAAAGATCAAATTGTGCCAAAAGAAAGATGAAAAGTAACTTCACGAGCCATATAGATGTGGAAAACAAATTAACAAATAAAGATCAAATTATGCTAGAAGAAAGAAGAAAAGTAACTTGACTTGGAAGAAAAACATAGTGAGTGTAGGAGGTGGACTAAGTAAAGCCAAGTTACTGCTCAGGGACAGAGTAGTGGCTGCCTGAGCTAGGTGTTCCCTTTAAAGACACTGAAGAAAATTCTGGGAAACAAGTTACCTCCATAGGGCAATTAATAAATAACATAAAATACCACTAGAAGTTATGAACAATCACTAAAAGGCTCAAAACCTTAGAGTTCAAAAAACTCATGGGAGAACCCCGTACAGAAAATGGCATGACCCTATATGGGCTCCATTGCTTAGCTGGATACAGTACTTGTCTAGTAAAAAATAAATAATCAATTAAAGAAAGAAAGAAATGACATGCCCTAATGCATTTAAAAATCCTACCCAAATGTAAATCTTGGAACGCCAAGTATTGGTAGCTTTATATATTTCTTTTTCTGTTTTTGTTTGTTTGTTTGTTTGTTTTGAGGCAAGATCTCACTATGTAGACCAAGCTGGCCTCAAGTTTGTTGCCATACTGCCTCAGCTTCCCAAGTTCTGAGAATTCAAGTAGATACCACCACACCTGACTACATATGTCTTTATATCTTTTGTGACGAGACTTGGATGACTCAATAAATTCTTGTAGAATGAATGACATTTTCCCCATGTGTGAAGTGTGTATGTTGTGTGTGTGTGTGTGTAGTGTAGCGTAGGCGTATATGTGTGCACATGTATGTGTCATACTTGTGCGGAGGTCAGAGGAGAAGGTCACGTGTCCTCTACTACTCTTCCATATTATTCCCTTCAGATAGTTTCTCACTGAACCTGGGGCTGGCATTTTTCTTGGCCAGGCTGTCTATCTGTGGGCCTCAGAGATTCTTTGTCTCCATCCCCCAGAGGACTTGGGTTATAGGTGGCCATGCCTAGCTTTTCACATGGATGCTGGGGATCAAACCCAGGCACTCTCAGGCTCTTGTGCTTGTGCAACAAGCACTCTTACCAGCTGAGCCTTATCTCTAGAATGGATGAATTTTAAAATGACTTCAAAGTAGACAAGAGGAAGGAGAAGAAATTTAATAAGAGGGTAAGAAGTTATATTAAAGTGTACTTCCTCATGATACTTGCCAAAGACTATAAGGAAGATTATTCTAGAAATATTACTACACTGGAGATTTTTGCAGTGGCTAGACAACTAGAACATATACCTGAATAAAGAAACAGTGGAGGGGCTGGAGAGATGGCTTAGCAGTTAAGGCACCTGCCTCCTAAGCCTAAGAACGCTGGTTCCAATCTCCAGCAGTTCCAATCTCCAGGTCCCACGTTTAGCCAGATGCAAAAGTGACGCAAGGGCGCAATGCTGAACTTGACCACAAGGGGGCACACACATATGGATTTCGTTCACAGCAGCTGAGACACTGCTGGCATGCCCATCTCTGTCTTCCTCCCTCTCTCACTCTCTCTCTCTCTCTGTGTCTCTCTCCAGAAAGAAAGAAAGAGAGAGAGAGAGAGAGAGAGAGAAAGAAAGAAAGAAAGAAAGAAAGAAAGAAAGAAAGAAAGAAAGAAAGAAAGAAAGAAAGAAAGAAAGAAAGAAAGAAAGAAAGAAAGAAAGAAAGAAAGAAAGAAAGAAAGAAAGAAAGAAAGAAAGAAAGAAAGAAAGAAAGAAAAAGAAAAAGAGTGGAGACATATAGCTAAGAAAGGAATGAGTTTTTTCAAGAGTTAAAATATTCAGGAAAAAAGCTTAGGGATGGGGGGGGGAGGTTCTGGCTAAAGAGATTTCATAGGATCCTTGCTAAAGGCAGGCCAGGGCAGGATTATTAGATATCAAGAGTTGAATATAACGAAACTGATCAATAGTGATGGAGTTTTGCCAAACAATTATAATACTTGCTAAAACTGTCAGGCTTGTCAGAAGAGCACTTCAAGAAATTGGCCTCTGGTCTAGTCTAACAGTGAGTCTGCCTGATAGCTAAAGCAGTCCTGTGAGTAAGAATGATAGCAACTTGCATGGTATGGCACTGAGGAATGTGAGCTCAGAAGAAAAATGGAAACTTCATAGTCTCCCTCAGTCTGTGTTTTTATTAAGCTTGAATAAGCTAATTTGCTATTGTTCCCTACCCAAATGTTCTGATGAAGTGATTGATTTTGACAGATGCACCTTTATAATTTGTTGGAGAACATTCATATTTTTTCAGGTACATCTGCATATACTAGCAACCAGAAATGGCACTTCCACAGGAAATGCATGCTTAATGACAATAGAGTTTCTAAGTTTAATTCAATTATTTTCAGAGTGAGGAAATATCCATGTGGGAAAGTGAGAGTTTTACAACACATGAAATTCCATGAGTCATAAGGGGGATTGTGCTGGATAATACTGAGCCTTATAGGAGCTCAATTTTCAAAGTTTAGAATAAGCTGGGTGTGGTAGCTCATGCCTAAAATCCTGGCATATGGGATGCTGGGATGCTGAGATAGGAAGATGGTCATGAGTCTCTGGTCAACCTGGGCTAAAAATAGAGTTCTAGACCAATATGAGCTATAGATTCAGACCTATTTCAATAATAATAATAATAAAATTAAATTACAAGGAAATAAATAAAGTTTTTAGGGTATGATTCAGAAGTTTGTGGGCCATGAGCATCATTTCCAACTATTAACAAATGCTCTAGGCATGAGATAGAGTAGGCATTCTGTTACATGCTTGCTTAATGCAGAATAAAAGATCATAAGTCAGACAGCATCTGCAATTATGAGTGGAAATCTCATGTCTAAAGAATAAAAGGGAGTTCTACTCTCTTGTAAACTTCATTTGATAGCTGTATAGAATCATGAGAGCCAACATTAACTTAGTTTTTACTAAGTTTGAGGTGTCATTTTTCTACTGTTCTACCAATTTATTTATTCTGATCCTCTAGCCATTGGCTCTCGTTCTGACTTCTGGGATCTAGGTTTATATCCTATGACTATGTATGAGATTGTGGCTTACAAGGTTTATGTAATGCAAAGCCTGCAAGTTTCTGTGCAGAGGTTCTAATCGGAGCATCAAAGTATACCTACTCCCTAATCAACAGCACAGCCTTTGCCTATGTGAAGATAACTGTTGGGCCTCTATTTAATTTTGATACATCCTTGTGTTGTAGTTACCTTTGTACTGCAGGGACAAAACACCTTACTAAAAGCAACTGATGGCAGGAAAGCGATTATTTCCACTTACAGTCTCCAGGGAAGCTTCATCATGGCAGGAAGACACTGACTCACATTGTGTCACAGCAGCAGGGAAGGAGGGAGTCTGAGGGAGCCTGCTAACACTGCCAAGCTGGGTAAATAAACCTCAAGGTCAGGCCCCAGTAACACACCTTCTCCAGCAAGGCTCCACCTCCCAAACGTCATTTGATAGCTTCATCCTAAACGCATGAAGCTACAGGGGACACTTTACTCTTAAACTGCCACCCCTTGCAACTATTACAGAGATTACTACTCAACATACTGCTCTTCCCATGCTCTTGAGGGGCTTAGGAACATCAAAGAGCTCAAAAATAACTATCATTTGAAAATCTGCATATGATACGAAAAATGATTCTAAAATTTGGCAGTTGATCTAGTTGAAGGCCCACATTTTATAGAGAGGGGAAACTGAGGTTCAGAAGAGTGTCACCCTGAGGCACAAAGCATTTGAAATAAACCACCAAGATGTCTTGGCTCAAATAATAAAGCTTCTGAGGTAGTGTATACAGAGTAAAACACAAGCCCCAACTAAACCCATCTACATATTTCCCAGTGTGACTGGAGCTGTGTTTGAAGCTGGAGCAGTAAGCTCTGGGGAGTACTCTTTGCCTCACTCTTTATCCTGAGGACAGGGAGAGAAGTGCATTTTTTTAAATAAAATATTTTTATTTCTATATTTGACAGGGAAAGAAGGAGAGGATTGGGGAGAGAATGGGCATGCCAGGGCCTCCAGCCACTGCAAAAGAACTCCAGATGCATGTAACCCCTTGTGCATCTGGCTAATGTGGGTTCTGGTGCAAGTTTAACTCTCTTAGTTGCTGTTTTCTCACTTGTAAGATAGTGACATTGCTACCTACTTCACTAAGCTGTTTGGCAGACTTGGTAAGATGACATAAATTCTTAACATCAGGAACATAGTACATGCTCAATAAAAAATAAACTTTGGGTGCTGGAGAGATGGCTTAGCGGTCAAGGTGCCTGCCTGCTAAGCCTATGAACCCAGTTCCAATCTCCAGGTCCCACGTTTAGCCAGATGCAAAGTGACGCAAGGGTGCAATGCTGCACTTGCCCACAAGGGGGCACACAGATCTGGATTTCATTCACAGCAGCTGAGAGACTGCTGGCAGGCCCATTCTCTGTCTCCATCTCCCTCTCTCTTTGTCTGTCTCTCTCTGTGTCTCTCCAAAAATAAAAAAATAAATAAAAATAAATAAACTTTGGGCTGGAGAGATGGCTTAGTGGTTAATGCACTTGCCTGTGAAGCCTAAAGACCCAGGTTCAATTCCCTAGTACCCATGTAAGCCAGATGCACAAAGTTGCACATGTGTCTGGAGTTTGTTTACAGTAGCTGAAGGTCCTAGTGCACCCATTCTCTCTATATATGTACCTCTTTCTTTCTAGCTGTCTCTTGAAGAAATAAATAAAATATATTTTAAAATAAATAAATAAAAATGAACTTTGCCAACACTCTCCTTGTTTGCACTTTCTACTCATTAGTAATCTTCCCTCTTTCTCTTTTCTCTTTCCTGCCTCTATTTTCTTCAATCTCCTTTCACCATCAATGTCCTTCTCAAAGCTTCTTATTCCCACCATTTACATACTCCTTTTTCTCTTGATTATATTCTGGAGTAAATTTTTTTTAAATTAAAAATGGAAATGGTTTCATTTCAAGAAGCAAGGTTTCCAGTGATTTTTCTAGGCAACAATGAAACAAAAAATCCTGGAATCATTATGGGACTCTGTCCTGTGTGTGCTAAATTATTCAAAAAATAAAGTGATAGTGTAAGTTTAAGGCATAGCTAAAATGAAAAGTGACTTTCTCCCTAAAAAGACTAGACTCAAAATTAAGCTCCAGGCTAAGGAGGAGCGTATTATTTGGAATAGGAGACCTAGTTGTGTGTCCTAGCTATGTGTCTCTCAGTTCCTTTTAAACCCTTGGTTTTTCAGTTGCCTCCCTCATGCATGATCTCATATCTCAAGAAACTTGTATGAAAGAAATTTATATGAAAACACATGGAAGTGAAGGTCTCCATATAAGTCAGTTATCTGGAGTTCCAATCATTTAGAAGAATGCTGAACCTTAGTAAAAAGTCTGGAACAGCCAAGAATGGTAAGAAAACTTCTAAAATGACTACATATACTACAGCATTGTGTGGTTTCATACTTCCACCAATAATGTTGGGAAAGACATGTCATCATCTGTTGTCAATATTTCCTGTGTTTTCCTATATAGAGTGGCAAGCAATGGTTAGTGTGATTTGCATTCCTTTGCATTTATTTGATTAACAGTAAGATGGAACTTATGAAGTTACTAGTATTTTGTATTCTAATCATTAAAATGGTCTAACATTACTTTAAAAAAAATAAGACTCAAGCTGGGCGTGGTGGTGCACACCTTTAATCCCATCACTCAGGAGGCAGAGGTAGGAGGATCATCTGGAGTTCGAGGCTACCCTGAGACTACATAGAAAGTTCCAGGTCAGCCTGGAACCAAAAAAAAAAAAAAAAAAAAAAAAAAAAAAAAAAAAAAAAAAAAAGAACAAAAACAAGACTCATTGGAAAGTACTCAGTACTTCAGGCTTTTCTTCCAGAGAAAAATAGATAAACACCCTTGCTTTGAAGAGTGATTTTTATTTCTATCTTTGTATCTGAATCATTAAAATGAACTCGATGTAGCTTAAAAGTCCCCAGATTGTCAAGGACCAATACTGATATGTCAGCCTGAGGAAAAGCCATCACATGACATTCTCCACTCAGCAATGCAGCAATGACATTTCACACAATAGTGCATTTATTAAACCCATCCGCAGCACAAAAGCAAAGTGTAGAAGCATGCAGGAAAGACGGTGGCCTGTCAGTTACCTGACAAGTGACACAATTTAATCTCCTAGCCTTCAATACAATCATTTCTACTTCCAGACTTGATGGGAAAAGTTATTTTGTTCAACTCCATTTCTTCACTTATTGTTTAATATCTGTTTCAAAGTCATGTTGGCTTTGTCCTTACAAAAGCCAAGATAACATGCATGTTCATTTCCAGCAGTGATATTAATTGTGAGGAGGTTTCACTGCTCTGACAAGGTGAAAGAAAGCTCATGGATCATTGTTTTGAGAATGAATTCCATGTGGGGTTATTTTTTTTTCACTGTCATTTGGCAAATAATAAGATGAGGAAAAGAGAAAGAAGAAAAAAATGAAACAGAGAAAGGAAAAAGAAGAAAGATTGATAATCACTGGAAATGAAGGCACAATATAACTGAAAACAAGGAACACTAACATGATCTTGAATTTTGGGGTACAGATCACAAATACAAAGCAGAATGAAGGGAGAAACTTCCAATCTTGACTATACAAACCTTGTATCCAGGAATGTACTTTCAGATCATTTAAGGAAATAAAAGGTTCCAAGTAAGTTGAATTGCATAAGATATTGCTTGATTCCTAGAATATTTCTTTGTCTTGAAGTTTTATGAGTCTGAAATTACAAATGAGAACTTCATGAGTTATCATGCCCAGTCTCCAATTATGACTGTAACTAAATGATTATGGTCTCGCAATGACTATGGCTATGCTAAATTTTCTATTAATGGCATACACTTTTGATCTCTAGAAAGTTAAATGAACTTTTTCTTCAGTGTTTTGAGGCTAATATGGGCACAAACACAGCTTTTCTTTGAACAGAAGATGTTCATGAGAAGGGATATTTCATTATCCAAAGTAAATGGCACCATTGTCCTCCTGAAAGGTGTGTTGGTTTGAATGCAAAATGTACCCCCAGCCTCATGTGTTTGTGATCATCCACATGCTTGATCTCAAGCTGGTGGAACCTTGAGCAGGTCTATCATTGCTGGATGAGGTGTGTCACTTGGGACACCAGTCCATCCTTCCATCATCATAGCCCTTCTGTACTTATAACTCTACTGCCTCCTTCTTCCAAGGACTATTGTATTTACAATGGACACATCCAGATAATTCAAGATAATCTCCCTAGTTCAAGATCTTTAGGTTGATTATATATACAAAGTTGTTTTTGTACCATATAAGGCAATGTATTCACTGATTCCAGTATTAAGACATGTATTTCTTTAAGAGGATGGGGAGGCATTATTTTTATCACAGATTTGAAAATATGTTTCTTCAAAAGTGATCTAAAGATGGCCAATGTGCACATGAACTCCTCTTCCATATCATTTTCCACAAGAGAACTGTGAAACTGAGAAAACTTAAAACTATAATAACATGGACTTCATGACCAGTAAGCCAGCTAAAGCTCAAAAGATGGACCATCACAAATGCTGGAAGAGATGTGAAGATATTAGAGCCCTTAGCAGTGCTGAAAGCTGTGCAAAATGGTACAGCCACCTGGGGAAATGCTCTGCAAGTCTATTAAACAGTTATAAACAGTTACACATGGACTAGCCTTATCTTGGGTATATACCAAAGAGAACTGAACACATGTCTATCAAATGGAATTATGTGCTATGATAGTAGAAAGGAGGCTATGATGAAGGAAGAGCATGAGATTGGGAGGGGGACAGGGTAAAGTGCGGGCAAAGGAAGCAAAAATCAAAATATGCGTGAAAGCATCATAATGAAACCTAACTTTTTCTATGCTAATAAAAAATAAGAAAAAGAAAACATGTCCACATAAAACATACAATTTAGCTAGGTGTGGTGACACACTCCTTTAATCCCAGCACTTGGGAGGCAGAAGTAGGAGGATCACTGTGAGTTTGAAGCTAGCCTGCAACTACATAGTGAATTTCAGGTCAGCCTGGACTCCTGGGCTGGAGTAAGACCTTACCTTGAAAAGCCAAAAAAAAAAAAAAAAAAAAAAAAATTCACATTCATAGTAGTCATTATTGGTAAAACCTGAATTTGGAAGGAAATTCATCAGTAGATGAATCAATAAATTATGGGGCAGTAGAATATTACTCATCCATAAAATAAAAGTGAGTGTTGCCACTTCCTCTAACATTAATGAACCTTGAAAATATGCTATATTAAGGATACCAGATACAAAAGGCTATATCTTATATAATTTTAATCACACAAAAGATTTAGAATAGGGAAATTCACATAGATGGAAAATAGATAAATTGTTTCAGAAAGTGGAAGTGAATATGAGATATTGTGAAGAGAGGAAAATGTAAAATTTGTACTGGTTATTCCTTTGCTCCATTAATATACTTTGAAGAAACACTGAACTGTACACTTTAGAAGAAAAAACATAAATTATATCTAATTCCTTACTTTAAAATGGCCTGCCATTCTTGTCAATCATAACATTTCAAATTTGCAAATCCAAAAGATTTTTTTACCTATTTTTCCAAAGCTCACAACTTTTTAATATTGTTGTCCTTTTGAAGGTACAGTTCATTGAGTTATTACATGAACTCACCTAATTCTTGACTCTGTTCTCCTAGTAGAGAAAACTCATGGATTGGGATTCATACCTATATGGTTTGAGTAAACTTCAAATAGACAAATACCATGTTATATGTCCTTTTCTTAAATGTACTAGCAGAGATTTGACCCTATGTCCCATCTGTTCAAATATCACGACTATAAATACCTGAAAAGTAACATTTCTGCTTTCTAAGCTAAAATACATTTGAGAATTGCTTGAAAAGTTGGAAGGATCAATCCATAAACTCTAGTTATATGAGTAGGCTCAATAAAGGACATAATAGTATGCTGCTTCTCAAAGTGGAACAGTATGATGGCTAACACATGGATATAATAGTCCATCGTCCTTGAAAGTGGCTCTAGTATTGACTCTAAAATTTCTGACTCAATCCTCACTCCTGCTGTATGTACAAGAAGGAGTTTCAGCCATGGTTTGTAGGTATAGGCCTAAACTTGCAGCTCAGAGAGAAAGTTAAGGAGAAGCAGTACACTGCTTTACTGAGGGCAAGAGACTAGAGACAACAAACTATCTGGCAGGTCCTGAAAAGGTTACGACATTTTCTCAATTGTAACATCTTTCTCAATAATATAATCTTTGGGAATTTACAATTTTAAAATCACATCCCAGGGCTGAAGAGATGGCTCAGCAGTTAAAGGTGCTTCCTTGCAAAGCCTGATGGTCCAGGTTTGAATTCCCAGTATCCATGTAAAGCCAGATTCATAAAGTGGCACATGCATCTGGAGTTAATTTTCAGTGGCAAGATGCCCTGGCATGCTCATTCTCATTCTCTCTCTCTCTCTCTCTCTCTCTTGCTCTCTCTCTTTCTCTCTTTCTCTCTTTCTATTTCTCTTTGCAAATAAATATAGAAAATATTTAAGGGCTGGAGAAATGGCTTAGCAGTTAGGTGCTTGCCTGTGAAGCCTAAGGACCCATGTTTGACTCTCTGGGTCCCACATAAGCCAGACACACAAAATGATGCAAGAGTGCAAGGTCTCACGTGTGCACAAGGTGGTGCACACATCTGGAGTTCAGTTGCAGTGGCTGGAGGCTCTGGTATACCAATTATCTCTCCCTCTTTCTCTTAGTCTTGCTCTCTCACATAAAAAGGCCGGTCTGTTGGGATGGCCACAAGAAAATATTTAAAACAATCATATTCTGACAATTGAACAGTTATTGCCATCCCAAGAAATTGAGAATGTTATTACCTAGGCCAAGAAATCAATTCTTTGTTTTGACTGAATCTGTAGTTCTGAGATCCACTCCTTGTTACATGGGTATATCAAGTTTAAATGCTAACAAGTCACTTTTATTTATTTCTAATAGTCTCTCAAGAAACGATGTTGCCATTCTAGTATTCCAGATCTATGTTTAACATTGACAATACTAAACAGATCCTTGGGACATATACCCAAGCAAAGGAGTAAGAGAAAGGAGGACTACACTCAGATGATCTCATTTCTAATTCAAAGGTAGTCATGGTTATTTTCAAGAAGTGTTTTCATGAAGATTTACAAAGTACATAACAATTTAGAAAGGTCCAATTATATGGTATGCTGTGTGAAGGTATCAAATCACTGAAAATTAGCTTAATAATTAGAGGCTAAAATCATAAAGGTACATGTGCATTCATGTACACACACACACACACACACACACACACACACACGTGAACACTAGTTAAACTGGAAAAAAATTAATTTTATTTGGTCATCACTGCTGTAGGAGAAGCGACCTCAATAGAAATGAACTGAAGTCTGAATCCCACATGGAAAAGTGGGGATTTATACTCAGGAAGAAGGTCATGTTCAGTAGATAGAAAAAATTGCTAACAGGAAGCTTTTGGGGGTAAGATGAGATTCCTTCTAAATTGAACTAGCAGGATTATCCCTGAAGGCCAAGATGATCTGATATTAAGAGTTAGGGATTCTCTCTAAACTGACTTAGCAAGATTTTTGCTACAACAGCCATATTGGCCTAACAAGGATGGAAACTGAAGTCCAAGGTCAAAGCCTTATTAAGCAGGAACTTGAAGGAGCCTAACTAAAGTTCAGTTAAGGAGAGTCTTTATCAGAACTGAATTTCCACTGAGCTAATTTTATGGTAAATCCAGGCCAATCTTGGCCTTGGGAACTGCTACAATATGATAAATCTCACATGTGATCTTCTGTCTCCAAGCCAGGAAACCTTTTTATAAGGTCCTCTCATCCTTCCCATGACCCCCACTTCATTCCAGGAAAACAAAATTTTCTGTGTTGTTCTATAGGAAGCTGAGGCTGAAAGTGAAATGCGAAAGTTGGTTATATAGATTGGTCACACTTCCACACCATTTTCAGAATCTGGAGAACAGCCACCCGTTCATAGTCCCCTACCCACACTTTTTTCTTCCTGGCTGAGCTCCTTTGACTCATGTATTTTGGACGTTTACATTGTTTATTACACTGTAATGAACTTCTTTACAAAGGGAGTTAAAAATCTGGCAGATATTAGAGAATACAGGTTAACTTTTCCCAGGTTAGTTCTTACACGTTCTTGTGTTTGAAATTAACTAGTTCCAATATTTCTTGACAGATTTTTGTCCATAAGTTTGGTTTTGGTTTGGTTTAGTTTTTTTTTTTTTTTTATTTATTTATTTTTGGAGAGAGACACAGAGAGAGAGACAGAGAGAGGGAGAGGGAGACAGATAGAGATGGGTGCTCCAGCAGTCTCTCAGCTGCTGTGAATGAAATCCGGATGTGTGCACCCCCTTGTGGTCAAGTGCAGCATTGCGCCCTTGTGTCACTTTGCATCTGGCTAAACGTGGGACCTGGAGATTGGAACCGCTAGAGATTGGAACCAGCGTTCTTAGGAGGCAGTTGCCTTAACTGCTAAGCCATCTTTCCAGCCAGTGGTTTAGTTTGTTTTTAAGTCATAGGCCGGAATTTTTCTAAGACAAACAGCTTTAGTTTGCTGAGTCCAGCTTCAAAAGAGAAAGTGACATTTAGTATCCATGATACTGCAGCACTTGAGCTTAGATAACCAACATCCTCAGCATAGTGAGCTATAATTGTTCTGTGAGAACGCATGTGTCGTCTCAATTTAGCTCAGGTTAGTTTTTGGTTATGCAAGTTAGTGCAATATTTAGAATACAGACATCAGGTCCCACAATTTATAATTTATTAACACGCCACTCACATTTAAATTGCCATAATTTTGACTCTTCACCCACCTTCCATTGATATCTATAGTTATTGTCATCTAACTTAGCAGCAAATGACTAAGAACTAAAGAACCCCATTAGAGAAAGGGGGAAAGTCAGTGCTTTTTTTTTAGAAGACAATCAATTAAAGAATTAATTATTAGCTACATCTTAGTTCATTTCTCGATTGAGTATTGAATGGTTGTGTTAAAACATGAATAAGCTCTTTAGTAGATATCATCCCAGGTATATATTATGATCATATATAGATATATTAGAGCTTAATTTAAGGTCACCCTGTGGATTAATCTTTTGTGCTGTTAAGGAGAGTCATCTGAGCTGTTTTATATGCCACACACTCATCTCTCCTGCATTGTCACTTCTCTGACATCCGGATGAAGCGATCCAGCATACAAGCATGAATTAGAAAAGGAAATGAGCTGAGTGACATTTTTGTGTGGGGAATGAGAGGTGGTCATTTCAAGATTTGGATGTAGTGAATAAGATATTCTGCATGAGCTGAAATCATCGTCATCTCTTTCTGTGGCATGTCAGTAAAGTCGGTAAATAATGTGACATGACAAGCCTAAGGCACAAAGCAAATATTTATGAAACAGACCCAGAATCTGCCATTTTGCCTTTTGACTTTTGTTATCCATTATCCCTGTGTATACTTATTAGGTATTCTTCTGTGTATGAGGACATGTGGAGAGAATAGAGAAGCAGACAAGAAAACAGACTCCAAGGAAAAGAGCACTCTGTCTAGCATAGTAATAAATATATACTATAAAATGAATGCTGTGAAAAGTTATAATTAATAGCACCACCTAGTTTCATCTAGACTGATCAAAGGAAGGCTGTGAAGAAGTGGTGTCTAAGATGAAAACTAAATGGTAAGTAATTGGGGCTAATAGAAGTTTTAGCCCAAGAAAGCCTGTCCAAAGGCTACAGAAAAAAAAAAAAGAGGTTCCTGAGACTGGAACCCCTAAGGTATGACAGGGAACAAGATATGAATTAATTATGGACATGAAAATCCAGCAGAGAACCTTGGGAGCCAGGTTAAATAGTTGTTTATATCAGGGAACATGAAACCTTGAATGAATAACTCAATAGGACAAATAGCCGAACTAAATTGTTTCTCATGGAGAAATTTCTCTGATTTCTATCGTGGTCTGGCTTAGCTGACAAGAGCATCTACAGGCAGAATAGTTTACTAAGCTGCTGTTGGAATACAGGTGATGAATGACAGTAGCTTGTTATAAAATGCTAACAAGATTCTGAGAAAAGCATTTAAAAATATGCTTAAAGTATAATCTTCATAGACCTTAATTGTTATTTGTCATGGTATGAGGTTTGGTTGTGTCTGTTCTTGTAGAATTTGTCATCTAATAGCATTATCAAGGGATGACTTTGACTGTGGAATGTGGCAAACAGTAGCAGTGGGGAGGCAGAGTTAGAGGTTGAATGGTTATGTTATGCACAACATTTGGCTTCCATTGCCCATGAGGAGTTCATGAGCAACAGTCTAATAGGCAGCTCAATGAACAGATTTGGAACTCTAACATCTGCCTGGAACTGAAACAATGAAAATCTTAGACAATTAAGACATGTGTTTATAAAGGTGTAAAATATAAAGACGATTTTTGATGAACCCTGAGTTGTTTTAAACTTGGGAATATAAGTTACAGCACCAGTTTTAAATTTGATTAATGTATATTCCAAGGAGCTCAACGAGATTTAATAGGACTGAATTTCCAGATCTCCAATTTGACCTGTCCAGGAAGTCGCCTGCAGCCACCTGGAACTACTTTTTTCACACTTTCCACTTATAATTGCTGTTCTCCCAGTTTCAGAGGAAATTCATGTACCTTGCCAATTCCAGACCCTGTGACAGCTCATTGCATGGGAAGAAAGGAAAAATCTGAAATATCATTGGCCATAATGAGAGAGTCAATGACTTCAATGATGGCTCACCCTTTGATTAAGTTATTTCTTTCATTTTTTGCCATGAATAAATGTAGCTGACATTATTAAAATAACTTTAATGTTACACCTCAGGATTTGGGACCTAAAATATGGAACTCACATTTTTCTTCCCATCCCATCTAGTTATTCATATTAACAGGACTTCTCAGCATTTACATCTAGAAATAAAGAAAGTTTTTCACTACTGAACTGCTCCAGATATAGTGATGAAATCCAGGTGTAGTGGTGTATGTTTGTAATACCAGTACTTGGGAGTCTGAGGCAAGAAGTTTATAAGTTGACAGCCAGCCTAGGCAGCAAAGTGAAAGAAGAGAAGGGAAAGGAAGGGTCCCTCATGAAATGAGATATTCACAAAACTTGTCTGCTGCTTCTGGTCAGGAGAAATCACTGGGTTGGAATTATAATAATCACAATTCTGGGAAGAGTGGTTAGTTGGATTCTTTCACACATGCACAACAGATATATACAACAACCCACTAAACCCAATACCCACAACTCACACACATATCATTTCAAAAAGGGGATCAAAATGAGGAAAGTTAGATTGAGTCAGGGCTGAGATTTTCCTATGTAATTTGGACACAAGGACTGCAGCATGAATAAGAGTGATAAATGGGGGTGCAGGGACAGGAACAAGAGCTATGTAACGAATGTAGAATTTTTATTGCTGCCCCTTGTCTACTGTATGACTTTAATTTGCTTAATTGACTACTCAGCTTTTTTATTTTAAAATGTAGCTATATTTCACTAATGGTATATTTTATTTCTGGGAATGAAGCAGAATATATTGTTGAAGTGTTTTAAAAATGGAAAACTGCTATAAAGAGAGAAGTTCATCTCAGAGATTATTGTAGTTCTCACAGGGGTCCTAGGAAAATGTGTGACATTAATTGTGGCACTCTTTTACCTTTGGAAACTTTCCTCCCCCTGCCACCCTGGTGCCTATAGCCTCTTACTAAGGTCCTTCATGAAAATGCCCGTCATAGAACCCTCTAGTCGTCTATGCTCCAAAATGAAGTTCCATCCACAATTATAAGACTGTGCTAAAACACAGCTCACTTCCAATCTTGGCTTACTTTGTATTTCAAAAGATAATCTTGTGAAATGAAATGAACAAGGTAGCTGGAAAACAGGAAGACGTTTGTGAGCCAAGGGGCCCTTCTTCCTACCTCCATCCCCAGGCCTCAGAATGTTTATGTGTGTGTCTGAGAACAAGTGCAGGGGACGGGACAGGCATATTTGTAAAGGGAGCTAGCTCCAGCTCTGGTTTTATGAAACCATAGAATGTTACCAGTATTCTCAAAATGTCATGAGTTTTCATCACAAAATTAATTCAGATTGAGAAATGTGATTTAGTCCAGGGAGAGGTGAGAAGTATGGAAATTGTGAAATTGCATAAACAATAACAGCTGATTTTTAAGGCTCAGGAAAGGTCAGAAAGCAGCGTCACTAATCATCTAGCCTTGGAAATTAGTAGCTTCAGGCAATTCCACATTATCTGTTCTATAGAGAATTGCTCACAACCTTTGGCAGCACCAAATAATTTCAGTAATTATGGGTTTGAATATAAGAAGGTCTTTTGGCTGGAACTATCAGAATTCAAATTTGGGCAGCAAAATTGTATATCTTGGCAAGCCAAATACAATCTATGTGGAACCACTCTTCATTCTTTCGTGCTTTCATTAAATAATTCATTTATTTTACTGTTTATTGAGCACCTATATGGTCTCAGCCTTGTCCTCAGCACTAAGAAGACAGATGGCTTCTGCTCTAAATCACTTACATCTTTTATGGAGTTGGGGTGATAGCTCAGTGGGTCAGAGCATTTGCTGCACAAGCATAAGGATCTGAGTTCAATCTGCATAATTCATGTAAGAAGCCAGGAGTGCCTGTATCATCAGTCCTGAGGATCCCATACTTTAGCTATAACTACTCTTCTATGAAAGTACACATAGGTTTCTGTCCCTATGGTATAATATTGTTCATCTCCTCTTGACTGTTTCCTAGACCAGGAGCTGGTATCCTTACGTTCATCACTGTGTCCTCAGTATCTACACAATGCCCCACACTGTGTAACCATAGTCAATAAATGTGGGGTGGGTATGAGGATATTAGATCCATCTCTCCAACAGTATTTGAGAGTTTATCTTTGCAGATCATTTGCTTTTCTTAAAACTTGTTCTTTCAATAGAGTGCTTTTTAATGCAAATATGCCTATGAATGATAGTCTATTTCTTAGGGTGATTAAAAAAGAGAATGCATTCAAATTTATTTATGTGACAGAGAGAGGGAGAGAGAAAGAGAGATGGAGAATGGGCATGCCAGGGCTTCCTGCCCATGCAATCGAATTCCAGATGCATGCGCCACTTTGTGCATCTGTCTTTACATGGGCATGGGTGTATGGAATTCACGCCTGCAGGCTTTGCAAGAAAGTGCCTTTAGCTGCTGAGCCATCTCTTGCCCCTAATTCTCTTGATGTTGGGAAGAATGACATGAGAAAATAGCATTGTCGTGGGATGAGGTCACTGGAAAAGGTATGGAGGTTGCAGTAAAGGTGTAACTGACTAGCTTCCACACCTCTAAATTTATTTACTTCTTTATCAAACCTATAATCCGTGGCAGCTCTGTCCCAGGCATGATTTGAAACACTAAATATTCAAAGTGAATGAGACACAATTTCTCTCAAGTATAAATTGAAATTTTAAAAATGTTTCCTCCTTTTCCTAGCCTCTAACACCAGCATATATAGTTAATCAGTCTCTCCTCCTCTATCCCTTCTCCCTATGCTGGCTACCACTGGTCCAGTCTAGATCACTCTGTCTTTTATCAGGAATCTGTATCAATCTCTAAGGATAGTCCTTGCCTTCTTCTACCCTAACTCCAAGAGCTCTCCAAGCATTCTTGTCTATTATAGCTTTAAACAGAGCTATCCCTTTCCATTACCTTCCATTTCAAATCCAGAATACTTAATATGCTACGCGGGCCCTCGGGACATGATTCCATTCCTAACTTCAACCACTAAGCTATTTCTCTCTGTGTTCATTTGTTCAGTTACTCCTTGGCCTTTAGTCTCAGCTACCTCAGTTACTCTAAACAGTCCTCCTTTGCCTCCTTAGAACAAACCTTAGAACATAGTTTTTTCATTATGTGCTCATACAACACAGTGTACTGCTCTTTCCAGGTGCACTTTTAATTTTAGTAGGGTGTTTTTCTATTTCCCTTGCTAAACTGCAATGCTACCTTGGATGGATATTGGTGTTATAAAAAAAAGTGGTGGCTGGGGAGATGGCTCAGCAGTTAAGGTGCTCTCTCTCTCTTACTCCGTCTCTCTCTACTTGCAAATAAATTAATAACAATATTTTTAAAGTGGACATTTTACTAACTGGACTAGTGAGAGCTAAAGTTAGGTACTTGAACTAACTTTAGTTCATGCATAGTGAACTTACTTGATATATGAAGAAAGTAATAAATAGTAAGAGAATGAATTGGAGGGATGAACAGCAACCATACTGTTGAGCGATTTCTGTGCTATGTCAAGGTCTTTGAGCTTTATGAAACAGACAGATTCCATCTTCATTCCAGTAGCTAATAAGAAGCCATTATGTGGATTAGAAAGGGACTCCATTCAGCCAACACAGCTCAGCACAGTGCACTAGCCTTGGAGAAAGAGGCCTGCCTGGATTCTCACTATCCCTCCTTGCCTGCACTCTATTGTGTGACATCCTGATTGTGAATCTCTCAGAGCCGTCTGAGGGTAACAAATAGGCCCATCCATCAAGCCGTGCTACAATTCCCTATTCTTCCTGACTGTAGAAATAAGGATACTCTGCCTCTTCTGTTACATAAAAGCAATTATAAATGTACGTTATGTGGCAGCTGAGCTTCTTAGAATTTTTAAATATTTGGATATCTGCCATAGGCAGTGGAAAACAATTTAAAACTATTGAATATAGGATAAATCAATCAGAATTATATTTAAATAACAAGATTCTGGCAATATGTTAGAAAAAGATTATAGGGGACAAAACTAGAATCAAGAAGACTAGTTAAGACCTAGAATCTAGTTGATTGATAATAGGCACCATAATTGAGTTGAATAAGTATATGTGGAGGTGGTCTAAGTGAATGTGTAGTGCATGTGTGTTAGATTAGGGACATAGCAAAGAGGGGAAAAGTTCTGGTGAAGAAATAATTTATCTTGAAAGAGGATGAAAAGTAAAGAACAGAGTCTTCCAGGGTTTGGCATTTTGCTCCATTTGAGATGCTCCATGGATTTCCACCTAGATAGGTGCCAAGCTTAAATGACCTTTAATTCTAATTTATATCACACCAGAGGTAGAACAGAATTTTTAAATTACTGAAGTTAACTTAGAAACAGAGAAAAATTACCTACTTGGAAAGTGCAGCAGCAGGATTAGAATTCATGTCTAGTTTATGAACTCAATATTCCCTCCATCATATTATTTCCCTTATGGTTCCCAAATTTTCACTGGAATGTTGAATCAGTATCATGAAGCTAAGTTGAAATAGAATGAGAAATTGTATAGTTAGGAACTCCATATTTGCAAACCAACATCCATTTCTGGATTGCAGTAGATTTGAATACAGGAAAATAGGAAATCAAATCCAATATTTTAAGATGTATTTCTTTTTTGTATTTCTTTATGTGTATTTTCTTGATTTATGTTTTATCATATGCAGAGTATCAAGTCAACCTCTAGATTTTGGATGAGACCCTAACATGTATTTATTTGCCCTCTGGACTTTACAGGCCATGAGGAGTTGAGTGATTTGGAAATGTTTCATGAAGCCATGGAGTCATACTTGTCTTTGAATGAGGCTAGATGTGATTAGACATGCAGGAGAAAGAAAGCAACATGAAATAACATATGCTGCCGTGCTCAGAGAAGGGTGTAAGTCCTGTACACTGAAGGGCCAGAGTTAGAGTACATACTTGACGGTCATCCTTCCTTAAGTGACAATATGTGCCAAACAAAAGTAATAATAAATAAATTATAGGTTTTCCTATGTGTGTTAAGTAAATCTTGATGGACTTTGAGAGGAGAGAAAATAATGAAACAGTTGCTTGGGATGAAAACCTGAATCTATGTGTCAGGAAGAAAGTGGAGAGGACTTGTAAGTCAGGCATCAGAAAAACCATTCAGGAAGATACTGCAGTCATTGAAGCCAGGTGGAAGCATCAGCATTCCTCTCATGAATGTTGACATGCAGTCCTGTCCATGGAAAGAACTTTGCATTGAGCTGGATCAGTAAAATCCAGTCCCATGATTCACCCCTTTTGAAATTCCCACCCAATGCCCATTTTCCTTGTTACACCCATTATACTGTCTGTCTTGAAACTTGCCACCAGTTTCTCCAGGAAAGTGCCAAGGACCAAACAGTAGTGCTGAAATAGCAATCTGTCCCTCCCCCACCGCCAGTGTGAAAGCCATGATGTTTCCAGTTGACAGCTGCAGGGACTCCTGTGAGCATTTCATATGATGGAAATAAAGAGGCAAATGGAGAGGGAAAAACTGGTTATTCACTGTAGAAGAGGGCTTCTATGGAACATATAAACCCATGTTACTCTCATCCAGAATTGGAGACAAGAACAAAAGACCTATTTTTAAATGGTAGAATGAAGTGGCCATGAATTGGCTGTTGCTGAAGAAAAGAGTTAGGACATGAAGTGAATGCTGGAAAGTGGTCTACACATGCACTGCTTCACACACTGTGGATGCTGCTGTAGTCTCCAGGTTCCAACTAATGAAAAGCTGAAAATTGAGCAAATTGTTATGATGTAAGAACTCAGGACTTACTATAATCATTTTGTCTACAGAATAAGAACTTGTATTTATTTTGGAAACACAATAGCAATTATTTGTATGACAATAAAAATATTTTAAAGGAAACCAAGCTCTAGCTTTCTGCGCTTAATATCTGAAGACTAACTTTTGTCAAACTGTATCAGGGACTGACAGTAAAACACAATACATTAAGATGGTTATCAATGGGGCTGGAAAGATGACTTAGTGGTTAAGGCATTTGCCTGCAAAGCCAAAGTATCCTGGTTTGATTCTCCAGTATCCACGTAAGCCAGATGCAAAAGGTGCACATGCATCTGGAGTTCATTTGCAGTGGCTGGAGGCCCTGGTGCACCATTCTCTCTCTCTCTACCCTCCCTCCCTCCCTCCCTCTCTCTTTCTCTATCTCAAATAAATAAATAAATAAAATATATTGGGGGAGGTGGACAGATGGCTTAGCAGTTAAGGCATTTGCCTGCAAAGCCAAAAGGACCCAGGTTCAATTCACGAGGACCCACGTAAGCCAGATGCACAAGGAGTGCATGTGTCTGGAGTTTGTTTGCAGTGGCTGGAGGCCCTGGCATGCCCATTCTCTCTCTATCTGTCTTTCTTCTATCTCTCTCTGCTTGCAAATAATAATATATATATATATATATATTTAAGATGGTTATAATTAAGTTTGTTGTCATTATTAATAAAGTAACCAATAATTGATAATCTTAAAAAAGTGGGAAAGGAGAAGCAACACTAAGTTTGTTCTTTGACCTCCACACATGTACTCAGATGCTCACATGAATGACTGATTATTTTCTCTGAAAGTATGCAATAATTTCCCTACTAGTGTTTTTTTGTTTTTGTTTTTGTTTTTGTTTTTGTTTTTTAACCTGGATAATGGATGACTACTGCATTTCAGGCAGCATTTAGACACCAATCAGGCTTTGCCATGATGTCACTCTTCCTTCTGTACTTCATTCATACTCTGATGAAAAACATAAAACCAACATTGTTTAATATCCATAAGCTGCTTGAAAATAAAGTTTCCAACCTTCTCTATGACCTAAAAACATATTTGGGATCAAGTTTGAGAATGTGGTTGAGTGTAGCTGAGAATATGAAAATTGGGTTTCAGGCCACAGGCATGAGGGGAGAATTCAACCAAGTGTGCTGATTTCAGAAGCTCTGCTTTGGCTGATTGAGAGATGTAGTTTTCTGAGATCAGCTGAAAGTTGTCTTAGGGGCAGGAAAGGGTAATAAGAAAGGGAAATTGCATTATGCTCCAAGAAACAAGACTAACTACAGGCCTTATTTTTTGATTCTTCTGAAAATACTATTCATCTCAAGTCTTTCTCCCTTTCTTATAAAAACTTTCTTCCTTTGACATGTAGATGTTAGATCTCTTCCTTTCTTTCCCTTTAGTACCTTTTTTTCTTCTTCAGTGCTCTCTTCATATCTTATGCAAATGTGTCTAGCTTATTTTCTATAGAAATAAGAGCCAATATTTCTTGGTGTTTACCATTTGTCAGGCACTGTGTTAAGTATTTCTATTGTGTTACCTCATTTAACCCATTTAGCAGCTCTTATTAGCCTCATTATCAGATGGAGAAATTGTGACTTTGAAATGTCAAATGAGTTTCCTAGAGACTCACCACACTGATGTTGAACAGCTGAGATGAGCTCCCAGACACATCTGAGTATGGGTGAGGCCCCCAGGCACCTACTTGACTTCTTTTCAGCACTACATGTACATTATAGAACTTCGGAAAGAATATAAACAAAATACACTTTGTAAAACACTCATAATCTCTATTTTCACAAAGAACAAGAACTATACCTTTAGTATTTTTCTTGTCTTCTGGCATTTTTCATTCATAATGAAGAACAATTTTTAAACTTTTAACTTTCGTTATAAGATGGGCATCATTTCAAATGACATTTTTAAATGAAGAAAATCATAAATATTTTGACAGAAAAATATGTTGATATATATGCAAAAGTATTTCGCATGTTATTTCATTTATATATTTTTTATATATGTCAGATTATCCTTCATTATTAAATAGATTAGATGTGATTCTGTGGATAGATGCTAATATTGAAATATTTTTTGTAATATATGTTCTTCAAGGACATGTACCAGAATTGCAAAGGAAATACAGGAAATAATTGAAATCAAATTTTAATCATGTGGCCAATTCTGGTGCACAAGATGAAATCACCAATAAATATTGCAGACATATGTAAGACAGCAAGCGCTGAGTGAAACTATCAACTCTACTGGTATAGTAGGACCGAAGCAGTTCCACAAATAGCTTTCTATGTAATAGCTCAGAATATAACAGAGGCTGAAATTCATGCTTTGGCAATGTATTTCTTGAGTTTGAAGCTAGTGATAAGTGTATATGTTTTAAAATAAACATGAAGGGTGACTTTACTCACAAAGGTTATCTATGAAGAGAAACAGAGTGAGCAAGTAGGCTTTAAATAACTGTGACCCCCTCTAGCCAAATTCTATTTCAAGTGATAGGAGGAAGGAAAGTGGAGTGCCCTAGATTGTGTTGACATTCTTTCCTTACTTTTAATAATTTGAATGTAAACTCCTTATCATCATTTTTAAAATTCAAACAAACTATGAAATGTATCAACATGGGCTTTAGTAAAAGGCAAAACCAGATTAAAAATACATCCCTGTTCTCACCAACACTGTGACCTCGTCAATAACAGTCCACTATTTATAAAGGCTGGATCAATACTCATGAATTGAAGTGAGAATAAAGAAGTGAAGTGGCTAGACTAATATATGACACTGTTGATGCCTTAAACATTTCCATTTCCATCCTGTTTGCTTCTTAACAAATTCCTGGGAACATGCTTCACCCACTTGTGAATTACAATAACTTTCCTGCTTGTAGCTTTAAAATTTCATACATCTGTACACATCGACTATCTGGCTACTCCTCTCACCCCTGTCCTAGACATGCTTCCACTTTCCTAATGGGAAACCAAATTTCAAAACAATGAGGTGCTGTGACCGTGCTCACACATTTCATACAGAACTGGGGTTCAAATCCAAACTTCCTGGCCACTAGCCATGTGTTCTCTGCACTGTGCTAATGCTGCCTGCTTCATCCATGTATTCAGGAACAGCCATGTGATTAAGGCTGGATTTTGTTCATACTTATAAATTGTCAATTAAGGATTGCCCTGTACACAGAAGGAAAAACATTAGTAGAGTTTGAATAAATTTAGCCTCCAGAATAGCTATTTTAATGTCAGCTACTCCCTTGTATGAAAAGCAGTGGTTTAAGATATGATTAGTATTCTGAACATGGGATGATGGCAAACGTTATGTTTTCTCACTATCATGAGATGGCCAAATTACCCACTCTCAAAGGACCAGCTGCTGCAGGGCGGCTGGCACTCATGATGCCTACAGTCTCAGAACCATTTTAATTAGTAATTTTCCAGGATTTTTTTTATCAGAGAAGACATGTATATGTAAACCAACTTAAGCCATTCCATCTGTTATGATGGAATAAAATCACTGAGCCTAAGAGAAATTTTCTATTTTAGGATCCAAGGAAAGGGTTCCTTCTAAAATAGGCACAGAAAGATGATGGGCAAAAAGATACAAAAATCCTTCACAAACAATTTGTTTGTTTGTTTGTTTGTTTTTTTCGAGGTAGAGTCTCACTCTAGCCCAGGCTGACATGCAATTCACTATGTAATCTCAGGGAGGCTTCAAACTCACAGCGATCCTCCTACCTCTGCCTCCCAAGTGCTGGGATTCAAGGTGTGCGCCACCACACCAGGCTACAAACTGTTGTTTTTTTTTTTTTTTTTCTTCAAGTTATGGTCTCACTCTAGCTCAGGCTGACCTGGATTCACTATGTACCTTCAGGGTGGCCTCAAACTCAGGTGATACAACTTTCTTGGCCTCCCGAATGTTTTGTTGGGATTAATGATGTGCTCCACCATGTCCAGCCTTACCAAACTTTTATATAATATGTCCACTATGGTCCTGTAATTTTGTTTTTTTTTTAAATTTATTTATTTGCAAGCAGAGAGTGAGAGAGAGAAGAGAGGCAGACAGAGAGAGAATTGGGTGCGCCAGGGCCTCTAGCCACTGCAAACGAACTCCAGATGCATGTGCCCCTTGTGCATCTGGCTTACGTGGGTCCTGGAGAATCGAACCAGGCTCCTTTGGCTTCGCAGGCAAACGCCTTAACCGCTAAGCCATTTCTCCAGCCCCTGGTCCTGCAATTTTGAATTGATATGTACAACAATATGTGAAACTGTTCGTGTGTGTGTGTGTGTGTGTGTGTGTGTGTGTGCTCTTTAAAAAAATACCATACTTTAAAATAAGATGGCTAGGGCCTGGTGAGATAGCTTAGTGGTTAAGTGCTTGCCTGTGAAGCCTAGGACCCTGGTTTGAGGCTCAGTTCCTGTAGCAGACAGCTTCAGGTTCACTGAGATGAACTTCCAGACCAGGCACAGTTATGGAGGAAGGGATATTATTTATTGGAGCTTACAGATCCAGGGGAAGTTCCATAATGGCAGGAGAAGCAGCCTGCTCTCCCAAGACCAGGCAAGAGAGAGCAAAAGCCCCCAGCCACACAGCAAAACTACAGCCAAAAGGTCACACAGCACACTTCAGGAAATCCTGCTAGGCACATTTGCATATCTTTACAATGGAATCTTAAACCCACACCTTAAGACCAGCCCCCAGTGACATTGCCTCTAGCAAGGTGATTGCAGATACAAACTATAACTAATAAAACACTGAATATATTGGGGGACATATATTCAAACTACCACAGTTCCCCAGAACCCACGTAAACCAGATGCACAAAGTGGCGCATGCATCTGGAGTTCATTTGCAGTGGCTGGATGCCCTGGTGCACCCATTCTCTGTCTAGCTGCCTCTTTCTCTCTCTGTCATTCTTTTATAAATAAATATATATATATATATATATATATATATATATATATATATATATATATCAAACCCACACCTTAAGACTAGCCCCAGTGACATTGCTTCTAGATCCCTGGCATGGCAAAAATAAATTGCAAATAGAAACTATAACAGCTAATAAAACACTGAATATATTATGGGGACATATATTCAAACTACCAGGATGATGGATAAGATAGACCAAAACCAATTGCTGTCCACATTTATGACAATTCCACAAATTGCTTTGTGCATTTTGCATATATCATTCAACAAAGCTACAAAAGTTATCTAACAGTTAACAAACTATTATAAAACACTGAATTGGGGACAGGTTTCTTAGTGGTTAAGGTGCTTGCCTGTAAATTGCCCAGGACCCCCAGATTGCAATGCCCATTTACATATATCATTCAACAAAGCCAGATGCAACAGTTAACAATATGGTGCATGTGTTTGGAGTTTGTTGCTTGCTATGGCTAGGACCCCCCTAGCATGCCAGATGTTGTCTTTGTTTGCTCTCTCTCTCTCTCTCTCTCTCTCTATTTCTCTCTCAAATTAATTAATTAATTAATTATTTAAAAATTATAACTCAGTGCATACTGCATGGCTACCAATACATTCATTAAGTACTTTTATATACCAACATCTATGGAAAAGCTTCTATGGACATCAGCTAATTCACTTATCTTCCAAACATATAAAACTCATGTACAATGTTTTCATACAAAAATTAGTGTTATTTTCTACTTAAAGAAGGGACTATGGGAGCCGGGCGTAGTGGCGCACGCCTTTAATCCCAGCACTCGGGAGGCAGAGGTAGGAGGATTGCCATGAGTTCAAGGCCACCCTGAGACTACATAGTTAATTCCAGGTTCAGCCTGGGCCAGAGTGAGACCCTACCTAAAAATACTACCCATAGAGCTGGATAGATGGCTTAGCAGTTAAGGCGCTTGCCTGCAAAATGAAAGAACCCAGGTTTGATTCCCCAAGACTTATGTAAACCAGATGCACAAGGTGGCACATGGATCTGGAGTTCGTTTGCAATGACTAAAGGCCCTGATGTGTCCATTCTCTCTCTTTCTCTCTATTTGCCTTTTTCTCTCAAATAAATAAAATAATTAAAAAAAAAATACTACCCATAATTACAAACTTAGGAAATGGAGGATCCAACAATTGAACTTAGAGATATATGTCTTATTCACTTAACAAACACTAAAAAATGAATCTTACAAATTTTGACACTTGAAGAGGTGTATATGGAAGAAGTTTAGATGGGTAAGTCACCAAGTATGTTCAGTTTGCCCTGGCCAATGTGGAAAGGATGGATTCAAAACATAACAAGGAACAAAAAAAAAAAAAAAAAAAAAAAAAAAAAGATTAGGCAGCAGGTTGTGGAAGTCATCCAGGTGAGATGATGTGGTAACAGGGATGATGAAAAAGCCTCTATAGGTTGTGAATATGCCCTAAAGGTACATTTGAGTGTAGGAGGTGGCAGGAAAGGGGAGTCAGGCAAGAAACAACCCTGTACTTTTAACTCTGAGCAACAAGGTGAATTGAAATGGGGAGTATTGGAGCTGGAGGGATGGCTTAGCAGTTAAGGCTTTTGCCTGCAAAGCCAAAGGACCCAGGTTCAATTCCCCAGGATCCACATTAACCAGATTCACAAGGTGGCACATGTGTCTGCAGTTTGTTTTCAGTGCCTGGACGTCCTGGTGTGCCCATTCTCTCTCTGTCTCTCTTTCTTTCTCTCCCCCTCTTTCTATTTAAAAGAATATTTAAAAGATAATGGGGAATATTAAAATAGATGGGCAGAGTGCAGAAACCTTTCTAACCTTAAGCTATATGCTTTCATGACATTATTAATGTGATCACTACTTACTATCATGAAAGTAAGACACATGTGAAGTCCATTCTGTGGAACTGCAAACTAACTGAAAAGGTTTATGAAGTCCTTTATTCCTTCCCACTTGACAATGGAAAATGAAAGTTTAACATAATTCATAGTGTTCCAAGTCAGTGTCTCTGACAGGGTCGTCTAAGAATCTTAAGCTTCATGTGATCTCAGCTTCAATATTTATAATAATGTGAGATAAACTCATAGGAAAAGACATTTGAGGATAATTTTCTAGAAAGCTAACTTATGTATTTTTTTCTTCTTCCTATATTTTTATAATTTTCAGACTTTTTACAATGATTACACATTACTTTTAGAGCTAGAAATTTAAGAATTTGGAAAAATAAACTATAAAGTTTCATCTGTTATGTCTATGTGGTCTGTAGTAGTAAGTTCTGAGAAGCTTTTAAATTATAACTTTTCAGCTACACCAACTGAAACCAATCAAAATAATGATGCAATTGATAGGTATCCAAAAAACTCACATCCTTCCAACTGTGTCATGTGTGATACACTCCCAGCCAGAGTGGACTGGAAGTCCAAGATGGAAACTCGCCAGCCAGTATGGCCAATATGGGGAATTCTAGAAAGTCTGAGGAGTATAAGGTTAACTTGATTTCTTGCCTGGCAAGGGTCCTTTACTTCCCATACTCAAAGGTTAGACATTCATAATCTTTAGAACCTCTTCTGACGTACTGCTAAGTTGTCTTGTCTCTTCCTTCTGTTCAGGGTCAATGACTGTATCTTGCGGGTGAATGAAGTCGATGTGTCCGAGGTCTCTCACAGTAAAGCAGTGGAGGCCCTCAAAGAAGCGGGCTCTATCGTGAGGCTGTATGTGCGCAGGAGGCGACCCGTGCTGGAGACCGTGGTGGAAATCAAGCTATTTAAAGGGCCAAAAGGTAAGAAAGCATAACTGATTTATACTAATGCACAAGGGGCAAACCATTTGGCTAAATTTTACTCCATAACCCACCAATTATGTACTTTATTTTCTTCTTTTATTCTGACATTTAGTGTTTAGCAAGAGGATTGAAACTTCATTCCAAGATGCTGCTTTTTGTGTGTTTATTTCCTTTTTTACTGAAGATTAAAGAAACCAAAACTCTAAATATAAGCTCATATGAGGAAAGTATAGAATTATGTAGAAATGCTCTTCATAGTAGTAATAACAACAGCTTAACATCTTGTTCTTTTGGTCTTTTTAAACTGTCAGGATGGTCATAATTTGGCTAGTATATTAATTCTTTCTATTATTCAGATATAAATAGTAAATTCTTTCATCTAGAAAAGCATCAATGTAAAAATTAAAATAATATATACTGATAAAACAAACTATCTTTTATAATAAGGTTGTGATATGTTTTGGTTTTGAATTATTTTACATTATTCCCGACAATACTACATTGTTTTATACTTGGAATAGTCAATATAAGTTAAAATTTGTTTGAAACTATTCACAGATCTCTAGAAGTACTTGTGGTTAGTCTTGGGAATTTCGTCAGCAGTGGAATATATCATCATACTAATTTTTAAGAATAATCCTTTGAGGGGCTGGAGAGATGGCTTAGTGGTTAAGCACTTGTCTGTGAAGCCTAAGGACCTCAGTTCGAGGCTTGATTCCCCAGGACCCATGTAAGCCAGATGCACAAAGTGGTGAAAGCATCTAGAGTTTGTTTGCAGTGACTGGACCTCCTGGCACGCCCATTCTCTCTCTGTCTAACTGCCTCTTTCTCTCTCTGGCTGTCACTCTCAAATAAATAAATTAAAAAAGAGAGAGAAAAGAATAATACTTTGAGCACTTTATTTATTTATTTATTTATTTATTTATTTATTTATTTGACAGAGAAAGAGGGAAAAAGAGAACATGCATGTAAGAGAGAATGGGCACACCAGGGCCTCTAGCCACTACAACAAACTCCAGACTGGTCCTGCAATTTTGAATTGATATGTACAACAATATGTGAAACTGTTCGTGTGTGTGTGTGTGTGTGCTCTTTAAAAAATACCATACTTTAAAATAAGATGGCTAGGGCCTGGTGAGATAGCTTAGTGGTTAAGTGCTTGCCTGTGAAGCCTAGGACCCTGGTTTGAGGCTCAGTTCCTGTAGCAGACAGCTTCAGGTTCACTGAGATGAACTTCCAGACCAGGCACAGTTATGGAGGAAGGGATATTATTTATTGGAGCTTACAGATCCAGGGGAAGTTCCATAATGGCAGGAGAAGCAGCCTGCTCTCCCAAGACCAGGCAAGAGAGAGCAAAAGCCCCCAGCCACACAGCAAAACTACAGCCAAAAGGTCACACAGCACACTTCAGGAAATCCTGCTAGGCACATTTGCATATCTTTACAATGGAATCTTAAACCCACACCTTAAGACCAGCCCCCAGTGACATTGCCTCTAGCAAGGTGATTGCAGATACAAACTATAACTAATAAAACACTGAATATATTGGGGGACATATATTCAAACTACCACAGTTCCCCAGAACCCACGTAAACCAGATGCACAAAGTGGCGCATGCATCTGGAGTTCATTTGCAGTGGCTGGATGCCCTGGTGCACCCATTCTCTGTCTAGCTGCCTCTTTCTCTCTCTGTCATTCTTTTATAAATAAATATATATATATATATATATATATATATATATATATATATATATATATATCAAACCCACACCTTAAGACTAGCCCCCAGTGACATTGCCTCTAGCAAGGTGATTGCAGATGCAAACTATAACTAATAAAACACTGAATATATTGGGGGACATATATTCAAACTACCACAATGATGGATAAGATAGACCAAAACCAATTGCTGTCCACATTTATGACAATTCCCAAATTGCTTTGTGCATTTACATATATCATTCAACAAAGCTACAAAAGTTATCTAACAGTTAACAATATTATACCTCAATTGTAGAGGTTTCTTAGTGGTTAAGGTGCTTGCCTGTAAAGCCTAAGGACCCAGATTCAATGCCCTAGTACCCACATAAGCCAGATGCATAAGGTGGTGCATGTGTCTGGAGTTTGTTTGCTATGGCTAGAGGCCCTGGCATGGTTGTTCTCTCTCTCTCTCTCTCTCTCTCTCTCTCTCTCTATTTCTCTCTCAAATTAATTAATTAATTAATTATTTAAAAAATTATAACTCAGTGCATACTGCATGGCTACCAATACATTCATTAAGTACTTTTTATATACCAACATCTATGGAAAAGCTTCTATGGACATCAGCTAATTCACTTATCTTCCAAACATATAAAACTCATGTACAATGTTTTCATACAAAAATTAGTGTTATTTTCTACTTAAAGAAGGGACTATGGGAGCCGGGCGTAGTGGCGCACGCCTTTAATCCCAGCACTCGGGAGGCAGAGGTAGGAGGATTGCCATGAGTTCAAGGCCACCCTGAGACTACATAGTTAATTCCAGGTTCAGCCTGGGCCAGAGTGAGACCCTACCTAAAAATACTACCCATAGAGCTGGATAGATGGCTTAGCAGTTAAGGCGCTTGCCTGCAAAATGAAAGAACCCAGGTTTGATTCCCCAAGACTTATGTAAACCAGATGCATAAGGTGGCACATGGATCTGGAGTTCGTTTGCAATGACTAAAGGCCCTGATGTGTCCATTCTCTCTCTTTCTCTCTATTTGCCTTTTTCTCTCAAATAAATAAAATAATTAAAAAAAAAATACTACCCATAATTACAAACTTAGAAATGGAGGATCCAACAATTGAACTTAGAGATATATGTCTTATTCACTTAACAAACACTAAAAAATGAATCTTACAAATTTTGACACTTGAAGAGGTGTATATGGAAGAAGTTTAGATGGGTAAGTCACCAAGTATGTTCAGTTTGCCCTGGCTAATGTGGAAAGGATGGATTCAAAACATAACAAGGAACAAAAAAAAAAAAAAAAAAAAAAAAAAAAAAAAGAGATTAGGCAGCAGGTTGTGGAAGTCATCCAGGTGAGATGATGTGGTAACAGGGATGATGAAAAAGCCTCTATAGGTTGTGAATATGCCCTAAAGGTACATTTGAGTGTAGGAGGTGGCAGGAAAGGGGAGTCAGGCAAGAAACAACCCTGTACTTTTAACTCTGAGCAACAAGGTGAATTGAAATGGGGAGTATTGGAGCTGGAGGGATGGCTTAGCAGTTAAGGCTTTTGCCTGCAAAGCCAAAGGACCCAGGTTCAATTCCCCAGGATCCACATTAACCAGATTCACAAGGTGGCACATGTGTCTGCAGTTTGTTTTCAGTGCCTGGACGTCCTGGTGTGCCCATTCTCTCTCTGTCTCTCTCTCTTTCTTTCTCTCCCCCTCTTTCTATTTAAAAGAATATTTAAAAGATAATGGGGAATATTAAAATAGATGGGCAGAGTGCAGAAACCTTTCTAACCTTAAGCTATATGCTTTCATGACATTATTAATGTGATCACTACTTACTATCATGAAAGTAAGACACATGTGAAGTCCATTCTGTGGAACTGCAAACTAACTGAAAAGGTTTATGAAGTCCTTTATTCCTTCCCACTTGACAATGGAAAATGAAAGTTTAACATAATTCATAGTGTTCCAAGTCAGTGTCTCTGACAGGGTCGTCTAAGAATCTTAAGCTTCATGTGATCTCAGCTTCAATATTTATAATAATGTGAGATAAACTCATAGGAAAAGACATTTGAGGATAATTTTCTAGAAAGCTAACTTATGTATTTTTTTCTTCTTCCTATATTTTTATAATTTTCAGACTTTTTACAATGATTACACATTACTTTTAGAGCTAGAAATTTAAGAATTTGGAAAAATAAACTATAAAGTTTCATCTGTTATGTCTATGTGGTCTGTAGTAGTAAGTTCTGAGAAGCTTTTAAATTATAACTTTTCAGCTACACCAACTGAAACCAATCAAAATAATGATGCAATTGATAGGTATCCAAAAAACTCACATCCTTCCAACTGTGTCATGTGTGATACACTCCCAGCCAGAGTGGACTGGAAGTCCAAGATGGAAACTCGCCAGCCAGTATGGCCAATATGGGGAATTCTAGAAAGTCTGAGGAGTATAAGGTTAACTTGATTTCTTGCCTGGCAAGGGTCCTTTACTTCCCCATACTCAAAGGTTAGACATTCATAATCTTTAGAACCTCTTCTGACGTACTGCTAAGTTGTCTTGTCTCTTCCTTCTGTTCAGGGTCAATGACTGTATCTTGCGGGTGAATGAAGTCGATGTGTCCGAGGTCTCTCACAGTAAAGCAGTGGAGGCCCTCAAAGAAGCGGGCTCTATCGTGAGGCTGTATGTGCGCAGGAGGCGACCCGTGCTGGAGACCGTGGTGGAAATCAAGCTATTTAAAGGGCCAAAAGGTAAGAAAGCATAACTGATTTATACTAATGCACAAGGGGCAAACCATTTGGCTAAATTTTTTACTCCATAACCCACCAATTATGTACTTTATTTTCTTCTTTTATTCTGACATTTAGTGTTTAGCAAGAGGATTGAAACTTCATTCCAAGATGCTGCTTTTTGTGTGTTTATTTCCTTTTTTACTGAAGATTAAAGAAACCAAAACTCTAAATATAAGCTCATATGAGGAAAGTATAGAATTATGTAGAAATGCTCTTCATAGTAGTAATAAACAACAGCTTAACATCTTGTTCTTTTGGTCTTTTTAAACTGTCAGGATGGTCATAATTTGGCTAGTATATTAATTCTTTCTATTATTCAGATATAAATAGTAAATTCTTTCATCTAGAAAAGCATCAATGTAAAAATTAAAATAATATATACTGATAAAACAAACTATCTTTTATAATAAGGTTGTGATATGTTTTGGTTTTGAATTATTTTACATTATTCCCGACAATACTACATTGTTTTATACTTGGAATAGTCAATATAAGTTAAAATTTGTTTGAAACTATTCACAGATCTCTAGAAGTACTTGTGGTTAGTCTTGGGAATTTCGTCAGCAGTGAAATATATCATCATACTAATTTTTAAGAATAATCCTTTGAGGGGCTGGAGAGATGGCTTAGTGGTTAAGCACTTGTCTGTGAAGCCTAAGGACCTCAGTTCGAGGCTTGATTCCCCAGGACCCATGTAAGCCAGATGCACAAAGTGGTGAAAGCATCTAGAGTTTGTTTGCAGTGACTGGACCTCCTGGCACGCCCATTCTCTCTCTGTCTAACTGCCTCTTTCTCTCTCTGGCTGTCACTGTCAAATAAATAAATTAAAAAAGAGAGAGAAAAGAATAATACTTTGAGTACTTTATTTATTTATTTATTTATTTATTTATTTATTTGACAGAGAAAGAGGGAAAAAGAGAACATGCATGTAAGAGAGAATGGGCACACCAGGGCCTCTAGCCACTACAACAAACTCCAGACCCGTGTGCCTCCTTGTGCATCTGGCCAACATGGGTCCTGGGGAATCGAACCTGGGTCCTTTGGCTTTGCAGGCAAGCACTTTAACTGCTAAGCCATCCCTCCAGCCCCTAATTGTTTTTTTTTTTTTATTTTTTTGACACCTATACTTACATACAAAAAACATACGATATTTCCCTCCCCTCTCCCCATTCCACTTTAGACCACCAATCTCCATCATATCCCCTCCCTCTCTCCAGTAGTCTTTCTTTTAATTTGATGTCATCATCTTTTTCTTCTATTTTGAGGGTCTTGTGAAGGTATTGCTAGGCACTGCAAGGTCATGGATATCGAGGCCAATTTCTGTCTGGGCAGTTGCATCGGCTCTTCCATTCTATCCGCCCCCTCTTCCGCAATGGTCCCTGAGCCTTGGAGGGGTGACAGAGGTGTTTCAGTGCTGGGCACTCCCCTATCCCTTCTTCTCAGCACTATGTTGCCTTTTGGGTCATCCCAGTGGTCATCGCCATCTGAAAAGAGAAGTTTCTTTAACCAGAAATGAGAGTAGCGTTAATATGTGAACATGAACATTAAGTGTAGTGCCCCCAGGGCAGCTTGGTGGGAATAATATATACATTTAGTCAGACAAGAGCAGGCTTTATACCCCTAAGGCTCATGCCCTCACCTGCCATAGACTTTTGCTTAGGTTTTTCAGTAGCAGGTATGTATTCCCTCCCATAGAGAAGGCTTTCAGTCCAATTATGGAGCAGTTAGTTACCCCAAGAGTAATTATGCCACTATTGCACCCATTCAGTCATTGGGCCTGTATGGCCAAACTTGAATATTCAGTGTCCACTGTTTTCACTGCTGATGACTTCTGTCTCCCATACGGCTGCATGCAGTGCAGTTTTTTCCAGATTTCAGTTGGCTGCTCTACAGGGAGAAGGTTTTCTGCTCAGCACCAGCTTGCTTTCTCAGTGACTTTGCCTCTCAGGCGAGAGATGTCTTCAGCAATAGGGTCTTACTATCTGTTTCTCAAGGGAAACCAAGGGCTTTGGCAATAGCCTTTAATGTTTTGGAGGCTACGGGGGCCTCCTTGGCCAACAACTCACTGGAAGGTATCCCATCCCAGGCACTGAAAATTTTCTAGTAATAGTCTACAGCTTCTAGATGTGACATCATTCAAAAAAGTAGGTTTACATAAGTCTTATTCACAATATCTTGAATTTAGATTGACCCTCCCCCGGCCCTTCTTTTACGCGTTCTCTTCCCATGGCCTCACTTAGGCTATTCCCCTCCCTGTAATCTGTTCTTCTACTTACATATGTGCACTGTTTTTAAGAATGATTTCATTTAACACTTGCCTAAGAATATTTCAAATACTTTAGAAATTATAATAACTCATTTAATAGCATTTAAATATTTTAGATTATGACTAGATAGTCACTATTGCCTTTCAATGAAGTATTTCCCTTTTCTTTAAGATCTATTAACTTCTAATATTAAATGTGATTGAAAAAATAAGCATGCTACCTTCCCTGGAAGGCTGTACCAAGGGTATATAGGGTCTTAGGGACAAGGTCACGAAAGGCTGACTTTAAAAGTGTAATTTACTAGGGGAGTCACCTTCATGAAACAATCTGCTCATTATTAAATGTGGATCATTATGACATCTGTACTCTACCTTCACAAGAATTAAGCATTTAACAAGGAAATGGCACACAGAGTCTGGTGATTATGAACATAAAATCCTGGTTCTGCTCCTTACTTGCTGTTAGATTTGGGAGAAATGATTCAACTCTGGTGGTCTTAGTTTTTTCTCCTAAAAATACACAAAAAAGATAGCACTTGATCTTAGTGATATAAGGATTGGATAAATCAATTTGCATACTGAGAATAAATCCTGATACAAGCTGACCATCCTAAAAATATAAACAGTGTATGCATGCTATTTTGAAGTATTATTTACTAAATATAATAACAATTGTTTGGCTATGTGATGGAGCTACTAAGAGATCCCTCATGAACTAAAATTCTGGTGTTAAAGAAAGTCTATTCTACCCAAATACTAAAAGCATATGGGCAAGGTGCTTTTTTAAGGTCAAACAAGCTAAGCATGCATATTCTTCCAATTAAAAATTCTATATATAAATAATGTGTAGCTATTTCTAAAATCCAATTAGCAGCAATTATTCAGCATACCCTTAAGCAAATGCTAATTTAGCCTTCAGAAAATACTGCCATTCTTTTGTTGGCTTCCTGCTCTCTGAGTCACTGGATGACACAGCGGAACAGTAGAGTGCTTAATGGCTAGAGGGAACTGATGACCAAAATTCTTTAATTCTACCAGGAAGACATTTCCTGGGCCTTTATTTTTATTCTAGGGTCCACTTCAACTGGTTTGATTCAGTCTGAATTACTCTCTTCTTTGAGCTTGGTGCAGGGCAGAAACTGTTTTGGAACATGGAGAAAGGAATGAAAAGTGACCATTAATCAGCCAGGTATCCAGGCAATAACCTAATGAATATGTACAGTACATAGGAAATGTTTTCCGGGCCAAGGAACACCAAGAAATCCTTGGACTAACTATACGTTCTGAAAGCTGTCTCCTGCCAGTAACTATAGGATCTGGAGACTGTGTTGAGTCAGTCATATACTTTTTGTATAGGTCTCATGGAGATTTGTCTTCCTATATAAAGCCTATTGATTTACAAAAAAAGAAAAGAAAAGAAGAAAGAAACAAACAAACAAACAAATAAACAAAGTGTTCCAATCATTGTTGCAATACCAAACGCCTCTTACAGTGCCTTAAACTCAGGAAGTTTAGATCAAGAATAGCCTAAATAAATTTGACTCTGTACTGTCTGATGAGATATTGCTTTCTATGCTTCACTTAGTGCTTTATAATTCTTTATTTTGGAATTATGGCATACTTGATAGAAATCTGTCAATATTTACATTATGTAAATTAATGCACTGTAGAAGATGAAGTTGAATTAGATATATCTCTTTCTTCAAAAAGTTGTAGTAAGAAAGATAGATGTAAAAATCCAACTGATTTTAATACAAAGCAAAATAATGTTTACTATGTACTTGGTACAGAGATGGATAACAGTGATTCATAAAGAGAAGTGGTTTAAGAGCATTTTCTGTGCAAACATGAGGGTCTGAGGAGAATATAAGACCACCTGAGTTTCAGTCTCCAGAACCCAGGTAAACAGCTGTGTGTTGCAGTGCAATGTCTGTAACCCCAGTCCTGCCAAAGAGAGTGCAAAGACCAAGGAAATGCCCAGGCTTATGAAAAGACTGCAAGCTCAGGAAGAATAATAATGGATGGAAGCGTGATGGAGTAGAACACCAAGCATTCTGCATGAGCTGCCTGCCATAGGTAAAGGCATGGAGTGCTACTGCAAGGCACATACATGTGTATACACCACACACACCCCCATATGCACGTGCATACACACCCCACATAAAGAAGAGAGAAAGAGAAAAAGAGAAAGGAAGGAAAGAATGAAGAGAAAGAAAGAAGGAAAGAAAGAAAGAAAGAGGAAAGAAGAGAATAGAGAAAGAAAAGAGGAAAAGAAAAGTACTTATTGCTCTTAAGGCAACTATAATCTGATGGGGAAAACACCTATCATATAAGCTGAGAAAATGATATGAATGAGTGTAAAATATTCATAAGGGGGAGCCAATTAGATAATATGCCAAAGGAGACTAAAATTCTGTGAGAAACTACCACCTAAACAACCTTTGACTTATAAATTAAAGTAAGCATGTAGCCAAGTAATGTATGGAAGAAAACATTCCAGGTGGGATGCAAGCACCACAGCTCAAGTATGGAAAAGTTGTTGATTCCATGTAGTAGTCGAATGATGAAACAAAGAATGACATGAAGTGATGTGGCTGGTGAAAGTATGGTCCAGATAATGCCAAGCTTTGTAAGCTGTATTTAAAGGTTTGTGATATTTTATAAATGCAAGGCAAAGTTATTTCCCTACCAAGCTAATGTACTGACATTCTCATAACCCTATATCTTGTCAGATATTGGGATTTGGAGAAATAACTTTGTAATTGGCTTTATCAAATCCACTAATAATCTTAAGTGTAAAATTATGAATATGGCTATTTTGCCCAGATGTAAACATCTAGTGATTTGATTTCATGGACTTTCTGCAGTTTGGGAAGTGTTTTTGGTTTTGTACAAGGCAGAAAGTAAACGGATATTCCTTCCTGCTCTGCAGATCACTTATTAAGGGGTTCTTTAAACAGTGTTTTGTCGCAGAATTTCCTGATCTCCAATTCTATACCCTGTGCCTAGACTATTGAACAAATTGCTAATTCTGAGACAATATGGTTGCATGTGAATCTGCCTTTGCAGAAGTTTTGATCTTCCTAGGATCCAATGGAGTAATTTACTTGGAGATTTAAAACCATGAATCTCAGTAATGAAAATATGGAAAATAAGCAATTCTGATTCAAAATGTCTTGACATATAAAAATGTCCCTCTAGGTGGAGAGATGGCTTGGTGATTAAGGTGCTTTCCTGCCAAGCCTAACAACACCAGTGGTTCCAATCTCCAGGTCCCATGTTTAGCCAGATGCAAAAAGTGATGCAAGAATGCAATGCTGTACTTACCCACAAGGGGGCACATATCTGGCATTCCTTCACAGTGGCTGAGAGGCTGCTTGCATGCCCATTCTCTCTATATATCTCTCTAGCTCTCTCTCTCTCTCTCTCAAAAAAAAAAAAAAAAAGTCCCTCATCTCATGGTTAGAGACTTTATCATTGAAAGTACCTGGAGTGTCTGTGTGTAGGTAGTCAATTAAGAAAAAATATAGGTAATCATATGTAGAAAGTAACCATTAGGCAAATCTACTTAGGCTTGCCAAGCAACCAAAACTAAAGAAAGAAAATAGTAAGAAGGTAGGTTTTGTTCCGGTGAAAGAGCTTGATAATGAAAGCCTTTCTAGAGACTTTCCCAAGAGCATTCTAAGGCAAAACTTCTAAGGAGCTGTGTAATTGAACAATTGTCAAACCATTAGTCTGTAAAATAGTCCAAGGAAACTGAAAGCTCTAAAAGAAGTTAGATGTTTCATTTTCAATTTTAATTTGTATTATATAAGCTCATTTTCATGCGACTCTACAATGTATTTTAGGCAAATTACTCTCCCACCTACCATTCTACCCTCCTGTATTATTGTTGTGACCAAAAGCCTGACAAGAAGCAACTGACGGAGAGAAGGATTAATTTCAGATAACAGTTCAAAGTTATAATCCATCACTACAGGGAGGACGTAGTCAGCCAATAAATAATACGTGGCTCTCAGCCTTCAAGCTTGAGTTCAGCAACAAGACCAGGCACAGAAGAAGCACTACACACAGTGCAACCGAAAGGGAAACCTTCTGGGAAGTCTGTTCTTGTGCATTCTTGAGGACGTCTTGCTGGAACTGAGGTCACTCGGAGTATAATCATTCTGTTAGTATTAATGTAGGGTTTTTCTGTTTAAATCAGCTGACTAAAAAAGAAAATTGTTTTACAATTTTATTTGTGACACACTATGATTGTTCTGACATGATGTTATGAAGTGAATAAAAGTAAACTCTGAGAGCCAAGAGCACAAAGGGATGGTGACAGGAACGTGAAGCAACTGGTCACACTGAGTCCAAATTCAGGAAGTAGAAAAAGAGAGACGAATTCTGTTGCTCAGTTAGGTTTCTCCCTTGTATGCAGTCCAGGATACCGAGCCCATAGAATGGCACACCCACATTTTAGGCATGTCTTCCCCCTCAAATACCCTATCTAGAAAAAAATCCCTCATGGTCATTCCCAGAGATTTCTTTCCATGGTAATTCTAAATCCCATCAAGTTAACAATTAAGCAATCTACCTCCTGTTAATCAGCCCTTCCATTAGACCCTTTGTTTCCTTAAACTAACTTCTTTCATGTTATATGTACATAGGATTTTTACATCTGTCTAAAATCTGGTACCCACAACTGAGAGAGTACATGAGATACTGTCTTTACTAATAGAGATTAATTCACTTAATATGAATATCACCAGTTGTATCCACTTTCCTTCTTCATGATTAAAAAAAAATCACTGTGTTTATACACAACATTTTCTTTACCCATTCCTCTGTTGATGAACACCAAGTTTGGTGCTATAACTTGGCTATTGTGAATAGACCTGGAATAAACATTGATGTTCAAGTATCTCTCTGATATGTTGATTTAGAGGTCTTCAGGCAAAAACCCTACAGTGGTATTGCTGAGCCATATTGTGGATCTATTTTCAGTTCTTTGGAGTAATCTCTACATGCATGGCTTTTGTTAGGTTCTTTTCTTGTATAAGACTTAGTTGGGAAAATTGGAAATGTCAAAGTCTCAATTTTACTGACATCAGAACATAGATTTGCTTATGGGTTTATTTTAGCCAATTTACTTATTGAAAAAACTTGAGTGATTAAGCGTATCTAGTAACAAATTTCAATAATTTTCCACCACTTCTTTTATAAATGCTTTCATATATAATCTATTTTCTTTATAAGGAACACTTTTGCAGCTTTATACCAGTGCAAGCTGTAAATGCAGTAAAATGTGTAAGCCTCTGTTGTTTACAAGAAATAAGAGTAACTAACATCCCAACTGATGAGCATTTATGATGTGCATTAACAAATCATTAAAGAAGCCACATATACTAGGAAAACTACTGGACATCTTAAGGTAGCAACAGAACCTAGAATAAGTTTGTGAATATCTTTGTGCCTCATTTTTGTCATATGAAAAATGAATAAAATTTAAGAATCTAATTAAGATTGGTTTTAAAATAAAAATTATAAGTTCTTACAAAATGTTTATAATATTTTGTGATTACCATAATTGTCTGAAAACCATCAATGAACTCACCTCAAGGCTTACGTATCCCCCACTACATTTTACATACTTTAATCTCTTAGACCTTGATTGTCATATTTTGGTAATTGCACATTAATTATTTTTAATATTCATCAATTTAAAATGGCACCAATTTGTTGGGCTAGAGGGATGACTTAGCAGTTAAGGCGCCTGCCCGCTAAGCCTAAGAATGTCAGTTCCAACCTCCAGGTCCCACGTTTAGCCAGATGCAAAGGGACACAAGGGCACAATGCCACACTTGCCCACAAGGGGGTGCACGCATCTGGATTTCATTTGCAGTGGCTGAGAGGCAGCTGGCACACCCATCTCTATCTGTCTTCCTCTCCCTATCTCTCTGTGTGTCTCTCCAAAATAAAATTAAATAAATAAATAATTTTTTAAAATGGCACCAATTTGTATTTTGTTTCTTCATTCATGCATACACATGATATGTATTGGTATTATTATGTGTATTACATGTATATACAGATATATGTATATATTTTTAATACAACCACATGTTCTTTCTAGTTCTGTATGACTTTATTTGTATCCAGACATGGTTATGACTGCCCCATGAATCTATGCTATATGAAAATATGTTTAAATGTATATATTTCTTCTTTCTTGTATTTCAGCATACTTAATATGTAGTAATAATGCCAGAGTAGAAACTAATAATATGATGTATCCTTAAAACCATATACATATGTCTTCTAAATCCATAGTTCTAAATGGTTCTCCCTTGGTCATACATGGTCTTTTGTATTTTCTCTGCTCTCTTCTTGCCATAGGTTTTGATTTTGGCCTTCTCATTTTACTTTTCTTATTCACATATTTCCTTAACCAAGAAAACTGGATTGTGCATTATTTCCTAAAAGCATATCTTGTCCTTCTTACCACCAAGCCTTTGTTCACTGTATTAGTCAGGGTTCTTTACTTTATTATTTATTTATTTGACAGAAAAAGAGGGAGGGAGGGGGGGAGGGAGGGAGGGAAGGAGGGAGAGAGAGAATGGGCACACCATGGCCTCTAGCCACTGCAAACAAATTCCAGATGCGTGCAGCCCCTTGTGCTGCAGGCTAATGTGGGTCCTTGGGAATCGAACCTGGGTCCTTTGGCTTTGCAGGCAAACACCTTAACCACTAAGCCATCCCTCCATCCCTAATCAGGGTTATTTAGAGGATAGAACAAATAGAACTAATTTCATTAAAAAGGGAATGTGAGCTGGGCATGGTGGCGCATGCCTTTAATCCCAGCACTTGGGAAGCAGAGGTAGGAGAATCGCCATGAATTCAAGGCCAACCTGAGACTCCATAGTGAATTCCAGGCCAGCCTGAGCTAGAGTGGGACCCTACCTCAAAAAAAAAAAAAAAAAAAAAAAAAAAGGAAATGTATTGGATTGGATTAGTTTATGGCAGTCCAACAATAACAGTTTGTAAGCTAGAGAGTCAAGAGTCAAGGAGTGTGGTATCTGCTCAGTCCACATGGCTGGATGCTTCAGCTCTTCCAGTCCAGCACTGAAGACCTGAAGGCTTCCTAGGTCTTCAGTCCCCATTAGAAAGTTGAAGAAACTTGGTTCCAATTTCGATGAAGAATAGCCAAACAGGATCGATATATGTACAAGTGAAGGCATTCACCACCAAGCAACACCATCAACCAGGTGGGAGGAAGGGACCCTTTCCCCTCAGTGCTTCCTTACATAAAGCCCACCACGAGGAAGGCCACCCACTCTGGGGGAAGGGTTCACTCTGGAGAAAGTAAGTTGTAATGGACTTTTTAATTTCTCTTCTATCTGTCCATTTTCATGTTATCAGCCATTCGAGCAACACAAAGAGAATGGAAAGGTTAGGTCTCAGTATCTTAGATTAGGAAGATAAGCAAGCTACTAACTCTACACTTAAAGAGAAGTAAAAGATGGGTTGGGGAGATGGCTTAGCAGTTAAGGTGCTTGCCTGTGAAGCCTAAAAACTCATGTTTGAATCTCCAGGTCTCACATAAAGACAGATATACAGTGACACAAGCATGCAATTTCACACATGCAAGCAAGGGGACACAAGCATCTGGAGTTTGTTTGCAGCAGCTGAAGACCCTGGCATGCCCATTCTTTCTCTTTCTCTTAAATAAATTAAAAAGAGAAGGGAAGTAAAAGATGAAGGTGAGTTTGCAGCCAAGTTCTGGGTAGTAAATGATAGAAACTGTGGCAGAGATAACAGAAGAGCCTGAAGTATATCAACATCATCACTGTACGGGGGCAAGAAGACAAAGAATAGCCAAGATAAGAGGTAGCGTTTTACTACAGAAAGGATTGCTTTATGAGGAAAGTCCTTGCGCTCACCCTCTTTTAAAATCCATAAAGAAAATATGGATACAAAAGATTGGAGTTAAACAGTGTTTGACAACTCTAACATATTGCCCAATAGCCCAATTATTCAAAACCTTATTTCTAAATTATTGGGGTTTTTAAAAATATATTTTTCTTAGAATTCTGTATGACAGATTTGCTGTCCTTCCAGCTTAAATATCTTCTTGGCAGGCATTATACCATGATATTACAGAACACAGTATTTATCAGACATCTAACTTCAATACATTTTTCTAGCTTTTCTATTTATTCATAATCGTATTTTTTTCTAATCTGTTCTTCCTGCTCTGTCTGCCCCTACCTGTTTTTATCTCTAATACCAACACAGCCAAAATCAAATATCCTAGCAATGATATGAAGAACTTATCTGAAAATTTTAGGACTTATCCAGTTGGCAAATTAATTATTCTTATAATGTAATTTTGAGTGTACACATAGTACATGTTCCATGAACACTGAATGAATGAAGATTTTAATTGAAAATTAAATGTCTTAGTATGGACAGTGCCCTCACTAAAATTCTTTTTCCTTCCCTCTCTTAGGTCATTGTCCTACTTAACAATTTAGACTCACCTAATTTGTAATCTTTAGGTAAAAAGTTTAGACTTGCCAAGAATTCATTTGTGTATGACCAGTTTACAGAACCAGTAGAAACTCAGCACAAACCTTATATAGCGGTTTGATTACTGGCACTCAACCATTTATTGCATGAAGGGATACCATACATTCTTTCTGTTTCTTTTCAGGGGGTAAATTAGAAGGTGCATTTGTCTTTCCATCCCAATGCAATCGTGTCTGCATGCAAGGCACAGTTTAATTTTTCAGGCCTATATTCTGGGCTCTGAGTTCCAAGTGGTAGGTGGACCTGTTTTCGATGAAAGGCCATTCTGAACAATGATTTGACTCTTAACAAACACAAATGGCAATTTTAACTTTGGCATGTGGTCTTAAAACATTGTATTTTCCTTTTAATGCTAATTTTTTCAATACATTTGAATTACTAAAATTACTCTTTTGAGAAATAAGGGAATCTGCTTAAGTGCAAACTTTTACTGGAATAAAATATACAGAATAAGAATGGAAATGTCTAGAAATAAAGTATAGCTAAATAGCCACTTTCTGTGCAAACAAAAATCTTTTTTTTCCTAGTTGGATAAATAAAAACACTTTTGATGAGTTAATCTTGTTTTCTGGCACTTACCCACTGAATTTCTTCTATGTTGTTAATTTCTAATTATTTCTGGATACAAGATATGTACTTTTGGACTGTTGATTTTTTCTGAGCTAATATTTGATCTGTTGTCATAATGATGTCTATAAACAAGTTCTCTCCTGAGAACTTATAGCAAATAATTTGTGCACAAAAAAATAAATTTTAACTATTGCCACGGTAATCACCATTTTTCTGTACATTATGACATTATGAGAGAGTAAATCATTTGATCATTTGCCCCATGGGGCTAAGATAGCTATCATTTTTTTCTTGGTTCACTAACATACTATTTAAAGTTAATCCATCATTTTGAACAGGATCTATGATCAACAGCTTTTTAAACAAATTTAAAGATAAAATTATTTTAACCATGAAAATACTAATATTTTAAATGCACAGTATTAGACATTGCTATCTAAGGTTTATTAAAATTCAGTTTTTTTTCTGACACAGCAGGTTCTGTGAATAGCTGTGAATAGTTACAAAGATGAATGTTTTTCCTCAGCATGTTTTATGTTTTAAAGGAAAATGTATTTCCATAGTAAGTACTAGAACTTTAAATTTCTTCAACTTTTAGTCTGCAACAAAGCAATTTTGTAAAAACAATTTAGGATTTGGAGTCAGGAGCTGAGTTTATTTTTTACATACTGTATTTATTTACATGAGAGAGAAAGAGAGTGAGAGAGAGAGAAAGAAGGAAGGAAAAGGAGGAAGGAAGGAAGGAAGGAAGGAAGGAAGGAAGGAAGGAAGGAAGGAAGGAAGGAAGGAAGGAAGAGGAGGGAGGGAAGGAGGGGGAAAGGAGGGGAGGGAAGGGGAGAGGAAGGGATGGGAAGGGAATGTATGGGCACACCAAAGCCTGTTATCACTGCAAACAAATTCTACACTTGGGGCTGGAGAAATGGCTTAGTGGTTAAGGCATTTGCCTGCAAAGCCAAAGGAACCAGGTTTGATTCTCTAGGACCCACGTAAGCCAGATGCACAAGGGGAACATGCATCTGGAGTTCATTTGCAGTGGCTATAGGCCCTGGCATGCCCATTCTCTCTCTGTCTGCCTCTCTTCTATCTATCTCTCTTTCTGCTTGCAAATAAATAAAAATTATTTTAAATCTTTTTTTAAAAATCTACACCCATTTGCCACTTTGTATGTCTGACTTTACATTAGTACTGGGAATGATTTCAAACCAGGGCTATCAAGCTTTGCAAGCAAGTGCCTTCATCCACTGACCTGTCTCTCCAGCAACAGAACTTGAGTTTAAATTCTTGATTTACCTAACTGTTGAGCATGTTAAGTAAAGATATCTATGGCCATATATAAGTGCCCATATAAAATGTTCTTTACCATGTTTGCAATTTTTAAAAGTACATACAAAAATGTTCCATTCAGCCGGGCGTGGTGGCGCACACCCTTAATCCCAGCACTCGGGAGGCAGAGGTAGGAGGATCACTGTGAGTTCGAGGCCACCCTGAGACTACATAGTGAATTCCAGGTCAGCCTGGGCTAGAGTGAAACCCTACTTCAAAAAAAAAAAAAAAAAAATGTTCCATTCATTCAACAAATATTTCATTTCAAGAGCATTTACTAGTTTAAAAAGTTCTGAACAGCTTAAATCAAGTAAAATGAGAATAAATGAAACAAATTTGTTTTTTTCTCCCAAGTTCTTTCCTAAAACACCAGTATTTACCTAGACTGAAATAATGCAGCCATCATCTGTTGTTGAGCTGACTTCAAGGTGAATTCATCACAGTCCCCTAGCTAATGCTGCCTAGTTTCTGGACTCACCAACTAACATACATTGAATTATTGTTCTGTGGAACTATGAAATCAAGTAGAATTAAAACCTACACTGTTTTTTATTCATAGACTGATGTCTAATGTCAGTCAAAAGCTATGTACTTCCTAGACATTTTCTGTGAACATAATTCAATTCTGTCCTATACTTTTTTTCAGTTTATTAATATCCCATCTAAATAATAGCACACTGAATTGAACCTATAAATCCCTTTATGTGATCGTAAACACAGGCTGTAGTGAGAGAAATCTGAGCATGAACTCTATGCTGTTCTGTTAATATAGTGTGAATTGAATTGAGTTTATTTTTAAGTTTTTTGTTGGTTTATATTAAGAATATAGACATTTAAATACTTCATATGTGCTGTTGGGCATCTGATCTATCAAACTCTATAATATCCCATTTATAAATATACATTTATTTCTTTTTAAATATGTATTTATTTATTTATTTTCAAGGACAGAGAATGGGTATGTCAGGGTTTCCTGCTGCTGCAAACAAACTTGAGATGCATGTGCCGTGTGTACATCTGGCTGTATATGGTACTAGGAAGTTGAACTTGGGACATCAGGCTTTGCAAGCAAGCACCTTTAACCACTGAGCCATCTCTAGCCCATTTATTTTTATTAAATATAAAATTATTGGATGGGTCCTACCATTCAGACCTATTCAATCAATCTTTTTTAATGTTTGTTATTATTATTGTTATTATTATTAACAAGATGTTTTGTCTGGATAGTAATTCAAGGATTAAGCTTCCATCCTAAAGATAGAGTTATTAGACTCAATATAGGATCTGGCAGGAGAACATGATGCCCAGCACACATATAGAGATGAATCACACATTCAAAGAACTATATATAAAAACAAAGGAAAGGTTAAAAATAAATACATAAAAACAATTCCTTGGGCTGGAGGGAGGGCTTAGCAGTTAAGGAGTTTGCCTGCAAAGCCAAAGGATCCCGGTTTGATTCTCCAGGATCCACATAAGCCAGATGCACAAGGGGGTGCATGCATCTGGAGTTTGCACTTACTGGAGGCCCAGGCATGCCCATTCTCTCTCTCTCTCTCTCTCTCTGTGTGTGTGTGTGTGTGTGTGTGTGTGTCTCTTTGCCTCTTTCTCTCTCCTGCTCTCTCAAATAAATAAAACAAAACATTTTTTAAAAATAAAAATAAATAAATAAATAAATAAATAAATAAATAATCCTAGAGGCAGGATTTTCTACCAAGAAAAAAGTACTTATTACTCAAGAACTGATTTCCAGTTGAAAGAACTTAGTTTTGTAGTATGGCATAAGACATGCAAACAAAAATGCTAAAACTTAAAGATAAGCTTTTTATAAAGATGTGAGATCTATGTAAAAGTAATTTTAATGTGTCGCTAAGGATTTTATAAAAATGGACACTTGCCAGGCATGGTAGCACATGCCTTTAATCCCAGCACTTTGGAGGCAGGGGAAGAGGAAAGCTTTCACTTTGAGGCCGACCTGTGACTACAGAGTGAATTCCAGGTCAGGCTGGACTAGAGTGAAACCCTTCCTCAAAAATACCAGATAAACAAAAAGGACACCATAATTTGTCACTGGGAAAAAAATACATAAAAAACTTTGTTTTTATTTTTATATTAAAATTTTACATTCTCTCCATCTGTGTATTTCTTACTGTATCATAAATAACTAAAAATAAAATATTTAGGAAAAAAGGGCTGGAGAGATGGCTTAGTGGTTCAGGCATTTGCCCGCAAAGCCAAAGGACCCAGGTTCTATTCCCCAGGACCCACGTAAGCCAGTTGTACAAGGTGGAACATCTGGAGTTCATTTGCAGTGGCTAGAAGCCCTGGTGTGCCCATTCTCTCCCTCTCTCTCTCTCACTACTGCCTCTTTTGTTCTCATAAATAAATAAAATATAAAAAATTAAGCAAAAATATTTCTAAAAAATTAAAAAATGTTAATCTTTAATATTTATCAAAAAATGAATAAGAATATCCAGGAAAATTTACTAAAGTAACAACATTGAAAGGCACCTAAAATATTTAAATAATTAAATATTTAAATAAAAAATGTAAAAGTAGAAAAAACACTAAAGAAAATTAATATAATTAATATATAAAATTGGTACTTTTAAGTGTAAAAAGTAAGACATGTTAGGAAGACAATGCTTATCTTAAAAAAGATATTTGGATCCATAATTAATCTCCTACTTTCAGAAATTTTGCTCATTTTTTACATTGAAAATATAAAAGCATACAACTGAGAACAAAAATTGGTAAAAGGACTATATTAAAATGAGAAAGTTTGTTTATTAAAAGATACCATTGGGCTGGAGAGATGGCTTAGCAATTAAGGTGCCTGCTTGAGAAGCCTAAGAATGCCAGAAAAGTGATGCAAGGGTGCAATTCTGCACTTGCCCACAAGGGGGTGAACACGTTTGGAGTTCATTCACAGCTGCTGAGAAGTCGCTGGCATGCCCATTCTCTCTCTGCCTCTTCCTCTCTCTCTCTCTCTCAAATAAAAAAAAAAGATAACATTAACAGTGAAAAAGAGAGCCATAGAGTACAGAAACTAGTCTCAATCAATGTCATACATTTATATAATGTTTATCATGTAACAAAAGAATGACACAGTAAAGGCTCAAAGTATACTTATTTTGAACCATATCACCCACAAATACCTTATGTTGGTAGGTTTGTGAATGAGGCTATCTGAGAATCAAAAGGCTGATAAAGTTTAAACTGCTTTATCACTGAATAACAATATTAAAATATCTTTTCTTTCTTAAATGTTTTACCCTTTTGGCACACTAGTTCTGCTTCTAGGAACTTATTATATAAAGGTACCTGCCTGTATTTTAAATGACAATCAATTTCACCAGTGTTTCTAGGACCAAAAGAAGATTGATGTTGAAAGAATGGCTACAGGGCTGGAGAGATGGCTTAGCGGTTAAGGCACCTGTCTCCTAAGCCTAAGAACGCCGGTTCCAATCTCTAGGTATCATGTTTAGCCAGATGCAAAGTGACGCAAGGGCACAATGCTGCACTTGACCACAAGGGGGTGCACACATCTGGATTTCGTTCACAGCAGCTGAGAGGCTGCTGGTGCGCCCATCTCTATCTTTCTTCCTCTCCTCCTCCCTCTCTATCTGTCTCTCTCTGTGCTCTCTCCAAAAAAAAAAAAAAAAAAAGAATTAAAAAAAAAAAAGAATCGCTACAAGAATTTCAATATACCATTAAGCTTTAAAAGCTGAGGAACTAAAATTGATGCACTGAATGAATAAATGAGTAAAGAAAGAATGAATGATGCACTAAATGCATATAATGAATGTACTCACATGGAAGAAAACACGCTTAAGATGTTCAATTCCCTACAACTCACAGTGTGGGCAATATGCATAATGTTTCATCATTTATGTGCAAGAAAAGCATATAATAATATAAACAATATGTTTTTATGTATAGTATACACCTCAAAAATTAATTATTAATAGTGATTGCCACAAAGAGAATTATATGGGAAGAAAACATATTTTAGTGTGTTTTCTTTATGCCTTTTGGATTTTCTACTGCATGTAGATAATATTTATTCTTAAATAATCCAAACTAACTTTAAAATGGGAAGATGTAAATATCCTCAATGAAAATAGACTTGAAAATAGTGCACTTAAATAATTTACTTAATAATAGACTTAAAAATAATAGACTTAAATAACAGACTCAAAGCACCCCCACCAAGGCTCAGGGAATTTTGTGGAAGATGGGGTAGAAAGAATGTAAGAGCCACAGTATGGAGGGAATATCTAGAGACTTCCACCCACCACAATGACTGACTGCTGCTCTTACAACTCATAACCCACAACTCCATGGTGAATACCAGCCATCCCACTGAGGAGGGCCCTCATTGGATTGGGGGCATGGAGTACAGTAATGATGGTACCAACATATGATGTGTTCATACAAAGTCTGTAATCAATAGAAAGAAGAAAGAAAAGAAAGAAGGAAGGAAGGAAGGAAGGGAGGGAGGGAGGGAGGGAGGGAGGGAGGAAGGAAGGAAGGAAGGAAGGAAGGAAGGAAGGAAGGAAGGAAGGAAGGAAGGAAGGAAGGAAGGAGAGAGTTGACAATAGTAATGCCAGTAAAATAGAATTTATGGTAAAAATTTTAAAGTTGGTCGGTCATTTTCTGCTGATAAAAGTAAAAGCTAATAAGTCATAGACAGGAAGTAAATTACTACCAACATTTAAAAACTAAAACAATTTTTTAGAGAAGAGAAATAGGAAAAGTACCACCAGATATGTATAATGTTTGTCTAGCACAAGAAATGCTAGATGTGTTCAGCTCAGTGCCTTCAACATTTAGAATGACTACCACCATGGGTCAGGAAATGTGCCATGGACAGGGAATACAAAATGGAGTCTTTCCTCTCTTTTGGTGCCCATGATGTCATTATAAGTCTTTCATAGTACAATCCTTCAGTAACCACTATCTTACAATATTTCAACACTTATATCAGTTTGTGATATAATCAGCCTAAAACACACACTTAACAAAGGTTGATCAAACTGTTACTTTTCTCGGGCATCAAACCTAAGTGTTCTCTCATAAAAAGAAATTACATGGGGGGGGGGGTACCAGGTTTGATTCTCCAGGTCCCACGTAAGCCAGATGCACATGGTGGCGCATGCATCTGGAGTTTGTTTGCAGTGGCTAGAGGCCCTGGCATGCCCATTCTCTCTCTCTCTCTCTCTCCCTCTCCCTCCCTCCTTCCCTCCCTCCCTCTCTCTGTCTCATAAATAAATAAATAGATCTTTTTTTAAAAGAAATTACATTGTTCATCTAGTTTGTCTTCAGAAATTTCAACTGATTTTCTTGTTGATATGCTTTTCTTCCCTAGGTTTTTACCCTTTGATTTTGTGATAATCTAACGCCCTGGACATAAAGATGTTTTAGAGAAAGAAATATTAGAAAAACAGGTTCATTATTTACACATGTATTTCTCCCATGCTTAAATGCAAACTAAAATTGACATTTCTCTTATTTGCTTAAGAGGAAGCTAATCCTTAGGAGTTCACATTAAAGTTAACCAATAATAGATGATCTTTAATGCCTCCTGACTCAGAGGTTCCCTCACTATACTCAATAGTGTAGCAGTAGATTTCTTTGCTTGCTCCTTACTGTTCATGGCATGTCAGATGGCTTCAGCAAGACTGGTAGTGATCAGCTCCTGATGGCTACATTAGATCCAACTTCATTAGGGTTATACTTGGGATGAGTCCTTAGAAACCAAATATGACACTTGAGCATTTGGCAGTCCACCCAAGGGTTGATGGAACTGAAGTGCTCCCTTTAAATTTCTCCCTCAGCATTCTGAAATTAGGCCCTATTCATTTGCAGAAGGCAGCGTGACTTCTTCAGTGAGGAATCATGCCTAGTCGCTTCTCTCATTAACTTGGTACAGTTGTTCATTACTGTAATTTATAACTTATAAAACTTTTAACTAGAATTTTCTCTTGAAACTTTCTTTTAAGAACTTTATAAACAAAACTCTCTGTATATTTTAGTGAGAACTCAGGACATTTTCTCAGGGATAAGCCATAATTGTTAAAAATAACACCTTGGAAAATAAAGTAGTACTGCTTCATTATAAAGAGCTATAATATTATTCTTACTAGTTATATAGGTTTATTTTACATTAAAATATCAGTGATGGGTTTAGATAGATACTGAATAGAATAGAGCATTTCTTCCATAAGACCATTAAAAAGAACAATTTATAACTTCTGGCTAATTTGTTCTACTTTGATGCTCACATCCTGGCAACATGAAGGATATAAACAACTTTTGAAAAAGCAGCTAGTTTTCTTTTCCAGGAATATGCTCTCAAGATTTCTCTGTGAAACTAAAGAGATAAACAAGGTTAGAAAGAGAAACTAAAGAAGTTCTCAAGTATTTATTGAGAATTTTAATGTATGAAAATACTATAATTTCATCACAATTCCCTCCCATTACCCTCAATAGCCCTCCACCCCCATTTCAGCACACCCTTTCCTCTTTCCATATGACCCTCTTCTGTTTTAATGTCTCATTCTTTGTTTTTTCCCTCTTACCTCATCTATATCAAAATGCTGATGGGCTTAATATTGTGCAGATATTGGTAGACATCTCCACTGAGAGGTCATGAATACTCGATCCCTTCATGTACAGAGGATCGTGTGTGCCAAAAGTACTCCTCCCCAACTTCTGGCTCTTACATTATTTCTGCCCTCTTTTCCACAAAATTCCCTGAGCCATCAAGGATGTGAAAGAGATGTCACACTGAACTTTCAAGAGCTTCTTGTTTTCAGCACTCTGATGAGTTTTGAGACTCCCCAGTATGCATGGCCATCTCTAAAAATGAACTTCTCCAGCGAGCTATGAGAGTAGCGCTAACATTCTCTATTCCACCTCCTCTGCAGTGCTTCCTGCACGCTGGCATGTGTGATAGAGATTTCTCATCCTAAAGCCCACTATTGCTCGCTGCTGGCATCTCCTTATTTCACTGCCTTTGTCTTTTCCTAGACAGTTTCACTGGGTCTTCTCGATTTACATTTCATTCCTAAACTATTATTTTTGTTGATGTTTCAGTCGGTTTTCGGTTGCTTTAATAAAATACTCAGAGCTTGATTACTGTATAGGTAAAAGAGGTTGAATCAGCTCACCACTCTGGAGATACAAGAGCACGGCACCAGGAACTGATCAGCTCTGCTGAAGTCTACATGGTAGATGGCATAGTGATGGAAGCATGGGTGATTGGCAGTGGTTGGTAGAAAAGAGGTATTCAGGATAAATGCCAGGTTCTCAGGAGAATTAATTCAGTCCCTGCATTAATCCTATCTTTGAATTTTATATTCTCTGACCTAGTCACCTTCCTCCAGGCTTTACTTTTTGAAGGTTCTTGCACCTCAACATCACCACACGCACCCATGGACTAATCTCCCAGTATATGGTCTTTTCAGGACTTCTTTAAAAAATACTGGTTTGAGGTTTTAATATATATTGCATGTGGTCACTTTATAGCTAACACACATTTCAAAATCAACAAATACAGAATACAATTCTTAATTTTAATTTCCAAAATAAGCATTTCCTGGGTAGTTTCCATAGCTCATTAAATAATATTCAATTGTTTAAGCCAAATATGTGAATTAGCCCTGATTTCTCTTTTTCATATATCTAGTTTTCGAGACAATCCTTTAAGTTCCCCACACTAACTCAGCTCCTGGTGAAAATCTGAAAATCTCTCCTCTCCTCTCTCACCCATACCACCAGAGTATTTTTAAAATTAGCATCTTATTGCTTTACCCCATCTAGGGTATTTGTATATAATACCCATAATACTTTTTTAACATTTTATTTATTTGCAAACAGAGAGTGAAAGAGAGAGAGAGAGAGAGAGACTGAACTTGCCATGGCCTTTAGACACTGCAAATGAACTCCAGACCACTTTGTGCATCTTACATGAGTACTGGGTAATCAAACTCCAGTTATTAGGCTTTGCAGGCAAGTGCCTTAACTGCTGAGTCATCTCTACAGCCCCAGAATAATTTTTAAATATAAATCGGATTGTATCAATCCTTATTTCAGATGATCCACCAGCATTCTGTCAATCAAAATCCAAACTTCTTAAAGCTCACAAGGCCCTGGCTCCCTCTTTGTCTTCACCTCCCATCAGTTCCATCTCTCCTACGCAGCTTAAACCACACTAGCTCTCTCACTATTACTCCCAAGATCTAAGCATGGTCTCTCTTAGGACTCTTGTGCTAGCTGTTCCTTCTGCCTAAATACTCTTGTAGCACATAGATTCAGGTTCGCTGAGATGAACTTCCAGACCAGACACAGTTATGGAGGAAGGCATATTTATGGAAGCTTATAGATCCAGGGAAGTTCCATAATGGCAGAAGAAGCTGGCCTGCCTTCACAGCACCAAATAGAGAAAGAAGCCACAAGCCAAAAGCCACACAGCACAGCACACCTCAGGAATTCCAGCTAGGCACACTTTGCATATCTTTAGATTGAAATCCTAAACCCACCACCACAGTTTAAGATCCACCCAGTGACAATGCCTCCAGCCAGGTAGATGCACATCCAAACTATAAACTAATAAAACACTGAATATATTGGGGGCCATCTATTCAAACTACCACAACTCTTTTCATGTCACTTTTGTTCATACTTTCTTTAGAGCATTATTTTTACACATTACATGCATTGCCATCTGTGTTGCTTTAAGGATTCATTTGTTTACCTTAAATGTAAGCCCCAAGAGGGAAGAAAACTTATTTTGCTCCTTCCTGTACCCTTAAGCACCTACAACACCAACTATCACAGAGTAATGATGAAGATCTGTTATTTTGTTAAATGACAAAATCAAGAGTTGTAAGAGCAAAAAATGTTTTTGATCTGGAAAATAGAACTAGGAAAAGGGGGAATTTGGAAAGCTTTGAACAATGATATGATATAACAATGTGCCTATGATATGGTGAGCTTCTCTCGGTTGGGAAGCTCTAGCTAGGTAGCTTCCTAATCCCTCTTTACCTGTAAGAATACATGTGGGGGATGGGAGGCAAAGAAGGAATAATGTGGGTATGATAAATTGAAAATACAATGTGAAGTAATGTGTTCATTCAGTTAAAGTAATGTTAAAATATAATCCATTAAAGTCAATCTGCAAAACATGTCCCAGAAAAGCCAACAAGCTGCCTCATACCTCTTCTCTTCCTCACTGAGAAGCTGGACATTCAAAAGACACATACCCCTGCCTTCCCATGTCTTATTCCCTTCATGTGCTTTTTAATATATTTTTTCTCATGTGCCTACAATATAAATTTTATTAGGGTAAGGAAATTCACTTTTTGTTTCTATATGATTAGCAGTCAGTTGGTAATTGACCATTCTTAATAAAACAGATAAAAATTGTGGTATAAATCAGAGTAAGCATAAGAAATTGCATTAATTTGGGCTGGAGAGATGACTTTCCAGTTAAGGCACTTGCCTGCAAAGCCTAAGGACCCAGGTTCAATTACTCAGGACACACTTAAGCCAGATGCACAAGGTGGCACATACATCTGGAGTTTGTTTGCAGTAGCTAGAGCCCAGATGCACCCATTCTCTCTTTTTATCTGCCTCTCTCTCTCTCTCTCTCCTTCTCTCTTTCTCTGAAATAAATAAATAAATAAATAAATAAATAAATAAATAAAAGAAATTGTATTGATTTTTGCAGTACTTTAGAAGCATTTTGAACTTCCAACAGACTCTCAAAATGAAAAAGTGACTAAGTTTCTAGGTTTGTTTTTTATGTATGTTGCTTTGTTTATTTGCTTTCTTTTTTGTTTTTAAATATTTTATTTCTTATTTTATTTATTTGAGAGAGAGAGAGAGAAGCAGAGGGAGAGAAAGATACACAGATAGGGAGAGAATGTACATGCCAGGGCCTCCAGCCACTGCAAATAAACTCCAGACACATGTGCCACCTTGTGCATCTAGCTTATATGGTCCTGGGGAATCAAACATAGGTCCTTAGGCTTTGCAGGCAAGTGCCTTAATGGCTAAGCTGTCTTCCCAGCTGTTGTTTGCTTTGTAGTGACAGGATGTCATATAGCACAGGCTGGCCATGAACTGACTATGTAACCATAGTTGACCTTGAACTTCTAATACTCCTGCTTCTACCTCCCAAATGTCAAGAATACAGGCAGGCCCTACCACACCAGGTTTTATTGTGGTACTGGGGACTGAATTCAGGACCTTGTGTACATAAGACAAGCACTCTACCAACTGAACTATTTCTCTATCCCTAAGCATCTAGTTTTAATTCTGTAAAGGCAATGTTATCACATTTTTGAAAATGTAAACAAAATATAAATACAAATATATTGCAGTTACACTTGTATAAAGGAGTTATGAAAAAAATCCATGACCTCTTTGCTTACTTTATAACATCTTAACTTTTTAAAGCTATTTTTTTAACATAGGGCTTACTGTGTAGCAGGTATTGCACTATCTGTGCAATTTTTTTTTCCCTTAAAAGAATCTTAGCCAAGCTTAAAATAGATGTTTAAAATGAAGTTTTCTGAGTTGAAACACAAATGAAAGACCTGAAAGTCACTCTTTCTTTGGAAGTCACTAGTTAGTTTTGAGCAAGGAATTCACCCCACTACCTCCAACACATTCACACCCACAATGGCTACCCCGGTTTTTGTTTACAGCCACACTATATCCTTTTATTTATACTTCATTTATATGAAGCCCAAGGACCTTAGAAAACCACTGTGGTAAAAAGAAAAACAATGAATAAAGTTAAAATAATTTTACAGATGTCAAATAGCTCTTATTAAGTTCATTTTTATTGCCAGGAATTATGCTCACAACTACTCAACATTCCCAACATTTAAATGCAAAAATTGACAAAATATAAAACTTGTCTAATTCCACAAATTTAGTAAATTTGTGGGTTTGGGAATTGAATTCAAGTCTAGTAGAGTTCAAAAACCATGGTCTTTTTTTTATCATTACCTTCAAGCAAAGAGAGAGAATATGCATGCCAGGGCCTCTTGCCACTTCAGATGAACTCCAGACACATGTACCGCTTTATGCATCTGACTTTACATGGGTACTGGGGAATCTAACCAGGGTCATTGGGCTTTGCAGGCAAGTGCCTTAACTACTGAGACATCTCTCCAGCCCACAAACCATGTTCTTATCTGATAGAGTTTCTTTTATATCTTAGCCCAACTGAGAATCTGAGGAAAATATTTTTAAATGGGTTTTATTTATTCATTGTTTCAGTCAACAAATATATCTTTGCTTAAGCAGTGTACAAAGTATATAACTATAATTGATAAGACAGAAACAGTATGTATCTTCACACGCTTGCTCCTAAATGCTGTTTTCTTCACCAGCAGATGGTAGACTTAAATATTTTGGTATCTTTGATCCTCCATTTCCATAAAATATCTATAAAATAAATTAGTATATAATTTCTACCTCCCTTTCAGCTCTATGATTTTATGATTTTGATTATTATAAAAACCCCAATATTCTCCTATACTACTTTTCCTATAGAAGAATCATGTACAGTTCTAATTCCATGAATAGAGTGATTGTTGCTAAACCAGCAGGTCTTTCCAAACCTGGGCACCAGATATTATGTCAATGAAGTGGGATATAAAGGCTATGCCCCACGCCCGCAGTTTTGTTGCACTATATTATAAACCACAATAGCAACCTCTACAGGGCTCCTTCATACTTTTTAACACACTACCTTGCTGCCTTTATTTCCTCTCTCTAGGCCTCTTAGTGCCAGCATACTTTCATGTATACATGTAGTTCACTCATCAAATCAGACTTCGTACTTCATTTTCCTCTGGAAGTAAAATTTTAAGTTTAAAAACTGGAAAATAAATCTAGTTTTAACTTCCTGTTCTCTTTTTTTCTTTTCTCCTCTCTAATCCCCTTTTTCTCTCTTGATTTGTTTCAACTCATGGCCAGGAGAGTGCTTATCCGCAGAAGCTTACCTTGCAGGTGCCAACTGAGTCACCAGCCCGCCTACTTTAAAAAGCCATTCAAATGACCTTAGGGAGAGTTAGAAATATAAGGCTTGTTATTCCTAAACTTGCCTTTGATAAAAGTATCCACAATCCAATGAGCATTGAAAACCGACTGTGGAGTCAGCTAAACCTACGTTCAAATTTTGGCTTCCGACTTGCTAGTAACTCTGATGAAGTCCTTAAATGTTATTTAGCCTCAATTCCTTCTTTCATAAGATAGAAATAATAGAGAAAAAAAGCCATTCAAATGACAAATATCTACTTATTTGCTAATGATCCTTCAAAGCTAGAAAGTTCTGTCTTTTCCATTGACACTGAACTGTTTCCCATACAAGGACCTTTGTTAGATTTGTGTTTCTAAGATTATGAACACTGGTTCAAAAAGTTTGATACTTTTGATGTTTTTTTTTTTTCAAAAATCTTAGTGAGAGTTAGAAATATAAGGCTTGTTATTCCTAAACTTGCCTTTGAAAAAAGTATACACAATCATTTGGGCATTTAAAACATCGACTGTGTAGTCAGCTAAACATAGGTTCAAATTTTGGCTTCCTACTTGCTAGTAACTCAGGTGAAGTCTTTAAATATTATTTAGCCTCAGTTCCTTCTTTCATAAGATAGAAATAATAGAAACTACAGTGTTTATAGGCTTGTCAAAATTAAATGACTCACTGCTCAATGTATATCTTATTACTAAGCACTGTAATTGCAATGCTGCAGGCCTTTGAATATGGAAGCTAGGAAAGAATCAGTAGTCTGTATCCTTAAGAAACACATTTAAGATAAACTATTGAATACTGAGTTTAGAAAACTATATTTTCTTCCTTCTCTAATCATTTTTCCTTTGCTGGGAATTGAACACAGGGTCTAGATCATGCTACGCATATACTCTGCCACATGGAAGTATGATGCTTAATTTTCAGTAGACATTTTATAATGTTTGTACTTGGGAAATAGCTCACTAGATCTTCTAGTTTTTACTCTCACTTTTCAAAGTCCATAGATAGTGATTAATGATATTTAAAGAAAAGTAGTAATAAAATAAAAACAAAATTTTAATTGGTCTACTGCTTACATCTAGAAGGTACTTTACTTCTCCAAATAATTTAATGTCAAAGGTGAAGTCACCTTTTCAAACACAGTTCTTGCTTCCTTCCATAGCAAGATCCCCCTTGGTGAATCCTGAGTTGCAGCAAGCAGTTTATTTATTGCTTCCTGGGGAAATCCATTAACATTTTGGCCACCACATTTGAAATCTTGTTTGTTCAATATGCTATCTTTAGCCTAGATGAATTTTTAAGAGTATATTGGACAGTCTACTTCCTGCCATACACATTCTCCCTGCCCTGCCCCCCCAAAAAAGTCTTTCTGATGTCATATTTTTCTTAGTTTCTTTTTTTACTTTCTAAATCATTCTTTCAACAAAGATCATTTCAATATTAAAAGATACTTCTTTTGCTCAGAAGTCAGAAGAGAATGCAAAATGGTTTCTGCTTCACTAACATTTCTTGGTTTTCAGTAGAAAAGAGAATGAAGAGGTGTTCCCCCTCCTGTTAGCAGCTGAGTCCTTTTGTTTGGCTGGCCCAGTGGGGCTTTCCTTTCTATCTAGGAGAGACTGTTATTTTCAAAGACTTGTGTATAACAATCCTTCCTGTGTTTCTGCTCGCCTAGCGCATTTTACAGGAGTGAACATCCAAGAGACTAAGTGTTGTTTTATTATGTTCTTCTCCCTCCAACTGTATCATGAAGAGATATGTTGTACTATTGCCAGATAGAGTGTGTGTTCACCATTTGATTGTACTGTCTTGACTTCTGTGGTTTGGGATCAGACAAGAGATTAGCCTGGAAATTTTCTAATAAGCTTTGTCTGATACTAATGCTGTTTTTTCTTTTTAATATAATCTGACAGAAGCACATCCATGGCATAAAATGGTATTAAAACTTTAAAAGGACTATGGAGACATTTCAAAGGATAGGAGAGCTTGCTGTGAAAGCAGGAAGGCTTGAGAGAACTTGAGACTGCTTAAGTTCAATTCCTTACCACCAATGTAAAAGAAAAAGTGTTGATCATGCTACACACATCCATAATCCCAGTTCCGCAGGGTAGTAGGGGAGGCAACCACAGAATCATTGGAGCTAAAAGACAAGGGGGAAAAAGCAGCAGTTTCAGATTGAGTGAGAGACTCCATACAAGGGAACAGGCAGATAAGCAGAAAGAGGAGGCACCCAATGTTCTCCCCTGGCACCTGCAGGAGAGGATGCAGAACATGCACATCTGCACACACTGGAGTATATACCACACACACATGACACAAAACACCACATCACATATACACTACACATACACACAAAAAACTCAGAAGAATATTTTCCACCAGAAATATTGTCATTCAATCTTGATTTTTGTTTCCTTGAATTTACAGTACAAATAACATTGAAATAACAGTGATACTCCATACTTATAGATTTCAGAAACTGTAATCTAAGTATTTAATTTATTTTCTTCATTGGACTGGTGCTGTGGTTCAGTGATAACAGAGCTTGCCTAGCCTGCATTAGGCCCAGGGTTCAATCCCCAGTGACACACACACACACACACACACACACACACACACACACACACACAAATTACTCCCTTTAATTGGTGTTACCTTTTTTTTTTTCAAAGTACCTGGATTTCTTTCAAGACTGAAATTCTACCTACTGTTAACAGACATGTCAGAGAGGAAAGTCTGGTCATCAGTTCCAAAGGACCAATTTGTTGGCAGTTCTGAGACATACAGCATCTTTCTTTTGAGACCTACTATTGCTATCTTTCCCTTGAGACTGTGCAGCCAGTCTCTGGTCAATAACAGGTAGAATCATGAACTTCTGGAGTGAAAGGACATATAACAGATTACAATTAAAATTTTCTTTCTTAGCATGATAGATTGTAAATAGTACATGCCTGGTTGTCAGACTAGGGTCTATTACTTGACATGATAGTTTTCTGTAGATGTCCATAAAGTCAGAAGTCTGGAGTCTCAGACAATTTTTCTCTAATACAAGAATGAAAGTACTAATGTCAAAACATACTTTCCTAGTTTAAGTAAGATAACATCATACACAGAGGCTGGGAGAAACATGCCTGGCACATGGTAGATACCTTAGTAACGGTCTCTCTTATTATGTATTTTAGAGTTAACTAAACACTTATTACTGTCCCTTCTTCTGTTGTATAACTCTAGACATATTTGCTGATTCAGCTCAGCTATTTACCAAAGCCAACTTGTTTGTCAAGAAAGCCATAGCTCTTTTGGTATTAAGAGCACTTGAAATAGTACCCATGGAGAGAAATCACCCTATAATTGCCCTGGTAATTGGCTCTAGCACTTTAAGGCTTTGAAAATATTGTAACCAACAGAGCTGCCCCCATGAAATATTTTAGTGGCAATAGTTATAAATAACAGGCTTTGTATACTGTCCTGAGAGAGTTGAATTATCATGGAGGAGCGGGGCAGATACAATACAAATGCCCTGGCCCCCAAGGCATGAAAGGCAAACACTGGAAATGAAATAAAGAAAAATAGCCAAGTGGTACAGTTGCATAAATAACTCTCATGACTTCAGTGAATTTAAAAGAAAGCTGATTTCCTTGTGTGCCTGTTCTCAACAGCGATTTCATCACTTTAGTTTTCTTTCAGCTTATTTTATTTCCAGCAGTGAGGCTCAGAAGCCTCTCAAGGAAGAATGTTTTTTCTCTTTTTCACATCCAGATACATATGTATTAAGTTTATGGTAAACTGCTTCTTATTTAAATACCTGTTTGTACATATGTAGATATGCATAGAGTAATATCATGATATGTACATGCATAGGACTATATATGCAAACATATATATATATATATATATATATATATATATATATATATATGTATTTACTATTACTCATATATTTCTCTCTCTGTGCATGAATATATATGCTACTCATATACTTATAAACATAATACCTAAACACATGTAGCCTTCAGAATATACCTGGATAATCAACTTAATGCCACATAATTTTCTGCCTTTTGTATTTCTTTAATATTTGGAGAAATGGCTTCACAGTTAAGGCCCTTGCTTGTGAAGCCTAAGGACCTAGCTTTTATTCCCAGAACCCAAATAAACTAGATACACATGGTGGTACATGCATCTGGAGTTCATTTGCAGTGCCTGGAGGCCCCGGTGTGCTCATCCTCCCTCTCCTTCCTCCCTCAACAAATAAATAGACAAAAAGAAAACAGAAAATAAGGGTGCAGGTCTCTATCTGCACACTGTAGGAAGCCCAGGACTCTTCAGGATCTATGACTGTCTCCTTGTCATCTCTAGTCTTAAGGTTTCCACAGGTGTCCACAATTTCTCCCTGTGGTTTTTCCCTAAACACTGAATTTACCATTACACAATCCCAACCTGCTTTCTCCAAATACAAGGGTTTCAGAGTGGTTACACACGATCACCACAAACTCTGTGGCTTAAAGAATGTATATGTATTGCTTCATAACTGTGGAGCTAAGTTTGAGCTCAGAGTATTAGCCTGGTTTTTTCCTTGTGAGGCCCTTGAGGAAGTCTCTTTCCTGACCTCTGAGGGTTTGCTGGCCATCTTTGGCATTCCCTGCTTTGGAGGTGAATCACCTTTATCTATCCCTTCATCTTCAGATGGCATTCCTCTGTGTGAGTCAGTCTCAGGCCAAATTTCTCTTTTTTATGAGGACATAGTAATAGTGGATTTGCAACTACTGTAATAACCTCATCTTAACTCAATCATCTTCAAACCTGAATTCCAAATAAGGTCACAGATACCAGGCAGTAAGGCTGCTTCTTGTGGTGAAGAGTTAGTCATAATGCAACACCTAATATTCCCTCCCATTCCCAAAGTCTTCTGTATACTTGTTTTCCTTTATAGAAGTACCAGGTAAACTTATCCAAATTCATGATCTTTTATTTTTAGAGAAAATATAGTTCCATTTAATTTTTTTTTTATTCTTGGAAGGAATCACAAGGCTATCAGGAATCAGCATTTCTGATTTTACTTTATACTCTCTAACTTATATATTATCCCTACAAATACATGGACACATGGAGAATAATGAATGATACATTTTATGCATTTGTTTTAATATTTTATTGTGAAATAAAATACAAATACATAAAGCCACACAAAATAAATGTAGCTTAATGATTTATTTTATTTAGTTATTATAAAGCAATTACCTTATAAACATTCCCTAGAATGAGAGCAGTACTTTGCAGGCCAACAGAGCACTTTTTTATGCCCATTGTAACCACACAGTACTTTTCCTGCTTTTACAGTACTCACTTCTTCATATTATGGTTTTTTTTGGTTTTTCGAGGTAGGGTCTCACTCTGGCCCAGGCTGACCTGGAATTAACTATGTAGTCTCAGGGTGGCCTCGAACTCTCAGCGATCCTCCTACCTCTGCCTCCCAAGTGCTGGGATTAAAGGCGTGAGCCACCATGCCCGGCTCCACATTATGTTTTATCATCTCTTCATTTATATGTCTATGCTTAACTAGGCACTCATATTTCAACTTGCCTATATTTTTATGCATAACTTATGCCTTTTAAGGTACTTTTAGTCTGTAGAATTAAATTTCATCTCTTTATTTACCTTGAAATTTATCTGCTGAAAAACTTAGGCCATTAAGTCTATAGAGCTTTCAAAATCCTTATTTCATGTATACGCATGAGATAGTTCAATATGTCTGCTTCTCTGTATTTGAATTTGAAAAATTGGTGGCTTTACACACAACTGTAATCAGACTTATGTGTGCTCCCCTTGAAAGACTGTAAGTGAGGGTGTGTGCTTATGTACAAAACAAATCACGGTAATATTCAGTCCATGTCAACAGCCATTGGTATTCAATTTATAAGTCTGTTATTTAATTGAAAGTAAAATAGTAAGATTATAATTTTTCTAAACTTATCTTTTAAGATATTTATTTATTTGAGAGAGCAAGGCAGATAGAATAAGAGAGAGAGAGAATGGGCATCCCAGGGTCTCCAGCTGCTGAAACAAATGAACTCCAGATATATATGCCACCTTGTACACCTGGCTTTACATGGGCAATGGGGAATCAAACCACGTTCCTTACCCTTTGCAGGCAAGTTTCTTAACCACTGAGCAATCTCTTTCAATCCCTCAAGTTTATTTTCTAGAATAATGTTATAAAGAGCCACTCACCTTCATTAATTGCAGCTGTAGTATTCATATAGAAAAGACATTGTGAGTAACTGATTCTTTCCCATTGTTCAGTTTTCAAGATAACAAGTTGATTCCCTATCTTCCCCCAAAGATGAAATTAGTTGTATTATTATTACTGCTGGTAACAATATTTTGAAGAAAAAAAAAGACAAATTTAAACAGAACTGAAACAAAAAAAAATGTTTAAAAAAAATTCAATGACTTCTTTGACAATACCAAGCAGTTTAACATATGTATACCTGGAGTCCCATAATGATTTAAAGAAAAGAAAAATTTTAGATAAAAGTTTTCACAAATTTTAAAAAGCACCAAAAGAGCCTGATATGATGGTACCAATCTGAAATCCTAGCACTTAAGAGGCTGAGGCAGAAGTGTTTTGTTTGAGGGTCACCTTGGGCTATGTAATATAACCCTGCTTTAAAAAAAAAAAAAAAAAAAAAAAAAAAAAAACAGCACACAGATCTAAAAATCTCAGTTAACTTCACACAGGATAAATCCAAATAAAAACTTACTATTGGGTGGGAAAGATGGCATAATAGTTAAGGTGTTTGCCTACAAAGCCAAAGGACCCAGGTTCGATTCCCCAGGACCAACGTAGGCCAGATACACAAGCGGCACATGCATCTGGAGTTCGTTTACAGTGCCTAGAGGCCCTGGTGTGTCCATTCTCTCTGTCTGTCTCTCTTCTATCTATCTCTCTCTGTGTTTGCAAATAAATAAATAAAATTTAAAAAATCATTTAAAAAAACTACTGTAATAGATCAGAGTGATATGTATGATATACAGACACCACAAAATGGCAATGCAAATTAATAAAAACACTGAGAGAAGAAAAACACGTTGCATACAGAGCTGCTGTTTACAAACAATAGTGGCCAGATGCTAATGGGTTAGCATTTGCAAGGGACTGAAAGGTCATAGACTAAATTGCTTAGAAATACCCTGACACATGGCACTGGCTAATAGCAGTGAATAAATTTTAGTTTTTTAAATTATCACCATGTCCTTCTCGAAGGTGGTAAAGATGACAAAATGCATGTGACAACTCCTCAACAGTAGTTTTGTTTTGGCTTATAGTCTGGAGGGGAAGTTTCATCATGGCAGGGCAGGATGACAGAAGCTGGACATCACTTCTTAACAAAAGCTGGCAGAAGCAGAAGCAGAAGCAGAAGGCAGCAAGAGTGAGCTGAGCTCCTACTAACAAGGGGAACTGGACTTCAATACCCTTAACCCCACCCCCAGTAACCCACCTCCTCCTTGAATGCTATGTCTTCCAAATGGGCACTAGCTGGAGACCAAGTATTCAAAACACAGCAGGCTATGGGAGATATCTCATTCAAACCACCACAAGTTATCTATCTTTTAAAGTGTCAATTATTTTTTCAGCATAGAAGAACAATTTATGCATTTGCTATCTGTTATGGAATTCAATGTTAATGAGATGTTAGGCACCAGGGGCAAGGCAGGAACATCATGGACATGATCCAAAAAGTGCTAGTTAGGCAATTCAAATTAGAATGCCTACATGAGGTTTATAGCTCAGCTCTACTTATTCCAAGCTTGGATTTAGAAACTCCACTTTGATGAGTTCCATACCTTGTGAGCTATTTCTTTTTTTTCCAAAAAAAAAAAAAAAAAAAAAAAAAAAGACCTCTTTGTCATCATTAGAGTGGAAAAAAATTAATTTTAATTAAAAAATATAATAAAGAGTCTGGAGAGATGGCTCAGTGGTTAAGGTGCTTGCCTGCAAACCCTAATGATCTGAGTTTGATTCCCAAGAACCCATGTAAAACAGATGTACAAAGTGACCCATGCTTCTGGAGTTCATTTGCAGTGGCTAGAGGCCCTGGTAAACCCTCTCTCTCTATCTCTCACTCTCTCTCTCTCTCTTTCTCTCTCTCTTTCTGTCTTACTCTAATTGTGAATAAATAAATAAATAAATAAATAAATAAATAAATAAATAAAATTTTAAATGTATTAAAATAATAATAAAGAATACTTTACCAATCAATACTAATTTATATATAACATGTTTTTTTATTTATTAATCATGATTTTTATTCTTGTTCATAATCTGTGAACATGTTGGCAGACTATGCTTTAATGAGGTAAAGCATTATTCAAAAAGAATAATACTTGTAAAGGCTATGTATATAATAATTTTAAAAACCCATCTAGAAAATTCATTGGTTAGCTGTCCTCCCTGCTATATCCTAGTATAAAATAATTCTCTACCTTACTGAATTGATGAACTTCTTTCCCTGCAATGACATACTCTTTTTTGTATTACCTTGTAGCTTTCACAAGCAATAAAGATCCAAGCATGCAGGAGAGTGTATCTACTTTGGACTGTCTCTAATACTGATAGTGAGTTAACTTCTAACCTTGAGTTCAAAACAATTTTTTTTTTAGGATTTATTCTTATATATTCACTTGTAGGTGAAACCCATAGCTTTAGGGGTAATTTGGGTTTAGTTTATATTAGGAATAAGGCCAAAAGATGTGTAAACTGGTTTGACTCTTAAAATCACAGTGACATGGATTTCTAATCTTATAGACACATTGTAACTCAAAATCCATGAATCAAGACTGAATTTTGCATGTATTAGTAACATGAAGAAAATATAAGTCATAATAACCAAGAGGTATGAAAATTGAAAATATTTTGGGCTAGATGTATAGGTAGGTATGTGCAAAAAAACATGCCTAGCATGTATAAGGTTTTGGTTTTAGTCAGTACTACAAAAAATATTTTAGATTGTTCGATGAAAAAAATGGCAGCAATCCTATTGCTAATTATATTACTACCATTTTGTTTTCTTACTAAGTCAACACATATCTACTGAGAATTTAACATTTTCTACACTAAGAACATAAGGCAGAAGAATAATTTCCGTACATCTGCTTGCTTCTTACTCTAGGAAAAAAATAGTAGAAAATATATGTCACTGTATAAAAACAATAGAGATCTACCTTACAAATATCCAGGTCAACCTACCACCTCTTCTTTCTGTAGATGTTCATCATTCTTAAGTCTAAACTAATCCATATTTTGTCCCGACCTAGAGTACCAAATTTAATTTTAATAGTATGTGTGAATTCTCTTTTCTTTTTCTTCTCTGCATTCTGGTAAAGCATCATGTTCTTAACATTACCTGGTATACCAGTGTAACTGACTCTCTATTCTTTGCCAATATACTTATAAGGAACCCTTGATAATCTTTATAGAGTGGAGTATGTTCTGGAGCAGTGATTATACCAAATCTTCATTAAATCTTTATCTTCCCACAGCTGTCTAAATACATCTGTATCCCTAAATTACCAAACCTACATTTCTAAAACATTTGAGCTAATTATGTCAATTGTGTGGTACATTTATAGGTTTCTGTATATTTGAAATTATGCTGCAAAAGCCTTAACAGCACTAAATGTATAGATATTATTTATTGTGTTTCATGTTATATACAAATAGAGCCTTTATGTGGTAGTTTGAATATATGTCCCCCAATATATTCAGTGTTTTATTAGTTGTAGTTTGCATCTGCAATCACCTTGCTAGAAGCAATGTCACTGGGGGCGGTCTTAAGCTGTGGTGATGGTTTGAGATTCCATTGTAAAGATATGCAAAGTGTGCCTAGCAGGAGTTCCTGAAGTGTGCTGTGTGACTCTTTGGCTGTAGCTTTGCTCTGTGTGCTGTGTGGCTGGTTGGCTTTTCTTTCTGTTGCCTGGTCCTGTGAAGGGCAAGCTGCTTCTTCTGCCATTATGGAACTTCCCCTGGATCTATAAGCTTCAATAAATAATATCCCTTCCTCCATAACTATGCCTGGTCTGGAAGTTCATCTCAGTGAACCTGAAGCTGTCTGCTACACCTTATAAAGACTCTTTATAAGCAAGAACTCATGACTTCAATCATGAGTTTAAGTAACGGGAGGGGATTCACTAAGAAGTTAACCAAAGAATAAGGTATTGGAACCTTTATATGTAATTCATCTTATTTCTCCTTTGGGACAAATACAGCTGTGATAATAACTGATGGTATTTTATGATACTTTGGGGACTAAAATATATGCTTATGGATGATGTCACAGTGACCTCACAGGTTTTGTGTCTGGTAATAATTTTATATTCTGCTGTTGACACTCATGTACCCTACATTTGTACAAATAGAAGTATGTGGAAGTGACAAAGAATTATTACCACATTTGACTAATCACAACCTTGAAGGCAAAGGGGTAGATATTCTAGTAATACTGGTGCCTACAACTTGTGGTGCATTCTCAAACGTGATCATAGTTCTCACTGTGGTATTATAAAGTAACATTAGCCTCCCCGATATTCTCCTAAGAAACCTGAAATTTAGAGGTGTTGAAAATAGAATGAAAAGATTACATAGCTTTTAAATTGTAGTAAGTATAGCAAGGTTTGCACCCATAATCTTTGTGCCATACTGTACAGTGGCTATATCATGCATTATTTTAAACATCTTACATATTAAGAAACAAGCCCATTTGGGGCAAGAAGCCTTGTTCCAAACATCCACTTTCTACTTATCATATAAAATACAGTGTTTTACATAATAATTAAAGATGTTCTAATGTGTAGCAAAAGGTTTTATAAATCAAAGTAACTTGGGGAAGAGTGTGAGATTAAAGAAGGAAGCACAGGCCATAAACTTTGTGTATATGTATATGCAAGGTAGATGATTCATGTAAAGATTAAAGGATTTGGTGTAAAAGATTTTCAGTCAGAGTGAGACACATTTTGTGGAAAAGCAAAATTAGCTTAGTTCAATTGCTGTAGTTTCCAATGCTAACCTTATCCCACTCAATAACATAAAGGCTCCTTTATTACTCAGTCATTTCAAACCCCTTCTTTAGTCCTACCTAGCAAGCATGAAGCCCTGGGTTCCAAAGAAAAGCAACCGAAAGTGAAAATGTCATAAAGTATTATTTGAGGTCAGCAGAGAGTGGAAATTTTATATTGGAACATGAGGAAGGACTTTGCAAACAAGGTGTTGGTGAATAAAGCCTGGTCTTGGATGTACCAAGATGCATCCACTTACCTTTCAGATATTTCCATTTAATTTCCAAAATTTTCTCCCTACCAACTGAAAAATCTTCATTAAACTTCAATATATGAAATGACATGATGCCAATTAAATAATCTAAGTTGTTCTAATGACTTTGTATGCTGGTATCTTGATGCTGTGAAATCATTCTCAACAGTATTCAGACATCAGTTTCAATGATCTTGGCTTTGCTTACAACATGTAAAATTCGCTTGCATATTACTTAGGTTATATTTTAAATTCTGTAAGGTGGGAGGGTGTTCCATTGCAAGTAAGATGACATTGACTAAACAAGAAGGTGAGCCTCTCATTGTGGAGTTCTCTTGTCCCATTATCAATCAGTTGTATTTTAAGAATACTATTTTGGGCCAGAGAGATGGCTTAGTGGTTAAGGCACTTGCCTGTGAAGACAAAGGACCCAAGTTCAATTTTCCAGAACTCACATAAGCCAGATGCACATGGTGGCACATGCTTTTAAAGTTCTTTGCAATTTCTGGAGGCCTTGATACACTCATTCTTTCTCCCCCTCTCTCTCTCTCTCTCTCTCTCTCTCTCTCTCTCTCTCTTTCTCTGTCTTTCTCTCCAATAAATAAATAAATATTTTTAAAAGAATGCTATTTAATTTATAAGGACAAAAACAAATAGTCAGAGCTAATAAAATGCTTTTAGTTTAAAAAGAGTAAATATGTCTCTTGTCATTTATATTGTTCCTTGAAAGAAAACATTGACATAATTTCTATGAATTCCCAAAGCTTATTATAGTAGTTGTTATAATTAACAGTACTGACAACATATTTTGATTTTTTTTATTTTAAAAAATGTTTTATTTGTTTGTGAGGAGTGAAGGAAAGAGACAGAATTGGCATACCAGGGACTCTTGCCACTGCAAATGAACTCCACACACGTGCTACTTTGTGCGTCTGGCTTTTCATGGACACTGAGGAATCAAGTCCAATCTGGCTGTACAAGGAATCCCCTTTAACTACCAAACACCAAGCCATCTCCCCAAGCCCTTATTTTTTTGTTTTGTTTGTTTTTTTTTGCTTTGTTTGCTTTATCTGAAGAAATAAACCAAATATATGCATCTTTGTTAATGTGGGATACTTGCCATTTAAAAGTTTATATATGCCATGTAACCATTTGATCCCTGAACAAATTAATCAATTCATTTTTAAATGTCATTCAACAGTATTACATATCTATACATCAGCACTGTGCTTAATTTGGTCTACTTTATGAAAACTCTACTTTCTAGAATTATATAATTTGATGAAATAGGGAAAATCAGCACACACAAAAAGCTGATTTGTGATGATTCAATCTAACTATATTCTCTGTCATATTGAGAGTTGTTGGAGGATTTAACAATCTAGGGAAACATTATCTAATTTTTATATTTCTGCCTGAACTAGAAACCCAGCATATATTGTGGTTTGTTTGTGTGCAACTTTTATGGGTTGTTTTCTAATAATTTTTACTTTTATTCTTCCTAACAACTATTTAATATTTTCTGTACTTTCTTCAAATTGCTGACAGCATTATTTTATTCATTCTTGGTTAATAACTGTTCTTTTTTATTTAAATATATATTTTTATTTATATTATTCTGATTTTACATTCATAGTTTTGGTTCCATTGTCCTCCTCCCTGTCCTCCCACTTTCAAAGGGACCCTCATCAATGGGGAATGTGGGTCGTGCATTGTGGGGGTAGTCAAGAGTTCTGGGGGGTAGGCCCCAGTCTCTGTGCATAATGCCCCAACTTGTGACTCTAACAATCTTTCCCCCCCCTCTTCCGCGAGTTTCCCTGAGCCACATTGGGGTCATTTTAGTTCTGCTTCAGTGATGAGGTTTTGGGAGCCTCTGTGTCTCTGGATATCTGGCTTAGTTGGACTTGGATGTTCTCTGTGTTTATCTCCTTCAGCCTTTTTCTGGTGTCATGATCGCCATGAACGCTGAACTCTTGCCCTTCCCCTGCATTGTTCTATGGTTTCAGCTGGGGCCCTGGTGAGGTGTGGTTAGCTGATCCTCCCTTCAGGTTCGTTGTCCACCTGAAAAAAGAGGTAGAGTCTCACTATAGCCCTGGCTAGCCTGGAATTCACTATGTAGTTTCATGCTGGCTTCTAACTCACAGTGATTCTCCTACCTCAGCCTCCAGAGTGCTGCAGTTAAAGGCATATGCCACCATACCTGCCTAACTTTTTGTTGTTGTTGTTGTTGTTATCAAAGTAAACTGAAGGTGAGACTTTCTTTTTTATGTCATTAATTATGCACTTTAGTGTGTGAACATATGGCATGTTGGTCATATTTCCATCAGGTCATACTGTTATAACATCTTCCATGCTGCTATTCCACTTAGGGCCCATCTCAATGGGGTTATTGGTATTCACTGTGGTGTCATGAATTCATCAGTCAGGCTCTGTGGTGGGAAGTGTCTCAAAGTCCTTCTTCCCTCCCTGTGGCTCTTACATTCTTTCCACCTGCTTGTCTACAATGTACCCTGAGCCTTGGCAAGTGTGTTATAAGTCTCCTTTAGTGTTAGGCTCTCTACAACCTCTGAATTTGTACAATGATGAGTTTTGAATGTCCTCAGTGTCTGTTGACATTTTCCTGGAGCTGGTTGTCAGGCCAGCAGTGAGAACAGCTCTCATGGTCAAATTACCCCTTATTCTGTGATTTCTCCTGGGCCCTGGCAGAGGGAGGTAACTCATCTCATTTTATTCAGTTGGCTATATTTTTTGTCATATTGATGGAACTTGGTTTTCTCCAGTATGTTCTTCCATCTGCAAAAGAAAAAAAAAAATCAGTTTCTCCAACCAAGAATGAAATCAGTGTGGATTAAAGGGGATGAGCATACCTAGTCAAGAAAATTTTTGATGGGTATACCCACTCTTCTTAGCCAAAGAATAGTGAGAAATTCTCTCTGGAGTCTATAACCTTCCTATCCATAGGATTCTGACTTGATTCTCAGTACCAAATATAAATTCTTTCCCACTGAAAGGGCCTCATAACTAATCAGAAAGCAGTTGATTATCTGTGTAGGCTGGCACAAGTATGTACATCTGAGAACTTCTTTAGTGTCCTATTACTAAGCAGTAATCTTATACCCATATATACCATCCACCAACCTTGCCTCTTTCCCTTCTAGTTTAGTAAAGTGATCTCTGTATCTGTTTATTCATTTAGCATGAACTGTTTCTTATCAGGAATTGAGTGTTCTTTGTTGAATAAAACAAACATGAACATTCTCTTCAAGAAACCTACAAAATTGCTTGTGTTTTTCATCTGAACTATTTTCAGTTTCTCAAGCCAATGTCTGTCAACACTGGACCCTTGATTATGTGTTTCCTTTGATAGCATGGTCTTTTCCCACAGTCTTCTTTTCCTGACTCATTTTCATCTTCCACATGTCTAACTAGATACCATAACCCACAGGTAATCTTCACTGACTCTACCTCTGACCTCCAACACAAAGTAGCTATCCCAACTATGCCCTCCTACAGCCTTGTTTAAATTTATCACAATGCATTTTTGCTGTCTCTGTTCTTGTTTTACTCTCCATTAGAAAATAAGCTACCCAAAAACAAGAACCACAGATATTGTGCCCTCTATCATAACCACAGTGTCTCAGGCACATGAGCAGTCATTAATAAGGGTTTCTTAAACTGGAAACTAGTCAAAGAGGCTTGTACTAAGATTTTTTTCTCCCTTATGTGCATCTTAGAAATGGATTACCATAGGTTAGAGTTGACAGAAACAAGATCATGTTGAAAGTAAAAGTGGTGAAGACACTTGAAATTCAGGAAATGAGGATAGCAACATAAAACCATCCTAACAAGGTCAGATTTCATCAGGGAAATTTGGTAGCAGAGCAGTAATGAACAGTAAGGAGGATATATACATAGAATTTCTATAGAAAATTAAGAGTAAAATGAACAATTTCACACAAAGAAAGTGTATAAGAAATACATTTGTTATTGTTGTTGTTGCTTTTCTGAAGTAGGGTCTCACTCACTGTAGCCCATGCTGACCTGGAACTCACTCTGTAGTCCCAGGCTGGCCTCAAACTCACAGCAACCCTCCTAATCCCTGACTCCTGCATGCTAGGATTAAATGCATGCACCACCATGCCCAGCAGCACTGTAGAATTTTAAGGGAAAAAACAAACCTGGAAAATATTTGCAGAATGGACTGGAAAAGAAGACAAAGAGTAGAGTGAAAGAATGTGGTCATGATATTTCTATGCTAGAATAAGTGTGATCATATGAACATTTGATTTAGTGAAGTAACAGTAAAGATGAGTTATATATTTAGAATTATCTCAACATATGCTAAGATGTTTGACAAAACAATAATATGCACAAATATACACTCTGTAACCATTCTGTGACAATCATATCATATTCTGAGATCCCATGATGAATACATGTGGTGTCCACCATGAAAGTATTTCCTTTTAAACTGAAATATGAATATAAGTAAAATATACAGGAGCCCAGGAAAGGAATCCAATTTTGAAGCAATGTTGTAAATTCATTCTTTCAAGCTTATGAATTTAACACAACTCAAAAGAATTTTGGAGGAATAAGAAATTTGTCCATCAGCACAGTAGAAGCTATCTAAACTATGAAAATGGATTCTCCACAAGAAGATTACAGAAAGACTAGGACTGGGTGGAATATTTTAGAGGAAGTATTATTTTAAAGAAGTAATTGTCATCTTCAGCATGTATCCTCTGAATTTCTGCTTTGTGATATCTGGCTTGAGTCCCAAAATTTACATTTTAACAAATTCCTGGGTGATTCAAATGCTATTGGTGAGAGGATTTCTTTGATGAACTGCTGGCTTAGAGCTATACAGAAAGGTACTAAGAAAAATACAAAAACCATGATAACATTATAAAAGTAGGGATATAGAATTTTTCAGTAGTAGTTCTATGTAAGGAGATAAAAGCAAGAAATAAGCATTTACAGCACTTGTGGAGGAAAGTCCCATCACCTGACAGAACTGGTTTTCACTGTATGCAGCCATCCTCATTACTGGAGCAAGTGACATTAATGCATATGGCTGTGTATCAGCATGACTTTCATTCATTAGAAAAGAAATGCCCAGGGCTGGAGAGATGGCTCAGCAGTTTAGGCACTTGCCTGCAAAGCCTAAGGACCCGGGTTTGATTTTTCAGTAACCATATAAGTCCAGATGCAAAAAGTGGTATATGTATCTAGAGTAAGTTTGCAGTGGCTAGAGGCCCTAGTGCACCCATTCTCCCTCTCTCCCTCTTTCTCTGTCTTTCTCGGCCTTTTTCTCTCTGTCAAATAAATAAATAAAATATTAAAAACAAAGAAATATACAGATATAAAGCTAACCATTCGGCTTGTGAAGATGTTGTATTCATTTCCTAGAACTGCCATTGCAGTGTACCAGAAACTGGATAGTTTAAAAGAGCATAAATCTGATTTCCCACAGTTCTAGAGGTCACAGTTGTGACATAAGGTGTCAATTCCTCATAGCTAACTCTGAAGGACAATCTGTTCTATCCTACTCTCCTAGTGTTTTGGGGCCTCTGGTAATCCTTGGCGCTCCTCAGCTTTCAGATCTATCTCATGCATTCTTTCTTATATCTGTGTCCGGATTTCTTCTTCTTGTAAGGACATCAGCACTGGATTCTGGTCCATCTCAATCCAATATAAACTCATTTTAAATATCAAATGCAAGGAATCTGCTTCCAAATATGATCATACTAACAGCTGCCAGAGGCTAGAACTTTAGCACATCTTTTAGGAAGATAACTCAGCTTGGAAGAAATACCATGGGAGTGGACTGTGGTGTCTGAAGCCAGGCAGATTAGATGAAGTTTTTGCAATGTGTTCATGGGATTGGCAGCCACAGACCACTGTTCCCAGCTTCCACTCTTACAGCAAGGTAGCTTGAGTAAGTTTAAGAAAATATATTTTTCAGGATAGGACAGAAGCATTGAATAAAAAGAAATGCGTACTGTCATAGGTTAGATGGGAAGATTTGGGCTTGGAAAAAAGGAGTGGTGCTTATTCCTTTGAGCCAAAGGAACATGAGAAGAGAAGATAATATGCTGTCTTGTCCTGGGAGAGACGGAGGCTTGCAGCATTGATTGGCTGCAGTCATTAATAAGGTGATACGTGGGCGAATCTGGCTCTTTAAGAAGGATTGAGGATCATAATACAACCACTTGGGGATTATAAACAGAGCTACTTCCTTCAACTCCAGACTTCGTCTTTTGAACCCAGAGAGCATCGAGATAATAAGAAAATAGCTTTGAGTTTGAATTAATCACATCCACAGTGAAAAATGAGATTAAGTATTTTTGCAAATGAAAATAAAAGATGCATTTTTGGTATTATTAAAGTCTTTTTCTAAAGGGGAAGAGATGTCAAAAAAAAATAGTCTGTTATCAGTATACACCAGACCCATGAGGACAGATTTATGACAGGCAGGAATACTTACCACCTACTAATCAGGGTGGGCCATGAGGACAGTTTTAAAACATTTTCTTTTAGTTCTTTCTTTTGAACTGCTAGGTGTTCATATTTAGATGTTAATTTTCCTGTGTGGGTAGGCATGTTCTAAGTCAAGCCAGCAAGAGTTCAGGAAGATTCAGTGTTTTGTTCAATAGCAACATATACACAGAATTCTTAGACTATTACTAGTGCTTCTGGTAATGCAGTAAACACCTCCCCTGGCAGATCCTAAATAAACTCTGACAGAGCAAGTCTGCTTAATAATACAGAGTTCTTTGGAGAAGCCCTAGAGTGCTCTCCTAGTAAAGCCACATAAAATGAGGTTGAGCCAAGTTACTGAATGGTGATAAGAAGACATGGGGCTTTGTACTTTACACCCACAAGGCATATACGGGCACATTGTGATCATGACATTTTAAGTGTTTTAGGTTTTATTCTGAGCTTTTCAAGCACAGTATCAATCTATGCTGCCAAGATTTCTGCTTCAGCCCCCACCTGTCACTGACACCTCCCGCTCAGTGTAGGCAGGCTACCCAGGAGAGCATGAACTATGATCTGCTCGTTGCCTTATCTATTTATACAGTGGATAAGAGATTGCTCATGGAAAAAAGTCAATTAAAGGCATTAAAAAGGTTCAGTATTCCTATACCTGTGCCTATATCTCCTTTGTTAATAAGTAAGTATGGGTCAGGCGTGTATCAGAAAAATGGGATTGTAAACCCAGTTTTATACCACAAATGTAATCCTAACATTCTGTGTGAACATCATATCTCATATTTGCTAGACAGATCATTTTTTATTACTTAGAGAGTTAGCTGTTTAAATGTTAGATTGCATTATCCTTTGGAGTCCTGAAATATTGATTGATTTTACTTTGTGAATTTATTACTTCATACATACAGCATACTTAGTAATGTTTAGTCTTAATGGCCAAAGGTTCTGCAGCAGGTAGTATTATGGTAAATGTCTTTGGTGACACCTACCAACACTTTTCACGGTGTTAATTTTGAAATTGACTAATTTTCCATAAGTTGATGGTTCAAAGTAATTTATTTATTATGAGGACTACTTTTCAAAAATGGTTCTCTAAATATTGTAAAAGTATCTCACTCAAATCAATACTTTTCTCATTTGTAGTGTTTCTCGCTCAAATCTTTATAATACTTATACTATCATGCTAGATAGATCTTGTCATATCACAAACACGTTTGCATAGTTTCCAAGGCATTTTTGTATTTATCTCAAGCATAGTAGAGCTGTAATTTTATTTACCGTGTGTTCCTAAGTCAGTCATTCAATCTGTCTGAAACCCAGAGGATGTGTTAGTGTCAAAGGTACATTCATTTTTATGAATTCTATTTCATCCATAGACTGAGCTGCAGTGCTAAACCTTTTATTAATCTTTTTCCAGACCCTGTAAGAAATAGTACACTCCTATCACTCAACGTCTCTGCCATCCCAAAATATCCTAACCAGTCTCTTTATGTCAAATTGCCTATATCTAGTTTTCTAGGCAACATAGAGTTCTGTGAAAACAGAAGATTTTTTTATTTATCAGGAATTTATTATGTGTCAGTTACTATAGGGTAGAGAGATATGTTGACTTATTTACTGCAGATGAGGAAATTGAAAGTGGCATTTTCAGTTAGTTGGTGAAAGAATCAATGTGATGCCCATTGCCTTGCCTACTCTGAAATTGGCATATCTCTGGGTAGGCTAAGGGAGGAAAGATACACAGAGTTCTCCAACAGCAGAGACATACATTACCTGGTCAGTGATTATGAATAAGAGTTTTCAGTTTTCAGTCCTCATTCATTCAAAGCCACTGACATATGACTTTTTCTTGTTATAAAGGTCTGGAAATTCTCTCATTTGATTCATATTTATGAAGTACCTTAATTGTTTGTCTTTGCACTACATCTTACACAATGTAAAGCAAAAAGCTTTGTCAGCATGGAGCTTACATTTTCACACACACACACACACACACACACACACACACACGACACCTGTAATCACAGGTAATGGGGAGGCAGAGGTGGAAGGATTGCATGAGTCCAGGTGTTTGAGCTGCAAAGAGATCCTGTTTCAAGAAACACAAGCTACTAAGGTGATTTACTTACCCAGTATGTAACAAGATAATAGATTCTGAGAATACATGGAATGTAGAGCAAAGTAAGGGTATGGGGTATTTAGTCCAGGACATTGTTAAGGTGGGAAGTCATATACAGGCTGCTGGAAAAACTGAGATTTGAATACAGCCTGGAAGAAAGAGTACTCCAGCTATAAGAAACAGTTATGGTAAAGGTTCTAAGGTGAGATCATACCTCAAATGCTCCAGAAATATGAAGGCTGTAAGTATGTCTAGAGTGGAATGAAGGGGAAGATTGGTGACACCTGTCAATAAATAACTCTGGAAGGCTGTAGAGATGGTTAGTGGTTAAGACATTTGCCTGCAAAGCCTAATGACCAGAGTTCATTTTCCCAATACCCATTTAATGCCAGATTCACAAAATGGTGCATGCATCTGGAGGCCCTGGCATGCTTGCTTGCTGCCTCTTTCTCTTTCTCTTTCTCTCTCTTTCTATCTCCCTCAGAATGCAAATAAATAAATTAAAATTAAAGAGAAAAGGGCTAGAGAGATGGCTTAGCACTTAAGGTGCATGCCTGCAAAGCATAAGGACCCAGGTTCAATTCTCCAGCTCCTACATAAGCTAGATACACATGCTGGTGCATGCATCAGGAGTTCGTTTGCAGTGGTTGGAGGCTCTGGCCCCCATTCTCTCTCTCTCTCTCTCTCTCTCTCTCTCTCTCTACCTGTCTATTTCTGTATTTCTCTCTCTCTTTCTCTGTCTCTCAAATAAATAAATATTAAAAAGTAAAACAAAACAGTTGAAGCTGGGTGTGTTGGTGCATGCCTTTAATCCCAGCACTCGGGAGGCAGAGGTAGGAGGATCGCCAAGTTTGAGGCCACCCTGAGAATACAGAGTGAATTCCAGGTCAGCCTGGCTAGAGTGAGACTCCACCTCATAAACAAAACAACAAAAAAGTAGAATACTGTTTCAGCCAGCATCACCCATACCAGTTCATATATACCCATTCAAGAATCATTATTTCCATAGTGTTCCTATTTCACACCATAAAAAGCCTTTCTGTTACATTTGTATTGGTCTCAGTTGACAGAAGCTGGCTACATAATGCACAGAATGATAAGGAACATGCTTGTGATCTTAGAACTTGGGAGGTGAAAAGGATCAGGAGTTTAAGACCAGTCTAGGTTATGTGAGACCCATCTTGAACAAACCACAATGAAAAGAAATAAAAACAGAGTGTACATAGGAGATACTGGCTGAATAAATATGTGGATAAATTAATGAAGACAGTCAATCTTACAATACAGATGGATATTTATACCTGTAAATGAATTTTTATCTGGTTATAGATAAGTTATACATTATTTACCATACTGAAACAAATATCTGAAATATGGCTGCATATGGTAGTGCATACCTGTAACCCCAACACTTGGGACCCTGAGGCAGGGGGATCATATGTTTAAAGAGAGGATGGAGTACACAATACAAACATGTCTCAAAACATCAAAATAATAATATCTGAAATATATGGAATGTGATTAGTTTTGAAAATGTATTCATATGTGATCAAAGTAAGACAAAACTTTAGCTCTGGATTCTGAGATATTCTCTGTGTCTAAGAGAGATGTGACCTAAAAGTGTCTACCATCACCTTCAGCAGAGACACTAGATAAAAAGAAGTACATAAACCTCACCTCAAAACAATGTCATTCACGTTTTAGCTGATGTATTTATGTCCACAGTATTTGTAGTGACTTCATTGTCTTGATACAATCTTTGACTTCAAATGTCAACTACAGAGTTATTCTGTTTGTGAGACTTAATCGTCTTTATGGTGGTAATGTGCTCATAGCTCTTCTGGAACTAAGAATGTCTTGTGTTTATTGCTGCTCGGGTGGCTGTAAATCAGAGTTTCTAGATTTGTTTGACCTTTTCTTTACGGAGTTTAGAATTACTTCTGTAGTGTTATAAATGTAATAGGTCAAGTTTAATATGTAACTATGAAATTTATGTAAATATCTTTTTTAAACGTCCTTATATTCATTTATCCAATTTTAGTAAACATGAGCTAATGTGTAAAGTTCATAGGAAAAGCCATCTGAAGAACATTTTATGCTTTGGTCAACTTTTACTTGATAAACACATTATTTAAAAAAATTTTTTTAATTTATTTACATGTGTGTGTGCATGCATGCATATACATTCATGCCAGAGTCTCTTGCCAGACATGCAAATAAATACCAGACACATGCACCACTTAGTGTCTGACTTTATGTGAGTACTAAGGAATTGATCCAGCTCATCAGTGCCCTTGTGGCAAGTACCTTTAACCTCTGGGCCATCTCCTCAGCCCAATAAATATATTCTTTAATCCCTCAGCAAACAAACTAATTCATGATCCTATGAGGTACAAAGCATCAATAAAGAATAATTACCCATTTCAATGGGAAATTATATAACACTTATTTTAATTGTTCTATCAATTAAAATCCATTTTCTATTTATTTTTAACAACTATTATGGTTAATTTAACAAAATCATTGCATTTTAATATAATTCCAGGGGTGTTATTTGATAATTTTCTAAGTCATCATTTTTTCATTAATCATTTATGGTGTCTTAATAGCACATAGCCCAACTAGATATTTATTATGAAAGCAGAGTGAAATAGAGTTCTTACTTGCCAAAGTTTTTTATGAAAATTTTGTCAGTTGACTAGATGTGTGGTTTTAAAACAAATTCTTAAGCCAAGAAAGTTATAGAAATTCTCTGTGTTTAATTTCAAATTCTTTGATTAATAAATTTATCAGCCTGGATAGCTCAGTCAGCAAGTATTAAAAAGCTTAATGTCTTTATCATTTTTAGTAATTTGCATGTTAATTATTATGACTTCAAAATGAAGTCAAAATGCATGCTATATGCATGATACTGGATTTATATTCAACACAGTCTGACAGGAAGTTTTTTTTTCCTTCTACTTTATTGATGCCATCATTCATTCCTTTAAAGCTTTCTTATAATAAAACAATTATGTTCTGGTTATAATTCACACAGTTAAATGCAAATTAACATTTTGTATGACATAGGGTAAAATGCATCTCTCAACTATAAGGTATCCACATTCAAATGATTTTATATATACTGTCATTCATTAAAAAATAATAAAATTAAAGTATGTTTTATTTTCCTTTATTCTTTAAGCTGTGTAGAGGAATGGTTCACATGTTGTGCCTTTAGCTTCATTGTCCACTAATAACAAACAGTCAGTGTGAGGAAATATGGAAATATGAAGAGGTAGCCAGAGCAGAAAGCATGAAAGGCAAGCAGCCGGCTTCTTGTCTTTATCTGCTTTCTGCAATGAGGACATAAGTATCTCATATATCTTCCTCTTGGCTCTCATCTCACAAACTGCATCCTTTTCTGAGTGCTATATTTTTCACATTGCAATATCAAAAGTAGCCATGTGCTTGACCAAATGATTATGGTACTTCTCTTTTCTGTGGTAGAGTGATAGTGACCCTAAACATGAGCCCGTGGGATCAGCACAAGCAGGATTGCCCTGGGTTTCTCCTCGCTTACCTCAGATCCCTCCACACCTGATCCCTGTTCTCACCAGTCATCCATGATGAATTTACTAGCTGACAAACAGCAAGCAGTTGTTTGCACATTGTTTACATATAACAAAACAAAAATTCAAGTGTGATTGACTAAAGCAATCTTTGTTTCATTAGCAAAAATCAATGAGCTTGAAATATTTACAGAGCAAAATGGATTTCAGTAGAGCCCTTACTGCCATTTATTGTTATAAAAATTTGAAGATCCATTTTAAAAAAACATAGTTGAAATATTTCTAATTGAATTTTGTTTCTATTTTCCTGTTCTCCCCTAGGTTTAGGCTTCAGTATTGCCGGAGGGGTGGGGAACCAGCACATTCCTGGAGACAACAGCATTTATGTAACAAAAATTATAGATGGTGGAGCTGCACAAAAGGATGGCAGGTTGCAAGTAGGAGACAGACTACTAATGGTGAGTGTAATGACAAGCAAAACTGTATGAATGTTTTTAAAGCTCTAGTTCCCCAGTTGTTACTGTCTGTTTAGGCTGTCATAACAAAATACCAGACACTAGGTGGCTTAAGCAACAGAAATTTATTTCCTCAGAGTTCTGAAGGCTGGAGAGTAGAAGGTTGCTACCTACTACCTTTACGGCTCCTGGTTTACAGATGGCCACTTTCTGGCTGCATCCGCACAAGGCCCATTCAATGTGTTCATGCTAACTGAGAGAAGGATCTCCTTTTCATTCTCTTCTTGGCTATCAGTCCTATGAGATTAGAGTCCTACACTTCATTTGTTTAACCTTCAGTTCCTCCTAAAGACCTTCTTCCAGTTACAGTCACATTGGGGCAGAGGCTTAAACATATAAATTTCACATTCTGTCCATAGCAGTGATCATATACAGAAATAGGAAGGAAGGGAAGGTAGATATCAGCAGTAGAGAGCAAAAAAGTGTGTGTACAATTATGTTTGCTTGGTTGATGTTTTCAAAACAGAAATCTAAATGTTCACCAGTTTCCTCAGATACATGTGGCATAAAGATTGGGCGATGTTCTGTAAATGTAACTCATCCTTTGGTAGTGAAAGCAGCTGTAATTTCCGAGCTATTAGAGAGGTGGACTTTACATAACAAAAGAATACAGAACTGCTTTACTGGTATGTGCATGTTCCTGGTCTTCTCTTCAACCAGTGCAGACACAACTCCTGACTTCCAAGAATTCATAATCTGAGCTCTGTGGAATGTATAAATCAATCCTTTCTCCTTTCCCTCAGGCATAGTTAAAAGCTATTTTTTGTTTATTTATTTATTTTTGCTAGTTGCTCACATGCTTCAGAACCCATGGGCAGTAACAGACACCAGCACACAGGCACTCTTTCTTGAGCCATGAAGTTACCCAATAAACTAATGCAAAAACAAAGCAGTCATAAACAAGAAAACACTTAAGGCAACGTTGATAAAGCTGCTTAGCTTCTACTGACTATGTATGCTGAATCGACAGAATACTAATCAAACCCTGAAATACAGATAGAATTCCAGGAAGACAAGAATGTCCAGTCATATCTCTGTCCTCTCAGCTGTATCTACAAGGACCCATTATCTCCAACTCCTTCATAAGAAGTGTTCGGAAAAGAGTGATATATACAATTACAAGAGAAAAGTCACCTCTATGAAACATGCATGTTATGGAAGTTAAATACTTCCACCTTGGCTCTAGAGAATTTGTGTTTAATTCTAGTGATCTGATTTCATAGTAGTGACTGAGGCTTGCATTGCATTATCTGAAGACTTTCATAATCTTTATTGCTAACAGTTATTTGGTATTCACTATGTTTCATATACTGTTTAAGTGCTTTTGTAATGTAACATATGTTTCTCATAACAGTATATTTCATATAAGCAAAAGACAACACAGATCTAGAGACATTTGTCAATGTCTATGATCCCATAGTCAAAAAGGACAGAGCTGGCTTTCCATTTGAGGCCATTACCCAAGCAATACTGATTTCTGTTCATGGTGATTGTGATTAGTTTCCTTGAATCTTTGTTTGGCATTCCATTATTCATCTATTACTTTAATGATTATCTAATATTCACCTACCAGGCAATAGCCAGTCTTCAAGGAGGAACTATATTATGGAATATAATCGGTCAACCTTGATGAGCAAAACATTCATAATGACTTGTTGTCAGAGTTGCAGTTCAGTGTTGGGGGCTTCTTTATCACCTGAATTCACCAACATTTCTTTACTCAAGAAGTTATGAAACATCTGTGTTTCCTTATTTGCTTTGGATATTAAAGTAGTTGCTTATGATGTTTTATATTCTGAACTAGAAAGGTTATTGTTGGGGCATAAGACATGCACAACTTTCTCCTATCATATAAACTTGATTATTTGAAATGTTGACTTGCAAATAAATTGTGATAGGCCCGCTTCTGTATGGAGCTAAATTGAAAGCTTTGCTTTCAAGTAATGACTGTCTGAGATATTAGCTGGCTTGTCTATGGCCATTTTCCCCTGAACATGTCCAATAGAGTCTGTGACCTCAGAAGCTAAGCAGGGCTGAGCCTGATTAGTACTTGGATGGGAGATATTGGCTGGCTTTACTTGGTTTTTAGTTTTTCAAGGTAGGGTCTCACTCTAGCCCAGGCTGACCTGGAATTCACTCTGTATTCCCATTGTTCTATAAGAGTTGAGGTGTAGGCAGCTGTAGCAGACAGCTTCAGGTTCACTGAGATGAATTTCCAAAGCAGGCATAGTTATGGAGGAAGGGATATTTATTGAGGTTTACAGATCCAAGGGAAGTTCCCTAATGGTAGAAGTTGCCCCCCCTCTTAAAGGTCCAGTCAGAGATAGAGGCCACAAACCAAATCCCTAAAACCACACCACAAAACAAGCACACTTCAGAAACTCCAGGCACTTTGCATATCTTTAGATTGGAATGTAAAATCCACCACCACACCTTAGGGCTGGATGGCACATTGAAACCTCCTCCAGCCAGGTGGCTAGAAATCCAAGAAGTTTTAATAAACTCCTGAATCTATTGGGGTGAGGGGTCTTTGTTCAAACTACCACAGCAGCTGTTGGAGGCATGTCTTTAACTGCTGCTATTGTTAAATCATGCTAGTGATGTGCATTCATTATTCATTTCTTGAAGGTATGTTTAAATTTGTGATTTATTTTCAAATTATTTTCCAAAATTCTCCATATTATTCTACCAAAGGCTTTTTTCAGGCACCATGCTACTTCTTCATTATAGTTTTCCTGATATTCATTGTAAATATAATGATTTCAAAAGTAGCTGTGAAACAAATCTTAGCTCTTTTAAGGCATAGGAGTTTTTTTTGTTTGTTTTAATGACCCTTCAAATAACAGTAGATCTCTACTCTCTTATATAATAAGAACATAATTAGCACTTCGGAGACACCTGGCAAACTGAATCTGGAAATGAAAGAAAATGATTCACTTTATAATTTTCTGAAAGAAAAATGACCCAGAGAGCAACAAGAATAAATAACAACAATCTGTGAAGCCACCCTAAAGACTAATTATCTTGTTTCAACCCAAAAAGTATTCCTTAATGCTCTCCTTTGCCATTCTTTTCAGTTTCCTCTTCCTTTTACTACCCTACATGCATAACCTCTTTTTCTTCCTCCTTTCCTACTCTTATCCCCCAAAGGAAGTACAAATGATTTGGATTCTATGCCTTGCCAGCTGTACTATACTGCATATTTTTCTCTAAATATGCTATTCTTTCTAAAGCAATTTGCACTATTTCCTTCTCTTGGTTCTTGGGAAAATTCCCCAGTATATTATTAACTCGGAATTCTATAAGTACTCTGGCCTGAAATGAAACTCCAGAGCTAAGGTGATAGCTCTAAAGTGGAGTGTTTACCTAGCATGTACAAAGCCATGGGTTCAATCCCTAGTTAAATTTGCACTCACACCTCACTGAAGTTGCCAGGTTCTTATGTCCCAAGACAAGGAATTATACCCAACAAACATAGTATATTAATAGAAGTGGAGACAGTTTATTAAGAAAAAGGCTTTCCTGAGAATAGCAGTGGACTAGTGAGCTGGAGGATTCACATTCAAAAAATCCAGGGCCATAAACCTCATAGCCCTTTACTAGGTCATTTACATAGCACCCACCTCTCCTGTATATATTTATCATAAGGGCATTTTCTTTTTCAGGCATGCTCTATTGTTACATGTAGCCAACATTGGGAAGGTTTCCAGTCTTCCTGTTGCCTCACCTCCTTTTATGTTGATCATGATATAGTCCTCTGTAAGTGTATATTCTCTGACACACTAGTATTTCAAAAAATTAAAATTAAATTCCATTTCCTTAGACTGGGATAACTAGGTATCCACAATTTAGGAAGTCTCTAAATACCATACCTCCAATGACAGGACAGTCTTTTTGTTTGGCTTTGGAAAAGGGTGTGAGAAGAGTCTTAGCAATAAACTTTTCAAGTTCACAAATATAATAGCTATTAGTTTAGTCTTCACCTGGATATATATATATATATATATATATATATATATATATATATATATATGGTATACATTTTCACAATTAAGTTCTTACACCTTAGAATTAAAATCTTAAATGTCATTTTATTCCATCTTTATTTGGGACATCAGAATCATACAGAAAAGCAACCATTTGAAGTGGTATCTCACTCTGATAGAAACTCTCCTAGAGAAATATACACAATTAGGTATTTTTTCCACAAAGTAATGTTGAAATCTATTTCCTTATAATTTTCTCCCTTTAATCATAGTTCTTCCCCTTGAAAATGGAAATGTGAGGATGAATTCTTTATTCTTACATGTTTGAAAGGTTTGTATGGTCAGATCTCCACTGGCTAGTTTTTAAAGATGCTTGCCACATTTTCTGTCATATTTGAAGTAAAACATATCACATGTTCATTTATCCTTTACAAATGGATTGTACTCAAAATGTCATTGGATTTCTTATAATCTTGTTCCTCATTTTTAAAGATCCAGGAAATTTGTACAATCTGACTTTTGTGTTTACTCTGCTGTAAGAAATAATTATCCTGTCTATCATGTTTCCTAGAAGTTTCTAGTATTTCAAATGAGATGAATGTAAGATCAAACACCCTGATGTTTCATGGGTAGCCCAAATACTTGAAATATGCGATCCTTGGCCATATAATACATTTTAATTTCCTCTGATATATGCCACAAGAATTTTTTTTGTTTAGTTGAATGACAGGCACATTTAGTTCTATGGATTACCTGGTAGCTTATTGTTGAACTCTCAAACTGAATAGCTTATATCTTGGTTTGGAATTTCATGATATAGATGATCAAAAGTTAACAGCATTGAAGAATTTAAAATGTTTTCTTTATGTTTCCACACTTTGTTATTAAGCTTTATTATGGTGATACATAGAGCCAAATATATTACAGAAATGTCATCTTTTTTTCACCTTTTCTGTATTCTACCAAAAACGCTGAATCTGGGATCATTTGTCTTTTTTACAGCAGCATTAGTTGTTAGCTGTCAAGATCTGTGTCACATTATAATTTAGGGTTTAAAATCTTACTTTTTTTCTGTGACCTTTTCATGACATTTAAAGATGAAACTGTCAGTGACAGAACTTACACACCTTTTTCAGAACATGAGTACACGTCTTCTTTCCTAAAAGGGATGTAGAAAATGAAGGGAAAAAGAGCAAAGTTATTGAAGTCAAGTAGGAAAACACTGGACTTAGACATAGGGAGTCTGCATTTTAGTCACAGGCAGTTTCATTAACTCTGTCTTTGGTCCTCTGTTTTGGCCTATTTACCATAGTAGCATAGCCTTAGATCAATATTTCCCAATATGTGCTTTAAATTCTTAGTTTACTCCTATGATACTTGACTTCTTATGGCTCTATGATCAGATCAGTTTGAAAAATTCTGCAACTTGCATCTTAACCATACTGTAGATCTTCAATACATGTTAACATATTAATAAGTCTGTGGAGTCATCTAGTCAAAATTGCTTAATTTTTATTAACTTTATAGTTTTCAGCCCTTTTTGACTATAGAATACCTTTCTTAAAGTAATATTTATAAAAACACCTATAACCAGAGTTCAGGGAATTGTTATACATGAGCATTTTGTAGATTTATTCTAAAATTAATGTACAATAATAAAGTTGAATGGGTTCAGAGGATATGAAGAAAATCAATGCAGTTTTTAATAAATATTAGTTATGAGGACTTAAAATGGTATATTTTGATACATTTACAAAATTGCCTAGTTTTATCTAAGTATCAACAATAAGATTTTATTTAAAACAATGCAAATATGTAGAAATTATCTGAATGTGAAATAGGACATTACTGGTATTTCCTGCCTTTGATAAGAACTACAAGATATATTCAGCCCTGCACCAACACATTACTTCCATGTTTCCCTCAGAAGACCTGTGCCTACAGAACCTCATTTATTTCTCACCTTTACCCTCAGGAAGTAATTAGGGCACTTATTGTGGCATATTATTTTCCAGAAGAGAAACTTGTAGTTTAGAGATGAAAAGAGGAATTTCTAATACTTTATAATAGGTAGAATTATAAAATCAGGTATTACCCTGAAGTCCAGTTCCTTTCACCAATTTGCTCAGTTCCTCTGGTTCTCAGTCTCCTTTATTCCCTGGAATTTCATAGTAAGGTTCTGAACATTGTAAATACCCAGTTCTCAATCAACTAGGAATAAACAAATGGAATGTCTGAGGTAGGGAACACGTTCATCTTTAGTTTTCCAAATGATTCTAATATTCCACCTATGTAAGAACTTATTTGACACTGATCTAACCCTGTATCAGCCCCTTCTACTACCGTATTGCTTTCCTTAGGATGACTGGTGACAATGCTTATTCTGTCAAGGCACTAATGTCACTTAGCAATTCAATTTCATGCAGTGAGCTAGAAGGCATTTACAATAGTTCACCCCTTCAAAGTCTGTCCCCTGCACTTAGTCTCACTTTTGCAACAAAATGAAAATAGCCTGAAGGGCTGTTAAGGGTTAAGGTTCAATTCCCCACAACCCACTTAAGCCAGATGCACAAGGTGGCACATGCATCTGGAGTTCATTTGCAGCAGCTGAAGGCATTGGAGCACCCAATCTCACTCTCTCACTCTCACTCTCTCTCTCTCTCTCTCCCAAATAAATAAATAAATAAATAAATAAATAAATAAATAAATAATTTAAAAAACAGCCTGAATAATTATTTCTTGGCCTCCTTTTCTTTATCTCAAAGGGAAGTTTAGGGGTGGGGTGTAGCTGAGTTGGTCAAGAGCTTACCTAACAAACACAAAGCCCTGAATTTGATCCCCAGCACCATATAAACAAGATGTGATGGCATGTGGAATTCCAGTACTTGGGAGGTTGGAGCAAATAAATTATAATTCGATTCAATCATAGTGATATATTTTAAGTATTAAAGCTTTACATTGGTTCCATTTTATTTATGCTTGAGATATTAACCCCATTTACAAAACTTTCTCTGCAGGTATCATATATCATTTGAAAATCCATTATCATCATCATCATTGTTGTTGTTGTTTGAAGTCCTGGTGATTGAGACAAGGGCCTTGTGCATGCTTAAGCAGTCACTTTACCACAGAGATATATGCCCAGCTTAAAAGTATGGTGTCTTTCAACACTGTTAACAGTTCAAGCCTAGCTACACACTAATTCCAGTTTTCTATCAATTTTTATAGACTATTGGGTTTTTTGCCTATATGTTTGTTTCTGTTGTGTGGTACTTAGGATTGTAACTATGGCTTTGTTATATATGGCAAGCACTCCACCATTGAGCTATATCTTCAGTCTAAAAATAATTCTAATAGCCTATCCTATTATTTTAAAAATGTTGCCTCTAATATATTCATATCTTTCTAGTTTAAATGATATACATAATAGTTAGTATAATATTTACCTTGTAAACATATACAAGAAAAATAGAAATGTGGTGAGTCCTGATAGTGTTCAAAAGTTTTCTACCTGTACCTAGTAGATTGCCCTCGCTTTATTCCATACTATCCATTTTAGCAACCAGTGCTAAGCTTCAGTCAATCAAAATTTCCCTCTTACTTGTTCTTTCTCTTTATATGGAAGGAAGGGTTAAGCAATGTATTAATGATTACTAAAAGAAGAAAATTCTTAGGACTGGACCTTCAATTCTACCTCATAAGTGGAAGTGACCTAGTGCTCACTGTCTGTACATTTCCATCCTTATGCCCTATACCTGGTACAAAGTAAACATTCTACATGTGCATAGTTGTTTGAATGACCTTCATGCCTCTTCTTTGCCTCTCTGTTGAGCAAAAATATAAAACAGATTAAAAGCAGTTTCCTAATTCTTCCTATAAAATAAAAAAATTGATCACTTTCATCTTGGGCATGACACAATCATTAATTTAAAGCTTATTTAACTGATTTCAACACTTAATGAATGTTAGGTATTAAAGTGCTTCATGTGAGAGAATGCAAAAAGGAATATAATTTAATCATTTCTCTTGAAAAGATCAGGGACAATACAAGGTTCCTGTAAGCAGTAGGTGTTGTACAAGGTAGGGAGGAATAATTTCCATCAAAAAAGCCCTGACCAGGAAGAAGCTATTTGTAGCAGCAGGTTCAGTAATATTTCAATATCTGATTATGGTTTGCTTGATTTCTGTTTGCATACTGTTTTATTTTACAGGGGTCTCATCAAATTCATGGTATTATTTCTTTCTCATAAACACAAATCAACAAATAAATGAGTTTTTTGTCCATTTTTCATTAAAGCAGATGAAATTCCTAATAAATGTTTTAAATGTCTCAAAATCATGAAACTAAGAACTGCAGTGCAATCCTAAGCCTACAATCAAAATCATTCTAAAAAATTTAAATTTGATTAGCACTATAATTTTCAGTCTTACTTAATCATGGTTCCTTTTGATAAAGAAATACATATAAAACACAACTAGAATTAAGTGAGGCTTTCATTTCTAAAAACCCTAAGGATTAGCATATGGCTAGCATTTCTATTACATTGAAGTCTATTCACAGTACATGAGAAGTTAACATCCTTCTTTCCCACCCTGATTTTTATTATTCATGAGATCATATTATGTGTGACTCATAATTAGTCCTCTGTTCTTTCTCTTCTTGTGTTAAGGTTTTTGTTCTTGGTCAAATAAAGTTAATTCTGTCTTAACCATACTAATACATGCTTATTGCTGAAAAGATTAAAACAACATAACACTGATTATCCAAAGATAGTGAAGACCAACATATTTTCCATTTTTAATATCTATTTTACAATCAATTTTATTGCAACAGTTCAGTTCAATATACTTCAAAATGTTTTTTACTTGGTTTATGCATAGTTTTTATATCATTGACATAACCACATTGGATTGATCCACTTCTTAATTTATTTTACAACCTAAATGAGAAAGCACTTGGTCTCCCTTGTAAAGTTAATGGTAGAGTTTGTGACTTCTCAGTGTTTCTAGAGTCCCACATTTCTTCATACTATCTGTCCCTTATCACCTCCCATTTTGTCCCATGACATTGATATTGCACACACACACACACACACACACACACACACACACACACACACACAGATGAAAGGTCAAATATTCACAGCCTGTATGTGGCAGAATCTGTTTGTCACCTCTTCTCCAGCCCTTCCACATCCCACCTTGTATTTTCCTCTTGAGAATGTCCCAGCATCTCTTTCTTCAGCTGATTTGCCATTCTGTGCATACTGTTATGATTCCTTGTTCCCCTGTTCTATTAGAAAAACTGAGTCTTCTTACCTTCAGCTTCTCTCTCTTGGCCCCAGTTCTCTTACCTATTGCAAACATGTGCCCATGACGTATGTAAGTCCTCTCAGTGGAGTACAGTGCACAGACAGCCCTTTCTTCAAATGCTCATAACTTTTTTTTTCCCCCTGAGATGCTGGCCAGTTGTTCAGTGTTCACAGTGATAGTGTGAAACTGGATGCAAAATTTTCAAAAGTTTAAAAAGACAATGAAAAGCAATGACAAGAGCAACTAGCCAATGAGTGTAATGTCCCCTCTCTGACATACAATCATCTCCAGCTGTGAGCCCTTTATCTTGAGAGTTCATAGTATAATTCACACACATAATTAACCCCAACAAACCCTTTTATGTGAAAAATATTTGAAGACTTCAGCACAAAAGAGCACTTTTTGGTCCAGATCCCATACTGTTCTGATTTTTTTTTAAAAAAAGCTTCATCAGCAGTACTCTAATTAAACTCATCTATTCACAGGTGTTTAAGAAAAATGATCAGTGAAAACACTTTTCACTAAGAAATCCTGTTTCCTGGGAACAGAGATGGATGGTGACAATAGAAATAGGGATGAGAAGTGACATCAGTTGCTTTCATGTGCCTGCCTCTTTACATGGAGCAACACATATAATTTAATTATCTAACCCTTTGAGGCAGCCAGTGACTATCATCACTTCTGTTTTACAGATGTCAAAATTGAAGCTTTTCCAAGCTCACAGAGCTAGGAGGCACCATGACCAAGGCTCCAATCACAGTCTCTGTAGCATAAAAGCATGTGTTCTACATCACCCCACTCTGCTCTTATGTGATAGCCCTTGTTCCATGACTGACATCTATGTCGATGTTTCACTGCCTCAGTCACAAAATAAACACCAACTGAACAACCATGATCTCAAACCGTCACTGTTATTCTGGCCATAATCCTCTCTCGCACTAACCAACTTCATTCACCCTTTACTTAAATTCTTCATTCTTGTCTTATGATTTTCCAGAGTCTCTAAAATCTACTGCTTACCTTAAAACGGTAAGAAGTGGAATTTAATAAGCACTGTCCAGCCAGGCATGTTAGAACACGCCTTTAATCCCAGCACTTGGGAGGCAGAGGTAGGAGGATCGCTGTGAGTTTGAGGCCACCCTGAGACTACAGAGTGAATTCCAGGTCAGCCTGAATTAGAGAGAGGACCTACCTTGAAAATTTAAAAATAAGTAAATAAATAAATAAATAAATAAGCACTAGCTGTATCTCTTTCACTGATGTCCCTGGATGTACAAAAGGTTTTAGAAGAGCATCACTTGTCTAGGAAAAAAATATGAGATCCAGTAGTGGAACTTTGGCTTAACAGAGAGGTCATGGTTAGTTTTTATAAGTAAATAATTTAAAATGGTGCTATCAGATTGTGTGTGACTAAAGCGCAAAGTATAGATAATGTGTATAACAACCCCTCTGATCCACAGCTCAACTTCCTATGGTTTTAGTTACTCTTGGTCAACTATGACCCAAAACTACAAAATAGAGGATTCTATAGGCAAGAAATTTAATTTATAGGCTTTAAATTGTAGTGTTTTGAATAGAGTGAGGAAATCTCACAGTGTGCTGCTCTAGCCTATGATGAAAATCATCTCTTTCTATGACACATGGCATATGCTTTCTACCTATTAATCACTGAGTTCATGTCTTAGTTACCAAACTGATTGTCATGGTGTCACAGTGATTGTGTTTTAACTTAATAAAAGTCTAGAGGTAGTGAGGCTGGCAATATTGTTCTGGTATATTATTATAATTGTCCTATTTTATTATTACCAAACACTTATTAAGTTAAATTATGGTTTTAAATTTACAAAATGAACATTATTTTACCTATGTGTCTACATAAAATAAAAGTACATATAATATTTGGTGCTATTGACAATTCCAGGCATTTACTAGGACTTGTAGAAAATATACCCCTCAAATAAAGGGATGCATCCAATAGTTAGATGTGATGGCACACGCCTGTCATTGAGAGGCTGAGGCATCAAAAGCTGCTTACAAACAAACATAGAAAATATTTATTGCAGTAATATATATAGTAGCAAAATGTCAGAAGCAAACTGGTCATATACTAGCAAATAATTAAATAATTGTTGTAGCCATAGCCATGTAACACAAAGTTCTATGATAAACAAAAGTTTTGTTGATAAATTATGGACAAACAATCACTCTAGAATTAAAAGAAAGGTTTAAAAATCATGTACATAATATTGTCATTGTGGCTTAAAGAAATAAATTCAAATAGGGAGATAAATAATAGTTTCATATGTCTTGAATTTCTCTTGGTTTTCTTCTTCAATTAGTAGTATGTATTGGCTTGGAGGTGGTGATTATTTTTCCTTTCAATCATTTTTTGTTCTGGTAAGAACTGAACTAATGGTCTAACTCATTATGGTCAATCACTCTACCATTTAGCTATATCTCCAGACTTATATGCATGGCTTCCTAGTCACAAAACTATCATATGAAAAACACTTGAGTTTTATTTTTCCTACATGTTATTCTGGTTTCAATTACAGTGTTGTCACATGCTTATAGAGAAAGGTAAAGACATCCTTGATATATAACATCAATGGCCTGCTTTGGTTACTATTTATCCCAAAGCATGATAAAACGCCAAGCCAATCATTGTAATTTAATCTTTAATAAAAGCATAATCTCAGATATTCTGCCTTCCTAAATAACATTTTTCAACTTCATAAATATAACTCCAATATTGATTTTTTTCCCTTTCAGGTAAACAACTATAGTTTAGAAGAAGTAACACATGAAGAGGCTGTAGCAATATTGAAGAACACATCTGATGTTGTTTATCTAAAAGTTGGCAAACCCACCACCATTTATATGACTGATCCTTATGGTCCACCTGATATTACTCACTGTAAGTACATGCTCAGTGTCATCTTTGATTAACATGCCAGCTGGACAAATTGGAATTCTGCAAAGCCATTCCCAAAGTCTTTTGACTCTTCTCTAACTTCTGAAGACAACTCAGATGGAGTATTGCATACTTCATTCCACTATTGCATTTCAGGACCTTAGCTACTGGTTGATCCACCATTATGGAAAGCCTGAGGGGAAAGTATTGTGAACAATATAATTAAAATGGAATAGATACAACATAGTCTAAAGATTATTTCTCAAGCCCATAGAGCATAATAACTCTCAAAGCTTTATAATCTCTCTTTGTAGTTCAGATCTATATAAAAGCTGAGTAGAAAAAAGAAGCTGGTAATTCATCCAGAGCAAAATGACTGTGCACTTGAGTGATGAAATCATCATCCTTAGTCATCATCACAATGCCTATCTTTAGCTGAACTTATTACATTGCATGGAAATAAGCAAAAGAATAAAGAAAAAAAAAAAAAAACAGTCAAAGTGACCCTAGAGGTGGGTGAGAATAGGTTTCTAGAACAACAAATAACATGAGTCACTCTGCTGGAGACCTCACATGTCCAGTGCTACTTGGACCTCATGTTTTCTCCTTTTCTTAATCGATCAACACAAATCTTGTCCAAAATTCTCTTTGGGGACTAAATTTGAAAATAATTCAGTTTTGGACATAAATTTAATGGATATTTTATTGATTTTTAAAACTGAGAGTTCACTTGTGAGTAAGTGAACTCAAAATGCCTTCAGGACCTGTTATTCATTAGCACTATGAGCTTCAGCCAGTTATTGACTCTTTCTTAAAGTTAGATGCTTCTCTTAAGAAAAATTTGAGAGCTGAATGACATTGTTACCTGTCCATTGATTCAACTATTGCTTTTTTGAATGATTTTTCTAAAATGCCTTGGCGCCAAATGTCTTTTGTTTTAAGAAGTCATTAAGCTGAAATAAACTTTGCCTTTGGATAGGAAAGAGTTTTGACTTTCACTGTTTTCAAATTGATGAATGTTAAAAGAATCAGCATTAGCCTTGAGTCTATGAGCTACATCATAAAAGGCAAATAAGATCAATGTAAGAGAGTAACATATAGAATGCAAAACTCTCTAATCAATTAAAAGAATATGTATCAAGCAATGTAATATGTGTGAGATACCTTATAAAATAAGATGCGAGATGTAGAGAAAATGTGATCATGGCCTTCAAAGAGGCCATGTGGTTGGAAAGAAAGCTAACTTAAATATATTAATACCACTTGCATTTGGAAGAGTAAGAGGGATGTGCATGCTATAGGAGAGAGATAAAAAAGAAATATCCTATAGAAACAGAGGAAGGGGATTTCTAAGGGGACATAAGTTATAGATACTTGGTACAACATAACCATTGTACACACAGAGAAAGCACAGGTTTTCTTTGAGGATAGCAATATGTATAAGGTAGATATTGAAATGGGTCAATTTTATTAGAAAATTACAAAGGTAAAATATTTACTATATCAAATATAGTAGTAGCAATGGAGAACAATTAATCAATAGAAAAAGAGCAGAGCTCTGTTTTAGGAGGATATACTTCATTTCAACGTACAAAATAGATCTGAGAAAAGAATGACGAGCACGAACCCTAGTCAGGGAGTATCAAAAAGAAGATTGGGCTAGAAAGATTGCTTAATGGTTAAGGCGCTTGTCTGGGATGCCTAAAAACCCATGTTTGACTCCCCAGATATCACCTAAGCCAGATGCACAAGGTGACACATGTACAAGGTTGTGTATGTACAAGGTGGCACACACATCTAGAGTTCAACTGCAGTGGCTAGAGATCTTGGCACACCAATTCTTCCCCCCCCCCCAATAAAAAAGAGGATAAATTTGAGAACAGGACTGGCCTGAATTCTTGGCCTTTCTGCAATTAAAGATTTATCTAAGACCTTATTCTGTAGGAGCCTTTTGCTTTTGATGGTTGGATATTAATTATGTGAAATGAGTGTGAGGCCTACAATTAGAATTCTAACATTTTTATTTCAATAGGAAATTAATCATCATTCTGGAAAACATGTTGAGTTTCTCCTTTGATTCTTCTCATCACCTAATTATGCTAACTGGAGTTACAAATTTAACTGTTATTACCTTTTTCCAATTCTAAAGGCCACCATGTGCCTGTATATTTAAATGCAAACAAATAGCAACACCCTTCTCTTGGATAACAAGAAAATCATTGGCATATAACAAAGTCTTTGTATTTTTAACATATCCTCAGAAAAGTATGACATATTGAATCACCCACATAACAGGTTTCATTTTATTTCTTTTTATTTCCCCCCCCCAATCACTTAGCTTATTCTCCACCAATGGAAAATCATCTACTCTCTGGGAACAATGGCACTTTAGAATACAAAACTTCCCTGCCACCCATCTCTCCAGGAAGGTACTCACCAATTCCAAAGCACATGCTGGTTGAAGATGACTACACCAGGTCAGATATGTTCATTGTTTAATTGATTTTGTTATAATTATGAGGAAAAAAACCTTTATTTACCTAGTAGCATGTGAGCTATTGCTTTGGCATCAAACTAACGCTTCTAGGTATCATTTAAATTTAATACAATCTTACCTGAAGTGATAATCTGCAAATATTATAAACATGTGGTTATATTTTCCTGTTAGAAAAGAAAGTCTCAAATACCCATAACTTGGTGATTTGTTAAGATTTTTAAAATATGATACTATTTGAGCTTTGGTGCCATTCTGTAGAAGTGGGTTTATTACTTGATGAAAGAAAATAGTGTTAAGGTATGGAAGAAAAGAAATAGCATGCTAATCTTACCCATATGGCTAGATGGCATCAGAACTGAAACTCCTCTGCTGACTCAAATTTTCATGCTCTTGCCTCCAATGATTATACATAGTTAATAAAATGTGGTTGCCAATCAGCTCTCCCTCTCAAAAACATAACTATTGGTGGAAAAGAAGGGAGTAAAGATGGCTCCAAATAGTTTAAAATTAATATGTTGTTAATACCACATTGGAATAGGGCTGGAATCAAAGGGCATGAAGCTACAGTTCTAATCCCACAAGTACTGCTAAAGGGATGTAGCACCCCTTTCCAAATATCAGACTTGATAGTTCACAAAGAGGGTCAACATTTATTTAAATCATCATCAGTAAAGATTCAACAGATAATGAGTAATAAATGAATGAATGAATGAATGAATGAATGAATGAATGAACTGGTGGGTGAATAAGATGATCAGTACATTTTTTCTTTGTATTTTTAAATATATTTAAGTTTCAAAGTAATATATACTTACTAAACTTGGCAAAGGAATGAAAAGTTGATTATGAAACAAAAATCTCCTCAAACTCCCTCCAGAGTGACATATTTTGAGGGATTCAGTGTGGCAGCCTCTTATGAACCTTTATGTTCACACAAACACATGCATTCTCAGGTACAGATGAAGCTTGACAATAACTTCAAGTTAATACCATAATTTATACATTGCTCTTTCTGTCTTGAATAGTATTCTTACCAACAGTAATATTAAATATGGGTATGTACTTTTCCCATATGTCTATTTGTATAAAAATAAGAGCGATGGATTATTTAGGTTTTATACTTTGCCTGTTTAATTATACCAAAAAGTAAAGGAAATGTCATGCTGGGATATATGTATTCTTTAGCTTTTTGGTTTAGTGTATCTATTTAAATGATTAAGCATTTTCCATTTATTTTGCAATCTCAGGTTTGCTGAAGTGGCTGGTTATATCTTTAGCTAAGAAATGAAATGTTTGGAAGCTGAAAATGTGCATCTGTGGTATAAGTCAAATGCAGATTTCCTCCTATGCTGAAATGCCTGATCTCTATGCTCTTAGTTAAAATGAGTTTTAAAGAAGTGATTCCTGAGTCTTCACTTAGGAAACTAGTCAGAATCAAAAGATCAGAAAGGGTGTTAGCAGTAAGGAGATAGCTTAGTTCTATTCCCCCATTAACACTAAGTGTATATATCATTAACCTGCATTGTCTGTGTGATAGTCTTTTTTAAATTATTTATTTATTTAAATAGAAAGAGAGAGGGAGGGAGAGAGAGAATGTGTGCACCAAGGCCTCTAGCCACTGCAAACGAACTCCAGACTCATGTGCCCCCTTTTGCATCTGGCTAATGTGGGTTCTGGGGAATTGTATCTGGTCCTTTGGCTTTACAGGCAAATGCTTTAACCACTAAGCAATCCCTCCAGCCTTATATTCTTGATTTTTACAAAACAAAAATGCTCAAAGAAGTTAAGAAATTGCCTCATGTCACCAAGCAAACAGCAGAATCACAATAAGAATATCAAACAGTGTATCTTCAAAGGACTCGTCCCCATATCCCTACCCTTCATTTCATATAGCCTTATTATGGCAAAATTCTGGATAAGAGGAACTGGGCTTATTCCTGCCTCTTGCTACATACATGACATAGTATGTCACTAAATCTCTACAAGTCTTGATTTTCTCAGCTATGTATTTTAGTTAAAGGATCTTTTAATTTCTTCAATAAAGTATGAGTTTTTATGTGATGAAGTTTGGATACTGCTTATCATTGTTGAAGACTATAAGGCTATTATAAGTATATACTATGTTATATTTAAGGCCTCCTGTGTCTTTTCTAAAGTGATTCCCTAATAATGAGAAAAGGAGTAGTGGGAAAACATTTTTGTAAAATGGGAACTTTCCAAAATACCTATAAAATCACACTGAGCTGGAAACACTTTATCCTATATGCTTCATATCTTATCGAATCTGCTATAAGAAAATACTTCTTTACTTCATTGCTTCTTTTTAATCTTCAACCTGCGATGGTTATATTTTAAGAATTTTTAAACGGTTTTGTATGGAACAATGTTAATATGGCTTGAGTTATATATTTCTTATTTGTAATGTTTTTAAAGTGAGTATAGATCAAATAGCCTTGCATAATATTCTCTTAGTAGAGAGCCTACCAAGTCCCCTGTAAATCAGAATGCACTATTATGAAGACACCCGTTTTCAACCAGTGGTGGATCATTCCTATAACCCCAGCACTGGCAAGGCTGAGGCAGGAAGATTGCCATCAGTTCAAAGTCAGCTACATGAACAACTACATGAGACCTTGTTAAAAGATTTTTATTAGATAGATTCATGATAGATTGCCTATGGACCAAGGTTCCAACAGACATCATCAAAATAGTGTTTACATTTTGCTGGTAAATTTGCTGATAAATTTCAATTTTTTTGGAAAAGAATGAGGTCAAGATGGTTTTCGCTCAAAGTTAGAAACTAGTAATAGTAAAAAGACAAGCCAGGTGTGGTGGTATACAACTTTAATCCTAACACTTGGGAGGCAGTGGTAAGAGGATTGCTGTGGATTCAAGGCCACCCTGAGACTACAAAGCGAATTCCAGGTCAGCCATGGCTAGAACAAGACCCTACCTCGAAAAACCAAAAAAAAAAAAAAAAAAAAAAAGACTATAAACATAATCCAACCTTTCTAAACACTTGATAGGAAAGAAACACAAGGCTTAGAATGACAGGTTAACTCTGTCTAGTTCCATTCTCGTAATAGTTATATCATATTTAGAAATGGTGTTTTTAAATATCCAATGCAGTTTTCTTTCAAAAATTTCTCTTAGATGATATTATTGGGGGACAGATTCTGAAGGAAGAAAGTAGTAAAAACAGAAAACTGTAGTCACTCAAGAATCACCTGGGAATGATGCCCACTTTCTGTGTTATGTTCAATCACAGATTGCACTGTAGTTCACCAGTACATCCCCTATGCTCAGAAGTGTTGAGAACCACACATCTTCACATTATGGATAAATAGTCTTAGGATACTCATACACATACCACATATACATGTATACATACAAACAGCAGAGAGAAAGAGAGTCCAATGATAGAAACAAAGTGCATTTAAGCTTGAATTTCATATATCCAGGAGTTCTTTTTGATAGTGCCCACAAAGTGTGCCCTCACGTAGTGTGGTTGATCAAAAAGTAAAAGCTATACAAATTCTCAAGGAAGAGTCCTTGTGTACAGTAACTTCCAAGGACACCTCTGAATTGTGACTTGGCTACTCCTATTTGACTCCATTATTTACTAAGGAAATATGATCCCATTAGTACAGAGTTCACCACCAATCTATATTCCCCAAAATATTGAACACTAGCATACTAGATGTGGCAGTCTGAGTGTAAAGAGTCCTGGTAACCTCATGTATTCGCAGTTATGTCTCATACTCAATTCCTAGCTGGTGGAGCCTTTGGGAGATAGAGCCTTCCTGCAGGAGATGTGCCAGTGGAGCCAAAACTTGAGGTTTATTAGTCTAGCTCCAAGCACAATACTTAGATATGTAGGTATTTCTATATTATTAGAAATAGAAAACTTCTAATAATTTTTAGAGTATTAAGAAAAATAAATAAATGAAATAATTTCAGAGTGACTTAAGGGCTATTAAAATGAAATAGGACTGCTCAAAAGGCAGTGCTTGTGAAGCACAGGAGGAGGCAGGAGAATAGCCTGGGGGAGTAAATTTGAGCCAAGACCTGAAAAAAAAGAAGAAACAGTGGTGTAAAGATCAGAGAACATTCCAACAAAAGGAAGGGCAAGGCCAAAGTCAAGAATATGCATAATGTATTCCAAGAACATACAGGAGTTCAGCTTGAGTAAGGGTAACTTGTAGACAGTTACACTGGGGAAGGAGGCAGGAGCCAGGCAAGGAGGGGCTTGAGATAAATAATCTTAAATGCATTATAGAACAACGCAGGGGAGGGGCAAGAATACAGCCTTCATGGCGATCACGAAACCAGAAAAAGGCTGAAGGAGATAAACACAGAGAACATCCAACTCCAACTAAGCCAGAGATATCCAGAGACACAGAGGCTCCCAAAACCTCATCACTGAAGCAGAACTAAAATGACCCCAATGTGGCTCAGGGAAACTCACGGAAGAGGGGGCGGAAAGATTGTTAGAGTCACCCCCAAGTTGGAATATTATTATTTATTTATTTGAGAGAGAGAGAGAGACAGAAATAGACAGAGACTGGGGCCTACCCCCCAGAACTCTTGACCCCCACAATGCACAACTCACATTCCCCATTGATGAGGGTCCCTTTGGAAGAGTGAGGACAGGGAGGAGGATAATGGATCCAATACTATGAATGTAAAATCAGAATAATATTAATAAAAAAATAAATAAAACATAAAGGTTATTTAAAAAAAAAAAGAATCTGCTGAAGAATACTAATCAAGAAAATTACCTGATCCTTAATGAAAAAAAAATCTGGCCACTGAAGAAAATGAGAGAAAAGGTTTTGACAGCTGGAATGGTGGGGTGGGTTCAGCAGTGGAAGACTAAGGTGGAATCTGAGCTGTATTTTGCACTACATTGCACAGCCCAGGTTCCAGGTGAGCAACAGGACTGTTTTTGTCAGGCAGTTTTACTATACACCATCTTTATATTTTTCTATCACCTACATATTTGTCTTTCACAGCAACATAAGTATTTGCCATTGCAAATTTTTTTCTTTCTTCCTGGGGCTTAAATTTGCAAGTTAAAAGGAGAAGCTAGGCCATTATTAATCAAATGCCCTTAGGTCTTGAAAATGAACCTGTTCTACTCAGAACCTGTGGTAGAACCTAAAATTCTTTGACCAAGTATAAGACACACAAAATCTTGTGTTTTCTCACAAAAACCTTTTTTGTTTTGCTTTAATATAAAAATACTTTGATTATAACCTTAATCATTTGCATCAAAATACTTAAAGTGAAGTTGACAATTCAAAATACTTTTTTTCAGAGATATTCCTACTATCTGGCAATACCACAAACTCTAATGAGCATACAAGTCCCAAATTTTAGAAGCACTGAGCTAAATCACATAAACTTCAATTATTCTTTTTGAAGAAAAAGTCCCTTAGTGGTTGGTGGCTAATGGGCTTCATTAGGAACAAGCTTTCACAGTAGGTCCAGATAGCATTTTCCCTCCAACTCTGGGTGGGTTCTAGCCTGCCTTTTTATTTTGTGTTTAGCATTTTAATGTCATTGCTGGATGAACTGGAAGTTTTTTTTTTTCTTACACAATCATTCAATTCTTTCCTATATGGTTTTAATAAAGCATAGTAGAGAAGACCTAGAAGTGCCATAAGAAAGAAACAACTGACCCTGCTTTGGAGTTTTGATAAGCATGCATGATTATGAGCCTAGGTCCCAAAGACCCCTTGCTCAGGTTTAAATACCACCACTTTAACCATTGTGAGCTCCGTGACTTTAGACAGGTTATAGAACTGTCCTCTGCCTTAGTTTTTCTCATAAATAAAAGGAGCAAAAAATACTTCCTATCCCATGGGTTTATTGTAATAATAAACTGAGTTATTGCCTATGAAGTGCTTGGAAAGAAGTAGGTACTTTGAGAGGACTAGCAATTATTAATACTATTTTAAAAAACAGGTTTTTAAGACGAGCTATTTTTACAAATAAAATATGCTTGATAAACATCATCCAATTATTTGTTGAACTATACCAAAAGTATTATACAGCTGCTGAAACATACTGAAATCTATGTATAGTCTTTTTAAATTGGTTTATCAATACAGCACTTTTGTACAAAAAGCCAAATACTTTGAATGGTTTACTGAGAATCTTTAGTTTTATAACTACAGTGGATATCTAGCACCACCTGAATTGAAATTCTAACCTAGGATTCAATGGAATGAAATAGTATAAGCCTGTCTATAAATATGATCTCTTTGGTAAATACAAATGTGCTTTGGATAATTTGGAAATTTTTCTTTTTCATAGCAGCTAATAATTAACACCAGCAAGGCTTTCCCTTTAAAACAAATTCTAAAAAAAAACAGGCCAAAACACAATTTTTATAAATTTCATTTTAAAACTTAACCAAATCAAAAGTCTCTCAGAGCCAAGCATGGGGGCACATGCCTTTAATGCCAGCACATGGGAGGCAGTGGTAGGAGGATCAATGTGAATACAAGGTCAGCCTGAGACTACATAGTGAATTCCAGGTCAGCCTGGGCTAAAGGGAGACCCTACCTGAAAAACCAAACAGCAACAACAAAAAAGTCTCTCAGTTGTTACCTGTTTTGCTCTGTGTCACATGTCTCATTTCTCCACTATGAAGCCTGATGACATCTCCTTTGTAGTGAAGTGTCATAATAGGCAGGGAGAAATGGGGCAACCACTGTTACATGGAGAGTAGACCATTAAGTAAGAGTCTCAATGGGGAGTTTTCTCTTTATTGATGGTGGTTCTACATAACTATTTAGGTTTACTTACATGGACTGTCAGGCATGATTGATAGAGCTATGCAGTTAGGAGCAGAGAGAGTATGTTAATAAAGAAGTTGACAACTCTTAATTAAAGAGGAATATCCGAATGTGTATTGCAAACATCTTAAGCTGCTATTTGCTGTCAGAAAGATAAATTGAATGTTAGCAAAAATGAAACAGTAATAGGAATTGTATAGATATATAAATATATTTCATAGATAGTTATCATTTTCTGTGTCTTTAACATACAACACCATGACTATAATTTTATGGAATGTGCTTAACGTACATCTATAGCTATGGCATAGTTGTAAAATTCAAAGAGTTATTGCATGAAAGCTGCATAACTTTCTAATATAATGAGCTCATTATTGTCCTCTCAGGCTGGCTGATGCAATAAAAAGAAAAATAAGGATTAAAAATGGGCAGGGGAGAATATTGAAGGGACCACTAGAAAAGCAATGAACTTGTTGACTTGTCTTGTACACTGCAAATTAATTTCTGTAGGCAACACAATATAAAACATATTTTTGGCCCTTAGGTGTAGTACACTGAAATAGGTTACATGTTATATATTACACAAGGCAAAATGGCTATAATCTATTCCTGTGAGTTTACCTTCACTTCTGTGCATCATTGAAGTAATAAGCAAAAGATGAGAGAAGATGTGGAGGTGTACCTTACTAGTTGTCCATGGGAGCATTGTATCCTTTGACAGTCATCTATGAGAGCATCCCTGGTGACTCATTTTCTCTTGTATATATTTTTTTGTGTAAAAAACACTGAGACCATGTAAACAATAATCTTTTTGAAAGTGTGCTAACCAGATTTTGAACTAATGTTTATCATTGCTGCCATTTGTTGAATTTTTACCCTGTATAAAACCTGTGTACTTCATAAAGTATCCCATTTAATCTTTTTTAAAATTTATTAGAAATAGAGAGAGTGGGCACACCAGAGTCTCTAGCCACAGCAAACAAACTTCAGATGCATGTGCCACCATGTGCATCTGGCTTACCTGGGTTCAGGGGAATTGAACCTGGCCACTTAGTTTTAAAAGACAAGCACCTTAATGACTAAGCCAACTCTCCAACCCTTCTCATTTAATCTTTAAATAAGGTATTGTTATTCTGATTTAATGAGGGAGCAAAAGCAATATAGTTTAGTAACAATCGATACCTGTGTAGTATTGCTATTTATTAGACACTACAAGTATATAGTCAACAACCTTCTGTCACTCCATGATTCAAATCCTATTTTATTTCCAGTTTATAGGTGATAAACTGAGGCATGGAGCAACTCAATGCTTTTCCATGTAACTAATATGGCAAAGCTGGGTCTGAATATAGATATTCAATCTCCATAAGCTATGTCCTTGACAAGGCTACTAAAGGTCAAGTAGTTTGTGTAAAACAATACTAAGATGCAAACTAACTCAAGTCTAGCTCTTCTTGGCATACCACATAAGTAGCTGTTATATTTCTAGAATCTTCTCTGGGTTTCAAGTTAGTCTATGGTTCTTTTATTAGGAAATGTATAACTGAAATGCTATGTGATGGCCTTCTCCCACAAACAATTACAACCTGTTCAGGGAAGCAATCAGCTTTGGTGCATTTCCAGGTGGGGGTCAGTCCTAATGCCTTTCATTCTGGCTATTATTCCAGACCCCATGTTGCTGCCTTAATGAACATTTATTGGGGGAACTTAGAAGTGGCTGTTATTATCTCTCTGTGTCAACATTTAAATATCTACCTTGATCTTGGATTTTTTAAAATTGGCTTTACCTTGAAGTAGAACTGAGACTGAGTTTTTTCCCATGTAGACAGCTTCCTAATAGAAATTCTGTCAAGTGATCCATTGGAGCACAATATTGTGCTTTATGCTTTGTTTTGCCTTAATCTTTTTTAGAGTCTCATTTACCAACTTGAGATCATGGATGAAAGCAGAATGAAACAGCTGAAATAAATGTGATAGCCAAAGATTTCAAAGCCAATTATGTGAAGACTTGCTCTGAATTTATAATGATATTAGGAAACCCTTAAAGCTATCTAGTACTGCACAGATACCTTCCTAGTCCTTGTTTTAATTCTTATGATACCACATAAAAGGAAAAGAGAAATGTTTTAGCTACTCTACTGCCTGAGAATCAGAGATAATAGAAATTATACTATTTCTACGGTCATAATTAGAAAGCAAATGGCAAAGCCAGAACCCACAATCCAACAATAGGAGAGTATCTTGGTTAAAAATGTAGACTGAGGGCTAGAGAGCTGGCTTAACGATTAAGGCATTTGCCTGTGAAGCTAAGGACCCAGGTTCAAGTCATGTAAGACAGATGCACAAGGTGACACATGCATCTGGAGTCGTTTGCAATGGCTAGAGTCCCTGGGACACCCTTTCTCTCTCCCTCTCTCTCTCTCTTATCCTCTCTCTCTCCCTCTTTCTCTCTTAAATAAATATTTGAAAAATGAAAAAATCATTTAAAATGTAGATAGGGAATAGAATTAAATATCTCAGAGTTTGCCACTCACTAGCTGTTTGTCCTTGGATGACTTATGTAACTTGTCTATACCTCAATCTCCCCACCCATCTGTATTCCATGGGTTTATTAGGATCAAGTTAGATGATACATATAAAATATCCAAAACAGAGTTAGTATCAACTGAGCTACATTAAGGATAGTCTTGACTTAGAGTTGTTGTAGTCAGCTCCACACTGCTGGAATAGGCCTCCAAATCAGACACAATTTATGGGAGGATTGGGATTTATTTCAGGCTTATAGATTCAGGGAAAGTTCTATAATGGCAGAATAGACTGGCTCCCTTTCACAGATCCAAGCACAGCCAGAAGCAGGAAACCGAAGCAAGAAGGGACCCATGAATCCACTCTGCAAACCTTAGGCTGGAATTCATGTTCGCCCACAGTGACTTGCCTGCCCCACCACTCCCATAGCAAGAGTCTGCCTGCTAGGGACAGAAGCCGCAAACTAAAATTGAATAACACCTGAGTCTATTGGGGGACATAGATTCAAACTACCATAATGACAAAGGTGCTTATGGCACTGACTACAGCTATGATGATGTGATTGCAGAGCTCACTGGGAACACTAGTGTTGGGAAATGAATGGAGGGAATACACTTTAGTACTTACCTTTTTCATTACTGGGACAAAACACCTGACCAGATGCAGCTCATGGAAAGAAAGGGTTCATTTTGGCTCACAGGTTTGGGGAGACCTTTTGTCATGATGGGAAAGCACACCTCAATGGCACACCTCCTCCAATGAGGCTCCACACCCCAAAGGTTCCACCACATGGAAATTAAGTAAGAGGCTTAATCACAAACACATGATGCTATGGGGTCATTTCTTATTCAAACCACTCATATGCCTTCATCAAGCCTAATAAAAACAAAGTTCTACTACACATCTGCATGGATGATTAGATTCTCTGACTTTGTATTGACTTGGTGACATTTCCTATTTTTTTCCTATTCCTTTTAAAAATACATATATTGATACTGATTCACAAAAGGTCCTAATTATAAAAGTTATATAAAAGTAAAGTTCTATGTGTCAAATAAACCAATTTATAATTACAAAACTTTCTGAATTCTAGAATGTTGGAGCTGAGGAGAGAGCTAAGTTGGTAAAATACTTTCCTCACAAGTAAGAGTACCCAGGACCCACATAAGCCGGGTGTGGTGGTACATGACTGTAATTCCAGCACTGGCATGGTAGAAACAGAAAGCTCCCTAGGGCTGGCTTACCTGCCAATCTAGCCAAGCTGGTGAGCTCCAGGCCAATGAGACCCTGTCTCCAAAAATGTTTTTCCTCTGACCTCCACATGCATGTGTGCACACACATGAACACACACATACACATACATGAACACATTCGAATTCTAATATGGAGCTAAAGAGATGGCTTAGCAGTTAAGGCATTTGCTGGCAAAGCCAAAGGACCCAGGTTCAATTTCCCCAGGACCCATAGAAAGCCAGATGTACAAGGTGGATCAGATGAATATTTTCAAGTAAAAAATGAATTTAGCACAATAATTTGGATTCTCTGAAATGCAAATAATTAATGTCTTTCAAAAATGTGACTAGTTCATATTTTTCTCAAAAAAAAAAAAGATCTGTTATCTAAAGTTGTAACTTTCAACTCTGATACCACATAGTGACCTATGGAATTTTTATAACCACAGACTCCCAGCCCCACACAATTGCCATAGGATGGAGCTGGGACATTAGTCAGAAATATGAAAAAAAGGCAGAAAAAGGCAGAAGACTCATGCCCTCTGCTCACTTTGCAGGGCACTAAATAAATTTGCCCCACCCCACCCCCTTAAAGAAAATAAGAAAACAGGGCTGGAGCAATGGCCTAGCAGTTAAGGCACATGCCTGTGAAGCCTAAGGACTCTGGTTCAATTCTCTAGGTCCCACATAAGCCAGATGCACATGGTGGCGCATGCATCTGGAGTTTATTTGCAGTGGCTGGAGGACCTAGTGCACCCATTCTCACTTTCTCTTTTGTCTCTCTCCCTCTCTGTTTCTAATAAATAAATAAATCTTTAAACAAATAAATAAATAAAACAAACATGTAAAGATAAAAGTATATAAACCAAAATCCCCACATATAATTCTCAAACACAGATTTAAGAACTATTGGTCTAAATTAATTAGTTCTTTGCCTTCAGAAAATTATATTATTATCAAAGGTAAAAACAAATTGTAGCATATTAGAAGGAAACCATAGGAATTTTTCCTATAGGGTAAGAGTGATTAAATCTAAACTAAAGACAGTATCAGTGATGATGTACATAGAAGTGCATTGCTCTTGAGCCAGAGTTGTTAAACACAGAATCTGTGTCATGGCATTTAGACTTTTCAATTTAAAGTAGCAGCCATGGGCTGGAGAGATGGCTTAGAGGTTAAGGCGCCTGCCTGCTAAGCCTAAGAACCCAGTTCCAATCTCCAGGTCCCACATTTAGCCAGATGAGAAGTGATGCAAGGGCGCAATGCCGCACTTACCCACAAGGGGGTGCACACATCTGGATTTTGTTCACAGCAGCTGAGAGACTGCTGGCATGCCTATTTGCTATCTGTCTCCCTCTCCCTCTCTCTCTCTCTCTCTCTGTGTCTCTTTCCAAAATTTAAAAAAAAATAAATAAAAGTAGCAGCCATTTAGAAACACCTGTAGCACTATATATTTGGCTGCATAAATACATGCTTAAAAATAAGTTACTTCACTTTTTCTTTTAATTTTGCACATGTATATGATATGTACTGATCTTATTCCCCCACTTACTCTCTCTTCTCCTCCTCCTCCACCTATAAAAACACATCTTGCCCATGAATATCCATGTTCCTTTCATACTTTTTCTTAACCCACTGAGTTAAATTAGGGTTGGTCACATGACCATAGGTGGAAGGTTATTCACTATTAAATGGGCAATTTACCAGTGGCTACATTACTAAAGAACCTGGCTTCCCCCTCCCAGCAACCTTTAACTGGCATTAGCTAGTCCGGGGGGTGTGGGGAGTCTCATATGTCCTTCCCCATCAGTACTGAAGTATTAACAGGCGCAATCTTGTGCCAGAAAGCACAGCTGCTGTGAGTTTAATAGCCGTGTCCTATCCAGAAGAGAGTGTATGGAAGCTCTCCTATTCTTAAATTTCCTTCTGCCCCTCTTCTTAGAGGCTTAGAGGGAGTGGTTCCTGAGTGTTGGAGAGGATGGTTTAGATGTCCTGTTTGAGGCTGAGAATACAAACAATACTAATTGATAGGAACTAACACTGTATGTGTACGTGTGTGTGTGTGTGTGTGTGTGTGTATATATATATATATATATTCATAAGGCAGTTTGACCTGCTGACCATTTAAGATAACCACACTTGCAGGTTCCCCCTAGGGAATGTCCCTAGCCATGAGCTTTAGGCCAGACTTTATTTCATTTCTTTTAAATCAAATTATATCGAACAACATGTTCTGTCTTATCTACCTGTCTTCTCAGGTCCTCACTGAGCAGCAATCCTTTAACAGCTCAGACATTTGCAGCACAAAACCTTAGGAAATATAATGTCTTTTGTTGAAATTCTGCTTTCCCATCTGCTTCACAAATGCAGTGATGCAAGGCAATAAGTACTTATACCTGCTAATGTGCTTCAAATGGAGGGAGAAAACATAACAAATCCAAGCAACATTAATATTTGAATAAATTATCATGATTTGCTCCTTTTTAAGTATGCTTCCTGGAAAATGCATTTATGTTACTTAAAATACACAAACCACCCCTTGATTTTCCAGGGAAACATTTTGTATAGGAATTTCAGTGCTTTTACAGTTCCTTAAGCACACAGCTGCCTTCTGAGAGGAGAATAGACAATGTATTTAGAGCAGTGCACATCAGAGACAGAAGTAGCCATTGATCACCTCATGGATATATCACACATGCCAGGGGATGAAAAGAAGAAGGCCAAGGGGAGATAGGTGGGACATCCTCACCTAATTCCATGCCTGGGCTTTGCTTCCACCTGACTGCCCTGGTCCTGTTGGGTGTAAAAGATGATCTTTGTGAGATCCAAGTGGTCCAGACTTGTTGCCTAAGCAGAGATTCAACAGTGCACAGTGCTACCACACATCTTGCTGAAAATTCTCAATTTGCTTTACATTTCTCCACTTAGTTTGCTTCAGTGAAGTATTTGGCAGTGAATGATTGAGTCGGAGACCTGCATTCAAGTCACAATTTGATCACTGCCTCATCCAGGCAGCCTTGCATGTCTGAGCCTTAGTTTCATTAGGGAAATGTCACAGGTAATAGGCAGTGGGTGAATGTAGCTGTGAAGATTGAAGCTGGGGAAAAATGCAACAATGAAGAGTGATGATGATGACACATTTAACTGTATTAGTCACTTATGCGTCACTGCGACCAAATACCTGACAAGACGCAGCTTCAGGAAGGTGTGGGTTGAATATAAAACACCTCTCATAGGATCATGCCTTGCTGTTCAGGAAGGCAGTGGAACCTTTAGGAAGTTGATCCTTGCTGGAAGGAGCGTGTCACTAGAGGTAAGCCTTGAGGTGTTATACCGCACTTCATGTGTGCTGTAGCACATTCTCTGTGCTTCCTCCCTGTGGATGTGACAATGTGACAAGGATTCCTGCTCGTCTGCAGTTCCTTTGCTGCCTTGACAAGCTCTACCTCTGTAACTGTAAGCTGACTTAAACCCTTGTCCTTCCATATGCTGCTTCGGGTCTGCTATTGTGTTGTTGCAATAAGATACAGAAGGAGAGTGTTTATTCTGGCTTACTGGCACATTACACTGTGGCAGAGAAAGTATGGCACATAGAGGCAGGAGCAGGAAATGGTTGGTCACATCGCATCCATATTCACAGTCAAGAAACAAAAAGTGAACAGGAACAAGGTCCAGGCTATAAAACCTGAAGGAATCTGCCCCCAGCCCAGGCCTTCAGCAAGGCCCCACCTCCAAAAGGTTTCAGATCTCTCCCAAACAGGCCACCAAATAAGGACAAAGTGTTCAAACACAGGAGACCTTGGGGAAAGTTTTATTTTGGCTTTTAGTTTTGAGAGGATAAAACCACTATGGAAGAAAAGGCATAACATTAGAGCAGGAGACGGTTAGTCAAATTTTACCTAGAGTCAGGAAGCACAGAGCAAACAGGAAGTGGGGACAGGCTACAAAACCCTAGTGAGATTCATTTCCTCCAGCCAAGCCTCACCTCCTAAACAACCTTCCCAAACAGCAACACCAGCTGGGGATCAAGTGTTCAAACACATGAGCCTGTGGGGGACATTTTATATTCAAACCACAACAATGACTGAATTATATAACTGAGAAATTTGAATGATCCTTTGTTATTGCAACAATACTGTGTTCAACTACTTTCTCTCCCCCTCTCAAATAATTACAAGTCTCACCCACCCAAGGCATGTAGATTTTACAGACTGTTTCATGAAGAGAGAAAAAGGAAGCATATGATGGAACTTTCCCCTCTGTGTTCTATATACCATTCTTCAGCACTGTTCTAACCTGAGCTGACACCAACTGACAGAGCCCACTGTGTCTTTGATGCTTTGGTCATTACTTTTCATTGTGTGTGTGTTTTTTTTTTTTATTACAACCATTATGCAGTGTCTAGTACCTTGTATCCACCTTGACTGCTGATCAGAATGTATAATTCTAATTTTTTTTTCCATTTACTCAATGTATTCTGGATTGGATAAATACAGTGAACAGAAGTAGGTTTTGGATTCCATGTAAATCAGTTTATAAAAAGTCGCCTTCCTCTAATTTCATTGCTAGTGTCATCACCCCACCTATTGGCTAGGATCTCTGATGCCCATGAGCTGTTCTGGCCTCATCAAGATCTACAATAAATCACAGTTTCCCCTGAAGTCTCATAAAAATCAGATGGAGTTCACTGTCACTCATCAATTCATCCTCTTACTCAACCTACGTGTAATTTCCTCAGTGTGCATACAATATTAATATTAATATGTATGTATACAAACAAGAGCAAAGTAAAGTTTGAAAAGTAACCAAGAGGGTAAAAACGAATGAACAGGACAAGGGGGAGAGCAAAAGGACAGAGGTGACATAATTGCAAAAAGCAGGGATATACTAAAATAAATTTTGTGCTGAAAATGCCATAATTATGCCTATTACTTTGTATACTAATTAATACTATGAATAATTAATACTAAATGAATATCAACAATAGGATAGCTGTAGATATGGTCGTTTCAAGCTAGTTAACATGGAAAGAAGGGCAATTTCAGTAATGAAAAAGTATCAAAGTCTAGGGATTGTGGAGAATCTCATTCCTTCCCATCACCTCCATCATTTTAAACTTAATATAAAGTAGGTGTTAAGTTAGATTTAGACAATTTGAGTAACATTCCCAATACACACAGACACATAAGTGGCAAGGCCGTGTTCAATGCCATATCTTTTAGCCACAAAGATCAAGCCCTTTCCTTCATGTGCACAGCTTCCCTGTATCTGTTCTAAGTGCAGCAAACAGATACTAAATGAACAAGTAGATGTACTAATAAAAACTACAGTTGCCGTAACGAATTCTCCTGAAGCAGACTAAATTTTAACTGGAATCTTTTTTTTGTTGTTTTGATTTTCCGAGGTAGGGTCTTGCTCTAGCTCAGGCTGACCTGATATATTCACTAGGTAGTCTCAGGGTGGCCTCAAACTCGTGCGATCCTCCTACCTCTGCCTCCCGAGTGCTGGGATTAAAGGCATGTGCCACGATGCCTGGCTTGGAATCTTTTTACTAAATTAATAAGTTTGCATAACTGAAGACATTTGATATTATGATGAATTTCAGCAGCAAATATGGTGACACCAGTTAAGCCATCTGAGTAGTCAACAAGTTATTTATACTGCTGCTTTTGACACTTTTCTACTACCTTATTAGTACTTGTGCATCCCACAAAAGTAGGAGTTATTCATTGTTAAGAAAAAAAATTGCCCTAACATGGAACATTTTGTATTTCCCATTTCTTAGTTGTGTGAGGATATGTGGATGTTTGGGGTTGAATTGCACAATATTTAAAACAGATCCCTAATACAAAGAAAAATGTAGGAGTTTGTGTGTGTGTGCTTGAATCTTTTTCACCTTTTCTGAAGTATAGTTAGTAAATAAAAATTTTATGTACCTAAGATACACAACATGTTTTAATATATTGTGAAATTATTACCACTATCAAACTCATTAATGCAGTCATTACCTCATTACCTCACATAGCTTTTTCCAAGGATGGGGGTTTTGAAAGATCATTTAAGATCTATTTTATGTAGTAAAAATATTTTAAAACTTAAAAACAGGGGCTAGAGAGAGATAGAGAGCTCAGTGGGTGACGCCACTCAAGCCCAATTACCCAAGTTTGATGCCCAGACACCACACAAAAGTCCAGGCTTCTGGCCTGGAGAAATGATATAGTGGTTAAGGCACTTGCCTGTGAAGCCTAAGGACCCAGGTTCAACTTCCTAGAAGCCACTTAAGCTTGACACACAGGTCATACATGCACACAAGGTCACACATGTGCACAAGGTGGCACACTCGTCTGGATTGAGGTGGCTAAGGCCCTAAGGTCCCTAGCACACCAATTCTTCTCTCTCTCTCTCTCTCTCTCTCTCTCTCTCTCTCTCTCTCTCTCTCTCTCTCTCTCACACACACACACACACACACACACACACACACATACACACACACACACACAAGTGTTTATAAAATCCAGGGTTTTGTGATGTAATCCTAGCACACTGACAGCAAGACATGAGACAGAGATGGGAGAATTTGCTGTGAGTGCAACAAAGAACAGCAGCAGTGCAGTGAAGTCCAGAGAGAGAATCCCGCCTAAACTGAGGCTGAATGATGAGGACCAACTTGAGTTGTCCTCTGACTTCCACACACACACACACCATGGCACATGCACGCCTGCACTCACGCATGCGAACACATGTGCACACACACAAAAAAATACATGTAAAGTAAAATTTAAAAACAGAAAAATTATCTCTTATCCCTCTGCTTAAAAAGGAAAAACCAGTATTGACATTTTGGTGGTTTTCCTATGCTTTCATGCAAAGAGATAGGAGGTACAGACATGTTGCTTACAAAACTGATATTACACAGCACAGGCAGATTTGTGGCTTTTACCTAGCTCTTTATATACAAATCGATTTTTGATGTCATTTAAAAGTCATTTAGTATATGAAATATTAGTAGAAAAACAAGATTTTATGTAGACATATTATCCAGAAATGATATTAAGCAAATTATCTGGTATATGCTATCAGACTTGTTTTTCTCATTACCTGTTAAGTATAATGTGGCTATACTTTATATTTTCACTTAGTCACAAGGAAACTGTGTATATCTATTCTATCTTATGTGCTTTTTAATTTCCCATGTTATGAATCTCTGTGTCATTCAATCTATTTACAAAGCAATACCTATATAGCTGTGCAATACTAATGAACATGTATATTGTTCCAGTATTTGGCCTTTTCAAACTCTGTGACAATGACAATTCTCCATACAATGTTATACTCAATATTTTAAGACAGATCCTGGGAAATGGAAGTTCTGAGTTGTAGAAACAACCATTTATACTCCCACCACCAGTGTGTAGAGAGGGTATCTGCAGTGGTTTGACAAATAAAAATGAAGGTGGTATTTTGTGTCTTGACTTGGAAAGATCTCCAATATGCAATGTGAAATTAAAAAGTGAAAGCCCTCCCCCACAATGCATGACCCACAATTCCATGGGGTTGACCTTCATCCCCAATGAGAGGGCCTCTTCAGAAAAGGGGCAGAGATGAAGGAAAGGATGGTACCAACATGTGTTGTTACTTACTAAGCATGTCCTTATCTAATAAAAATAAATTTAAAAAATTTTTAAAAAGCAAGAAGAAGCTGGGCATGGTGGCATGCCTTTAATGCTACCACTTGGGAGGCAGAGGTAAGAGGATTGCCAGGAGTTCGAGACCACCGTGAGACTACATAGTGAATTCTAGGTCAGCCTGAGCTAGGGTGAAATCCTACCTTGAAAACACACAAAAAAAAAAAAAAATTAAGAAAACGAGGGGGCTGGAGAGATGGCTTAGCAGTTAAGGTGCTTGCTTGTGAAGCCTAAGAACTCATGTTCTCCAAGTCCCACTTAGCCAGACACACAGTGACACAAGTGCACAATGCTGCACATGTACCAAAAGTGGTTGTACATATCTGGAGTTCATTTACAGCAGCTGAAGGTCCTGGTGCACCCATTCTCTGTCTCTCTCTGTCTCTCTCTCTCTCTCTCTCAAAATAAATTTAAAAGAAAACAAGGGGCTGGAGAGATGGCTTAGCAGTTAAGGTGCTTGCATGAAAGCCTAAGGACCCAGGATCAATTCCCCAGTACCCAAGTAAGCTAGATGCATAAGGTGGCACATGTATCTGAAGTTTATTTGCAATAGCTACAGGCCCTGGTGTGCCCATTCTCTATATATCCCTCTCTCTCTCTCTCAATCTCTCTCTCTCTCTCTCTCTCTCTCTCTCTCACATAAATAAAATGAAATAAATATTTTTAAAAAGCAACAAAAAAGTGAAAGCCCTGGCATAGTGTATGTAATATGATAAATGATTTATTAAAAATGATATATCTGGGGCTGGAGAGATGGCTTAGTGGTTAAGGAACTTGCCTGCAAAGCCAAAGGATCTAGGTTCAATTCCCCAGTACCCATGGAAAGTCAGATACTCAGGGTGGTGCATGCATCTGGAGTTTGTTAGTGGCTTGAGGCTCTGGTGTGCCCAGTCTTTATCTGCCTCTTGCTCTCTTACTCTCTAATAAATAAAATATTTTTAAAGAATGATATATCTGTATATGAAAACAAATATGGGTAAAAATATAAGTTGTGATATTTTGTGGGGCAGTGGAAAGATAAAGATTAATTAAGCACATTTGTTAATTTTAACAAAAGCATATCTAAAGAAAGATCAGAGTAAAGAAGCAAATTTTTCCACAGAATGAATGTATTCAGTGCTGCAAAGTATATTTCTGGGAAGGTGAAAGGCTGCAAGGCTTAGGGACTGGCTATCTTCTAAATAAAATAAAGATATCCCATTAAATTTTAATTTAAGCAATGATAAATAATGAATAGGTTCTAGTATAAATATGTCCTTGTAATTTATACTAAAAAATTATTGGTTGTTTGTCTGACATTTAAATTTAACTTAGCATTCTTTATTTTTATTAGCTAAAACAGGCTACCTAGAAATAGCCAGAAATATGACTTTGTCATCATAGGAGGAACTGATCCCTGAAGAATGAATCCTCAAATGTGACAAGAGATAGCCTCCTGCCAGAGTGCCCATTTAACTCCGATGAAAACAACTTCTGAGCTAGATGCTAGCTTGTATACCATCTTATCTGGTACACATAAGACCCTGAGAAGGATAGTGGCAAACAGCTTTCTCAGGATGAATGGATTATAAGCAGCTAGGCTAGAATGTACATCTAGATGATCAGACTCACAGTTGGCTCTCTTAGTTCTTTTTTCTATTGTGTTTTAATAACTTAAGAGTTCATTGCCCATGAGAACAAGAATAGGTTAAAGACAAAGAGACACAAAGAGAAAAGGTGTTGTCTTGGCCTGAAACAGAGGCTCATGTCTATAATTCCAGCACTCCAGACTGAGTCAGGAAGACAGCAAAGTCAAGGCCAGCTTGGGTTACATAGTGAATTCAAGGCCAGCCTGGGCTACATGACAAGACCTGGTGTAAAAACAAAACAAGCAATGTCTGGATGGAGAACTTTGAGTCAAGATCCAGTTTCTTAGGTCTTACCCTTCTGGTCTCTCATTGTGCCTTCTTCTGGGTGCTCAGGTGCATACATGCTCTCATTTAGAGTCAAACAAAGTATTGCTCCATGAACAGAGTGGGTCTCTCATCAGTATTTGTGGAATAGATGAATGGAAGCATAAATGAATGATCAAATGACTGAACTCTTTTAATTGCATGTGGTACAGGGGCACTAAGCTACATAGCTCCCCATCAATCGTGATTGCTAGAATTACACTCAAGACCTTTCTCCTTTAACTTTGTCTCCTACAGAACCCTTTAACAAACTTCTCGATGGGGCATGCTTTCAGACTTGTTTTCGAATTGTTTTTGCTATTTCCACTTTCTGAAAGCCCTCCTTCACACCCACTTTATCCCACACTGGAATCCCTTCCTGCTATTACCACCATTACCATGTCTTTACATTTTTACTTCAGTTTTACCCCAAATGGTGAGAAACTTGAATCTTAGACCTCCCACTGTCCCCACAGCTCTATATATAACTTTATATTTTATTTAACATTATAAAATAGAGCATTTCCTAATGAATTTAAAACTTTCATGAATAGATAGCTAAACATTAGACCCTCTTGTGGGTATACCTTATGGTCCATAATTGTTTTGTTTTAATCTGGTCTCTCTTTCAACAAAGCAAAATAGATTTCTCTTTTTAAAAACATTTGTACACTTTTTTTTAGGATATCTCTTTAGAAGTCGAATTTCTGAAATGAAATACAATATTACTTCTAAAACCTTTGAACTAGTGCTGGAGAGATGGCTTAGCAATTAAAGTATTTGCCTGGAAAGCCAAAGGACCCATGCTCAATTCTCTAGGACCCACATAAAGCCAGATGCACAAGGTGGCACATGTGTCAAGTTTGTTTGCAGTGCCTACAGACCCTGATCCACCTATTTCTCTCTATATATCTGCCTCTTTCTCTCTATCATCTTTCTATCTATCTATCTATCTCTCAAATAAATAGGTAAATAAAATTTAAAAATAAAACCTCTGAAATATACTGCCAACTTGCTTTCTCTAAATATTATAAGAGATTTTAAACTACACAGCACTAGCAATATGAGGAACTGTTATGCCATACCACGCCTACACAGGGGTTTGTTGACTCTTGCATCCTTTATTACTTTTAAACACACAGAGTGAACATACCATTTAATCTGCATTTTTTTGTTCATACTGAAGTTAGACATTTAGATGTGTGTTTTTGCTGTTTGTATCTTCTGTGATTGTATGCTAATAACCTTTGTCTAATCTTTATCATAATACTATTGTCTTTCTTAATAACTTGTAGGAGCACCTTAAAAATAATGATAAATATGTCTGAGTAAATGGTTCCATCTTATTGCTTAGTTATATAGTGTTTTAAATTTATTTCAGTGACTTTAGGTATCTGTAATGTTTCAAACCTGCTGTTTGGTAGATTATAATTTTAAAAAATCTGTAATAGTTGTTTCACAAGCAGGTAAAACTTTAAGTACTACAATAGGATATATTAACTTTCCCTCAAGTAATCCAAATACAAGTCTTTGCCATAATTCTCCCCCAGTGTGTGTCTTAGATAATAATTACTTGACTATCTCACAGAAAGCCTTCCAATTCCTTCTGCAAATGGACATACTCATCCATATCAAGGCTCAGTAACTCACTCCCCTCTGCTGTCAAGATCTCTGATTTTCAACATCTTATTCCAATAAAACATTCCATGACTCATGTATATATAGCCCACTGCTTTGAGAAGGCCAAGTTTGTTAGGGAAGAAATCAAGCATCTTAATAATTCAAAACTTTCAAGATGGGTTAAGATAGTACAGCTCTAACTCTGCCCTTTCTCCCTTCAATAAGCAAACATACTAAGATGTGAGAGTGGTGTTTATAGAGAGAAAATGCCAAACCAACCCAATTTTCTATTTTCCAAAAGTAAATATTTAAAGGTTATGGTACAGAGACTATTATTAATAACATATTACTTATGGCCCAACAGTTCAAAATGACACCATCACTGTAGGCCAGACCCAAAGTAAATCATTATAAAGATGCAATCACAAAACCAAGGTCAGAGTTGGCCCTGGTCTGTTGTTAGAGGCATTGAAATTAATTAAGAAGTTTAGAGAAAGTGATCAACAACCACCAGGGCTATGACAGATGATCAGTTGCCTTTTAAATATCAGGAGCAATATGGTTAGGAGCTTTTGTGTGATAAACAGCTACCATAGTTACTTGCTTTGTTTTATCCCTTTGTACAGAATTTACAGCTCAGGAAAGCTCTGTTGTGTGAAATGCTTGATTTGGGGTAAGTAAGTAAAGTGCATATGTCCCGTGTATTCACACAGAAGGAAGCAACATCCACAGAGCTCTGTATCCCTGGGAGCTTTTGTGCCTGAAAATAACTGAGCGTACAGTGCTTGACATTTGGGAGTTGAGTGCTTAATGGGCTAAGTGTTTAATGCTCATTGCTGCTACTTCTCCCAACTGTCTGTTATCTGTATTGCCATCCCATTTTCCAGATGAGAGTGCTGAGCCTCCAAGGCATCTGTGGTTGATCACACAAGGAAGAATTGGAAAAATGCAGAATCCAAACCTAACTCTTTGCACTCTCCATTCTGCTACATAGCGATTTATGTCACACAGCCATTTTATAGTTTATATCTTTGCTAAAATTATTCTAGCTCAATAATTGAGGAAGTTATATTTTAGAAAAGTTAATATGGTAGAAAAAAAAGCATCTATTCCAAGGTCCCTAGGGAAAATTTTTGGTCCCATACTTATAGTGCTTAGAATAAGGGGTGACTGGGCTCATCTAACTTATCTCTGCTAATCTCTCTCATAGATCTTGGCATATCACACTGGAAGTTCCCTACAGTACCTTTACCAAGTGACTTTCTGCTCAAAGTTTAGTGTAGGAGAAGATAGCTTTATCACTATATAATCATTAAGGTGTCATTTCATAGCTCTTTCCACAGCTCTGCCATTCAACTTATTAACAGGTGTGGAATCTAATACCCTTCTGCTTACTCCTACACTATTTGACCAATAAACAGTGTATAATTTGTAAGAGAAGGAGGCATCCTTTTAAGATTAAAAAACGATTTTACGGGGCTATGAAAATGGTTCAGTGGGTAAAGTACTTGTCAAACAAGCATGAGGAATTGAGTTTGGAGCCCCAGTATCCACATAAAAAACACTCCCATTGCTAGTGAAGCAGAAACAAGGAATCTCTGGGGCTCACTAGTCCAGTCTTGATGAATCAGAGAGCTCTAGGTTTAGTGTGAGACATTTTGTGAAAAAAAATGGGAGGAAAGCAACTGAGGAAGACACTACTATTACTCCCTGGCCTCTACATCCATATGCGTAGGTATGCACAAGCACTGGCATACCTATACAGACATACACACACACACACACACACACACACACACACACACACACAAAGGCTTGCACACCACACACATAAACATGCCAAGCAAGTTTTTTTCCTTCACATTATATCAGGGATCCTAGATGCTTAGTCATTGAGCCCTTTGCATCCTTGATGCCATCCCTGATGTCATTAAGAATTATTTTCGCTTTTTTAAAAAAATATTTTAGCCGGGCATGGTGGCGCACACCTTTAATCCCAGCATTTGGGAGGCAAAGGTAGGAGGATTGCCATGAGTTTGAGGCCACCCTGGGATTACATAGTGAATTCCAGGTCATCCTGGGCTAGAGTGAGACCCTACCTTGAAAAACTGAAAAATAAAAACCAAAAAAATATTAGTTATTTATCTAAGAAGGCAGGTGAGAGAAAGGGACAGAAGGAGAGGGAGAAAGAGAGAGAGAATGGGTGCACCAGGGCTTCTAGCCACTGCAAACAAACTCAAGATGCATGCACCACCTTGTGCATCTGGCTGACATGAGTCCTGGAGATTCAAATTGGATCCTTAGGCTTTGCAGGCAAGTGCCTTAGCAACCAAGCAATCTCTCCAGCCCAATTGTGTCATCTTAATACATGGAATTGAGCAAATGAAGTGTCTATTTTATTTTCACTCTTAATTGCAAGCTAGATATCTGATGTAAGCATCAGCAGGAAGGTAAGGTAGGATGTTGGCAGTTGACTTTTATTATTCAGCAAATGTCACAAAAGAACCATCAGGGAAGTTCAGTAGCCTGCACCCTCACAGGCTGCCTTAAATAAAGAACCCCGACTATTAACTCATAGATATTTTGGGAGCAATATTTGGTAGGACTTCTGTCTGATTCTCACAGACTTCTTAAGTGACCCTCTGTGAATCTACATCTTTCCTTTATGCCACCAGGTGATGAATTTTCTTTCATTATCTTCATTCATATTATCAGTGTCCCATAGAGAATCCAGTTAAGGTAACTAGTCCTGTTTTGGGGGAGTGGGTATTATTTTTTTTAATCTCTACCACACTGATCATGGCTGCAGAATAAGATGCCCGATTCTGTCAAATGGTCTCAGCTGCTCTGGCTATGTAGGGGGCTTAGTTGGGGTGGAGTCAAGTGGGCAGGCAGGAGCAGAAGCAGGCAGGGTAGATTTTCTGAGTAGGGGTACAGGAAGCCTTTCTCTCCAGTACATCATAATTGTATATTAGCAATTAAAAATGCCAAGGAAGCGGAGCAAATAGCAAATTCTAATGGGGTTCAGAGAAGAGAGAGATCACCAAGGGCCAGGGTTGTGTTAATTATATGCTACAAGAGTCTGCAATTATAAACCCATACATGAGCAAATAAATGCTGATGGCTCAGCAGATGGGACCAGGAAGCCATTTATCTGTGGCCCCTGATAAATAGATGGCAGGATAAATGATTTGTTTATAAATTCACTTAGAGGTTTCACTAATATCTTTAGCTATCCCTCCTCCTTTTCTTGATAACATCCACAGAATAAAGAGAAGCATTTAGCATCTTGGTCGTCTTTCCCTCACAGTAACCATTGTGGGCCACACTGTAACACATGGAACCCATCCTCCAGAGGGTAGATGAATCCTATGCTCCAAGTATTTAAAGCTTTCTTTCAGTTCCTAATTGACAACACTGGGCTTTCAGTCCTTCTTTATAACCTGTAAAAAATAATAGTGATCTGAAAAGTTTAGACCAGGCTAGAGAGAGATGGCTCTGCGGTTAAGGTGCTTGCCTGCAAAGCCTAATGACCCAGGTTCTATTCCTCAGTACCCATGTAAAGCCAGATGCACAAAGTGGCACATGCAGAGTTTGTTTACAGTGGCTAGAGGCCCTGTTCAGAGAATGAAACATTTTCATTTAATTCATTTGAATATAATACAGTTAGGACTTTTTAAATAGAATAGATTAACCAGTTTGGGTGCTAGCTTTTTCTCTAAATATGGTATTATTAAGGTAAAAGGACTAGAAAAAATAGCATTTTTTGGCCTATATAGTCAACATCAGAACAGAAATTGAATCAGACCTCCTGAGCAAAAAATGCAGTGCTACTAAAGTGACATCGTCATTGAATTTTATGGCCTATAGAGTCATTCATTCCTTTCTTCTGTGGTCCTCTCCTGCAATTTAGATCAGATTCCTTTTTATGTGCAATAATATTTTAATATAAGATTCAATGAATTCTCTATAAAGTCACAGACTCTAAATTATATATTAAGAAAATACCATAATTTATATTTTCCTGTATATAGAGATGTTTAATTAAGTCAAAATGTGATTAAATGTTAGCCCTGAGATAGTCCCTATCTATAGTTATTTCTTTGTATTAAATCTGCAGTCTTGGGCTGGGGAGATGTCTTAGTTGTTAAGCTGCTTGCCTGCAGAGTCTAACAACCCAGGTTTGATTTCCTAGTACCCACATAAAGCCAGATGCACAAAGTGACACAAGTGTCTGGAGTTCATTTGCTTTGGCTGGAGGCCCTGGCATGCCCCTTCTCTCTGTCTCTCTTATCTGTCTCTCTCTGCTTGCAAAAAATAAATAAACAAATAACATTTTTCTTTAAATCTTCAGTCTTAAATTTTACAGAAATGCATCTTGATACTAGATTCTGTTTATATAACAAAAAAAATACTATCTTCAACTAGGTAGTGTGTTTTTATCTCACAAAAATGAGGTCCAAAGGCAGGGTAATATCCCTCCATATCACCAGTGATATGTCACAGCCTGTTCCTTTATGCCCCATTGTCCACTGTTTCATTTCCTCTTCTAGGCTTTATCATGGTCCAAGATGACCTCTGTGATCACATCATATATGAGTCTTGGGTAAGCAGAGGGAGGAAGCAGGAAGTCCCACCTAAACCAAGTTTCCTCTAAGCAGTTTTTCCACAAAACTCTTCTGCTCAGATCACATTGGACTGAATGCTTTTTGTTGTTGCTGTTGTTGTTGTTAAATGAAACCTTATCTAGTCACAAGTGAAGCTGAGGAGCAAGTCTTTATTATATGAAACATAACCAGTGGAAAACATGGTTTCTGCTAATAACACATGATGAATAAATGGCATTGGTTTGGGTTTTACTTTTACATATGGTGAAATGCTGCTGACTGCACAATTGTTCCTTCTGTGTGCTAACCTTACATCTTTTTCTCCCTCTTGTATCACCAGGCCTCCGGAACCTGTTTACAGCACTGTGAACAAACTGTGTGATAAGCCTGCTTCTCCCAGGCACTATTCCCCTGTTGAGTGTGACAAAAGCTTCCTTCTCTCAGCTCCCTACCCCCACTACCACCTAGGCCTGCTCCCTGACTCTGAGATGACCAGGTACTGCATGTGCTTCCTCACTTCATCTTCTCCAGTTGCATGTGCTTCCACCAGGATGAATGAATAGTATCTGCCTCAGCTCACTTTGCTTACACTCAACATCTTCTCCAGATGGAGAGATGTTCTGTTCTGTGGTGCAATGGGAGAAATTAAGAACATTGCCTTTTCTTCCTGCTGTGATCAGACATGATCACGTGGAGCTTCGCATGTTCTTGAGCCCATCCTTTTTAATAAAATATCAACTATATTGATCCACCATCACTTCCGCCATATAGAAGGATGAAAGAGAAGACTTATTGAGTATTTTTGAATAATACTTAATAATTCTTCACTATGCTTCAGACAAAACCTAGCCTAAGATCTAGATATTATTATTATCATTGTCACCATTTAACATTTTAACTAAAATATCAAATTAATTTTACTACTTAACTGGCTCCTTGAGGGCGTTAATAACTTTTCTAAAACTATAAATTAATTGATTCTCACTAACCAAAATATTTACATTGTATTACTGTGCTAGATTTTACATGTTGTCTTGTTTACCTAATCCCATCTTGTATAAAGATACAAAGGTTAAGTAAAGGTTAAGGCATTTCTCTCAGTGTGATCTTGCCAACAAATGTGTCATCTGCATTTATCTTAAAATGTTCTGAGTTTTACCATAAAAATTTTGTAAGCAAATTTTTCTGTGCCTAAATACTGGACACAAACCTCATTAATATCCTAAAGCATATGTATGATAAATAAAATATCTGTTTTAACATATTAGACAAAATAAGAGAGGAGAATAAGAAAAAACAGAATAAGTGATACATGAGGCACTTCTAGTTTAGGCAAGAGAGCCCAGTCATCATGTTCCTACAAAGAATCGGTTATTTGGTTAAAATTTTGGACTTAATATGAATATACCAAAAGAATCTTCCTAGAATAGAAACCTTTTTTTTTTTTTTTTTTTTTTTTTTGCTTTTTTGAGGTAGGGTCTCACTGTAGCCCAGGCTAACCTGAAACTCACTTTGTAGTCCCAGACTAGGCTTGAACTCACCTCTGTCTCCCAAGTGCTGGGATTAAAGGCATGCTCCACCATGCCTACTTTATCAACAAGTAATTAGCATAGTAGTCATTTATGGATTTCTCTGAGGGAATTCTTAATAAATTTTAAGTTAATCTAACATCTCAAGAAATAAATTTTAAAGTTTTGATTATTTGGAACATTTTTACTTATTTGCAATTTAATTTTAACTTATTTACAATTTAATTTAGTGTTTCATAATGCTTTATAAATGTTAATTATATTCTTCCTTTATTAAAATTCATAAAAATGATCTCTTGTTGAAGTGAACTATACCATTTTCATGCTGAGAGCCCAGGTAACACAGACACAGGGAGGTGAGAGGCAGCACACATCTACAGTAACGCCCTTCCAGTAGCCATCTATCTACACAGCAGCTCATCTTCACTGAGCTCTTCCTCTATGCCAGGTATCATATTAAAGCACTTCTTAAGAATAATTTCTATCAATCCTCAGAATCCCTTCATGAACTAAATGTGTTCATGACCTTTGCTTTATAAACGAGAAAGTTGGAACTTGAGAAGTTACATTATTTGTTCAAGATCACCACTAATAAATGGCAGAGCTGTGATTGAAATCCAGGTGACATCTGACCTGGGCAGAATATTAGTCTTGCATCTGCACAAGTGCTATGACAGAGATGATTTTGCTAAGCTGAAAGTTTTCCCACTCGTTTGTCTTTATCCTTTTTCTTTATTGTTCTCATCTCCATTAGTCTCACTACTTTAAGTCACACTCCTCTTTCAATGGATGTGAATGATGCATTGGTTTCTTTCTACACCACTAGGGTTATTGAATCGTCCCTTTTTAAAATCTCACCAATGAACAGCGAGAAGTGGTCTAACTTTTGGATGGACCCTCCAGATTTAGTTCTTTTCAGTCTTCTCCCTGTGACCTCTATTATAAAGACCATATGTCTTATTACTTTTTCTTTTTTCAAATTAAAACACATAATACTTTACTTGTCTTTTTCAAATTATATTCCCTCAGTGATTCTGATCTACATCATTCTCCATCTGACACTCATCATCCCCACAACTTTGGGAATTCTATTTATATTATTAATTCTTTCTCCTTTCCCCTTCTTTCTCTTTTTTTCTATTATCTTTTGCTTTATCTTATCCCTCTAGGAAAAAGTCATACACATACAGGCACATACATGCACTCACTTTAAAGGTCTTGTCACCAATACACTAATATTAAAACTCATGATTCACCCCACTTGGCTACCCTTTCATAATTTTCCACTTCAGTAAATGACATCTACCCCTTGCTCTGTTTCTCAAGTCAAAACACCAAGAACCCTTCTCAATACCTTATTCTTTGTTTCCTCCCTCATTGAGTCCATCTTCAATTTCTGTTGAAGTTCACCCCCAAAATAACATCTCAAGTGCAGTCACTCCTCTCCGTATCTGTTTCCACCATGAATCAAAGCCCATTGCTTCCCTCGTGCAATAGCCTCCTCATTGATGTCATCACTTCCCCTGTTGGCCTCCTATCTTGTTCCGAATGCAGCCAAAGTGATTTGTCCTAATGCATATCAAATCTCTTCTTTTGCATTAGAATAAAATGCAAAGACATGAATGGCACACGGGCTTTGCATGATCTAGCACTGCCTCTTCACCATCTCATCTTGCTCTTCTTTGTGCTGATCACATGATTCACACTGGTGTACTTTTTATTCACAAAATGCATTCAATCACTTCATGTTTCAAGTGCTTCATGTGTGCTTTTCCTCTGAAGTGAAAAGCTCTTTCTACACTTTGCCTAATTAACCTCTGGTCATCTTAGATCTAAGTTTAAATTGCACTTGGTCAGAGAAGCTCTCCAAAAGGGAAAAGTAAAAACTCAAACTCTCTATTATATAATATAGGCTCTACAATTGTGCATTTGTTGATATGATTTCCAGATGAAGTGCCCACTGTACACTATTAGTTCAGTGAATGGACTCTTGTCTATTTTGTTCAGTGCTATACCCCTAACATTGTAACACAGTGCCTAATACACCAGAAGCTCAAAATTGCTAAGTGACTAAGTAAACATAGAAATAAGACCTGCAGATAAGAAAACTGATATATGTCTAGCACAGGTCATAACTCAAGCTCTGTTTTGCACAGTGCTTAGTAAGTAGATAAACCTATTCCATGAGTGATCAAATCTATGCATGGAAACTAATAACAATGAACAGAACTCACTTGGTATTGCACTCTTACCTAAAATATCATGGTGATTAGTGTACACATTATAGATCCATTAGGCAACTGTGGATTTTTCATGAAGACTGAATGTTTTGCATCAGAAATTATTTATTTCTTCTCCAGTGGGAAATAACCTCTCCAAATAGATGTTTTTTGAAATTCAGCCAGTAGTTCCTGAGAGTGATTCAGGAATTATGGTTCCATTTATTGGACTATCCCCTGCTTTTTCCACCATACCCCCAAATAGCTCATAGAATCTATTGTTGATAAGAAGGCAGATAGACCAGCTCTTATCTAGTTCTCACAGTGCTGAGGAACACAGCCCACTGTCTCTACTGGTTTATGTCTCATTTCTATTCATGGTGAAATGAAAATATTGTGGAATCTTCTGCCCCAGAAAAATGAATATTACAAGAATGCAACTATCAGTTCTTTCAACCAATATTTATCAAGTACCAACTGAAGGCAAATACTACACTGTGGCAATGTTTTACAAAGGAATATGCTGAAAAGGCCAGCTGAAACTGGAAAAAATAATATTTGAGCTTTAAGTCATAGTAAATGATAAAGTGTACTTTTAGGACAATTAAGAATTTTCAAAGTGCATTTTAAAAGTATAGCCAGATATGGTGGCACACGCCTTTAATCCCAGCACTGGGAGGCAGAGTTAGGAGGATCGCCCTGAGTTTGAGGCCACCCTGAGACTACCTAGTGAATTCCAGGTCAGCCTGGGCTAGAGTGAGACCCTACATCGAAAACCAAAATAATAAAGATAAAGATAAACATCAAAATCAAAAGTATGCACATGTTGGTACAGCCTCGGGTTAGTATATGGGCTAGCTCAGGGAAACTAAGTATGTGAAACCACCCTTCATTTGTACCAGTTTCATCCATCATCTTCACCCAGAAAATCAGTGAACAAAAGCAAGAAGAGCCACTCTTTCTGTATTTCTGAGTTTCAGTGGGAATATCAAAGGTCTCAACTCCAAGTACAACACACAATCTCAACTCTGATAACAAACTCCCAGAAATAAGTTATTGGCATACACAAGTTACTACTGAAAGGTCATCTAAAGAAAAACAGAAGTTTTAAGTTCTTCAAGAAAGCCTTTAAATTAACTGGCACTTTAGTTAAAAAATGTAGTGTGGTTACAGTAAATTGATTTTTCAAAGAAGGACAAATAAGAAATTGAAAAAACCTGAAATTAAACTAAGATTTGAAGTTCTATAAAAAAGTAAATGACATAGCTATGGGACTCCTGCTTATGCAATACGATGCTTTTTCTAAAGAAAAAAATACAGGAGTTTTGATGCTGTAATTGGTTTTTCTAATTTAAAAGACAAACTTATTTCTTTTGGCATTCCTAAAGCAAGGAGAATAGTATTCTTGGCTGTCTTTTCAAAAGTCAAGGTATATTTACATGTGCTCTTTTACAAAGATATTCTTCGCTGTTATTATTTTGCAATTGAAAACAAATGCTAAGATAACCCAGATGAAAGCCAACTTATATGTATTGGCAGATTTTGAATAAGAGATATATTATATGAATATAAAAGTACCTTCTTGATACTAGGACAAAACTCCTGACTAGAAGCAGTTTATGGAAGGAAAGGATTTATCTTGGCTTAGGTTCAAGGTGTTCAAGGTGAAGTTTAGTTGTGGCTGGGAAAGCATGGCAGAGCAGACAGCCAGGGTATCACATCTCATCAAACCACCTAGAAAGAAGCAACAAGAGTGAGCTAGTTAGTAAACACCCAGTAGGGCTGAACGAACAGATCTCAAGGTCTACCCCACAGTGATAGGCCTTCACAAAGCAAGGCTCCACCTCCCAAATGCTCCACCAGCTGGAGATTGAACATAGCAAACACATGAGGATACTGGGGACACTTTATATTCAAACACAACAGATGCTTTCAATCACAGAAGAGAATATATTCAAAGGACTTTTGGATACCAGCCATTATACTTGGGATTCAAAAGTGAGTAAGATATATTTTCCTTCCTTAAGCTGTTCAAAAATCATACAAATAATTACTTACTCACTATCTGCTAAAAGGTCTCTTCCTGTAATGTGCCTAAACTCTGTAACTGTTAAAAGAAAAACTTTAAACAAACTAAGTTTAACTGATTGTTTGAACAGAGAACAGTGGACGTCAGGCAGCATTCAGATCAGAAGAGGTTTAGAGTGCTGCATGCAGTAGCATGAGGAGTAAAAATAGCCTGAGCGCAGAAGCAAGGAAAGATTAATGTTGGAAGCCCCCAAATACTCCACACTTTGAGATTTTAAAAAAATGAAATCTTTATCTCACATGACTTCTTCAATCATGTGCCAGTTATGATGGCTTATTTTTGGCAAACTTTTTCTCCTTACAAAATAATGGAAAGTGTACCTGAATCTGGTAATGTTTCATCTTCATGAAAATCTATAAATCTAAAAATCAAACATTAATTCAAGAGATAATCTGTAATAGAAGTTAATATATGTCTGTAAAGGCAAGCAGAGCAGGAATCAGCTCACTTTCTGTTTTTCTTAAAATTATCAGGAAGATACTCATCAGTCAGATCAGGAAAGAAAAACATTCTAAGTAAAAGAATGTCTAATGGTGTATCAAAGCCCAGTGCATTATGGGACTACCAGAGCTCTGTGTAGCTTTGGGTAGGTGACCAAGATGGAGATTCAGGTAGCTGCAGATCATAGGTTTGTTTGTCAGGCTGGAGATATCGGACCTTATCCTACAAGCAGTATAAAAGTGTTGAAGAGTTGTAATGCTGAGCCATATCCAACTTACACTTTTTAAGAGACTGCTCTGTCCACTGTATAGAAAGCACAGAAAACAAGGAAATGAGTGAGTACTGTGTGTTCATAAAGTTGTGTTTGAAATCTTGTGCTGAACAGAGGTTGTCAAGGTAGACACAAATATATCCTAATTATGTCCGTTGAATAATTCATAATTATTAACTTGTAATTAGTAATAATTAGTAATTGACTCAAGGGAAGGATGGATTTTCTGGCTTGCTTTATTAGGTGTTTATTACCCTGCTTCTTGGAGAGTGGGCACTCTTGTCCAGAATAACTGCACTTTAAAAAATTCCCTAGAAGACAATGAAATGTTATGTGTAGGTATAAAAATGTCTCAGTGCATCCATATTTTATACAATTAACATGTAGTAGTTAAAAAAAGGATTTTTAAGGCAATCAAAAGGAAGAGAGGCAAAGTCAATTGGATTTCTTATTTGGGAGGGTGGCAATGTTATGTTGCAGAGAAACAAATACTTGTGCCCAGGCTACATCAGCTCAAGTCCTTCCTTTAGCCATTCCAGTCACACATATTTTAGCTAGACATTTCTCTCTCAGAGCTCAAATTTGCTCATGTAGAAAATAATCACATCTGTGCTGTTCCCCTCCTAAAGTGGTTGTGAAAATCAAGAGCAAATGAGGTTTTCCATCCAGGACCAGTCCCCATTAGACTTTATTTTTTCCACATGCTTGTCAGATTTTGAAGCTCTGAACTCATGTTTTTATTTTATCACTATAACAAATCAAGTGAAAAATGCTTATCTCAAGTGCAAAGTGTGGGTTTTGTTCTATCAGGTTGAAGGTTCTGGACGCTAGCCAGGGCTTACTCACACATAAAAGCAGGTACTCCCAGAATGTTAATCTTAATCCAACTCTTTCTGCTTGCCCCAGTGGCTTTCACAGTCCTCCACATCTCACATCCACCAGCCATCAGCCTATGGATCCTAAAAGGAAATTTGAGCCTTGTTCACACCATTTAATCTGAGACCATAATAATACCTTTAGAGGAAAATGATGCTTAGCAAATCATTGACCTTCCTATTTCCTTAAAAGGCTCATATAATTCCTTTTAAAGGCTCACATAATCTTAAAGAATTCTTAATTTCATTTTTAATTAAAACTAGGAAAGGAAGCCCTATGGGCATAGCTCATAAGGAGTAACCCCAAACAGAGTTGGTGCAACAGCATGTTTTTCCAAAGCTCTTCCCTATCTCTGTGATGTAAGAGCTCACTACACGTAATCTGAATTAAAGAAAATAGAAAACTTCACTTACACCTTCTAAGTCACTGAGGTGTCTTGCCACATTTCATCTACAGCTTTTTATCTCTATAGTGTGAGTTAAGCAGTGGTTGCTCATGAGAGAACTGTGCCTTGCTTTTAAGTTAATGTGTTTTCTCAAGGACAAAATTGCTGCCATTATTTTTATAATGCATAAAACAGGTTTATTCTTTTTTATTATTACTGAGTAAAAACTTTGATTGGACAAGTCATGTTTTAGTAACATTCCCTTCTTCCCTGCCCCCATTCTACTGAGGGCCCTCCTCTGTGGAGTTACTGGTATTCACCGTCAAGTTGTGGGTTATGAGTTGTGACAGCAGCAGTCAGTCATTGTGTTGGCGGGGGAGGACACAATGCCTCTGGATACTCCCTCCCACCCTGTGCCTCTTAAAAATCTTTCCACCCCATCTTCTGCAATGTTCCCTGAGCCTCAGCAGATATGTTATAAGTCTACTTTAGTGTTAAACTCTCAGCAACTTCTGGATTTCTGCTTTGATATGTCTTTAAAGTCCTCATTGTCTATTGCCATCACTCTGGCACAGGTCTTCAGGCTTCCATGAGAGCAGCACTCTTGCATAACTTTTCAGTTCCTCTGTGGTTTCACTTGAACCCTTGCTGGTGTACAAGATGTGGCACCTCTGATGCTAAGAGAGTGTGCTATCTTTTCTTGTCATGTTAATAGATTTGTTTCTCCCTAGTTATTGCTGCCTTCCATAAAAAATAAAACATATTCTCCAATAGAGAGTGCGAGCAGCATAGGTCAAAAGGGCTAAGCATAGTTAGTTGAGAAAGATTTTGATGGATGAAGCCTCTCTTTTGGCCAAATACAAGTGGGAGCTTCTCACAGAAGTCCATGACCCTTATCTCCATAGGATTCTGACTTGGTTCCAAGGACCAGCCATGAGCTCCTTCCCACTGAGCCAGTTGCTTATCAAATAGAGAGCTACAGCTACACCACCAACAGAGGCCTAATTTCTAGAATCTACAAAGAACTCAAAAAACTAAGCAATAAAAATTAAACAATGTCCTCAAAAAATGGGGCATAGAAATAGAGAATTTTCCAAGGAAGAAATAAAAATGCCAAGTACTTGTTTCCAGAAATATTCAACATCCTTAGCTATCAGGGACATGCAAATTAAAACAACTATGAGATTCCATTCTCTCTGTCTGTTTCTTTCTCTTCTCTCTCTCTCTCTGCTTTCAAATAAGTATTAAAAAATAATTCATTTATTTTAAAATCACAATTTAAATTTCATAGTTTAGTGATAAACTCAGACTGCTTTACAAGTTCTCGTTGACTCTACACGACTCTAGTCAGAAGGCTAGGCTCGGTCAGAAACAAGGAACTTGTTATAGAAGATCTGGAATTAACCCAGATTGCTCTTGCTCTAAAGCACCTGTTCTTGTTTAAATAACTGTCTAAAATAAAACTATTAAATTTCATTGATTTGCTACCTTCAAAACAAACTAACAGGCATGGTGGAGCATGCCTTTGATTCCAGCACTTGGAAGGCAGAAATAGGAGAATCACCATGAATTCAAGGCCTCCCTGAGACTACATAGTGAATTCTAGGTCAGTCTGAACTAGAGTGAGAACCTCGGGAAAAAAAAAAAAAAAAAAAAAAAAGGGGAGCTGGGAGGATTGCTCAGTAGGTAAAGTTGGCCTAGGTTCAATTCCCCATCACCCAAGTAAAGCCAGATGAAAGGTGGTACATGAATCTGTGATCCCAAAGCACCTGGGAGTCCTTAAAGTTGTCCTCTGACCTCCACACCTGTGTGTAGCATTTGAACCAATATACATGCACCAACACACAAATAAGTGAATAAAAATGTTTTTTAAGTTATGTCACTGAGATGATATAAAGATTTGCCCTTAGTTTTAGGATATCTTTTTACTGTTTTTGGCACAATCTTTCTGTTTATTTTAGCAGCCATAATATTCTTAAGTACCAATAGATCAAAGAACAGGCACAATTCCAAAAGCAGCCTTCTGTGGAAGAAAAGGAGCTAGGAAAAACTTCTATGCAAAGTCAACATAGAAACAAATTGTAGGACTCAGGAAGAAAGGAAACGATAACATTAAACCATAGCATTCATGGTGTAGGTAGTAATTGAAACTGACAACATTTTCTGAGTGTCTTTAGGTACAGCGGACTGGTCCAAACTTATACATGCACTAACTTTATCATTCCAACAACTAAAAGGATTGTTGGGATTACAACAGTTTTATAGAAAAAGTATGGTATCTGGGTTAACATACACACAAAACAATGAGGCAAGAACATGGAAATACAACTTTCAAGATGGGTGACACATGCCAGGCTGGCCAAGACTACATACAGAGCAAGACTCTGTCAAAATAAATAAGACTTGGGGGCTGGGGGATGGCTTAGCAGTTAAGGCATTTGTCTACAAAGCTAAAGGACCCAGGTTCGATTCCTTAGGACCCATGTGAGCCAGATGTACAAGGGGGTGCACATGTCTGGAGTTTGTTTGCAGTGGCTAGGGGCCCTGGCACACCCATTCTCATTGCCCCCTTTCTCTGTCAAATAAATAAAAAAATTAAAATAAATAAATAAATAAATAAGACTTAAACTTATATTGGTTCCATTAGTGTGGGATGTTGTTTCACTGATGATAAAAAGTAATGTTGCCTGGCAGTGTAGTAATGATGATGATCACAATAATAATAATAATAATAATAATAATAATAATAATAACAACAACAACAACAACAACAACAGCAACAGCAATGGCTATTATCTTTACCATCTTATTTCCAACACAGCAGCACTTCCCTCAAAATCACTCATTCATTCCCATGACGACCCTGGAAGGTGTTATTATAATACTTATTGTTCAGGTGAACTGAGGACTGATGTACTTTAGCAACATGCCACATAGGTAGAATTTGAACCTAAGCAGACGGGCTCTAGTATCTGTGCTCCAGTATCAATGTGACCAATGAACATGCATTGTATAAGTGTTGTACTCATGCACAATACTCATTGAATATTGAATTCTGCTTGACAAAAGTGTACCACATTTAACTATTGTCAGATCTCTTTAAATATATAATTAGTAGTTACATAATAGATGCATAAGTAGGTAGGTAGAAAATAGATTGATAAAAGATAGATAGACTGATGATAGATGATAAATAGAAAAGAAGGAAGGAAGGAAGGAAGGAAGGAAGGAAAGGAAAGGAAAGGAAAGGAAAGGAAAGGAAAGGAAAGGAAAGGAAAGGAAAGGAAAGGAAAGGAAAGGAAAGGAAAGGAAAGGAAAGGAAAGGAAAGGAAAGGAAAGGAAAGGAAAGGAAAGGAAAGGAAAGGAAAGAGGAAGGGAGGGAGGGAGGGAGAAAAGAAGGAAGGAAAGAGGGATGGAAACAGGCAATTAATATATCTGGATATAAACCAAGTCTTTGGAGTCCGTGTTAGGGCTGGATTTCTGACTCCATAGCTTTCTGTCTTTAAACTTGAGTGAGTAATTTGTCATTATTCCCTTGGGTATCAGGTTTATCACCAGTAAAATAACCACATAGCATTCATCCCATGGGGTCATGGTGAGGATTTGATAAGGTTAGATATAATGTGCTAAGAGCAATGTTTGTAAAGTATAAGCTTCTACAGGTAGGTATATTAAATGCTTTTTTTAAAATATTTATTGACAACAAAACATACTTACATACAAAAGGTGCATAGTTTTCCCTCCCCTCCCCCCATTCCCCTTTAGAACTCCACTCTCCATCATATCCCCCCTCTCTCCATTAGTCTCTTTTTAATTTGATGTCATCATCTTTTACTTCTATTATGAGGGTCTTGCGGAGGTATTGCTAGGCACAGCAAGGTCATGGATATTAAGGCCAATTTCTGTCTGGGCAGTTGCATTGTAAGGAGTCGTACCCTTCCTTTGGCTCTTCCATTCTATCCGCCCCCTCTTCCGCAATGATCCCTGAGCCTTGGAGGGTGTGACAGAGATGTTTCAGTGCTGGGCACTTCTCCATCCCTTCTTCTCAGCACTATGTTGCCTTTTGGATCATCCCAGTGGTCATCGCCATCTGAAAAGAGAAGCTTCTCTAACCAGAAGTGAGAGTAGCATTAATATGTGAATATGAGCATTAAGTGTAGTATTTTCCGGGCAGCTTGGTGGGAATAGTATATACATTTAGATAAGAGCATGCTTTATACCCCTAAGGCTCATGACCTTACCTACCATAGATTTTGCTTAGGTTTTTCAGTACCAGGTATGTATTCCCTCCCGTAGAGAGGGCCTTCAGTCCAATTATAGAGCAGTTGGTTACCCCATGAGTAGACATGCCACTATTGCACCCGTTCAGTCTTTGGGCCTGTCTGGCCAAATTTGAATATTCAGCGTCCACTGTTTTCACTGCTGATGACTTCTGTCTCCCATACTCTGCATGCAGTGCAGCTTTTTCCAGCTTTCAGTTGGCTGGTCTACAGGGAGGTTTTCTGCTCAGCACCAGCTTGCTTTCTCAGTGACCTTGCCTCTCAGGCAAGAGATGTCTTCAGCAATAGGGTCTTACTATCTGTTTCTCAGGGGTTTTTCTTTTTTTTCAAACTTTTTATTTTTAGAGAGAGACACAGAGAGAGACAGACAGACAGAGAGGGAGAGGAAGACAGAGAATGGGCACACCAGCAGTCTCTCAGCTGCTATGAACGAAATCCAGATGTGTTCGCCCCCTTGTGGACAAGTGCGGCATTGCGCCTTTGTGTCACTTTGCATCTGGTTAAACGTGGGACCTGGGGATTGGAACTGCTGGAGATTGGAACCAGCGTTCTTAGGCTTATTAGGCAGGTGCTTTAACCGCTAAGCCATCTCTCCAGCCCTTAAATGCCTTTTCATGGCACCCCTGCCAAATAGTTACCTTATGCTGGAATGAAAACGAATTTTTTTTAAAGACCGTTTCCATTATTATAACCTAATGATAAGTATGGTAAGTTGTAAGGTCAGATAAATGGTTGGGTTAGCCATAAAGGCTTGCTATGACCTGTATTTATAAAGAGATCTAAATATTTTAGACTATTTTTTATTCATCTGAAAGAGAGAGGGAGAGAGGCAGAGAGAGAGAGGGAGAGAGTTTTAGAATGGGCATGCTAGGGGCTCTAGCCACTGCAAATGAACTTCAGACACATGCATCACCTTGTGCATCTGGCTTACATGGGTACTAGAGAATTGAACCTTTGTTCTTAGGCTTCTCAGGCAAACACCTTAATGGCTAAGCCATCTCTCTAGCCCAAGACTAATTTTTTTATTAAGATTAAATTATTTTCTCTGTTCTCTCTTAGCCTTTTCAAGCATCTCATTCCATTTGGTAGACCATAACTGTACTGGAGGATACATTTATGGTGTGCTATTTTCTTTTCTGAGGCAGAGTTTCATAGTGTAGCCCTCACTGACCTTTAACTCAATATCCTCCTGTCTCAACCTTCTGAATGCTGGTGTTAAAGGTATGTGCCACCATATTCAGCTTTATGAGTGTCTTCAAAGGAGCCACTGCTAAGGTAGCCAGTACCTTTCTTCAAATTTCAGAAAGTTCCCTTTCTTCTGAATGAGAGATGCATGTGACAGGACCCATGGCCTGGAAACCAGCATTCAGACTGGATTTCAGCCCTGCCCACTTCCAGATCAGGTAGTCCTAGGAACACTCTCCCTTACAGAACAAATTGCCTAACTTTAAGGACAGAGATCTGAATCTTAGTTCTCTGTTTTTTCCATCTCTCTGGAATGCGCCTAGTGTTCTGCTTCCTTTTTTATGCCCCTGGTGTTGTGAGACCATCCTCATATGATTTTAGACTAATTCATGAAGTTCATAGTGCCAAGGATGATCCAAAGAACTTACTCCAACTTTTACATATTCTAGATGAGGGAACTGTGACTCAGTACACTAATATCTAGCAAATGCTTAGTGAAGATTTTATTATAATGGCACTTATGAGGATATACAATGCAGATGTAGTTGAATCTTGTTTTCAGGAGACTTATTCACCATTGAGCCTGCATGGTGTCTTTTTACATGTAGTCAACAGATATCCATAATGTTAAAAGAAAAACTAGAAATATATTATGATATGTGTGTGTGTTTTCATTAGCTTTTAGCTTTATTTATTTTAGATCCAGTCAGTTTCCTCTGAAGCTCCAGGTTTATATTCACTGAGTGTCGGGCATTCAGAGATTCTCCCTGAGAAATCTGAAGTCGAATGATAGAGCCTCTTTTTCCTCTCGCGACCCCATCCCAATCTCATCAGAGCAGTTATTCAGTGAGTTCTTATTTCTTTTGCTATCAATGGAATCTATGTTGCTGATAGACATAAAGTTACAATGACAGAAGAAACAGGCTATGAGGAAAAGGAAAAACAGGAAAAGAACCCTAAATATATTTTCATTGTGATATTTCTGGAATTCCAAGTTGCTCTCTTCCTTGCAGGTATTCTTGGTGACTCATGTATTGTCCTAAGCACAATACAACCTTTTACTCATTTTTCCCATGGAGTTCCTTGCACTCATCACAGCATACTTACTCTACGCACAATTGGCATTGTTCAATCTCTTAGAGGATGTTACTTCAGATATGCATCTCCTCCCTTCCCACCACTGCCCATGCTGGAGTTCATGCATACACTAGGAGAGAGGAGGTATCTGAGAGGCCAAGTGGTCTTTCTCTTTTCCACTGGCTTTCAAAGACATTCCCTATCCTGGATAGCTGCTTCATAGACAGGAGTCTGATGCTACAGTTACATAGATCACCCTTCTTCTGACCCTGGACAGGTCCTAGTTAAAGGGAACACCTTCCCCATAGCAGAATGGGGGCCTTGTCCATCTCACTTTCAGTCTTCCAGAGCAGCTCTGTACCTACCTGTCTCAGTCATGTTCCCTTGCCCTGATTTTAGTGATGGAGTGTTTTCCACTGGGATCCTTGTGATCCATAAAATTCTCCTGTAATCCAGAATCTTGAGCAAGGACATAGAAAAGACAAAAATGTTTTGGTTTGAGCTTTATTAATGTTCAGTTTCAGGGGGGATTCTATTTCTCAGAAGATAATCTACTTTTCAAATTCCTGAGATAAAATGTTACTATAGGAGAGATGAGGGCAGTGACTAAAATCAGGAAGATTTGGGGGAAATCCTAGTCTTTTGATGCCTTAGGCAGCTCCTGGCATCATGAAATCCTATAAATCCCCAGCCAAACCCCTCAATACATCACAGATCTATAATACTAGGTAGCGTCCTTTCTGAATTCTTACTCAGGGTTTGTTTCCTTTTTCCATTCTCTCTAGAAGACCCCTAATGAATCCTATGCCCTTGCCTCACCTCACTCACAATGATACTGTTCACCAAGGGTCATGGAGTCCTTTCTCTTCCTAGCTCAACAAGTAGGAGTCACATATAGTCAGGACTCGAGCTCTTTCTAACCCCCTATCTGCCATCTCACTTACTGAAGACTTTCAACCCTTTTTTCTTGCCAGGAATTTGCCAACAATTCATAGTTTTTGCACATGAACCATCCCAGAATGAGTAGGGGAATAATGAACTTTAATAATTATCCAAATGACAGGCTTTTATTCTTTTTAAGGTTGCATAGCATTCCATTGTATATAGATTCACATTTTCTTCATGCATTCATATAATTATTTTTCAAATGATTAATTATATAGACTAGTCCAAGTCATTTGGCAATTTTCCCTGTAGCAACAAGTCTGCATAGCAATAAAATACATCTGTCTTTCCGCTCTGCAAGTAAAAGCCATCCTGCATGTTGTCTTGAGTAATACATAAGCACCATAGACACCCAGTGGGATAAAAGTGGTGGGTGTTCACTTACAACAGTAATTTGCATTTTCAGAGGTCAAAAGGAGAGTTTGCATTTAGTAAAAGCTCTTCTTCACACTTAAATCCATACACAGAAGTGTTGATAGATGGAAAAGTGTCCTTAAAGCCATGTCTCATTCCATTCTTCTCCTTTGAGAAAGGTGATATGAAAAGTTTTCTCTGGGAACTCTGATTTCTGAGTTAGGCTACAGAAACCAATTTCTATGTAGCAAGTGGTGTCTACTCTGTGTTAAAGTCTATTCCATTTCTACTCAATATAAAACAATACCATGTGCTGTCTTATGAAGTCACACGACATGTGGATGTCCCTGTGTCTTATGTTAGGTGTGTCCAACTGGCAGCCCATGGGCCATACGTGTCCCAGGACAGCTATGAATGTGGCCCAATACCTTGGTAGCTTACTATATGTCACAATGTCAAAAGGTTGGACACCCCTGTCTTACAGGGTTTGGTTCATTGTGAAATGTGCTCCTAAACTTTCAAAGGTACAATCAAGGTACACAGTGAGCAAACTTCTCAACTACTCTGATTGACCCTGTAAAAGGTAATAAAACAAAAATCAATTCAACAAACTTAAAAGATTGAAAAGGAACAGATTAAGATGTGCAAAAGGTCTTTATTTTCAGCACCAATCACTCTGAATGTTTGCTTAGCATGCTAAGTAAATGTCAGTACTTGGCCAGGTGAAAGAAATTCCATTCTCTACTTTTTATGTTCCTTCCACCAACTATAAATGAAAATAAAGGGAAAAAATGTGATACAAATAAACCTAAAGATCATGCCATGTCTCCAGATCCTAAGTTATCACTAAATTATAGGTTATGTGGCTGGAAAGGGTTAAAAGAGATTTTTAAGAGCCTGGGAAAAATAAGTCCAGGAAAATCAGAGGATTTACCCAAAACCTCACAGTTACACAAGTATTCTGAAGCACATCTAGGACTTTATATCATCTCACACACAAGTGTATTACTTTAACTAACCAGTCTTCCAGAATATGGTAAACCTGTAAGGAAACAGGGCTGTTACCTCAGGGTGACAGTGTTTACCTGAGAAAAGTATAACTGGACTAGAGAAACAAATTAGTACTTACACAATGTAAATTGATTTAATTATTTATATTAAGAATGCTTATTTTTTATTATGAGGCAAATTTAAGAATCTACAAAATAGTGATCAAAATACATTATATGCATGTATTAAACTGTCAAAAATAAATAAAAATGAATCCTTATGTTTATATAAAATTTACATACAAATGTTTATATCAACATTGTTTATGATACCCCAAATATAGAAGTAATCTAATACCCATTAAGTGAATAAATGTACTATATATGTCCAATATATTACTCAACCAAGAAGATGAAACATGGACATATGGAGAATCATGGATAAACCTTGAAAGTTCTATGTTAGTGGGAAAAAGCCAATCACAAATGATTATATATCAATGATTCCACGTATGTGGAATTTCCAGAATAGGCAAATCTACAGAGTCAGAAACTAAATTAGAAATTTCTTAGGACTGAAAGGAATGATTGTAGGGATTAGAAAAAACTAATAAAGAGAATGGGATTGTTTGAGGGGTAATGGACATGTTTTTAAATGATATAGTAATGATCATGCACGGGTCTACTAAAGCCACTGATACACTTTGAATGAATTTATTTTATTGGATTGTATCTCATTTAGCTTAAAACTTCATTTAAATGTTAAATAATACACATATCCACAATGAAACTAAAATCATGCCCTTTATAACAGTAAAATAAAATAATAGAAACATGCTTAATTAAACAGCTCACCTGCCCGAGTTTAGATGATTTGTCTACTCTGTAACAGAAGATTATTCCAAAGAGTAGAAGGTCCTCAGACTTTTTACATTTCTAATGTATACATATATATTACATATACATATATATCAGTTCTCATGTACTAAGCACCTTCATTCTGTTAGGTACTGTGCAAACATAGTTACTAACCCTCACACCACTCTACATAGAAGGCATTTTTAAAATTCCTATCAGTGACAAAGACATATAAGCTGCTGAGTTCCATTGGCTTTTGCTATAACATACCCATTGTCTCATGATATAAAGATAATCATGATGCTCTTCTTCCAGCTTGGTGACTGGTCTACATAAACTCCCCTGCGTATGCCCTGCTCACTTTTACCAAAGTTATCAAGATTCTTTTTCTAAATCCAGTAGGAATTTTAAGCCTTATATCTTAACTTCCCATCATAAGTTAAATAGTTCTCTAGTTATAACACTAGGACATTTTCCCAAATTCTCCTACTGGTTTGCCTTAAATTCATTTCTAGCATCCTGTGAATGTATCTTTAAAAACTCCTGAATAATACTTCAGAAATTTTTCCACATAACTTCTAGTCTAGATCCAGCTGGAATCATTGTTCATCTGGAGTACACACCAACTTATTTCCACCACAGTCTTCACACATCTTCATTCCATGTTCTACAGCTCAGCCCAAGTGGCGTCTTCTAAAATATGATTGTCAACGCCCTGATTCATCTTCCACCCCCCCCCCACATTACCTTTCTTTCAAACATATTATTTCTTGAAGTTCCAAAAAGCCAGTCTCTGGTTGTCTCTCATACTGTGAGGTCCTTCTTCATGTTTCTTCCATTCTTAAACTCCTTTTTTTAGCAGCCAAACATACCATTCCTCCTGCCATTACAATACCAGCTCTCTGGTATATTCACCCATGTACGTGTTCAAGGAGTAAATCTTGCCTAACCCAGAAACTCTTCCCTTACCCTGTCAACCTGAGTGGGAGGGCCTTCCTACATTCTTATTAAGTCCTGGAAATAAAAATGATTTATTATTATTTTATTCAATTATCTTTCTTATCCATGTGACAATAAGCCTTCTGATCTTGAGTGCCGGTTTCTTTTCCACCGGCAGGTAGAGCAGAAGAGAGAGAGTTGGGCCAGCCGCTTCTCTCGAGGCTGAGCGGGAAGGTGGGTGTCGGCAGCTCAAAACCCTCCCCAAGACACCAGGGAGAAAAACCACATTGAGCCGGGAGTCTTGTCTAAGCATGAACTCGGTTTATTGTAATGGGAAGGTGTTTTTTGAGAAAGAGGGTGGTAAAAAGGATGAGAGGAAGGTTTAAGGGCCAATATTATTTCACCACGTCAGCAGTAGCTGGGCGGAGGCAGTTTCAGCTTAGTCACTCCAAGGACAGGTCGTTAAACTCTAGTCAGGCTCAGGAAGTTCCACTAGACCTCACAAGCGGGAGTAGACCAAGGACAGGTAAACTCTGGCTAGGCTCAGAACCACTAGGCCTCACACTGGGGCCTCTTAGGGCCCAACATCTCCCCCTTTTGTTTTTGTAAGAACGGTGGATGGCATAGCCTCTGTCTTAGGTTGTCCCCCTCTGGGAATCTTACCCGTCACTGAGTACTATGCCTCTAGTCCATTGAAACACCACTCCACACCCTCTTAGCTTGTCTCAGCCTGTCTGAGATCTTACCCATCGTTGGTTCGATGGAGGGCAGGGGACGGATGCTAGGTGGATAGCCAGTAAGCGGAAAAGCCGTTGCTTTTGAGTTGTGAACCTGTGGTGTTTTGACCTGATGAAGTTTAATTGTGACCTGATGAAGTTTAATTGCCTCTAGCTGTTGGTGAATGAATTGTGGAATCTTATTAATTACACAGGGCCCATGAGTGAGGATAAGAAGAAGGAGAAGGAGGGGTCCAAGGGGAGGGAGAAGGTAGGGAAAAAGCAAGAAGAAGAAGGAGGGGTTTAAGGGGAGGGAGAAGGTAGGGAAGAAAGTTATGTAAGTCCATCCACAGCGGGTTGTCTTGGAAGTCCCATCTCCTCTTCTGTAAATCTTTCTGGAGCTTTTCTGACTTCATTTGGGTCTAGCAGCATCCACACCTCCAGTTGTTCCTGGGGAAGAAACAGAGGCATAGTTCTCAGGGGTGGGACACTCCCTGGAGAATTGATTATTATCGTCCCCTTGTTGGGGTAAATATTTTAAGTCTCTTGTTGGTACCCAAATATGTCTTTTTTCCTCTTGAGGAAAGACACATCCAAATCCTCTCCCTGCTGTGAGGAGGGGTTCTGGTCCCCTCCAGGCCCCAGTTAATGGGTCCCTCCATTTGACCCAGATGGATCTGTAGGTAACAGCTGAGGTCCAATGTTTTTGAAAAGGGGACAAGTGTCTATCTTCTTTAGAAAAATTTAAAATATTTAGGGTTAATAATGCCTTTTTTAGTTGGTCATGTGGGGGTAGGGATTCCCCCTTTTGTTTTTATAACTGAGACTTGAGTGTTTGATTATATCTTTCCACGATGGCCTGGCCCTGTGGGTTATATGGGATGTCTGTGGAAAGTGAGATTTTCCAGGTTTGGAGGAAATCTATAAAAGTCCTGCTTACGAAGCAGGGACCATTATCAGTTTTGATTTGATCTGGCAATCCAAGGGTGGCAAAGCATTGAAGCATATGGCTAATAGCATGTTTAGTTTTTTCCCTGGCATGTACCGATGCCCAGTAAGCACGGGAGAAAGTATCAACTGAGAGAAAAATATATTTAAGTTTTTCAAATGGAGAATAGTGTGTAACGTCAATCTGCCAAAGGTGATTAGGGCATAGCCCTCGAGGATGGGCTCCTGTAGTTTGAAGAGGAGGTACCTGGAAGGAAAGGATGACAGGATTTGTAAGTTTGGACAATTTTTTTAAGGTCCTTGACTGGCACATGGGGATATTTATGTTTAAGGCCCCTCCAATTTATATGAGTTAATAAGTGGAAGTGTGTAGCTTCTGAGACTGTATTACATTGAGGCTGAGAGGCCAGTTTGTCAGCCAAATCATTTCCTTTAGAGAGGAATCCTGGTAAATTTTGATGGCCTCTGAGATGTTGAAGAAAAATGGGGTTAATTCTTTGTTTAAGTAGGGAGCGGGCTTGAATCATCAAGGGGGGTATAATATTGGAGTCCAGCCTAATATGGGCCTCAGTTAGGTTGGGTAACAGGTTAACAACATAAAGGCTGTCAGAAAATAAGTTAAATGGCTCCTGAATATTGTCCAAAGCCAAAACAACAGCGCATAGTTCTTTGAATTGTGCTGACCCTTTGACCTCATGGGAGATTGACTTTATGGGCATAGGCTTTTCTCCCCTCCTTAGGGGAGGATAAACAACTAGGGAAGCTCCCAAGCACCCCCCATTGGTGAACACGGTAAGAAAGTCAGGGTTGGGTTTAGATTAAAAAAAAAGTCTGGGGGGTCTCCATTCCAACCTAGAGAAGGAGCTCATCCATTTATAAGGACCATAGTGACAATCAATTATACCCAGAAACCCCTCAAGGGCCATAGCAACCCTGTTGTTATTACTCTGAAGCCAAGTGAAGTCTGTTACCTTAAAGGGGGTGACAATGAAATGAGGCTTTGTGCCAAACAATCGGACAGAGGTGTCTCTGCCCTTGATAATGTAGTCTGCAATCTGGTTAGTTATAGAGTAAACTCTGGGGACTCCACCAATGGAGAAGTGAATCCATTGGATGGGTTCTCCTTCCTGGGCTAACAGCGCAGTGCATAATGTTTCCCCAGAGAAAATACAGAGGGAAATAGGTAAGTTAGGATCGAACCTCTTTAGGGTAGCAGCATCTATAGCCTGTTGTACCTTATGTAGAATTCGTTCATGACGAGGGGGCAAGGTTATCTGAGAGGAGAGAGTAAGGTCCTTTAAGAGGTCAAACAAAGGGGACAGTTCCTCAGTAGTTATGGGTATCCAGGGCCTCATCCAATTAATTTCCCCCAGCACCTTTTGGAGTTGAGGCAAAGTATAGAATTTTTGAATATCGAGTTGGGGTTTGACAGGAGAGACAGTATCAAGGAATAACCTGGAGCCCAAAATCTTGAAGGGAGGGGCAGTCTGAACCTTTTCTGGAGCCACTTTAAAATCATTGGCCTGTAAAATGGCAAGGCATTTAACAGTAAGGTCTTGGAGATCAGATGGGTTGGAATGACCTAAAATATCATCCATATAAATGTAGAATAAAACATTAGGATGATTAATCAAGGAAGAAAAGATATGAGACATGTAATAATGACAAATGGGGGAGGCTGTTAGCCATGCCTTGAGGTAAGACGGTCCATTCAAACCTTAGGTCTGGTCCACGAAAGTTTGTTGAGGGTATGGAGAACGCAAATTTTTCTACATCATCTGTATGTAATGGAATAGAGAAAAAACAATCTTTAATATCAATAATGGTTAAGTAATGGGTGTTGGAAATGGCTGGAATCCAAGGGAGCCCTCTCTGGGGGGTCCCAAAAGGCATCATTTTCTTATTTATTTTTCTTAAATCATGTAAAAGTCTCCAAGAGCCATTAGGCTTTTTTATAACAAAAAACAGGGAGTTCCAAGGACTTGTTGAAGGCCGCACATGTCCTGAAGGCAATAGTTGTTTAACGAGTATATGAAGTTGTTTTAGTTTAGGGGTAGGTATTGGCCACTGCTCAACCCATATGGGGTCCCCAGGCACCCATTTAATCTTAGGCACTGGGGGGTGAGCAGTGGCCCTTAGGATTGGGGGTGAACCTGAGAATGTTTTTGTCTAATTTTTTCAAAATAAGGATCATATCTATAGTTAGGATGGCAGGTCCTTCCTTCCTCAAACTGTTTATATTCTTTCTGGTCAAGTATATCTTCACAGAAAGCCCTATGATTAGTGGTAATATAGGCCTCAGCCTCCCCAAGCATATCCTGACCTAGGAGGTTGGCTGTTAGGCCCGACACCACTAGAGGGCGCACCTCCCCACGATTATTGTCAGGGTCAATCCAGGTCTGCCATTTAGCAGTTTTCCATGACGTAGATTGTCCGCCCACACCAAGCAATTGACCTTATCACAGTACAGTCAGCCCCAGTGTCGATGAGAAATTTGAAAGTTTTTCCACCGACTGATAGGTTCATTTTTGGTCTAAGTCCAGGTGTCAAAGGCACAGTCCAGTGTGTTCTGATTACCTTCTTCCCCTTATTTAACGGAGCTGGGGATAGCCCCTGGGGAAGTTTAAATATTCACCCTGAAGGCTAAATTTGGATTTGCAGTCTCTGGCCCAGTGAAATCCCTTTTTGCACCGAGGACATGGCGTTTGGGGCAAGTTAGGGGTTAAGGGAGTTATTGGGGCACTTTTCCTATTGGGGCATTCTTTTTTAAAATGACCCTGTTTGCCGCGCCCAAAACAAGATCTCCCCCTTCCCCCCGAGACCTGTTGAAGGGCACATTCTAGGGCAGCCATGTCCTCACGGCGAGAAGCCTGTAGGGCTGACATCATAACTTTAATCTGATGAGAAGGGGACCCTACATCTTGGGTGGCTACAACCCATTTACTCATAGAGCGGTCCTTGAGTCCAGCGCAGGCCAACTTATGATCACCTGTCATGCCTTCCCAGACCAGCATTTTTACAAACTGGTCTCGCAGGGGGCCAGGGGGGAACTTTCTTTGTAGGCTTTTTTCGACCCTCTCTATGAAAGTGACCAAATCCTCACCAATCTTTTGGGTGACTCCTGTAATGGGGGGTTCAGAGGGGCCCTCCTCTAACTTTTTCCATGCAGCCATTCCCAAAGCCCGTACTTGATCTCGGTATGGATCAGGAATGGCAGCCTGCTGAAGACCGGTAGAGAACTGGTCAGCAGTGCCTGAGAGCATTCCAAAGGTGATTGATACTGGGGGCTGAGCGGCTTGGTTCCGCTCAGCTTGAAGACGGCTTTCATCCTGGAAGAAAGCACACCATTTTATGTACAGAGAGCCAGAGAGAACAGCTTTAGCAAGGTTCTTCCAATCTTGAGTGGTACAATGATAATGAACCAAACCCTGAAGGATGGTCTCTGCCCAGGGGGAATTAGGCCCATCCTCTGAGACAGCCTTTTTAAGATCTTTTAAATTGTGAGCTTCCCAAGGATACCAGGCTGCAGGGCGATTACCGCTGGGATTAACGTTAACAGGGAAGAGGTTGATTATTCCTCCCCCGGGGGCGTCATCCCCATGGTAGGGTGAAGGGGCAGAGGTGCTTAGAAAAGGATTAGTAGGGGGATCTGGAGGCGATGGACCTTTAGAGGGCCAAGGAGCACTCTCAAAAGGATCCAGGGGTGGATATGAGGACTCAGGCTGGCACGAGGGGCTGAGATTGCCCTCTGTCCCTTCCTGGGCCAGGGTATTGCTTTTCAACCTTGGAGGTTGAGGTGGAAAACAGCCCTTTAAGGCCAACACAGTCGGGAGGGGCCCCAAAGGGGGGATCTCCCCTTTTTCTATTTGAGCTTTTTTGATCAGATTTTCAACTTTGTCCCAGGTGTCCCAGTCAAAAAGATTATTTTCGGGCAACCAGGGAGCAATCTTGAGTAAACAGCCCCATGTCTGGAGGGCCTGGTTATCAGATAGATTAAGGCCTCTACTTTTGAGCAGAATCTGTAGTGACTCTAAGGCAGGATTTGGCTTAGATAAGGATTGTCCCATGTTATAATGTTGAGGGAAGAGTATCCATAAAATCAGGGTAACAGTAATACACATGAGTACAACATAAGCACAAGGTCCCAAAAAATAGCTAAACATGTTGTAGAATTCTTCTAAGATGGCGCCCCCATTCAAATGAGGGGGCAGAACGCTTTGAGATTTCTCCAGGTTTGCCCACGTGGTGAGTCTCTTTTAGGTCTGTCCACGTGGTGAGTTTCTTTTTTAGGTCTGCCCACGTGCTAAGTCTCCTCTAGGTCTGCCCATGTGGTGAGTTTATTTTTTAGGTCTGCCCACGTGGTGCGTCCGCCATGAATGTATGACCCGTTTAGAAATAGAGGCGCCGCAGATGCAGTTTGACGGCAACCCGGAAATGAAAGGAAAGAGAAAGGAACGAAAAGATGTTGAAGCAAGCACAGATTACAGAAGCAAAGGTTAGAATATTAAATATGAAGACTACCTTATAACTTATGAGGGTACACCCGTCCACAGTCCAATTAAGCCCGTCAGAGTAGCTTTGTATTTTTTCTTCTGTCACGTCGGGGTCACCAGTCTGCCGGTTTCTACCCCCAACAGGTAGTTCCGTTTCCTCACACGGGGCACCAGTTTGCCGGTTTCTTTTCCACCGGCAGGTAGAGCGGAAGAGAGAGAGTCGGGCCAGCTGCTTCTCTCAAGGCTGAGCGTGAAGGCAGGTGTCAGCGGCTCAAAACCCTCCCCAAGACACTGGGGAGAAAAACCACATTGAGCCGGGAGTCTTGTCTAAGCATGAACTCGGTTTATTGTAATGGGAAGGTGTTTTTTGAGAAAGAGGGTGGGAAAAAGGATGAGAGGAAGGTGTAAGGGCCAATATTATTTCACCACATCAGCAGTAGCTGGGCGGAGACAGTTTCGGCTTAGGTGCTGAGTCACTCCAAGGACAGGTCGTTAAACTCTAGTCAGGCTCAGGAAGTTCCACTAGGCCTCACAAGCGGGAGTAGGCCAAGGACAGGTAAACTCTGGCTAGGCTCAGAACCACTAGGCCTCACACCGGGTCCTCTTAGGGCCCAACACTTGAGGACTATACTATAACCATTTCCTCAATTCCTAGTATCTAATAATGTGCCCAAAAATGTTAAGTTCTTATTTTTTTAAAGGCAATGTGAGAAAAAATATGTAACAATTATTCATTTATCTATTCCAATAAATATTTAGAGAAACCTACATTTAGTGAGTCTGATATAGCTCTGTGCTCTACATTGAGAAGATACAAATAAGTTAGTCATAGCCTTTTTCTGAAGAACTCTCAACCTAACAGAAAGACGCACAGCAGGCAGGGAAGCAGACAGGTAATAGAGGGTATGCTTTGAAAGTATATTAAGAAAAAATATGATAATTTGGGCTGGAGAAGATGGCTTAGTGGTTAAGGCATGTGCCTTCAAAGCCAAAGGACCCCTGTTCAATTCCCCAGGACACACATAACCCAGATTCACAAGGAGGTGCATACATCTCGAGTTCATTTGCAGTGTCTGGAGGAACTGGCATGCCCATTCTCACTCTCTCTCTCTCTCTCTCTCTCTTTACCTATTTCTCTCTCTCTTCATGAAATAAATAAATAAATAAATAAATAAATAAATAAATAACATTTTTAATATATTAATTTATTGCCATGATTAAAATGCAAGATGAGAATTGTATACACACTAGGCTGGGAAAATGGTTCAGTGGTTAAGTTGCTTGCTTACAAAGCCTATGAGCTCAGGTTCAATGGCCCAATCCTCACATAAAGCTAAATGCACAAAGTGGCATATCCGTCTGGCATTTGGTTTGCAATGACAAGAGGCCATTCTTTGTGCATTCTCATTTATATTCTCTCTCTCTAGCTTGAAACTTAATATATAAAATATTCTTTAAACAAATTGTATACATACCAGAGAGAGAGTAGGAAAGTCTCAGAAATCTGCAGTATATTAATTAAGGGAATCAGGTGTCTATATTCAATTTAAAAAGAAATAGAAACACCTACTTAGATATAATGACAGCCCTTTACTTATTTAAGTTGCTCTATTAATGTTTTCCCCAAGAATGGAAAAAGAAAACTGCTATATATTTTTATTCTCATAATTGTAGCACCCCCTGGGTGTTTTTTCTCTAAGCAAGTGTTTTTTCCAATTCCATTGACTACTGCCAGTTTACAGACAAATTTCTACTATCCTGGCACAAACAAAAGAAAGAAGAGAAAGTTCAGTTTCCATTTACATGCATCAATATTGGATTATTTATTCTCCTTTCATAGAAAGAATCCATGAGATTTTAATTCCTTATAATTTTGTTTGTAAAAATATTTTACACAATTTTGTATATAAAAAATACATATTTTTTATAGGTTTGCCTTCAAACAGCATACTTAAAGTGTCCCTATGATTGTGTGCTCTTGACACAGTTCTCAGTTCCCTCTGAAATTAGCATGTTTTCTGTGGTTACCATTTTTTGGTACCCTTCAATTGCCATTACAAGACCCTGTGTTTGGACAGCCTACAGTTATGACTATGCACTTTCCCTTTCTGGAAGCCCTTGGATCTCAACTTTGTAACTCATAAGCCAGAAGTATTGAATGCTCAAGTATACTGTACTTTAGATAGACAGCCCAACCATCAATTTGATAGTTACAATACATACAAGTCATTAATAATGTCATTTCAGCTGGGTATGGTGGTGCACATCTTTAATCCCAGCACTCTGGAGGCAGAGGTAGGAGGATCGCTGTGAGTTTGAGGCCACTCTGAGACTACATAGTGAATCCCAGGTCAACCTGAGCTAGAGTGAGACTGTACCTCAAAAAAAAAAATTGATTTCACTGTTAAGATTTGTGTTTTTATCTTTCAAATTAATGGGAGATCGATATTCATTTTTATTCCCTTTCTCTCTCTCTCTCTGTGTGTGTGTGTGTGTGTGTGTGTGTGTGTGCGTGCACACATGTTCATTAGTGTGTGAGTGCAGCTGTGCACATGTGAATATCAGAAGATAACTTTGGGTGTTGGTCCTTACCTTCCACCTTATTTTGAGGCAGGGTCTCTTGGTATATACCATTGCATACACCAGGCTAACTTGTCTGGAAACTCCAATTCTTCCATCTCCATCCTCCATCTTGCTGTGGGGCTGGGATTTCAGATGCTTGCCACATTGTCTATCTTCACCTAGGTCCTGAGGATCTGAAGTTGGGTCTTCAAGCTTGCATATCAAGTGCTTTTACCCCTGTGCCATCTCTCCAGCTCTGCCCATTTAAATTTACTTTTGTTAGTATACAAAATAATAGACTTCATTATGACATTTTTATAAATATATGTCTCTATACTTTGCTGTTATCCTTTACCCATCTCTACCATCCTTCCTCTCCCTCCTACCCCATTATTGCTGGTCACCTTCACCTCCATGGTGCCCCCTTCTGATTTCATGTCATATGTATTTCATAACCCTTTCATTGACCCCCACCCACCCTCCCCTATAACCTTTGATATTGTAAAAAGTCATGAATAACTCTTCATATCGCTCTCTTTGACAAAGTGAAATTCACATATTTAAATGACGGGCCTTTTACCTTTCATTTTCTCCATGCATATCTATGGTATATAATTGCTTTGATCTGCTACCAGCCCCCTCAGCAAGTGACACATAAATGCAAAGTAAGATTTCCAGTTTTACTTTTGTGCTTTTCTGTTGCTGTTTTATTAATTCTTCCTTCTGCTGCTCTAAATGGCTTAGATTATAACCTTTGGGGTAGAAATTAACAAGCTCTCTATAAAATTTTCAAAATACCAAAATAAGGAAAAGCATTTGATAATTGCACTATCCAAAAGAAAAAAAAATGTGCTTTCCCTTTGGAAACAAGCATAAAGAGTGTCACATTATTTCTTTTGATATTTTTTCTCCTTAACTTTATCCCTCAGTATTGTTTTTAAGTCACTACACAATGTTTATCTTATGAAAGAATGTATTGGGGTTTGAGAGGGTTTTTTTTTGTTGTTAGATTTTATCCTGCTGGATAGAAAAATAAAGTGATTTAATAGCTCCATATTATTAAATATTATGGGCTAACATGGTAGAAAGTGGGGTTGAGAATTATCAAGGCCACATAGATCAGCAATAGCACATGGAGTGGGTAATTGTGTTGTAAAACCAGCACTCTTAAATATCACTCATTAACATTGCATATGCAGAGGAGTTAGTCTGAAACACAAAGGGAAAAAATCCCACACACTAAGAAGAAATGAAATTAAAAAGCCTTAGTTCACAAAAAACATCCAATGTTAGACAAGGTGTTCAATAAGGGGAAATTATGGGTTTAAATGCCTTTTGATTCTGCTAATATGAAGTTGTAACCTGGAGGAAAAAAATTAACCATGGTAGAAGCACTATAGAATGATCATAGAATTCTTTATACACTAAAGCCACACCTTTGCTTTGAATTACTTTTAACTTCTCAATTCAGGAAGATCTCTCTACTTTCACATTTAATCTCCTGCTCCCTTTCTGAGCCTCCATCTTCACTGTCCCACCATACTGAGCTGCTTTCTCCATTTTTCTACCATTGTAAAATCTAGTTCAAGTCTTTATCAATTTCATAAATCTTTCCTACACATTCCCAACTGTGCACCCCCCCCTCTTCTCTGAAGCCAAGCTGTGTTTTGTCCACCATAAAGAAAAGTATTGTTTTTTTTTTTTAAGTACACATCATATACTGATACCATCATTTTCCTCCTCCCTGCCCCCATTCCACTGAGGGCCTTCCTCAGTGGGATGCTGGTCCTCATCATGGGGATGTGGGTTATGAGTTGTGAGAACAGCTGGGGTTGGGGGAGTCAATGCCTGGATATTCCCTCTTAACATGTGGCTCTTAAAATCTTTCCACCCTCTCTTCTGCAAAATTCTGTGAGCCATTATGGATGTGTTTTAAGTTTCCTTTAGTGTTGAGCTCTCAGCAGCTTCTTGATTGCTGCTTTGGTGTGTTTTGAGTGTCCTCAGTGTCTGCCTCCATCACCCAGGCCCAGATTGTCAGGCTGGCCATGGAATGAGCATTCTTGCTCATCTGACCAATTCCTCTGTGTTTTCACCTGTTCCCTACCTGCTGTGTGAGGGGTGGTTCATCTCCTGCCAGAGAGTCAGCTATTTTTTCTTGTCTTGTTGATAGATTTTGGTTATCCTCAGTTCTTGCTGCCTTCTGAAAAAAGAAAAGCAGATTCTCCAATGGAAAGTGAGATCAGCATAAGTTAAAGGTATAAACATAGTTAATTTAGAGAGATTTTGATGGGTGTAGCCTCTCTTCTGGCCAAAAACTAGTGGAAGCTTCTCTTTGGAGTCCAGAATACTGGTCCTCATTGACTTCTGACTTGGTTCCCACTTATAGCTATGTGTTCCTTTCCACTCAGTGGATCTCTTAGCCAATCAGAAAGCCATTGGTTACCCATTTAGGCTGGGTGCCACCATTACACAGGTGTGTATGTCTTCTTAGGCTGGTTGCTTTCATATAACAGTGTCCCCTGCTTGCTCATAACCTTGTCCTTCATTTCCCTCCCACAGCTCATATAGTGCTTTCTAGCACTATAAGGGCTAGCCCTCTGGGAACTGTTTTGCTTCTATATTCTAGCTGGATATTTGGATGTTTTGGGTCAGAAGCATGTACAGTCTTCAGTAAAAGGGTCTTACCTTTTACCTCAGGTGGGTAATCAACTGCTTTCAAAGAAACCTGTCTTGTTTTGAGGAGTTTCTAGGTCTCTCTGATCAACAGCTCAATGTGGGTCATAACTGTTTCCTGGTCCTGGGAGTTACAAGTCAGAGCCAAATCTTTTAGTGCTAGGTTTCATCCCACCCTCTCCAGGTCCCTTCTTACCAGGCAATCCCCCCATACATCTATTGAGGGTTCTATCTTTTAGTCTACTATCCAGGAGGCAAGTTTCTATGGTATCAATCCATTTTGTATTATTTTGGGGTGTATCTCCTCCCATCCTCACATTCCCTTCCCCTCAAACCCTTCCATCCCTGTTATCTGTCCCCGAGTTGCCTGCTAGGTTGCCTACAACTGAAGCTGTTTCAGGTTAGGAACCACAGATGAGGGAAAACATGTGGCATTTGTCTTCTGTGCTTGTGTGAGTTTGCTTAGTAATGATCTGTTCCAAGTCTTCCATTGCCCTACAAATTTCATTGTATCATTTTTCCTTACTGCTGAGTAGAATTCCATTGTGTAAATTTACCACATCTTTATTATCCACTCATCAAACAATGAGCATCTGGTTTGATTACATGTCTTAGCTATTGTGTATTAAGCAACAATAAACATGGTTGAGCAAATACCTCTGCAATAAAGAATGGAGTCTTTAGGATAGAAGCCCAGTAGAGGAATAGCTAGATCAGTTGGTAGCTCTATATTTTACCTTTTTTAGGAGACTCCATATTTATTTCCATTGTGGCTGTACAAGTTTGCATTCCCACCAGCAGTGAATGAGGTTGTTTAATATAAGATTGTTTGTGTTGTTCTTGAATCATTTATTTCTATGGTTTTCTCTCTCACTGTGTATATTATTATAACCTTCTTGAATTCCATTGCCTTGTGTCAATCAGTTTGTTAGTATCTCCCCCAAGACCTTAAGTAGCACGAATCACATAGTAGGTACTAAAGTGCCTGGTGAGTCATTTTCAATAATGTTGCTATAATTGCTATTGTTGTTCAGGTGATCTGTAACAACTAAGATGTATTATCAAAGCATGTGTATGAAAACTACATTTTTCTTTAAGTTTAAAACACTTTCTTCTTCACCTGAAAAATCTTTTGTACCACAAATGAAAATATCCAAAAAAGCGAGTTTCCTAAGGTTCTTTCATAACCTGTTCATGTGATGTTAGTGTATCATAGGACCTTGACCCCTTTAGAAGCATAAAAGTTAAACCTTAATGATATCACTATTAGCAAAGTATATTCTCAGTCCCAAAGTTGTTAGCTTTGAGATCATCACATGTCATTTTGATGACTCCAGAACTTCTGCCTTAGTACTAGACCCCTCTCATGCTGTCATACCATAGTGTGCACTCCATTTTGAAACAACCTTAACTTCCCCAAGTGTTTTTTATACTACTTAGTTGCTACAGTTCTCCTATAGATGTGACACCTTTATGTTCCTACTTTTCAATGTAGTTTGCACTCCACTTTGTTGATTTACCCTGTTGAGTTTATTACTGAGCTATTCATTTAATTTAATGACTAACAAAGAAGTCAGATAAAATTCTTTGTTCCATTTTTACAGCCTAGAGAAATTAGTCAAATCTCTCACATCTACAGGCAGCAGATCTAATTAAACTCTCCAGTGGATCACTTTCTAGGGCAGAGGCAGGGCATGGAGACATGGAGGTTGCCTCCTTGGAACAGAGGAGCCTTTCCCAAGCATCCTTGTTAGTGACCTGGATCAGATCTTTCATAAGGATAGACTAGAAGATAAACCTGTGAGGTATTCATCACTGTGTGAAATATCATCTCCAGTATTCAAAGTCCTGTTCCCTTACCCAATCATCCTTAATGAAGTATAACAATTAATGATCCTTGTGGTTTCTCAGTTGGTCCAGAATAATTCTCTCCTTTTGCATATATTTTATATCTCTGTTCCTTTTCTTCATAAATTTAAAAATTAAAATTGACATCAATAAATTTGTGGTTATACTTTATCTTTTTTTACAACAACCCATAATTTATTCCCACTTCATACTTCCTCATAACATGCCATTATAGCTCACCCCAGACACCAATCTCTTACTTTTCACTACACTGAAGGTAAGCAAAGCTGTGGACAGTAGCTGACACTGTCAATCAAGATGCTACCAGTAATTTTCAGTCACACTCTACCAGTGTGTCTTAAGATGGCACTGATTTTACTTCCAGAAATTATTACATTCACTCCCCTGAGCAATTCCTATAAACAAGTATCTTGCAGGTGGATAGAACCTTTCAGTATTAGCACTGAAATGTACCTCGGGAATTATGTGTTGCAGAGCTCTCTATTGTACAAGTAGGACAACATTAACAGGAAGGGAAATGTTTTGCCCAAGGTTGTGCAGCAACTTAGTAAGAAATGTTCTATGAGGGCAGAGATCATATTGCTATAATTTAATCATCATTTTGGTGTTCCAAAACTGAAATCTTGTTGACTACTGTGTGGCATGTGTGATGCAATAACATTTTTCCTTTACTTCCTTCAATGTGCCATTCCATGGGGCAAGTAGACAAAGTCTACCAAGACAAAAAGGCTATGTATTTGATCCTCTCCAATAGCCAGTGTCCTAACCAAAATAGTCATGAGCCGCACTCTTTCAGTCAACAATTACTTATGGCACACATGAATTTTTTTTTTTTTTTTTTTTTTTTTTTTTTTGGTTTTGCAAGGTAGGGTCTCACTCTGGTCCAGGCTGACCTGGAATTAACTATGTAGTCTCAGGGTGGCCTCGAACCCTCGGCGATCCTCCTACCTCTGCCTCCCGAGTGCTGGGATTAAAGGCGTGCGCCACCACGCCCGGCTCACACATGAATATTTTAACTATGTTAGGATTAGCTCAGATGATTTTGTGAAGTTTTTTTTTAAATCACTCTATTTAACCTCCAGTATAAATTCTAATGGTTTTAAACAAAGGAAATATGCTATGTGGGTTTTGTGTGTATGGAGAGCCATATACCCATGGGGAGAAAAAAGGGAAAGAGAGAGAAAGACTATGTAAATATAGGGTGGGTGCTGAAGGAGATTCCAAGACAGCAGTGGACTGAGAGAGAAACAAAGAGACGTCACTCATGCTAGAAATTTCAGAGCATCTCATATGGAAGGTTTACCATAGTGAAAAGGCTGAGGTGATATCCAAGGCTGATGAAAATCAGAAGGGAAATGACTTGAACAAAAGAGTGGAGAGGAGAAAGAATATATGAACTCATTCATACATTCAGTGACCAGTTAATAAATGCTAACTCTTTCCAGGTGTCATTAGGATTTTGGATATTTCAATGAAAATTTGTGTTTCCTAGCCATAATTCCTTCATACTCTAGGTACAATATCTCAAATGTAATGCACAGATGAATCACCATTTCCAATGAGTTCCCAAGATGCTGATGCTACAGATACTTGAACCACACTTGAGTATAATGAACTTGTTTATAAAGAGATATTTATAATATGACACTGACCACACTAGGTCAAAGTCCTAATGCGTGTTCTTAGTCCTAAAGTGCTTGGGAACACAGGGGAAGAGGCACTAGTGGTAGTCTTGTAGGTGGGCTTGGAAAGAAGAGGATGTGTCTGGAAGCAGTAAAAAAGTTCAAGATCATAGAGTAAAAACTACACATAATTAATTGTAGGGCCATAAATGAGCAAGAAGGAAGTCAAAAATTACATAGGAACACCTTGCCACTTCTAAGCATGATTTTCTTCCCTTATTAGCCATGTCAGGAAGAGATTATGATCATAATATAAATTTTAAAAACTAATAATTAACTGAATATTTATTAAACATAGTATGCCCATTGTTCATTTGTTCAATATAAGCCATATATATGTTTGTGAGGTAGTATCTGGGTATTTGAAAATTATCCTAATTTTACTCCAGAGTAGCTGTCATTCTAATTCACTCATTATAAAGCAAACAAAGGCCTCACAGCCTTCCACTCTGTATTCTTCAACCATTTTCACATTTTCTATGTGTATCTGTTATTATATTAAATAATTTGGTTCCCTGCTTTTATCCCTCACCATGTGACATGCAACATGCTTGGTGCAACTTTTGCCACCATTAAAATCCTAGCCATTATTGTTACTGCATTAGGGTTTACTCATATTTTGTTCCTTGGTGTCTAGGGAATGACAGATCTTGCGTAAATGACTAATTTCTCCTTTTAGAATGATTCTCCTATTGTCTTTTTCTGCTTTCTTTTCCAAGCTGATTCCCCCACTTTAATGTTCTCTCACAGTTTCTGCATCTCAACTTCCTTGCCAGATATTCAATCCCATCTCCTCAATGCAGCCTTTTCTGATTCTTCCTTGGCAGACATTGAAGGAAGCCATCCCTTCCTTCTTGGCAATTTCATAATTTTTTTCTGAACCTTGTTATTATAATTTCAGCTTTCTGTATCTTTACCAAGGATATATCATTTGCACAGTTTTGGGGAAAGGATAACACACACACACACACACACACAGAGAGAGAGAGAGAGAGAGAGAGAGAGAGAGAGAGAGAGTCCCATCATCTGTTACCACTAAACGCTAGAGCCCTAGCAGAATGAGTAAGATCACTCCCATAAGATGGTTACTAAGTGACCTTCATGTTGTTTTGAGAGGTTTTATGATAGTTTGGGGCTTGTTGGTGGGAGTGCTGGGGATTGAACTCAGGACCTCATGTTTATGCAACAAGTACTTTTTCCTGCTAAGCCATCTCCCTAACCTCCTCAGCTCCCAGTTTTTGTTTCATATGTTGTTTTTGTTTAACATCACTTCTCACTAAACTAGTGACATTATCATTATGTTTTTATTAAGTCCCATGAGTTTCATGTATAAAATGGAGAAAACCTTTACCTTGAAGGTTATTTGGTATATGAAGAGACCACATAGCAAGTGCTTTGTGTTGCTACACAGCGAGCACTTGGTCTACAGCTAGACTTGATTCCCTGTTTTCCAAAAGTAGAAGCCAATAATTGTAAGAACTATTTTTAAAAGCATTTTTATTTAATTATTTATTTGTGAGGAGAGAAGAGACAGTAAGTAGGTGGCCACCAGGGCCTCTTGCCGCTACAAACAAACTCCAGACACATGCATCACTTTGTACATCTGGCTTTGCAAGGGTACTGGGGAATCAAATCCAAGCCAACAGGCTTTGCAAACAAGTGCCTTTATCCACCGAGTCATCGCCCCAGCCCTAAGAAGCATTGTTGTCTTTTATGAAGGAACATTGCGCTTTTCCTCTGCTCTCTTGTCTCCCAAACTGTACACGATCTGTCTTTATCAAATACTGTCATCTAACACAGCAACCTTCCCATTAGCAACCTTGAAACTTGAATTTACTTCCAACAAATATGTCCATTCACAAAACTATTGCCAATTACTGTTAAACTGCAAGACAATATATTTTACTAAAATTGTTTCTTTAAGGGAGAAATTGACATATCATAATTTTTGTTGCCCACCCTATCTATCACACAGATGGATAACAGTAGGTTGATTAGAAGAAAATGGCCTATAGCAAACTTGAACTTAGATCATTAAAATGTAAACAAACAGCAGCAGTCCCTGAAAAACGTGGCCCTGAAAGCTCAGTGAGGAATGCAGGGCATTTACTGCCTGGAAGTGCTTAGGAACCAGTTAGGATAGAACATGGCAGACCATGCAGTTTTCAGTAAATGGTCCACAAACTGTATATGTGACCAAGAACAACCATGGTGAGCATGTCTTTCTCTCCTCTACACTTGTTATCATTCACACAGCATGTGTTTTCTGCAATTCTGACTAAATTGCACAAACTCTGAAAATGTCTCAAATTTCTCATGGGAGCCAAACTCTGAAATCTATTTATTTTAATAATACAAATCAGTATTTTCATGGTTAAAAAAAAGCATAACAATGCAGGATATTGGGAGAATAATGAAATCAGCACCATATGAAAAAATGTTATATAGAATCTATTTAACTTATATTGAATTTATTAATCCATATGTTCATTAATTCAGCACATGCATTGAGTCCAAGATTTGCTGAGGCTTTGGAAAACAAAGTTTACCTCATCCCTTTGCCTGTAGATCTGTGTGCAAAGGAAGACACACAGCAATTGAGCAATCACAGGGGTACAGGGAGTGTAAGTTGTAATAAGTGCTACAAAGCTAAGCATAAGAATAAAAGCAGAGTCGTGAAGAAGCTTTTCTAGGGGACTTTTAAGCTGAGACAAAATAGGTCAGTAAAAATCAGGTCAAAAGTGATATAAATTGCTTAATAAATGGACTAGGCAGGGGCATCTTTAATTCTCCCAAACTATTGTGTCTCTGCCTCAGTTTCTCACCTACTAAACACTGGTGCTAGGTAGCCCATTAGAGGATGATATGACATGTAACACATTTTGTGCAATGTTTGCCATTTGTCAAATATTAGCCATTATTGTTGTTGCATAGGGTATCCTTATCACTAAGATTTGTCCTAAATACATAAGATGGTCCTGAAAGCACATTTAATATTTTCAGGCAAGAGAATGTATGTACTAACAATAGCCTGAGTATTTGGATTTTCACCAGCTTCCTGAGCAATTCCACAGGGCTGTACAAAGAAGACCAGGCATACCTGCCAGTGCAGTGGGTTACATTGCAGAAGAATCCAAGTGTAAGGAACCAGAATCTGCTGTGAAGAGCATTAAACTTGCTGGTCTTTGCTTTCCAGAAAGGCATTATCTTCATTATGTAGAATAATAAATAAGTGTACTCTTTGCTCCAAAGGGAGATACCCTATCTTCCAAGGCTGTACACTGTAAAAATATTCTTGAAAACACTGTAGAGCATCTGCTAGTCAAAGGGGTAGAAATCCAAGATATATATATAGAATATGATCTCACAAGAATTTATCAGATCTGTTTTAGTTTTCTAATGAACCAAGGGACTGTTTATTATGGAGACAAATATGAGTGACCATGGCCTGGGAACACAGGTTTAAGTTATGCCAAATTCCATGTTGCAATATAGTAATAGGTTCATGATGTTTTTATAGTAACAGAACAAAGTCATAAATCAAAAGAGTACTCAAGAACATTGGTGAAAACATCAGGTAGGTGGGGTATAGCAAAGGGAAGGAGTCTTTGTTCTTGGCCTCAAATGTTATCTAATGACATTTTTAGCTTTGGAGTTGGTAGAAACTAGGGGTTCTGTTTTTGCATTCCAAAAGAACTTACCTAATAGTCACAGGATGTTAAATCACATAGAGACAAGTAATAAATGGCCACTTAAGGACCTGAACAATCCAAGTCCCCATAATCACTGAAGATCTCATCAGCCTTAACTGCTTTACACAGGTGTGGTTTCTTTCCAGGAACTTCAGTTGAAAATACTTATCCAAGAAGAAGTTTTTGTTTTATTTTTTACCTGCTTATTTTGTTAGCTGTTGAGCCCATTAGAAATCACATAACTTTACATCCTTTGTTATCATTCTGAAATCCTAAATATTTTACAATCTGTCACATTGGGTATGCAACACTAATTTTAATGATTGACTAATATATTGATAGTAGGATCTGTAACAATTTACTTAGGGATTCTCCTATTATAAAAGACTTAGTTTACTTCTAATTTTGAAAATGATCAATGAACATTAATTTTAAGATGTGAGTTAGTTAGAAATACAAAACAGCTACACACTTTGAAGTAATAGAAAGTAGTTTAAGTGAAGAAGGAAGATGCTAATGTTGCTAATTTTCTTAAAATTCCTAAGAAGTGATGTTAAGAATGCAAAATGTTCACTCTGTTTGCAAAAGTAAATTGTTTAGTATGTGCATAATATGGATTCTTTTCCTACCAGACACATCTTGAGCCATAGAATCAATGAACAGTGTTTATAGAACCATAAGAACTTCCTTCAGTGGAAGTCCCACAAGGATGGAGTCACCAAGAGTTTGTATCAGATGAATCTTCCTGCATCTCCACCTCTAAATAGTTTCCACATAAAATGGAACCACTGAGATATTTCTGCTCATTTCAAAATCAATTTTCACATTGGTGCTCATTTATATTTTAATGATAGAAGGAAGGTAATATCATATTTTAATTAGAAAGTTTACTACATAGTATTATTCAGAATGGTAGATGGTCAGAATGGTAGATGGTTTATTGCTAAGAAACCCCATTAAAAGGACAAATGAAGTGCCTGTGGTCATAAAAATAAATCCATTCCTGTTATCGAGCATCCTTTATATTCAAGGAGCTCGGGCTTTCAGTATGAGGAATGTGGAGCTAATGACATGCTTCCCATGCAGAGATAGCTTCGTTAAAAGTGGTGAAGATGTGATTTGATATTCGGTATCACTGGAATAGAATGTGAGACTTGTTTGTGACTTGTCCTGAGGGGAGGGCAAGATGGCATAAGGAAAAGTACTATGAAAGATGGACAAGGTAGTCACTACATCTTGGTGGCATCACAGCTCACTGTGTGTATTCCCTGTGTGAAGTTTTTAAGGCCATCTTCAATGTCTTCTCCAATTCCCCCAAATCCTATAGAAAACTCAATCTCCTCATGCATTCCACTCTACCCTACTAATCCTGCTGATTAGGAAATGATTCTTTTAAAAAAATATTCTTTTTTTTTTTGTTTACTTATTTGAGAGGGGCTGGAGAGAAAGAGCCAGATAGAGAGAATAGGTGCACCAAGACCTCTAACCACTACAGAGGAACTCCAGAAACATGTCTCACTATGTGCATCTGGCTTATGTGGGTACTGGGGAATTGAATCTGGGTCCCTAGACTTTACAAGCAAGCACCTTAACAGGTAAGTCATCTCTCCAGCCCTAGGAAAGGATTGTTTAAGATGCCTTCCTTCCTGGCTGTTTCTAACTTTCACTTCTTGGTTTTAGTGTTTCACTTTGGCGCAACACAACGGGTGTCCACTGCCCATTCCTTCTGAGGAGATTGTTCATGTTTATAATTTACCTGGAACTTTGTCTTCACTAGGGTAGCCATTGACTGTGCCTTCCAGAGCATGATTTAAAATCACTTGTCATCCTGATATTCTCCATGTTAAATATTAAACATAGTTTCCAAATCTAAACCAGTATTCTTAGTGTGGCCTGACTGCTAAATAACAGAATATAATTGTTTTTTCCCTGGTTTTTTTTTTTTTTGAGAGAGAGAGAGAGGGAGAGGAAGACAGATAGAGAAGGGCGTGCCAGCAGCCGCCTCTCAGCTGCTGTGAAGGAAATCCAGATGAATGCACCCCCTTGTGGTCAAGTGCAGCATTGCGCCCTTGCGTCACTTTGCATCTGGCTAAACGTGGGACCTGGAGATTGGAACTGACGTTCTTAGGCTTAGGAGTCAGGCGCCTTAACAGCTAAGCCATCTCTCCAGCCCTCTCCCTGGTTCTTGATGCTACCTTTGTTAATGGGGTAGGTTTTATATCAACAAAGTAGTCTTGGTTCATTAGAGGCCTGTTGTCAAATGACTCAAACATTTATTTTCCAATTAAGGCTGGTGATCTGTGCAAAGTTCTGAAGAATGAAGTCAGTACCTATGTCAAGAAGTAGTAGATAGGAACTGGACATTGTAGGATTAGGAAAGCCATATATAAATTCTTATGACATGAAAGAGAATGGCATGTTTGAGGAAGGCTGAATAGTCCAGAATAATATCATAGAACATGTGAGGCTTTTCAGTTACATCATTGAATGAGTGTTTTGCAAAATTACTTTGACAAATCTTAAAGGACAAAAAATTGGAGATAAAAAAAGCATTTTGAAAAGTAGGGAGGAAGATTATAATAGTAGTAATATTTAGCAATTAACCAAGTACCTGCTTACCTTGTATATCTTGCATAATTTATCTTATATTATATTCTCTGTCTCTTTCTCTCTCTCTCTCTCTCTCTCTCTCTCTCTCTCTCACACACACACACACACATACACACACACACTATAAAGACCTATTATCTCCACTTTATAGATGGTGAAATAGGGGATTAGTGAAATATTGCCAAGTTTAACTCAGCTATTTGGTAAAGGAGCCTGCATCAAATCAAGGTCTTCTCACTTTGTCTTTGTCATGCTGTGACAACAGGGCTACTGTGAGATGAAGACCAATGTGAAAATATTCTAAAAGAGGAACCAGTAACATTTCATGGCATAGTAGTTGAGAGGGAAGAATCAAGTAGGACTGAGTTTTCTAACCTGGGGGATAGGAGGACAGCATGATTTCTGGGACAGTGACCCAGGTATACTATGCAACACCAGAATGGTCCAGGTTCAGGAAATGAGGCTGGTGTTTATGACTCTAGCTAACAGTATGGATATACCCTTGCTGACCAATTTCTGTGGCTCAGAATCAACAGTAAGAGTCAGCCATGTTTCCAAAGACAATTACCTTTGGGATTACTTTACCAAATGATTAAACTTGAAAATGCCCTCATTCATCATACATAAAAATATTCCACTCAAATTACAGGGCATTGGATCTGTGCAAGAAATTATCCCAGGTGTGAGAATCATAGTAACCTTCTTGTTGAAGACTGAGGAAAAGAGGAGAGGCTTACCTGGAGAGTTGTGTTACTCCTTTTGCCCTTTATGGTAACAAATAGAATTTTAATAATCAAGCAATCAGAAAGGTTTTTTGGAAAGTAGGCCAGTCTGAAGTAATTTAAGTTTTGAATACATATGCTGTAATGGAAGACTCAAGCTGGGGTCTTACTGTTTTACTTTAATAATCATGTTAGGTTCACATAGATCCTGACAGGCATTGAAAAATCAGTTTCTCCCTAGGGTTAGTTTGTGTCCTTCCCTTTGAATCTAATCTTTTCAGAGCCACGTCCTCCTTTGCTTGTTCATTAATATATTATCTTGTTACAACAACATGGTTTTAAATCATAAATAGCTCAAATAAAAGGAATTAAGAGAAAGCCAGAGAGCATGCATCCACCACATACAACCCAGCTGGGGTGACCAGCAGCGCCCCCTAGTATTCTCTGACTTCAAGAGTGGAGAGCAAGCAAAGTGTGACTGAATGCTGGACTCTTATAAAGGCTTTCCTCAGAGGAAAACTTGTGAAGAGTGTAGAGATTTAGATCTTAAAAATACACTAAGTCTTAGTGACACATTACTAAGAAAAGAAATATGGTGCTATATGTTATTTTTAAAATTATATATATATATATATATATATATATATATATATATATATATTTATTTAAGAGGAGGGAAAGAGTGAATGGGCACTCCAGGGCCTCTTGCCCCTGCATACTGTAGACACATGTGTCACTTTGTGCATCTGGCTTTATGTGGGTACTGGGGAATCGAACTTAGGCTGACAGTTTGCAAGCAAGTACCATTAGCCTCTCAGCCATCTGCCCACCCCAGTGCTATACTTTTAAAGCTATACAATTTGCCCTAAACTTGTTAAACAGTTTTGCCATGCATATCTTAAATCTCATACACATCACCCATTACAGTTATATAAATCATTGAGTTTTATGAACTTTATCCATATCCATCACCATAAATCATGGCTGAAAACATCTTTGGGCCACAGTTAGAGTCTCCTTGCCCATTTACAATTGATCTCCTTTCCCATCCAGCCCAGGGCTTTCCTGCTGTTTCACTAAATATTCTGAAAAATCATACATACATGTATCATATATGTTATATATGTACATATACACATCTATGTAGTTATGACAAAAAATTATTTGTCCCTACTCATAAAAGAACAATTTCAGTGGAAACAAAAATATGTAGATAGCAGGGCATGGTGGCACATGCCTTTGATCCCAGCACTTCGGAGGCAGAAGTAGAAGGGTTGATGTGAGTTCAAGGCCACTGTGAGACTACATAGTGAATTCCAAATTCCAAGTCAGCCTAGGCTAAAGTGAGACCTTACCTCGAAAAACCAAAAAAAAAAAAAAAAAAAAAAAAGAAAGAAAGAAAGGAAAGAAAAGAAAAGAAAAAAAAGAAAAGGAAAAAGAAAAAATATTTACATAATAAGCAGATCATTTCCAATGTATAATACCAGAGATAGGAGTGGTCACTAGAATGTGAGGGAAGGCCTCTCTCTAGAGATAGCCCTTCCATGAAAACCTGAATGGGAAGATGATGTCCAGGAAAAGAAGTAGGGACAAAGCAACAGATAATGCAGGTACCCTTAGAAAGAGGAGAGATGGCTTAGCGGTTAAGGCCCTTGCTGCAAAGCCTAAGTACAAAGTAGCCCATGCATCTGGAGTTTGTTTGCAGTACCTAGAGGCTCTAGCATGCCCACTCTCTTCCTCTCTCTCTGTCTCTTCTCAAATAAATAAATAAAAATAAAAAATATTTTTTACAAAAAAAAAAAAAGAAAGAGCTAGTGATGACATCAGAGTCAGGAGAAAGATTAGGTCCTGAGGAGAAGTGGGCAGAATGGTGAACAATGACCTCAAAAAGGCTGTCATGGCCCCAGATCTTACAGCCTTGGAAGAGACATTGAATTGCATTCTTACTATAATGAGAAGTCTGAAACATTATCTTTAAGGAGATCAAATCATGATTAGCTTTTGTGTCTTAAACCATCTCCTCACAAGCCCTGTGATAAATAACTGTATAGAAGGACAGGAGAAGAGCAGTCGGCCGTCTGTGGCAGCTGTCACTGGAGAAGTGCTTCTTCCCCTTAAAACGGTAGCTCTGGACAGGTGAGGCCCATTTCTATGAGAGAAGCAACAGGGCTTGTTGATAGAAAGTATGATAGAAAGTGAGTAAGTGTTAAAAATGTCTAGAGTTTTGCAATGAAATCGGGGTGAGTGATACAGTCTATGGAGGCCCAAGTGGCATGGGGAGGAATGGATTTGTATGATCAAGTGAATGGATGAATGTCGGTTCTCCCAAATTGGTTACAACTATTTGAAGATCCCAGCCCTCATTTCAGCCTTCCTTGTTTCCTTCATTACATCAGGTACAGAGCCTGGCATATAGTGGGAGCTAAAAACTGAGTATTGGCTGATTTGGCTATCAGGAGATGGTATGAGGTATAGATGCCCAGAACTTCTTTTACCTCAGCTAATGAACTACACTGAAACATTTGTTCTCTGAATCATAAATGACTTTTCAGTTCTTTACAAATCTTAAATGAGAAGAAAGTTATTACAGATTCAAATTTTGCTGTTATAACCTTTCAGATGCTTCCGCAGGAGGCTTCCTGGAGCTGTGACTGGTATACAATTTAGTTAGTTGCTAAGTGGAGGGAAGCAAACAATTGGCCGTTTACTCATGTTGCCATTTAGTTCTGGTGATGACTCAGTGGTTCCCTGACTGGGAATATTCACCTACAGATATCAGATGAAAGATCTCCCTTTTCTCTAAACAGCTGGAGCTTTTCGCTGAGATGAATAGATCTCACCAGACCAAATAGCTCACATTTATTTGGGTGTTCCAGCTGTCTGCATGAAAAATCAATACGGAAAATAAATTGCAGAATAAAAGCACTTCTTCTCTAAAATTAAAATCCAACAAAATGATAGCAAGTAGAGTCTTCATTTTTTTGTTGTTGTTGTTGTTTGTTTGTTTGTTTGGCCTGGACACCTATAGTGATTTGCCAGGGAGAAAGCTAATTATTCCCAAAGTTCTATGAAGACTGACTCCTGGAAATGGAAGGACAGGAAGCCTTGGAAGTCATAATGGCCTTCTTCAGATCTGCTTCCTCTCATGACTTGTCTCCAACCCTTCTCTAGCTGTTTAATACCTGAACAGGTTGTTTCTGTTCTACAAAAGAGTCCTAAAAGTGTTCATAGACTCTTGTTTACCTCAAAAATAGAATATGAACTCCAGCCTGTTAACAAGTTTTATTTCTCTGCTTCATATTTAAGCTATTTAATGTCATTAACAATTGTTGACTAAATTCTCCTCCTCCTCAAAACTTCCCACTAGGGCTGGGGAGATGGCTTAGCAGTTAAGGCCCTTGCCTGCAAAGCCAAAAGGCCCAGGTCCAATTCCCCAGGACCCATGTAAGCCAGATGAACAATGTGACACATGCGTCTGGAATTCATAAGCAGTGGCTGGAGATCCTGGCATACCCACTCTGTTTCTCTCTTCCTTCCTCCCTCCCTCCCTCTCTCAAATAAATAAAAATAATTTTTTTTAAATCCCTCTACTCATGCCATTTCCTTGGTTTTCCTCTTAGCTTTTATTCACTCCTTGCTAGTTGTTTTCCCAAGTTTGCCTTCTTCTATTGATCCTTTAATATTGGCTATCTAGCAAGTCTCTATCTCAGCTTTCAGTTCTTTCCATCATTCTTTTTAAGGAGTGCTCATGACTTCAAATGAACCCATGCTATGTTCATTCCAAAGTGCACACTTTTAGACCAGAACTATCTATTGAGTTTACAATCTAACTTCTATCAATCTTCTGACTTATTTCTACATTCATGCTACCCAGGGTCCTGCCACATACTATATACAACATTAAACACACACACTTTCATCAAATCTATTATTTTCATTCTCATTTCTCAGTATTAAGTGCCACCATTTACCTCTTTAACCTAAACCAGAAACAGGTTGTTGGTCCAGTGTCATTCCTCAGCCACCACATGAAGTTGCCACAGCCTAAAGAATCCATTTATCCGTTTTCTTGGCTTTCTTGGATCTTGCCATGTTTTCCTTCCTTCATCACATTGGCTATTTCAGGTTTAGATTTCTAGTTATGGACACCTCATTTACAAAAATGCATTGACTCCCTAGAAGTTTGTCTCAATTTACTATTCCCTTTGTTTCCGACTTTACAGAATTTCTTTCACATATGTTGCTTTACCCCCTTCCCTTCCTGCCAAAGAAATCTGTGAGAAGATGTGGTCATCTATATCACATGATGACAGTGCAAAAAATAAATGTTCACTGTCTGGGGTGATCATGTACCTAATTCAGAAGTATCAAAGTCCCTAAAACCCAAGAGCACTGGCTCCTAACCCTGTGCTCCTTCCCATCTGTAAGCTACAAGGCATAGATGAAATAGGGAGGACATTAACAATTGCCCCTATTCAAGCTGGAGGAAAGCACCAAACCAAGAATGCTAGCCACTGAGTTCATGATCAGAGTGGGAAAACCCACATTTATTACTTCTAGACCTCTGTTCTTTCCTTATATAGTTCTGTTTTGCATGCTGTCAAAGAATAAAAACTAGAATATATAATCCTGAAAAATCTGTTTCCTGTGTTTCCACACAGGATATATAAGGTCATATCAACTAGTTACCTAAAATCCTAGTATATGGGCTGGAGAGATGGCTTAGCAGTTAAGGCACCTGCCTGCTAAGCCTAAGAACCTGGTTCCAATCTCCAGGTTCCACATTTAGCCAGATGCAAAGTGACGCAAGGGTGCAAAGCTGCACTTGCCCACAAGGGGCACACGCATATGGATTTCATTCACAGCAGCTGAGAGACTGCTGGCGTGCCCGTTCTCTATCTGTCTCCCTCTCCCTTTCTCTCTGTCTCTCTCTGTGTCTCTCTCCAAAAATAAATAAATAAATAAATAAAAAAAATAAAATCCTAGTATATGTACACACACACTCCATTTCAAGCTCCCGAACTCATGCTGCATTCCATGATGCTTTTATGTGTTTTGTGTAATATTCCCATTTCAAACTCTCTAATCCATAGTTTATCCTATAATATTTGTCTATTTTTGATCTAAAATTTCTAACTAAATTTGTTTTCCTTTTTGGAGTGACAGTCATGAAGATAACTAGTATTTGATTTAAGCTATATTAATTCGGTTGTTCACATTCCTTATAAAGAATAGTCTGTATGGAAATGGGCTTTTTGATACTATTCCATAAACAGTTGCCTCATTACCTTCTGAGATGCAACTTGTACATTAAAAGTACCAAGAAAAAAATGATGTGCAGACAAAGCATGAAAGGAAAAGTGAGTGAGGAAGGCCCAGGCCTGCTTTGCAGTGCATTTTGCTTCCAGTGTTTCAGGCTTTGAGACCAGTAATGACACATTTGGGTTAGTTCATTAAGCAAAATGCTAATATTTCTCATTATTGCTTTAAGCAAAGGGTTTGTCTTAGAAACTAGATCAGCATTTGCCATGCATTCCCAGAGTCCCCCAGCTGCCTAACAGTGGTAAGATGGACTTTGAAATGGCCTGTGTTGTGTTAACCATTTTTGTAGGGAAGAATATGGAACAGTCAACGTGGCACAGGATAGAGGAAACCATGGGCTGGAAACTGGATCTGTTTGCTGACCTCAAACACGTTCTATCTTGGCAGAATGAGTATCCTCAGATCCCCCAGGGAAATACTCTCCTTGAATAAAGAGAGAACAAATAGCTGGATGATCATTCTGTGAGACATGTAAAATAGAATTTCTCTTAAACCACACAACAAGACCGATTGTTAATCTGTTAGTCAAAAGTCTGGATTAAAATAGTTCTCATTTAGAAACATAAAAAGATACTTAAATGCCTTAATTATTTGACCACAGCTTGTAAAACTGTAACTGCATGATAGTATATCAAAATTAATGATTTATTGGTATTTAAAAGAAAAAACGAGACTCCCAATAAAGCCCCATTTTTATGATGTGGGTATGTCCCTGTTTATGTGTGTGAATGTGGGTGTGCACACACATGTGGAGGTCAGAGGTCAACTTTGGGAGATGGCCCATGTAAGCAAAAGTTCATGAGTTTAGATATCTGAAACCCATGTAAAGCTGGATACTGTAGTGTAACTGTAATTCCAGCATTCCTATAATGATAGGGCACATGGAGACAAGAGAAGTCCATGGAAGTTCATGTACCAGCTAGTCTGGTTATCACACAGGTGAATAATAAGAGTCCCTGGCCCAAACAAGATGGAAAGTGAGGCCAACACCCAAGGTTGTCTTCTGGCATGTGTGTGTCTGCATTCACCCCTGAACATGTCCTCTCTACCTCTCTCTTTTGCTATCTTAAATTCTGTACAAATACTCACTCAGTTAATGATCCAATGTTATCTTAAAATTAGGTTAAAATCAATACCAATAAATGTAGCATATTGTATAGAGTTTTCAAAAACCCAGTGCAGAAGTCTGAAAAGATTTGATTTAACATTTTATGTCAAAAATGTATTAAAAGTTAGGGTAATCTTAAACTTAAAAATACAGCTCAGTGAACTTTAAAAGTCAATTTTGTCTTGTGAGTCCTGACACAAGTATGGAAGCCAGCTGCAAGGAAGTGAGCATCTTCTAGCACACTGTAGATCAAAGTCCTCACATTTGCACTGGGGATATCAGGACAACCTTATGCAAGACCAAAATCATTTACATTGTTATAGCCATACATATATGTTCTTTTCCACATATGCCATTCTTGGTTCTGTTACTAGTGTCACGGTCCTCACAGCCAATAGTGAAGCTCTCAATTTATTCTTCCTCATCTCCCCTGACCACCATAAACATCAGTCTTATTTAGAAGTTCTGTAAGAGAACATGGGGGTGTGTGCCTTTTTATGGAGGAAAATTTATCATTCAGAAGGAAGGTGGCTTCTTACCCAGGCCAACCAAATCAAATCCAAAGATCAAGGTGCCTTCACCAAAAGACAAAGTCTCTTACACTGTTGGTATGATTATAAATTAGTACAGACATTATGGAAAATAATCTGAAAACTGCAATACTTAAGATTCAGTCATCCTCAGTACCTAACACAATCTCTGGAAGATAAATAACTACACGAGAAAACTCAGGTAAAGTTCAATAAAGCAATGGGAAGAATCCCCAGCTTCCTGTTTTAATTATGTTAACATCAGGAGCACTAGTTGCATATATAAGATGTACCCTTCTTTTTAATAGTATTTAGCATCCTAATACATGTACACAAAGAGGCAGAGAGAAGCACAGTGGAATTAAATATATATATATATGTGTGTGTGTGTGTGTGTGTGTGTGTGTGTGTGTGTGTATAATGAGATCAAAGACATGAAGAGTTAAATATGGTAGGAGTGATGCAAGCTCTTAAGAAAGTAAATGAAGAAATAAACAACAGTAAACATATATCATGATGTATTGTAATAATGCATGAAGCAATACAAATCAATTAAGTAACTATAGTTACTGTTTCATTAGTGAAGGGCACAAATAATGTTTTGTGCTAGTCCTGGTGGGCACAGACCTAGAATTTCAACTACATGGGAGACTGAGTCTGGAGATGGCAAGTTCAAGGCCAGCCTGGGTTCTAGAGTGATTTCCAGGCCAGCCTGGGCAACTTTTTGAAGCCTGCTCAAAAAATTAAATTGAAAAATATATGTGGTTATCTGTCATTTCTTAGTCACAACAATACTGTAATACACTGTAGCCCTTAATGTGGGAGGATAGAATCTGCTTGAACCCAAGTGGAAGATGTTCTGTGGGTTTTTTGTGTTTTCTATTAAGAATTTGAATCCATGAACATACTGCGATTTGATCATAATCTCTTCTCATTGTCCTCATTAGTTCCCCCCACCTCGATTCTAGTGAAAACACTTTTTTTTCCATGTAGTTCTTCTTCTGTTTTGATGTCACATTCTTTTTATTTGCCTCCTCTTTCATCTGTCTTAATGTCAATTGGCTCAATATTATGCAGACTTATGCAGGTAGCAACTTTCACTTTGAGGTCATGAATGCACCAGTCCCTTCGTGTCCAGAGGACAGTGTTCTCAAGTACTCTTCCCTACCCTCTCGTTCTTATATTCTTTCCATAAGATACTGCTTATCAGCATCAGGCAGCTCCTATCCTCATTGAAAGTATCATCCCTACACATGTGGCTCAGTTGAAATTGTCTGTGAGTAGCAAAACTCCATTGCTGTCTGGAGGTTTTGCCTGTCAGGTAGTTCACTTTATTTGTCTTCCTAGAATAAAAGATAATTACGTGTTGTGAAAGGATCTGTTTGTTTCAAGCTTACATGCTAAGAGAAACTGGTTGACATTGCCTGTGTAACATAAAAGAAGTCAAATTAAAATTCTCAAAGCACTTCATTGTACTGTTTGCACTTACATGTCACTAAAACTTTAACCATAGCATTATTGAGATAAGTTAGGGTAAAATAATAATTAGTTGTGAGGCAATGATATGTAAACTGAGCTTACTGAGTAGGTCCTTGTTTTTATCATGTGGGCTGGGCCAATAATGAGGAAGTTATCAGGGATTCCAGTTATCCATTAATCGTGGTTAGTAAACTTCATTGATCTTTACCTAAGAACTATTGGTACTCCCTAAGCCAGAGGAAAATAAATGATAAAGGAAAACATTAGTGAGTTGACACAAAAGGAATACAATTAGCAAATAAGCACATAGAAAAAATGGTCATTCTCACTAATAAATAAATGCTTATAGGATATATGAGTGTCATGGTACATCTATTAAATTTTAGAAAATGTGAGAAATTTATGATGTCATTGGTTCTCAGGTCAGGGTGAAATGTATAGACATTTTAAAGATGGTAAAATGTTTCAAAGCTTTTGAATAGTAATTAATAACATAAATCAAGAACCCAATGTTTTCATTTGAGGGACTATATCGAAAGGAAATTGTGAAATAAGGAAAAAAGTAATTATTGTCAACATGTTTATGCTAGGACTATTTATAATATTAAAATTATAAAAAAACCTAAATAAAGGATGGTTAATAAGTTATATCTTAATGTGGTGCCAAAATAATAATCAGTGTGAGAAATCTTTCAGCTATGATATTATTAAAAGGTACAAAGCCATATCTATGTTCTGTGAATGTATAAAACTTTATGAAGTACACACAAATATATATAGGGGGGCAGTAAGATAGAACAGAATAGGTAAAAAGTAGGCACCCCATTTGTAGAGTTAATTTCTCTGTGTTTTGTTTTCTCATATACAAAACAAGCATGTATATATAATTTATAAGACAGTCGTGAAAAATAAGTTAGATAACTCTAAAATAAGAGAACATAATAAAATTGTGAATGTTTTCTCTTTTATTTCCATTAATTTAAAAGATAAATTTAGTCCATATAGTCAAGATATAGAATATTATTTTGTGGGGAACATATACATAGTAAACAGGTTATTATAATGAAACAAATTAGCTTATTCATCATCTCATTTAATTGTGCTTTTTGTTCAGTTTTTGAAATAGAAGCCACTAAAATCTCATTTAGCATTAAGCTCATATACAGTTCAGTATTATTACCTCCAGTGTTGTACATTAGCTCACTAAATTTGTTTGTCTTATATTTGTTCTACTTTGTATTTCCATTGATTTCATAACATGTTTATAATAGAAAAATATTTTAATCTCACATTTATCACAAAGGTTATATTCTTTGCAGAAACATACACATTGTAGTATTGACTGTATTATTAACTGAATAAATCTAAATAATTATTTATATTTAGTACTAAACATCTCAAAGTACACACTGCTAAATTATGCTCAGCTACTTAACAAATTGGTTTTACTAGGTCGTAGTCACTATTTTAAACACTATGCATGGACTCCTTATATAACCTTATGAAGAAAGCATTATGACAATTATCACCCTACAGATGAGAAATTGACAGGCTAAGAGGTTGAAGGGAGGGGAAGATGGTGGAAAAGATGCAGAGATTCAAATAAGGTAAAGAGTGGTAGATGTGGTTGAGTCAGGATCTAGACTTAGGCAGGCTGACCAGTAGTCTGGGTCCTGATTGTGGTGCTGCTTTTCCACTGACTGATCAAAATAGTCCATTGTCCGTTAAGCATCCGTGGTGCTTGCGCTGCGAGGGACCCAGGAGACCAAAGTAGTCCTTCGTTTGAACAAAATTTTCTGGAATCATTAGCTAAGGTCTCAAATTTCACTCCCTACGCTTTAAATAAATGTCATCTATTTCACAACCAAATGCTAATTCAAAGAGACATCCCTTCTCACCTGTAATAACTAAGATGCCAAGTGAATCTTTGCAGCATAGGATGTGGCAATAACTGTATCTGAAAGAGAGAACCCCTGGAGCTTTGTGAAGGCGACTGATACTCTATAGACACTAATTTCTGGCTTCTAGACACACACACACACACACACACACAAACGTGGGCATGTGCTGTATATGCTCATGTTCACTTGCCACATGTGTGTGTAACTAACATTTCAACTAAGGTATCAAGTGAAATGATATGTTCATTCAGATACAGTTTTTCTGGGTTATGATTGCACCTTTCTCAGATGAGGGCTTCTCCTCCATCTCTCTCTAATTGAGACAGCTTCAGAATCCTTCTAGATGCCGATTTAAGTGCAGGTATGTCCCATGTGACTTTGAGCAAGCATCCAAACCTCTATACCCCCCATTTTTTCACGTTAAATAAGATCCCCTGCACAGAGTTGAAGGAAATAAAAGAAGTAAACATATGAGATATTTTTAAGAGTGATTCATGGGTATGCTATTAGCAAGCGTTAGGTATTATCATTCTTATTTTAACAGAATCTCTACAAAAACAGACATTTCTTGCTACATAAAATCAAAACAAAATAAATAATTACATAAAATTCTAAGATGAATACTCAACTGTTACATGTTACATGTTCATTAAATAGCTGAATTGTTGTTAACTGATTTTACAAATAGATATTACATATTTGAACCAATAAGTAAATTAAATACCATGATTTGAAGATTAGTGTCTGTCCAACTTTTTGTTTGGAAAAGCTGTCCTGCTGCTTAAAAACTACATTGTATCATAATAAAATTTCTGTGTCTGTGCTCTGTGTGTCATTCCAAGGCGAACAATGACTTCTTTCAAGTATGTTTGTTTCTTTTTAATGCTACTTATCATTAAAAATTTGCTTTGAATTAATACATGTTGAAATCAAATTACAAGGAAACACTAACTCTTCATCTGGTAGACTATTTTGTGGATGATTCTACTCATCACTAAGGATTTTATTGCTATATTGTCTATCTTTCAGTATTGGTTTCTTTCTTCACAATAGAACTGGACTAAAATGTACAAAGACATTTTAAATAAATGACCCATGTTTTTTCCTATCTTTTCGTACAGTCATTCCCAACACAGCACTGCAACTCGTCAGCCTTCAGTGACTCTCCAACGGGCCATCTCTCTGGAAGGGTAAGATAACAATATGAGGCTTTCTCTTAAACTAAAGCAAATAGCCTTAGAACAGAAAAGTTTCTGTCTCTCTCTCTCTCTCTCTCTCCCTCTCCCTCTCTCTCTCTCTCTTTCTCTCTCTCGTCCCCCCACTCTTCTCCCTTTTTCTCTCTTCTTTCCCTACCTTGGCAAATCTTTATAAAGCTCATTTTGTATTATACCAAACACTGTGGTAGACACTAGACTGAACATGTCATCTATAAGATCTCACTTTTCCTTCACATTGTGAATGACAGAAATATAAACCTACGATGCTTGCTTGCAGTACCATACAAGCATTACACTGTAGAAGAGGTGCACCTGAGGATTTAATGGAGAACCTGGGAGAGGCACTTGAGAGGATCAGCATCAGAGAAATGATGTGAGTTAGGGTCATACCCCCAACTCTAGATGTAACTCTTTAGCATTATAATATTTATGGATACTTGCCCAAGCAGCACAAGTTCATGGATAGTCTTTGAAAAGAAATAATGTTTATTGAGTGTTTATTAGGTACCACGCTCAATCTGTCTGTCTGTCCTCTCTATTCTTCTATCTGTCTTATCTGGTTTTATTTCCAAAAGAGTCTCATGAGATAGTTACCTTTTTTCAAAGCCTTGCTTCTCAGCGGGATACAGTAATTCTCCTGTCAACATTTACATAAAAGTAGCACAGCTTGTATTTAGAAAGAAGCCTGATTCTGCCACACAGCTCTGTTCCATATAATGTGATAGAAAGACTTCACTGAGCTTGAGAGCATTGGCCACACAATTCATGAGCCATATTCAGGCTGTTATACACGGTAAAGTTTTTGTAGTGTAAAAAATAATGACAGGGCCTGAAATTGATATTGATCATGGAAATCATTAAGTGGAATCAATACCCTGTTTGGGGTGGTCTAGAGGTCAGCCTGCATGCCATGTGATGGAGATGCTGGTTGTGGTGAAGGTGTAGAGACCAATCTACCTTTCATCTCCACCTCACTTGCTCCATATGAAGAGCTTTCCAGGCAGGGCTCAGGGTGGAACCATTCTGCTGTGCATTGTCACTGAGACTTATGAATAATGACACATGTTCTAAAGCCAGTTCCAGAGCTTTTATTGTTCTTTTTTGTTTGTTTGTTTTTGTTTTGGGGGTTTTTTGTTGTTGTTGTTGTTTTGAGGTAAGGTCTCGCCTAGCCCATGCTGACCTGGAATCCAATCTGTATTCTCAAGGTGGCCTCGAACTCATGGCGATTCTCCTACCTCTGCCTCCCAAGTGCTGGGATTAAAGGCCACCATGCCCAGCTCAGACCTTTTCTTTCTTCTTTTTCACTACAAGAAGCCTATTAGCAGTTTGCCTGTGAAACATTTTGTTTTGCTTTTTCTGCTTGAGTTAGGCATGATTGCTAATTCAAATTCTCTAATAAGATGAAATTGCCAAAGGGAAGAAAACTTTTCAACTTGCCCACTTTGTGTAAAGTACTAAGTGTATATTAGATTTTCAGTAAGTATTCTTGAATATACATTTATTTCTGGTGTTCTGATAAAAAGAATCTAATTTGTATAGCCTCAATCAGCCTGAAGACCCACTTTAAACACTTGTTCTAAAACACATGTATGTGTGAATTTATTTGTAGAAATCACTTCTGAATATAAAAGATAAAACATGAAATGGATTTACTATCACATTGCTGGACCATTTAGAAGGGAACAGTTCAGTAATTCCTTCTAAAACTCAGCACATTACATGTACACAGTGTATTATCATATCAAACTAATGTAGCGTGCAAATGTTGCCATGGAACACATAATGTGGCAGTTATTTTCTATTTCACATAGACCAATGAGTTTTTCACAGGTTTCTTATTAAGATGTTAAAACATTTAGAGTTAGCAATCAGCTGAAATTGAAAAATCTGTTATTTTAAAACTCTTCTTCCCAATGTTTTGTGAAAGGTAACTATATAGAATATTTTTAAATCAGCATGGCTTAAAAGGCCATATATTGTATCATTTTCACCTCAGTTTCCATGTACTTGACATAAAATAAGTAGAAGTGTTTCTGATTTTCATTTAGCTTGATCCATGGGGACAACAAAGCTATCTAACTGAGCCTGCTACCATAGTCTCTGCTGTCTGAAAATTGATATTTGAATCATCTATAACTGTGCCACATAAAACAAGGAGAATAATACCCCCATTAACAGTGTGAGCTCTGTGCTTCCAGTGCAGTTTGACAGAGACAACCTGCACCTTAATCTCCTCTTCTTCCCGAGGCTCTATTAAAAGGAAGTTAATGGAATTTTAAAAGGGACAACCCCCATAGTGGCAAAGAAAATGGAATGGAGCATCCAAAACCAAAATATCCCAGAAGACTGATAGAAAAGTACTGATGAATGGAGTAGAATAAAGTAATCCCTGCTCAGTTCACCATGGAAGCAGGCCTGTGGACTATGGGACTCTTGGGGTACCCTTCATATCTTACATGTTTATTTCTCCTTATCTGTGGCCCAAAACACCCAGTGCATACCTAAAACTGTGGATAGTACCATACTCTGTGATTGCTGCTTTTTCCATCTTATATAAGCACTTATCATATACTGTGGAGGGAACTTTTTCAGTTTGAGAGGCAACCACAAAACTAGCATGGGTTTCTTTTTCCCTCTTCAGAACTTCATGGACAGAGGATTCTTTGCTACTCTAGATCTTAACAACATTAACATAAGATTTATTTTTCTTCCCTTTAAATTAAGGACTTTCATCTTTTCAGGGAAGGAAATCCCTTTTTTATTTGGGGGGAAGAGTGTTGCAGTCAGTTTTTATGTTGCTGGGACAAACATCCAACCAGAAGCAGCTTATGGGAGGAAAGGGTTTATATCAGGATTACAGATTCTAGGCAAACACCATCAATGGAGGAGGAAGCTGGCTCATTGTCATAGATCATAGTAAAGAGACATCACCAAACAGCCAGCCCCACAAAACTGGCCAGAGCTCAGACTGCTCTCCACATACCTTAGGGCTGGATTCAAGTTCTGCCCTTAAATACACCTTAGGACTAGATTCCAAGGCCTTCCTACTATAGCAGGGATATGCCTGCTAGGTGCTCATGTAGTAAGCTCAATTTTAATAAAACACCTGAGTCTATGGCCATGCATTTAAACTATCACATTCAAATTATCACGGGGGAGGGGAGGGGAGCTAGCCAAATTTCCAGCATCATTTCTTAAATGTTTTTGGGCAGTTATTAAGTAAAATAAGGATTGTTTGAGCATCAGCCCTGTGATCTCAGTGTGTAGTCTTATAACTGAGATACTTCATAAATGATTAACATATAGGTAGCATATACAAGGTGAAGCAGATTCCTTTATAACACTCAGAATGTTATGTAATTGAAAATGTATGTATGCCTGGGGTTTTCCATTTGCCTGATATCAGACCATGGTTGACTGTGGATAAGTGAAACCACGTAAGGTATAAGGGGCATTATTATACTTGAAAGAAAAGGCTTATTCAAATTTTTAGTAGCTGGACCACTGGTCAAAAACTGGAACCATTATTTAGCATAGGAATCTGAGTGACTAAGAAGGACATGATGGCATACACCTATGATCTCAGAACTGAGGTGGATGAGGTAGGAAAATTTTGAATTCCAGGATAGCCTGGGCTGCATAAAAAGATCTTGCCTCAAAAAAAAAAAGATAGATAGATAGAGATAGTTAGATAGATGATAGATAGATAGATAGATAGATAGATAGATAATTAGATAGATAATTAGATAGATAATTAATAGAAGATAGATGATAGATAGATAGATAGATAGATAGATAGATAGATAGATAGATAGATAGATAATAGATACATAGATAGATAACAGATACATCAGTTACTTTCTTGTTGCTGGGATAAAATATTCAACTAGAAGCAGCTGGTGGAAGAATCAGGTTTATTTTGGGCTTACAGTGAGAGGAAGTGTTCATTATAGGAGAGAAGCATGGCAATAGCAGAAAGCCATCCTCACCTCAATAAGGAGGAAGCAGAGAGGTTGTAAGCAATACACAGGGCCGAGACATGGCACACTTCCTCCAGCAAGCCTCCACTTGCTAAGGATTCCAAAAGCTTCCCAAACAGTACCACCAGCTGAGGATTAAGTATTCAAATACATGAGGCTACAGGAACACTTTACATTCAAACCACCACAGATGAATGATGATGATGACGATTAACAGATAGATGGTGGATAAATGCATAGATACGTATTGAAGTGACTCCACCACATCAGAGAGACGAGTGGGGTCAAGTGGAGATGACATTTGAATATAGGTATAACTCATAGCTGTCATCCTCTTCTTTCTTTTGTTCTCCTGCCACATAAAGAGTGTATGGACGGAACAGTTCAGAAAAGTAGGGAGATAACTACCTAGCTGATGTTTAGAAATGTTTTGAAGAACTCAGACTTTCCCTTTAAAAAAGATTATTCTCCATGATTTACAGTCTAATAAAGGCAGACTTGTCTGTAGACTGCAGAGGCTCTATGTGAGAGCCCTGGCTTTAATCTGCTGCCGGGTTACTTGTTAAAAGACTCCAGTAGCTTCCAGAGCCTCCGTCTATTCTTGGAGAAAATAATTTTTCAGAGTTTAAACCTCAAAAGATTGCTCAGGAGCAGTAGATAACCTTATACCGTTGCTTTCCCCAGCTCCCTCTCACAGGTTTCCTTTTCATTTCTCATTCTGTCCTATGATTCCTACCTCTGCTCCCACTGGGCCGTCAGCTCATTTCCCTTAGCCCCATTTCTATGTCCTACAGTCTCCTTTTTCCTTAATCCACAAAGCATTCTTTTCTAGGCCTTATAATCTCTCTTTAAATGCAGAGCTGCAAGCATGTAAGGTGTCATCACAGCAAACTTTAAGGAATGCCAAAAATTTATCAGTGTAGAAAAAGTGCTGAGACTGCAGGGAGCAAGGAAAGATTTAATAATGGCTATCAACATGTGGGTTCTCAATCGCTCACAGGACCTGGATTTCTATTGCCATCTGCTGTTTAAATAACAACTATGTGAAAATAAATAAATCTTTTCTATGACAAAAACACATAGCTTTTATTACAAATTGGCCAATTTGGAGGCCTAAATAAGGCCTTGACATACAAAGTGGAGCTCAATATGATTTAGAGCTTTTGGAGTTTTATCTCTTATATGATCAAAAATGCAAGCTTAGGGCTGGAGAGATGGCTTAGTAGTTTAGTAGTTAAGGTTCTTGCCTTCAAAGTCTAAGGACCCAGGTTCAATGCCCCAGGACCCACGGAGCCAGATGCACAAGGCCCATGCATCTTGAGTTTGTTTGCACTGGCTGGAGGCCCTGTTGTACCCATTCTCTCTCTTTCTCTCCCTCCCCCCGACTTACTCAAGGTAAATAAATAAAATATTTTTATGCATTTTTAGAATGGGAGAGATGGCTTAATGGTTAGGGCACTTGCCTGTGAAGCCCAAGGACCCATGTTTGACTCTCCAGGTCCCACATAAGTCATATTCACAGTGACGCAAGTGTTCAAGGTCACACATGTGCACAAGGTAGCACACATCTCTGAAGTTCAATTACAGTGGCTGGAGGCGCTGGCACACGAATTCTCCCTCTCTCTCTTGCTTGCTCACTCTTGCTCTCTCACATTAAAATAAAAAAAAAAGCCTAGTCCATTGGGTTTGTGTAAAAATTATATATATATGCCATTTTAGCCAGGCATGGTAGTACACCCCTTTAATCCCAGCCCTTGGGGGGCTGCAGTAGGAGTATTACTGTGAGTTCAAGGCCAGCCTGAAACTACATAATGAATTTCAGGTCAGCCTGGGCTAGAGTGAGACCCTACCTCAGAAAAAAACAAACGAAGGGCTGGAGAGATCGCTTAGTGGTTAGGTGCTTGCCTATGAAGCCTAAGGACCCCAGTTTGAGGCTCAATTCCCCAGGACCTATGAAAGCCAGAAGCACAAGGTGGCACATGTATCTGGAGTTCATTTTGCAGTGGTTGGAGGCCCTGGTGTGCCCATTCTTTCTCTCTGTCTCTCTCTCTTTCTCTCTTTCTGTCTGTCTGTTACTAATAAATAAAAAAAGTATGATCTTTAAAAAATGTGGTTTCATAAAAGAATGTTAATAGAAGTAGAAGGAACTCCTAAGTGATTTTGTCCACATTGAAACATACTAAATTAGGAGTGGAAGGTAATGCCCCCATGCTTTTGACTTGTGTTTTATTCAGCAGGAACAAGAAAAGTCAGGTTGCCAATTGCTGCTTGGCTGTCTGTTGAGTGGCCTCATATACCAAGGGCTGCTCTCAGCACTAATTAGTTGGAATTTATCATGGAAGGATGCCACAGAGTCCACAGGGAAATCTGGATTAAGTTTTTTTATAAGCAGTTCTTATTATCTGGGCACAGTCCAAACCAGTATGATTATTTGTTACCACCATGCATATCTTCCTTGGAAACCTCGTGTTTTTTAATAAATTGGTTTAATAAAGGCCTCAAAGTAAATTGTGAATTAACTTCTTCCTCATTGTTATATAATGATGCAAACCCAAAACAGTGTGCTATAAAAATGTTTAACTAGAAAATCACCCTTTTTAATCAATACTCAGTTACTAAACTGATAATAAGAAGGAGAACATGGTCAGTGATGACACTGATTGAGATAACACCAAAGAACAAGTTTTATATGCTTCATGGGTCAAAGAGGAATGCAGAAAGTACCCAATGTCAAGTTTATTAAAGTAGCAGAAATAAATACAGAAGCCATTAGTTCATCGAGGATGTAGTTAACTGTCAGAAAGATTATCAGTCAAAAGCCTCCCACTCTACCCAAAGCACCAATCGCCACTTAACATTTGTAGCACATCCCTCTGTGAAGAATTTTCTTTTCACAGCATTTAAGGCTGCCCTCACTGACTCATGTCTGCTTATGATGCTGTCAGTCAATAAATGCAGTTGGAAACAGAACACTGAGCAAAGACACTGGCTCCGCACTAAGTCTAGGATGGAGAAATTAATCAAATAATCTCACAAGCAAGTATAAATCTACTACTGTGCCATGGTCTATAAAATCAGGATCTATGATGGATGGCCTGAGTAACCTAAAACAGAGGCTCTGAGCTCATCAGGGAGATCACAGAAGGTTTTCATGGGAATGACAAGTTAGGCAACAACTAGGCAAAGAGAAAGAACTGCCATTCATTGCTGGACACACAATGGTAACAGATCTGGCAGAGTACATTAGTGACCTAGTACAGACCAGAACAATATGAATTCAGGAGCACTTTCCTCTTAGAAATACATAATAAGAAGGCTGATTCATCTTTGACTTGCTGTCTCCTCCAGAAACATTGTCTGATGGAGACTTCTCTTTGCTTATCAGAACCGTGTGGTCTCTGCAAAGATGTCATGTTCTAAATTGCCTCTCGGATCAGTTCTGCAGTTCTGGTCCTTGCGGGATGCATAGGTTGCTCATTGTTGTATGGGAAATGACATCCTTCCTGCCACTGCTGCTTCCATGTCTCCACCAGCGCAAGTCCTTGGCTCATCTCACTTTCTATTCTCATTACTTCTCCCTTCTCACTGAACTTTCTGCTCTAGCATGTTACTTTTTATTTTGATTCTTTCCCATTCTATCTGTTTCCTCTTTTTGTTCACCAAAAAATGTACTAGGCTTCTTGGTATAAGACAGGATTAGCCATAAGCTTGAGGCCAGCTTGGGCAACATAGTAAATTTGAGGATAGCCAGGGCTACAATGTAAGACAGGTTTTTGTTGTTGTTGTTGTTGTTGTTGTTGTTGTTGTTTAAAAAAAAAAACTGGAGAAATAGCCTAGCAGTTAAGGCACTTGCCTGCAAAGCCAAAGGACCCTGTAAGATGATGCACAAGGCAGTACATGCATCTGGAGTTCATTTGCAGTGGCTGGAGGCCCTAGTGTGCCCATCTTCTCTCTCTCTCTCTCTCTCTCTCTCTGTTTTGCCTCTCTCTCAAATAAATTAATTAATTAAAAATAAAAAAGAAAGAAGGGCTGGAGAGCTGGCTTAGCAGTTAAGCACTTGCCTGTGAAGCCTAAGGACCCTGGTTCAAGGCTTGATTCCCCAGGACCCACATAAGCCAGATGTACAAGGGGGCACATTCATCTGGAGTTTGTTTTCAGTGGCTGGAGGCCCTGGAGTGCCCAGTGTCTCTCTCTCTCTCTCTCTCTCTCTCTCATTCTCTCTCTCTCTCTGCCTCTTTTCCTGTCTGTTGCTCTCAAATAAATAAATAAAAGTAAACAAAAAAATTTAAAAAGAAAAAAAAAGTTAGAAAAGTAAAAGACACTAGGATTTTGTTTGTATATACCATTACAATTTACCAAGGTGTTTCATAGAGATAATGCCTTTTGATCCCAATACCAGATTTCTAAGGTACTTGGGTAAAAACAATTTATCTTAATTGTAGATATGACAGACTGATAAGTGCCTTCCCCAATGTCATGTTGAGAAGGGGAGAATCCTGGACTGCAACCCAGCTTCCCATGTTCCTGCCCCGTATTTTTCCCCAATGGCTGTCATAACAGAATTGTCACAGATATCCCTGCCATGTCTTTTAGTCTCATTGACAAAGAAGTCTAGACAAAAGTCACAGTCACAGGGGCTTTCTGGTTGCTCATCCATCACATGAAAAGATATAGCATTCGTCTCATCTGATGCATATTTACTGGACATCTCTTTTGACCTTGGATTTAGCCATGTATAATGCATCATTTTTATTATATTTTGCCTTGCCTGGCTTTGAGCTGGAGGGAAGCTTGGCTGGGGAGAGCAGAGAATGAAGAGGACTGATTTGAGTATCATTTGTCAGCCTGCATTAGATTTACTCATCCTGAGACATCCATCTTTATATATCCAAACTAAATCTGGTGTTTTTCTCTGCATAGATTGTGAATCCCTCAGAGACTCTCAAATTCCATTAGGATTTCTGTTTACTTCCTTCTCCTGGTGAATTATAAAAGCATTTAAAGGAAGAACACATCCATATTCTTAGCCACAGGCCAGATTTCATTCTACTTAACTGCCAGTGAAGAAGCCATTGGTGTCTGTCTTTTATTTGCAAATTTTTCAGACCTTCAGTATTTACCCTACTAAACAGTGCCTTTACATTGACAATCAGAAACCTTTACTGTGTATCATATCTGGGAAAGGCTCCTGCTTATGACATGGAGAATCAAACTACTCAACGAGAATTGTGCAAGAGATATCCATTCAATCAGGCATTGATTAATCAATTAACCCTTTATTCACCCATTCAAGCATATGTTGAATAGCTAATATGTATCAAAAATTCCGATGAAGGTTTTGGGAAGATCAAGAACAACAACAAAAACAATTCCCACCCTTGAGGATCTTGCCCTCCACTGTGACAGAATGTCAGTATTGCACTAATGCACTCAGGTTATATTTCTGTAATTTTAAGAACAAGCAGCTGGTGTAGGGAGAACTCATAGCATTGTTCAGATAGAGTTCTAGTTCCAGAAGCAGCCTCCTGGAACAAGGAAGTTCTGTATTCATCAAGGCCGATATCAAGAGTTGGGGAATTTTCCTCCAGGGCATAAATCTACAAAAGCCTGGTGTAGATAGGCAAGAGAACCATTCTTCACAGCCTACCCCACCTTGCAAAGGAGATTTCTGTGCTCAACAACATTGTGAACATCGATGGGGAATGAGTTTCAATACCAGTGTAGCATGATGATAAAACATGAGAGGACCTCACATTACAATGGCCTCCCGGCAACACTGAGGTAATTGCTTGTCCTCAACTCCCTCTCCCCAGTATAGAATGCTTACTAGAATTTTTCTATCTAATTAATTATGGATACATCATGAGTTGGTACCATCCTTTCCTTCCTCCCTGCCCTCCTTCAGCTGGGGGCCCTCCTCAGTGGGGTTGCAGGTATCCCCCTTGGGGTTGTGGATTATGTGTTGTAGTAACAGCAGTTAGTTGTTGGGGAAAGCAATGCCTCTGGGCATGATGTCCATCCCAACCTGTGGCTTTTAAAATCTTTCTGCCCCCTCTTCCACAGAATTCCCTGAGCCATGTAGGGTATGTTTTAAGTCTACTTCAGTGATGGGCTTTTAGGAACCTCTGGATCTCTGCTTTGGTAGGTGTTGAGTGTCCTCAGTGTCTGTCTCCTTCACCCTGGGGCTGATTGTCAGGTATAGCATGGAAGCTGCATTCTTGTTCATCTCCCCAGTTCCTCTGTGGTTTCAGCTGGGGCTTGGCTGAAGTGTGAGGGGTGGTTTATCTCCTTGGATCTTACTACCTTCTGAAAAAGAAAAACAGATTCTCCAATAGAGAGTGAAGTCAGAACAGGTTAAATGGGATAAGTCTTGTTAACTTAGGGAGAATTTGATGGATGTAGTCCTACTTTTAGCCAAAGACTAGACATTGAAGAGCATAATCTTTGTCTCCTTAGGCTTCTGACCTGGTTTCCACTTTCAGACATGGATTCCTTTCCACTGAGTTGATCTCTCAGCTAATCAGAAAGCTATTGGTTACTGTGTGCCACTATTGCACTTGTGTGTACATCTTGTCAGATTTGCTTCCGAGTAGCTTAGACCCCTGGTTGCTCTGACCATTGTTGGCCACTTTCCCCCAGTAGCTCATGTAGTACTTTCTAGCACTGATGGGCTAAGTGTCTAGAGGACAGGTTCCCTTTTAGATTCCAGCCAGGTCACTTCATGTTCTGTGCCAGCAGCATGTAGTGTCTTCAGCAATACTGTCAGGAAGGTAATCAAAAGCTTTAGCACAAGCCTGTCTTGTTTCGAGAACCTCACAGTTGTCTCCAATCAACAGCTCATTGTGGGTAGCAACCACATCCTGGAAATGGGAGTTACAGGCCAGAGACAAAAAAAAAAAAAAAAAAATGTTTTAAGGTTAGGCTTCATTACATCCTCTCCAGGGCCCTTGTTTTCAGGTGCTACCCCCCATGCATCTGTTGAGGTTTCAATCCTTTAGTCTATCTTCAGGGATAAAGGAACTTACTATAATTTTTTTATTTGTATTTACTTATTTGAGAGAGAGAGAAATAGGCAGAGAGAGAGAGAGAGAATGGGTGTGCCAGGGCCTACAGCCACTGCAAACGAATTCCAGATGCATGTGCCACCTTGTGCATCTGGCTTACCTGGGTCCTGGGGAATTGAACTTGTTTCTTTTGTCTTACAGGCAAGTGCCTTAAACATCAAGCCACCTCTCCAGCCCAGAACTTACTATAATTTTAAAGAGAGCAAGGCTTTTTATTTATCTGTACTTTCATTTGAACCCTGGCTCCATCACTTATAAGCAGTATGAGTTCGAGCTGTTACAGAACCTCCCTGAGCCTCTGCTTTTATATCTATGGAGTAGGAATTCATCTCTCCCCACAGGATTATTTCAAGAATGTTGTTAAAAATGTAAATGTCAGGGAGTGTGAGAGGGCTCAGCAAATAAAGGTGCTTTCTTACAAAGCCTAACAACAGCCTGGATTTGATTCCCCAGTACCCATGTAAAGCCAAATGCACAAGGTGGTGCAGCCAGAGACCCTGGCATGTGCATTCTCTAGAGAGAGGGCTCAGCAGTTAAATGTGCTTGCTTGGAAAGCCTGACAGCCCAGGTTCAGTTCTCCAATACCCACATGAAGCTGCATACACAAAGGAACTCACCTATACTCTCTCTCTTTCTCTCTGTGTGTGTCTTCCTCTTTCTGACTGTCTGTCTAACACCCTCTCTCAAATACAAGTATTTTTTCAATAAAAATAAAAAATGGAGAGATGGCTTAGTAGTTAAGCATTTGTCTGCAATGCCAAAGGACCTCAGCTCGATTCCCCAGGACCACATAAGCCAGGTGCTCAAGGGGGCACATGCGTCTGGAGTTCATTTGCAGCAGCTGGAGGCCCTGGCATGCCCATTCTCTCCCTCTCTCTCTCCCTTTCTCTTTCTCTCTCTCAAATAAATAAATAAATAAATAATAAATAAATAAAAATCTATTTAAAAACTAAAAATATGTAATCTGTAAATGTTAGGCTGAAGAGATAACTCAGTGGTTAAATGTACTTCCTAGGTAAGAATGGAGTCTGCAGGGGTTTGACACTCCAAGTTTGAATTTCCAGAACCCACATAAACAGCCATGGCCATGTGGCTGTAACCCCAGTCCCATAGAGGAACAGACACCCAGGAATTGCCAGAACTCATGGAAAAATATGGCACACTCTGGATCAGTAAGCAAACCCTGCTCAAACAAGAACATCTAGAACATCCAGTGTTCTACTTTGACCACTGACCCATAGGTGAGCTCACTCTGCTGCAAGTGAGCACATGACACACTACAAGAGCACAAACATGTGCATATACCACACACACAGCACACTCATACACACATCATATTACACACACAAGCAAATTATATATACATAGTTCTTAACAAACAGTACATACTCAGAAGGAATTAGTTACCTATCTCCTGTTTCTCCTTATATCACCTTTGCCCCTTTTCTTTCTGACAGGTTGGAATTTTTCTCCTTGTTACCCTCCCTATGAGGACAGAGGATCCCTGATGCACACTAACCAGTCTAGCCTCGTTGGCAAGCTCCCGGCCAATTAGAGACCCTGTCTCAAAAAGGTGGCCAGCATTCCTGAGGAATAATACCCAAGGTTGTCCTCTGGCTTCCACATATATGTGCACAAACATACATGTGCACACACATGCATTTAAAAAATGTATGTAGGGTTGGAAAAATTGTTCAGTATCAAAAGGTACTTGCTTGTAAACCCTACAGCCTAGGTTCAGACCCCAACACCTATGTAAAGCCAGATGCAAAAAGTGGAATAAGCATCTGGCACTCATTTGCAGTGGCAAGAGACTCAGGCATGTGTGCACATGCATGCATGCACGCACACACACACACACACACACACACACACACACACTTTTAAAATTGTGTTTACACTGAGACTTTACTTTCTTGTCATATTCCTGAATAATACAGTATTATAGCTATTGTTTTTAATGTAGCATTTACATGTATTTGGTAATAAAACGTTCTAGAGATTTCTTTGAATCTAGAAATTATAGAAGGATCAGTATGTGTAAATTTAAATGCTTTGCCCTTTTATATAAAAAAATCTGACTATTAATAGATTTGGGTATGCATGAGGGCTTCTGGAACCAATCATGCCTGAAAACCACTCTAGTGTGTATACAGACCAAACTTTCCTTATCTGCTCATCAGCTGATGAACACTTGGCTTTTTTCCATTTCTTGAATACTCTGGCTGGTGCCAAATTAGCATGGAAATGCAGATTTTTCTGCAACATTCTGACTTATTTTCCTTCAGATATAGCATATTAACTTCTTTTATTTTACATCTATACCCAGAAGTAGGATTGCTGACTCATAGGGTAATTATATTTTCAGTTTTTTTGAGAAATTTCCATCCTTATTTACATAATGATTATACTAGTTAACATTCCCACCAAGAGTGTGCAAGGATTCCCTTTTTCCACACACCTGCAGGCGCTTGTCCTTAATCTTTTTCATAATAATCATTCTTACTACGTTGAGATGATATCTCATTGTGATTTTGAGTTTCCCTGATGATTAGTGATAGTGAGCATTTTTTATATACTTACTGGCTGTTCATATGTCTTCTTTTGAAAATATCTACTTAGATCTCATGCTCATTTTACCAGTTATTTGGGTTTTTGTTGTTTGTTGTTCACTTTCAAGGGTTCCTCTATGCTGGATATCAACCCCTTGTCAAATGAATAGTATGAGAATATTTTCTCCTATTCTCTAGATCACCTCTTCTCTCAATTGTTTCCTTTTCAGTGGGAAACCTTTTCAGTTTGAAGCAATCCCATTTATTTATTTTGGGTTCTGTTTCTTATGCTTTGAGAATCTTATCCAAAATTTTCCTAACCATTCAAATGTCCTGGATTATTTCCCTTGCTTGCTCCTAGTAGTTTCCATGGTTTCAAGTCTTAGGTTTATTTGTTTTAACTTTTTATGGACAATCTCCATGTATACACACAATATATCATAATCATAATCCTTCCCACCACCCTACTTTGTCACCCCTCCCCTCTCCTTCCCCCACTGATTCTTTCTTCTTTCCAACTAGTCCCTCCCCTATTTTGATATCATCATTTTCCCCCTCCTCTTATGCAGGTCTTGTGTAGCTAGCATCAGCCACTGTGAGATCATGAATGTCATGGTCATGTTGTATATGGAAGACAGTAGTACACAGCACTCCTCCTCTTCCTTTGGCTCTTATATTCCTTCCATCACCCATTGCACAATGTTCCTGAGCCCCGGGGGCAGGGGTGATAGATGTATCACAGTGCTGCATTCCACTGTCACTTCGCCACAGCACTTTGATGAGTTTTGAACCTCCCGAAGTGGTCCCTTCCTTCTGATAAAGAGAAGCTTCTCTAACCAAAAGTGAGAGTAACATCAATATTTGGGCATAAACATAAGCATTTACAGGGCAGTTTGGTTTGCATAATATAATCATTTTCAAGCAACAGTAGTAGTTTCCCCACTAGGGTCTATTACTTCCCCTGCCATAGGCTTTTGATTAAGTTTTCAGTACCAGGTATAAATTGACTCCCATGGTGAAGGACTCAAATCTAATCAAGGAACAGTTGGTTTCACCAATAACAAAAGTATATCACCATTGCACCAGTTTGCAAATTTGGCCTGGCTGGCCAGACATGAAGTTTGCAGGGTCCAGTGGTGGCTAAGAGCATCGATGACTTTTCTTAACTCTTTTTCAGCATCCTGACAGCTAGTCAACAGGGAGGAGGCGTCCAGCTAGGCTCCACTTTGTTTTCACAGTGTCCTGCAGCCCAAGCATGTAGCATCTTTAGCAATAGGGTCTCACCATCGAGTTCTGGTTGGCAGCCAAGAGCCTGTAATGTTGGGGGGATGCATCATGGGCATCCCTGACAAACAACTCATTGTAAGGAATCCCACCCCTGGCACTGAAATTTTCCAGGAATAATCTATGGCTTCTGGACATAGCATTATCCACCCACACAGGATATTTCTGCCCAAACTCTCTTATTTAACATATATATGTTTTAGCTAGCAAAGAAATGGGTTTTAATATGGCTAATTCATAACATCTTTTCATTTGATTAACCCTCATCCCACCCCTCCTCTCCATCTCCATTACCTCTTCTGACTCCACTTAGATGATTCCACCCCCAATGTTCTGTTCCTTTACTTATATATCTACTATACCCAGCCCATTAGCCCTCTCTTCTCTTCCCTTTCATATGGCCCCTTTCTAGCCTCCTGGCCTCTACTAATGACTCTTACTCCAACTCACACACAAATCTGAAAATTTGAAGTTAGGATCTGCATATGAGAGGTCTTACATTTAAACCTTTCATCTAATCTAATTTTTATAATTGTCTGGGTGTGGTAGTGAATGCCTTTAATCTCTGCTTTCAGGAGGCAGAAGTAGGAGGATCTCTGTGAGTTCGAAGCCAGCCTAAGACTACCTATTGAATTCCAGATCAGCCTGGGATAGAGTGAGACCCTATCTTGAAAAATAAAAGAGGTTACTTTTTATAACTGACAGAAGATAAATATCTAGCTTCATTCTTCTACATTTACAATTTTCCTAGCACCATTTATTGAAAAAGAAACTGCCTTTTATTGGATGTGTGCTGTTAGCATCTTTGTGGAGAATCAGTTGCCTATAAATCTGTGGGTTGACTTTGGGATCCCTGTTCTGCTCAACTGTTCTGAGTGTCTGTTTTTATGCCAATACCATTCTGTTTTGGTGACTACACAGCTTAGTGAAGTGCTTGAAATCACATCGTATAATGCCTCATACTTTGGTCTTTGTACATAACATAACTTTGGCTATTGAGGGTATTTTATGAATCCATATAAATTTTGCAATTTTTTTCTGATTTTGTGAAGCAACTCATTAATATTTTTCCTTACTCTTGAGTTTTAAAAGCCTTCTATATTTTAAATACTAGTCTTATATCAGATGTGTCTTTTGTAATGATTGTCTCTCAGTCTGTGTCTGGTAACTTCATTTTCATGACAGTGTATTTTGCAATGCAGTTTGTTTTATCTTAATGAAATCCAGCTGATCAATTATTTCTTTTATGGACTGGCCTTAGATGTATTTAAAAATCATTGCCAAACCCAGCATCACTTAGATTTTCCACTGTGTTATCTTATTCTAGGAGTCATTTAGCTTTGCATTTGGCATTTAGGTCTGTCTGTATGTTAAGTTAGTTTTTGTGAAGGGTGTTAGGCTTCTAGATTTATATTTTTAGTATGTGGATATCCAGTTATTCCGGCATCATTTAGTGAAAAGACTGGCTTTTGGTCATTTGATCACCTTGCTTGTTCCTCTGAGTTGTGTTAACTATATTTATAAGCTATAATTTGAGGTTTCGTTTCTTCCATTGCTCTGTTTATTTCTTACCAGCAGCACAATATGACTTGATAGTAAATTTTAAACTCAGGTGATATCAGGCTTCCATTTTTTTTCTTTCTAAATGTTTTGTTGACTATTCCAAGTCTTTTATCTCACCTTATACTTTTTAGTATCATTTTGTTGATATTCACAAAATGGTTTTACTAGAATTCTGATTGAGACTGAATTGAATCTATAGGTACCTCCATTTATTTAGTTCTATAATATTTTGTCACTGTTTTATAGTTTACATAATATAGATCTTATATTTGTACATAAGCACTTAATTTTGAGAGATACTAATATAAATAATATATTAACTTTGCTTCTTTCTTATTCTGCTGGTATATAAGAAAATGATTGATTTTATCATATTAAGCTTGTATCCTTAAACCATTCTATAATTGCTCATTAGTTTCAGGAATTTGAATGATTTATTTTTGTTTTATTGTTCTGAAATTTTCACATAGACCATATCATCTATAAGCAAAGGCAATTTTATTTCTTCTTTCCCAGTGGATTTACATTTTATATTCTTTTCTTGTCTTACTGAATTATCTATAACTTTCATGTTATATTCAGCAGTAGTAGTGAGAAAGATTTGACCCTTAAGGACCATCTCACCCTTAAGGATGATATTAGCTGCAGAGTTTTTATAGATCTTCTTTATCAAGTTACCAAAATGCCTCTGTTCCTAGTTGACTGAGAGTTTATCACAAAGAGCTTTTGGTACTAGCATGTCAGGTGTAATTTTTTAAATATTTTATTTGTTTAATTATATGAGAGACAAAGGAAGTGTAGCACACAGCTTCAGGTTCATGAGATGAACTTTCAGACCAGGCACAGTTATGGAGGAAGGGATTTATTGAAGCTTACAGATCCAGGGGAAGTTCCATAATGGCAGAAGTAGCTGGTCTGCTCTTACAGTTCCAGGCAAAAGAGAGAGAAAGCCAAAAGCCAAAAACCACACAGTGCATCACACTTCAGCAACTTCAGCTAGGCACACTTTGCATATCTTTAGATTGAAACCTCAAACTCACCACCACACTTTAAGATCTTTCCAGTGACATCCTCCAGCCAGGTTGCTGCAGATGCAAACTACAAACTAATAAAACACTAACTATATTAGGGGCCATCAATTCAAACTACTACAAAGAGAGAGAAAGAGAATGGACATACCAGGACCTCTAGCCACTCTAAATAAACTCCAATGCATGCTTCTCTTTGGGATTTTGGCCAGGCATGGGTACTTCAGCCCCTCAGATGTAATTTTTATAGTGAATATGACATTCATTAATCAAGAAACTGCATGAAAAATAAGCTAGCATGCCAAGAAATGATTTCATGATAATGGTTATAACCTTTGCACCTTGGCTTATAATTATCAGTTTACTCTCCTATAATATTTCTGTTTATAAACTCAGGAAACAAAAATTGTCTGCTTTATAGTAATAATCCGAGACCCAGTGGAACCCTCCCAACCAATATTTGAAAGAGATGGAACGTAGTAGTTGGTAGTTGGTAGTTGGTGTGTGAGCCCAGCAATGAAATTTTGGGAAAGCTAATGTTAAAGAGAGATGAGAACAAAAACTCAAATATACATGGAGAATAAGGAGAGGTGTCCCAAGTGTGCAAAACAGAAGAAGCTAACTTGTAAGATGATATATGCTGCAACCAAGAGAAGAAAAAGAGGTATCTGAACAAAAGTTAGTCATTTGGAGAAATTCAGAATTTTAATGTAATAAAAATTTAGGGTATCTGTGTATACCGAGAGATAAGCTGTTGGGGTCCCCCCTAAGGCCAGCCCAGAAGGGACAGCAGGGTCTCTGCCGAGTTGGGGGTGAGAGGCGTGGACACAGACTCCTCCAGCAGCTGGGTGGAAGCAGCAGAGGGCGAGCTGCCGCAAACTAATTTATTGAGGAAGTACATGGAGTTTTAAGGGGCTTGGCTGGCCAATCATTGTATGGGGTGGTCCCCTTTTTGTGACCATTGACAGCCTGTCTCCAGACAGATCATCTCGTAGCAGGTTTCTCGCGAGCATGAGACTGTAGCTGGTGTCATGCTAGGCCTGCGTAGAATGCCATATTCACAGAAGCCACTTCCTGGTTTCTCTGCCATGTGGTCTGACTAGGGACAGGCCTGCATTGTGCCATACAATAAGCTACAAGTGTTTGTCAAGGGGAGAAAATATTTATTTTTCTAAAACTACTTTGTGCTCATGTCAATGTTCAAAGTTGGCTTTGAAACTTTTCCATGTCTAAAGCAAACAGTTAATGAATAACTTTAAGAATGCATGTCCAAGAAGGGATTAAAGCAACCTTACTTCTAAAGGAAGGAATCTGGGTAGTTCAGCAAGAGACATGAAATTTCCCTATTGGAAAAGCCTGGATATGAGGCAATCTTCATCTTCCTCATCTAATGTGAAAAAAGGGAACTAGAAAGTCCATATGGGTTTAGCTAATTGGTATGTATAGATTTATTTGAAGCAGAAAACAAAAATTGTCACAGGAAAAAGCTACAGGGACATGTGTATGAGCCAACACCTATAATACCCTCAGAGAGTTGAATATACATTTTAAGACAAGAAGTCCTACAGCAGCTAAAAGTGAAGTAGGTGTGTATCTTTATGAGTTATCTTGAAGGTTAGATACATTCATAGTAGTTAATGATGCATGCATATTAGTGCTCTGTCATATTTCTATAATTCCTATATAGATGTTTTTATGTGGACACTTCTGAAGTTCTGTTTGCAAGGCTTATTGGAAGCCTTGGTGTTTGAATACTAGGGTCATTGCCCAAGCACCTGGTGACAGTTACCAAATTGCACAGATATTTCAATTTGGTAGCTATAAAACTAAAGATAAAAGTAATTGCCTTTCATTCCAGGTCCATTTTCTAAGGTGACAGATCATGGGACTGGGTCAACCTCAGTAACTCATTCCTCCATACACAGGTGATGCTTATGTCAGCCTTGTATTAGCTGAGGTAGCCACTGTGAAGGTGGATAAGCTTCCTGGAGCTTCTATAACTACAAGGCTTAAAACAACAGAAAATTATTTTCTCACAATTCTTGGGACTACAGTCCAAGACTGAAGTGTTAGAGGACCGTGGTCCCTCTGAAACCTGTTGTGGAACCCTTCTTTGACACTTCCTAGTTTCTCATTGTTTTCTGGCAATAATAAATGCTCCTTGGCTGGCAGTTACATTAGCAAATTTAAATGTGCCTTTGCTTGCAGCTGCATTAACTCCATCTCTGCTTCTGTCATTACACGACATTCTCCTAGTAGATTTCTGTCTTTCCATAGCTGTTTTCTCATAAGACAAAACCTACTTATAATAAGACTCATCTTAATGTATCTGCAATGCTCTATTTTTTAATGTGTCATTTTATGAGCTACTGGGGTTTAGGACTTCAAGATATCTTTCAGAAGACATAATTCAATATATAACACAATGTTAATGTCTCAGGGAAAGAGAAGTGGTATGTAGCTTCTTATGCCTGGCAAGATGTGGCATGGTAGCTTCTGGGTAAGTTTTTTTTTTTTTTTTTTTTTTTTTTTGAGATAGGGTCTCACTGTAGCTCAGGCTGACCTGGAATTCACTATGTAGTATCAGGGTGGCCTCAAACTCTGCCCCTCGAGTGCTGGGATTAAAGGCATGCACCACCATGCCCAGCTAGGGTAAGTATTTATTGAATAAAAAAAGTATATGTAAGTGATCTGCTCTGTTTTCTGGAGAACTGGGTCTCTGTGCCATACAAGATCATTATCATGATATAGTCCTTGCCTGTATGTTTCCGGTGCAGGCCCACTAAAATCCTCCAGAACATTCTAGTCATCTAAAAGTATTTGCATTTTGTTAAACCCCATATATTCTCTCACTTCCTTCGTGGTGCTTTTCCTTATTCATGAGACATCCTCCCACTCTCCATCTATAAATATCAAACCAGTGCTCGCCTATCTGTGGTAAAATGTATCCCAAATGTTGTGAAAGAATGAAATGTTAGTATAATCAGTTATTTTTATTCACCTTGTCCCTCCCCTGCCCGTCAGAGCATCCGTGAAGTCAGGAACGAGATTGTGTTTAAAGTTATATTTCCTGCACCAAGCACAGCACCAGATGTGGCTTTACCTTGACACTCTAGGACACAGAGATTGGCAGGGAAGAAGGGCAGTTTTATTTTAATAAAAAAATACATATATTTATGATATTTGATACACGTATACATTCTAGAAGGATCAAATCTGAATAGTTAGCATATGATATCAACTATTTAACATTTCTTTGTGCTGAGACCATTTAAAATCCTCTCTTCTACTCTGATGTGTTCTGATGCTACAAACCATAATCCCAGGCTATGGGACAGAATATCAGAACCTCTTGCTCCTAACTGTAATTTTGTACCTTCATGTTAGCAAAAAATCCAGGCACAGTGAAACAAAGGCCATATGATTATTGTTGTGCGAAATCTACACAGTTAAAACTCATAGAAGTAGAATGTGGGATGGTGATTACCTGAGGTTGGAGTGGGGTCGCTAAGGAAGGTATCATCCTACAAGCAAACAGTGAGAATTTTAAAAAGGGAAACTTACTGTCTGTATTCAAATTTGGGGTTTTGTTTATTTGTTTGCTTTCTTGTGGGCTCTTTTTTTTTTTTTTTTTTTTTGAGGCAATCCCAACAGACTGGACATTTTTCTTTTTTATGAGAGAGAGAGAGTGAGAGAGAGAGAGAATGCCTCCAGCTACTGCAGTCAAATTCCAGATGCATACACTTCCTTGTGCACATGTGCAACACTGTGCACTTGCATCACTGTGTGGCTGGCTTATGTAGGTCCTAGAGAGTTGAATATGAGTCCTTCAGCTTCACAGGCAAGCACCTAAACCACTAAGCCATCTCTCCAGCCCACCTTTTTTTTTTTTTTTTTTTTTTTTTTTTACATATGGTAGTTTCAGTGAAATGTCCCCCAGAGCCTTTATGTGTTTTGAATACTTGGTTCCCAGTTGGTGGCAATTTGGAAAAGTTTTTGGGCCTTTGGAAGGGGGAGTCTTGCTAAAGGAGGTGTGTCACTGTTGTTGGGCTTTAGTATGACATAGGCCAGCTCTAAGACCACTAGTCAGATTATTTCCTCCCCATTTCTGTGGAGATGGGTGACACACCTGACAATTTGCGCTTGTCCTGCTCTTCTGCCATGAAAAGCTTCCCCTCAAAACTGTAAGCCAAACTAAACTCTTTCCTGCCACAAGCTCCTTCTTGTTGGGTAACATGCCCAACAATGAGACAGAAACTGTTTATTGAAATAGTCTTATGTAACCTAGGTTGCCTTAAACTTATACAACCGAGGCTGGCCTTGAACTTCTGATTCATCTGCCTCTACCACTCAAAGTGCTGGGATTGTGGGTATTCACCACTCTGCCCTGCTTTTGTATTCATTTTTTAACATTGGCTTGCTAGCAGTATCAAAGGAAGGGACCAAGCCTGAGGGGTGGTTAGGAGGAACCTGGTTAGAGATCTAGCTGTGAGAAGCTGTGGCATTGAACTAAGACAGCAATACTAGATAATTTGAGAGGCATTTGGAGGAAAAACTGGCTGCATTTGCTGGATGATTAAGAAGTACTAGGTGAGCAGCAGAGAAGCACAATGCAGAAGTTCCTGATTTGTGAGACTGGGCAGCCATCATTACCTAAGATAAAAGGGACAAAACTGTTTCACAGGCAAGAGAGTGATTTCATTCTGGAGCAGTCAAATGGAAACTCGGAGTAGAGGACACTGTTCTGAGTAAGCGATAAAAAATTGGTGACTCACGAGTAATGAAAATGGATATGGACATTAATTTATTAATTTATTCAACAAATATTAAGGCCCTAGTTTGTTTTAGATGTACCAGTATGAGTGATATAGGAGCACAAGGGGGCTGCTGCACTGGTAGCAGGATATGGGCAACAAGCAAAGTAGTAAACATAAACAAAGTCGTTCCCTGTAAGTATCATGAAGGAACACACAAGAGGAGACAGAAAATGCTGAAATGAAGGCTGGTTAAATAGAGTGGTTAGCATAACATTCAAACTGGAATGAAAAGACAGAAAATAAGCTCTTCAAGGAGGATCAAGAAAGGGGCTAGAGAGATGGCTTAGTGGTTAAGGAGCTTGCCTACAAAGCCAAAGGACCCAGATTTGATTCCCCGGGACCCACATAAGGCAGATGCATAAGGTGGTGCATGTATCTGGAGTTCATTTGCAACAGCTGGAAGCCCTAGAGTACCCATTCCCTCTCACTCTCTCTGCCCCTTTCTCTCTTTCTCAAATAAATAAATAAAAATATTTTTTAAAAAGAGGAAAGGAGTGGAGGAGGCAGCCAAGGACACAAAGTTTGGCAATACCATGTATGAATATCAAACAGATGAGATTCTTTTCAAGGGATTAAGAAGAAATAAAGAGGTGAGACCAGAACTCAAAATGTGACTTCCCATTGACAAGAGACAAAAAAAAAAAAAAATTCTAGAACTGTGCTGTCAATAGCAGTAACAAGTAGGTATTTGATTACTTAATATAAATTACTTAGTAAAATGAAGAATTAAGGCAACCACAGTTCCAGTGCCTAGTAACACATGTGACTGGTGACAAACATATTGAACAATACAGACATAGACCCTTTCTGTCATCACAGAACTTTCTGTTGTGGAAATAGAAAGTTTGCAGTGCTAGAATATAAAGACAGCTCAAGTTAAAAAGGAACTAAAAATAAAACCAATCCTATTCTCTCTACTCTCCTCAACTAAAATCACTTATCCAATAAGAAAATATAGTCATGGTTTAGAAGTAGAAAGAAACTTGTTTTCATTGGGCAAGTAATTGGGAGAAGTCATAAGTCATAGCAATTCTGTTTGATTTTCATCTCCATTCTCTTTATTATGCCACATTGAAGATGTCATTCAGAAATGCTGTGCTCAAAGCCAGCTTGATTTTATCTGCGTGTAATCCTAGTGCTCAGGACGTAGAAGTAGGAAGCTTGTGAGTTTGAGGTAACAAAGTAAGACTGTGTCAAAGGGGGAAAAAAGAGTAGGACAGGAGAGATGGCTTAGTGGTTAAGGCGTTGCCTGCAAAGCCTAAGGACCTAGGTTTGACTCACCAGAATCCATGTAAGCCAATACACAAGGTGGCATAGGTGTCTGGAGTTTGTTTGCAGTGGCTAGAGGATAAGATAAGATAAGGATAAGATAAAAAGGACAAAAGTGTTTCACAGGCAAGAGAGTGATTTCATTCTGGAACAGTCAAATGGAAACTCAGAGTAGAGGAGACTGTTCAGCAAAAAAAAATTGGTGACTCACAAATAATGAAAATGGATATGGACACTTGTTTATTAATTTATTCAACAAATATTAAGGCCCTAGTTTGTGTTAGAGGTACCATTATGATACCTGTAATCCTAGTGCTCAGGAAGTAGAAGTAGGAAGCATGCCCATTATCTATCTCTCCCTCTTTCTCTCTAAAATAGACAAATAAATAAACTTTTAAAAAGTAAATTAGGGCTGGAGGGATAGCTTAGCAGTTAAGGCATTTGCCTGCAAAGCCAAAGGACTCAGGTTCAATTCCCCAGGACCCACCTTAGCCAGATGCACAAGGAAGCGCATGTCTCTGGAGTTTGTTTACAGTGGCTGGAAGCCCTGGCGCATCCATTTATTCTCTTTCTCTCTCCCTCTCTCCTTGTCAAATAAATAAATAAATAAAATTTAAAAATATATAAAAATTAAAAATTTAAATAATAATAAATGCTATGTTCAGAGATATTCAGGGTTAATGTTGGAGTGACAACTAGAAAACCAGGCTCCAAGTAAACATTTTTCTATAATAATATGGATATATCAAAATGAGAGTTAAGGCTTATAAAACTAGAACCTAAATATTTTAATTTAGATAACCCAGTACATTGCCCCCCATATCACACTGACTACAGACAATCTGTGCATTTAACAATTAATTGGATTTTTTTAATACCAGAGAGCTAACTCAAAGACATTTGAAAAAATATTTCCTAAAGTGTGCTTATCTTTACAAAGAACTTGCAGATTTTTAATCAGCTTCTATTGTCAAATAATAGTTTGCTTATACCCCAGTTTTCATGATATTTTCAAATAGTCCAATATTTCATTAGGAAGCTTGAGAAAAGATGACACAGCTATAAAAATACTGTATAAAGTTTGTTTTGTTTAACAAAATTGCTAATTTTTTTCTTTTATAATTAACTGTTCTTTGAAAAAAATGTACAATGAAATAGGAAACAAAAGTACATACCTGTCATATAAATTTTTTCCTGTCATATAATTTAATACATATAATTTATGTATACATAATAAATATGTATACATAAAATAATCAATATAATTTAATGGGAAAAGTTTCAGCCAATTTATTAAAAAGAAAAATAGAATATTATTTTCTTTTGCTTTAGAGCTTAAATAATGATTAAAGGTATGATTATGACAACTGGGACCATATTTGAGATCAAGACAGCTGCATCTTTATCTTTATGATGAATTTAGACAAAAGAAAATTGAGATGAAATGTGTGTCTTAGATTATCTTACTTGATATATGAATAAACAAAAACTTAATATATTTTTAAATCAAATTTATTGAAACTAATCTATACTTGATTTATGTTTATGGGAAGAAAATGGCTTATTTGTCTGTTTAATTTCTTTCACCAAGGATGTTATATGAAATCTCAGATGTGTAACTAACTCCAAGATTTTCTCTAGAGAAGAGACTGAAAAGAGGGTTTTACAAAATATGCAGGCTAGATCTTGGCAAGTAAATACCAGACTTCAACCACAGCCCCTCACTCTGCAGCAGAGGTATCTCTAGAAATTTAAAATGTTAAATTAGTCTTCTTGCAGGCAAAGTTGGAAAGGTATAGAAAAAAGATCAACACTGTGTAAAAGAGACCTTTGGGGTAGAAACATTCAATATCTTCATATTATCTAAGTGCAAAGTCTGAATGTCTTGCTTGGCATCCAGGATCCTCTTAATCTGCCTCAGTCTCCCTGGTAGTCTTTCTTGATGTTTACAGTGAACACCACTGAAATTGAGCTATGCCAGCTCTTCAAACACAGGTCATAGATGTTCCCCTTGGACCCTGGGCTCACACTACCTACAGACACTGTACCCACCACTTCCCAGTCCACTTGTCTGTATATACCAGTCCTTCTATATCTAGTTCATGTTCTATGTTCTCCTGAACTTCATCTTTACTTTAACACAGAGATCCCTCCTTATCCATAGCACTCATTTAATACTTAATGTGTGTGGCCCTCCATTGTTCATTTGTTATTTTATATGTGTCCCTTTGCTTTCCAGAAATCTTCACTCAGAATAAAAATAAGTTGGGCTGGACATGGTGGCACACACCTTTAACACCAGCACTCAGGAGGCAGAGGTAGGAGGATCACCTTGAGTTCAAGGTCACCCTAAGACTAAAGAGTGAATTCCAGGACAGCCTGAGCTAGAGTGAGACCCTACCTTGAAAAAAAACAAACAAAAAAGGTGGAATTCATATGACTCTAGGAATTAATATTGCTGTTTTAATTCATCTTCACACCACAAAATAGATATTATAGTTCAAAATTTGCAGCAACAAAAAATATTTCTAAAAAACTTCTAGAGTCTCACCTGTTAATGGATAAGACTACGATCCAAACAGATATCTAGCTTCCATGGCCATCATCTTTCCCGGTGTCACAGCACATCAGACCACCCCATCTTTAGTTTATCTCATGCAGTACCAACCACAGCATATTTCACATGGATGCTACATCTGCATGATGACTACATCAACAGATGACTACCCTCTGTTGCTTCCCTAACATCTAGAGCATAGATCCTCTCCTGTAAAGCCAGATTTCTTGTGCATTGTTTTATCATTGTGTCCTCACAACAGCAACTCGATAAAATCGTTTCATCTGTTTGATTGACTACTGTACTGACTCACCAGATAGACGGACTGTTGGAAAGTGAGGTATGCACGCAGTCTTTTACAGTCTTCTGAGAGCTGACTGCTCATTGAGGTACATGACATGAATCAGCTTTGCAGCTTTCTGTAGTTGACCTCCAAGTGACCACCTTGACCATGACCCTCACAGCCATGCTAATACACAGTTTTCCATTGTGCTAAGAAGTCCCTTTGATCTCCTATCAGTATCTTCTTCCCTTAATAACACTGCTCACATGAACACAGTCTCACTTATGGAGAAATGAAGAAAAGAGGAGCTCAGGGAGAGACTGATTCTCTGCACGTGTCTTGAGGGGGAACTTTATTGAGTTGTCATGGTAACAGTCTGAGTCTTAGGAGTATATGTGCTGAAACTCACTTTGTTAATGTATCCAGGGGTGACCAAGTATATATATTATAATAACTTTTAATTTACAATGAAAATATACATGCTCTAGAAAACCAGAATGTGCTGATTTGCAAGCATGCTGGTCCCAATAGGAAAAGCACTGTGGAAAAATAAGTTTTAATAAGAATGTGCTGTGGTGACCTAGACCCTAAGAGAGCAGAAAAAATCTACCTAGATGACCTCAGTGGCTAATGTTATCGAGATAGGTTGTCCAGATGAGCCTCCCTCATCTGTTATGACCAACCATGGCAGAGTTTCATTGGCAGCAACCCAGAGTCAGAGCTGAAGCCAATACCTGCCTCACCATGCTATAGATGCTCACCAACTTCTTTCTCCTACCACCCAGGCAGACACTCCTTCCTTTCTTCTCCCAATGAACTTGGATTTATTAATTCTGCACCACAGGCATGACCTCCTCCTATTAAGTAATGCCTTTTCTTCTTCCTTTGAGACAGTCATATATGCATCGTTGATATCACGGAGAGGCTAATATTTTTGTACTTTATACTTTGGCTTAAGATATAATCTTTCAGAGTCCCACTTTTGCTAAGGGTCCAACCCTCCACCCCTGTGGCCCCCATGATCCTATTTTCCATGCAGCCATCAAATCTCAACACTGGAACATAAATCTCTGTAGTTATCTCAGTTCTTGGCTTTTTTTTCCCCTGGACCTTCATTTCTGCTTCATTTTAAACTCTGAAAATGTCTCAAGCTTACAATGTTAGCTCAGTATTTTAAAATATTTTACAAGGGCTGGAGAGACTGCTTAGTGGTTAAGGTGCTTGCCTGAAAAGCCAAAGGACCCAGGTTTGATTCCCTAGAACTCACATAAGCCAGATGCACAAAGTGGTGCATGTGTCTGGAGTTTGCAGTAGCTGGAGGCCCTAGCGCACTCATAATCTCTCTCTCATAATTTCTCTCTCTCTCTCTCTCTCTCTCTCTATTTATCTATCTGCCTTTTTCTTTCTCTCTCTCTCTCTCATAAATAAATAAAAATAAAATATTTTTTAAAAGTTCTGTTCTATTCAGGATTTTTAGCTTCTCTATATTGAGAAAGGTTATCAGGGTATCTGATATTCCAAATGGCTGGTAACAGAATCTCAACAGATTCTTTTCTTTAGCATTTCTTTAGTTTTCATATGCTTTGGGCCCACTATCTTATCTGAATTGTAGCACTTCCCAGACATTATTCCCTGCATTATTCATGCACAGAACCTGGGCCATAGATGGAGATTCTTGGCTTCTTACGGGGCTCTAGGTGTGGAACCACAATTCAGTATCATTTCTTCCAACCCTTCCTTTCTTTTTTGTCTTTATATTTGGACATATTTTGTTGTATGTGCTCAACCTCATGCTACATCCAAAAATTACAAAATAAATGAATAAACAAGAAACTTTGAAGTTCCCTTACTATTCAAGATCACAAAATCACCACATAGATGGGAGGATAAACAAAGTAATTTCAGAAAAATGAAGACAGCAACAGTGATATAAATAAATGGACAATGTAATTGCAAAAAAAAAAATTATAATGAAACTGGGCACAGTGACCATGGCAAGTGCTATACTGCCCCAGCTGCTCAAGAGGCTGAGATGGGAGGATCACGTTAGCCCAGGAATTCATGTCTGGCCTGGGTAATACATTGCAACGCTCACTGGTCATTTCATCTAGAGGGAGCACAAAGAAGATGCACTTGGTCTCAATCTTGAAGGTCAAATAGAAGTTCATTAAATAGAGAATAGCAAGAGAAGGTAGCATTCCAGCCAAAGAGAATAACCCGGGTGAGACAGTGTGAGGAGCTATGGTTGGCAACTTCATTTAGTAGGACAGCAAACATGGTGAATTTAGGTACTGGGCAGGTTTGGAAAAGGGGAAGTGATAAGGATTGCATGTTGTGCTTAGAAGTTTTTTAGTCCATATCCTGAGGACACACCTACCCCTAGAAGGCTTTTCTTTTTAAAATTTATTGACTGTGAACTTCACTCCATGAACATATTGCACATTTATCACATTCCCATTGGGTAGTATTCTTATAGTTCCCGCCCCCTTGTCCCATTCCACTGAGGCCTTTTCCAGTGGGGTTATTGATATTCACTATGGGGTCATGAATGTACCAACCATTCTCTGTGAGGGGTGGCATTGCCTCAGGATACTCCTTCCTGTTGTGTGGCTCTTAAAATCTAAACACCCCCCCCCCACCTTCAGCAATGTTCCCTGAGCCTTTAAGGGTGGTTTTTAAGTCTCCTTTAGTGCTGAGATCTATGCATCCTCTTATTTTCTGCTTCTATGAGTTTTGTGTTTCCACAGTGTCTACTGCCAGCTCCTTGGAGGAGGTTTTCAGGCTAGTCTTGAAAGCAGCACTCATGTGTTTAATGTGCTTCTCCCTCCATGATGTCTTCTGGGACCTGATAGATGTGACAGTCTCTAAAAAAGGAAATTCTCCAACCAAGAATGAGAGCTGTATGGATCAAAGGGGATAAGGGATAGTCATTTAAATGAACCTTTTGGCAGGCATATCCTCTCATCTTAGTCAAAGAACAATGGGAGCTTGCTTCCCTCTAGAGTCTATGACCTTCCTAGTCATAGGCTTCTGATCTGATTTGATTCTCTATACAAGCTATGAATTCCTTCCCACTGACTGGGTCTCCTGTCCTATCAGAGACCAACTGATTGCCCCCATAACTTGTGTGCCACTATATCACAGGTGTGTACATCTTGTCTGACTGATTGATGTTGTAGTTTGCAGGATCCTCAGCTTGTTCATGCTGTTGGTGACATTATCCCCAGCAGCTCACATAGCACTTTATTTACAACACTATAAGGGCTAGCCAGCAGGGATCTGGCTTCCTTCTCAGTTCCAGCATTATTTCTTGATGTCCTATGACCTTAGTCTGTGGTGGCTTCTGCAATATGGTCTTGGCATTTAGACCTGGTGGGTAACCAACTGCTTTAGCAATGGCCTGCATTGTTTGCGGGACCTTATGGGCTTCAGTGACCAACAGCTGACTGTGGGAGTTAACCCAGTTCTGACACTGGGGTTTACTAGCTACAGCCTATGGTTTTAGAGTTAAGCTTTCTACACCCCCCTACAGGGTACTTCTGCCTGGAATAATCCCTGCACACCCTTATGAAGAGTTATACCTTACAATTAACTAATCAGGAGGAACTTTTCTATGGTACCCATTCATGCCATCATTATTCTTGTGTATTTCCCCCTCCCTCCCTCCTTTACCCCTTTTCCCCCCAAGTCCCTTCCACCTCCTGTATTCTCTCTCCATTTGACTGTCTAGCATCTCCTCTTTTCTTCCCTCCATGTTTCCTCTCTCTCCTAGCCACATTCTAGTTCCTTGCCAATTCTACTGATCCTTACTACAACCTATAAACAAATCAAACTCTTCACTGTTAGGAACCGTGTATGAGAGAGAATATGCAGCGTTTGTTTTTCTGAGCCTGGGTAACTTTGCTTAGTATGACTTTTTCCCAGTCCATCCATTTACCTGCAAATTTCATTACTTCCTTCTTCCTTATTGCTGAGAATTCCATTGTGTATATGTCCCACATCTTCATTATCCATTCATCAGTTCAGGGGCACATGGGCTAATTTCAATTCTTAACTATTGTGAATAGACCAGCAACAAATATAGCTGAGTATTATCTATTAAAGCATAGAGTCTCGGGAGTGTTATAGCTGAATCAAATGGTAGCTCTATTTTCAGATTTTTGAGGAGCCTCTGTACTGCTTTCCATAGTGACTAAATGAGTTTTCACCCCTAAAAACAGATGATAAGGGTTCCTCTTTCCCCAAATCCCTACCATTATTTGTTGTTGTTTCATATTTTTAACGATAGCTATTCTGACTAGGGTGATATGGAATCTTTAAGTCGTTTTAATTTACATTTCTCTGATAACTAAAAATGTTGAACATCTCTTTATATGTTTATTGGCCATTTGTATTTCTTCCTTTAAAAACTTGCTGTTCAGTTCCCTGTCCCATTGTTTGAATGGGTTAATTTATTTTTTTACTGCTTAATTTTTTGAGTTTTTTTGTATATTCTAGAAATTATCTTTGTTATATGGATAGATAACAAATATTTTCTCCCACTCTGTAGGCTGTCTGTTGACTCTGTGCAATAGCTTTTTAATTTTATGAGATCCCAATGGTTAAGGGTTTATCTAATTCCCTAAGCTACTGATGTTTATTCAGAAAGTCTTTCCCTACACCTACATCTTGGAGTGCTCTGCCATTTTTTTTCTAGAAAATTTTTCTTATAATATGTGTGGGTATGTCTGTGTGTTCATGTATGTACAAGTGTTGTATGTGTGCAGGTGTCAATGTACGTGTGTGTGTGTTGGCCAGTGGACACCTTAGGTGTCATCCTCAGGTATGCCATCCACCTTTTATGAGACAGGGTCTCTTGTTGGCTTGCCAATTAGACTAGTTTGGCTTGCCAGTGAGACCCAAAGATTCTCCTGTCTCCATTTCCATACACAAGGTTTATAAACATGCCTCACCACACCAATCAAATCATTTTTATGTGGGTTCTAGGAATCAAATTCAAATCCTCATGCTTTCACAACTGAGCTGTCTCTCAAGCCTTACTAGCATGCTTATGAGCTAGAAAATAGCATGTATTGATACATATTTTAGAATGACTAGAAGCATTTTTATACTTCCCTCTACACAAGAAATCCTTCAGGTTTAAGTAGCCATTTTTCTCATGAATCCTTAAGCCATCTGGAGTAAAAAGAATTCCACAACACCCTTCCTCTCTCCTGAAAACACCAGAAATGCCTTAGCACATCCTCTGTGACCCCAGCTAGACAATCTTGTGGCATTTACTGACTCACGCATCTTGGAATAGGTCAGAATGGCATTGCTACAGTTGTCCAGCATCCGAAAGTTTTATAATTCTATAGCTGTTTTAGATCACACTAAGAGAAAAACAAACCTGCATAAATGAATGTGGCATATTTTAACTAGGTGTTGGTGATAAAAACACAAAACATTTTAGAAAACTAGCCACTCTTTTCTCACAAGCTTCTGCCCTAGCAAGAGTGCTGCTTCTGGGTTTTTATAACTATTTATTCCAAGTGGTTCCTTCCAGTCCAGGCTCTTTAATTCATAGTGCCCAACACAGAGTAAGTATTCCAGAGGTGTTTATTTATTAGAGGATTGGCTGGGTGAATAAAACATGTGTTTAAATATGCTTTATTTATTGTCTTTCAAACAAAAATACTGATATTATGGGCACCAGGATCCATCTTCTCTAAACATAACTTCTCTAAAGTCCATATTTAGAATATAACATAAAAACTATAATTAGTAGACAGTAAGTACTTATTATGTAGCAAGTACTGGAGACAAAAAGCAAATACCATGGTCCCTAATTAATGGTAAAATTAATCACTGTAGATAGAAAGGAAGACAAGTAAGCCAAGCCAGTCTAATATGCATTACAAAACTACATAGAAAAAATGTTTGGAGAGGCCCCCAGTGTAGCAAAAGGTTGGGCATCTGAGCAGAGTGCCAGGGAGATCTTCCAGATCACCACAGTCCACGAACTAAGTCATGAATGAGTGATGGGATGAGGGTTAGAATTTCACTCCACTGCCAGTACATAATCACGTTTTTTAAGGACTGGTGAGGTGGTTTGAATGTAAACTATATCTTTCAGAGACTCACATGTTTTAAATACATGCTCCCCAGATGGTGGCAATTTAGGAAAGTTTAGACTTTGGACACAAAGCCTTGCTGGAGGAAGTGTGTCACTGGAGAGAGACTGGGGTTTATTAGAGCAGTTCTACTGGGTGTTGGTACCCAGCTGACTCTCTGAACCATTTCCTCGCTATTGAGATCTGATGCTGTAAGCCACTTTACTTATGACAGGCTTCCCCTGCCATGGTAAAACTTCCCCTCGGACCTATATGCCTCCCATAAGCTGCTCCTGCTCAGGTGCTTTGTTCCAGCAACAAAAGGCAGCTATGACATCTGGCAATGGGCCCTAAGAAATCTGAATTCTGGTAGAATGATGTGGAAACTTGGAGTCAAATCATCCTAATGTGAAAAGTATTTGAGTTCTTTATAAATCAGTGTATGAATTTATGTATCTCATCACCAGGTGTTTATTGAGCAATCTTCTAGGTGAGTTGGCAATACCTGAAAATAGAAACTGACACTACACCCCAGGAGATTATGACCTATCTAAAAGCTGCACTGCCTCATTCACAGAACAGTTCATAGAAGTGCAGGATGTTCGATTCATCAAACCCAGTCTCTGACCTTGGCAATAAACTTGTAGAAGTGAGGTCTATGGCACTAAATGTTTGGGAATAGGTTACCATGAAAATGACAGGCCTTGAGCTGTCCTAATGCAAAAGAAAAATTAACACAAAAAGAAAAAAATAAATGAAAGGAAAGCCTATTCTAGAATGGGAGAACTTACAAGGGAAGGACAATGATTGGACTGAATTTAATTATTCCATCACCTTAAAATTACAGAGTATTACCATGAGACAAGTAGCATACTGAGCAACACATAAAGCCCAAATTAAAAGTGTCATCAAACTTCACATAATGCAAAGTCATATACTTGAAGCTCATAGCGAAAGCCACAACAGAGAAATACTTGGGATCTAGAGAGATGGCTTAGTGGTTAAGGTATTTGCCTGTAAAGCCAAAGGACCCAGGTTTGATTCTCTGGATCCCATGTAAAGTCAGATGCACTAGGTGGCTCATGCACCTGGAGTTCATTTGCAGTGGCTAGAGGCTCTAGCATGCCCATTCCCTCTCTCTCTCTCTCTCTCTCTCTCTCTTTGCATCTCTCATACATTCATACATACATACATAAAAATATTTTTAAAAAGAAATGTTTGGTGGGAACTATACCATGCCATTCTTTTTAAAAAATCATTGTCAATTTAAAATTCTAGAAAATTCACATAAAATCTGATTCTTGGCTTAACTTAAAAATTGGAAAATCAATAGCCGGGCGTGGTGGCGCACGCCTTTAATCCCAGCACTCGGGAGGCAGAGGTAGAAGGATCGCCGAGAGTTCTAGGCCACCCTGAGACTACATAGTTAATTCCAGGTCAGCCTGGACCAGAGTGAGACCCTACCTTGCAAAACCAAAAAAAAAAAAAAAAAAAAAAAAATTGGAAAATCAAGCAGTGTTTGTCACTGATCAACCTTCTAGCTTAGATCCATTGTCTAGAGTCAACCAGCAGAAAGCCCTTTAGGTGAAGAATGCCATAATCCCTATGCAGTCTGTTTTACTCACTTCTGTTATGTTTGCTATTTTTTTCCTGTGGTCTATAAATTTTGCCATCCTTGACTGAAAATTTAGCAAGAGTAAAAACGCTTGCATATAAATAATTGTAATATAAAGTAAAGGTCTAAATCATTGTGGGAGCTTGCCTTTTCACTCAGTAATCATTGCCTGAGTTTCTGCTTGTTGTAGGATCTCTCACAGTGGTGGGGAAATCCTGGTGCCCAAGCTCCAGGAATTCACATTACACTGTGAAGTATGTATGAGCCAGCACCCTCTGCATACCAAAGATGCTACTATAGCATTATGTGTGCAAGACAGTGTGGTCAAAGGAATACATAACCACCTGTCCTTGGGAAGGAGAGAAGTAGCACGTGAACTGAATTTTAAGGGATCTGTAGCCATATCACAGAGGTAGGAATCTGCATATCAAACTCAGGGAGCTTGATATGGCTGCAGTATAAGGTAGCTAGAGACAAGTTTACAAGTAAGAGATTCAGATTTTCATTTTAGTGAGTAGAATGTTTTTGGAATGTTTAAACTGGAATCAAAGACATTTCAAAACTAGGGACAATCTTTAAAATCAAAGCCTGAGTTAGAGAAGACAAAACAGTTGGTATGAGTACCATGATGTACAAATAAAGACACAGCTGAAGGCAACATATGATGAATATTAAAGAAGATAAGATAAATTATCAAATGTCAATAATGCTCAAAATTCTGTTCTGTGATTTGGTATATTATAATTTCTGAAAAGTTCAAATCCTCCTCTATCTTATAAAAATGTGTTTTACAGGCTGGAGAGATGGCTTAGCAGTTAAGGCGCCTGCCTGCTAAGCCTAAGAATGCCAGTTCCAATCTCCAGGTCCAACGTTTAGCCAGATGCAGTGATGCAAGGGCACAATGCCAAACTTGCCCACAAGGGGGCACATGCATCTGGAGTTCATTCACAGCAGCTGAGAGGCTGCTGGCAACCCATTCTCTGTCTTGCTCTCCCTCTCTCTCTTTATCTCTCTATTTCTCTCCAAAAAAAAAAAAATGTGTTTTACTTTAGCTTTTTTTAAAGTCTCCATTTAGAGGCTGGAGAGATGGCTTATTGGTTAAGGCACTTGCCTGTGAAGCTTGTGGACTCAGATTCAATTCTCCAGGTCCCACATAAGTGAGATGCACATGGTGGCACATGCATCTGGAGTTCGTTTGCAGTGGCTGGAGGCCCTGGCACACCCATTCTCTCTCTCTCTTTTTCTCTCTCTCTTTCTCTCTCTCTCTCTCTCTCTGTCTAATAAATAAATAAAAAGAATTTTAACTACATTTTTAAAAGTTTCCATTTAGGGTCTGGAGAGATGGCTTGGCAGTTAAACAGGCATTTGCCTGCAAAGCCAAGGGATCCCAGTTCGACTCTCCAGGACCCACATAAGCCAGATGCACAAGGGGTTGCATGCATCTGGAGTTCATTTGCAGTGCCTGGAGGCCCGGTGCACCCATTCTGTCTCCCTCCCTCTCTCTCTCTTTTCCTCTTTCCCTCTCCCAAATAAATAAATAAAATATATTTTTTAAAAGTTTCCATTTAGTTCCTCCTCCATAACTTAAAGTATCAAAAGTAACAACAAGGATGCTTCTTAGCTGTGGATGTAGATAGGATAATTTATCTAAGCATCAGTAAAGCAGGGCTTAAAATACTTCCCTGGATTTCAGGTCTTCCAAAGGAGAAATATATAAGAAAGTATTTTTATGTCTTCAGTTCAAGTGTAATGGGTTATTAGTGTAAGAAGTTTAAATTAGAAAAAGTAAATCATTTGAAGTATGCTTAAGGCATTTTATTTGCATAACATTTTACAGATTTATTTCATCATTTTCCTCATTATCAAAATAAATAACATAACTCACCTTGATAGAAAACTCTATTTTTAAAAAGCAGTTAAATCTTGCAAATTGCAAAAGTTCCAAATATTTTGGCTTAAAATTTTAAGTTTATGCAACATGGTGCTTGCCTGTGTACCATCTCTTGGGAATTGGCAGCAAGAGAATCAGGAATTCAAGTTCAACTAAATAGGAAGTACAAGGACAGCCTGAGCTACATGAGACTCCATCTTTAAAAAAAAAAAAAAAGAGTAGGGCTAGGAGAGATGGCTTAGCAGTTAAGGCACTTGCCTGCAAAGCCAAAGGACCTCAGTTCAATTCCCCAGGATCCACATAAGCCAGATGCACAAAGGGGGTGCATGCATCTGGAGTTCATTTGCAGTGGCTAGAAACCCTGGTGCATACATTCAATCTCTCTCTCTCTCTCTGCCTCTACCCCCTCTTAAAAAAATAAATAAAAATAATATATTTTTTAAAAAGTAAAATGAGTGAAAAAAACATAGTTTGACATAAATCATAAAAGATGAGGTTTAGGTAAAGTAATTAAAATCCCCTTCACACAAACAAGTACTATGTGATTTATATGCTTACAGACAAAAGTAATGTATCAAAATGCAGGGGTCACTGAAGAAAATGTACTCAGATGGGTAGTATAAAATAGATAAGTAATTGGGAAAGATGATTTATAATTATTTTCAAAAGCTGTATTCTGTTTAGAATTACATTACAGGTTAGATATGTAATGATCATCTTTAAGTCCATAGGAATCATGTTGTCTCCCCTTTTACAATGAAGATCAAAGGTTCCATCCATAAAGCATGAATTTCCCCACTTTTTAAAGAATTGGAATAAGAGAAATATTTCCCTTTCCTCTTGGTTTTACAGTCAATACAAATGTGGTACACTGACAGCAAATTTTTGTCTAAGAAGTAGCAGAAAGAAGCTAAAACTGTGACAAACTAGGGAATAAATACCCTTTAAAAGGGTCCACAGGAGAAAAGTAGAGTCAATGTTAATGGAATATCTGATTTTTTTTTCTTCACGTGAAGGCACAAATCTGTACTTAATGCACATTTCCTAATTGTAAGCATCAGTGAATAATTCAAACATTTGTAAATACTGTAATGTAGCCCCTGCTCTAGAGGTATGACTGCCACTTAGGATGTGTGTAAACTTGGGGTTAAATTCATCATTCAGCTTACTGGTTTGTAGCCTCTGAAATATATCATAGACTCCAGCATTATTCAATTGCATGTGTAATTGGGAGGCACACCAGGGTCTCTTGTCACTGCAAAAGAATATTTGTCTGGCTTGACATGGGTGGCTTGGGAATTGAACCCAGGCCAGAAGGTTTTGCAAGCAAGTGCCTTTAACCACTGAGCCATCTGCTGCAGGCCCAGCTCTTCAGCTGTGAATCAGAAAACTTGTATCTTAAGCCGGGCGTGGTGGCGCACACCTTTAATCCCAGCACTCTGGAGGCAGAAGTAGGAGGATCGCTGAGAGTTCAAGGCCACTGTGAGACTACATAGTGAATTCCAGGTCAGCCTGAGCCAGGGTGACACCCTACCTCGAAAAACCAAAAAGAAAAAGAAAACGTGTATCTTAATCTTGCCTTTACAAGCAGTCTTGTTTCACTCATCTAAAAAGTTGTCCTAAACTTGATTACTTTTCTCATGCTTTTGTTATGCAATATTTCTAACATAATCAGAGATTTTAAGAATTATATAATAAATGTACATAACCCATAGATTCCAATAATAACATTTTCCTATACTTGCTTTACAAAATACCTATCCATCTAACCTACCATTGGGCCATCTTTTCTGTTGGCTGTGTTTCAAAGTTGCCAACACTGTATCCTGCTTTAGTGGGCTGCTTTCAGGCATAAGTAGAATAATGTACATTGAGCACACAGTCTACTGTGCAGGCTAATAGAAGTGTGGTGATAGGCCCTTCCCTCCTCTGTTTTCTGTGGGTGGCTTTAATGTTGGAACTACTATGAATCTATATGCATTTATCCTGGAGGAAGAGACAGGGCTTTGCAATAGCTTCCTCATGAAGACCATCCACAGCTGTCAGCGCTGACGTGACACAGATGCTGGAGTCATCTGACAAGCATTTTGAAGCAGCTGTCATGCTTCAGCCATAGTGGTTTCCTGGCTCTTCCTTATGCACATCAAGGACCCTCCCACACTAGCAACTCAGTATTCACACCTCCCCCCATTTAGTCAGGGTTCTCTAGAGGAACAGAACTGATACAGTGAATACATGTTGAAGGGATTTACTAGCTCGGCTTACACAATGCAGCAGGGTAGTCCAACAACAGCTATCTTGTCTGTAGAATGGAGAGGCTGAGAACCCAGTAGACATTCAGTTCACAAGGCTGAATGTCTCAGCAGTCCCAATCTGGTGTTGAAGGCCTGGAGGATTCCTGGAGAGAGGCTAAATTTCAATCCATGTTGGCCAAAGAAGCTGAGTTCCATTCTTAGCAAGTGCCTTTAACCACTGAGCTGTATTCCCCAATCCTGAGTTATTGTCAATGAAGGATGGCAGCCATAGGGTAGCTGCACTCACCAGCCTAGACCAAAGTCAGCCTAAGGAAAAGGCCAGTTCTTTCTGGAACCTCCTTATACGCCACCAGAAGGGCTTCCCACTCTAGAAGAAGGTCTTTCCCCCTTAGTCACTGCTTCCTGGAAAAGCCTCAGAGACCTGCCCACGAAGTATATCTCTTACTTGATTCCTGACCTAATGACAGCAGAGATGAGAGGTGACCCATCACACCCCGCTAGGTGCGGCCCTCTTCCTTCAAGTACCCGCATGACTGTAACGAGTGTCTTCACTTTCTAGCCCTTCTCAAGTAGAAATAATAGAGATGTTGTCTAGGACCAATCCTCGCGCTTCTGTTGCTCTGCTTTCTCTTTTGTTTTCTCCAAAATACTTACTCTCTTTTAACATAGTAACTTTCTTATTCACATCTGATGCTTATTGTGGTCTCCCCTTACAATGTAAACCCACAAGGGCAGGAATATTCATTTAGTTTGAAAATACTAACTCATAATAGGTGCTTATTCAGTATTTGTAGAAAAAAATGAATTTACTGTATGTCAATTTACCTTATGACAGTGCATCACTATATAATGTATTACTTATAGTTCAAACTATAATGTGTATTTTATAGTCCTCTAATAATAATACTTGGCATAGATATGTCACCTTATGCACAGAAATGTGACTGCAAATAAATTCCTTGTGTCTAATTAACATAAAGCCACATTGAATGGCTCTTTACTATTCATTATCAATGAGAGCAAGCAAAGAAAGGAACTCACTCCAGTGATTACAACTGAGAGGTTTAGGAGAGGAAAAGAAAGCAACACCAGTGATTACAACAGATATTTAGGAGAGGAGCCTAGGGGATAATCACCTTGGTCAAACAAGACTAACAAACGTTTTTGGTTTTTGAGGTAGGGTCTCACTCTAGCCCAGGCTGACCTGGAATTCACTCTGTATTCTCAGGGTGGCCTCAAACTCACAGCAATCCTCCTACATCTGCCTCCTGAGTGCTGGGATTAAAGGTGTGCGCCACCACGCCCGGCCTAACAAACATTTTTGAAAATTACTAGTAAAGAGAATTGAATTGTCTTTTATGATCCCTTGTGATTCTATAATTCCATGATTTTCTGGCTTTTACCCAAACTCAGCAACCTGTTGCCTCAAGATTATTGAGGACCCTCAAACCTGCATTCAGAGTCTTATCTGGGGACCCAACTACCTATCCTTTGTAACACAAAAATATAGTTCTCACTTCAAAAGGGTGTAGTTTATTCTGCCACCAAACATGAGTAACTACAGCCCAGGAACACAGATATGAGTTACTCTGAATACCATGTTCTAAGATAGTAACAGTTTCATAAAGTTTTATAGTAACAACAAAATAACATCATAAATCAAGAAACTTGTAAAATACATGGGTGATAATGTCAAGTAGGTGGGGTACAGTGAGGCAGGGAAGTCTCTATAGGCGTTGGATGCTATCTGATGACATTCTTAGCCTTGGGTTGTTGGAAGCGAGTGTTCTATTAGTACAGTCCAACAGAATTTACTTAACAGTCACAAGGAGGTTAGGTCACACACAGAGATAAGCAATGAATGGCTAATAAGGAAGTTGAAAATATTGCCCAAGATAATTTAGCCCTGATCTTGCAACATTCACCTGTCCACAATAACAGAAGTTCTAATCAGTCAGTCTAAGAAAATCTGTAACACAGGAATAGATTTTTTTTTCTGGGAACTTCAAATCACATTTGTCTCTAACAGCTTCAGAACATCTCCACAAGGGTGTCCTACCATTAGTAGGAACTGAAAAGATCACAACTCCCTCACCTTCAGGACCCTGCATTCCATGCCCCCACTTTTTGCCAGTTACATAGAAATGCTCTCTCCTTCCCCAATGCCAGAATCAATGCCTAGATTCACTGCCTCTCCCTTCAAATTTCTTCTCTCTTGCTGCCATTTCTTGTTGTACTCAATGCTGTAACCTTTTTTCCGCTGTCAGTTCTTCATACCTAAATTACTTGGATAGCATTCTAACTGGCTTCCTGCCTCTGGCCACATCTGCACTCTCTCCCCTTCAAACCTACATAAGACCATTTGTTAATCTGCATTTAAATATTCTCAGTGTCTCAGAAGCTTCCAATGTATCCCAACCCCACCACCTAGCCTACAAGGTTCAATCTAATCTTTTTTTTACCTCTGAAAATGTCTCCTCCATGTCATAGCATATCCGTCCAGAGTATTGTATGGCACCCAATACTACTACAGATATTTTAAACATAGGAGAAATAAAAGGAAGGCTGGTTTAATAGGATGACTTGGAATTAAGGAATGATTTTTGCCAAGGATTTTGGTAGTTATGATGAAAACTCGGGGATCTACCTTCATAGCTCACTTCTTTAGGTGCAAGTATTTTTGACCATGGGAAGTCATGGACATTGTAGTAGGGAGTGAATGGCTGCTGTCATATATCCCGGTGAAAGTAAAAGAAACCAGAATCTCAGAGGGGGTGAGCTCTGTTCTCCATTTGTTTCTACAGGGAGCCCCGCAAGGTGGTCCTGCACAAAGGCTCCACTGGCCTGGGCTTCAACATTGTGGGCGGGGAAGACGGAGAAGGTATTTTTGTGTCCTTCATTCTGGCCGGTGGACCAGCAGACCTGAGTGGGGAGCTCCAGAGAGGAGATCAAATCCTATCGGTGAGTATTTCTCTTTAATCTTTTTCCTGGGACATCTGGCATCATCTATGAAGAAATGTACAGCTTCAAACTGCAGTTCAAATGGTGCTCAGGGGCTTGCTACACTGACTTCTTCTGGATAAAGATGAGAATGTTTTCATTTTAGATTTTCTGAGGCATGTCTGCATCCAATAGAACACTGAGAAGCATACTTTTTAAATGAATATTGCTTATTTTGTAAAAATACAAAATTTTGGGCTGGAGAGATGGCTGAGCTATTAAGATACTTGCCTGCAAAGCCTAAGGACCCAGATTTGATTCTCCAGGTCCCATATAAGCCAAATGCACATGGTGGCACATGCATCTGGAGTTCATTTGCAGTGGGTAAAGACCGTGATGTGCCCATTCTCTCTCTCTCTCTCTCTCTCTCTCTCTCTCTATTCTGTCTCTAATAAATAAATACAAAGAAAAAATATAAAATTTTTCCAAACTTGTGACCATATTACTAATCCTACAGCTTCATAGAATGTGAGAAGATGTGTATGGGAATGATACATATCATATATATATATATATATATATATATATATATATATATATATATATATATATCATTCCCCATATATATATGTAATTCTCCATATGTATCATTCTCCTATATGTATCATTCTTCACATATATATTATTTTCCCGGCATTTTAGAAAAGTAAAGCTTAAGATCACTTTACTAAGGTATGAGTGATATATAAAACCTGTACCTAATTACAATATACAACTTAATATATTTAGAGACATGTATATTTTCATGAAACCCTCACCACAATCTATGTCATAAACATATCCATTACCTCTAATAGTTCCTCCTGGCACCCTTTATTTGTGTGTGATAGGAATGCTTACATAATTTTTAACCTCTTAACAAAGTTCAAATACACAGTGCATTATTATAAACTGTAGGCTCTATGCTATGCAGTTGGTCTCCAGGTCTTTTTCATTTTTGAGTAGGTGTTAAAATAATGATAAAAGTAATTTCAGCTGGACATGGTGGCACACACCTTTAATCCCAGTCAGAGGTAGGAGGATCACCTTGAGTTTGAGGCCAGCCTGAGACTACATACTGAATTCCAGGCCAGCCTGGGCCAAAGTGAGACCCTACCTCGAAAAACCAAAAAAAAAAAAAAAAAAAAAAAAAAAAGTAATTTCAGTTCTCACAGTCATCCTGGTAGGAAAGTTGCTGCCCTGTATCCAGATGAAGAGACTAAGGCTTAGCAAGATGAAGTAACTTGTCCTAAGTTTACCAAATTAATGTGTACAATTGGCTTTTGTGAATCAAAGGTATAAATAAACAAAAACTTTCAAAAAGTTTGCCAATTAGAGAGAGTCAGAGTGGCATTTAAATATTCAATTTTAATGCCAAGTTAAATTTGCCCTGGCCTTTCACCTTTTCATTCCCTTCTTTGTTTCTGCTTTTTCTCCCTCTTTCTTACTTTCTTTCATTTCTCATTTTTTGATCACATATTTATTGACTGTTTCCACTGCATCAAGCTACATCTCTAATGTGATGAGTATTTAATTCCTTTGTGAGTGTTCATACCCATATTAGAATTGTGCTAGCATTATAAATAATGGACAGTTACATAAGGAGCCTAGTTCTCGTGGCTGAGATTATGGTTCATAATTCAATGAAGTGCTTTGTTTGTGACTCTCACTGTGGGCTTAGAAAGAATTGTTTTCATTTTCCAGCTATGATTTGCCAATAGAATTTACAAGTGACCTTATTATTTGTTAGTCATTGTTCCAATCTCTTAAACAAATGCTCAATCTCTCTCCCTTCATTCTACTTTCCCTCTTTCTTCTTCTTTTCATTTCCCTTCCCTTTCTCCTTCTCAGCCTATACAGTCTCTCTCTCTCACACACACACACACACACTCACACACACTCAAAATGCACAGATAGACCACAGACAATTGGCCTGAATACACAGTGTCCATGATGGATAGCCTTACCTGGAGGGTTCTTGTGAGCTCCTATATGTGCAGGCCTCTGCTCACTCATCAACTTGCAGATCTCTGGTTGTTGAGCATGCAGGAAGCAGTGAAATGTCCCATGCTAGGACCTTGTCCAAGGATCAACTGCTTTTTTGTTTTTGTTGTTGATGTTTTAGGGTTTTTGGGGGTGGGGGGGCATTTTCTAGGTAAGGTCTTATTCCAGTTCAAGCTGACCTGGAATCGGACTCACAGTGATCCTCCTACCTTGGTCTCCCGAGTGCTGGGATTAAAGGTGTGCACCACCATGCCCGGCTTCACTTCAACTGTTTCTTTGCCACTTAAATGCCAAAGTGCTATTCCACCTTAACCTGTTTTTTACTCTAATATCTGGTAGGATTTCTAAAAGAAACTTCTCTGTCTTAAAGGATTTGTACTCTCAACATTTAGTTCAGTGCATGGCACATAGCAATCTCTAAAAAAAAATGTTTTTTTGAATGAGATTGTGTGGACAAGTATGATGTCACTTTAAGAAGTCATGAGAGGGCTGAGGAGATGGCTCAGTAGTTAAGTGCCTTGCCTGCAAAGCCTAATGACCCGTGTTCGATTCCCCAGTACCCACATAAAGCCAGATCGATACACAAAGTGGCACATGCATCAGGAGTTCATTCATAGCAGCTAGAGGCCTTGGCATATGCCCTTTCTCTCTGTCTCTCTTCTATCTATCTCTCTGCTTGCAAATAACTAAATAAATAAAATTTTTAAAAAGAAGTGATGAGATCCTATGAAATTCCTTCTAAAACATACTAACATATCTTCATCATCCTGGTGAGAATCTGTACTTGGCAGGGGGTTATTCTGTCATCCCACCACAGCCAACATTCACACGGTGACAGTGCATTCTCAGACTCAAGCATATTTATGTGCATGAAACTCTGTTAATACCCTCAGAAACTCAAGTGTCAGGATAAGTTATTGCTTCTCCCACTTTCCAGATTACAACAATGGAAATCTGAAAGGCAAAATACGGACTCGGGAGATAGCTCAGTGTTTAAACTGATTTCTCCTCAAGCTTACAATCCCAAGCACCTATGGAAAGCATATGTAAAGTGGAATGCTAATGTGCTTAAGGCAATGGGATGCAGGAAAATCCCAAAATTTGTGGGACAGCTAGGCTGGTTTTCCCAGTGAAAAACAAGAGACCCTATTTCAAATACAGTGAAAGCAGGGAACTAAGTCCTGTGACTTCCACACATGCTCACATACCCACACACACAATTTTTTAAGGCTATATCATTTTTCCATGGTTTCATTACTTCTGACTATGGAGTTGGACTCAAATCAGATCTTCTGACCCAACGTGGGTATTAATTTTCTACACAGCGTAGTTTTCAAAGTTCTCTCAACAGTCTTTATTCAATACCTTAGCAAACACTGCTTTGAGTGTACATTACACCATGCTTAGGAAGACATAGAACTATAAGTCATTAATACCTGCATGAACTCTTTTGTCATATGCTATTTATAACTCATTTACTCTTACAACACTGTGTCTTCTGTTCAGTTTGAGGATGAACATAATGAGGCATAGAGATGACACTAGATTCTCTACCTCTGTTTAAGTAAAAGTCCAACAAGCCATAGACTTTGATGCAACCTCCACACATATAAGAAAATTGAGAAGCCATAGCCCAACAGAGAGAAACACAAGTATTTCTGCTTTTAGACGTAGTTCTGTCCACTTAAATGGTATTGTTACCAGGATTATCCCTCAAGTAAAAGGAAGAGGGAACATATCTCCTCTTTAGCTTGATAAAATTTCTTTAACCTCTGGGTAGAAAGTGACTTGTTTTCAAGGTTTAAGATTGTAATTTCATTGGTTAACAATTAGAGAAAAATAAGTTGGCATGAGAAGCTCAAATGATGTGAGATGGGGAGGAAAACTGCTGCTTAGAATGGCACTGCATGTTGTATCCCCAGCCTGCCCTGGATATTAACAAGTTACACATTCCTGGAAAACACCAAGCAAAACCTCTAGCAATCCAAAGCTACATAAAAGCTCTGTGCATGTCTTTGGGTCATGTAAGATTAACTTTCAAGTAAGTCATGCTAACAGTAAGCTAGTAGGTTCAGACACGGGAAACAGAAACATCAGGAAAGGGGCTGCTTTTAATTGGTCTTCATAGATAAGAGAGTTGTGGGAGATGGCTAGGAGATGGCTCAGTGTTGAAAGGTGTGATAGTTTTAATATATGTCCCCCAATATATTCAGTGTTTTATTAGTTATAGTTTGCATCTTCAATCACCTTTCTAGAGGCAATGTCACTGGGGGCTGGTCTTAAGGTGTGGGTTTGAGATTCCATTGTAAAGATATGCAAATGTGCCTAGCAGGAGTTCCTGAAGTGTGCTGAGTGACCTTTTGGCAGTAGTTTTGCTCTGTGTGCTGTGGTGGCTGGTTGGCTTTTTCTCTCTCTGCTTGGCCTTGTGAGAGAAGGCCGCTTCTTCTGCTATTATGGAACTTCCCCTGGATCTGTAAGCTTCAATAAATAATATCCCTTCCTCCATAACTGTGCCTGGTCTGGAAGTTCATCTCAGCGAACCTGAAGCTGTCTGCTACAAAAGGCACTTGTTTGCAAAGCCTGAGGTCCAAGTTTGATTCCACAGTACCCGTGTAAAGCCAGATGCACAAAGTAGTACATGTGTCTGTAGTTCATTTGCAGTGGCAGGAGCCCCTGGTGAGCAGAATCTTTCTCAGTCTCTCTCTCTCGTTCTTAAATAAATATTTTAAAAGAGTTTGTCTTATTTTTAAGTATCAGATAATCAGGTATAAAGAAGAACTCCTATAGCTTTGACTCCTCCTCCTCCTCCTCTCAGACAAGGTTTAGACTAGACGGCTTCTGCCCAAGGTGTGTCTCACAGAGCCGGGCTTGCCAGGGTCGCGGCAGACTGCTATTGTAGTCACTTAGCGCCAGGTTTCTTCACTGAAGAGCTTCTCAGAAGCAACTGTTTACCAGTGTGCACTGGGAACGTCCTGAAAGCAGATGAAGTGGATGCTTTTCCCAATCCTATTTGTCCACCAAACCCTCACATATGAATGAATACCTCTGAGGATGCCAAAGGTGGGCAGTGTGTAGGTAGATATTTTTATAGCTCCCATAGTTGAGTGTTTTCTACCTTCTTTTTCATTAATTTTTTTAAGTTCTCATACAAAGTTATGTTTCATCATACACACACACACACACACACACACACACAACACACATATACATAGATATACATATAGATATACATACATATGTATGGCGATATACTTTGCTCTTATTTGTCCCAGTCCCCAATGTCCTCCCTCATCGCTCTGCTCTAGTCTAGTCTTGCTGGTCCACTTCCTTTCTGCAGATCGCCCTCTTCTGTTCTCACTTCAATGTGTTCCATTAGCCTTTCTCCTCTTGCCTCCGCTGCGCAGAAAAGAAACGGGCCTCGTCTGCGTTTTAAGGTTGTGGGCGCCATCTAGTGTTCATACATTGTCTACACGCATTGAGTGGCAACCGGGAAAAGAAGATAACCAGACTCGACTATAGAGATTTATCTCGGCCTCCCTCACATCCCCTCTAACCCCCACCCCCCCAGCTCCAGCACTAAAAAGTAGTTAAGATGCTGAAAGATTAAAAACATATCATCACCTAAGGCAACATTCCATACATGTATTGTGAGTGATCTTTCTAATTTCTCCTTTATGTATTTTATGCCTTACGGATTTGTTATAGAAAGAAATCCAATCATTGAATCATCTTCTTGAGGTATTCTTGGGGCAGAATTTAGGGCAGTCGGCAGGCTGGCCCATTAACTAGCACAGCGGCTTCCTGGGGCATTTTTCCTGCAGAGGGAAAGATAGAAACGCTTCTGTTATTATTTGTTTCAATGCTTTGTTTTGAAAAGATGTGGCGCAGATCTTATAGAAGCAATTCCCCTAGAAAGAGCCCTCTCAGTATACACATGAGCTTATTCGTTCCCCAGGAGTCTAAAACCAGTCATGGGCTCTCCAATGCTCTCTCTTGAGGGACTTTTAGTGTTTAACTACCTGTGTTCCAAGTGTGTGTTTGGCAAAATGTTGCCAGAAGTGGGATGCTGTTGCAGCAGAGGTGAAGGTACAAGAGGAAAGTGAGTCTTCAAACTGGGATTTAATTTGCATTGATTCAGAAAGACAGTGAGCGGCTCACTGCTTGGCTCACCTGTGCATTTCAAGAACTTCCAGGTTACCTTTCTTAGGTTCTCTTCATGCTTGGAGCCATTCAGAAGGAAAGGCCTGCTTACCAGACCCTCACTGTCATCTTATTTAAATGGAATGTGAACACTACATACTGTTCACAGTTTGGGTAATACTGCTAAGGTGGTTCTAATATGTTTACTCAAAGGGTAGCTATGGTGTTATGTTCTGGTGTTATGGCTAAAGTACATTTCCCTCTACCACTACTACCACCCTATAAATTTACTAAATTGGTCATAAGTCCTACAGATCCCAGCTTTTCAGTTTTCATACCACATCTGCCAGTGTCTCCCTCTCCTATTCTGGCTGCCAGTCTCAGGGAAGAACTTGTGTTCATAGTTTCCAGTGCTGAATGTGTCTGTTGAAGAGACTGCCACCAGTGTTCCTGAAACTAGAGCTTGCTGGGACACCAGAGGGGGACTGGTATCTGGTATCTCTGCCTTCTCCACAGCTCCATGCAACAGTTTTACCTTACCTGTCAAAGAACATCTCAAGTCATAAATCATACAAAATCACTCACCGCCCCAGTACATATGTGTCAATATATACTTCTTGTCTCCACCCTCTGCCCCATGCTCCTCTCAAGGTTTCAGAAATTTCGAAGATCTGTGTTAACCAGGTCACCCCACATAATGTAATCTTTTAGAGTTGGTACTGTCTTTGACAAAGGTGAAGTTCCTGCCCTAACTCAATTACACTCAGGTGTAACCAAGTTACACTCAGGAGTCTGGGCCAGCAACCATGCAGAAGCTGTCCCCTTGCTGTCCCGTCCTACCCCTCCTCCAGCCAAATCAGCATGCTTGATCCCACATCTACTTTCTCTGCTGAACCCATGCTTCTCTCATTTTCATTATAGAGCCCACTTGGGTTTCTCCCCGCCTGCCTGGCTTTACCCTCCTGTCCAATCAGAACCCATGGCTCCCTGATCTCAGGACTACCTCAGATAAACACAGAGTGTCCATGAGAGAGACTCCTCCCCAGCTTTGGCTTAAGAGCCCCACACCCAGGCAGGGTCTGTGTCTTGGTCCACTTCCTATTGCTATAACTGAATATTATAGACTGGGTAATTACAAAGAGTTTTATGTTGCTCCCAGTTCTAGAGGATGGGAAGTCCAAAAGCATTGTGTTACCATCTCCTGGAGGTCTTCTTGCTGCATCTTAATATAAGGAGGATATCACAATGGCAACTCAAAGCAAGCATACAAGCTCAGGTCTCTCTTCTTTCGTAAAGCTACTGATGGCTGCAGATGTAGCTCAGTTGGTAGTGTGCTTGCCTTACATGCAGGAGGCCTTGGGTTCAATCCCTAACACTCCATATACCGGGCACGTAGCAGATGCCTGTAATCCCAGTACTCTGGAGGTAGAGGCAATAGGGTTAAACTCAGCTACATAGTGAACTTGAGGCCAGCTGGGCTACATAAAACCTTGCCTCAAAAATAAATACAAGGCCAAGTGTGTTGGCACACACCTTTAATCCCAGCACTCAGGAGGCAGAGGTAGGAGGATCACTGTGAGTTCCAGACCACCCTGAGACTACATAGTGAATTCCAGGTCAGCCTGGACTAGAGTGAAATCCTACCTCAAAAAACTATTAACACAGGAATTTGAGGATTTATTTTCCAACACATGAACTTTGAAGAAAGCATTCAAACAACAGCAGCTTGGCTATACCGTATGTGTCCTTGCCACATACAATCTTTGAGGCTCTGGAAAGAGCAAGCCTTTGAAAAGAGCATTATCTGGTCATATTCTATCTCTTCTTTTGAAACTTCTTGGGAGCTTCCTCTTGTCCTTAAAGCATCAAATTTTAAGGTTTTGCAGGGTCTGGCTTCTGCCCCACAATATGGCCTCTTACTACTTCCCATATACCCACATTTCAGTTGCCCTGACATTTTCTTATCCTCTAGTTCAGTGAATTGTTGAAAGCATCTTGGCCAATCCTGGAACCAGTCCATACAATTAATGGCCTTAGTGGCACAGCTGCAGGCATGTATGGAGCTGGAGGGTTCCAGACAGCCAGGCCTGTGAGTCATTCAGGGATGCTCAGCATGACAGCTATTTAGTGACAAGCCACAGAAATGGTTTCATTATTCTAACAAGAGGAAGAACCATGTTGAGGAGTAGAGGCCAAGCATTAGCCCAGCTTTTGTATGCTGGGTCCTCTCTCCCACCACTGGCTCTGCACATGTATGGAATTTCCTCTGAAAAGGAACTTGAAGTTTTCAAGGATATTCTGATATCCAGAAGAGATCAGAGAGCTGGAGACTCATGTTTCATTTGAGAAATGTCTATATTGTCCGACACAGAATCTAGCTGCGTGAAACCTCGATAAACTTAATAGGCATAGTAAGAACCAATATTAATATTGCTATTTTACAGCTGTAGTCCTCACTTCTATTTATTCAGTGCCATCATCACACTATATATCAAAAGTTGGAAAGCTGAATCAAAAATAGCCATTGGAGCCAGGCATGGTGGCATACACCTTTAATCCCAACACTTAGGAGGCAGAGGTAGGAGTATCACCATGAGTTCTAGGCCACCTTGAAACTACATAGTGAATTCCATGACAGCCTGGGCTATAGCAAGACCCTACCTCAAAAAAAAAAAAAAATGAAAAAAAAAAACCAAACTATATATATATAAAACAATTGGGAAACATGTACTTTATAGTAGTTTGACCATTACAGATTCATGTGTTTGAATACTTAATCCTCAGTTGGCAGTAATGTCTGGGAAGTTTGTGGAGCCTTTGGGAGATGAAGCCTTGCTAGAGGAGGTGTGGTAGTAGAGTCAGGCCTTGGGATTTTATTAAGTCCAGTCCTCACTTGGTGTTTTTATGCTTCCTACTTTCTTCCTGCTGATATGAAGAAGTGACGCTGGCTGTCTGCCCCTGCCAAGCTTCCCCCACCATGATAGACGTCCTCTTGAAACTGTGAGCCAAAAAGAAACCCACTTAAATTCCGACTTGCAGCAGATAACCTGCACAATGACTATTCAAAAACCCAACTGTAGGGCTGGAGAGATGGCTTAGCAGTTAAGGCACCTGCCTGCTAAGCCTAAGAACGCCGGTTCCAATCTCCAGGTCCCACGTTTAGCCAGATGCAGTGATGCAAGGGCACAATTCCACACTTGACCACAAGGGGGCGCACGCATCTGGATTTCGTTCGCAGCAGCTGAGAGGCTGCTGGCATGCCCATCTCTGTCTTCCTCTCCCTTTCTCTCTGTCTCTCTCTGTGTCTCTCTCCAAAAAAAAAAACAACTGTAAATAGCCTTCAAAAGGCCAAAATTCTGTGAAACTTGTACCTTCTCTTCTCAAAATGATGTGTCTAAAGCTATTTTCTGAATAATATCAGACTTGTGCACTGTTCTGTGAAAACTTCATGATCATAACAAAGGATCTGAGAATCCCTACAGAAATAAATAGAGGCTATGAAAACAATTTGTAATCCTTAAGAACTTCCTTTTCCTAGAATATAAAATACTATTAGATGGAACATATTTTGGAAAGCTTGCTTTAATTTTCAGAAAATTTATGTGTGTTTGTTATATTTGGGAGAAATAAGATTTTCATCTTAAAATCTTATTTGTAGAGCTCAGCAGCACCCTATTAAGTATAAAACATTTACAAGTGCTGAGGACACAACATTTAAAAAGAAATATGTAGTTTGTGTCTTCAGTGAACATATAGCCCCATGATGAATCAAAGACATATTAATGGAGGGTTTCTAGTATAATATGGAGTGCTGGAACCCCTAAGATTTCTGGAGGTACCACTTTTCCACAAGGAGGCCTGGAAGAAGCAGAAACAGTGGAAAATTAGAAATAAAATGCCTAATAGTACTTGAGCATTGGGCTAACCATTGCATTATGATTTTATTGAATTTCTCCAAAAACCTTGGTGGCTAGAAGCCTCAGAGAAATTAAATAATTCACCCCACACCACATAAATAATCAGCAATGACAAAGGTATGTGAACTGCTGTCACCTCTAATTTCAAAGCAATGTTCTTCCTGCAATACCAGCCTTTGAAAAGAAAATTGAATGTGACACTTTGTTTATGTCTGAGACTGCCCACATTCAAATTCCAATTATTGAAAGAAATGCACATAATGGCTACAATGATAGAATACTTACAAGGAGACAGGTGACCCTCCCAAGAAGCCACTGTCCCTGTAGAGTCTATGATTGAGGGAACATGGAAGTGCATCTAGACCTTTAAAAGTTTTGGCTTGAGGTCAGGACTATGTCTCATTCATCTTTGCAAACAAACCCTTTGATAAATTTGGAACCCAGCTATTGAGCACATGTTTAGTAATGGATGAAGTCCTCATCCATGCTGTCTCCTTGAAAGGCAGCTGAGAAGCCTAGGACCTCTCCATTGTCAGTCTGAATAGCCCACTGGCTCCGCCTTTCCTGAAGATTCATAATGTCTTAAAACGTCGAGCTTTATGATTGATGAATATATTTTCCAATTCACACAGATCCTTTTGAGTAATAGTAAATCCTATAAATAAGAAAAATATTAAATATTTTATTATCTTAAGTACTAAAATATTGAGGGTTTTTTCAAACATGCGTGTGATATATTCTGTTCTTCCAAAAGAGATATTTAGGTGACTGGGACTTTTTGACACAAGCTTCAAGGGGTGTGTTCACACCCGTGACTATACCTCTTCTGGGTAAACATTTAAAATGTGCCACAATAGCTGATGTCAATAAATAACACATCTTGAAAAGACAGCTCATGTTTTAGGGGAGAAGTAATCATAAATTGAAACTAGACTGACTTGGTAGCAGTTTGATTTTGCCTCTGAGTAACTTACTTTGCTAACTAGTAACCCATATATTTGTGTCATCATTCATGTATTCAAAGACTGTTACTACAGACATTAGCCCATTTGATCTACATAGGAGCACTTCAAGATTGGTAGGTAAATGATTACTTTGCCATTTTATTCAAGAAGAATCAGAAGAATTCAGTGATTTTTGCAGTGCAGACTCATGCCACTGGGATGATCTTCTGGACCAGGCATAGTTATGGAGGAATGGATTTGTTGAAGCTTACAGATTCAGGGGAAGTTCCATAATTGCAGAAAAAGTTGGCCCACTTTCACAGGTCCATGCAGTGAGAAAAAAATCCACCGCCAGCAGTACCAGCAAACACACATCAGAACTCCATACTAAGCTCAACCACTTTGCATGTATTTAGACTGGAATTCACCAAACACACTTTAGAGCTGGACCCTAGGATCCACGATCCACGTACAGTGCCACCTCCTTCAGCCAGGTTGCTAGAGATCTAAGATACAAACATCAATAAACTCCTGAATGTGTTGAGAGACATCTAGTCAAACTATCATACTCCACCCTGGCTCACAAAGATTCATAACCATCACGCCTTGTAAATTGTATTCAGTCCAATTTCAAAGGTCCCCATAGTCTTTACCATCTTAAGATAGTTCTAAAGTCCCAAGTGTTGTCTGAGATTTAAGATAGTCTCTTAGCTGTGAGTACTGTAAAAATCAAAACAAGTTATATACTTTCAACATATAAGGGCACAGAATAAACATTTTCAACTGATATAAGGCATAGCAAAGAGAGACTGGAACAATGCAAACTCAATGACCATCAAGCAAACATCAAACTTCTGCAGTTCAAGTCCAATATCATAACCAGTGACTGACAGTCTCTGGATTTTCCAATTCCACCCCTCCAGCTGGGCCGAATAGCCAGTGGGATCTTCCATCCCAAACCAACAGCCCTACATTGTAGCTCTCGCACAGTCTTGGTATATCCAAAACATCTTTGTGTCTCCATGCAAACCACAGTCCATCTTTGAATGGCTCCACTAGCCTATCAGGGTCATCATGCCCTGCCTATATGCTGCATCTCAGCAGCAGCTCCTGGAACCATGTGCACTTCATGACACATTCCATGCATTTTTCATGCTTTAGAAATCAATACCAAGTGTACAGGACACAGCCATGTTCTTAATTCAGGGAAAAAAATAAATCAGTGACTTGAAGAGCAAGTTCCTTCCTTCTAGTCAACTCCTTACAAAAGAATTTGCATTTTTATCATTCAGTCTTCCCTCAGGTATCCTCTCCATTGTTTTACTGTAAAGCAGTTGGGCCATCTTCCTTAAGATTATAATGTGTTTTACAATAGCAGCTTTAGTAACCTAAACCAGTCTCAGTGCCTATAATTTTAACTTGCTTGAGTTTTTCCAATTTTCAGTCTTATATTGCTCAGTCCCATATCTTTAGCCAAGCACATCAGTCCATTACAAGTTTAACCTTGACCAAACTCTCTGGGCCTGGGCAGAAGAATGCAGCCATCCCTTATGCCAGTAGCCCAGTTCCAACAAAATTCTCTGCAGTCTTTCCTTCCCTTTAGAAAGTTCATAAGCCAAGCCTCCAAATACAATTCATTCAGCACTTAGCATTTTCAAAATCTCATCAGAATAGACCTTAATACTTGGCTTCCCACTCTGGGAGGCATCTTCAGTTGCAAGCATCAAATTTCCCATTCCTCCAACACACAAGTTCCAAAAGACGAAAATCCACAAGTCGGATTCATCATGCAGTAACTCCCCACACTCTGGTACTAATTCTGTTGTAGTCAGCTTCAGTTGCTGGGATGAACTTCCAGAACAGACACAATTATGGAGAAAGGGATTTATTGAATCTTATAGATTCCAGAGAAATTCCATAATGGCAGAAGTTGGCCCACTTTCACAGATCCATGCAGTGAGAAAAAAGCCACCACCAGCACCACCAGCAAGCACACTTCGGGACTCCAAACTAAGATCAGTCACTTTTCATATCTTTAGACTGGAATTCCACAAACATATTTTAGGGCTGAATCTTAGGATCCTCCCACAGTGATACCTCCTCCAGTCAGGCAACTGAAGATCTAAGTCACAAGCTTTAATAAACTCCTGAATGTATTGGGGGATGTCATTCAAGCTACCATAGTGATCTTTTAACTCAGAGCTTATGCATAATTTGGAGGTTCTGGAGATATCTCCCAAAACTTATGACCCCCAATTTTGGGTTCTTACCCTATTTTTAACAAACAATTGATAAAAATCAACTCAAATTAGAATGGATCAATTATGAATTATTGAGTTTAGGGAGAAATCATAAATTGTGGAATTGTGGGATTCATTTAAGGGAAGGTGGGATCTAAGAAAAGGCTGGAGCAGAGTCACAAAACATGTGGAAGATATTAGGATCTAGGAGCTTATGTAGAGATATTTAGAAGAAACATGCACTTATGTGGAAGGCGTAGCATAGTCTGTGAGGTTCATTTAAGAGAAATTGAGGTTTAAGAAAAGACTAGAACAGAGTCACAAAACACTTGGAAGATAACAGGATCAGGAGTTTATGTAGAGATTTAGAAGAAACATGTACTCGTGTGAGCCTCCCCATGGAAGAAAGTTAAGAAAATAAATAGTGATGGCTTAAGAATAGGAGAGAGAAAGTACCAAAGCAGAGACCAGAAAATTCAGATGAGAAATGGGTGGAAACAGAGTTATACCCATGGTTACTCTGAATTTACAGAAATCACACAGGAAGCAGGCCCAGGGTTTAGAGGAAATACCCCCATGTTTTCTGGAGTATAAAGGGTTTATACACATGTTAGACTCAGAGATTAGAGAAAAACTATTCATGTCATATAATTAAAGTGAAAAGTTACCCCAAAGCATAAGGCAGATAGAAGTAAGCAGAAAACTACCCAGGCCAAGAAACAGTGCTCTCCCCTACCCTGCCAGGCCTGATAAGGAAGAGCCAGCATTTCTCATGTCCAGACAGAGATCACAGGACAGAGAGAACAATAAGAACAGCACGAACATGCTTTTATAATCGATTAAAAATGTAGTCTTTCATCAGACTCAGGTATGTAGGGGAAGACTTGATTGGTTTGCAGAGTCAAGCGCTGACCCCAAAGGCCAGCCCACCTAGGTTGTGTGATAGACTGTGGAGGCAGCAGGGGGTGCTCCAGCCGCTGCGAAACTGGGTCAGACACGAGCTCCATTCCTACCAAGGCAGGGTGGCATCTTCTGGTTTCCTTTTTGGGCTTCTGTCCCTAACTTAAACTGCCTAAAATAAGCTAGGTTTTTCCTGTTTCTCCTTCAGAGCAAGACAAATTCCAGGCACAGGCTTCTTTCTGTCACTACCAGCTGCCTAGATGCCCTGCTAAGTGCTGTAGGAATATGCCTGATAGGAGCCAGACTCATGTGTGTCTGAGCAGAGATGAGAGAGAATCCATAGAGGATCGCACACACACAGACACAGACACACACACAGAGAGAGAGAGAGAGAGAGAGAGAGAGAGAGAGACAGAGACAGAGAGAGAGAGGCTGCAGCTTGTATAACTTCAGTTTATGTGAGGAGAAGAACTGATTGGTTTGTAGTTTTTGCAGGTGGACCCAGGGGGCCAGTCCACCTGAGCCAGCCTATCCAGGTAGCACACTAGATTGTGGGCAACAGGGCACGCTGTAATTAGTCTCTATCAGACACAAGTTCCATTCCTGCCAAGAGTTCCATTCTTGTGCCAGAGCAGGATGACATGTGGGGTGGCATCTCCTGGTTCTCTTTGGAACTTAACCTCTAACTGAAACTGCCTAAAAAAGCTAGCTTTCTCCTATCCTCCTTCAAGACCACACAGTAAGTGGACTGAACTCTAGGTCTGCCCAAATTCAAAGTCAGTATTTTCTTTTTTTATCTTTCACGCTAACTTTGAGCATAATGCTCCTTTTCTTAAAACCTTTCTATAAAGTCTTGCTACCTTTTCATCCAAATTTCTTCATTTAGTGACAGTTAATATTGATGCTCTTTTGACATTTCGTATAAAATGGAAGGAAAAGATGGCAAGAAAAGCATAGTTTTTCAGTTTGTACCCATGTTTTTTTGTTTTTGTTTTTTGTTTTTTTGAGGTAGGGTCTCACTGTAGCCTAGGCTGATTAGTCTCAGGATGGCCTCAAACTCACAGCAATCCTCCTAACCTCTGCCTCCCGAGTGCTGGGATTAAAGACGTGCACCACCATGCCCAGCTCTGTACCCAAGCTTTTTAAAATTTACTTTTTTACTGTGATTTAGGCTGCAGAGTCTCTTGGAGGCACAAATGATTGCCAGTTTTTTTGCGGCGGGTAGGGGTGGACTAGAACCCAGGATTTAAGTGCCTCTTGTGATATTCTCAATTTACAAAGCCAGGGAGGTAGTTTCTTTTGTGGACCCATGGTTTTTATTAATACCAACACAGGGTCCAGATGGGGTCCAGAGCAAGACCAGTGGGAGGGAGTTCTGAAAGGTCCTCTTGTGGGGATGTAGGAAGGGAAGGTCTTACACTGCATTGTGGAGGTGTTCATTTCATCTTGGGGAAATTATGCTGAAGCCATACTGTCCCAAGTTTTTCTCCACCCCCCCCCTTTTTTTTTTACAATTTGAGGTAGGGTTTTGCTCTACCCCAGGTTGATCTAGAATTCACTATGTAGTCTCAGAGTGGCTTGAAACTCAGAGATCCTCCTATTTCTGCCTCCCCAATGCTGGCATTAAAGACATATACCACCGTGCCCCCCCCCCCACACTTTCTAAGGTGGACTTTGATCTCTGTTTTGAGTCTGCAGATGTTAGCCCTGAGGGAGAAGCTGTTGCCTACCATGCAGGTAAGGAAGGAACTAGGAATTAGCATAACAGAAGGTGATGATTCTAAGACCCTAGAACAGAGTCTGAGTTTACTTAGGAGGAGGGACAGAAACAACTTTTGGATTCTTCAATTTCCATACCCAGGTTTAGGAGTTGAGGTGCTGAGAGATTGACACTTTTAACCCCTTGAGGCTTCTCCCCAGCCCTGTTTGTATGTTAATGGAGCTAATTCAGTAGAATGGAAAAGTCTTATAAATATAAAGTCAAGGGGCTGGAGGAATGGTTTAGCAGCTAAGGCATTTGCCTGCAAAGCCAAAGGACCCAGGTTTGATTCCCTGGGACCCATGTAAGCCAGATGCTCAAGGGAGCACATGTATCTGGAGTTCGTTTGCGATGGCTGGAGGCCCTGGCGTGCCCATTCTCTCTCTCTCTCTCTCCTCTTTCTCTGTTAAATAAATGAATAAAATAAAATAAAATAAAAATAAAAATTTTTAAATATATGTAAAGTCAAAGAAGTGAAAAACTCTGTGTACGACAAGGATCTTATTTGACAGTTCTTTGATTGACTGAATATTGTTTATTGCTGTTTTCCAAAGCCTTGAACAATTCCTTCATGCCAGATTTTAGGATTAAAGGGTTAAAGAACAAAATTTCAGGGCTCCAGGGTCTGTAAGCAATGGAAGATAAAGAGTTGGGAAGATAAATCTTTACATGAGAGCACAGCACATGACATGAGGAGTTTGGACAGGGTACAAAGAAATGGAAAGATCTTTGGACAGGAGAAGGGAAGGAGTTTCAGCAGATGTTGCAACAGCTCCAGGTGACAAAATTATTAACCTGCAGGAAATTTGATCTACACTGTTTCCATGGAAACTCCCATCAGGGAGACTGGTGCTTTAAAATTACCATGTCTGAACACTAACTGCAAATCAAAGTAATCAGGAGCTGGGAGCTGCCTAGCCCCAAATTCCTGGCATATGGTTGATTCTTAGTGAATATTTTAATTAAATTATAAAATCATATCAGGGAGGGAGGAATGAAAATTATATTGAGGCCATAGCTTGATTATATCTATAAATAACATTTTAATTGTGAAGATCAAATTGCAGGTAGAGAAAGGACAATGAAGATTAGTTGGTTGAAAACTATCCAGGCAAAGTATTTGAGTTGACCAACTGCTGAAAAGAAAAATCATTATAATTAAGAGCTTCACGAGTTCCCAGGGAGGGGCTGGGGAGTTGGCTTTGTGGTTAAGTTGCTTGCCTACAAAACCAAAGGACCTAAGTTTAACTGGCTCATGCATCTGGAGTTTGCTTGCAGTGACTGAAGGCCCTGGCATGCCCATTCTCTCTTTCTCTCTCTCTCTCTCCCTCTCTCTCTCTCTCACACACACACACACATAAATAAAATAAATAAATTTAAACATAAAAATAGTTGAGGGAGAAATGTATTTGACACAGGAAGCCAAAATAAAAGGCCCAGACAAGATGAGGAAAGATAACCTCACCCTTCCTCCCTTTGTCTCCATCATTTGTTTTCTTTAGGGAACAGTAAAGGGCTTTTTTTTTTTTCATGGAGAATTTCCTCAACCAACTGTATTCCTTGTGTTGCGTGTGGTTTGAGCATCATTATGTTCCAGGGCCTAAGGCACAGCCAGCTACATAGGGTGTTAATAGTAGTGTGACGGGGTGCTAGGGGTCCAGGAAAGTCTATGAACCTCAAACCCTAGGTTCGTTTCTAATTTTAATCAAAAAATTGAATTTAAAAAAAAAGAAGACTGAGAAGGATAACCATTAAATTATTATATTTATTGAGGGAAGTACAGAGCCAAGGAAAGGCACCCACATGGCTAGAGATCCCACATGGAGGGCCTGGAGAAACCACGGAAAGAACAGAGAGAAAAGAAAGCTCAAGAAACTCTTGCCATGTGGGGGACTGGAGGGAGTAAAGAACCCATGTGGAGAGTAAGGGCTAAGAGGCCCTCCCCTTGCCTCAAGCGGGATGGGCCCGGGCCTGGACTGAGGGAAAAATTCACCCATCCCTGGAAGTTCCCAAGTGGCCCAAGAGTCTGCCCTCCCCTTGCAGCGGCATTTGTAACCCTCAGGTGAACCAGAGGGACAGCTGATTCTTTAGGGCTGGGGGCTGTCTCAGGAAGAGTTTAGCCCTTATACCAAGTTCTGGGGGCTGAACTTGATCAACCACAATGTTTACATCCTGTGGAAAGCCTCCCTCCCAGCAGGAGTCCTGGTTGGTTGTGGAAAATCAGGTCTAGGGAGCTAGGCAAGAGATAAGAAGTCAGATCATCTTTGATTTCTAGCAAGTGCAAACTTTCCTGCCTTTTTTACCTTCAGGGGTCCAGACCACGCTAACTGTATCCCCCCCATTAGTAAAGCAATCTGGCAATCATAGAACACGAAAAAGCCTTTCCTAAGGTCTTATTCTGAATTTTCCTCTCAAAATGCTCAATTATTGTTTAAGTCAGAAAAGCAGACTGGAAAGCTTACAAGAGAATGACCAATAAATAGGTAGATCTGGGGACCGTGTCTCAGGGAAAAAATTTTTCACTGGAAAAAGCTCTTTATCTACTGCATATGTGCTGTGCTTTGGGGATTTCAGGATCTACCTACATGTCAGCAAACCAATAAAAAAGAAAATAAAGAGTTGGGGAGATGACTCAAATGTCAAAGCTTGCTCCAGAAGCCTGCCTACCAGAGTTTGAATCCCCAGAACCTTCCTAAAATCCAGTACCAACCCAAAGGAACATTTATCTACAATGCCAGTGACCTATGGCATGGGAGGCAGGGTCAGAAGAATTCTGAAGCTCCTGGGAAGACCCAGGAGACAGACCCTGTCGCAAACAAAGCGGGAGGAGAAGAGAGGTAGTCAGGTAGCTTTGTCAGGTGCTTGAGGGTGACTGTGTCCCAAAGTAAGGGCAGGAATGTCTTTGAAATCTCCACTTTGCTAGAGATCAAAGAATGATCTGACTTCTTATCTCTTGCCTAAAGAAGTTCCTTAGACCTGTGTTTTTCCATGAACAATCTGAGCCCCTCCCTGGGAGGGAGGTCCCCTTTCCTAGAACTTAAATTTAACCCTGACATTATGGTTGGTTACATCATGGATGGCCTTTGCTTGAGCCAGCCCCTAGCCTAGACCAATCAGCCCTCACTCTGGCTTACCTGAGTCTGAAGGTGAAGCCCACCACAATAAGGCTATAAGTAGACCTTTACCAAGGGTTAGGGATTTCTTGGCTCCTCTCTTGTCTGGTTCCTAAACTTTGAGGTATAGGTAAGCTGGGCTGAAATGAGGCGAGACATCCCCCTTACTCCCACATGTCAGACCCATGGGTGACTGTTGCAGTCAGGTTCGCATTGCTGGCAGAAATCACCCGACTAAGAGCAGCTTGTGGGAAAAAAGAGGTTTATTTTGGCTTACAGGCTTGAGGGGGAAGCTCCATGATGGCAGGAAAAACGATGGCATGAGCAGAGGGTGGACATCACTCTCTGGTCAACATAAGGTGGACAACAGCAACAGGAGAGTGTGCCAAACACTGGCAAGGGGAAGCTGGCTGTAATACCCATAAGCCCGCCCCCAACAATACTCTGCCTCCAGGAGGTGTTAATTCCCAAGTTGCCATCAGCTGGGAACCTAGCATTCAGAACACTTGAAGTTTATGGGGGACACCTGAATCAAACCACCACATTCCGCCCCTGGCCCCCATAAACTGATAACCGTACATGATGTAAAATGTAATGCATTCATGCAAATTTAAAAGTCCCCATAGTTTTTATTAATTCCAATGATGTTCATACATCCCCATGATCCAAGGTCTTTTAACTGAGCCATAATACCAAAAATATCCCCAAAAAAACCCATAATGGCACAGAATAAAACATTCACACTGCAAAGGATGGCATTGGGCAAAACAAAGAAATACTTAACCAATACAAGATTTTAAACAACCAGGGCAAACGTCAAACTCTGTAATTCCAATCCAACAACTAGTCAGTGACAAATCTCCAAGTCCGATACTTCTGAGCAGCAACAAGTCTCTGAAGTTCCAATTCCGCCCCTCCAGCTAGGCTACTCACAGTCCTGGAAAACTTCATCCAGGACCGGCAGCTCTCCTTGGCAGCCATCTCATAATCCCGGCATCTCCACTGGGTCTCCACTGCAACCCACGGTCCATCCTCATGGCCCCATGGGATCTCCATGCAGGCATCCAGCAAACCTGCTTCACACTGCCCATGGCCATTTCCAAAACACAAGACCGCGTTAAAAACTCAATGACCCTCTCTTTCCTGCATTTGTTACACTCCATAATACCAGGTAGGGTGCCAATTTGTTAATCCAGGGGGGAATAAATCAGACTTTGAAGAACAGGACACTCCTTCAGCATTCAGGCCCCTTCAAAAGAGTCTGCATTCTTCCTGTTGCCCCAGTGCAGGTTAGCTGGCCCAATCTCAAAGGTTGTAATCTCTCAATTGCAGCTGAATGGGCAGAGTTCACCCAAAGATTTCATTTTTTTCTGTGCCATATCCCTCTGCTCACACCAGTTCATTTCTACGCAAAGCAACCCTGCACAACTTCTCAGGACACGGGCATAACAGCAAGCTTCTCATACAAACTGTTAGCCCAGTCCAAGTAAAGCTCTTTCTCACCCTCATAAGCCAAACCTCACAGTCCATAGTTCTTATTGCATTCAGATCTTTCAGCTCTGTCCAGAATAGTCCATTAAGCTGTACTTACAGCACTGCAAGGTGTCTCTTAGGCCAAGGTTTCAAATCCTTCCACATTCCTCTTGAAAATCAGCTTCAAAAGGCCAAAGCCACACAGTCAGGTGTCTAGCAGCAATCCCACTCCTCGGTACCACTTTACTGTTGCAGTCAGGTTCGCATTGCTGGCAGAAATCACCCGACTAAGAGCAGCTTGTGGGAAAAAAGAGGTTTATTTTGGCTTACAGGCTCGAGGGGGAAGCTCCATGATGGCAGGAAAAACGATGGCATGAGCAGAGGGTGGACATCACTCTCTGGTCAACATAAGGTGGACAACAGCAACAGGAGAGTGTGCCAAACACTGGCAAGGGGAAGCTGGCTATAATACCCATAAGCCCGCCCCCAACAATACTCTGCCTCCAGGAGGTGTTAATTCCCAAGTTGCCATCAGCTGGGAACCTAGCATTCAGAACACTTGAAGTTTATGGGGGACACCTGAATCAAACCACCACAGTGACAGACCCTGAGGATACTGAACACTTCCCAAAGCAGAATTCCATAGGCTCCTAAGAGCTCATCACTGAGGTGGACTTAAAACTCACCCACCACGGCTCAGGGAATTGTGTGGAAGAGGGGGCAGAAAGACTGTAAGAGCCACAGGTTGAGACATCATGCCCAGAGGCATTGCCTCCCTCCCCCCCGCAAAAAAAACTACTGCTACCATAATCCATAACCCACAACCCCATGGGGAATACCTGCTACCCCCACTGAGAAGGGTCCCCCACAGAATGGGGGCAGGCATAAGGGAAGAAAGGGGACCAACACATGCTGTATTCATACAAAATATGTTGTTAATAATAATAAATAAATAAATAAAAGAAAGTACCGCCTTCTTAAGTCCCAGGCCCACATTATCTGCTTTAGGAAGAACAAGAACTCGACTCTATTTTTCTGAGAGCCCAAAAGATGGGTCATACTCCACAAGGCAGGGATCAAAGTCTGGGCTGTCTTGTCTGAACTGCAGCCAACTTGTTACATATGAAATGCCTCCAGTGTAGCAGTGTTGTGTGAAAGTAAAGATAAATCATGGTTTCTGAATAGTGCTTTCTCATTTACTGAGCAACTGTACATTTTTATTCTCAACCTTTAGATAGGCAGAAAAAATGACATTACATCAATACCAACTTTTTATGGAAAAAGCAAGCCTGGAGAGGCTAAGCAATGCACACAAAGGAATGGAAGTAAACAGAAACCTGGATATTGGCAGTTCATTTTTTAAATATTTGTGCTTATTATTTGGTGTGTGTGTGTGTGTGTGTGTGTGTGTGTGTGTGTGTGTGTGCAGTACTGGTGGGTATGTGTGGGTGCAGAAGTCAGAGGTTGGTCCTGAAATGGGGTTTTTGGAGTTTAGGAAAAGTTTATGAACTCCAACCTTTGGGATTTTTTAGATTTTAACAAAGAATTGAAATAAACAGACTAACAAGGATAAATTATAAATCGTTACTTTTATTTAGGGGTGTTTATGAATCAAGAAAGGGGCTGGAATGGGGATATAAACCCACCCAAGTCTTGTGAGCCCATGTGGGAAGCAGAGCATGGAAATGGGGGAAAAATATGAAGGGGGCTTTTCCATGAAAATTGGAAAAGGGCTAGGGCTTGAAAAGAAAGCTAAAAGATAATAAGAGTGCAATAAAATGAAAAATAAAAAGACGCTTTCTCTCCTATGAGGACAGGGAAGGTAGAAAGCCCTACAGGTACAGGGATTCAGATGCAGGTGAGGTGAAGTGAGCAGTCAAGGAAGTAAAAGAAGGCCTTGCCCACCTGGTAAGCCCCCCTTATAGTCTATTGGGGTGGGTTTACCCTCAGGCTCAGGGGACTTCTGAGAGATAGTTTATTGGTTTGAATCCAGCAGGGCTGGCCCAAGGAGGCCACATACCTGAGTAGCGGGAGTCAGCTCTGAGAGATAAGACTAGACCAAACACTGAATTCTAGTTCTGATGAGGCAAGTGGTATGACATCTCCTTTAGTTCCCTTTTTGGACCCTCACCTAGTTGACTACCTGTATAAAAATAGAACTATCTTAGCCAGGCATGGTGGCACACACTTTTAATCCCAGCACTTGGGAGACAGAGGTAGGAGGATCACCATGAGTTTGTGACCACCCTGAGAATACAGAGTGAATTCCAGGTCAGCCTGGACTAGAGTGAGACCCTATCTGGAAAAAAAAAAATTAGAACTATCTTGCTCCTATTTCTTCCTCAGTCCTTGCCCTCCACCGTTTTGAGGCAGGGTCTCTCTCTCCCCCTCTCTCTCCTTCATCACTCCATTTATGAACTTCCACGATGTTCTATCTCTGCTTCCCTTTTCACTGCAGGTGCACTGGGATTACAGAAGCCTGTAATAGCTCCCGGTTTTTATATTGGGGCTCTAGAGATATAAACTCAGGTACTCAGAGGCACACAACAAGTGCTTTATCCACAGAGCCATCTCCCCTCCCAGTGATTTTCCTAAACTGGCACATGAACCTAGTACTCCAGTGCATAAATAGCATGCAGAAGCTGGAATTATTTCCTAAGAATCCACAGGGTGGCAGCAGAAGCTTTTGCCCAAATCTGTATCTTGACATTTTATACTAATGGCATTGAATCAGGGTTAAAATCAGTTGTTACCATAATTGTAGATTTTTAAAATATAGCTCAATAAAATGAAAGGTAAGTTAAAGATCTGAAATTTTAATTTAGAATTTGTAGTGCATTAGTGTTTTATTTTTTACTTAAGAGAATATATAGAGAGAGGGGGGAGGGAGAAGGAGAAGACAGGGTCATGCCATGTAGTCCAGGTTGGTCTCAAATTTGCAATCTTTCTGTCTCTGCCTCCCAAGTGCTGGGATTAGACACATGCCTTTTTGTCCTGTTATAGTGTAATTAAAAAAAAACTAGGAATAAGTCAGTAAAGTTCTACTCATGATTGTTTGAGAAAGCTCAAAATGAAAAATATTGCGCCTTCACTGTCATTGGCCTGATCTACATTTCCTCTGCTCAAAGGACAAAATGACTGGGACTAGTAAAAGGCTATTTAATTTAATTTAATCCCATTTAATTTAATTTCGTGTTCAAAAATCTTCCCTGGAGGGAAAGATTCCTGATTGGCCAGGGAGGCTATATAATACATTATAGAAATATATATTGCCTTTATCTTTCAAGTCCTGAAGGCAAGATAAACTGCACTAAACCATAGCCATTTTTTTCATGTATTTTTATTATCCTACTTCCAGGTATATGACAGAATTCTGCAGGATCAAACGTATACTTTGATTTCTTTGATCTGCTTTATGTTGAGCATAAATTTTCTTGGGGGCTGGAGAGACTGGATCAGACACTTGGCTATTAAAAATGCTTGCTTGTGAGCTGGGCATGGTGGCGCACGCCTTTAATCCCAGCACTTGGGAGGCAGAGATAGGAGGATTGCCGTGAGTTCATGGACACCCTGATACTGCATAGTGAATTCCAGGTCAGCCTGGACCAGAGTGAAACCCTACCTCAAAAAACAAACAACAAAAAAAAAGGGCCCTCAGTGGAATAAGGGAAGGGAGGAGGGAAATAATGGTACCAGCACATTGATACAAAGTATATTCATAATAAAAAAAGAATAAAAAGTGCTTACTTGCAAAGTCTGATGTCTCAGGATTTATTCCCCAGTATCCATGTAAACCCAGTATCCATGTAAAGTGGCATATGTGTTCATGTCAGTTTGTGTGTAGTGGCAAGAGCCCCAGGTTCGCCCATATTTTCTTTCTGTCTCTCTTTATCTGTCTCTATATATCTTGCTCATAAATGAATGAATGAATAAATAAACAAATAAATAAATTTTTTAAAGAGAGAAATTCTCTTTCCTGATCATCAACCCTAAGTGGCAGTGGATCTGTCAGCCATCTCTGGAATTGAGAGCATTCAGTTTTTTTTTTAAGTTTTTAAAAAATATTTTTATTTATTTATTTTCAAGTAGAGAGAGAGAAAAAGAAAGAAAGAAAGGGGTGCACCAAGGCCTCTACCCACTACAAACAGACCAAAGATGCACACTCCACTTTGTGCATCTGGCTTATGTGGGTACTGGGGAATCAAACTCAGGTTGTTAGGCTCTGCAAGGAAAATGCCTTAACTGCTGAGCCATCTCTCTAGCCCAAAAGACTTTTTTTTTTTTTTTTTTTTTTTTTTTTTTTTTTTTTTTTGGTTTTTCGAGGTAGGGTCTCACTCTAGCTCAGGCTGACCTGGAAATTCACTATGTAGTCTCAGGGTGGCCTTGAACTCATGGTGATCCTCCTATTTCTGCCTCCTGAGTGCTGGGATTAAAGGCGTATGCCACCACACCCAGCTCAAAAGACTATTTTTTAACTTTTCTGAAACCTTACTTGCATGTTCATGGGTGTTATCCGTTAACATATCAGCTATGCATAAACTGATCCTTGGCCAGATCTTACAAATCCAGCAATTAGGAGTCCACTATTCAGGTTAAAGACCTTAGCATGGGGCAAGATGGATGTGAACTCAAGACAGGAGCATACAGGGGGAAGCAAAGGACACCAAGTGTGTCACTCATGGCTTCTCTTCTTCTGCCTGGGAGTGACACGCTCCACACCTGGACGGCGGGCTTTGTGCCTGCACAGAGAGCATCACAGTTTTAAAAACACTCCAATCCAACAGAAATGAAATCATGTGTTCCTTTCCACCAACTTTATGTGAGCAGATAGTACTTAAACCTGGAAAAGGTGGCTTTGGCTTTACATCCAACAGAAAAAAAAAATCATAAAATTGAGATTTATTAAATATCTCCAGTTTGAAAGTTCTTTGGGCACCTTCTCCTACTGCCCAGATTTCTATTTTCTTTTCCCCTATTTGTAAATTTTCTAATTTCTCTCTGTCTATATATTCATGTTGTCATGTCTTCCACTTAGCAACCGCTAGAGGGCAATGAAAGCAAACTTTGACCATCCTTGGGGGTGTTGTAAAATGCTTTTCCTTTTTTTCTGATTAAAATTTGTATGGATAATCTTATGTTTGTGATCACTGTAGGATCTGTAGGCTGTAGTTTCTGTGATTATGGGTTTAGCAGTTATAATTACCTTTCTTGTGTGAAATTAAAACCTAGATTATCTGTGATAATAACATCACCTAACATTGCAAACATTATCTCATGAGTCTCCTACAACCCGACCAGGGAATATATTCTTTCCATTTTCTCATGAAAACATTCAGATACAGAGGCACTAAACTAGTTAAGTAGCCATAACTAACAAAAATGCCTATAAATACTTATTAACTACTTACATGAATCAGAAATACAAAATTTCCTGCACAGACAGCCAAGGAAAATACAGATAAGGTGTTTACAGTTTAAAGTGGGGACATATGACAGGAATGCCTTACTTGTGGTTCTGGGTGACCACAAGATACCATCTGATGACGCTGCCCTAAAAGTCACATTAGACTGTCTACAGAAATGCAACCCTGAAGCATGCAGGAGACATTCTTCTAGACCCCACACTGACTAGACCCTACCGAGGTTACATGTGACATTTTAGTTGCTATATTTTTTAATTTTTAAAATTTATTTCCAGCTGGGCGTGGTGGCTCATGCCTTTAATCCTAGCACTGGGAGGCAGAGGTAGGTGGATCGCCGTGAGTTCGAGGCCACCCTGAGACTACATAGTGAATTCCAGGTCAGCCTGAGCTAGAGTGAGACCCTACCTTGAAAAACAAAAAAAAAAAAAAAAAAAAAAATTATTTCCAAGCAGAGAGATGCAGAGAGGGAGGTGGGGAGAGAGAGAGAGAGAGAAAGAGAGAGGATGAGAGAGGATGAGAGAATTGGTGCACCAGGGTCTCCAGACACTGCAAATGAACTCCAGATGATGTGCCACTCTGTGCATCTGGCCATGTGGAATGGAACCTGGGCCAACAAGCCTTGCAGTCAAGTGTCCCAACCACTGAGCCATCTCTCCAGCCCCAAATTGCTATATTTTAATAGAGGAATCAGAAAACCAGACTAGGATTCTGGATCACAGACATGATGTAATAGAGTAGATTAGTGGTGGGAGAGAAATAGAGATGTCCTAACGAGGAAATGAAAAAGGAAAGGGAAAAAATTAGGGATTATTTTTTAATATATATTTTATTTGTTTATTTGACAAAAAGGCAGAGAGAGAGAGAGAGAGAGAGAGAGAGAGAGAGAGAGAGAGAGAGAAGGAGAATGGGCACACCAGGACATCCATCCACTGCAAACAAACTCCAGACGCATGTGCCACCTTGTGTATCTGGCTTGTGTTGCTCCTGGGGAATTGAACATGGGTCCTTTGGCTTTGCAGGCAAGCACCTTAACAGCTATGCTATCTCTCCAGCCCCCAAATATTTTTAAATTTTTAAAAATTTTTTATTGACCACTTCCTTAATTGTAGACAATATCCCATGGTACTTCCCGCCCTCCCCCCACTTTCCCCTTTGAAACTCCACTCGCCATCATATCCCCTCCCCCTCTCAATCAGTCTCTCTTTTCATTTTGATGTTATGATCTTTTCCTCCTATTATGATGGTCTTGTGTAAGTAGTGTCAGGCACTGTGAGGTCATAGATATCCAGGACATTTTGTGTCTGGAGGAGCATGTTGTAAAGAGTCCTACTCTTCCTTTGGCTCTTATATTCTTTCCGCCCCTTCTATCACAATGGACCCTGAGCCTTGGAAGTTGTTAGAGATGTTTCAGTGCTGAGCACTCCTCTGTCCCTTCTTCTCAGTACCATGGTGCCTTCTGAGTCATCCCAAGGTTGCCACCATCTGAAAAGAGAGACTTCTCTAACCAAAAGTAAGAGTAGCATTCATATATGGGTGTGTACGTTAAGAGAAGTGCTTACTGGGCAGTTTGGTGAGCATAGTATATACATTTAGCCAGACACCAGCAGACATTAGAAATGAGGAATTATTTGTAATAATATAATACAGGCTTATATCTGTAACCTCAGCACTTGACAGGCTGAAGCAGGAGGATTGCCATGAGTTTGAGGTCCAGCCTGAGATATAGTATGGGACTCTGTCTCAAACCAACATCAGAAACAACAAAAAAGAATAATTTGATGCATTAATGCTCTGTAGTAAGAATGGTTAGGATGTGCCAAAAAGAAAAACTGGTAATCCCACACATCTGGGTTGGTCTATTATCTATGTCAAATACAGAAGAGAACATGTGTTTGTACAACTTAGACTGCAGTATTCTTAAATGCTGACCTAATCCTTCCATTGCCTTAGTCTGAACTGAGAAGACATCAGGACTTTATAGAGGTCCCTGGGTGCAGCCTTCCATGCTAGTTATAGGAGCAGCATAAAATGGAAGCATTAGCTATCCAAATGCCTTCTTTCTGCAAGCCCCAACCGGTTCACCTGCAACCAGCCTGCTGATTTCCTCCATTCTCCTCCTACTTCCCTTGATGGAACAGCCAGTACCTGGGTTTCAGGAGTCCTGCTGAGCAACTGCCACTACAGAAGTGCTTCTTCTGCCTGGGATGGCTCGACATCCCTACCAGAATGAGCACATCCAATGCACTGTTGCAGACAGCTTCAAGATGACCCTTCATCCAGGCACAGTTTCCATGATGGTGACTTCCATAATGAAGCCAAAACCAAGCCGCCAGCCACACAGCACACAGACTAATCCAGAAGTTTTGCATAGGAAATAGATGGGCTGGCATAACTGTCACCATTGTATTGAAAGGTTGAAGGGAAGAACTTTTTCTTTTGTGATTGTCAATGCTAATAAATTAAAGGATAAGGATGGATCTTAAATAGCAGTCCTTTTATTAAAATGTTGAATATTGGTCCTAGCAAAGATTATTTCATTACTGCAAACTCTAACCTAGTTGTTAATCACAGCAGGTGAACACCAAGAAATGGAGAAAAAGGTCTTAATTTAGTTAAGTGAAGTATAGCTATTTTCAAATTAATGACATTCAATAGTATCTAAAATGGTCCTCACTGAAAACTGATTATTGTGTCTATTTCAGTGGGTAACTTAACATATACAATGTGGAAACATTCCCCAAAACATGTTATTGCCATAATCTGATATTGCCTGTTTCCATTTCTTGATTGGGTTAGAGGCTTGCTGTTCCTAAGGAGATCTTTAGAGAACATGGACACACGTATTCCAGTGCAGCATTAACATTAATTATATCCCCCTGACAGATCTGAACTCAATTATAGGTACTGATAAAGACCCTGAGAAGTAGGGAAGTATTTGCAAAAACGTGATTGCCAGTACCTACAAGACTGTTGAAGTGAAGAGTGATGCTTCTTGGGTCATTGCCTTCCTACCACTAATTTAGCAGAAAGACTTATTTATTTATTTATTTTTTAATTTTTGGAGAGAGACACAGAGAGAGACAGACAGAGGGAGAGGGAGAGAGAGACAGATAGAGAATGGGCGCGCCAGCAGTCTTTCAGCTGCTGTGAACAAAATCCAGATGTGTGCACCCATTTGTGGGAAGGTGTGGTATTGCACCCTTGTGTCACTTTGCATCTGGCTAAACGTGGGACCTGGAGATTGGAACCGGGTTCTTAGGCTTAGAAGGCAGGCGCCTTAACCACTAAGCCATCTCTCCAGCCCAGCAGAAAGACTTTTGAGGAATTTTTGAAATAATCATTTGGTACTCATGAAAATTAAAGGACCCTATGAAATAAAAGAAGAACTGCTTCTCAGTGTTCCTTGTATCCTGGGAGGAACAATGTTACTACACACCTGATAAAGATATAGCTGACCCATAAAGAGGAGACCAGTTTGAAAAACAAATATAAATACTGTGGAAAATTCATAAGGAACTTGTGGTCTAAAGCTATTTAAAATTACCATTCTGAAGTCATGAAAGAAGAGGGAGTAATTGTGGGCTTGTTTATGGCAGCCTTTTTGAATAAACTTAAATTCCTAAAGCTTGGAAACAGAAGAACAGAGAGAGCATCTGTGCTGTTTATTTAGCCCTGTGGCTATTCTAAGCACCCAGATGCTAGAGGATGCTTCTTTTCCACATATCTTAAGTGACTGCATCAGAACAGAAGTGTGGTACCCCTGTTTATCAGCTCTTGCTTTGGATGCAGATGGAGTTGCCAAGTAATCCTAACAAATGTACACTAATACAGGCATTTATTGAGTTATAGAGATTCTGAGTAAGTACATGCTAGTTCTGTCATTCTGGCTAGCTTGTACTTAGTATATTTATTTATATAGTTGTGGTAGTTTGAATGGACCCCTCCCCCCCAACCAATTCAAGAGTTTTATTCAAGCTTGTAACTTGGTGTCACTGGGTGGATCCTAGAGTTCAGCCCTAAGGTGTGAGGTGGATTTGGAGTCCCAGTCTAGAGATATGCAAAGTGTCCAAGCTTTGCCTGGAGTTCCTGAAGTGTGCTTGTTTGTGCTAGTGGTTTGGGGGGGGGGGCTTCTCTTTCTCTGCTTGGACCTGTAAAAGTGGGTCAGCTTCTTCTGCCATGATGGAACTTCCCCTGGATCTGTAAGTTTCAAATAAATCCTTTCTCCATCCCATAAACTGTGTCTGGTCTGAGGTTCATCCCAGAAATGTGTGGCTTTCTGCAACAGAATTGGTACCAGGAGTTGGGTTGAGGTGCTGAGATGAACCTAGCCATGTGAATTTTGGTCTTTCGAACTTGTGTACAGGAGGAATGGGAAACTTGGTGCTTAAAAATAAAAGATGCCTTCTGGAGTGGTAAGCCATGTATTATGGACTATTATGATGAGAGTTTGAAAATGCTAAGTGCAGAGAGTACTGTATTTGAAGGCTTAGCTTATGAACTTTCTAGTGGGGGGGGGGAGAAAAACTGCAGAAAACCTTTGTTGGCACTGGGCTACTGCTGCATTCTGCTGCCCAGACCCAGAGAATTTGACCAAGATTAAATTTGTGATGGGTTGATGTACTTGGCTAAAGATATGGGACTGAGAGATTTAAGATTTTAAGTTGGAAAAGTTCAAGCAAGTTTAAAACTACTTGCACAGAGACTGGTTACTGAAGCAGCTATTATCAAACACATTAGTAATCTTAAGGAAGATAGCCCAACTGCTTTACATTCAAACAATTGAGAGAATGCCTGAGGTGACCACATCCCAGACAGACTATGACAGAAATGCAAACTCTTTTGAAAGGAGATCTGAAGAAAAGGAACTACTGTGATTAATTTCATCCCTGAATTAAGAATAAGGCTGTGTCCTGCAAACCTGGTATTGGTTTTGGAATCATGAAAAATGTGTGGTGTGGTCATGAAGTGTGCACACAGTTCCAGGAGCCACTGCTAAAATGTGGCATGAGGCAGGACATAATGTCCCTGACTGGCAAAGCCATTGAAAGATGAACCATAGTTTGCATTGGAGACCCAAGTATGTTTAGATATAAGAGCACTGTGCAAGGGCTAACTGTGGAGGTTGTTGGCTCAGGATGGAGGTTTTCCCTGTCTTCTCAGCCCAGCTGGATGGGCAGAGATGAAACATCCAGAGACTTTTATTCACTTCTTATATTGGACTTAGATGAAGAAGTTTGACATTTGCTTGATGGTTATTGAGTTTGCACTGTTCAAGTCTCTCCTTGCTATTATTGCCTTATAGCAATTAAAAATGATTACTCCATGCCTTTATATGTTTAAAATATATAACTTGTTTTGATTTGACAGGATTCACAGCTAAGAGACAATCTTAAATCTCAGATGAGACTTGGGATTTTAGAACTATCTTAAGTTGGAAAGACTGTGGGGAACCTTTGAATTTTGACTGAACACAAAATACAATTAGATGGTTATGAATCTATTAGAGGCCAGGAGTAGAATGTGCTAGTTTAAATGGATGACCCCCAATCGATTCAGGAGTTTTATTCAAGCTTGTAACTTGGTGTCACTGGGTGGATCCTAGGGACTAGCCCTAAGTTGTGGGGGTGGATCTGGAATTCCAGTCTAAAGCTTGAGCTTGCCTGGAGTTCCTGGAATATGCTTGATTATGCTGGTGGTTTTCGGGTTTTTCTCTCTCTGCTTGGACCTGTGAAAGTGGGCCAGCTTCTTCTGCCATTATGGAACTTCCCTTGGATCTGTAAGTTTCAAATAGAATCCCTCCTCCTTCCATAAACTGTGTCTGGTCTGGAGGTTCATTCCAGAAGTGTATGGCTGTCTACAACAATATTACAAAAAATTTACTGTTTCTACAATGTAAAAATCCTCTCCCATGTGTGGTTGTGTATAGTGTATGTGTATTGGGTGGTTGTGTCTGTGTGTGGAGTGGTATATGTGTTTGTGTGGGATGGTATATATGTATTTGTGAGTTCAGATGCTTGCTCCCCTGTGTGAAAGTATATGGAGGCCAGAGAATGATGTCAGGTATCCTCTTTAACCATCTTTCCATCTTATTTCCCTGAGATGGAGTCTGTCCCCGAACCTAGAACTCCCAATTTTATAATTAGACTGATCAGTGAGTTCCAGCAATAGATTACAGACAGGTGTGGCCATATCTGGCTTTAAAAAAGTGTGTTTTTAAAATGTTTATTTATTTGAGAAAGAGAGAGAATGGGCACGCTGGCAATCAAAATCCAGACATAAGCACCATTTTAATTTATTTGGCTTTACCTGGGTATTTGGGCCATATCCAATGTTCATATATACTTCTTAGCCCACCCAAGCACTAAACACAAACATAATTCATGTATGTAGAGGGAGTTGGAAGAAATAGGAGTAGAGTACTTTGCCTTATTTAAGGACAGAGGGAGAAATGGTTCATCTAAAAAATGTCCTGATGGCTAGAGAGATGGCTTAGCAATTAAGGTACTTGCCAGCAAGGCCAAAGGGCCCAGGTTCGATTCCCCAGGACCCACCTAAGCCAGATGCATGAAGTGTCTCATGTATCTTGAGTTTGTTTGAAATAGCTGAAGGCCCTGGTATGCCCATTCTCTCTCCATCTGCCTCTTTCTATCTCTGTCTCTCTCAAATAAGTAAATAAAGATTTTTTTTTAAAGTCCTGTAAGCAGAGAGATTTCTAGAAGTAGACTTTGAATTGGATTTCCCAAGATGAGGTGGCAGCAAACATGGTTACCTAGAACAAACATTTCTAGCCCCACAAACAGCACAGATGGAAGTCCAGAGGCTACAGGAAAAGGGTGTGGACGACAGATTCTTCTTGGTGGGTGGAAGCTCCTTTTGGATATCTGTGCACCACTGTACATTTTCCTGTCTTCCTTTTAGTTTCCTTTGACACTTGAAACACTTCTCCCTTGAATCCTCTCACATGGGCACTCTCAAGCCACCACCTCTCCCACATTTTCAGAGGGGAAGATGGAGTAATCTTTCTGTCACTTGAATTTCCTCTCTTCGTTCTCAGTAACATGTCACAGAAGACATTTCAGTTCATACACTGACAACCTTAATGTTGCTATCTTAAAATAGCCTGAGATTTGCTTTTCTCCTTAATAGCCAGTAATAAACATGTATTTAGTAATCTCCCTTCTCCCATTTCCTGAGGCTAAAATTTTCACATAAAACTCACTAATCACACAAAACTTCTAACGCTACTAAGGAAAGAAGGACCAAGAAGATTTAGTTTATAATGTTTTCTTTAATCCAAAAAAAATAATGCCGTGACTTTTATACATTAAGCAGTGTTTTTATCCAGGAAGTGTTCAACCCTGAAGAATAATTTTTATTTTGTTTTTGGTTTTGGTTTTGGTTTTTCAAATAGGGTCTCAGTCTAGTTCAGGCTGACCTGAAATTCACTACATAGTCTCAAGGTGGCCTTGAACTCATGGTGATCCTCCTACCTCTGCCTCCCCAGGATTAAAGGCATGTACCACCACGCCTAGCATTGAAGAATATTTTTTAAAACTTGCCTGTTATTCAAGGTTAAAATTTTATTTCAGTGGTTATCATTAATGGTATTAGTTTAGACCACACTAAGTTGATATTTTTCTTGGTAAAGGCAAATATATTTAATCTCATGAAGTTCATCCTAATACAGACATATCTTTACATTTATCTGGTATCTGCCAAATCATTACAAATGTCTTGATTCTAGAACTCTTGGGTAGAGATTAAAGCAGGTAGTAATATATACTGTCTTTAAAGAGTTCAGACCAATAACAGCTACTTTCATTGGTTGCTCATTTGAGAAGGAGGTTTAAACAAAACAAGTTTTTTTTTTTAATTTCTTATATTAAAAAATGGCAGGCTGGAGAGATGGCTTAGCAGCTAAGGTGCTTGCCACCTAAGGACCCAGGTTCAATTGCCCAGTATCCATGTAACCAGATGTACAAGGTAGCACAAGCATCTGGAGTTCGTTTTCAGTGGCTAGAGGCCCTTGTGTGCCCATTCTCTCCCTCCCTCCCTCCCTTTCTCTCTCTCTCTCTCTCTTTTATTTCTCTCTCTCAAACTAATAAATAAAAATATTTATAAAAATAGCTTACACTCATTGAATAGGTTTACGTGCACCTATTTATTCAGTCCTCAATATAACCCTACAGCCCTTTGGAAGTAGATATTCCAATCATCACTTCACTGATATAAAGAGTTAAAATTCCAAGCCGGGCGTGGTGGCACACACCTTTAATCCCAGCACTGGGGAGGCAGAGGTAGGAGGATCGCCTTGAGTTCAAGGCCACCCTGAAACTACATAGTGAATTCTAGGTAAGCCTGGCCAGAGTGAGACTCTACCTCAAAAAAAAAAAAAAAAAAAAAAAAGTTAAAATTCCAAAACTTAAGCCTATGGACAAAACCCATCTAATATAATGACCCATTGATTTTAAAAAGAAAGAAAATAAACCAATTATCTGAAGTGCAATGTCATTTATCATCAGTGCTTGGTAATATATATTGATTTGGGTCATCTTCAGATGAATGTATAGTTGCTTCAACTATGCCCTTGAGAAGAAATCCTATAAAGTAGGAGGTCCTCTTATTGACAATGAATTTCTTGAGAAGAGAAGCTATCTGTATGTGCAGACTTGGGACCTGAAATGTAGTAAAAACCCAAATAAATGTTTCTAAAATTCATTATTCAATAAGAAAATAAATTGATGGGTTTTACAGTGGTAAAAGGTAAATTAGGGAAAGAGCTCTCTGCAGAATCAGACATTTCATAGTATATATGTCTCTTTAAGCCACAAGTTCAAATCATATAATTATACTGAATAGAAACTCAGAGATCCCTTTATATACTATTTTTGCTCAAATTCTTAAAGTTATATGGAGACTTAGATCCATATCCAATGAACATTTTTGAAAATACAGCTAAAAGATGGGCGTGGTGGTGCATGCCTTTAATCCCAGCACTCAGGAGGCAGAGTTAGGTGGATCACTGTGAGTTTGAGGCCACCCTGAGACTACATAGTTAATTCCAGGTCAGCCTGGGCTAGAGTGATCCCCTGCCTCAAAAAACTAAAATAATAATAATAATACAACTATTGCTGAAATTTGCTACCTATCAGAACATAAAAGAACCCATCTAAAATAGTGCATTACCTAAAATGATATGTATTTTAAAGTATAGCAGTGCAGCTGGCTTAGTGTTGCTTGGACAAAACACCCAACCAAAAGCAGCTCATGGGAGGGCAATATTTATTTTGGTTTTACAGCCTCACAGGGATGCTTCATGATGGTAGGGAAAGATGGTAGAGCAGTGGCTTGACATCTCCTCTGCCACAGTAGGTAGAAAATAGAGGCAGGATAATAAGCTAAACACAGGCAAGGGGGAGTTGGCTACAGCATCCCTAAGCCCAGCCCAACAACAAACTCCTCCAGCAAGGGTCTACCTTCCAAATTGTCACCAGCTGGGGACCAGGCATTGAAAACATATGAGTTTATGGGGGATATCAGATCCAAACCAAACACATGGGATATGTATGTATATATGTACACATGGAAAGAATTGTGGCACCACTAATTTTCTTTGTAAAATATATTTTATTTATTATTTGAGAGAGACACAGAGAAAAAGAGAGAGACAGAGACAGAGAGAAAGTAAGTATGGGTATGCTAGGGCCTCCTGCCACTGCAAATAAATTCCAGATATATGCATCACTTTGTGTTTTAGGTGGGTACTGGGGACTCTAACTCAGACTGTCAGTCTTTGCAAGCAAGCGCCTTTCACAGATGAGCCATGTCTCCAGCCCATTTACTTTCTCTAGAGATGTTTTATTGGACACAGCACTTGGCAGAGATCAACATTTGCCAAGAATTTCTAGATGTTAGAAGAAGGTCAAATACAAGTTTTGTATCTAAAAATCCATACCAAACTCACAACAGGATGATATATGTTTTCCTTTTAAGAGCAAAAGAAGCTGAGCATGGTGGTGATATCAGCACCAGGGAGGCTGATATCAGAGGATTTCCATGAGTTCAAGGCCAGCCTGAACCTCATAGTGAATTCCAGGCTAACCAGAGCTACATAGAAATATCTTGCCTCAAAACAAAACAGACAAAACAAAGAACAAAGGATATGTTAGCAAAAAATTGGGAAGAAATGGAGTTTATGATTGAAATAGTGTAAATATTGAATTAGTCACAAACCCAAAGTTGAGTTGGTATTAGGCAAGAGATAAGAGGCAGGTAAGGAGACAGTGTGGAGCCTAGGACAGTGAGCAAATAATGATGATGTTAAGGAGCAGTTTGAGCATTCTATCAGTTCTTTGATATACAGCAAGGCTCTGCATTAGACAGTGACAAATGGATTTAGCAAGTGTTGTAAGGCAGTTCCAGGGCCCTATAAATCCCAGAGAGCTTTTCCCAAAGCCCTAGATAGAAAAACTATAACTTAAGGCTTACTCTTGAATTAAAAGTCACAGAGCATTAAATATAAAAAGACAGCCTAAGATAGCATTTCAAAATGCTAGCATGGATAATTTTGCAATTTCACTTTTAGGGAAACAAGCTCCTCTGACTTGCCTATGTTTGACAGCTAACCCAGCCCTTTAGTTGTCTTGCTGATGAAATTAGAGCAATTTTTATTAGCTTAGCTAGGAAGCTTTTACAGTAAGTTTAAGATTCAAAAGAGCAATGCAACTTCAGAAATTACGTGGTAAACAGCCTCAGACCATCCTCAACAGACTAGGAGGCAACAGCCAAAGAGGAGAAAATTGAATACTGCAAGAAAGTAGAGGCAGACCAGTTCAAGGGAGGCAGTGGAAGAAGTGGAGAGAGCAGCACCAGGAGGAGGAAGTGGAGACAGCTCAGCTTCCTGCAGAGGAAAGGTAAGGGAAAATAGAGGGAATGTGTTCACAGAAGCTTTGATCATCAGAAGTTCACACAGGTAGACCCTGAGGGGGGAAAGGGAGGAAGAAGGGATGGGGAGAGAGAAGGAAACAATATGCAAGATCAAAGGGACCCCATCTTTGCAGGGCAATAATGTATGTGGTAACTTTTCCAGATGGTAGGTGTTTGCAAAAGGGGAAACAATGCAGTAGGAAGCTACCTGCAATGCTAAATGGAAAAGGGGATAGATATAGGGTAGAGATTTAATGATTCAGAGTTATATTTCTGGGTGCTATGGAACTACAGTGCCACTAACAGCAAGGGTTAGTTATGTATATTTTGCTCTCATGCTGGCAAATGTAGGGCAGGAGATGAAGTGTGAGCCTTCCAGGTTCCTTTCCATGCTGCCTCCAGTGCTTCTCCCCGCCACCCGCCAGCTCTTACTGATTTCATGCTTGGTGGTCTGCTCTCATAAGATGTGACAGAGCCTGCAGCTGGCCTCTCCTAAAGCTCCCCCAGTGATAAGTACAGTTCAAGGAGAAAGCTCAGTCAAGAGGCTCTCAACTTGGTCACAGGGCTATTAAGAGTTTGACATTGATTAAGATGCTCCCAAGGGTTGTTGTGTTGTCAGTACAGCCCTAAGTGGCAGAGCTGCTGCAGAGAACTGTCCCTCTCTACTGACCCACAGAGTCTGAGGGAAGCAGCCCCTAGAGACAGGACTGTCACATGTCTGGAGGGGCTTGTTGATGGAGATGGAAAGGCAAGGTGACCCACAAGGATGACAGCCAGTATCAGGGGCTAGAGCTGCTGTGAAAGACATGGAGAAGGAGTCAGTTTGGCATTCCTGGCAGAATTGGTGGGTGGCTGTCAGAAACAGTGTGCCACCTGCACACCTGAAGCTGGAAGCATCCAGAATTGTAAGAGTAAAGGACAACAGAGTGAGAGAATGGACTGTCTGTGGATTGCCCAGACAGGAGCTTGAACCCAGCTCTGTTAGTTTGAAAGCATTTAAAAGCTCTGTATGTTAGCTTCATCATTTAAAAGTTGTCTTTATCAGAGGTTTTGAAGAAACTATCCACAACAAGCCTATACAATATTTGACATATCTTTATTGCTTCCTTCCACACTTAAATTTCTGGTCACAGAGTTTGAGAGGGCATTTTTCTAGGTATCTTTCCTCTATCTTCCTTCTATCTTTTCTTTCCTATTCCCCTGATTCTCTCTGCCCTTTCTTTCCTTTATTTACTGAGAGTTGTCTTTGTTCTGGGAACCAAAACCATGGCAGTGAACGTGATTTCTTGATGTTGTTTTCTAATTAAAGGAGTGTGGCTTAGCAGCTCTGTTCACATCCAGATCTCCGGCAACTAGCCATGGAAACTCAGACATTGCTGGGGAGCTGTTTTCTGTAGGGAGTGGTGTTCTGCACTCTAAATTGGGAGGGCTGGAAGGAGGGAATTGGTTAGTAATTAGAGAAGATTTAAATGACTGAAAATACTTCCCTGACTATGTAAATGGAAAATTTTCTGATGTTTACAGTATCCACTTGGGACTTCTAAAGTACTGAGCACAGCCGAAGCAGCTTGATGAGATCTTGATGTTTGTTCAAGAGAATGGACAAAGTGATAACTGAGAAATGTTTTCAAAGAGGGGTCATTATTCTTCTTAGGGTTTTATGGAATTTTGCTTTTCCAAAGAATTTTTAAATGCTTTTCTAGCTTTCTCAGATTTTTCCGGTGTTCAGAAACTTTTCATGAAATCATTGACTCTTAGAATTAAAAGCAGTATGTCACATGGCCCACTTAACACTTCCTAAAAGATGATCCATTCGAGATAGACACTACTAATATAGAAAACTTAGTCCTTGGGGGAAAGCCAGTCATGTCCTTTGCCTGGTCGTACACATCTCCCCCATTAATGATCTTTGCTTCACCTTCTTTGCTAGTTTGTCATCTTATTAGCTAAAGAAATGGCCATCCAGTTATTGGCAAGCTAGTTAACACTGTTTCTGTCAAGGAGCAAGAATAAGTTCATCTTCAGAGTGCTGCAGTCAGTGAAGAGATTTATAAAGCACACATGACTCTCCTCATCCTCAGTGATATGTTATGCTCATTACTTCCACATGCTTTTCTTTTTTGCTGTTTAATTATTTAAGGTGCCTTCATTCTTAAAATAGTAAGACACCAAAGGAAGATGGCATTCATGTAATGCTGCTGGCTTGTAAAGGCTAATGGCCAAGTGTGTGACACTTGTCCATCAACTTCCCAGCAGAGGTGGGAAGGTAGAACTTGACCTTGATGTGAGAAAGGATAAAGACATCAATGAATTCTGGGAATTTGGAAATATAACAGGGAGGAGGAAGTGATCCACAGGAGTAACACTGGGATAGGAGATGTGCCTGAAGCTGCTGGCTACAGAAGAGGTTTGCTTAGGAGATGTGTCGTGCAGGGCCCTAACCACTCTCATGCTCACCTGGACTCAGTTACAAATACAGTGAGTGATGCTGCTCAGTGATTTCATTCTCGGGGCCAGAGTCACCAAACCTATTTGATATGGGAAGACTGGATAAGATTGACTCTAATACTCTCCCACATCAAAGAAGTTTCTGCTCTTGAGAGACTAGAAAGAGCTATGGCAAAAGTCATGTTAAGGAAGGTCTTACAATATTAAGGTAATATAACGCTCATGTTTTGAGGACCATAGAAGGATACAAGCATCAATACCATATAACATGTGAACAGCAGCATTTGAAGAAAGGTAGAATGTCTGGGATATACATGGTGCCTGTCAAAGGAGTGAGAGTAGAAAGAAGAATGGAATAAATGAGGGAGGAAGGAGGGAGAGATAGAAAGAATAAATGAGGGGAAAAATAACAGATATATTATAAATAAATTATAACAATATCATGATAAATCCAAAAGCATGAATCCCTGATAATTTCATCACCTAGGCTGAGGTGTAAGACTCTGAAAAGACCTCTGAAAAGCCACACTGTAAGTTCACTTTCTTGAAGCCAGGCACCATCATTCTAATTTAAGCCATGACTTGGCTATACTTGAGCTTTGCTTAGTCCTAGAAAAAATAACTGTGCCTTTTCAAGTCACTTTTTATGAATTTCTTATTCTTACTTAAATGAGTATTAAAATAGTTTTTATCTCATTAATCTGTTGTAAGAATAAAATGATACACAAATAAGAGCACTATGGATATTTTTTAAAATCATGAGTCCAGGATGATACTCAGAGAAAAAAACGTATTTAAAAAAAAAAAAAAAACACTTCTTCACAGAAGAGTATCAGATAATGTTTCTAAACTAAATGGAAAAATACAGAATCCCCACTTTCCAAATCTCAATAACTGTGTTTCAGACAAATACAATTATTGAGATTTGGAAAATGGGGATTTTGTTTTCAGACAAACATAATGAATAGGTATTTTTTTTTAAATGGGGAGAGGTAAAAGAACAATGACAAAAAGGGTATTGACATGATTTAAAAAAAAAATTCACCTCGCCCCCAGATTGATTAACAGGCAAAAGAAGTTGTCTTTTTTTTTGTGGTTTTTTGAGGTAGGGTCTCACTCTAATTCAGGCTGACCTGGAATTCACTATGTAGTCTCAGGGTGGCCTCGAACTCACGGCGATCCTCCTACCTCTACCTCCCCAGTGCTGGGATTAAAGGCATGCGCCACCACGCCTGGCAGAAGTTGTCTTTTGAGTGACAAGATGTGATAGTCTTTAAACAAAGAAGCAGCCCTACAGTCAGCAACAGTGATGCAGCCACACATTTGGGGTCTGCTGCTATAATGTACTGAGGAGTATACAACATTACTCAGATTTTGCTTAAAATGATTGTCTTGTTTCTCATCAGAAAAAAAGTCAGACAAGTAAACAAATCCAAGCCTGAATCCTTAAAAAAAAAAAAAAAAAAAAATCAATGCCTTTAAAGGAAAAAGGATTAGTATTATAGACTAATAATGACAAATAACACATAATAACAACCAAATGCAATGCATAAATAGTGACCAAATCCTGGATTAAGAAAGAAAAATCTATAAAGATTCTTATAGCAGCCAACTGTGGATATTTGAATACAGTATAATGAATGGCGGAATTATTTTAAGTTGTTAGATTCCTTGAGTACAATGATGACATTGTGGTTATATAAAAACCATCTTTACACTTAGATGACTTCATGACAAGATATGTTGAGTATCATGATATCTGTGATATGTTCAAATGACTCAGAAAAATGTGTGTATGAGAGTATATGTGTACATGCACACACATGTGTGTTTCTCTGTTCTGATAGGAAGGCAAGTAGTAAATAAAGAAATGAGTGGGAAAGAGAAATGTTCTAAGATATTAAGAACTATTTAATCTTGACAGTTTTGCTAGTTTTCATTGTACTGTTCTACAAGTTTTCTGCAATTCTATCTTTTTTCAAATTAAATTGGGAGATCTGTTGTGTTTATTAGATTAGTGCTAAGGTCATAAATTAGATAACAAGATTAAAAGACATTTTTTATTTTTTTATTGACAACTTCTTTAATTTTAGACAGTATCCCATGGTACTTCCCTCCCCCCCCCCACACACTTTCCCCTTTGAAACTTCACACTCCATCATATCCCCCGCCCCCTCTCAATCAGGCTCTCTTTTCAGTTTGATGTCATGATCTTTTCCTACTATTATGATGGTCTTATGTAGGTAGTGTCAGGCACTGTGAGGTCATAGATATCCAGGACATTTTGTGTCCGGAGGAGCACATTGTAAGGAGTCCTGGTCTTCCTTTGGCTCTTACATTCTTTCTGCCCCCTCTTCCACAATGGACCCTGAGCCTTGGAAGGTGTGTTAGAGATGTTTCAGTGCTGAGCACTCCTCTGTCACTTCTTCTCAGCACCATGGTGCCTTCTGAGTCACCCCAAGGTTGCCACCATCTGAAAAGAGAAGCTTCTCTAACCAAAAGTGAGAGTAGCATTAGTATATGGGTGTGGACATTAAGAGAAGTGCTTACTGGGCAGTTTGGTGAGCCTAATATATACATTTAGCATGACACCAGCAGATGTTACAACCCTAGGGCTCATGACTATGCCTGTCATAGGTTTTCAGTATCAGGGATATATTCCCTCCCATGGAGCCAGCCTCCAATCCAAGTAGAGAGTGGTTGGTTTCCCCCATAACAGACATGCCACTATTGCACCTATTGGCTCATTTTTCCTGGCTGGCCAAATTTAAAGCTTGCAATGTTCACTGTTGAGTACCTTCACTGGGTTTTCTCTCTCCCATTTAACTGAATGCAGCGTAGCTTTTTCCAACTTTCTGTCAGCTGGTCCACCTGGAGGAGGCTTTCGGCTCAGCTCCAGCAGGATTTCTCAGTGACCTTGCAGCCCAAGTTTGTGGAGTCTTCAGCGATCGGGTCTTACCATCTATTCCTGGTAGGAAACCAAGGGCTTCAGCAATGGCCTATATAAAGTTTTGGGAGTATCTGTGACCTCCCCAGCCAACAACTCACTGGAAGGTATCCCCTCCCTGGCACTGAAAATTTTCTAGAAACAATCTATGGCTTCTGAGTGTTCCATTGTAAAAGACATTTTAAGGGAAAATAGATTAGTAAATATTATTTCTCTACAGTAGTGGTAAATAACAATTTGATTTTCAGCCTTTGGTCTGTTCAGAGCCCCTCTTCTAAATGAGATTAGCAATGCAATGGGAAAAGATTTAAGAGCTCTTAAACACATTGTGTCTGAACTCAGGAAATCTGTTCCTTGAAATTTAAGAAGGGATGTTGAAGAATGACTAAGAAAATGCTAAGACATGCTTATGGGCAACAATAAGATACCCAGATGAATATAAGCTGAAACATGAAAAAATGTCACTGTCCTGAGAAACTAAGGTGAAACAAATCTCAAGAGCCAGATTGTGATTTCAGAGCTAATGGATTTTGACCAACATGTTTCCATGAACACCTTTTCCCTCTCCAACGTTTCAGAGGCTTTGAAGATGGCCCATTTGACAATTTTGTCAATAGAGAAAGTCAAATGTATTTTAAAGTTCATTTATTTATGAGCAAGGTCGACTGTTTGGGGAAAAATCACATCACAATCTCAGTAATTCATATTAGAATATTATAAACCATAGTCAATACATCAGTGAATGCTAATAGGTATTGTCAGACATATGGAAGTAATTAGCTTTCCTACTTTCAAATCTGTATGCTAGTCCTAGTAAACAAATTTTGTGATGAATTTTGTCAACTTATTTTAACAAAGTTCATTTGGAATTGGAATATTTAAGTGAAAATGGTGTTTATGGTCAAAGTAATATAAATTTCAAATTCAGTAGTTATAACTTTCTTGCACTTTTAATATTGATATGACTTCACTTAAGAATTATGCAGATACTAAGCCAGGTGTGGTGGCGCACGCCTTTAATCCCAGCACTCAGGAGGCAGAGGTAGGAGGATCGCCGTGAGTTCAAGGCCACCCTGAGACTACATAGTTAATTCCAGGTCAGCCTGGGCCAGAGTGAGACCCTACCTTGAAAAACCAAAAAAAAAAAAAAAAAAAAAGAATTATGCAGATACTACTTCAGGCTATAAAATAAAATGTAGCCCCTTTTCTTCTCTTCAATGTCTCTCTCCCCACCACTCAGCCACAATAGAATAGCCCTTTCAACTGTCCATTAGTGTTAGGTTATGAGATCTTTCAAATATTATCTATAAGATCACATACCTTATTTTTTAAAAAAACAAAATGCAGTTATATATACATGCAGCAATACCACTTTGTTCTATTTAACTTTGCAACATGTGGATGTTTCCTTTCAATTTCAAAATGTTAGACATATATGCTAGTGCTTTTAGTGACTGAATAGCATTCTAGTATATAAACATTTTTAATATCTTTACTCAAATCCCTATTGATGTTGGTTAACAGTAGATTAACTTAGTAATACAGCAACCTAGAAACCACAAAAAGGTGGTTTTTATAAAAAATACAATAGAGCACTTACAATCAATTCCATAACTCAGAATTGTGTAAATTTAGAAGATTGCTTTTATTGCCAGAATCTACCAAGGATAGCTAATTTAGGAGAGTCTGTCAGTCATATACATATGCCATCCCAGAATGGAATGTTTGAAAACTAAGGCAAGAGGTGGTAAAGCAGACCACTGAGAGTGGACATGTATCCTCCCACCCAAGTCTGAATGCTTGGCAGTGAGGCTGAGGTGATATAAAGGTGAGTGTTTCCTTTACAGCTGTGTCCCCAAGCCTATTAAGGCACGAGGTGAGGTCTTTGTGTATACTTTCAGTACACCTGCAGCTTCACACAGTTTCGAGACACAGGCATTTGCAGAGACTCTTGCACAAAGCACAATATGATGAACAAGTCCCTGGAAAGAGGAGAGCCATGAGGGTTGTTGTGGGTTGCAATGATCACTGTTCTTCTGTAAGATAATCTCTCTCCAATACATATCAGAGGGAATTTTTAAGCATTCTGCCATGTCCTAAGGAGTGACCCCAAAGAATCAAGGAGTTTATTAACTTCCAAAGTTCTAGCACAACCAGAGGAGAAATCAAACACAGTATAAATGAAAGGCTTCAGTGGAAGCATAGCATAATAACAGGAGCTACATTACCATGAGATGGTTCACATATGGCTAATCATCTATCCTCAGAGATTTATAGAAATAAAGATTTTTGAGCTCCACCCTCAAAGAGCCTGTTTCAGTGAGCACCGTTAATGAACTGTTCTTCCCCTAGATGATGGAGTCCTTCTGAATAGGTCCCTTACCAATACCTAGATTATGATAAGTGATCAGTAACCAGTTGTGGCTAAAACTTAACGATTCAAATAAAACTATGTGATCTAATAGCTAGAATCCATCATTAACCCAAGGACTGTTTCTATGCAGAGAACATTCTAAGCACTGGAAGTATAGAAGTAAAGGATTTTTTATGGGTAGGTCAATAAAATATGAGATAAGTCTAAATTCTGTAAGAAATTGAAATAGAGGATATAAGATAGTCTGGGAAGCTACGTTCCCTGGAGAAGGAGCAAAGAGTTCTCTAAGGAGTTGGCATGTGTGCTGACACATAGAAATAAGTGGTCAAAAATGAGAAGGACCAAGGAAGAACTCTCCAGCCTATGGGACCTGAGACTAGAGGGAACTTATACCAAGACAAAAAAGGAATGAAAGCCCTGGTGACAGAACAGTGACATAGGTAGAGTGATATGACATGGAACTAGAGGGACAAGCAGAGGCCAAGGGCTAGAGTTTGGATTTTATTGAAAGCAAAAGAAGGGTGTACTGAAACCTGCCTGCTGAGTGCAAAATGGATCCAGGAGGGTGGAAGCAGACAGCGAGAGAAGAGAAAGTAAGAGGCAATAGCAGCAGCCAAGGAAGGAATGGTGTGCTGCCAGAGGAGCAGGTGGAAGTGGGAGCCAGAGTCCCTACACTTGGGTTGCATGAGGAGGGGGAGAGAGAAAGACGAATCAAGATTCCTGGTTGAGGGGTTTGGAGAGGTAGATGACAGTAGAACTATTTGCTGAGAATGAGAAAAATCCCCAGAGACAAGTTTAGGAGAAAATTAAATTTGATTTTGATGAGTGAAGTCATACACATCCATTTGGAAATGTTAAGCCAGATTGGCTTGGTAGTACCAAGAGAAGAGAAAAATTGAGCTATGATCCTGTATCATCTATAGTGTGTGTGTGATAGTTGATAGGGCTTGGGGCACTTTTCTTACATATTCTTAGGGAAATTGTTGTTATTCAAAAATGTATTACTCCTAAAAGCTACTTGTTGTGCTTTATTCTATCATAAGCTGGGTTTGAATAGCTAAATTATATTTTACCATTTTCAGTAATAAAGTCCAAAGTGATCAGTGCCAAAGCCAAAATATTTTTTAAACTTAAAAAAATGTATTCCACTTTTTTGCAACAGTAATCCAAATTTAAAAGGATGTTAATGTTTAACTGCTAAGATAAGTAAATAGCCAATGTCAATTTTTCATTTTGCCTGTGTTCCAGAATCCTAGTCCTGCGCTCTCAGGCAGCTACTGTCAGAAACGTTATCATTCTCCACCCAGTGCAACAGCCTCCAGGAGGAAAAGGGAATTTAATTATAAATTTCTACTTCACATACAATTTATACTTCATTCACTTTGAAATATGCTGCGGGGTGTTTTAAAAGTTTAATGCTGAATGAACCGTTTGTTTTACTCAAGTTGTCAACAAAATGCATATTGAGCACAGAATATACTTGTTTATTAGGCACTGGAAGGAACTTCAGACATTTAGCATAACGGTTGGTCTCTTTCTCCACAAAAAAAAAAAAAAAAAAACTGGGGCACAGAGAGATGAAGGGTGTTTCAGTGTTGCATAGGATTACATCAGGTCATCAGGTTGGGACTGGCTGACTTCTGTGATGTTATATTACAGAGCTCCATGCTTCCTCTTTCATGCAACCCCAGGACTCCTCTTGGCCAACTGAGTCTTTACTGAAATCATCTTTTACCAGCCTGGGTCATCCTCTCACTTTGTGTGTCTAGAAAGGCATGAACAATAGCTGATAAATTAAATGTTCTTACCATATACAAGACACTGTTCTAAGTATTTTACCTGTTTTACCTAATCTAAGCTCATGCAGCTCTGAGAAGTGGGTCACCTTAGCATTGCTATATTGTATAACAAGCTTCTTCTACAACCCTCTTCTACAAGGAGGCATACAAAAACCTGAATGAGTGTTAACAATGACTATTTCTCTAAGTTCTGGGTACATATCTTTCAATGTCCAGCAAACCTGTGAATGTCCAACCAACAAAAGGCATTAACTTCTCATTCAAACTCACTTTCCCATCTTGTTAATGGTATCATCACACCTCCAATTATCTTAAAAATTTTTCACTCTTCTCATCACCCATTTCCAATCTAATCAACACTAGAAATATTATTTGAACCCTGCTTGATTTCCAGAACTATTTGAGGAGAATGGCTGCTCCGATTTCCCTTTGTGTCTTCTCTCTTTGCGCACACCTCCCACCTCAATCCCATTGCCAGTTTCATAGTCCAGCCTTCATTTTATATCATTTGTAATCTTTCAATCATCTCTCACCTCTTGATTTTTGATCACTTGGTTCTTGAACCCTCACTTTTTACTGCTGCCAGTATCCTTCCCAATACACAGGTTAAATCATATGAAATGTCTCTGAGAGCCCTTGGCACTTATGGAAAAAAACCTCTCTCTGCATTGAAGGACTACCCTTGCTATTCACTTTCTGCCTCTTCCATGCTCAAATTCTATATCAAGTGAGATATTTATAGCTTCCTTGCTTACTTCCCTTATAAGTATGTGATAAGGATCACTTAACGCATGTGAATGTTTTTATTACATTTGTTTGTTTATGTCTCACCTTGTTCAGTATAAAATAGAGGTGGGAAAACAGGTTACTAACGCAAAACACTTTTGAGATGTTATTTTTTAAGTCATAGAAATCACTGAATTTACAACTCCAGAGGCCCCAAGAGATAGTCAGGCTCCACAACTTCATTTTCCAAGTGGCTCATTGGCAGGCCTGAGTAAACCAGTGGGAGAGTCAATAGTGGAGCCCCACATCTCAGAAAAATGATAAGAGATCCTTTTCCCTCTTGAGAAAGTATGAGGGCCTTCTATATCTACTTAATATATATAAGGCATCTACTTATATCCAGAGTCTCACTGGAAAAAATTAGAAATAATTTGGATTCTGTCCCAGTTTCTTCCCTGCTGCCTCACTGCCATATTCTACCCAGACCCCCAAATGTGAAATAGTTTTCTGGAAAGGGTCCCTTATGTCATTTACCTGTCTATTTCTAATTGAAATCTGGTGCTAATTATCTAAATCTTTCCCCACTGGATGGCTCCTTTGTATTTTTTCACAATTAAGAACTCAGTTAAATCTATATCTATAGCTACTCTTGTTTCAACACAGTCTTCTACCAGATCTATTCTTTAGTTTTGTTACTGCAAATAAAAACCCATCTTAAGGTCTTAGGTTCCTAGACGTTCTATAATACAAATAGCAGCCATTTATCAAATACCTACTAAGTGCCAAGATGATCTGTACTATCTCTAATCTCCCTAAGAACAGCAAAACAAGAATTAATGTCTTCAGGTATATGAGAAAGCCAAGTTCCAGGCAGTGAAGTAACTTAATCAAGGTCATCGAATTGGCAAATAAAGGAATCAGGGTTTGAATCCTGGCCAATCCAAAGTCTGAACTCAATGTTCTTTCCATGACAAGGTGGGCAGATGATGTGGGCTAAAGTAGGCAATCCCAGAACCACAGTGTCAGTGCTGCCCATGACAAGCCATCAGTCTTCCTTCAGAGTCTCATTGCAAGGTTGGCAATGAGCACCATCCTCCTTCATGTTCTCTGCTCTGCTCTGCACTCTTGGGGCATATGCAATGTAGTAAACTTTAAGCAGCAGAATGGTTTCCTATTCCAGTTAGGATAAGCTCCAGTTTAACAGAAAGGGCTTACCATGCCATACACACTTGAAAAGGAATACTATGTCAGGGATAAGAAAGCAGACTCCCAGACCAGAATGCTTGGCTTTAACTACTAGTTTTAACTGTCATTACTTGGTCAAATTACTTAATCTTTGCCCTAGTTTCTCATTATATACAATAGAGATTATTATAGATTCTTATTTGACAGAGTTATTAAAGCCTACGAGTTTTAATATATAAAATATTTAAACTGGACTAGGGAGATGGCTCATTGAATGGGTGCTTTAACTTAATGGGAAAGAGTGCTTTGCAAAGGAACCTGAGTTCAATACCAACATCTAAATAAAGGCTATAGCCATGCACACTTGTAATCCCAGCACTGAGGGGGCAAACATAAAAGGACCTGAGGTCAGTTGCCAGTGCCCATGTCGACTGCCGGGTGAGGCAGTGTGTGAATGTAATCCCAGAGTTGGGGAAGATGAGATGGGGTCCCTAGAGTTTATTCACTAGCAGTCTAGCTTAATTGGTGATCTCCAGGCCAAAGAAAGACCCTTGTCTCAAAATGAGGTGGACAGTGTACCTGAGTAACAACACCCAAGGTTTTCCTCTGTCCACACACACACACACACACACTAGTATAACTGTGCATACGTCCAGATGCATTCACATACATTTACAATACACAGACAATACACACACACACACAATTTTTAATAGTTTATTTATTTATTTAATAAAGAGAAAGAGGCATAAAGTGAGAGAGAGAGAGAGAGAGAGAGAGAGGAATGGACATTGTCAGGGCCTCTAGCCATTGCAAACAAACTCCAGGCATATGTGCCACCTTGTGCATCTGGTTTTACCTGGGTACTAGGGAATCAATCTCCAGTCCTGAGGCTTTGCAGACAAGTGCCTTGACTGTGGAGCCATCTCTCCAGCCCCAACTGTTTTAAAGCAAAAAGAGATGATAAATGGTACATGTAGTTTAGCTGATTGGCTTCTTTTCTTCTATCTTGGGCCATAGCAACATGCATTGTGAATAAAAGGAAGCAGAGTTAGGATTCTGTCTGTAAAAACCCAGATCTTTGTCAGTTAGGAAACTGGAAATTATATATATATTTGGTTTTTTGAGGTATGGTCTCGCTCTAGTCCAAGCTGACCTGGAATTCACTCAGGGTGGCCTCAAATTTAAGGCTTTTCTCTTACACTCTGTTCCCAAGTGCTGGGATTAAAGGCATGCACCACCACACCCACCAGAAACTGGTCTTAGTATGTGCTAACTTCCCACATATAGCTTTTAAAGGACTTGTCTTATTCTCCTTTGGCCTTACCCACTGTCCCTCTTCTCAGGTACACAGAGCACTAAGGGATGATATTGTATCTTATTGGCTGACTTGAAACAAAGAAAGATTTTAGTTTTTGCTTCTTACTAAATTTGCCTTACCAATGATTTCTCACCCTGGCTAAGTCCAGGGCTTGTTTTATAGATGCTCTGTTTCTCTTAAGTATGGGAGTTAGCAACAGCAAAATAAACTCCAGGCACTCTTGATTTCATTGTGTCAGAATTCATCATGGAATTGAGCATGAGAAATGGGGCAGTCAAGTTTATTTTGGAACAGGGCTCAGGGCTGTCTCGCCAAGCTCAGTATGATAGGACCAGGCACTTGCCCAAAGAGAGATCTGGCAGACAGCCAGCCTCATTCCATACGGTCCCCCAGAACCTCATCTGAATATATTAATCTGTCAGCACATACTTGTCTGTGGGCACGATATGTGTCTCTCTTCATCATCCTGTTTTTCCTCTATGTTGAAGCCTATTTGCCTCAGAAATCTGGGAAACCCACGGGAACATAGTAACATACGTGCTAACCCCTCCCCCGGATGGGGATAGACAAAAAATATTTCTAATTCAGTGAAATCTTGCCACAAATGCCACAAGATGGAATGCCATTTCTCTGCTCTCTAAAAGTTACCATGTCTACAAAACTTGCTAGCCTAAGAAACACCTGAATAGAACATGGAGGGTTCTGAGAGATCTGGCATCATTTTAGATAGTTTCTTAATTTAGGGGGGCCTCTTTGCTCCTATCAGAACAGAGATACTGTGCTTAAAATTCTGGTTTCCTCTCTCCCAGGTGAATGGCATCGACCTCCGTGGAGCATCTCATGAGCAGGCAGCTGCAGCGCTGAAGGGGGCTGGACAGACAGTGACGATCATAGCACAATATCAACCTGAAGGTCAGTCTGAACCTACATTTAGAGTGTTCTCATATGGCTGCCTGTGGATGCGTACCCGCAATACTGATTACCTGCATTACCCAGGTCACCATCAATAATAGCTTTTTAAAACTCCCTATTGTGAAAACATAATGATCTATGTCCAGAAAAACCCATGAGACGGTTACTCCTAATCTTCTAGGAAAACATCAGGTAGTTATGAACATGAGTTCAAATAAACAGCTATGAATTTCAACAGTATTTCATTTATACTCCTACTGTACCTACCCAAATTGGATTTGCTATACCTTGCTCTTTAGTTTATTTAAACATCTGTTTTTTTTTAAGATGTTTATTTATTTAAGACAGAGAGAGAGAGTGAGAATGGGCATACCAGGGCCTCTAGCCACTGCAAACATACTCCAGACACATGCATCACCATGTGCATCTGGCTTACGTGGCACCTGGAGAATCAAACTTGGGTCCTTAGGCTTTGCAGGCAAGCGCCCTAACTACTAAGCAATCTCTCCATCCCTAAACATCTGTTTAATAAGGCTTAATGATACAGCTGTGATGTTTCTGTTATGGCTGATTGGTTGATTTCTTAGCAAATTTACACACACACACACACACACACACACACACACACACACACAAAGGAGCACAGCACTATGGGTTAAAGTTGGTGCCTCCCCACCAAAAAAAAAAAAGAGTAAAGAAAAAGAAAAGAGGACTATGACTTCCATCTTTATGAAATGTTAGTTAATTGCTTTTGGCCCATATGGATTGCAGAGTTGAACTGAACAACCGAAAATGGTGCTATACGCTGTCAAGGAAGAGGTTGTGCATGTGGGCATAAACTGCTCCGCTGGCCTTTTCAGTGATTCTTTGCTAACTTCATTGGCTGTGTGTGATTTAGAAGATTGAAGTTCATATTGTGCCTGTGACAGTGTAGTATCAGGGACTGTCAAAACTGTTTACATTGGGACATGATATTGTCATCTACAAATAAATATCCTGGGACACATACAGCCCACATGTCATGGTCTGGACACACCTTATTGTCAGTGGTAACAAATCACCTATTCTGCATAAGAATTAAAAATGTGTATTTCAGTAAGTTTCCTTCATTTGTGTCTGACTTTTAAATTAGAACTTGCAAGGAAGTTATACACAAACTTTCCTAAATCTTTCATCCCATCAAACCTATGCCATAAATAACCAGTGAGCTGGGGAACTTGGGGTGGTCAGACATGGAAAGCATGGCTTTCTTGACAGTTTTAACAAGTGTTTTTGCTTCATTAATATTAATAGAATTTTATGTTTCCAAAAGTGCCTATAATAAAACAGAAAATTAAAAAAAAAAAAAAAAACAAGTTAAAATGACTTGACTAACAAATTTCATGGGCATCTTCCATTTTCCTGACTATTTTCTTTGCTTCTCACACTGTGCCCTTCACCTTCATTTGACTCATGGCATTAATTTCCCAACTGCTTTCTTATTTCTGACAATTTATCTCAAATAAATCAAAGACTACTAAGATGGTTGGAACCACAGTTATATGAGCCATAATTTCTTGATAGTGAGCAAATATTTAAATAACCTTGAACTGCATGATTTCAAGCTCTAAAGGTTACACTAAAAACAATAATGTTCTAGCTCTGTCAGCATAAATCTCCGTTTCCATTGGAACTTCCTTCTACCTTGGTTTCCATTACACACAATACTTCACTGAGTAATGTGTTGTACTTCATCAAGATGCCTATTAAAAGCATGCTTTATGCTGGGCATGGTGGTGCATGCCTTTAATCCCAGAACTCAGGAGGCAGAGGTAGGATAATTGCCATGAGTTTGAGGCCAGCCTGAGACTACATAGTGAATTCCAGGTCAGCCTGGGCTAGAGTGACACCCTACCTCAACAAAACAAAACAAAACAAAACAAAACAAAACAAAACAAAACAAAAGCATGCTTTATAAATCATATAAATTGGCTCTGAAGATGTTTCTAAAGAAACTGCAAATAACAACAAGCTACTTTCAAAATACCAATGAACAGACTGAATTCACAGAATGACTTCCCTATCTTAATAGTCCAACTATGATCTCATTTGTGACAGCTTTCCATCATCTGGAAATGTGGTCATGGCAATGAGAAGCAATCAGCTTGATTCTCCCCTTTTGTAGACTTTATGTGCAACCAGGCCTTAATTGAACAATTGTATGGAATAGAAAATTAATTGGATTTTTATTTTTGTTATGTAGAGAAATAACCAATAGTTTACTTTTAAATTAACAAGGAAGTTGAGATTCCATTAGAAAAGAAGTATGTCTCCTTCATTTCTATTAGTATTGAACCCTTGTGACAGTGCTGAGATTTTATTGACATCTCGTTTGGTATGGTCATTAACTAGGCTTACAGTAATTATGTTTTTCAGTCACTTTCAAATGCTTTATGTGGAATGCTCAAAATGCTTTAATCAGTATTACTATATATTCCAAAAATATATTTTATTCATATCCAAAGATTTTTTCAATTTATTGAAGAGAAATAACTTCAAAACATTTAATAGAGATTAGTTCCCAGTAACATATGACTGACTTTAATAATGACAGCACTGTATCTCACACTGTGGAATGTCAGAGAAAGAATAAACTTGCAGTGTCCATCACAGTGAAGTAATATATTATAGAAATGGGGGAACAAATCTAGACTTTGAACCATGAGTAAGATTGGTATTTTAGAGAAGCAGAAAAAGGAGTATCTTACTAACCTACAAGATTGTAGTTGCATGCCAGCAGACACATCTGTGTTTTGGGTACAGTCAAATCTTCTTGATGTTAAAATAGGCCTTTCTTAAGGAGTTGCTGAACTAGTAGATAAAATATTTACCATACATACCTCAGTACTTGAGTTTGTACTTCAAGATAATTGGTGATCAAAGGGATTCTTTTTTAATATTTTTTATTTACAAGGGGGTGGGGAGGGAATGGGTACAGCAGGGCTTATAGCCACTGCAAACAAACTCCAAATACGTGGGTACTGGGGAATCAAACTGGGGTCATTAGGCTTTATAGACAAGCACTCTAATGGTGAACAATTTCCCCAGCCTGGGATTCTTCTTCTTTTTTTTTTTTTCTTACCTGTACTTTTCATTTTTGCTTTAAACATAGAAAAGAATTGCTAAACACATGTGTTACAAAATATGAAATATCAGCAACTATATGTATAGTGCTTAGTACAATTTTCTCAAGCAATTGAAAAAATATAATTATTACAGGAATAAAAATCTCTTCTTTGGCAAGTTTCATTCTACAAAACAAGGCTGTAATTATACACAGTTCTGCTTAAAATGGACTCAGTTTCAGTTGTCTGTATCACTGTCCATCATCAATCTTAGTCAATATGCAGGTCAAACTAGCAGAATTAAAACCAATGTAAAGAATCTTATATGAATTCTGCTTCTGATCCTTGGTGTGATTGTAATTTTATTAATTTTTCATGCTTTCATACATATCTAACGTATGTTGACAGTCACTCTCAATTACCTTCTCTTATCCTCCTCTAATTCCTACTAAAAGCTGCCTTTTCCCCAACTAATCCCTTTCTATTTTCATGCCTTATGTTGTAACCCACTGAGTTAAATTAGGGTTTCTTGTATGAGCATGGGTGGAAGGTTATTTAATGGACTATGGAAATTACCAGTGGCTACACCACTGCACAGCATAACTTCCCCATCCCAGCAACTATTAACTGCCAATAATGCCTCTGGGGGTATGGGTCATGTGAGGACCCCATCTGTGGGCTCAGTTTTGTACAGAAAACCACAGCTGTTGTGCATTCATGGGTGTAATGGTCCTGTCATAGCCAGAAGACAGCATTCCACAGTACTCCTCTCCATTCTCAGGCTCTACATTCTTTTCTGTTCCCTCTTCTTCTAGGTTCCCTGAGCCTTGAAGGGAGTAGTTTAGATGCCTTATTTAGGGTTGAGTACACAATATTCATTTATTCTCAGCAACTTTACTGGCTATATATCTCTGCATTAACCTCTGCCCATTGAAGAAAGAAATT